>JAWNLM010000145.1:1493750-2987500 GCA_035042345.1 Drosophila fungiperda | reverse complement strand
CTAAAACCAAAATAGACTATTTATTGAAATAACAGCATTGAAAAAAATAGAAATAAAAGAGTCAAAACGAAAAAACTTCAGGAAAAATTAAGTTATTTTTTGAACAGCATTAAAATTATTCAGAAAATTCATTTTAGTTTCACATAGCGAAAATAAAACTAAACCAATTTTTAGTGATTTTCTAACTAACAAAAAAAAATACGTCTCTGCGTATATTTTATGAAAATAAAATAATGAAAAACTATTTCATTTTTTTTCTAAAGAACGAGGAATTTTCGGAAAGGTATACAAATACCATTAGTTTAAGGCGTTCTAAAACCTAAAGAAATTCACAAAAAAACACAAACAAATCCTTAAAACAAAAATAGGCAATTTTATTGAACTAACAGCATTTAAAGAAAAAATAAAATGGAAAAACTTCAGTCAAAATTTAGTTCTTTTTTTAACAGCATTAAAATCACACAGAAAATTCCTTTTAGTTTAACATGGCCAACAGACAAACTAAACCAATTATTAGTGATTTTTTAACAAATACGAAAAAAAACAATGGATCTCATGGCATGTGTGTCATTTAAGGAGGAGGCACAACAAATACCACAATTTTATGCCATGGCAATTACAAGAACAAAAGGCAACACAAAGAAAAATCTTTAAGCCGCTTTAAGCGACAAAGTTACACAAAAGCTGCCAGGTCATCTGTAAAAGCACTCGTCTGCCAAGTTGTTGTTGTTTGTTGTTTGTTTGTTTGTTTGTTCGTTTGCTGCTGCTCTGATTGTTGTTGTTATTGTAGTTGAACAAATGACAAAAGTTTGTGGCTTTGTTTTTTCGAATTGTTGACGTGCAATTCAAATGATTTAAGAAGGCAAGAAGTGACCTACATTGGACAGGCAACAGCAGCGACAACAACATCAACATCAACAACAACATCAACAACAACATCAACAACATCATCAGCAACATCAACAACGACATGCGTTCAACATGAAAAAAAAAAAGCTGAAGTTATTCGGAGTTGCAAACAACAGCAGCTGGAGAGATGCCCCTGTGTGTGGCATTAGAACCTATGTGAATATTCCCACTGCACCTCAAATGCTGTTTCTAGTTTGCTCTGGTGGCACATAAAATGCACTAACAAAAAAAAAACAAGAAAAACATAAGATAGAATTTACAATTTAATACAAAACACAGGCAAATATTTTTCCTATTGTATTAATAACAATTAAATTTGAAAAAATATAAAAATAATAATAAAAATAAAGTAATAATTCCAAAAGTTTTAGTTTAATTGATGCCAAAAAGATAACCTGATTTTTTATTCAAGAAATTGTACATTCTACAATTAATATTTTCAACTCTCTCATGTTATAATTAACAAAATTATATCAAGAATATTTTGAAAGTTGAATTAGAATTGGATTTCTTCTACACAAAATAGACCAAAATATTTATAAGACTTTTAATTAAATAATAAAATATTTTAAATAAAGATGAAATCAAGATTGTTTTGTAAGTTAAATAAAAATCAGATTTCTTTTACTCAAAACACACCAAAATAATTAGAAAATATTTAAATAAATAATTTAAAAATACCTTCATTTTCTCGATTAAAAGAAAAAAATTAACTTGATATAAATTCCTAATTTTTTCGAGTGTAACAACATAAAAAAACAACAATAACAATTATTAGCTGCAAGCCCGCAGCAAAAGTGGCAGATAGCTGCATGTTGCCAGACAGATAGACACTAAGTGGCACGTTGCCGTTGTTGATGCAACTGCTGCTGCTGCTGCTGCTCTGAAGCTCATCATTAAGGAGCTTGCCGCAGCGTGGCACGATTGCAAATGAAGTAGCAGCTGAGCTCAAGTACAAATTTCAAGAGATCTAAGCAACTTGGTGGCGCATCAAATGCGCTTAACTATTCAATTAGCACAACTGGAATTGCTGCGCTGACGTGGCACGTGGCACGTGCCACTTGCCACACGCAACAATTGAGAGCCAAGTTTCGCTAACGTCATCAATCCAAGTACAACGAGTGAATCAAGCGAACTACTCAATTGCAATTGTTGCAAAACCTGACAACTTGAATAAAATTTAATTAATTTGTTTTGCCGCTGCTCCCAACTTGTGTTGTTGGCCAAGTTAAGACTGACACAGCAGCTTGGCTTAAGTTTTTTCTCTAACTCTCTTTCTGTCTGGCTGCATTTATTTGATGATGACAACGAGCCGGTGGAATCGTGCAACAACGGCAACAACAGGAAACTTCTTCTTGCTGCATGCGGCATGCGGCAGCAGACGAGTTGTTGAAAATTTCGTGTTTCAACATGCCCGAACAAAACAAGAAACGTTTCTGTTTGCGGCTACGTGAGGGGGGGGGGGGGGGGGACGGACGGGCAGCTAAATGAAGGGGAACTGCTGCCAAATGAAGATTTGCGAGTCCTGAAGAGCAAAAACTACAAAGTGAAATGTTTGTCCACCAACGGTTTTGTTGCCTCAAGCGAAACGTTGCAAGCAGAATAACTATTTGAAATACAAATCTTTGCTTTTCTCACTTCACTTCAACCTTTAGCACATAGTTGCGTAAATCTGGTTTTCTGTACTATATTATTATTAAGCGTTTTGGGCTACTTTAATTGAACCAACCATCAGAAGTTTTGGACAAGTTTTGGATCCATGCCTAGAGGCAATTTTTGCAAAACTCTATTCAAACATGAGTCTCAACTTGGAATGAAGTTTTTAAATTAAAAAAATTAGTTTTTTGAAAATCTTTTCAGCTTTGACAAAGTTATGGCAAAAAAACTTATTTAATTTTCTATTTAAACGAATACCAAGAAAATTTAAATCGAGCGTCTTTTCATATTTATTGTTATTAAAATCAAAGAAAAAAAAGTTAAAATAATCCAATTAAATAAACTATAAAATCAAATAGTAAAGATGAAAGTTAATTTTTGCTAGAACAGGTAAAATTTCTGCGCTAATTAAGACTGTCGATAATAGGATTAAATACAGAAAAAGTTTCAATTTGAACACCATAGAAATTTGCTTTGATCAATTAACGAAATTTGAATTTATGTTTGAATTTATGCTTGAAAAATAAGCTCATTAATTAATTAGTTGGCAATATGTGTGTTTATGCTAAGAAGCATAAAGTTGGTATAGCAACAAATACAAATCAGCTTAAATGACGAGTTGGCCAAGATGCCATAAGTGCGAAGACACGTTCTAACGTTTGCACACCCAACACACACACACAACGCACAGCAAGAAAAAAATGTAAATAAAATATATGTGAAATAATGTAATAAAATGCTTTGACAAAATGAAACTGAAATGTGACAGAGGCGATATTGTTGTCAGTGCTCAAATAACTAACCACAAGTGCAAAGCACACACACGCACACACAGTCACACACACAGTCATACACACAGTCATACACACAGTCACACACACAGTCACACACACAGATACGCACACCCATAAAAAGGCTCGGCAAGTGAGAAAATAACATTTCGGCTTTAGCCGTGGAAAGGCAACTTGAAAGTGTCCTGTCCTGCCACGTTTTGTTGTCACTCAGTGTCTGTGGAGCGTGTCCTGCCTGCTTTCTGTTTATGGCCAGGACAGGCAATGGCAAAGGTCCTCATGCAACGTGTCGACTCGTCATTTCCCTGTTGTTGTTGTTATTGCCATTTTGGAGTGTTTATCGTGCATTTATTTTTGTGAGGTTTTTTTTCTTTCTTTGGTCCATATGAAAACAAAAACATTCAAATGATTTATTTACGAGCATGTGATTTATTTGATTTTTCGAGTACATTTTGCTTTCGACACGCCCACATTTTATGTGTGCGTCTGCCTCAAATTGTATTCAATTTGTGCAACTGCTCGTTGTACATTGATATTCTTTGTGTGTGTTTGTTTTTTTTTTAATTTCTTTTTTTTTTAACTTAGCGACAGTCAATAAAACTTTGAATTTGTTGCCATTGTTGTGCTTTGTGTGGCTTTTGCAAAAAAAAAATAAATAAATTTTATGTGTGTTTGACTGTTTCTGGCAAACAATTTGTCGAATTTATAAAAGCACTGAGCGACAGCTGCCAGCTATTTGCAAACTAAAAAGAAATGCAACAAAAAGTTGCATGTTCACTTTAAATTAAAAATGTTATTTCGCACAGCTACAAATAACAGTTTTCAACATTTAACAAATACACATCAAGCTTAAAAAAAACACCTTTAGCACTTTAACATGAATATTTCAAATTGTTCAAGTTGATTAGAAACCACAGAAAAAAATACAAACATAACAAAAACACATTTTTCACATTGCTAAACAAATACATATTTTATTAACATCTGCAACTTTTTAGGATTTTGCCAAGTCAAAGAAAGAAAAAAACTGATGAGGCCCCAAGGGAAAAATGAGCACAAAATAAAGCAAAACTTCATTTAAAGAGCTGTTCAATTTGGAAACATATGCGAAACGTTGGCGATGACACAAAATACTTTTAAGAAATTCAATTTTAAATCATTTTTTGAGCAAAACCAATTTTGGACTAAAAAAAAGGTTCAAGTTTTCTAAGGCTTAGGTAAAAATTCAGATTTAAAATAGGGCCAAAAAATAAATAAAACCTAAAATATGATTTTTATGAGAATTTCAAATAAGTATTTTAGTAGATTGGTTTTTGAAGAGGGAAGTTAAATTAAATAAAATAATATAATCCAAGGGTTTTCTTTGAGATTTTCTGCTGTGTTTACATAGTTATTTTTTGCTATAGGTTTTATTAAATTTTAAAGATAAAACCCTCTTTTTGACCCCTGATTTTCTGCTTGAATTTGTTACACATTTCGCCAGTTCGACACAATATTTTATTAATATATATCAATAAGCACTTTCAAGAGCAGCAGCCAAATTTACAACAAATTCCAAAACGAATCAATTTTACAGCCATTATTGGCCTTATTTATTTGATTTTTGCCAATAAAAAAAAAATCACAACTTCTCACCAAAGTTTAAAAAAAGAATAAAATTGTGACAAACTTTTTTGGAGCAAACTTTATTTTTGGCATTATTTATTTAATGAGGCCCTCAGGCATAAAATAAGTATTAACGTCTATATATATATATATATATATATGTATGTGGATATATCTGTCGACTGGCAGACACGCCCAGTCGGAGACAAAACCTTTTCAAGTGTTTATGATGATATTTTGATTTTATTTTATTTCCGCAAGTGGCCAAAACATGAGCATGAAAAGGGCCAAAGTTGGCCAGGCATGCATTGATAATAATGCCATATATTTATATATAGTTATAGTCATTTTGTCAGATGACACACACACACGCAAACACGCACACTCATTTTGTTAGCTTAGCTCCTCTCCCCCCACAGCCCTGGCCATAAAGCTTAGGCGTTTGCAATAAAAACGCCTCCTTTTGGCATTTTTGGCATGGCAAAAGTTTTTCTCTTATTAAGATTAAAAATGAGCGAAACGCAGTTTTGTTGTTGTTTGCCCGCAGCTTGCTGATAAGCACACTACTACTACACACACACACACACACACACATACTGGAACACACACACACACACACCGAGTCTTATTCAAGTGGGTGTCACGCATAAATTTCATAAATATAAGCGTCATTATTTTCGCTCTGCCATTTTGCGGCCAAAATCGCGACTTAGCGCCACAGTGCCTCCCACTGTGCCCCCTTCCCCACCACCCCGCAGCACATTTATGGCATTACTGCCAGGCTTTTGTCACGTGCCAAACTTGAGCCATCACACACACTCATACCAACACACACACACACACACACACACACTCCCAAAACAGTACGATTGGCACGCTCAATCTCATCTAAATGGCGCAATTGTGTTTCGCACACAAGAAATTATACTCGAAGCGGAGATGGCAGCGTGCCACAAAAATATAAGTGGCGTCTTCAACATTTACTCTGCATTATAGTCTGCAACTACTGCATAACAATTGGAATGTTGAACCACTTCAATGTGTACAATCACTTTGCTCATATTTACAGACAAGAATATTATTTTGTACAACAGTGCGAGAATTTAGTAAAGAGTTGAGAAAAAATCACAAAAAAAAGGCTTAGTTAATTTTAATTAAAAATGCTGAATTAGGCTAAGCAAAAATCAAATTTATTAGCGTAAAACATATTTTAATAAAATATTCATCTAAATCCCTGCGCAAAATATTTATGGCATTTCTAATCGGTTTAGTTTAATGGCAGTTAAACTTTTGCTAAATTCGTAAATATTTAAAAAGCTTTTAGCAAAAAAGTTGAAACAAAAGGACTAATTTTTGTATTCCATTTTATTAAGCTATACAAAAAAAAAAAAAGAGAAGTTATCCCTCTTAGTAATGGTTTTAGAAAGCATAACTAATTAGTGGTTCTGAGAGGATTAATTCTTTTTTTTGGCTTTATCTTTTGTATTTTAATTACAAACATTTAATTCACATATTTTTTTTTCTACGTTTTAGTTCTCAAATATTTTGTAAAATGCGCGATTTAAATTTTTGTTACTTGTTTTGAGTCAGATTACGAATTTTACTTGGTGTTTTTAAGAGTTACTAAAAATTATAATATTTTATTTAGTAAGCGCAGAAAATGAATCGAATTTTTATGTTTCTAAAAATAATAAAGAATGTTTTTAAGCTAAGAATGAATAACAAATGGCGGAAACAGACAACATCCGCCACTCTTTTAACATATGTATGAAAAACAACTTTCTTAGCAACTAGTTTGAAACACATTTTTGGGTTTCTAAAAAGAATAAAGAAGCTTTTGAAGCTAGGAATTATTAATTTCAAAATATCTAATTTTGTTTTGAATGATTGTAATGAAAGTTAAACGTTTGATACTTAATTTTGTCGTCTTATTTCAGTTAGATTTTTAAGCTATAATTTAATAAAAAAAAAAACAATAAAATTAAGTCAAGTTTTAAAACAAGCTAAGACTCAATAAATTTCGTAGAAAAAAAAGTGAGTTATGTCAAAATCTTTAATTCATTTTCACCTAAGATTTATCACGATAAATGTTTGCAAGCAAAGAGCACGCAATCTGCCCATCTCTTTGGTACTTGGCAATCCTTTAACGCCTTGGAGCAAAGTTGATTGCCCCCTAATGGGACATACACATACACATCACACACACACACAGCACACACACACACAAAGTTGGCAGCTGACGTGCAATTGACAAAGTGATATCAATCAATGTGCGTCGCCGCCATCAAAAAATGTTATCAGCACTCGGGGAGCAGACAAAGAGAGGGGGAAAAAGAGAGGGGAAAATAGCTATATTTATATATAGAGGCAGAGAAAGAGTGAGAAGAGAAGAGAAGAGTAGAAAAGTGTGTAAGAGTTGCCTCGTTATGTCAACTTAGTCGTTTCTTTTTGCTTTTTTTTTTTTGTGGGGGCGCACGTGGCGTATGATTGTTGGCCAAAGCAATCACAACTGATTGACGGCAATGAGCAGAAAGTAAATCAATTATCGTGAACTCACACATATACCTCTATATCTCTATATATCTATACGACAAATTGGCATTGCTGTTTGACAGTTTGGCGCATTAAAAAGTTGTAGACACAAAGGAATTTGACTTAGCCAAGTTTGCCGTGGATAATAACCCAACAAAAAAAATAAGTAAAGGGAAGTAGCAGAAAAATACACACAATAAATTCGCAGTTATCTATATATCAAATTGCTGACTTGGATATTTATTTATATATATTTTTTAAGTGGCAAAATAAGAGTTTACTAAGACGAGATCAATATGACAGATAAGCAGCAGCAGCAGCAGCAGCTCATTTTTGGATTGGATTTTTTTATGGCTGTCGCAGATTTATTTGCCTCGATGCTGTGCAATAAATATGCAAATTTTTAGTGTTGCCAAGTCAAACAGCAAAATAGCGGTGAAAAAGGAAAAAGAACAATAAAAAATAGGAGAAAACAAAAGGGAAGGAAAGTAAAAATGCATTATACAAAAAAATAGATAAAGAGCTGCTGCTGGCAAGTGGTCATTCCGTTTGCCACTTGCCACTTGCAACTGGCCGCAAATCACTTCAATTTAAAACTTGAAACAAGCGCAAATCTTGAACGGAAACTCATTAGTTCTGTGCTAGCAGTGCTTGCAACTTTTTGCGGCAAACACGCTTAGTGTGCGGGCAAATCGGCAAATGCGTTTTGCCATAAGACACTAAGAGCCGAGAACTTGTTTGCCTGTCTGTGCCACCAACTGTGGCACGAGGCAAACTTGTCCACAATGAACTTTCGCCCGGTAATAATGAACTTTTGTGTGACGAACAACCTTATTTGGAACTTATTCTTCTGACGGCTCTTGTGGCACACGCATTCTAACTGTAAAAAACTTTTAATAACTTGGACAAAATGTTTTTTTTTTTTCTCTAGTTTTTGTAATAAATATAAAAACGAAAACTTGTGCGCATATTGAGGCCTATCTTTGCGAAAATGTCGTCTTCTAAGAAAAGTCAACTTTTCTACAATAAAATTATTATTTAAATGATGCTCTCTGACTACTTGTTAAAACTTTAGCAAATATGCTGTTGCATCGCAAACTTTTCGCATTTCTTGCCAAATTGTCAACAAAATCTGCTGAAAGGTGTATTAAATTCAGAACTTGGCTTATCTTCGATATTTGATTTGATTGATTTTACTAAGAAGAAAACTTTTATTATAATTAAGGAGTCCAAGTGGAAATGGTCAAGTTTGATAAAAAAAAAACTTTGCAGACATCATTGATTAATAATAAATATAAAGTTTTGCACTTTTAAAGAAAGATATCCACAAAAATATTCTTTTTGCTTATGTCAAATAAAAATAAACTATTTAAACAAATACCCTTGATTCTAAAGTATTATTAAACAATAAATTTGGTTCAAGTATTCATCAGAAAATTACATAAATCTTGAAGTTGCTTGGTTTGCTTTTTGTGTATTCATTCAAAGCAAAAAGTATTCAAAATAAAAATTATGTCAATATTATGAAAGCTCCCAAAAGGTGTATTAAATTGTGAACTTGGCTTATCTTCGATATTTGATTTGATTGATTTCAATAAGAAGAAAACTTTTATTATAATTATAGAGTCCAAGTGGAAATGGTCAAGTTTGATAGAAAAAACTTTGCAGACATCATTGGTTAATAATAAATATAAAGTATTCATCAAGTTTTGACCTTTTTCAAGAACTTAAATGGATTATTATGTGAAGAAAAAATATTCTTTTTACTAAAAATAAACTAAAAGTTATTCACCAAAATATTCATTTTGCTTGTGTCAAATAAAAATAAACTATTTGGTCGCCTAAATGTGATTCAGGAGTATTATTAAAAAATAAATTCAGCTCAAGAAAATTACATAAATCTTGAAGTTGCTTGGTTTTCTCTTTGTGTATTCATTGAAAGCAAAAATCGAATAAAAATGATGTCAATATTATGCATCTATTGTGCACTCGAAATTCTTTAATAATAGTTTTTTTTAGTTTAAAGAAAGAAAATCAACTGGCAGATGCCAAGTCAATTTTTTGAATGGCAAAAAAAAACTTATCTCAGCTGCGACACAATGGCGATTGGAAGCTGCCCCATTCAAGTGCGCTATCTGCCAGTGTTCACTGTGAATGGTTCTAAAATGGAACAAGCCCGCAGGACCAAATTCACATTGTGCTCGTCCTTACAGGATAACAAGTATGATGCGATGATGAGGTGTTGTCACTTTATTGCCTTTAACTAAACGGAACTTTTATTATTTTATTGGATTTTCTTACAGCAACGTGCGATGTCAAAAAGGGGGGGGGGGGGGGTGGATCGGGGGAGTGGGAGTAGGAGTATAACAAAGAATTTGTCTTGAGGACATGCCATCCATTGAGTCAATGATTACATTAAGCGATAATGTTGGTCATAAAAAGCTGCATGCAGCAGGAGGATTAGCAGAGGAGCAGCAGAGGGGGCGAGGGGAGTTGCCACTCTTATCCTGTGCTTGCCATAATAAGCTGTAAAAGTGACACATACATTTGACCTGATTTTATAGAGCACATTCTGTACGCGTCCTTCGCCCAAGCATGCCACCAAACGCGTTGTATCCACAAACCACTGCACTCCCCACTGCACCCCCCCTCGAACGACAAACCAAACTCTTAGTTAACCTATCTAGTTGCATGCTCTTTGCTGCTTTGCTGGCTTAATCCAACTTTAAAATTATAAACTAACGATCCAGCGAAGCACGCACACACACACACACACACACACACAAACACACATACACAGATATATTTACACAAAGTGGAGTGGTTGGGGCGTGGCTGGTGCCGCAGAGCAAGGATTAAGTTTGGTGCACTGAACCGTGCGTGAAACTAATGCGGGATCCTGGTGCAGTCGTCCTTGCATTCGCTACAATCACATCCAGCGCGTTGCCAAGTAGCAAATCGGCAAATGGCGCAGTGTGTTGTGCTATTGTGTTCACGCCAGAGAGAGATGGCAATAGAGATAAAGATAGAGAGAGAGGAAAAACCCTAGCAAAGTCCATTCAGTTGTCGCGCCTTAGTTAGCTGATACAAAAAAACAGACAGCAAAAAAAAATACAAAAAAAAAAAAAAAAAAAGAGGGGAAAACACGTTGAAATGTGCAACGGAATGCAGCGAACATTGCAATTAAAGCGAGTACAACAAGGGCGAGGCACGTTGCAAGTGCAACAGAAAGAGAGAGAGAGAGCGAAAGAGAGAAAGAGGTAGGTGCCACTAAGCTTATTGTCATGTTGCACTAGTAACTCATGACAGGCAACGTCTGACAACTTGTAAAGGGGCAAAGGGGAAATGCATCTAACTTGGATACGGGTTTTGTCCACACTTGTCAGCACGGAGATACTAATTATTTTTAGTTAATGACAGCATTTGTTTGACTAATCACATTAAATTTAATCTAGTTTCTTTTGATTGTCTTTGTATTATTTATTTAAGTAATGAGAAAAAATATATTGATTCGTTGCACTTATTAATAAGCCAAAACTAAGTGGAAAAGTTAAGTAGAAAACCAACCAATTTGACTTAAGCTATACAAGTTCTGCCTGGGATATAAATATATATATATATATATATATATAGACTAAAAAGCCAACTATCAAAAATGTGTATTTATAGTAACAATCAGTGTAGGTTTTGTGAATGTGAGAAGGAGTCCTCAACTCACATCCTAAAAGAATAAATCGCCTAATCCAGCAAAAGATGCAGCAACCCAGGGATGCATTTTATAAGTGTCAATGACATGGAAGCCTTCCACCCAACAAAGATTCTGGCATTCCTAAAGGAACTGGGATTGTTGGAGGAGCTATAAGTTCAGAAGGGGGCACAATAGATCTAATAGGTCGCAATGGGTGCAGAACCCCCAATTTATTATTATCATTATTATACAATTCCTGCCACAGAAAGTATTTTTTAAAATCAAAATAAAATAATAATTTCCCTTAGAAACTAACATTCTATTTAAAATATACACTAAAATCAGCTATTTTATTTTTTAGACTAGTGTTAACAGACTACAATCAGAACTATAATATTTAGTAGTAAATACTTATCCGAAGGATTCGAAAAATATAGAAATAATTATAATAAAATAAAAATAAATAAAAAATAAATAAAAAAAACTTAGCTTGGAGCCAGCAGAAACATATTTCAAGTACAAAGTAAAACTTGCTTAATTTATATAAATTATAACAATTACTACAGTAGTAATTACAGAGATTAATAAATTAATTAGAAAACTTTTTTTTATCTTCTTAACACTTTTTTAATTAAAATCTGTTTTATATTTAAATCAATGAAATCCTTTAAAATGTTGATACTGATATTTTTTTTAGCTTTTCTTTGCTTTGTTTATTTTTCAAATTAAAAAAGTATGCCCCATGCCCCAAGGCACTTTTGCTCTTGCAACAGCTCGTTGAAGCTCAAACAGAAAATTTGTCTTTGGTGTCAAAAGGCTCCTCACCGTTTGCACCTCCCCCCCCATTTGACCATTGTCTGCTGTAGACTGGTAAAATGGCCCACAAGCTTTGTTGATAATGTGCAATGCTAATTAAATTTATAAAAATTAATTTACCAAGGCGCGACGAGACAATTTGCAAGATAATGTTGCCAACGGCAACAGCAAACAGAACGTAAAAGAAAATAAAAAGAAAAAGAGGAAGAAGATGGGGAAGGGTAAGTGAAATGAAAATAATAGAAAAATATGAGATAAGTAATAAAAATAGAAGCTAAGCTAACTGACTTAATTAGGATACTCCCTTTTTTTTAAACTGTGGCAGGGACAAGTTAAAGCTGTACTTGCAAAAGTTATTAAAATGTTGCCCCTAAAATCCTTGGGCTGTTGAAAAGTTGCCTCAAAGTCATGAAAAAGTTTTCGTGCAACACAAAATTGCAATGTGTGTGTGTGTCCCTTAACTTGTTGAACGCAGCGCAGCAGCAGCAGCAGCAGCTGCTTGACAATAATTTGAGCATGTCTCAAGTTGATCATTAGCATATTTCATAGGCAAACAGCAAAGGAAAATATGAAATGGAGGACTTGGTGCAGTGACACATTTGCCACACTTGCCCCCACGTCTTAAGTGAGTGACGCAACATGCTGTAATAATCAAAAAGGGGGGCAGCGGAGGAGGAGGAGGAGAGTCTTGAGAGCTGTTTACAAATCGACATCTTTGACGCGCCTCCCAAAAAGTGCACCCAGCCGTGTGACCCATTTTAGTCCAGGAATTCATGTCTGAGTGAAAAATTGAATTGCAACTGTGCTTTGTTGCATATACATGAGGCAAGAATATGCAAGCAGCTGTCAGACAAGTTATGCACCACCTCCCTTCCCTCTGTTGTAGCAGTTAGTAACCATAAAATGTTTTGATGAACGAGTTGTGCGCAATTTCTTAGCGCAATTTTCTACGCCTGCCTGCCAAAACTTCAATAACTTTGTGCAGGTGCCAGAGGGAAAGTGAAAGAAATACAGAGAAAAAGTGAGAGAGAGAAGTGGTGTGCGAGATATAGGCAAAACTTTTGAACAACACATAAGTTTGGAAATTTAATTTTGTAAGCGGTTTAAAATGCGTTTGCTTCTTAAGTCGCTTAAAAAGTGGGCTTCAGTTGAGAAAACTTGAAATCTGTTCTGTATTCTGATCAGAGAATATCACTTTTTAAATACCCCAGACTCTATTTTCTATACTCTAAAATTCATTTTCTATTTTACAATATTCAACTACTTATTGTATTCTACTCAGTTGTTTCAGACTTTTACTGTATAATTATAATAAATTCACAACTGTATTTTAATTTTATTGTGTGGCACGCAAAGCAGTACTATAAAAAATAAAATATAAAATAAAAAATATTTTTATTTATGATCTTCATATTTGTCAATTTTATCTGTCTGTATTATTTTTACTATCTGTATTTTTTTTAAACTCTGCGAGCGTAAAAGTAACGAAATATTGCTTGAAGTAGGTGCAGCAAATAGTTTCTGCCATAAAACATTTAAATTCTACTATATATATTCTATACTCTAAAATCCATTTTCCATTTTTCTATCCTATTTTACTACACAATATTCTAATATTTCTTGTATATGTCTCAGACTTTTACTTATTTATTAACCACTTAACCACATTTATTATATTATTTTCAGTTTCACTTTATCAAAATCAAAACTGTATTTTAATTTTATTGTGTGGCAGCACTTTTAAAAATGAGTTTATGTAAAATTCTCCTCATTTTTACCTATATTATTTTTTATCCATTTCACTTTTTAGCTATATTTTTTTTTAAACTCTAAGCGCGTAAAGAGCCAAGAAAGGTTGCTTGAAGTAGTTGCAGCAAAAAGTTGCAGCAATAAACATTGTTAGATTATGAACTTGGCTGATCCATAAAAAAGATGCGCTCAACTGCTTAAAAAGTATTCCAATTTAACACTTGATAAAGAGCAATTTACTATTTAGCCATAAATAAGAGTTTATAAGTAAGCATTTGGCTAAGAAAATACCTAATTCTATTTGATTATTTTACTGGTGATGGAAATTTAATAAAGTGAAAAATATTATATATTGATTCAAGCTGAAATTGAATAACTTAATATATTAGATTAATTTTAGTATTGGCTAAAACTAACTATAAATATTATATGCCTTTCACAAATAAAGTAGCCATCATTACTAATAATTATAATAAAACATTGCCTTAATTAAAATAAATTTATTATAATTATAATAAAAAATTATTTTCAAAGAATTAGCTAAATTAATCAAATATATTCAATTGACTAAATAAATTTGCATTTATACAAATCATTAATCAAAAAGTACCCTTTTTTTTAGATTTAAGGGATTTTCAAGCGATATTTTTTGGTTGCATTTTAATTTGACTTGGATTTAATTTTGTCTCATTAGTCAAATTAAGTAAGCCTAATCTTGTTTTGATGGTATCTATGATAGCAAACGGAAGTAATTGGGGCAAGTGTGGCAAGTGCCACGCCTTAACAGCCGATCACCTCACACATACTTCAAAGTTAATTTATGCGGAAATCTTGCAAATAACAAATATATGCTGCGGCATCCAAACAATTTAATCAAATCGGCAGAAACAACAGGCAATAACAACAGCAACAACAACAACAATAATGGCAACTTAATTAAATTTCCGCGTGCGACGCCCCAAAAACACACACACACATACACACACACACACACACACTTCGAGGCGGTAGTCAACAACTTGCAACTTGTTTGAATTTTTCTTTTTCTTTTTTCTTTTATTTTCCTTTTTTTTTTTACTCCGCATTCCCTTTTAATTTTTTCAACGCGCCTTCTAAAAACACTGAAATAAAAAACTTACTGTTTTTAGTAAGAAGCTATAAGAAAATATTCTTTTTTTCTACATATTCAAAAATCGTAATACAAAATTTTATTCATCGATAAAATTCAGCTTGGCGTAATTAAAAACTATTTTTAATTTCATGTTTGCAGCAGCGAATTAAATTCGAACTAAAATCGATGCAGATTCAAAAACAGAATCGAAAATTCAATTTGGTTCAAGTGACTCAATTTGAGATTAAAAACGGCTCAATTCAAGATTAAACGAACAATGCCAAAATATTCCCACATCGAAAATGTTGCATTTCGGCTAAAAGCTTTTCATTTTTGGCTGTGTGGAAAAACAAAACGATAGGCAAAACGCCCGCAGCACTTTGAGTGGGCGTGGCACAATCGCTGGAATTTCAATGTATGCCGGAAATGTAGGGGAGAGAAGGAGGAGCAGTGTATATTTTGGGGGCTTGGTTTGCTAATCAGTGAGTTGCCTAACTTTAGTCTATCTATACCCCGCACCCCTCACCAACCCACCGTCGCTCTGTGAATCTGTGTGGCGACTCTGTGATGTGTTTAAATCAGAGTAATTAACTTTCAAGTCAATTTGCCTGGCGGTAAAATGCGGGGCAGTAACTCAACTCCAGCTGCCACTGTCTGTCAGCCATGTCAGCCGCCACCCACCATATTTGTGGGTGGTGGGGTGTGGTGGGGTGTTGTGTGTATGCATTGTGCCACTGAATTTTTACCGCATGCCTGAATACCAATTTTGTAATTAGCCAGCACCATCAACAATTCGAAACGGGCCTAATGTGGCATTAATTAAAACTCGATTCTATCCCATCCCAAATTATGTTCTCAAATTGCTGGCAATGACATGAAAATCATGTTTCTCTATTTCAACTACTATTTTAGCCTTATTTGAAGCCTGCAGCGTAAAAACTTTTCTTGTTATTTTTTAGTTTAAAAATACAACTTTGTGCAGCAATACGAGATACAAATTGCTAGTTTGTAGTTGGCCACTTTGAATATTTTAGCAGCGTCCAACAAATTGGTTACACGCGCAAAAAAAGTTTATCAAAAACATTGAAAAAGGCAGTTTTATAGACAGCTGAATGCTCCGTATTAATTTAAAAGTTGGCAAAAAAAAATCATTGATGATTTCAGAAATTTCTTTGCTTTTGATGGTATTATAACTATTTAGTTTTAAATGCATTTAATTTGATTTAGGACATGAATACAATTTTGTCAAAGGAGCAAACATTTTAATATATTTATTTAAGTTCGATAAATTATTTTTTAATTTTTTTCGTATGTTATCATAGAAAGCATATAGATTGGAATACATATATATATATACATATATATATATATGAAAACATATATTTGAAAAGCTTAATTAATATTATTGAAAAAAAAAAAAACACTTGTCAAAGGCCATAAATGAACACATTTTGGTGCTTGGAAAACAGATTTTTAATTAGAAAATGGAGAAAAGAAGAGTTCAAAGCAAATACATATTTTGAACACGCTGTTGATTATAATCAAAAAATGTACATAAAATAACAAAATTCAATTTTAAAAATTAATTTAATGATGCTACTAAAAGCTTAAGCAATTAAATTTAGGCAGATGTCAAAGACATTTTCCAAAAACAGACTTGTTTTTGCTTCATGAACAGCAAAGAAGACATAATTTGGTAAATATAAAAATATGCATTTTTTTAGGGTGCCTTGAAGGTTATGAAAAATATTACAGATGCTCAAAATTATGCCCAGCTATAGACTACATCGATTAAATTTAAATCAAATGTTTAAATTAGTGTATTTATTATTATCGATAGATTTGCATCTAAATTAGCGGAATGCGAATAAAATAAAATGACCTTATTTTGCGTTTGATATTTGACAATTTATATTTCAGATATTAAGTCTCTAAGAATGTATACCGATTAAAGAATTTAAATACCTTATAGAAAATAAATAATCATCTCTTCTGTCTGTTACAAAGTTACCACAATACCCGCTTGAGGCATTTTCAATATGTTGAGGGCATAAAAAAAAACTGAATTTTAACATTTGCGTCTTTGTTGCAGAACTGGGTCAATAAATTTGCAAGTAATGCATAAATTTGGTGGTCAACGGCAAAAAGGGAGGAGAGTGAAAAGCGCAAACAGAAAACGGCAAATGAAAATGAAACACTTTAACTGAAAACTCGAAATGGCCAACTGGAAACTGAAAACTGGAAAATTGCAAACTGAAAGGAAACGGAAAAATGGCGCTGCATTAAAATAAATAACAATTAATTGGCTTACAACAAATGAAAAGTAAATAAGCCAGCACTCAAAACCCGGCCAACAATAGCACAAACAATGCAAGAGTCGATGGAGGAAGGGGGGAAGGATGTGTGTGAGGGGTGCATGTGTTGACTGTTTATTAACCAAAACCAATAAAAAATGTATAGCATAAGGCAAAAAGTTAACTCAAGTTGTCTGGCAACTTGCCAATTGCCATATTTTGTTTGCCAGCTACCTTGAGGGGGGGAGTGCAATGCGGTGAGGGGGTAGGCGGCAAGACAAGACATTTAAATCTTACCAAAAAAGCACATGAAATGCCGCAACGTGATGTGGCTGAGAACAGTCAAAAACTCAACTGACCAAAAAAGATTAAATCCAGATTTGAATTGCATCAATTTCAAAGTTGAAAATTGAGTCAGGAAAACATGTGAATTATTTGAGAAAAACACTCAATTTGTTTCTCAATATTTAGCAGAGCGTAAATGGGACAAACAAATTTCAAAAATTGTTAAGCAACGTTTTTGGTTTCGTTGTGCAAAAGTTGCACTTTGTGGCAAGTTTGGAACTTTACATAAACTTCAAGTATGCTTGGACTATTCTTGCCACGCTGTGACACCTGTCTCCGAACTTTACTTATCTCCATCTCTCTCTCGCTCTCTCTCTCTCTCCCACTATCTGTCTCTTTTTATCTCTGCTTTTCGCTGCCTCTCTATGGCAGCTGCGTGCCACACATGCAAATTGTATATACCCAGAAAACTTGCACTTGCTTTCTGTTTCTCTGTTTCTGTTGCAACTAAAATGCTTTTTGAGCGCTTTTGCTTTCTCCTCCTCCTTCTATGCCACAAACAGCCACGCCCCTTCTGCCACCCTTCTATACCACATTATATATTGCTGCCTGCTCACATTTGAAGTTGCCTAAATGCTTTCCGGAATATAATTTATACATGCACATTTATAATATTTTTTGTGGCACTTAACTGACTTATTTATTATATTTATTTATGCCCCAAAACCCATTCCAAATGGTTCTGAAAGAAACATCATAATAAAATTTCAAATATATTTTACTGTATGTTGCATTTAGTCTGAGTCAGAATTGACCGAATGTTGACTGACTAAAATATTCAGTCGAAAAAAGAGTTCAAATAACAATTTCGATGTTTGTTTTTGCAGTTTTATTATGCTATTGAAATTATTGTTTCTTTTAGCTTTTATATAAATAACAAATAAAAACTAATACAACTGGTAAAACATTTAATTTAGTTATTTAAATAGCTCCGAATAAAAAAGAAGTGAAGAAACTGGCAAATTCTTTGTTGCGCTCAAAAGTATGCTATATTTTTTATTTATATCAACTTTTTATGTATTTCTTTGTAACTTTTTAATGAAAAGTTTTGTAAATCACAAACGAAAAATTCGCTACATATTCTGAATATGAACTAATTATATATTGAGAATATAGAACTTTTAAATTACTTCTATTATTAAATAATATTACTAAAAATATTATTAGTAGTATCATTTTTATAATTGATAGATTTATCTTGCCTTATTCTTCTCAACAAAAAAGAAGGGAAAATGAAGAAATCGTGTTCATCGATTTCTCTAGAAATTAGACAAAATTTGAATGTGTCTATATTTTAAATATCTATATATTTTCCATTGTGGAAATGTTATTTGTGAGATATTTTCCACACTACTCACAATACTCACAAACCCACCAAATCTACTTCTTAGATATATTTTTTTAGCACAAAGGAAGATAAGAAAAGTGCAGTAAAAATTTACTACTATTTTTAAAAATGTATCATAAGTTTCACAATTTCTGTTCGTTGATTAATATTTTTAAAAACCATTCAAACTATTTCCTTTTACTTATCGTCAGCAAGCAATGCTAGTGTTTAAAAATATGTTGATTATTTTCAACTTTTGCTTAAGAGAGTTTTTGTTTTATTTTATTAACTGATAATTTATATATCAAAGATAAGCAGAGATTGATATTTAAAACAAAAGAACATTTCTAATTATTATTCAAGCAATGTTTGTTTGTCAGCTTTTATCATTTGTTATTTATAAACCGAAATTGCACGGAATAAATTAATTGCCATGAAGACTAGCTTAATGTACAATTAATTAATTTGTTGTCCTGTTAGATAGATAGATAGACAAATATTTTAATAATAGATATAATTGACTGTTTTCGAAATTTTGTAGAGTTAATTGGCACATTTAATTAAGCAAGACTAGGCTAATTAATTAATCAATTAGGTGTTGAGGATATAAATAACAATAAAAATAGATGTTTGTTTTCGAAATGTTGTAGTGTTAATTGGCTGATTATAAATATAACTATGGTTTCAGTTTGAGCTGCAATCAATGAGCCAAACAACAAAGCGTTCAAAAATCTGTTGCCAATTAAGCGAGACAGGCACAAAATGCCGCGGGAACCGTTGCCAAAGAAATATCGCCAATAAAATGCCAAGGAGACGGGTTTATATATAGATATATATATTTATTTATATATATAAATAGCGACACACTTGACTGGTTGCACAAAAGCAAAGGCAGCTGTGGGAGTGAGCGGACGGGGGGGATATACCGAGGCAATCATGTGTACAATATTTGAGCCTATAGCCAGCAGCAAATGCGAACAATCTTGGCTATCTCAGCCAGGCCAAGCCCGCACACACACACCCACACACACCCACACACACACACAATAGATAAACGCCAGTGATTTATTGCATCTAATTGCTCACAAACTATGTGGGAAGGGGGGTGGGCGGGGTTATGTTAGAGAGGCGGCCTGGAGCTGTGGCACGTGCTCCAATAATTTTTGGCTTTCACACCTCAGCAGATTTCGCGAATGGGCCACCGCAGCTTTTGACAGGACAGAACAGGACAGGATAGGGTCGGACAGACAAGGCAGTTGGCCAATTGGCCAACAACAAACGACCGTCGAGCGTCGACCATTTGTGGCTTACACAGGCCGCCAATCAATTTACAAACGGTTCGAGGCAGCTCAAGCGAAACGGACGCTTCATTAAAACCAATTTCGATGCGCGACACACCCAACGAGTGTTGTGCGTGTGTGTGTGTACGTTGTCAAAATTCAACGGCTGGTGACGCTTTTATGCCAGATATATATAACAGAAAAAAATAATAGTTGATTTACGACAGGCCTAAAAATTCAGTCAACGCAACTAACCCATTTTTGTGTGAAGCGACAAATTGAACGCAGCAAACAAGCAAAATTAAATGCAGAATTTAAAGCAACCAAAATTTGAAGAGCCTTTAAAATAAATAAAATATATGAAATAAATACAATATATATATATATATATATATATATAAAATTAAATAAAATATATAAAATAAAATAATGAAAAATATTTAAAAAATAAAAAACATATGTATATAAAATAAATAAAATAAAATATATAAAACAAAATTAGAGAGACCTACAAATATTTTTTATGGTATACAGAGCCAGAGCAATTAAGAATAATTTATAAAATAAATTAAAAAAAATACTACGCTTGTTTTGTTCGACTCTTTTTTAATCAATTTAAAGCCTTTATTTATTTTTAAAATAAATTTTGAATCAATTCCAGCTTTTAAAGTCTACTTTTCTTCAGCATTGACTGCTTCTGCTTCAATAACTTTTACATAACTATTAAAATTTATTAACTTTTTATTGTTTAACACAACAAAAACATAAATGTGCACTAATAATATTTTGATAAATATTTAAATGAAATTATATAAATATGTTTTTATTTGTTAAATGGGTTTCTGATTTATAGAGAATTGTTGTAGATTAGACAAGCCACAGAAAATCTCGAAAAAATTGAGTTTTATAAATATAGCATACTTTTGAGAGCATTTAATCAATTTATTCAGTTACAGTTTATTTAATTATTTTAGAATTCAAGTCTCAGAAATATATATAAAATAACTGCCTAGGAATTTATTTTCTCCAAACTGCATAAATAAATATTTTCAGTGAAATTTAATTGATACTTAAAGTCAAGAAAAAAAGTCAAATTGCAGCTCAAATCTGTAACACAAAATTTACCAACATTTGAAACTTAATCAAATGTTTGCTTTGTTCAAATCAAAATTGATTTCAAGTTCAAGTTTTCAAGTGAAAACGAGATTTGTGAAGTGAATCCGTGAGAAGTCATAATTCCAACACACATAATCATAAAAATAGTGCTGTGTGCTTTTAATGGTGCCACACATGTAAAGTTTATTTGCCACAAAGTATAATGACCAAAGCTCAAACACACACACAGCTACACTCGCACAACCGTAACACACACGGAAGGCAAAATGAAATGAGGCAAACATAATAAATTAAGACAACTGAGAAAAAAATCACTTTCAAAGCCAGATTCGCCAGATGAAAGTCAAAAAGTGCCATGCCACAAAAAGAGGTGCAAGTTGCGAGTAGAGGGGAAGCATCTTTTATGTGGCAATGTCTGGGTCGTTTTATTTATGCAAAAGTCTCTGGCTAAAACACACACACACGCACACACACAGACACACATGTAAAACTCTTGTCGGTAATCTCCGGCTTGATATCAATTTGCGGCACATGAAAACATTTGAAACCAATTAACACACGCACACAGAGCGAAAGAGAGAGAGAGAGAGGGAGAAAGAGGTGAAGAAAGGGAGGAAGCTGGAGAGAAAGAGCGAGGCAAGTCAAGTGCATGTCCATCCGGTTTTATAGGTTGATTTATGCAACTAATTAGCAGAGCGCCATCATAATTACAGCCAGTTGAAAGAACAGACTCAAAAGGGATCGACTTGGAGTTACCCTGTTAAATGTGGAGTAGACAAGCTGTTGGTAGTTTGTTTAATATAAAGTCTAATATAAAGTTTATCAATTAAAGGTGGAAATACATAAATACAATAATTGATGTTATCGATTAATATCGATATTTGCAAATGGCTTATCAATAAACTGAAGAAAGCTTGTTCTGCGTATATTAGACGAGATTTATTAATAACTTTTTCTGATGGCCTATAAACGCGATTTGCTTAAATAGCAGGACAAACAAATCAGGCTAAATCAACTCGATTTTTGAGGCGGAATCAAGAATCTATATCGAAATATTTCGATCTGCCTTACACATTTTTCCAATACTCCTTTTAGCCACTTACATTATTTAAAGGATATATTTTGTGGCACACATCACAGCTAAGACAATTGAAAAGCCAAAACAGAAATGTTGCATTATTATTTTATTATGAATGCAGCTGTGGATGAAGCCGATGCTGATGGAGATGCAGATGTTGGATGTTGGATGTTGGATGCTGATGCAGTTGAAGCATGTAAAACAGTTATCAGTCAATCGGTTAGTAATACAAATTAGACATTTGCATAAATCATCGAGGCAAATTGCACTCGATTATTGGCCCATAACAAAGTATAATTAAGTCTACATAAATGCTAACAAATCGGCTTTAATCAAGCGAGAGAGAGAGACGAGAGAGAGACGAGGAGTGAGTGCGGTGTTGATTGATAAATTGATTGATTGATTGATGGATGGCTGGATCGTTAGCCTGCACCAACAGCAGCCAGCAAACTTCTGGGCCAAAATGATTTTGTCAGCCTCGTTTTTGGCTGACTATTTTCTTTTTTTTTTTACATATATTTTTGCTGTTGTTGCTTTTGTTTTTGCTGTTGTTGTTGTTGTCATAAATTGAGATTAATCATGTTTCTGATGGCCTTTTTTCAGCTGGTAGCCTGGATTTTCGTTGTATACAACATGATAGCCGTTAAGCGGCTTAGCGGCAAATGTTGCCATCCTATCCCAAGTACCACACAATCCCGCACCCCCACACCCCCCTCACCAACTAACCACTATGCCAACAATTTGCCAACCAAGCATTATCATCATATTTGTATTATACCCAAGTGTGTGTGTGTGTCTGTGTGTGTGTGTGTGTAAAGGGCCTATTTGTGTTGTGCCTGGAAACGTTGCAAATTTTGTAATTTTAATCACAGATTTATAGAAATTATTTTTGATTAATATTATTCGCGGTTTTTCCAATAATTGTGGTAATTATTTAATTGTGTTCAATGGAATTTTGTACTTATGTGTTTAATTAGTTCAAAGCTGCTTTTTTTCTGCTTAATGCTAATTATTACTTTATTACACATTATGCAATTATTTATTTATTTTAATTTATTTTCCTTTACTTTTGTCGAGCTGTTTGCATCATTTTTATGTTGGTTTAGGCCCAGTTTTAATTACAATATTATTTATATCCATTTGCAGGTCGGATTCGTTGTAATTTTTCCTCTTTTTTTTGACAATCGGCAAACATTTATTTTCACTTTTATTATGTGTTTTTTTAAACAGTTTTTTCTTTGATTATTTTTTATTATTTATCAGTTATTTTATTTGTATGTATTTGATTCATTTTAATTAGCTTGTTTTAGCATGCAAATTAATGTATATATTTTTTAAACAATTGAGAGAAGTATTTCTTTGGAATTTTAAAATATTTATTACTTATCTGATTTTATTTAATTTATATTTAAGGTTTACTTGCTTTTAATGACATATACCAAAAATATTTGTAAGTCTGATTCCAAAATATACAAATATTTATTTAAGTCATTATTAAATTATATTATTTAATATTATTTTATATAATTATTGTTAACACCAACTTGGCTGCTAATGTGTTAATTAACAATAAATAATAATGAAGTTAATTTTGTTTTAATTTCTTGCAGGCAATTAAAATTGCCATTTTTCTTTTCTCTTAAATTCTGCTCAATCATAATTAACTGTAAATCACATTTCCCATTAACGTTTTCACACGAATGACCATCGACGTGGCTGTCGTTATCGTTATCGATATCGAATTGTACCTGCAATAAATATTCCTGTTTAATGTGCATTTCGCTTGTTTAAATACTAATTAACGTTTATTCTACTTATTAAACGTACGCTCTGATTATGATTAATTATAATATTAATGGCAGCAGCTTCTCACACCATTTATCACAGCAATGAGCACACACAAAAATATATATATATTATGTATTTTTTTAATTTAATTCATTTCATTTTTCATTTCATTTTCATTTAACATTGATTCGCATGGACATTTTTTTATTTTCTTGTTGATGTTGTTGTTATCAGCACACATCAAATGCGAGTTGCCCATAAATTTCAGCTATCTCTGCACATTAATATAATTTATCACACACACACGCACACACACACGCATACACTCCCACACGCTTAGTGGAGCAAACTCATTTATTGCCTCTTACAATTTTTACATTGCGGCTGCAATCATTTTATTCACGCGTTGATCACAATTTGTAATTCTGTTAAGAATCGACGATATTTTTCATCCAACGTGTCCGCTACAGCAGCCCGTGAAACGCGCGCACCGCCGTCAACAACTCAGAATATACTAACTGACAACAGCAGCAGCGGCAGCAGCCTTAGGGATGCTGTACAGCAGCTGACAGCCACTGTAAGCGTTAAAGTAGTCCTTACAGTAGCTCTCTAACAGCAGCAGCAGTTGCTGTATGCTAATCTGATAAGCAGTCGCAGTTTGAAGCAAGTTACTGCTGCTCTTAGTTTGTTTGCCATGTTAAGGGTCCGCAGTAGGTTAGTAGGTTGCCTGATTGCCTGCAAGCCGGCTATTAACAGAGGGAAATTTACTCTTTACGCCGGTGCTCGTTAGCACTGAGAGAGAGACTGAAGCTGTTAAGCTTATGTTGACTCAACAAGTAAATTAAATATTTGGGCTAAGGTAAACGTATTGTTAAGACAAGCAAAGTAAATAAAGCTTTTTAATTCAATAATTCTGATTATTTTTATAACTTTACTAGGTACAAATTATTTACTAGTTACCAACTAAAGAGAATCTAATTTTAAGTTTCAGACTCATTTTAGCTTAAGCTTCTGGTAACTGTTTAACTCTATTATCATTTCCCTTAACATTTCACTTCAGTTGCAGTTAATATTGCACGTTTGACGCTCTCTTAAGAAGTTAACATATAAATTAATTTCTGTTATAAATTCTATTCCCTCGCTGTTAAATGTGCTTCAATGGGTGTTCACTCTCTTAGTGCCACGCTCTTTATGTTATACTCAATGTTGTTTTACATTCGCTTAATTCAAAAGTGCTTAGCAAGCGCAACCCAACTGTAAAATATAAAATATAATTATAATTTCTCATAAATTAAGAAGAGCAACCAATCAGAGACTTGAGCTGTATTGTGATTTGTAGCCGGATTTCAATTAATGCAGCAGCCAAAATTATTAAGCCGGATCAAAGCAGACTTTATAGATTCTTTATAGATATTTCTGTGTTATGCAGATTAAATGGGTCTTAATTATTGGCTTAAATTGTTATTGCACATTTGAATAAAATATTTAAATCAATACTTTAAACCTTAATTTATAGCATTTTTGCACACATTTTCTGGAAGTGCCTTAAATTTTTAAATATTGCATAATATTTAGATTTTTATTTCCTGATTGTATTTAAAACTTTCATTTTTTATAATTTATTCATAATTTAAAAAAAATTTTTTGGCAGCTGATGCAAAACTATTTTTACTTATATTTACATTTAATTTTGTTATATTTTTATTTTATGTTGTACTTAACCAAAACAATGAAAAAAACATTTATATGAAACATTTATATCAGCTGCAAATTTCTCTCTATTTTCCAGTTAAAATTACAATGAAAAACTAAATTATTCGTGTAAACGTAGTAAGAAAATAATGCATAAAAAATTTAATTTTAATATTTTGCTTAGAATTGCAATTCAGTTTTATATAAATGATTTCTAGGTAAAAATATCTTGATTTAACATGATGTTTTTTGTTGAAGAAAACATAATTTTTGATTGTTGTAAAAATATTGAATGATTTAAGGTTTTCACTCAGCTGTGGCAAGAGAGCTGCTATTATTTTGCATTGAATTAAACAATGTTGTGACACACCCTTACGACAACGCCCACTTTGCCAACCCATCCCTTTAAATTTACCGCCCAAAAATCTAGGCGAAAAGTGGCGTTGTCAAAAATATGCATATGTATATTTAAATGTGTGTGTCTGTGTATATATGTATGTGTGTGTGTATATGTATGTGTGTGTGTATATGTAAGTGTGTGTGTGCTTATGTGTGTAGCATATTCTGGCCAAAAAGGATTCTGCTGCAGCGATGGGGCTAAAAGCAGCAGCAGAAACTCGAACAAAAAAAATATTCTGCATGCCTTTGCTGGTTCACTGAAAGTTGAAAGCTTTTCCACAAACACACACACACACAAGTGTTACACACACTTAATACTTACACACATGTGTAACACACACACACACACACACACACATAAACGTATTTTCAATATAATTTTTAATGCTTTTCACGCACGACGCGAAAATGTCGCTAAAATTCAATTGGCGACCTTTTCAAGTAAATTTTACCCCTTTATTTTATATTTTAAATTTATTATTCTCAACTTAAATATTTACCGCTGAGCGCAGCTTAAATAATGCTTTAAACGTTGAATTTTTTTTAGCAGTTGCATTTTTATACAGACAATAAATATAAAATATAAAAAAAATTAATTGCATTGCACGTTTGTCAATATTATTGACAACCGCCCAGAAAAAAAGTTAAATAAATGTTTTACTTACAGTGAAAACAGAGTAAAAAGCAAACGAATCAGATGACGTCACTTACCTGCAAAGAAAGGGAAAGAGAGAGAATGAGAATGAGAGAGAAGTTAATAAAAACAGTTTTAATTAGTTGTCCATTATGCGTAATAATATTATTAAAAAAAATGCTTTAATATTCACCAAGTTAAAATTTGCATTTTAAACAGATTTTATTGTTTATCATATTTGGGGCAAGTTTGTAATGGACTAACTATAGCATAAATATATATATCAACTTTATATCTATATTAATTTTTATATACATATATATAAAAATATATATATATTATATATCGATTTAATTTTAGAGCTGTTCTTGCATATCTTTAAAATAAATCAAAACATTTTAAATAATTCAACTAATTAAATTCATTTGTTTTTAAGCATATTATTTTGGTTCCTTTATTTTAGTTACAAAATTCTATAAAATTTAAAGCAATTATTTTTCTTCATAAATTTAAAATATTTCACATATTATATCGTTTACCTGTTTTCTGCAAAATATTGTTAAAAATTAAGCAAAGCCTAAAAACTGAATTTCATTCAAGTCAATAAAAAAAACAACTCATTAGAAAAACAAATTCTTTTATTTTATATTTTTAATTAATTTAGTTATTAATCTGCTAATATAATAAATAATTTTCTTTTGTATAAAATAATACAAAATATTATCAATCATTTATAATTAAGCTGAATTATAATGATTTTCAAATTGTTATCAAAGTTTACAAAAACATTGATTTCAAACATGAACTTAAAATATATTTCTAGAATTTTAGCTCTGATAAATTGTTTGAAAACTTAGCTGAATTTACTGCCAAAATGTCAACTTAGTAAATATAATTTATTGTAAGTATGTCAGTTAATTTTATACAAAGCTTAGCAAAAGGTAAGTTTGCAAAACAGTTGGCAAATTAGCAACTGCAACTGCATTTGCAACTGCAACTTGGGGCAGGCAATGTTGACTGTTGATGTATTAATGCATATATCGAATGAGCTGCTTCTTGGACAGATGCTGGATGCTGAATGCTGATGTTGATTCAAAATGCTAAATGCCTCAAGCTAAAATGCCACATTGAGTTGTAAGTGCAGAAATCATTTGGAATGCCGCTTAACCTTATCAGCAGCGCCAGACTAGACCCCAAAATTCGCAAGAGGCATGCAACGCAAGGCAAGGCAAGGATGCGCTGCCAGCAGATGTTGCGGCAGTTGCAGCTGTTGCCGCTGCCGTTGCTGTTATACATTTGCAGTCGGAATTTATGAGCAGTGCCACAAATATGCAAAATATGCAATGGCAAACAACAGCTGCAAACGTTGCACAGACGATGTCGTTGCTCCCCTCTTGAATATCCTTCCTCCCCGCCCACCATCCTCTTCATGGAATCTCCTTTGGCACACTCAAGGCACATGCGGTGCAACAAAGAAAAGGCTGGCAACGCCACAGTCTCGCTGTCTGCCTCTTTTGGCAGTCTCCGAGTCTCGTTGTCTCCGAATCTCGTCTCGCTTGTTTGGCTCCTGCTTGCAGCGGCAGCAACCGCACAAATGGATTACTTACACTCAAAAAAAAAATATATATATATATAAACTGTACGAAAATTTAAATCAATCGGTAAATAAACTAATAGAAAGATTTCAATTTGAATTCAAGTTTATATTTAAGCATTCATTTTAGAAGACTACAAAACTTGAGCAAATTTTTAATCGTAACAAAAAATCTTCAAATAAAAAAAAATACATATAAATATAAATTCTTTGACAATCAGGTTGTCTAAAATGTTTCTTATTTGCATTCTAAAAATATTTACTTTTATTAGACATATTTACTTTTATCAGAATTTAGAAGACAGAAAAACTTGAGCAAATTTTTGATGGTAAAATAAAATCTTTAAAAGGCGGAAAAATAAAAATAAACATATAAGTAAATATAATTATAATATAATATATATAAATTCTTTGACAAAATTGTTGTCTAAAATGTTCAATTTTTTGGTTTCTATGAATAGTTACTTTTAAATCAGAAAATAGTACAAAAAGTTTATAATTTAACAATAAGGTTGTGCTTAATTTGCATTCTATAAATGGTAACTTTTATTAATCAGAAAATAGTACAAAAAAATGAATGTTTTAGTTGTTATTTTAAGCAAGAATATTTTGGGAACCGCTTCAAGCCGGTTTGCCAAAATAAGGTTAACTCAGAGCTCCGATTTTAGGGCAGTAAATTAGAGTATTCCAGCTTATAGACCTTGAATAAGCAGAACTGGTAAATACATATAAAACCCATCAATTTGCTCAAGGTGAAAATACATTTTGATTACAAAAAAAATGTGCGCCATTTTTATAGTTGACATATTAATTGGAGAACTAAACTTTACAATAATGCCCATAATTGCTATCGAACATTGATTTATATCGATATTCGCAAAACGATATGCATTAAATTAAATAAATTTAAACTGAGTTTGGTATTTGAGATCTTAATTTATTTATTTAAATTTAAATAATATAAAGTCTCACTAAGAATAACTTGTTTTAATCTACTCGACTGTTCCTGGTTAAGAATATATATATTTATATAATTTATGGTATCTGTGTTGTCTCCTTACTTTGATCTGCTCTGCACTTACAGTTTAGAATTGCATAATTGAAGTCATAAATATTTCGCTAAGTGCAATTGGAAAATTGTGCAACTGTTCGTTCAAGTTTTGCGCCATGTTTCTGTAGCCGTTGACTAAACGCATCTAGGTGCTGGGCTAATATCAAACGGAACTGCCACAACACTCGCACACACACACACACACGCAAATACACACACACGCACACTCGCACATGTCTCTCTATGTTGCAGGTCACAGACTAATGCAATACATCTTAAGATGGAGTTTCTGCTTCTTGTTGCAGTTGTTGTTGTAATTGTTGTTGTTGTTGTTATTGCTGTTGCAGTTGTTATTGTTGTTGTTGCTTGCGAGAGTTTGCATTTGACGTGGTTTCCGCTGCCTTTTGAGAAATGTATGTGGAAAATGGCAAACCAACTGCGTTTTGCAACTGCAAACAGCACAGATTCAACTTTTCCACTGCTCTTTCAATTTATGTATGTGTATTACTGTGTGTGTGTGTATTACTGTGTGTGTGTGTATTACTGTGTGTGTGTGTTTGGCTAAGCGGCGCATTTCCTGGCCTGTGCCATCAACTAAATAGCATTCATTTGCGTTGATTTATGCAGGCGAAGGCAGGCAGCGAAACCATCAGATGAAAATAGTAAAATCTAAAGGAATAAAATGTGTGTGAAAACAGTTGCAAAATAGTTCAAGTTGTCACGACTGAAAGCTACTCTGAGATCAAAAAAATAATATTAATAAAATGTTTTTAAGAATGATACAAAAAAAAAAAAACTTAAAATATAGTAAAAGGTAATTTTGATAAATTTGATTAAACACAAGCAATTAGTAAACATTATAATAAAAATACATGCTTTTTGAGAATAATAAAAAAAAAAAAATTCTTGACATATAGTTAAAAACAAAATCACAAGCAATTACTAAACATTATAATAACAATAAAATCTTATATAGAATGATACAAAAAAAAAATATATAAAATATATATATAAAGACATAAGCAATTAGAAAATATTAGACGATTGCACAGCCAAAAAATTTGTTAACTTAAAATTAAGTTTTTCAATTTATTAATTTCTTATATATCTTAAATTTATTTATATTTAAATATTATTTAAATTTCACATTGCAAAAAGTTGTGCTATAATAGTGAGGTATTTTTTGGATTTTTTCCTGCCTTTAAATAATATTTCTAAAATTATATATAAGATATATAAAAATTTATTAAATTTGAGAACTTTATATTTTTGGTAGTTATATTTTAATAGGTTTTGTAAAGAATATTTCTTTGTAAAATCGAGAAACCTGTAATGAAATTTACTAACTTGACTTCTTTATTAAAAGTTAGCTCGTTTCAGCTTCAAGAATCGATTATCTATTTCAACACCCGAATTTTTAGAAAGTATTTTACAAAGTAATTTATTTGTTTTAGAAATATAATATCTGAATAATAATGAGACCTGAAGTGAGAAATTTGGCTTGATTTTATAGCCTGCTCACAAGTTTCCTAATTTAAACTAACCTTACTCAATAAAAAAATGTTATAAAAAAAGTGGTAAAAAATTTCTTGTGTATTTTTAATATTTAAAACTGCGAAAGATGCCGTTAGAAAACTGTGTCTTGAGAATGATATAATGTGGAAAAAGATTAATTAAGGATAGCTAAGACAGGATAAAATATGACAGTTTTGGTAAAAGGATCCAAATGGTGGCGGTAATAAAATTTGAAGTCATTCCAAGACTTAAGTTGGCTAAAAGGCATTAGTAAATCAGTTTAAAAGTAGATTCTCTTATTGGTAAGTGCAACAGAAGCAGTAGAATACTTCCAGACAATCTTTTTATTTTTGAGAAATTAAAAGTCTTTAATCAGTAAAAATTATAATTCGACACAGATATAGTTCATCAATTTTTTACCATATTTGCTGATGAGCTACAATTTTCAAGATTTTACTTAGAGTTTTATAATCAAATTAGCTACTTCTGCTGCTGGCTAATCCAGACTTCTTAGCCAAGTTAGCATACACTGTGATCAAATTTAATTGGAAGAAGCCAACAATTTAAGGCTTAAAAAGCAGTAGAAATTATTGTCACATTTGCTTGTTGCACAAACAATGGGTAACAATGTGCCGCCGCCACACAAATGTGGCAATTTGCCGCTTGCTTACAGGGTATTAAAAAACAGAGATAAAAAAAAGTGCAGCAATGTTTTGCTTTTTTGCCCAGAAATTTATGCGCCAAATGACACTTTAAGGCTGCAATAAAATTCAAGGCAGGTTATTTATAGGAGCAGTCAGCGATGTAATTACTTTTTCAACACGCACATGACAAGAATCCGGCTAACAAAAAAAAAAAAAAATAACAAAAGCGGAAAACAACTTTTGCACTCCTCTTCGCCTCCCCAGTGTCCCACGGCTGAGTTGGCCAGGTCAAATGGCAATGGCTGCATTAGTGCACAGACTGCTGCTGTTTGGCTCTAAGCTTTGCTATGCAATTGATAAATTGGCAATAACCCGCTGCAACCTGACCCACTCCTCTTACCACACACACACCGCACACACACACACACACCGCACACCACTCCTTTTGTCGCCTGTCGCTTGCCATTGACAGTTCAATGTGCGCAGTGATGCGCAAATATCAACTCCAATACACTGGATAACCATCCATCCTCCCCTCACCACACCTCACCTACCCACCTACCATGGTCAGCACCACCCCCTTAGCCCACACTTCACAATTGTCCACACTCGCTTTCATTCTCTGCTTGCGCGTCTTATATTTTTTTTTTATATATTTTTGCCTTGGTTCTTTTTTGTGGCTTTTTGCGCTTTTTATGGCAGTTCGTGACCGAGTTGCAGTCAGTTCCTAACTTTCTTTTCTTCTTCTTTTTAATACGCTTTTCTCTTCTTCTTCTTTTAGCGTTTTTTTTATATATTTTTTTTTTTGGTTTCTTTGCGTGGTCGGCGAAATTGAATTAGTGACATTGGCAGTTGCTGCTTTAGCAGTGAACTGCATTTGTTTCACCACCTTTCGCATCAGCCAGAATAATTTCCTTCTGGCATTTCTTTTGCTATTGACTCTTTTTTGTATTAATCGATAAGTAATCGCATTTTGATTTGCCATTTCTCATCATTCGATTTCGTTTTGGAGTACTTATTACGCGTCAATTGGGAATAATTAAAATCAAAAAAAAAGCTCTTTGACTGTTTGCTGTGATTTCGATTTCAAAATTGCCATACAGAGCTCGACTAGGATATATATAATATAGTTTTCTATATAATAGTTTGATTAGTAAATATTTTCCGTAACAGAATCTGAGATTTGTATTTGGTCTGAATGTAATTTCTAGATTTTTTTTATGTAGTTTTATCTATATTCGTGAAACTGATAAAGTTACTAATAAAATAAAATAAATATGCATATGAAAAATTACAATCCACAATTTACACATGTTTCAATGAGAATAAAGATTATAAACATCTTTTTTAATTAATAAAATAAAAATAAAATAAAAATATTGTCATTTGAATTTTTTAAACTTTGAAAATTTATATGCATAGTCTGCAAAAAGGACAAAACAGAACATAATAAAAAAAAAATTAGTCTGGTTAACTAAATCTGACGTCACAATGAAATTTTTACTGTTTTTCACTAATATGTCAATTTATATATCTTTGTTGATATTCGTGAAACTAATAAAGTTACTAATAAAATACATTAATTTGAATCCATATTTTGAACATTTCATAATGAGAATAATGGGTATAAAAACTTCTACAATAATAATAATAATAAAATAAAAATATATAAAATTGCAATTGAATAATTTTGAGCTTTAAATATATATTTACATAGTCTGCAAAATAGGAATAAAAAAGGCTTGCTTCAATTTACAGCAATTTGATCTCAATAGAAACTCAAATTTTATATTTTTGATATTTATTTGTTAAGCTCCAATTAAACTTTTATTAAATTAAAATCTTAAGCCCAAAACTTGAAGTGGCTCTTATTACATAGTAGGAAATTGATAGTGAAAAACATATTTGTAATATAAAGTAAGGTTTGTTTAGAATTCAATATGGTGCACAGCCAAAAAATTGTCAGCCTTAAAAGAAGTGCACATAAAAATCTCACAAATTGAAATAAATAAAGAAAATAACGATTTCTATGGCCCAAACACACACACACACACTTCCTTTGTGTGTGTGTAGACTTTGCTGCAATATTCATAACTCTTTTTAAATGTGGTCAAGTGCGGCATGCCTTCTCACCGTCCCCTTCTCCCCCCCCCCCCCTCGCTTTGCCTGCTGAGACTATTATTCTTGCTGCCGTTTTTATTGTTGCTGTTGCAGCAGCTCTTATTGGCATTTGGCTGACTTGTGTCGGTTCTTTATACTCTATGTATATATATATATATATGTGTATATATATATCTATATATAAAGTATAGTTTATTCTGAGCAATGCCACGCCCTTCATTGCCTTACAGTCGAGTGCGCTTAGCCTTGGCAGCTCAGAACTTGAGCTGCTGCAATTTTATTAAAAACCGAGATGAATGGCAACCAACACACACACACTAACACACACACACACTTGAAGCATGTTCGAGGAGCAAGTCAATCCTTTTGGCGAGTGTATAATTCTATCTCTCTCCCTTTCTCCCCTTCACTTTTCACTCTTTACTCCCCCGCCACAAGTTCAACTGCAACAATTGTGTTTCACTATTTTTTGGGAAACAGCGCAGAGTGTTGCACTCGTGTTGCAACTTTTTACGTGACTCGTTGCATAAAATAAATTTCGTAAAATAACAAAAATTAATCTCTTTCGTCATAAACACAATGACTAAAAAAAACCTTCGAAAAAAGTAAATAAATAAATCGCAATTTGTTATGAATCATAAAAGGGAAGAATAAATCTGTAATCCGTTTTTAAAACTTGACTGCTTGTCATTTTTGTATTTAAATACTATTGTGATCCCCAAATCAGCCTTTTGATCTTATATATGTATTCATATATTGACTATGAAATATTGAGAAAATATATATATATTTAATACATTTTTTTATGTTAAAAATTATGCAAGAAATAATTCAGGTACTAATTAAAGAAGCAACTCAAAATGCTTGATTTATTTGTGAAATAGCACAAAAAGAAATTCCCTTCATTAAAAATACTTAATGTCTATTAATCAGTAATTAATATTTATTTATATATATTGTTAATTAAAGCTATATAATATAATATTTGTATTCCATAATTTAAGCAGAAAGTTTCACTAGAAGCGAAAAGTTGGTGTTTCAATCGGGCATTAATCACTTAATTGGCTTTTTGTTTCATTTGAAAAATATGAAAAAGGAAAAAAATTAATGAATATAAAAAATGATAATCTTTATATTAAATAAATCAAATTTTCAAAAATAATTGATAATCTTTACCTTAAAATGAACAAATTAACTGGGATCTAAAATCTTCTATGCCTTTGATACCAATCCTTACATCAGATCCCTTCATTACAATTTCTTCATCAGATTTTGATCAGTCTTTAGGCTAAGATTCAGCCATATATAAATCATCATTTATATTATATATCATATTTAGAGTAACCTCCCAAAATTGCACAACACTGTTTTTTAGTTTATGTTCTTTACATGGATAAACAAAGTTGTTCTTAAAATGACTTTGGTCAAGTTTTTTACTATTTTATCTTACGTGTTTTCAACACTGTTTCTTTTACTTATGCAACACAGTTGCCTATTAATTGATCAGCATATGCAACACTGTTTGATTTTATGTGGCGCAATACAGTTGCATTTTATGCTGTTCAACTTATGCAACACTATTTGATGCACTTTTGATCATCTTTTTTTTTAATACTTTCTCATTTTATGTTGTTCGACGCGTGTTGCATTTTGTATTGGTCAACGTATTTTCACACTGTTCACAGCACACAGAAATGGCTGCAGGGGATTTGGTGTAGAGGGGAAGGGAATGGGGGGGGGGGAGCGAAGTGTGTGTGTCAAGGGGTTAAGTGCAGTTGTGTGGCCATTTCAACATGCAATTGCCATTGCACTGACTTTTACGTTTATTACACACGAACACACACAAAAACACAACACACACACACACATACACACACATACACACACTTATACGTGATGTGTGCATGGCATTGGCATTGTTTGATGTGCGTGTATCTATGTGAATGCCATTGTGCATGTGTGTGTGTGTGTTGCATTGTTCGTCGATTTATGGGTTTTATTTGGCCACTTTTTTACAATTCATATGTGGGTAGAAATTGTCGTACGTGTAACATTGTCGAGTTGCAAGTTGCCAGTTGCCAGTTGCAAGTTGCCAGTTGCAAGTTGCCAGTTGCCAGTTGCCAGTTGACAATTTCCACTTTCGAATCTGGAGTATCGAGAATTGAGTTCTGGTTTTTCTTCCACTTGAAACGCTTTCTTGGCATTTGTCGCCCTTTGTATTTTGTTAGCTTATTGCACACATTTATTGCAAAATATATATACATATATATATAAATATATATATATAGATTCATCTGTGTGTGTGGATTAGAATGTGGACATTGCAATGCTTTACACTTGGCTCGTTATTATGTTGACTTTTATTGGGACTTTGCTAACTTGTTATGTTGGCCTCATAATTCATTGTGACAATTGTTGGCAATGACTTGGCAAAACTGCTTCTGCTTCTTCAACAATTTGTGTGTGTATATTGAGAAATTACATATTATTCGTCTCTATACATGTGTGTCTGTGTGTGTGTGTGTGTGTGCACCAATTTGTGGCAGAGATAGAAATCGGTAGTAATCTTGTTTATTTTGTAGCAATTTATTTGTATTTATGTCCTGTGCAAAAGTCCTTTAACTGAACATAGTTCATTTTAATTAACAAAAAAAAAATAAATACTCGACTTGCAGATACTTTACTAATTTAATAAACATCTGTGTTAAAATAAATGAAGTGCTTATAGAAAAATTTTAGATTAAAAAATGTATAATTATTCTCTAAAATTCTTGAAGTAAAATCATTAATTCTACAACGCATTAAAAATGGAATACATTTTTATAATGAAGATGTAAAATAATAAGTAATAACATAAAGAAGCAATTCATATCATATATATATATATATATATATACTTGATTATTATAAAAACCATAAACCGACTTTATTCGTATGAACAAGTTAATTTCAATGATTATAAACAAATGATGATTATTTTAAACATTTCAGAATTCTGTTTTCTTTTATAAAGTGTTCTTCATAAATAAGTAATTTCATTTTCAGTTGCAACAATTGTTTTCCAACAAAACTATTAATCTTATGCATATCAAATGAAGTGGAAATTATTTTAATTTATAAATTAAATATTCAAGAACATCAACTCTTTGCTTACGAATTATTTAAAATTAGAATCAAAATCAAAAGTTTGTTTTTAATTAGATTAATTGAAAACAATCTCTAAAATGTATTTTATTTAATGTGTGCTTCTGCTGGTTGAACATAAAATTCAATTTTTGTTAAATTAAATATTAAGTAGAAAATGTTGTCAATAAATAAGGAATTTAAATTTCAATTGCAACAATTTCATCTTTGTTGACCGATAAAACTATTAATCTTATGCATGTCAAATGTTGTAGAAATTATTATAAATTAAATATTCAAGAATATTAATTTTTGTATACAAATTATATGTAAGATTAAGATATTAAATTCAAATGAAAAAGTTACTATTTAATTAGGTTAATTGAAAACAATCTCTAAAATGTATTTTATTTTTTTGCTAAACTTAAATTAAATATTTAGCAGAAAATATGGTAAACCAATTTATTAATATTTAATTTCAGAGCGAAAAATGTTAAAGTTGAGCAGCTTTTGAACCTTTTTTCACTTTGTTGAAATCAAAACAAGAAACCAGAAATTGACAGCAAATTTGACTCCACTTTAATATTGGCAACCGCAAACAATCATCAGATAAATTGCAATTAATTCACACTCGCCTGCTGTCTGCTGTTGCTGCTGCTGTGTGGCAGACAAAGAGTGGCACAACCAGAATGTGCAACATATGTTTTTTTATGGGTCAAGCGACCAAAAGTGCCGGTCGCCCATTTTGTGTTTAACCGCAGAGCAAAGGAGTCGACCCCCTTTTTTTTGCTCTGTATCAACTGGAAGTGTTACACATATTTAAGTTAAGTGTACAAAAGGCAATTATAGGCGACAAAGGGGGGGTTGGGCGGGGCAACTACAACATACAAAGTGGTTGGAATAATGATAAGATCCTTAAAAGTAATTACGACACATATTAAGTATTTATGAAACAATAAAACGTTTACAAAACCCACAAAGTCCAGCATAAGGTCAAAACATTCTAAGCCAGGCCAGGTCTGGAAAGGGGGGGGGGGGGGTGGTGTGGTGAGGGAGGTCAATGACAATGTTTAGATAAAAAGGCGGCCAAAGAAACAGTCAAGCAAAAGGCAACAAAACAAGCAGAAGAAAAGGAAAAACAACGCGATTAAGGCTCGGCGGAAGTGCGACATAAAAAAGAAGAGGGTTTTAAGAGTGCTCGACTAGCAGATACCCTGTTTAATACGAATGTAGAGTTTCGTTAACAAAATCCATTTTCCTAATTAAATTTAGCGAGTTGAGCGATTATATTTCTGGGTATATCAATTAGAAGATTCTTAGAACTATTTACATTTACAATTATTTATTTTATTTATATATTCTGTTACAATGAAAAATCGATTTATATCGATAGTCACAAAACGAGTGAAATTGTCGATGAAGTAGAAATAACTTGAGTACCTTTTAGTCTCTGAGAATTTCTTTTTCATACAGTTCGTCAGACAGATGGATTGAAATAACTGCATAAAATAATTATGATCAAGAATTTATATATATATCAAGAATATATATAAACAAAGCTTATGCTTTCCTACGACATATCCAACACATAAATTCAGTATATATATTTTCTATATATTTCTTTTCTACGATATATCATTCACATAACTTCAGCATACCCTTTTCCCCATTTTGAATGGGTATCATAAAAAACTTTTCGATCGAAATAAAATGTAACAAAATAATAAAAAATGTTACTTTGTCGTAAAAAGCCATGACATAAACATCACAAAGAGTGTTAAAAGAGGGGGTGTTAAGGGGGGGTTGCCAAAGCAGGCGTCACAAGGCTCAATGACAAAAAAAACCAAATTGTAGTCGCTGCACTTGGCCCACAAAAAGGTTGTTTTGTATTTTAACTATTTTACGTATAAACATAAACACATAAAAAAAATTTACAAGCTGTTCTGGTCACACTGTGCACACTGAGTCCTACGATTAGTGTTGGGGAATTTAGAAAGTTTTTGCGGCTTTCAGTTGAGAGGGGCAAGGATGGGGTAAAGTTCGTCGCGTCGTGGCAAGTTTTGTGCAAATAGTTTATAGTTATTACATTGGCACACACACTCACACACACAGATACACACTTACACCCACCCACACACATACTCAGTGACAGTTATTCGTAGATGTGTGGTGAGTGGAAAGTTGGCTAGCGAACAGCGGCTTAACTGATTTTAATTGTTATTGTGAGCTTTAATTGCACTTTAGTGCGCCCTTCTCCATTCTCGGCCAGAAAGTTTTTGGCCATTTTACGCAGTTAACGAGCAACAGCCTGAACCCCCTCTCCTTTATGTGTAGCCTAATTGATATAAGATTTAGTTTTGGCTCAGTCAAAGTGCTAAAAGGTCTCTTGCCCCACACACATTTTGTCTTCTTCCAGTTTTGTGACTAAAAGTTGATTTAAGTTTTGGGGTCATTTAAATTAAATTTCAATTGTGCTTGTTATGTGTGTGGATTAAGAATGGATTAAATACTGATTAAAGATTGTTAATATTTATTACTCATACTTTCTTGACTTGTGAAGAATATTGACTACTTAATTTAGTTTTTAATATTTTATTTAATATTTAAAAAATTTTCTTCAGCAACTTTTAAGCCTGACATTGTTTAGGCTCAGATAAAAATAGTTAATATTTATTACACATACTTTTTCATATTGAGAATAATATTGTCTACTTAATTTATTTTTAAATATTTACTTAATATTAAATTATTTACTTTTAAGCCGGACTTTAATTTTTTTATTGTTTTATTGTATACATAATTTAATTTTTAATATTTTTTGTATATTATATTATTTATCTCAGACAACTTTTTGGTTTAAGAATTATTCTCTTTATACAAAAACTAGCTTTAAAGTGTCTCCTATTCGATGTATCTTTGACTTTGATTCCTTTGACTCAATTTATTTTCTCTACTTTGCTTTCATTCACATTCTCACTCCGAAAAAATCCTACTTTATTTATTTTCGGCAGAATTTTTTTTATCTATATAAAATTATGACAATACGCATTTTGTCTAAGGTACTCACATTCTGCTGTTAATCTATTCAAAACCATTGGGCACAGAGAAGCTCAGGCGAAACATTCAAATTAGCTTGCTTATTTTATGTATTTTTTTTTTTGGGTATTGTGTCTATAATAACTACACATGCATAAAAATATGAAATATGCTGGAATTAATAAAAAACCATTACATTTAATGTTGTATACGATTATTGTGCCCTGAATAAAAAAAAGGCCACTCAAAACATGGGCGTAATGAGACAGGCTCAAAATGGAACCCAACAATACCAAAAACAACAGCAACAAAAAAAAAGGAAAATAGGATAATTATGCTACATTTAGCAGTTTAGCAGGCGTTCAACATGAGACGCAACAACAACAAAAAAGGGTTTAATGGCTGCTGGCAGCCAAATAAAAAAGGAAAAGCATAAAAAGACGGGTTCATTTTTTTTTTTTTTTGGAGGGTCTCAGACAGGCTGAGACTGAGAGACACAACGGAAATTACAAGTGTCGCCAGTTGGTGACAAAAAAACAAGAAAAGGCCTTAAAAATGTCAAATGAAATCGAAAGCGTTGAAAAAATTGAAAAAATGGCACAATTTCGGGTTTTTCCATTAACGTGAGACTCAAAGTGTTGCCACAGTCTGTGTGCAACGCCTGGCTTAAAGATGTCTTCTTTGGTTTTTTTTTTTTTTTTTCAAAACTCGTTAGTATGCGCAACCAGACGAAAAATCAACAATTTCTATTTTGGTGATTTTTACATCACGTTGCAAATGTGGCACATTCCAAGTATTTAAAGGGTATATTTGCGCAATTTGAGGGCTGTCTGAAACCCGCCGGCAAATTGAAAAACTTTACATAACAGCAAAACCCATATTTTTGAAGTGTCTTATCCATGTTTGGCAAACAAAAGTTTCAAAAATGCTTAAGTGCAAAATTAATCAATTTAATATTACAAGAAAAAATAAAGTTTACGCTGAGTTTTTGAGTGAAAAACATATAGATAAATGTTTTATATTTTTGATAGAGAGAAAAGAGAAATATTTGTAGAAAGAAGCTTAAAGAAATATTTTTATTTGGTATTGTTTTTCGAGTTTATTAACAGAATAAAAAGGAATTAAAAAATAGGTTTTTAAAGCAATTTGTATATTTTTTTGTGTTGCAAAAAAGGGTTTTTTTAAGGTCTAAGATTCGGTTGCACATTTTTTATAAATTTTATTTATGGTAGTAAGAATATCAATTCGCAAAACTGGCTTAGAAATAGCTTTGACACTGGTTCTAAATTTGTGGTTGAGTTTTAGCTAAAAATTTTGAAAGGGTTTTAAAATAATTTTGGTTGTTGATTTGGTTTTTGATTAAATTTTGATTTTGTTCTAAATTTGTGGTTGTGTTTTTAACTGAAACTTTTGAAAAGGATTTTTAATAATTTTGGTTGTCGATTCGGCTTTTGATAAAATTTTGATTTTGTTTTAAATTTGTGGTTGAATTTCAGTTAAAGATTTTTAAAAGGTTTCAAATTAATTTTTGTTGTCGATTCGTTTCTTGATGAAATTTTGATTTGGATCTAAATTTGTGATTGAGTTTCAGTTAAAGGTTTTGAAAATATTTTAAAATAATTTTAGTTGTCGATTTGGTTTTTGATTTTGTTCTAAATTTGTGGTTGAAGTTTCGTGAACGATTTTGAAAAGGTTTGAAATTAAATTTTGTTGTCGATTCGTTTGATTTGGCTCTAAATTTGTGGTTGAGTTTCAGTTAAAGGTTTTGAAAAGGTTTTAAATGATTTTTTTATGTCATTCGTTTTTTGGTAAAATTTTGATTTACGTCTTTGGTTTTTCGTTTCAGTTTTCAAATTTTAAAGTATATTTGTAACTAGAGAAGGGATATCTAAGTGTTGGTCAAACACGTATATTTAACCTAACTTTTGTAACTGGTTTAGTTTTGGGGCATGCAACCAGGCATTTATTTAATAAGCATTTAAATGTGAAAAGTTTTTACAACGTTTAACAAGGCGTATGCGTGATTTTTTGTGAATGAGAGAATGAGAACTGCTGCTGCTGCTGGCTGTTAAACTAAACAAAGTAAACTTTTCAGTTTTAGCCTTGGGGTCATCATCGAAATGTGTGTTTCAAGTGTGCCACACGTGGCATAGATTTGTTGTTGGCGAGACACATGCGGCAATTATTTTATCTCTATTTTTAATGGGTCTGCCCATAAAATGGATTTAAAGCAATGCCATTATTGTGGTGAAAAATCTGCTGACCAGGCCAGCAGGGCCAGAAATGAATGGCGCAGCTTAGCTGCCCCCAAATTGCAAAACATTTTTAAGCTGCGAATTAATGACAAAAAATGAACAAATAATGTAAAAAAAGAAGACAAATGGCAAAAGCAAAATGTAAATTCAATGAGCGAAAAACCAGAGAGAAAAGAGAAAGAGAGAGAGAGAAAATTATGATGGAGATGAGCAACTGAATTTATTTCACTTGTTTTTAATGTAAGCAGTGAATTATTAAAATTCTGCCTCCCACCCAACCCCCTTCACCTATCCAACCCAGAAACAACAAAAATTTCGCATGCATGTGGGTCAAATTGTGCGACGGTCTGCATATCAAGTTGGCTGTTGTCATTGTTGTAGTACTCCTCGTTGTTGTTGTTGTTGTTGTTTTAGTACTCGTTGTTGTTGCTGTTGTAGTCCTCGTTGTCGCTGCTGTTGTCGCTGCTGTTGCTGTTGTCGTTTTTGTTGCTTTGCCTTTGTCTTTGGTTAGCTCAAATTTCAACTATTTTGCAAGTCAACTCAGTGTCGGAATTGGAGTTGGAGTCGGAGTCGTTGGTCCCCAGTCGCCTGCCCTCCACTCAGACTTGAACCGAGGCTTTTACTTTTATGGCTAAACTGCGTGTTATGAGTACAGCAGATCCTGTTCCATTTCATACCCCTCCCTTCACTCACCCTGCCACTTTTCCCATCTTTATGGCTGGCATCCTGTTGTGGCTGTGGCATTCTGTACCACCGAACCACAAGAATAATTGCCAGGGTTACCACAATTCTCAACTTTGCCACTTGTTTAGTTAATTTGACATAGCTCTTTCTCTCTCTTTCTCTATCTCTCTCTATCTCTCTCTTTCTCTCTTTATCTCTATTGTCATTGTTTTAGTTTTAGTTTCAAAGTATTTATACACTTTTATCGCTTTCACATTAAAATATTTCAGTAGACTTTACTTAATTACATTAAAAGTTTAATGAATTAGAATTTTTCAGTAAAGAATGTTCGACAGATAATAAATATTTAGCAGGCTGATTTTCAGAGTGTGGATTAAAGCACAAATTCGATGTTTCTCAGCAGAGCCTAATGAAAGTTTAAACTTTATAAATAATTTTTTTGGTTTAATTTTACATCAATTGGATTGTTTTTATGTTTTCAATTTTGTCTTTTGCTGCTTTTAGCACTCGATTATTATCGATATTCGCTATGTTATTGCCATTATCGATATTATGAAGGACATTTGATTTGCGTTCTACTCCAAATTAAACACAGATTTAACAGGTAAGCAGAAAAAAATTGCTCAACTGATTCTACTTTTAATGCTGATAAGAAATGTAGTCCTCCAAAATAATAATAAATGACAAATTATCATGATTACAAAATTGAAGCATATTTTACAATAATTTTAATTTAATTTAATTTTAAATTTACATATTTTAATTCAGCATTAGAGTTTGACCTAAGGGAATAAATATCTTTTTGGCATCGGTGATTTTTGCTACAACATTTTAAATTGAATTGTTTAACTTCATTTTACACATTTTATATTTTTAAATATTTAAAATCTATAAATTTATTTCTGTGCTTATGCAAAAATAAATTTATTTCTGTGCTTATGCAAAAATGAACAGAAAATGATTTATTATTTTAGTCAGCAGTTTAATTCTCTAAAATAATAGCCAATGATATAAATTCTATTAAAAATTTAAGAATACTTAATAATTAATTTTATTCTACATAATTAAAGTTCGATTTAAGCGACTGCATTTTCAATTCAATTGTTTAACTTCTTTGTACACATTTTCACATTTTATATTTTTAAACATTAAAAATCTATATAAATTTATTTCCATTCTTCTGCAGAAATGAACAGGCAATAATTTGTTATATTGGTCAGAAACAGAATCAATTCCCCTGCCAATCTCACTTAATGCCCAACATCAAACATCAATTTGTCATTTGCATAGCTTTCAATAAAATATGCGAATATTACAACAAAACAAAAAAAAAAAATCCTTTTTAGCAGGAAAATGTATAAAATGGGTCAGCAATTCAGTTTTCTAGTGGCTGATTCGCGGCAATTGACCAAAATTTGTCAGCCAAATAGCCAAAAACAGGCAAACAGTCAAAAGAGCAAATGTCAATTGCAGCTTTACCGCAATTATGCATATCCCAGACAGACAAAGGAATGGGGGGGGGGGAACAAAAGAGGAAAATAGATTTCAAATGCGAAAGTTGATGTCAGCCATTTCCCCAATTGCTGTCAGCAAGTTTGAGCAAACTTCTTGAATATTAATAGATGGCTGTCAAGATGTGAAATGCAGTCAAATGGCCAAAATCCAGTCGAAAACTAAGCCAAAAAAAAAACTCACGCGCTGGCTAAGAATAGAAACTGTAACTCGATTCGTGGCATGCATCAGTTATTGACGCTGTGGCAAGCAGAGATTAGGTTGCATAATCAGTTGCAGTTGCAGTGGATTTTGTGTGGGATTTGTGTGACTTGCGACTAATAAATTAATTAGTACCAATCAGTAATGCAGCAAAGGAGCGAAGTGTCTGGGAGGGGGGGGGGGAGATGCCACAGTAAAAGTCATGTCATGTAATGCGCTTACTTTGGCATTAAGGTTCAACTCAAATACCCTAAGCCCAAAATGTGGCTTGAGAATTGCGCATACGCAGCATGTGGCAGCAACAGCTTTTCACTACCAACTTGCCACTCTAATACTGTTCACTAATGCATGTGCATGTGCAGCGGGTGGTGTGCATGTGTGTGTCAGGTAACCCAAAGGGGCAACAGCAACCACAGAGTCGAGATTCGAGAGTCGCCCTGCAAATGACACCAAAGAAATGCCAGAAATTCTCTGCTTTTTCCACATTTTTGTTTCCTTTTTTTTTTGTTTTTGGTTTGCTCCACTTTCGAACTGAGCTCAACTTAAAGCTTAATTCGCAAAACGGGGTCATCAAATAATAATAATATGCTCAAAGGAATTGTGCTACTTTGGCGTCTCAGTTGCCCCTCCTCCACATCCCCCACTCACCTCTCTCACGCTCTCTTTACCCCTGTGTGTTTTTGCTTATTGTGTTTTTGCTACTAAAATCTTTCCATTTGACTTTTAGTTAGTTTTTGGCTTTGGGCTGTGGGAGCATAAATTGTGGCAAGATTTAAACATGAACTTTGAGTTTAAATTGAGTTTTCAACCTTGAATTTTATATTCAATTTGAGCTTAAATCATGATTAAAAAGTTGTGGTTTTTGCAAATCAATTAAGTTTTTCACCAAAATGAGTAAGTTAATAAATGTGATAATATGCAAAATTTAGTTCAAATAGCGATTTAAACATTAAATTACGATTTTTGAAATCTTCCAAACTAAAATTAATAATCAAAAATTTTAGCTGTGAATGTAGTATTTATAGACTATATAAAAATATTAATAATAAATATGGAGTATTTATATTATATATTTAAAAACATGATTGAGAAAGGCTAAATTTAAAATTTTAAGTATTTTTAATAGAGTTATAACAATGGAAAATTTTGACATTCATACAAATATTTTTTTAGGGCATATTTTTAAATTAGAAATCGAATCCAAATCATTCTTTTAGCTTTAAATGTAATATTAAACTAAGCCATAATTTATTAATTTTAAAGTTATGGCTATATTTTTTCAAGTGATATATTTCAGTTAAAGACTTAACCTACATATTCGAAAATGATTTAATGTTACAAAAAAAAAAACCAAGTTTTCTAATATAATTTAATATATTGTTTAACAAGCCGTGGAAATCGCAGGTGCTTGAGGGGCTCCTCTAAGTGGCTTATGCAAATGTTTGAGCCATGCAACTTGTGTGTGTGTGTGTGTGTTGAAAAACTACAAAGTTAAGCTTAAATGCATTATGCAAGCTCAAATATTTGAAGATAGCTGGCCAAAGGCAAAGGCCAAAACAAGAGGAGAAGATGAAATATTCGAAAGCCAAGAAATTGCATTCACGCGGTTCGTTAGCCCAACAAACACAGCGATGTCTCTTTCGATAGAGAAACGAAGAGAAAGAGAGTTGGCTGAGGAGCAAAAAAAAAAAGCTCAAAGGCCAAACAAGTTGGCACAGCCAGCTAAAAATGTTTGGGGTGTGTGGGGGGGGGGGGTGACAGCTGGAGCTGAGGCTTGCAACATTTTCAAGTGGCGGCTGCAGCATCGTCAGAATTATGCTACAAATTTATGAGAAGACATAAATTTTACAATGTTTGTTTTGACTGCACACACACAAACACACACACACACACATGGACATGCACAGACTTGCACACAAGTGACAGCCACATCAACCCAACACACAACCCAAAAAATCCAAAAAACCCAAAAAACCCCAAAACCCATTAGACAGTCCAACTGAGTTTGCGTTTTTGTGTTTTCTTTTTTTTGGGGGGGGGGGGGGGGGGGGCTGTGATGAATGTCATGCGGTTGAAATTTTGTGCAGCCAAACGCCAGCCACACTGAGTCGTGGCAGCAACGCGTCCCACGCGTTCCCCAAACAAAAAGAAAATGAAGAAAAAACATTGAATGAAATTGAAAAATGCATGCAACTGTTTTGAAGGTTGGCCGTGGCATAAAAGTTTTCTATTTGCAGCTGCACAAATTTCCTACAACAAGCTGCACAAATAAAACACACATACACACACACACACACACATACACACACATAACACACACACACACACAACACACACATACACATGCATATGTAGAAGTGGCACATTATTACAGTGACCTCAGAAGCATGCTCAATAAAAGTTCAGATGCACTGCATGATGCATCAAGTGGTGCAGCAATATGTGGCAAGTAGTTGGTAAGGCTCAGAGCAAAAGCGAGAGATGGCAAGGGAGGGGTAACGAGTCGAGCAGTGTTGCCATATAAAGTAAAGGTATTTCTAATTTCGATTTTTGCTGTTTTTTGGGCTGGAAAGTGAAGTGTTTTTTTTTTCTGTTGAAGACAGTTGTTGGCCAACGATTATTACACGGCTCAATGGGTTAAGCAAACCGTGATGACTTCAAAGCTCTGAATGAGGGTCTAAATGGGCATGGTCAGCCTAGAGCTGAATTGCTGGCAATCTGCTAATAAAAGGCAAAATCAAATAGCAAAAAGTGAAACAGATGTAAAACAAGTTTTGGTAAGGTAAACAAATGCTAAAATGAATAGAAAGATGTGAAATGATGAAATGATAATGATAGAAAATAAGCAGAGAAGTTGTGTGATGCTGGTATGGTCACCCTAGAGCTGAATCAGTTATTAGAACTATCATTTTAGATGCCTAATATGAACTAGAAATTTTTATTTATAAATTTATTCAACTGAACAGAAAGAAGGAAGTGAAAAAAGTTAGATAAATGTGAAGCAGAAGTGTAGTTAAAATTTATGGTCACCCTACAGTTCATTCCAGAACTTTCAGTTGTTAGAAGTGTCATTTTACATGATTCTGAATAAAAATTTATTTACTTAAATGCATAAATTTGCATTTAGTAACCAGAAAGAATGAAATTCATGTAAAGCAAAATTATAGTAGTGAACGAATGGTCACCTTAAAGCTCAGCTTAGAGCTTTTCTAGTTTTATTTCAAATCAACTATTTAAATAAACATTTTCTATTCCGGATTACTTTTGTTTCAATTTCTCTCTACTTATTTCTCTCCTTCATAGTTTCAAGAAAAATAGAAAGTACAAAAGTAAAAGCAGAAGTGTAGATAAAATTTATGGTCACCCTACAGTTCACTTAAGTTGTGGTTAGCAGTGCCATTTAAGAAGTTTCATTTTTTCTGGATTATTTTTTATATATTTGTTTAAATGAACAATTTCCATTTCAGTTTTTTGATCTTAAGAGAATAAAGTGTGAAAAAAGAAGGAACAAAATTCAAGTAGAGCAAAATTATAGTAGTAAATTAATGGTCGCCCTAAAGCAATGCTTAGTGCTTTCAAAGTTTTCTTTTAATTTAAATATTTAAATGAACATTTTCTCTACTGTTCCTCTTCTGTTTCTCTCTCTCTCTCTCTCTCTCTCTCTCTTTCTGAGCAGTTTCAAGCAAAGTAAAATGTAGAAAAAGAAGTGTAATGTGTATGGTCACCCCAAAACTTTCGCATCAAACAGTAATTTTGATAAATAATTAAATTAGATAAATTCTCATTTATATCTAATTATTTCCCACTTCCCCATTATAATGAAAAGAATCCTTCAAGTATCGCTCTCTCTCTCTCTCTCTCCCTTTCCCCCTCACATTCTCACTGAGCACTCCTCCTCAACCTGTCCATGCTTTAATTAATGAGATTAGTATTCCCCCACCCTAATCGCAAATATCTACTCATCAGGCAAGTCATCTTCATATTCCCGGCTGCTTTTAATGGCCAAATGTGTTCCCTGTTTTTGGAGTTAATGGCATGTTTAATGTGTTTTAGCTTTGCCCGCATTCGCTGGTTGTGATTGTTTTTGTCGTTAGTGTTGCTGTTGTTGTTGCTGTTGTTGTTGCTGTTGTTGTTGTTGTTGTTGTTGTCGTTTTTGTTGTTGCTGCTGTTGAGTTAAGTGATCGGCCTGACCAGAAAGTCGTGTTGTACTACTACGAAACTCAAGAGTGTCCAGTTGGGGATAACATGTTGACAACAGCAACAATAGCAACAACAGCAACAACAACAACAGCGACAACAACAACAACAACAACATAGACGGCAAACATGAGCAAACAGACATGTTCAGCACAGGCGGCTTCAGCTGATATTATACGAGTACACAACAAACTAGAAATGTTGTTGTTGTTGTTGTTGTTGTTGTTGCTGTTGTTGTTGTTTCTGTTGTTACTGTCGTTGCTGTTGTTGTTGGTGTTGCCCGTGTACACATGCAGCTAAAATATCGTTCTGCTTGGCCTGAACTGACATGACAGTAACTTCAGCTACAATGCCAACATCAACAACAGCAGCAGCAACAGCAACAGCAACAACAACAACAACAACAACAATGCTTTCATTTGCGAGGGGGTGGCAAAAGTTGCATTTATGCATGCGACGTGTTTTGGTAGCTATTCCACAGGACACGCTCGAATTTTCCAAAAACAGCGAGAGAGAGAGGAAGAGAGAGAGATAGAGAGAGAGAGAGAGCGATAATATGGGGAGAGTTGGTGTTTCAGTTTTCATTCAGTTCGCCATTTAGCGAAATATTTGGTCAAAAACTTTCTTTAAAATGTCAGCAGTCACACACACACATACACACACACAACACACACACAACAACACACACACAAAAAGTGTGGCGTTAAGCGAAAGTGCTGCAAAACTTTTTGGCAATATTTTTATGAAACTTGGTCAACACTGCATAAAAAAATATAAATGTTAATCGATAAGAAGAAAATAAGAATGCTTTAAATAAGGTGTGTGCACGACTATAAAATATCCTGTAAATTTTTGTATATATAAATAAATGTGAGTTTTAAAGCTGTGAATTTTTTTTTAAATTAAAATATGATTTTGCATCTTAATAAAATCTGTACAAATGATCAATTACATGTCATGGTTATTCACATCAATTATAAGTTTATATCTTAACAATTACGTATTTTATTTCTATCGAAAATCGGGTTGTATTGATAATTGTTAAAAGGGTTATCGATAAAAATAAAATAAATATGAGCTGCGTTTGAAAAACGAGCACTTTTATTTAAAATTTGAAGCATTCAGATCTTAAAGTCTCTGAGATCGGTTTATTAATTCAAACTGAGAGGTGAACTAACAAAATCGACTCTATTTTTTTATGTTCATCAAGAATATTTAAGTCTTATTAATTCCTTTTGTCTTTTATATAATTGCAAAACTTTATTATAGCCTTTTCGCCATTCTCAATTCAAAAAGTTCAGTAAAGTCAAAAGCTTATGTTTTTTGGTATTATATTTTTGCATAAACAGAGGAATTAGATAATATTCTCATTTTATATTTTAGTATATTGTAGCCAAGTATTTTTTGTGGGCAAGATTTATTAATCTAATTTATGATAAATAATTACATGAAAATTCTACAATTCAGTCAGTGAGTTCAAAATATTTTTATTACTGCCACTTTTTTTTATATATAAATCTAAGCATCTGTTGTTTTATGCTTCTTTCCATGTTCTTAAAATTTATTCATTAATATCAACCACAACTTTAAAGCGGCCTCGACTATTTTTTATAAAAAACAAACTTTCTAAAAATATCGAAGCTAGTTCAATAGCGAGTCTCTAAAAAAAGGAAAGATTTTTTTTTTATCTATTTTTATTAAGGTTTTTGCAGCTGTCAAACATTTTCCATCTATTTCATTTTTCGACAAGACACACATCGAAAATACGTGCAACACAAATTCGAAAAACTAACGCCGTGACGCTAACACATAGAAGAAGAAGAGTTTCTAACTCTTTTTTTTAACATACCATATAACCAAATTTGCTATCATATTTATGATTGACCCCAAATATGCATTTAGTTCTCTTTGATGACAGATTTAATTAATTTTGATTGGTCCCGTTTGACACATTAATTGCGAGCTGTCGATTTTTTTTTTACTAAATATGTAAATATGTAATACAAGTTTAATGTATTGCAATTTTAATTATTAACTAATTTAAAATACATATCCATATATTATATTTTATTTAATTGTTCCTCTGAATTGTCTATTGCAAAGGTAATTTACAGAATATTCGTGTCACGACAAAAAAGCACGAGCCGCACTCATCTTTTACTTAAACACGATGCACACGCACAAAACACACACACACACACATGCATTTTAAAGCTGGCAGCTACGTGGGAACACTAACTGTTCTGGCGCTCGCCGTACGGCAGCTGCATCCACCAATCGTTTGCCAATAACAACACTGCGCTGTCAGCGACGTTGTCTCTCTCTCTTCCTCCCTCCCTCTCTCTAACTGTGTGTGTGTGTGCTCTGCATGCGTACAGTTATTTTGCCAGCTACGCCATGATGTTTAAATCACGTTAAGATTTGCAACGCTACAACTCGACATGTATGTCCTTAGTTTGTCCCCCGTCTCTTTGCAATCACCTCTCTCTTCCACTATATTTAGGTGCTTGCATTGAACACGAGAACACACATAACGGCAAAAGCCACAACAGAATTCGCGTACACCCCTCGCACTCCTCACCAAAAAGCAGTGCATAAACATGACGACGACAATAATTTGAGCGTGCTGCGATTGAACTTTACAGCCACTGTTCTTCACGCTGTTAACTACGCTTGACAAGCTCTTCTAAGCTCTGCAAACTGATTTAGTTTAACATGATCATAACATAATTTGGGTAAACATAATCAATTTTAACATCTGTCGAATGTTAAATCGATTTTTCTTGGGTAATTTTCAAAATGTTTGCTTAAAATTAATTTTATCTGTCCGATTTATTTAAATATTTCTATTTGTTTGCATATGAAATTGAAATTGGCACAGTTTTATTGATACAAATTGAAATTCAAAGAACAATATTAAAATAAATAATTAATATTCCTGCATAAAGTGAAACCAGAAAATAATTTTGCAATTCCGAATTCATTGGATTATGCGTTTTATTTTTGACTGCCAGCTAATTAAAGTGAAATAACGGAAAACTCTCACACACACATTAACCTGAATGAAAAGTTAAATTTCGGTATATAGAAACAAAGGATGCATTGGCATAAATTCCATTTGGACTATTGCAATTTTTGGCTAACAGAAAATTAGCATAAATATTTAGTAAATAATTTTTGACACTCACACAGCAAACACACACACACACACTGACTTGTAAATATTTTTTGTGTGTGCTGCAACATAATATTTGCATTTTACTGGCATCAATCTCATTTTTACATGATGCTGTCCGGTTTATGTTCAACTTATCAAAATTATTCACAAAAATGGAAACGACAGCAAAAATCCCACAGAATGCATTTGCATATCTCTCTCAGTGTGTGTGCGAGTGTGTCTGTGAATGTGTGTGTATGAGTGTGTGTGTGAGTTTGTGTGTGAGTCAAAAATTATTTACAAAATTGTGCGACGCTTTGCTGCCTCATTTGATGATTTTACCCTGTGGCCAGCAAAATGTTGCATTTAGATATGAGCATTTATGATTTTTAAAAAATATTGATCCATCTGGTTTTATTATAAAAACATGTTGAAATGATTTAATCGAGTGAGGTCGACTAGAATATACCCTGTAAACAGCTGTTAAATAAATAGTTGATTTGCTGTTGGCAGTTTGTTAACAAAATCTGCTATAAAAAAAACGGATAAATTTTACAATCGTAAATCGATTTGTATCAATATTTGAGAAGCGATTAAATCGACATTGAAGTGTTGGCAGCTTGTTAACAAAACCTGCGTAAAAAAACGGATCAATCGTTAATCGATTTATATCGATATTTGCTAAGCGATTTAATCGACATTGATGAAGTTATCGATAACTTAAATTATGCTCAATCTGCGTTTAGTATTCGAGAACTTTTATGATAAATTATTAGTCTTTACTTCTTATAGAGGCACTAATTAATTTGGCACAAAGGGATTTTGCAAAATCGACTCGACTTTTGATGCTGATCAAGAAAATATATACCTACTGTGCTCGGAGTTACTTCCATTTGTCTATTAAGTACTTTCAAAGGCATTTATTAAACGCTTAAAATTTATACCAAATTTGCAGATGTCGATTAAGTTCCGATTGTTAAAGTTAACCGATTTATATTGCGATATATATTCTAAGTCTCTTACAGGGTTTCGCTGGTCGAGCAACGCCGATAAGCTGTCCAAATTGGACACGCTTAAATTGATGTTTTGCCACATTTTAAAGGCTTATGCGTTGAGCTGTTTTGGCATTTGGTATTTGGCCTTTAGCAATTTACGTCAAAATGCTGCATGCCACATTATTTTGCTGTCTCATTATGCAGTAGAACGCATAAATTGTGCCATTGTCACGTAGCGGCGTGTGAATCAGTGGCACATCCTTGCGAGTCCTTGGGCGCTGTTTGCCCTGGCTATAACTCGGCTCCAGCTGAAACTGCCTTGAACTGGCCTGCTTGAGAATCCTTGACGAGAGCCACTTGAATTTTTGCAAAATGCGGTTGTTAATTGATTGTTCAAGTGTTAATTATGGCTCATAAATGAGTTCAAGGTTCAATGCACTGAGTGTGTGTGTGTGTTTGTGTGTGTGCTTTATTTCTATTTAGTATGGCAGAAAGCGCGACAGCAGTTAAATGGCTTGATATAAAATGTCAGTGCAACATTTGTCAGGGCAGACAAAACGAGACGAAAGAAATAAACAACAATTCATTTGATGTCACGCACAATAACTTGGCCAACATTGGCAGCCAACTGACTCAGTCAGTCAGTCAGTCAGTCAACCAACCAGGCAATCAGTCAGTCAGTCAGTCGAGTCGAGTCCTGGCATTCAGGCAATGCACTCACTCATGCGGCTATTGTGTCACATACAACGCCCAACCCTCAACATTTTGTGGCATATATATGAGTAGCACACACACACACACAGATAACGTGTGTGTGTGTGCGTGTGTGTTACTGCCAAGAGGCATCTATCTTCATTTCAAGTCGCATTGTCGTGAGTTATTTGTGTGGCCGCCTTTTGTTATTTGCTATTTTGTATTGGCCATTGTCTGGTTTTACTGACCCTCTGCACAACACACACAACACACACAACACACGCACACACATAACACACACGCCTTTGGTCAGCTTCAAATGCAATTTGAGAAAGAGATAGACAGAGAGAGAGAGAGAGAGAGAGAGAGGGAGACACCTAAAAAGAGCTGGCATAACATGCATTAATGCATTTGGCTGCCTTTACCTGGAACTGGTGTCATTACTACAAACCATCGATTCTTTTGTATACCCATTAAAAATACATTTAAAAAAAGGGTAGCATAACGTACAGCATACCTTTGTGTAAAAGTATAAATATATTTTTCATAGGAATAACAACTAACAAGCTGTAAAGTTAGTTGGATAAAGAATTCTTTGATATACAAGTTTATTCTCAAATTATTATATTAAAAGTACCTGCTTTAAATTAAGAAAATAATATGATATTTTTTTAATTTATAAAATGTTGAATAAAATTTTATATATTTGCGAAAAATCAACTAGTTGACGAAAAATATTTTTATTAAATATTGAAATAAAATATCCTTTTAACAAGACAGCCCTAATTTTTTCAAATCAACAATAATTATGAGAAACATCAATTTAGTTTATAATAAATTTTATTATATTTAATAAAATATTTACTGAAAGTTGAATAAATATTTTGCCATATATTAAAAAAAATATTTTTATGTTTGCAATAAATTACACTGATAAAATAAAATAAAGTTTTACTTCCGGCATTTTGAACAAATCTGCTTGAAAGACAAAAATTGTTGCCTTTTTTGGTGGCCAAAAATTATTAATATCTGACTTTTTAGCATTTTAAAACAAGAAAAGTATTTTTATAATCTTGATAGAAAATGGAAAAACGAAACTGTTTTTTTGAGCTGCAATATTATTAAGTAATATGCAATTAAGTAAATTGCAACTAAATTTGTGACAATTAATGCAAATAATGCAAATTTGAAGAGTCGTATGAATGTTGAATACAGATTTTGCCATATTACTAAACTAAACTACACAGATAAAATAAAATAAATTTTTACTTATGAAATGTTGAACAAAGATGATTGAAAAACAGAAGTGGATCACTTTTTTTGTTGCCAAAAACATTTTTAAATATGCAAAGTATTTTTATGATCTTGATAGAAATAGAGAAAATGAAACTATTATTTTCAGCTGATATTTCTTATTTTAAATAAATCGCAACTAAATTTGTGGCAGCTAAATGCAAATTTGCTTTTGAATAACTCATATTTCCTAACAAAAATAACAGTTGCAAAATGCAAATGCACATTTTCCACATGGCCAAGAGAACAATTATAAATTGTTATTTTATTATGTGCATTTGGAAAGTATGTCAATGTCATTCGCAGCTGACCAATGCAAACCAATCCTGGTCAGTCTCAACAAAAAGCACTCTAACAACCCATCAATTGGCCAGTGTTATGAGTGTAGTTAACGTAACTTGGCCATAACACTAACCCTGCCCCAAAAAGTTGCAGCAAACCCGTAACAGTTACGCATTTATGTCTGTGCATTGTTCTTGCCACAATGCCAGGATGACAGGTAAACATCCTTGTGCAGGACTCTCGACAATTATGTATTTGTGTGTGTTGCAAATTTGCATTGATTTCAACCAATCAAATAATCAGTAATTAACATAACGCTTGGCCACAACAATGCACCATTGTCAAATGCCCCACATTACGCATACGTCGCGTTGCACGGCCAAAAGGTAACAATTTGCCACATCTCTTGTGTCATTTGGCCAGTTGTTTTGTCAGCTTTGCCATAAAAAAAAGCCAACCAACCAAATAAACAAACAACAAGCAAAAAACAAAATACAACTGCAAACTTTTAATGCGACAATTTGCAGCTGACGCAAAAAAAAATGGAGAGAAAAAAATAGTGTTGCATACAAAGGGCACCACCCTAATGACGGAATCACCCTAATGGCACCGCAATCGACAAATGTGCAGCGATGCGGAAGCGGAAAAACAACTGAGTGCGAACAACTACTCGACTCGAGAAAAACGCTGCACAAATACACTTAGAAAAAAAACCATAACAATGAAAATGAAAAATTAAAAAAATGATCTGACTTTTTAAATTAATTTAAAATTTTGAGATAATATAAACTAACTAAATAATAAATATAATATAAAAAATGTTTTAAGTAGATTTGGGTTAGTAATAAATTATAATTTCAAATAAATTTGAATTATGTATCATTTTAATATTCAGTTTATTTTTAAATGTATTTCTCGTTTTTGAATAATTTATTTTATGATAGAAAAGGAAAGTCATTTTCAAAAAAAATTAAAGATTTGTTATGTATAAAAATAAATTTATATTAAGCACCAATTAGGATCTACAAGATTTTTAATATGTTTTTATAAATAATTTATTTTATGATGGCCAAAGAAAAATCATTTTTAAAAGAATTTAAAATTTGTTAAATTCAAAACAAACATTTTCAAAAATTATTCTTAAGCTACAAATTGTTGTCAATAATTATTATTTATTAATTATTATTATTAATAAAAAAAATCGCGAAATAATGAACAATATCTTCTCAATCAAAGAAGTCTGTAAAAATATAATTTAAAGCAGAACAAAAAAATAAACAAAAAATAGTCAACAATTTTGCTGTAGTTGACTCAAACTAAAAAGCGGAATTGCAATTTGTTTTTAGAGAAATTGAGACCGATTTGAGTTATATATAAATATATATATATATATATATATATATAAAAAATAAGGTAAGATTTTTGAGAGGTAGTTGGTAAAAAATGACATATGTCCGACAAATGACAGATGACAGGTGTCTCAAGAAGAATGGCCAAGAAATGTTGTCGTTGTCTCTAAATTTATTCAAAAGATAAACAGTTAGTTGAGAAAGCGATTATGTAAGTTATTGAAGCCAATTTGATATAGGCCAAAACGGGGACAACTGCCAAATATATAAAATAAGCTGTCGAAACGTGCAGGTGCATTTGGAATGGTGATTAACTGCCAGTTGGACAACAGTTGGACAACAGTTGGGTAACATTTTGGTTCGCTTGTCAAACTAAATAGGCAAATAATATGACAAAAACCACGCCCACTTTTTGTGTGTGTTTATATTTGGCGTTAATATTAAATAAATATTTTTGCAACATTCCAAGAGACCCAAATCAAAATGCAAAGCAGCTGCCACAACAACAACAACAACAACAATGACAACAACAACTGTAAACTGTAAACTGACAACTTTCAACTGTTTAAATCAAAAGTTTTTTTTTTTTTTTTCTTGCACACAATAAATTCTTCTGGCCATTTAGATAAGCGTCCTGCAAACTGTGCTAAGGACTCTGACAATAAAATGCACGTGCCAAAGTCCACCTGACATATATATATATATCTGTATGTATGTATTTATGTACGTGTCTTGTGTCCTGCTGTGCCTTTATTTGATGTGCTTCAAGTTGTCATTTATCGTTATTTTTCGTGCTGCTGCTGCCTCTTGTCTCATTTTGTTTGTTGTTGCACTCAGTTCGCACCTTAGCTGACCTTTTGTGGCAGTTCCTTTTCACTTTGAGGGCTGCCTGTTTAATATTTGAGTTTTTTTTTTTTTTGCTTTTTATAAACTGTTGTTCCCTCTTCACTCTCTCTCCCCCCTGCCCGCACTCTCTTTCTTTCTCTTCAGCTGCCCTTGCTTCCGCTCTGCTTGCTTCCAATGTTGCCTCCAAGTTATTTAAGCTGCTGCTTATTTAATTTTCATGTAAAGTTGCTGCTGTCCACCTCAAAACCTCCGCCCTCCCCTACGTTCCCCTCTCCTTCCTACCCAGCGCCAACATTGCAACAAAACAAATGAAATAAAAGTTTTTCGCTTTTTGGCTGCTCAAGTCTTGATTCTGCTTGCTGCCTTTAATTTTGCTCTTAGCCAACAATTGTTGCTGTTGTTTGTTGTTGTTGTTGTTGTTGCTGTTGGTTGTTTGTTGTTGCTGTTGGTTGTTTGTTGTTGCTTGTTGCTGCTGCTGCTGTTGACTGTTGCCGCTTTCTTTTGACACAAGTCGTGGCTTTTGTTAGTGGTCTGTCCTGTGGCCAAATTCCGTATTTATTTTGTTTGCATAATTGAATACAGTTCATCTGTGGCCAAATGCAATTCTGATTAACAACAGACGCACTTTTCTGGCTTAGATCTATTAACACCCGGCTGTATTTGATTATTGCAGCTAAGAGCTATTTAAGCAGCGCCTATTAATAATATTGATTAAGTCTTAAGAAATAATGCGTAGAAGAAATATTTATAGACACAAAAGCCAACAAAAAAAAAATTAAAGGGAAGAAAAATTTTATTAAATTAAGCTAAGTTTGTTAAAGTCAGAGGGAAACATTTCCAGTTACATAACATATGTAAGATATATATTATATATTATATTGATTAATAAATAAATAAATAAGTAAATTCATTAATAGTTGACATGTAAAAATAAGTCGAACTTCAGGTAAAGAAAATTTGAATTTGCAATATAAGTTTTTATATTTTATTTTATAGATTTATCACAGATCCATAGCAATAAAATATATATTTTTAAAGAAACAGTCCCAAAATACAGATGTATTTTTAGTCAGCACAAAATTCATTAAGCTCAGCTTAAAATACTTTTTTTTGTTAAGCAAAAATAACTGCCAACAATAAATGAATTCCATATTTAGCAGCTGCTTTAAAACAAATCCCAAGTCAAGCACTTCCAAAGCCAACATTCTAAGTTTTTCCCAGCCAATATTTAATCAGCTTTAAGCCAAAGACAAAGTTTGCTGGCTGATTATAAATCGATTGGCTGTTGATAAAATTGATAGCAATTTGCTTTTTTAAATAATCGAGACACACCCCGTAAATAAAGTTAAGTACTCAGTTGATGGTGACAAGTCCAAGTAATAAGAGTAAAATAACAATAAATAAAAAAACTAATCCAAAACCCGTTGAGATGCAAAATGTCTAAGTGAAAATCGCCTGAAAAGTTGGTTAAAAGTCAAACAAACTGCTTGAAAAACTGGCAACAGCTGTGATTGCCACAGCGGAACAGGCAAAACCACAAAACTCTTATTCACAAGCAGGTTAATGGTGGTGGGTTAAGGGGAGGGAAAGTGGAAGATGGAGGGGGGAGGGGGGGAAGGGGTTACTAGGTAAGTTAAGCAGGTTATAAAGCACTTTAATTAACTTGCAGACGCGCAGCCATTCAGCTAAAGTTTCCAGCGCATCAACTTTGAACCGCAAAGTAGTTTATATTGCAAGGATTGCGGTTGATGCCAAGCAAAAAATGGGAATGCAGCAGGATAACGCTAGCAAATAGCAAACAACAAACAGGAAACGGCAGCGGGGAGCGGGGAGCAGGGAGCAGGGAGCGGGGAGCAGCAGCAGCAGTTGCCAGGCCGCATTATATGGCCAATAAGGGTACAAAAGGCAGTATCATTTGGCCTGCTGCTGCTTCTGGCGGCCATAAAATACAAACAAACACACACACACACATACAAATCAAGGGAGGTGGGGTAGGGTGTGTGTAAAGGGGTGGTGTGTGTTGTGGGTCAAATCATGTTACGCTGTCTTTGCCTCACCTCATTTCGTTCCTTCTAATTAATTTCGTGGAGCCAAATTTTTGGCTTGTTGCAAGACGCCAAAGGCACGCACACACATTTGTGCGGTTGTGGCATTATCCTTGCATTGTACTTGTGGCAAGCAGCAGCAGCTGCTACAAACAGCAATTTCAGCTATGCGACGCATTTGGTTTGGCTACTTTTCGACTTTTGCGATTCGCTTTTGCCACCTTTTCAACAGATTTAAATGGATTTAATAAAGTTAAGTAAAGGCCTCAAATAAATCTATTTATATATATTTATAAGATATATATTTAAAGCACTGAAAAGAATCGGCTTGCTTCTATTAGAAAAAATCAAGTTGTTTTCTTTCTTTTTCTTAAACCCATAAAAAAATAAAATCAAAGTTGTGCAGGCAGAAGAAAGCATTTACAATATAATAATCTATATATAATCTTGATGCGTATCAACATGGAATCGATTTAAGCTAGACTATAAAAGCTAGATAATGCAAATTAAATATATATTTATTTAATACATATCATTGACAGATATGGTTAATAATAATATTATTATTATATGATTACATTTATTTTAAGAGTTGTTCAGATAGCGATTATCGATTTAAAATAGAATACTTTAATTTAATTTAGAGTCAAATATAATTGGTTTACTCTAAAAATTTCATCTTTCAAGATGACATCTCACTTCAATATCTCCTTAATCACTCTTTTCATTAAACAAGTTTTGAGTACTAAAATATTTCCGGGAAATGAATTTTTTGTGTTTCGTCAATCCTTTCAATAAATGTTGGATTCAAGATATACTTTATATTTTATAATATATTATTTTCCTTTATTTTAATTTTAATTTTAATTTAATTATTAACGTTAGCATTTAATTTTTAATTTGAATATTATTTTATTTATTAATCGCATATTATATAAATAAAAATAATATAAATTAATGAAAAACGCATTTCTAAACATTTAAGTTTCAATTTCAGGATATCTTCCAGTCGAGTATTCGAAATTATTTATGGTTTATATTACAGATTTGAATTTAGTTTTACATTTACTTTTAATTTGATATCATTTAATTTGTAATATTAACTTAATATTGTTTGTTAGAGTTGTAGACTTCACATTAAGTAAATAAAAATAGAAATAAATGAAAAACGCGTTTTTACACATTTAAGTTTATATTTCAATCGAGTATTCTAAATTATTTGTTGTTAATTTTACAGATTTAGGATGCTCCACTTATTTCTAGGCGTATAATTTTGCCATTAGGTAGTTGGAACTTGCCCCAAAGCCACACACAGGAGTGCGGCATGTGCCACAAAAGCGCAATTAAACCAGTTTTTTTGGCTTATATTTTTTTCCCAAAACAAGCAGCACAAAAACTTAAATAAAGCAAACAAATTGATGGGCGACTAGCTGAGAGAAAGAGACAAGGAGAGACAGAAAGGGAGAGAGAGGGAGTAGATATTGACGATAGAGTGAGTGAAAGACAGAGATGAAGGGGGAGCACAGATTTAGGCCAAGTTTTCGTATTTCCTTTCAGTTTATCAGCATAATTTATTGGCCAGCCACATTCATCAGCAGCAACAAACTCATCAGACTGTAATAATTTGCGTTCAAAGTGTCACAAACATTCGAACAGGCTAAAGGACATATATCCCCACCCTCCACTCCCCCTACGAACCCCTCTTGCAAGGACTACTTTCAAAGAACTACGCACATAAATAAATAGTCGAAGTGAAATTGAAAAAAAAGGCTTCCCTTTTACGCTGTGGCACAAGCAAATAAACCACAACAACAAGAACAAGTTGAGGCACAATGAGCCGGGACGAGGCATGGTTGCAAGGTGGGCGGATTAGAAGGATGTTGCAGTGGCAGTGTAATGTGAAGTGTGCGGAAACATAAAACAAACTCCAAACGTGTTTGTGCTGCCAACTTTTCTCTCTCTTTCTTTTTGCTTTTGACTCTAACTCTTTGACTTTATTGTACTTTCTTTCAGCTCCCTACCAACCTCCCTTTCTCTCGCTCTCTCTTTCTCTCTGTGTGTGCATATTTGTCTATGTCAAGTGTCAACATTTACTTGGTGCTAACACAAATTGTATCTGTGGCCATTTTCACACCCGCATTGCCACAAAATAAGAAGCATAATCTAGAACAAAAAATGTACGACTTGCAGATACTCTATAAATATTTTGAATAAGACACATATTTATTTAATTTTTATTTAATAAATTATAATTTTTAGAAAAGGTATTAAAGTCGATATAAAAGAAACTTCAAAGATATTTTATTATATGGAATTCCTATGTTGTAAATTGGATTATTTTATTATGAAAAACAATTTTTTTATTTTCTGCAACTATATATGACTAAAAAATATAAGTTATTAAATTTATTTTATTTTTTCTTATTCCTTACTTTCTTATTCCAATTTTAAAAATCATATTAAAATTTGTGTTTTATTTATAAGAACTTCTAAGTAAGAATTTGAAAACATTTTTTCAATGTAGAATTTATGTTTCAAGCAAATAGCTTTTAGCACATTTTCTGTATTTAGTTTTTCTGACATAAAACTATTAAAATTGGTCGAAAGTATCCCTGATCCTATTAGGGACACTATATATATTTCCATTAAAAGTGAATATATATTATACAATTTATTTTATTTATATTGTATTATAATTATTCATTATTCATTCATTTTTTCGTATACGTTTTATAAATTTAATAAATTTCCCTGCAAGTTAAAGCAATCATTTTCTGTATAAAAACAAACATATTAATAAATTTAAATGTATACAGGGTAACTCCTCGTCGATCACTCACAACTGGCGTATTCCTACATATTTGCCGTGTACTTTAGTGGAAATGCGTGTGACCCAAAAGCCACAAGTGTTGTCCAACACTATTCAAGGCATACGCATCCGGTTTTTTGTTGCTCTCCATTTTTTTCACTCTGTGCTAATGTTCTGCAAGGTTATATGTTACCCGATGTGTGTGCGTGTGAGAATATATATATTTATACATGTGTGCATATATCAAAGGCAGTGCTCAAGATTTTTCATTTCAGATTCGGACTTGGCTTTCTCTCTCTCTCTATCTCTGTCTCGCTCGCACACTCTTCAGTCTGTCTGTTTCAGTGTTGGTCGTTTTGTGCATGGCAAATGAAGCCACAATAATAAAACTAGACTCATCTGTGTATGTGTGTGTGTGTTTGTGTGTGTAGAGTTGAACAGGGTTAAGTCAGCAACACACAAATTATAGTTATCCACCCACAACCCACCCACACCCCCTTCCATGCTGCTGTTATCGCTGCTCGGCGCCTGTTAACATTTTTGTTGTTGTGTTGTTTGCTGGTTTTGTTGGTCAGTTTTTGTGGCTTCATTTTGGCTGGGTTCTTGTCATTCTTGTAATTTGCTTATATTTATTGCAATTATGAAAAATGTCATTATTGTGATTAAATTGTAAATATAGTTATATAAAGCTAAACCTGCTTAATTGCATTATAATAAACTGTTTTGTAAAATGTGTAAGGGTCTCAAAAGTGACATTAATAAAATTTTCGTAATAAATTTAATTTTTAGCTGGGCAAATTAATTATTTTGTGTTTCTTCACTTTTTAATAATATAAATATATATGTCCTTTCTTAAGTGTTTCTCAGTAAATTTTTATCAATTCAATTATGTCAATATTTTATTACGATTCTGTGGAAAAATTTGTTTTGAAATAATATTTTTCAAAATTTTTAGATATGTTAAGAGCTTATTGCTTATTTTGTTCATGTTGTAGAGTAAGGCATTAATTTTTTCTCTTAACTTGTTTCGTATATCAGTATTTTTGTCAACTGTGTGCCATAAAAAAATACAAATACCTTCTTTTCCCTGTTTTCACGTAAGTGAAAGCTTCAGATTTATTTAATAGGGATTTTAAATTCGGAGTAATTCTTTTAAAGCTATTAGGAAGTTTCAAGAAATTCTAAATTTCCTTATATTTCGGTATAAGTTGATGTTGCTTATAAACATTATACTTATACCATCCATATTTTCCTCTGTATAAGTGTAGGCTCTTATACCAGTTCTTATATTATACAGTATACTGAGATATGTATTTTAAGTTGAAAGTATTTCCCAAAATTATAAGTAAGAAATGTCCTAGTACTTTTAAAGTATAAGTGTTAAATGCATCACTTATCTTATAAAATCACAAAGGGAAAAGTTATTAGAAAATTTCAACTTCTAATAGGAATTCTAAGTTTCCAAGGGTATAAGTTGATTTACCTTATACACAATATACTTATATTACCCATAGGCTTCTTTGTATAAGTTTCAACTCCTATACTAATTCTTATATTTTAGTATACTGAGATATGGGATTAAAGTTGAAAGTAAATCCAAAAATTATAAGTAAAAAATGTCCTTTAAGGTATAAGTGTTAAATTAATCACGTATCTTATAAAATCACACAAGGAGAATTTTTAAATTGTATGTAGAAGAGTTGGTAATAAATAAAATATATATTAAGGTTTGTAACAGAAAATATATTGCTAATATTATATTATATTTTATAATAAATTAACTTATGTGAACTGATATGCTTTTACTGAATTCATAGCTTATATTGGTTTCTAAAGGCTTCCTTTCTAAGTTGATCTTATATTTCCCTACCCAAAACGTCTAATAAAAACTTTCAATAATACTGAAATTTTTCTAAGAAAAAAGAAAAAAGTCCTTTGACTTTGCCTTTATTCTTATGCCTTTTATTTTCGACAATAGTCTTATACTTATACCAGTTAAAAAGCTCTTCGAAAGCTCTCATTTATATGCATTTTATGGCTAAAAGCTTAGAGTTGTCATACAATATTTATTTTCCGTTAAGTTGAGTTCGCTTTTTAGTGTAGACTTTTATGTTGTTGAATTTATATTGTTGCTTTTAGAAAAATTACTTCAAATTATGGTCAATATTTGCACTTTGGCGACACATTAAACTTAGTTTAAAATGTATGTTTTGACAAAAAAGTAAAGGATTTATTGATATTTAAAAAATGTCTTCAGTTGTTTAGAAATTTTTAAACAGTTTTCATTCTTTTATTTAAACTTTGTTCCAAACTTGAGGAAGGATGCAACTTTTGGGTTTTTTAGCTGCTCGAACTGTTAAACAAAATACTCAAATTAAATATATTATATATATATTTTCTATGCACTTGCAAATTTGCATTTTCTTTCAGGTTTAAAGAGAACAATTCAAAACAATTAACAGTTGCCTCAAAGTTTAATTGTTCGCTTTTTTCTGCAGTTTGCTTTGGCTTTGGTGAAATAAAAGGAAAAAAAAGCAAAACAGACGCTAAAAAGTCACCACACAATAGCAGAGTAGTTTAACAGTCTGCAAAACTAAAAATGAACAACTTCCCCACACTTCCCCCCTCCATTATGGCTAGTCAAAGTGTCTCAAGTGCAGCTGGCGTTATTCGTTTTTTTTGGGGGGCAAGCGTAATTATCCAGTCCAAAAAACAAACTTTTAGTGCAACAAAATCGGCTGTTTGAAATTATGTGGCAAAGGCAAATGTGTAATTTAGAGCAACACTCAGTTTTTATCTGGCAGGATGTGTGTCCAACAAACAGGACATGTGTGAAATTTTAAAGCACTTATCGACGTCATCAATCAGAGAGAGAAAGAGAGAGAGAAAGAGAAGGAGAAAGAGAGACTTGACTTGTGCTTCAATCTGCTTCTGTCAACTCTAAAAAACTTCCAGTTCCTCAAATACTCAGCTAGTTGTACAAGTTTATTAAGTGCTTGCCAGGATGTCTTTTCAAAAAAAAAAGTACTACGCAAAATTATAAAAGATATTTATTTGAGTTGAATTTGATATTTGCCATTTGCCATTTGGCAAGCAACTAAAACTCAAATTGAGCCAGAATGCAATTTGCAGCATTTTAATGCAAAACATTTTAGTGCAAAACAATAATTAACTTCAAATTGCCTTTGTTAATTCGAAGCAGTTTTGCAAGCGAAATGTATGCAATTTGTTCAGCAGTTGTTTTCAACTTAAAGTTCTTCTGAGAAGTAAATCAAGTCAGTAAATATATAAGACAATAATAATAAAATATATAGTTTTACACATTTAATAAAAAAGTTTTTGTATTAAAAAATTCCCATTATTTCAAATGAATGAATATTTAAGTCTGCAACGCATTGAAGAAGAAAAATATGAGTTTTTGTATGAAAAACTATTTTTGATTTAGAAGTTTTTCCAAGCAAAGTCATCAGTTATGCATTTATTGCATTTTGGGCCTTTTTTTTTTTTGTCTGATACAAAAATAAGTCTATCTTCTAAATTAAATAGGTTTTATAGAACGACAGTTTTTTTAAATTGCAGATTGTCTTCGTTCTACAGAGGTATATAAACTTCATTCTGTTAAAAATAATCATTTTTTTCTGGTTTTTTTAATACTGTGTTAATTATAATCATTTATTCAAAATATTATATTTTTCTCTGTCTCTTATACAATCAACATCTAATTAATAAAGACATTGAATAATATCTTTATAAAACTACTAAAAGAAACAAAGTAAAATAAGCAAAATTATATGAAGTTTATTTTCTTTAAGATTTATTTCTGTTTCTTATCAATTATCAATATCTAATTAATAAATATTTCAAGTCATTTAATAATAACTTTATAAAATGATTGAATTATTCAAAGTATAATTTTTTGTTTTTGTCTGCAATCGAACCCTAATTTATAAATATTTAAATAAATTAAATAATAACTTTATAAAATGACTGAAACTTTTAAAGTAAATTATACAACATTTTATTTAGTTTATTTTCTTTGAAACTCAATTTGGAGACAGTGAATATTTAAGAACATTTAAGGAACTATAGAAAACAACTGCAAGTAATTCACTGTCTACCCACAGATCGGTTTCAGTCAACTAAAATTTCACTATAAAATTCTCTGATTAGTTAATTTAAGACTCTCATTAAATATGGTTGCATTTAACTTCAGGTTGCACACCGTTGCAAACTAACTGCTTCTGTGTAAAATAAGACTGTAAAAGTATCTAAAAAAGTGCAGCATATGCTGCAAATGCTGTCAGTTTTATGCAATTAATTTGTAGCGGGCAACGGCTGGAAATTGCGTTGCAAGCGTTGCAAGTTTGGTTTCGGTCTAATAAAGTCAGCATTAAAACTTTAAAACAAATTAAGTAGGCGTCCGCAAGTTTTGCAGCTTGTGCGGCTTCATAATTAAACACCTCAAAAACAGGCAACAGGAAGAGGAGCTAGAGTAAGCGGGAGGGGTGGGGGGTTGGGTGCTTCTCTTGACACTCGACACTTTTACACTCGACGAAAGGAAACGCAACAGAAACTTGCTCAAGTTGGGGGCCAGCAAACAAGTAGGCTGCGTTGCAAGTACTATTTAAATCAGCGTTGCAAAAAAATAAATGTTGTACAAAAAAATAAAAATAAAGTGCGCAACATCAACAACAACAACTACAACAACAGCAGCTACAGCGGAAGGCAACTGCCAAGAGGCCAAGTTAAATATGAAGAGCTGAAAAAAGGGTCTAAAGGGGCTGAGAAGAGGCAGAAGAAGAAGCTGCTTGCAACTTGAAACCCTTTTCTGAAAGTTGCCCTTGCCTTTTGACACGTTTTTTTTTGCTGATTTTGGATGTACCCTTACAGAAAGTAGTTAAATTTTTGGCAAGGATCGAAGAAGAAACGTCGTTTAAAAATTACTCTTTAAGGAATGGGAGAACATCTTGAAAAAAGTCTATACAAAATAACTTTTATTTCTATATAGATTGTTGAAAATCCTGATTAAAACGTCTTTAAAAAATATATAGATTGTAGAACATCTTGAAAGAAAAACGATCATCTTTGCTTAAAGTAAATACGTTCTACAAATATGAATTTTCATCTCTAAATAGAGTATATTTCCATAAAAAATATATTTTCATCAGTAAATAGAATTTGTTTTTATAATAATTAATTTTTATAAAAAATGAATAAATGGCTTCATGAAAAGGCAATTTTTTTATGCATTTTCATGAAAAATCTATTTAAATCTTTCTTTAGGAAACTCGTTAAAAATTGTACTTTCATTTTTATAAGGGTAACAGAATCTTTTAACTCTGCTTAGAGTCAATAACTTCTTGAAAAATGATATATAATATCGAAATTAGGTATACATCTTAAAAAAAATATCTTTGGGTCTCTATAAAGAGTCTATACTTCCTCGAAAATTATTTGTTATTATTATATGTTTAAAAAAAAAATACCTATTCTTATATAAATTTCAAAAATAAGTTCTTTAAAAGTTTTTGCATTTCTATAGGAGCAAAATGAAAGACGAACTGACTACAATATTTAGAGTCTAAAGCTTTTCAAAAGAAAACTTTTTTTTATATTTAGATAATATAGCTTTATCGAAACTGATCTCTTGAAATTAAGAAGACTACTTAAAAAAATACTTCTCATAAGGAAATCTGAAAACAAACACGAAATTAAGAAGACTACTTAAAAATAAATTAGGGAAGTCTCAAATTAAACTCAAAATTGAGTAGCTGACAAAAATCATTTAATTTTATTTAACCAAATGTTGCCTTGCCAGCAAATCTATAAGAGTATTCAAACTTCGTCGATTGTTACCAACTTAATTTTACATGTTTTTGTATGTTTTTTTTAATATTTTTTTTTTTGTGTGTGTGTTGGTTAATTTAACGAATGCAGCGAGTTCAAAGTTAAAAATTAGCATTCTTATTTAGTACGTTGTTTACAAAACTCAGCCAAACTTGACTTTGGCGGCAACTTGGATAAGAATGGGGTCAGCTTAGTGAGGGGAGTTGTTGCCTCAAAGAAAACAAGTAAGAAAACGAGGAAAAATGTGTAGAACAGAAACAGAAACTGTCACTTACCAATTAACAAAAGTTTCCAAATATGCATTTGTATGTCGAATGCTGTTGAGTCCATTCAAATTAGAAGCAGACAATTTTTAAGCTTCGCTCCTCCTCCTTCCTCTCCTGCTGTTCCTCCTCCAGCTGCTGCTGTTTCTGTTTTGGATATTTTCGGGTTATGTTTCTTATGCTGTGCACAATTTCTGTTGTTGTTGTTGTTGTTGTTGTTGTCGATGGATTTGTTTAGCAAGTTGGCAACCGGTCTCGGCCAGCAGCATTTTGTCCAAAAGTTTTTGGCTTTAATTGTTGCACTCGCCACGCAGAAACAACAAAAACACGCAACGGGACAATTGCTGTGGCAATTAAACTTTTGGCTCGTTGGGTTCCTCCTGGCAATCGTGCTGCAAATTACTGACCCCGTTTAGATTCGACTATCTTCCAGCCAGAATTCTTCTTCTTCTTCTGCCTTTTAATTTTTCATTATATTTTTTTTTATTTAGCTATCTTGCATCTCTCTCTCTCTTTTTTCACTCTCCGTTTCTCTCTGTGTGCAATTGCTCTTCTGCAATTTTCTGTGGTAGTTTTATGTTGCAATCAAAGTTCCGTCTTTTATTTGCCGCTGCTTTAATTTTTTTTTGTTCTACTCTTTTTTTTTTGTTTTTGGTTTGTCCTTTTCTTAGCCTTATTTCTTTTTAATGTCTGCTGTTAATGGGATTGTTGTGCGACCTCGTCCAGAATTTCGATGACATTGAATTTTAGATGTGGAATCACTGCAATGAGAGAAGATAAGAGAATAAAATAAATTATTTGAATTTCAATAGATACATATTAAATTTAAAGCTAATTTAAGTTCAAGTAAATCGAAATTTAATTATTAATACAATACTAAATTGAATTCCTAATAGATTGGGATGAAGGCTCAAGTCGGAAGAGCTCGACTCTAAGATAAGTCGTGCTGATTAGCAGATTGTTTAAGTGATTGCAAAATCTGTGTTTTTTATACAATTTTAATTATTCTTATAGTTGATAAAAAATACGTCTGAGTTTATTATTTAATAGTTGGATTATATTGTGTCTTTTAAAGCTATCTAAAATTTACATCGATAGTCGCAAAACGATTGCAGTTGTCGATCAAATGAAATTATCCAGATTTTGAGTGTGATAAACGAGAAATTATATTCAAATTTGTATAGCTCTGGCTCTTATAGACTCAAGTTAGGATACTGCTTATGCTGATCAAGAATACATATATATATATCTATATATAGATTAATATATCTTGCAAAATTTCATAACATTATTTGTAATGGGTTCAGAGAGGATAATTAGCTGTAATCCTTTAATACTTCGAAAGTCAAATTATTCAACTGTTCAATTCGCAATACACTTAAAAATTATAATTTCAATTAACAATAATATTGTTGTAAGTATTTCATTCAATAATTGAAAAATCCCTCGAATGATGAGTTGCTTGACATTGCAATAAATAAAACATTTTTTTCGGTTTTATGGTAAAATGTTGGTTTACCACCCAAAAAGTAATAATCATAATAAAGCAAGTGGTTTATAGCCTTCAAATTTGTTGCTGCGGTTGTCATATATATATATATATATATATAAATATATATATACATATCGGAGTAAATTGGTTAATTATGCCCAGCAGACTGACTGGCTGAAATGCGGCTAAATCTGGTATCAGATGATGTCATATTAATAATTGTAATAATAATAACATTTTCCGGGCACATTTTTATGCCAGACAACAACAAGCTGAAAAAGAGTAAGTGCCACAAGCGGTGTCAAACTGATAAATGAAGCCCGATTTAATATGTGATAAATACGAAGAAAATGTTAATTAAATATTGCAAAACTGCTGCTGCTTTATGTCGCCAATTTTTTCACCTCTGACAAGCAGTAGTAAATTAATTTTTAAAGCCAAAGCAGCAAAAACAAACAAAGGATATAAATTAATAAAAAAGTGTATAAATATTGCATCAATTAATTGAAACACCTTTTCGATGACTTTCATTAAATTCTATGAAGCCGAAACGCTTCAACATATTTTATGATTTATGCTAAAATGTCGAACATTTACACAATCACGAATAAGGAAGTATATGGACATATATATATATATATATATTTTTTCTTTGGTATGCGAAATTAAAATGTCAACAAATTGTTTGGCTTTAGGGCGCAAAAAGAACAGTTGTCAATTTCCAGCGGTTCCTTTTTTTTACACTGAACCCAGTAAAAACGGGTAAAAAGGGTATAACGGTTTTGTGCAAAATTATGTAACAGGCAGAAGGAAGAATCTTCGGCCTCATAAAGTATATATATCCTTGATCACGATCAACAGACGAGTCGATATAGTCATGTCCCTCTGTCTGTATAAACTGATTCCAGAGACTATAAGAGATAGAAACTTGTAATATAGGTTGTCGTATATCCGGCGCAGATCAAGTTTGCTTTATTTGATCGAAAACTGCGTCCGTTTCTCGATTATCGATACATTTCGAGTTCCGATAGCAATAAAATCCATAATTGAAAAAAGCAGAATAGTCTTATTAGCACATCATATGCATATGCGTATTATTGACCAAATGCCTAAATTTCATTAAGATCAGATAAAAAACACCCAGGTAATTTTCCAAAAATATATTCTCATATTGATCTCATTTCTACCAGCAGCCACAAGCATTTTCTATATGCGAGCGCGCGTGAGAAAGAGATGGCATGACAATCGTTGCGAGCGTCAATTTGATTTTGTGAGTATTTTGCAGAGCACCGTTACGTACGATGGCGTGTACGTATATATGTATATATGTAGGTATATCCACCTGTTGATAGCCAGCCAATTAGGGATCAGTTCAGGCTTGTGAATCAAAATATGCGTTGCATTTGTTTCTTTTACTCTTTATTGCTTGTGATTGAGATAGCCTGCTCATATCTGGGTGCAAAACTGTTTAAAGGGAAATTTGCCAATAAATATAGAGATTGTTCTACTACAGCAATTTTACTTGTGTCTGTGTACATTTAAAGGGAAATTTGCCAATAATATTTAGAGTATATTTAACAGCGGGGTTCAGGGTAGATCGTAGTCGAGTCTCGCACAACTAGAGCGCGTCTCCTTTTTTTTTTTTACTCCACATTGTTACAATGCTGAGCCTCAATTTTAGCTGTCTCCCATTCCATTGCATTCCATGCCAACCATTCCAGCTCGTCTCGTCTCTTTTGTGCAGTGAATTACTTTTCTTGACTTTTTGTTTGTGCTAACAACCGCTAAAGACAATGGCATTCTCTCTGTGTGTATGTGTGTGTGTGTAGAAAATTACGCAATACACAGCCAGAGACATACAGCCAGACAGTGAGAGAGAGAGAGAGAGAGAGGGGAATAGTCCCATGTCACTTGCGACTGCTATTTAATTTATGAAGTAGAGCGCGTAAAAATTGTGCATTGTGGCAAAAGTTGCAGCGTTGCTTAACATTGAAACGACAACGCTGCTTGTGGCGTAAGTCAGTGCAACGAACAGGGTGGTTATGGTTATCATATACCTAATGCGTTTCTCTGTTCGCTTCCTTTTTATTATTTTTTTTTTTTCTCACACAACAAAAGACAGTTTAGAAATCAGTCAGCCGCTGACGAATTTCTCATTGTTTTTTGCAATGCAGCTTACCCCATGTGGTAAGCACTTAGCTCTACAAATGTGTTGCAAGGCGTTGCTCGGCGTTGCTTGCAGCCATTGAAAGTATTACTTTAATATTTGCATGCAGCTCTGTCTTAAGCACTTTTTTTTAATTAACTTTTCAGTTAAACCATTTGAAAGAGGATTAGAATTTGAGAATTTTATTCCAAAGTATTTTAATATGCTTTGTACGAATTTTTAAAAGTAATTTTGATAAAGCTTTTATGGCAGCGAAAATCTTTTCTGCTGAAAATTTCACATATTTAAAATTTGCATTAGTTGTGCAGCTTAGAAAATCCAATGAATTACGTACCAAATATAATAGAATGAGTAAAAAAAAATAGCAAAAATTTCGTTAGCTTAGGGAACAATGATTTTGCTGAGTGTAGTCGACACTTTTATTCACACACCTGTCTAAACCCTTATCCACAATAACACCACACACACATTTCTCATATTAAATTTTTTCACATAAAACCAATTATGCAAAAACTTTTCCACACACACGCACACACATACATAGAAAAACTTTTATCTAACGACGTGTAATTTGATGCCACATTTTTTATTTTTGCTGCAGCACCAGCAGCAGATGTAAAAAGCTGTTGGACAACTGTGGCTAAAACCGATCTAATAAATCATAAAAGTTATTAATGTGCAACGTGTGTTTCACGCTAAACTGGATTTCGCACATGGAAATCTTAACTAGAAGTGCCAAGTATTTTGGCTCAGTGTCGACGTCAACAATTAGTTTTTATCGGAATTTGCGCTCAATTCGCATGAATCGAGTCAAGAAATAAGCCAAAAATTTGGCGTAGGTCAAATGAAATGCGTAAATTATGAAGTGGCGCCATCTAACGTTCGTTTCCATTAACACGCACATGTCGCGTAGTTTTGATGGGTCGGTCGACGGGGGGGGAGACGAGTTGGCGACGGGTCGACAACTTTTTGATTATGATTAGATTTGTGGGCCGCCTTAATCAGCATGTGGCTTATGATAATTAAGCTGATAATATGCTAACATAATTATCATAATCAGAAACATGATGATGATGATGATGATGATGTTGACTACAAGCAGCAGCTAATGGTTGCCACGTGAGTGGTTTGTGTGGGGGGAGTGGAGGGAGTTCAGCTAACTCTATTAGTGGCAATATTTCGTGTCGATTAATTTTGTGGTTTAACTGACTGCGCCACAATTGGTTTGTCTACTGGATAATAAATATGAACTGGCTGACAATCGATGCCAGTTTATTAAATTGAAAACAATAAATATTTTGGAGTGAAATAGTGTTGAGAGAACACTGGCAAAATTTTATATACATATATATATATATATTTAATTGAACAACTTTACTTTTTTAAAACCCGCTAAATATATGTATAATTGAATTCATTTATTTTGTTTTCTTAGTAATTGTTTTTAATTATTGAATTATAATTGATCTACGTTTACAGTGAAGCCATTAAAAATGGAAAAGTTTTTGTATAAAGAAGTTGTGCATAATTAAAATCAAAGTAAAGATAAGCATCTGAAAATATTCGATTACGATAAGTAAAAGCATATATATCACAGACTACAACAGTAAGTACAAATAGTTCTCGTTTCCCCATTTTAAATATCAATAACTGAAGAATATTGCTGCAAAGCGACTACGAGTCAAAATAAAGAAACAATTCTAGAAATTAAATCTTCCAATTGATATATAAAAATATAATTTTAATCAACTCCCAAAAAACAAAATTATAAAGATAAAATCTTCTAATTTATATAAGAAATACCAAGATATATAATTATTCAACTCTCAAAAGACAAAAATTAATTCTTATTCAAATTTAAATATAACACCAAGATATGTCTTTAATAAACTCCCCAAATGGCAAAAATGTTAAAGTTAAAATATTCTAGTTTTTATATGATATACCAAGCTATATAATTGTTAAAATCTAAAAAATTTGACAAAGATCGGTTAAGAAACACCGATTTTGGTAATCACAACTTAGATCAAAGTTTTATTTTTTTTTTATTTTTACTCATGTAAAATGAATGTTTAACTTTTTAACTATACCAGCATTCGCTCAGTGTACATTTATACAAGCAATAACAATATAGACTTTTAATGTATGTGTAGCACAATAAGCAGGCCACAGCTGCCATAGCTGCCACAGCTGCCACATCTGCCACAGCAGAGCAGAGCTGAGTTCAGCAATTGGACCAGCGAACCTTCACATTAAAAGCCAAGTCACTCAGACAATTGACATGGCCACTGACACGTGTAATCCGGCAATATATATTTATATATATAAATATGTGTATAGATATATCTAGTAGCTGCCAGATTGAAAATAAAAAGAACTAGACTAGACGGCTGTGAGAAGTATTTTTGGCCAAATTTTTGGCACTGTCATCCTCAGCCAGCCAAGAGTATTCGTTCATGCCACATCACGTCGCATCAACGAAACGCAACCCAAACTCAAATATGTGGATAACTCGCATGCCACATAACACAGTGAGGGGTGAGGGGAGAGGGGGGCAGTCAGCGGACAAGCCATGAAATATGACTGTTGGCTGTGGCGACAGCCAACGTCGAACTATGATGTCGAATAAAATGCCAAGCATCCATCTTGTTGCACATGCAGTTTAGATTGGTTGCAAGTGAATTGAAGTTGTTGCACATGTCATGGTACTTTTCAAAGTAGCAGCATCCCCTGCAGCTACTTGCAACGACATCAAATTACCCATTAAGTATTTAAACTTCTTCAACAAAAAGTTAACTTAACCAAAACTCGGCAAATATTTCAAAATAATTCAACCTTAAATTGAACAAAGTAAAACCAAGTTTTTGAATTTCAGCTCAAAGAAGTCATCACAACCAAAATGTCATGTTGCAATTTAGACAAAACTTCGTGTTGCTAGCTCATGTGGCAGCAGTCATGTCAGCTACAACTTGCAACATGCCCATTTCAGAGGCAGCTGTCATTGGATTTCCTTTGCTGCTTGATGGCTTAATCCGATTTGCAATGCAATTGTCGCTGCTGAGATATGCACTGCGGGTATCTATGTAAATGCACTCAGAGAAATTGCTCTGCATTAAAAATTAGACGTCGCTTTTTGCTCTTTTTTTTAATAGTTTTCAATTATAAGAAAACATTTTTCTAAAATTGCGAATGGCTTACTTTAAATTGACTAATGAAAAATGAGTGTTTTAATTAGGAAATGAAAATAGAGCGAAAAACAAAATTATATAATAAAAAAAGTAATAATTAATATATTTTATATATTCAGAAATGAATAATTAAATTTAAACACTCGCTGTAAAATCGTAAAAAAAAAAAAAATGTAATTGTATAAATCTAAAACCTATAAAAAATCTGTGTATATTTCAAATACTGTAATACTGGTTTGTATTAATATTATAATGGCTATAATAATAATATAAGATAGCTGCCTTAAGTAGAAAATTAATATGAAGGGTGTTATTTTTTTAAGAAATAAAAATAATTGATAAAAACACAAAACTTTTCTAAAAAAAAATAAATAATGTTTTCCAAACAATTTAATTTACACATTCGCTGTAAAATTGTAATCATTTTCAAATTAAACTATTAATTAAATTAACTATATAATATGTTTGTATACTTTAAATCCTGTAAAACAGATTTTTAAAAGAAAGCTACTCAAATGAAAATAAAATTCGTTTTTTTTTTCAAAGAAATAAAAAAATATAAGAAACACAAACCTTTTCTAATATACAAAATGTAATCCATATTCAGAAACAAGTAACAAAATTTACAGACTCGCTGCAAAATCGTAAGAATTTCCAAATTAAATTGTATAAATCTTCAAATTTTCTAAAATGTTTGTATATTTTAAAACCTGTGAAAACGAGCATAAAATAAAACAAAATTTAATACACATTCAGAATTAAATAATTAATGGAACAGACTCGCAGTAAAATCGTAGGAATTTCCAAATTAAATTGTACAATTCCATAAATTTCTAAAAAAAAAAAACTACATAGTTCAAATCTTGAAATACTAATTATTATTATTATTAATTACTAATGTTTATAAAATAAAAAAAGCTGCTTTGTAAACATGTAAAAATATACTCTGAAAATTATACAAGTTTCTTTATATTTTTATAAAAATGTACACCAAAAAAATTTCAAAAAAGTTGAGTAAGATTTTTCGAATTTTAGGTATTATTATTTTTTTTTTTTTTGAGTGTACGCATTTGTATATTGATGTGTGCTAGCCGTTGGTATAGATTGGTCTGCGGATTCCGGGGTTACCAAGAGCAACGAGCTGAACTCTTGACGAAGTCAAAACCACCAAAGCTCGCGCGAGTGGATCATCCACGAGTGGTGAAAGTGCCTCTTCCCATTGTGGTTTGACAGCATCCATTTCTTTTTGCCTCACATTTGCTGCTGTTGTTGACAACTCCCCAGCTATTTTTGCATGCGACTGATATTCATATGCGAGTGCGTGTGTCAATACGAATGTGAATGTCAATTCGAATGTGAATGTCAATGTGAATGTGAATGTGAATGCGAATGTGAATGCGAATGTGAATGTGAATGCGAATGCCCTGCGGTCGGCATGCCTCTATAATTGTCAAAATTTCAAACACACTCAAGCACTGCAAATCTGTCAAGGGAGTCGATTGTTATTCTGTCAGACAACGTCAAATTCAGTTTTATGACTTACTCAAGTGTTGGTCATTAATTTCTCGAGTTTTACTCTTTTCATTATTATTTTTATAATTTAAATTGTTTAACTTTTCTTGCACTTAAAAAAATTTGCCTATACAAAAATTATGCAACAGATCAAAATTTATATTTTCCACTCAAGTGTTGGTCATTAATTTCTTGAGTTTTACTCTTCTATATATATTATTTTATAATTTAAATTGTTTAACTTTTCTTTATGCCTGATGCACTATCAAATCTCTTCGAAATCTATACAAAAATTATGCATCAAATCAAATGTTATATTTTCAACATTTTCATTTATTTACAGAATATTTATTTCAAAATAAAATATTTCACTAAAATCAAAAGTGGGAACTATTTCAATCAAATCACAGAAATAGCAATTAATTTGCTTATTCAACGCAGCAAATAACAGAACTAAATTCGAGGATTCTCCAAATAAGTAGATGCCAAACCCAAAATCCTGCCAGGAGTGGAACAGAAACCGCCCTCTAAATTCAACTCATTGGTGGCAGCTTAGTGTGGCAAATGAACAAATGCAGCGCGACAGAGAAGAGAGAGAGGAGAGAGAAGAGAGGAAGAAGCAAAAAGCAAAAAGCTGGTCAACCACGTGGCAACGTACAGGAATTGTTGGTTGCGTCTCATGCGTCCGTGGGGCACTGATATCTGATGCCTGATGGGATTGTTGGTAATGAAAATGGGGGTGGGTGCAGTGCTAAGGGGCAGTAGGGGTTACAGGCCGGCGGGCTTGGGGGTTGGTGGTTGGGGGAGGTGTTTTGTAAATGGCCAACAAATTGAAAGCTCAATCATGTCGCAGCAGCTGTTCGTGCAAGTGGCAAGTGTGGGAAGTGAGTGTGTGTGTGTTGGTTTTATGCGACGTTGAAGCCAACAACACCTTACACAACAACAACAACAACAGCAACAACAATGAAAAGTAACAACCCAGCTGAACACTCCACAATACAACACAGAACATCGCAGAACACATTGGCACATGAGCAAATTATGTAAATGTCATTAATCCTTATGGTACACAATAGTTTAACGGTTCGGCGCTTTATTGTCACGTCGACAACGCTCGTTGCGTGCCATCAACGGGTAACACAGCAAACTCGACCGTGCTGATCCCAACTGCTGCGCACACTGCCCAACTGCCCCACTGGCCACCCTGCCACCCCTTTTGGACAGTTACGGGATTCACATTTGGCCTATCTGCGCCTGATGCGTGTCAGATGCTTTTTATGCTTACGTGCTGGTCGGTCGACCTGGCTTTGTCATCCCCTACAGCAACAGCCCCCCCTAGCCCCCTATCTACCCCTACTAAACCATGCTGACCAACTCGCACAGCGGGTCACTTGAACATTTTGTGTTAATTACGAAATCACTCAGCGCACGGTGCACGCCAATTGAGATAACGCAGAGAATTCATAGAGAAAGAGAGAGAGAGAATCGAGAGGAGTACCATGAGGAGATGTGAGAACTGAGTGGCGATGCCAACTCAACACATTTCACAATCAATTGCTTCCAGCGCTACGTGATCCAATGTTCTCTGTTGCCCACCATAATTATACTTTTATTTCTTGTACAACACTCAATAAATATACCTCAACATATATATATATATATATATATATATATATATATATAGTGTGCTGTCAGAGGAATAATACATATATATATATATATAGCAGTATTAAAAGTTATTTATGGCATTGTTTCACATTAAAGTTGCATGTTTTTTCTGGTGATTTAATTTATTCGACTTGTTTTCTTTATAAAAGTCGTGTTTATTTTAAGAACATATTTTTCCCTTATCAAATTTTGTCATAAAAAGCTTTTAAGACTTAAAAAAAAAATCTGAAAGTTCTTTCAAAATTTTAATTGTAAATTAAAGCGAAGGCTCTAAAATATATAAACATATTAATTTATCAAAAAGATTGAGTTGGAAGGAATAAGTCGAAAAAAATATAAAAAATATATTTAAAAAACATATAAATACATTTCAAAATCAACTAAATATATATATATATATATATATATATATATATATATATATATATTTATATATATAGGTGTTGGTGTATGAAATCTGAAAGTTCTCAAAATTGAAATTGTAAATTTAAAGGAAGGTTATATCATAAATTAAAATATTTAAATATTGTGTTGAAATGAATTGTAAAGTGCTCGACTCAGGAATAAGTCGAAAAATTATATACAAATTATATTTAAAAACGTATAAATACATTTCACAATTTATTAAATATATATACATATTTATTTATATTAAACATATATATATATATATATCTGTAGGTGTATAAAGAAAATTTATTTAGCTTGCTGCTATGAAATATTTATGAAAATAATTTTATTTTTTCTCCTTATCTACTGATAAAATTTTTACAGTCTGATTGTCTGTCATCTTGTCAATATATATTAATTCTCGAATAGCACGAAATAGCTTCATAAAAGCTACTCTTATTGTCATTATTATATATCTGGACTTCCCAGCTTTTATTTACAAAAAAGGCCTTGGCCAAATCGCCTCGTCTGTTGATGTTGATCAAGAATATATATATCTTATGGAATTGCCTATGCTTCATTCTGCCCATTACATAAATTTGCAACACTTCATTAAACAACTTTCCCCTATAAATTCAGGCCATAAATAATATTTTGCACATTTCATTTAATAAATTTTGACCTTTTTCAGTCAAAACATATTTTTTGCTCGATTTTTACTTTGGCATCATTTTACAAGTGTCGTGTTATATGGCAGATTGATTGCATGTTGACTCGATTAAATGATGTATGAATGTAGTGGAAATTGAGCGACCACGCCCACCAATCAACGCCCATGCACAAACAAGTTTGTTCTTAATGAGGCAAGCCTTTAATTTAAATGCTTGTTATTAAAAATTAAGTGCTGTTTTTACTCCCATTGCGAAAGTGGCTGTGCGTGTGCGTGTGTGTGTGTTGGTGTGTGTGGGCGTGGCAGTTACTGTAATTGTTGCAAAAACAAACAATAATCGAGTGTAAAGTGCGCCATAAGCGGCGATAACTGCTGCAATAATCAGAATGGCAAACAGTGGCTAAAAAGAGTTTTCAACCGGGCAGAGAGTGGGACCATGTCCACATACTTATGTGTGCAACTGTGCGAATTGCTAGCCATTTCAGCTAACTGCTAAGTTCGTAGTTCTACCCCTTGTCCCACTCCTTCCCCTCGTTCCACTTCTTAATTTCTGCACATTTTCAGAATATTTTTCTTTCTTATTTCGCTCGACCTTTTTCATTGCACACTTCATTTGGCCTTTATCGCATTTGCGGGGCCGCCTTATACGATTAATTGTTTTGCTGCTCATTATCATAACACAAACACACACACAAACACGCACACACACACACACAGACACACTCGCACACCCAAAATACAACTAATGTTGGCAGCATTGCCCCGCCTTTTTCACAAAACCCACTTCACCTCGCACACGTGCATAATTAACAGAAAGCTCTTTGCTCTTGATACTCCCCAAATACTCATACACACGCACACTCACAAGCACACATACACACTTACACACACACGCACAGCGAGAAGTGGACTTGGTCATATCATTAACGTGCAAGCCGCATAAATTCATCGTAATATGCCCAAAAAACAAAAAAGAAAGAAAAGAAAAATTACCTCAACTTTGAAGTGTTTGACTAACAGATACCCTGTGATAAGATTTTAAGCATGTACATTTATTTGCATGCATTATTAATGCATTTATAAATAAAAAATAAAAATAAAATATTTATAACACTTTTTATTTTAAATTGAAATGGCCTGCTTATTACTTTTATCAATTTGTAATATAAATTAAAAAAATTAATTAAAATTGTTAGAAAATTTATGTTTTCTTCTTTAATATTAAATATTTTTTAGCTGTGAGTTGTTCATAATTTTAAATTGGTTTTTAAGACAACTTAAATACAGTCGATTTCGTAGTTAAAAAGGGAGTCGAGAATAAAGCATTTCAAAAGTGAATTATAAAAATGCTGCTTTATTTATTTATTCGTTTTATTTATTTTTACTTATACATATTTATTTTTACTTTTGAAATTTTTAAAAAATTTCTTCAATTATCTTTAATTATTAATATTTTTTTAGTCAGTTTTGCATTAACTTAAAATATATAACTGATTTTTTAGACAACTTAAATGCAGTTGCTGCTGCAGTTAAAAAAATGAGTCCAGAATACAGCATTTCAAAAGTAAATTATTCAAATTCTGCTATATTTATTTTATTTAATTTTTTGTATTATTTTATTTTATTTATTTTTACTTATTCATATTTATTTATACTTTTTCATATTTGTTCTTACACCTTTTTCTTATATATTTTTTATTATTTTTATATTTATTTAAATTTTTATATTTATATTTTTATATATTTTATATTTATAGACCAAACAGCCTAAATTTTTCACAGTCGTCAGCCACCAACAAATACTACCACAAAACACCCGTTTTGGCCATTTTATGTGTGCAGGGCATTAAAATCACAGTTTGGTTTTATGCGTGTAACGGTAAGAGCCCCAAGGTGCTTTCGAGTGCCGCCAAAAGTGCGGGGGGGGCAGTAAAATAAAAGCCTAGGGGGGGGGGGAGTGTTGAGTGCTGTTCGGTGCCGTTGCTGGTTTATTAATTCGACGGCGACATGCGACGGTCGACGAGCCACTTGTTAAGCTTTCTTGGCCAGCCCCGAAAGGAAACCCTCCACTTAGCTTGGCCAAAAGGCGAGTCGAGGTGGCATCGTAAAAGGATTAATGCACTCAGCAGCAATTTTATTTGGTCAAGCTGTGCCAGCTGAGTGTCCTATTGGCATGCAATTAAGTTCCAGTACTCCACCAATCCTCGCCCTGCTTAATTATTTCAAGAGCAAACATTTACCAAATCAATCAGTGCTCAAATTGAAGCACAACTTGATGACAATTTCAGGTGATTTTCATTTGGAAATGAGTGCAACTTAAGAGGGCTCTTTAACCAACTAACTCCCTTGGTGGCAACGATGTCTTTATTGCCGGTCAACTTGCCTCTGATTAAAAGTGCAAAATGGCTGCTTAAAACTGGGGAGCAAAAGTATGCGATAAATTTTCGCTAGCGTTGAGCAAAGGCAGACAAAAATAAAGAGCTGTTGAGATGTGAAGGCAAAACAGAATTGCAATAAAAATTGTTGAAAACGCGTTAAAGTACACTCAGAAAAAAATAAATAAAAACCGATCTGAACAAGCATAATTTTAAACTATTTTATAAAAATAAAAATAATTTAATTCAATATTGAAAATAATTAAAGTCTTTTTCTGACTCTACAAAAAATAATTCGATTTATTGGAAACTTAAAGAACATACGTAAATGGATTTTTATATAATTTAAAAATAATAAAATATTATATTTAATTAATAAGCTTTTTTATTTAGTTAGATTTTAAAATGTTTTTTTTTTTGCTGGAATTTTTAAATGTAAAAGATTTTAAATTTTAAACTGTGAACCCTTAATGATAACTATTAAAGATTTATTTATTTTATTTTTAAATTTAAAAGATTTTAAATTTAAATTTGTTTGATTTTAAGAGAATATTTTGTGATAACTATTAAAGATTTATTTATTTTATAAATGATTTTAGCTTGTGTGGTTTTTAGAGATATTTTTGTAAATTTTAAAATATTTTTAAAAACAGTCAAATTATTTGTAATTAATAAATAATTTTGGTTTCTGTAAGACAGTTCAAGTTTGTATCTTTTTTCAGTGCATTTAATTGTTAAGTGCTCATTAGAAATGGTTGAATCGAAACGAGTACTGCCTGAGAGAGAGAGAGAGAGAGAGTATGAGAGCGTGTGAGTGAGACAGCTGTAGCAGGGACTTCAAGTGCATTTTCAATTAAGTAGAGCAAAATATTTTGACTGCACTTTTACACCCATCGTAAAGTCTGCGGCAAGTGGCAAGTGGCAAATGGCTAAACATCTAATAAACTGTTTAACTTACGACAGGTCCTAATAGCTTTTCGTTTCTTCATTTATTGTAACAACAACAACAACAACAACAGTTGAATGACAGCAAAAACAACAACTCAGCAGTTGAAGTGTTTTGAGCTAAGAAAACATTTCGAATTCATTGAAAGCAACTTCAAACAACAAACAAAAAATACATCGAAGTTTCTGGCAATTGTTTTTTTTTATTGATTTTGTTGTTGTTGTTTGTTGCTGCTTTAATATTGATTAACTTTCACTTTTACTTTTTTCCTAGCTAAAATAAATATTAATTAATATTTATGTATAGTTCAAACTGTGTCAATTAATTAAAACTCTCTCTCAAAAATGACTGAAAAAGTCAGCTTTACTTGTCAGATGCAAAATGCAATTTTATATATAATATTTTAATATTTAACCAGCATTTTGCACACACACACATGTCGGAAACTGATAATATTCGTTGTTTCCAGTTTTACCATGTTCTAGCTTGTTAAGACCATCGTTTTAACTTGGCAGACAGGTAGAAGTCAATAGAAGTGGCAGTGGCAGTGGCAGTGGCAGCACAAAATGTATCTCGAAGTTTACGTGGCGCACAACCGCATTTTGAATCAGAAACAGAATCTTTTTGCATTTCCAGTTGGTTGCATGAACTTTTTGCCACTCGACTGCCATTGCTTTTTGCAGTCGATAAAAAGTAGGCGTGGCTGTGGGGATAGTTGGCGTTGGGGTCCAGCAGCAGCAGCGACTAAGATGTTGCAAGCATGAATAGCTGAAATGCAACGTTGATTTTTATACACTGCCTCCGCAGAGAACAAAAGAAAGTCGATTTTATAACCATAAAATTATTTGAATATGTTCTCAGTGCAACAATTTGTGATAGCCACACTGGAAACAGCTTTTGCTTCTGGCCAAGTTAAAGCCGATCTGAGCAAATTTTGCATATAAGCAAAAATTAAGCTGGAATTTGAATTCTCTGAGAACCAACTTAAATACAAACCATTAATTTGGAAGCTAATTTGAGAGAGTCTTGCATTCGTCAAAATGCGATTCCAATTGCAACAGAGTATGCCACAAATGTTCAACGTTCTTGCTTCTTGTGGTTGTCTGTGGCAAGTTCTTAGCCCGTTTTCCCCTTTAGCCAGCTTACAGTTTACCATTTTCATGCCAGAGAAGTTCAGAGCATTACCAACTTGAGTAATGCACCAGTGTGGCATATTGACTTTTACGGCTGCCTGCTGCACGTTGCATGTTGCATGCCTGTCTGCCTGCCTGACTGCCTGCCTGCTTAGCTGCCTGGCTGCTTTGCATCTTTGGAGTTCGCTTGCCACATTGGCATGTCTTGCCAGACCTTTCAATAACATTTGGTTTTATTATCACTATGCAATTGTTGCAAGAATCGAATGCAACACAATAAGTATCAACATAATGTGTGTGGGTGTCCATTTTATTTTTCAAATTGAATTTGTTTTGATTTTTATGCAACAACATTTTGTTTAATGTTGCATTAAATTTAGCATTGAGTCGCCATTTTGTTAAAACACTTTTTGCGCAAAGTTTTTTGGTCACACAAAACTTAACAACAGGAAGCAGCTGATAACGGGCAACATACAACACACACACACACACATACACACATTGCTGTGCATGTGGCAACAAACTGTTTTGAATTACAGCGGAAGGTGGCAGGTTCAAAGCCCAAATGCAATAGATAGCCATGGACAGGCGAGGCAACTCCCTGGGTAAAAACTTATGCCTGCACTTGCTCTCTCTCTCTCTCTCTCTCTCTCTCTCTCACTATCTCTCTCTCTCTTTATATATTTATGTGTGTGCTTAAGCACAAATGACAGCTCTTTTGTTTGGCTTTCTGACGTCGGCCGGAAATTGTGCGGCGGAATTTGGAAAACACAGCTGGTGGCAAATAATAAGCAGGCAAAAATACAAACTACAAATTTCCACAGCTTCCACAAAGTGGCAGAGTATTTCATTTCTAATGCTTTTGCTGGGGGTTTTACAGTTATGTCATAATGTTGACAAAATTTAGTTAGCCTGCCTGTTATTTTTTTAAGTGTACTTGTTTCACAGTTTAAAAGCTTTTACAGACGGTGCATATGTCAGAGTAGGCGTGATTACTAAAATAAATAATAAGCAAGAACAGATAAAAAATATATATATACATAAATTTATGTAATTGTCATAGATAAAATCACTCAAAATTAGGGTTAAAACTTTTTACCGCACTCTACTGCTATCCAAGAAATTCTCTTCAAATACACTTATTAATTTTTTATGTGCGCTAATTTATCATACAGCCAAAAAGAATAATAATGTTTTTTAAAACTGCAAGCTCGAATATACATTTTGACATACATTTGAGCTTTAAATTATAAACAAAAAACAACCTTTATAAAATATTTGAATACATCTTTTAAATATTTATAGTGCAATTTGTGAGCACATTAGAAATATGTTGGCTAATTATTTTTATCATATAGCGTCTAAGAAACAATATTGTTTTTTAAAAGTGTAAAGTCGAATATATTTATTGGCATACATTTTAGCTGCTCAGGCTGTATATATCAGAATAGGCATGATTATTAAATTTATGTAGCTGTCATATAAAAAATCAAAAGTTGAGTTTACATTTGAACACTTTTCTGCCAACCCAGAAATCCTCTTCAAATACACTTATTAATTTTTTATGAGCACTAATTTATCATACAGTTAAAAAGAATAATATTGTTTTTTTAAACTCGAATATATTTTTAAATACCTGTTTTAATTATTAATATCGCAATTAAGTAATAAAAATTTTGACTGATTATTTTTATCAAATAGCGCCTAAAAAATAATATTGTTTTTTAAAAGTGTAAAGTCGAATATATTTTTTGGCACATAATTAAATTATAATAGACAACATTTATAAAATGTTTAAAAACATGTCTCAATTATTTATAGCGCAATTTAGTTAGCACATTAGAAAAATGTTGACTAAAAACCCAAGCAAATTTATCACTGCAATTTAATACACTGAAAATATATTAGTGATTTCACGCACATTAAGCATTTTAAATATTTATAATGCACACACACAAGGATAGCTGTAAATGACGGCTAATCGATCATATGAAATGCATCCCTGTGTGCAGGCAAATAAAGTTAAATGAAAGGAAGAAAAGGATGCAGCAATAACAGTCTGATAGACGTCTGTCAAAAAAGCACTGGAAAATTGTTATAAAACACACACACACCTTTAATAGATATATGTGTGTGTGTGTGTGTGTGTGTGTGCGTGTCGACGTGTGCCTAAGGCAAATAAAACTTTTTTTTTGTGAAACTTTTACGGGCCAAAAAGTACGTCGTCACGTTGCTTTTACGTGTATTTTTTTTTTTTTTTTTTTTTTGTTTAAAGCCATTTTCTGTAGATGACAAGTTGTGCGATGTTTGAAACAAGACTTCGTCAAAGTTTTTCTGTTCTTGCTGCGTGTTTTAATATTTACGGCAGTGAAAAGTTATTTCATGTGTATGAAATTAATTTTTTTTGTTTTTTTTTATTTTTTTTATGTGAAATGAACAAGTGTTTTGTATCTGACAAATTTTTAAATACTTTAATCTGCATATAATGTGAACAGCATTTTGTTGGTTTAAGCTTAATTCAATTAAACTCATATGAATATATTGCAATTTTAATTGATGCGAATCAGCTGAATTTCCATTCGAGTTTTTAAGAATATTATTTAGTTGTGCATTAAATAAATAATGCTTTGGACAACACAATTCAAAATTTTATTTGGAATCAATTATTATTGTTGAAAAAAGTGTTCGCTTAAAAGATACCCTGAATAAAATAAGAGGAGCTGAGGATTTATGGAAAGTACTTTTTAAAGAGCCTAAAAATATTGAGAAAAAAATAAGTTGAGTCAATGAAATAATCTCTGTGTTTTGCAAATGAATTTAATTGATTTATTCTGAGTCAAAAATATGCTCAATTTTATTATGCATTTTATTTTTTATTTGTAAGCAAACAAATTCATTTGATATTTCTAGTTTTTATAGTCTTTAAATGCCAGAGTTATATTTAAATTTTAATATACTCTCATCACATGCATTGAAAACACGCAGATGATGTTTATTTAAATCAGTTCAGTACTGAAAAGATTATGAAATTGCCTAAGTAAACATAAAGTATAATTGAATGTTTATTTAGAGCTATTATATACAAAAGAAATGCATATGGCCAAAAATGTGTAAATGCAGAACATTTTACAAAATAAACACAATAATTGGCCATTGCAAAAATCGTTAAGAATTTAACAACGGGTATAAACAAGTTTGCTACACACAAACACACACACACACACATGCACACACACACACACATGTGTTACACACTTGAGCACACACGTCACATGTTGAATAAATTCTTGAGTGGAGAGCGTTGGAAAAACTTCAAGTCAAAATGTTGCAACGTAACATAAATTGAAATAGTTTTGTCGACAAGTCGCAATATGCATGCGAAACTTGCCACAAGAAGAGCGAAAAGAGCTGACAGTTTTTTTTTTTTCATTTTAATTAAACTAAACTTGAGGCAGCCAAAAGATGTTGTTGTTGTTGTTATTGCATTTTGTGGCCCCTATGTATTTATATATATATATGGTCAAATGTTAATACATATTTGAGTTGAAAACCCAAAATAATAGTCAAGTGCAAATAGAAATGTCGTCAGTAGTCAAAAGTCATTTCAAAGTTTTACTTTTAGTTTTTAGTTTTAGCACGCTTGGTCAGTCCGGACTTAGGATGCATGCGATTTATATCCTTATTCGAAGAGTATCTCACCAAACCCAAATCTTAGCGTGCAACCCTTTCAACCCAAATGCCACCAAAGTGAAGGAGGAGAAGCAGCAACAAAGTAAAAACTCTTGTATAACACAGAGTTGCGAAAACTTTTTCGATATTTCAAATGTGTAACAAAACAGCAACAAAAAAAAAAAAAAAAAAAAATCTTAGACAATAACTTTTGAAATCCAATTACCTTGCAACCCCCCCATGCCTTATGACATGCGTTGAATGTACTTCTTGAATCCATGGCGTTTCTGCAGCCTGCATATTAAATTAGCCAGCAAATTGGGTGTGTGTGTGTGTGTCTGTGTGTGTGTGTGTGAGTCGAAACATTTTCGACCTGCCAATTTAAAATCAAATTTCGTTTCTGCCACGTCACAAGGGTCAACAGGAACAGGGCCAGAACAGAACACAGCACAACAACTACCCAGAGAGAGAGAGAGACGGGGTGTCGGGGGGAATTGCATTTGAGAGTGGTGCTCGATGGGGGAAAGGGTTCTGTAACAATCAAAAATCTACATGTATCAAATATGTAGATATAATCTAAATCGATTTTTATTAAATTGCGGCAGACGTGGGTTACTTGCAACTGATTTCAAAATGTGATAGATGAAATCAGACAATGAGAAATTCGACTACAACTTTTGCAGAATTTGTATTATTATTTTTTAAGTGAGTTGGCAATCTTTAAATAAGAGCAAGGTATATATAAGTAAAATGTGTAAATAAATAAATATGTATAAATAAAATAAAGCAATTACACGTTGCGTATACGCAACGTGCAACGATGTCAATTTTCAGTTAAATTTGTATTGCTTGATGACTCAATTGGCAGCAAATTTGATTTCGTCAATGGGCAAACGATTTACTTAAGCGAAAACGCATTTTCCACTCAACAACATTCAACAACAGCAACAACAGCAACGACAGCAACAGCAGCAACAGCAACAGCAGCAACAACAGCAACAGCAGCCAAACAATATGCAATTCATAGCACTTGTTGTCTGTCTGGCAACTCTCGAGGGTTCACAACGATAACATCGAAAAAACAACAACAACAACAATATCAGCAAGGCCACTGCGCTTTTCACCTGAACAGAGAATAATGGCAATCAACTGATGGAATTGACGCAGGCACAGAACTTCCCACAGCACTTGCCTCAATCTCGACCTCAGAGTCAGAGTTTCAGCGCCTCAACCATTGTGTGAATAACAAGAGAGGGGGAAGGCAGTGCGGGTCGATAGGTTGTGTGTGGATTATTTACGGTATCTAAGCCAACTGAGGGCGTTTGCCATGATTCATTTAAGCCTGGGCTTTGGTTTGGGCCAGACTGTTGCAATGCAGAGCCGACAAATAGCCGCAGGCAGCCAGCATTCTCAACATTTCTTACTTATTTTTTTGCAGCTATTTCCAAACTCCCCCCCCCACTCACCACTCCCCATCCCTAACGAAGAGGGGCAGATTTGTTGTGGTGTTGGGGCTGTTGCATTCGGGGCGAAATTGACTTCGATTTGTTTGCGATTTAGCATACCAAATTTTGTGTATGTGTGTGTGTGTGAAAATGTTGTTACCAAAATGTTTAAGCCAAACCAAAATTGGTTTTGACACGACAACTAGGTAGAAATAGAAACGTGATTGCCTCAAGTTGTTTACGTATTTTTAGACTTTATTAAATTGACTGGATTTGGCCACTCGATCGTACTGTGAGTTAAAAGCTAAATTCAGCTTAAACCAAAGTGGCCAACTTTACTTTTTGTTAGCCAAAGAACCAAATGGGGGAAAAGGAAATGTTGATTTTATATTAATGATGCTGGCGTTATATAAAAACAGTTCATGAGATTCTAGATTTTTTTATTACATGTTTCAATTATTTAAAATTTGTTTTAAATTTTCTACTGTTTTCAAACAGCGTTTAACAATTGTTTGAAATTTAATTTCAATTTTAAAACTATAGAATCGGGTAGACAAACTTGTTCTAAAATGTGGGAAAAATAAAAAAAAATTAAACTTGATATCTTGGAAATATTAGACTCACTTTTACCTAATGTTTTATACTTTATCTATAATGATTATTTTTAATTTCAATATTATTTCGATAGAATTTATTAGGCACTTAACTTTACTTATGGGTTATATTTAATTTATATTAATTATTTTTAATATAAATTTGAAAACGATAAAATCAGTTGACAAAATAGTCTCAAAATGTATGGGAAAAATGAAAAAATGAAAACAGATATTTAAGAAGTAACAGCCTCATTTTTACTTGTGGTTTGTACTTTATCTATAATGATTTTATTTTCTACTCTAATCTGGCTCTTTTTTAAAACTTTTTTAATATATTTTTAAATTTTTTTCTCCAGCAATAAAATATAATAATATAGAAAGTATCAGAGTCAACTTTACTTGTGGTTTATACTTTATCTAAAACGATTTTTTATCATTCTGTTTTAAATTGGATTAATGTAAATTTTTTTCAAAAGGATTTTTGTTTCTTCAAATATAAACTTGACTTACCATTTAATGCAGCTATTTTGTGCACGAGCTGCAATTATAAGAAAGTAAAGTAAATTAGTTTTATGCATTTTTTTTTTAGAATAATGTCAAGCACAGATTTAATTTCAATTTCTTACTGTAATTATAAGAAAATAAAGTAAGTTATAATTATGCATTTTTGTTGAGAAAACACAGATTTCTTTGCATCAATGCAACAAGAGAAATATATATATATATATATATATAGAGCCACACAAGTCACACGTGTAATAAACTTGTAATTTTGTGTAAAACCTTTCCGGATAAATCTTAAAGTTTAATTTCAAAAGTCATTTTGTATGTCGACATGGACGAGGATGCCAGTGCTGCAAACATGATTGTCAGACATTATTATTATTATTATTGTTGTTGTTGTTGTGGATGTTGTTGTTGTGGATGTTGTTGTTGTGTATGTTGTTGTTGTTGTTGTTGCTGTTGCCAGTTCAGATTATGGCTGTAGTTCAGTTGGCTTGTACCGGCAGCCAGGCAGCCAGGCAGCCGACACATGCCTACAAGCTTATTTATAATAAAAAAATCATACATGGCCGCACAGACAATGAGACAATAGATGACGACGACGACGACAACGACAACATGGCAACAACAACAACAACAACAAAAATGTGGCATGGACACAAAAACAAAGAACAGGCCGAGTTAAGCTGGAGAGGTGCAAAAGGGACTACTGAAAGCCAGTCGAGTTGAGGCTGAGCCATCATTAACTGCGTGCCTGCTGTCAGTCTCTGTGTGTGTGTGTGTGTGTGTGGCTTACATAACTTCACACACACATACACACACACCTCATCTAACCATTCATTGTCCTCATTGAGCATTGTAGATAACATTCAGCCAAACGCTCTCGAGGATTATCCACCTTAGGCAACCAAAACCAAACCAGTGTAATGAAATTTTCGAAATATCTATGATGATTTGCGGTTGCCATGTTTGTTGTGTGTGTGTGTTTTGTTTTTGTGTGTGTTGTGTGTTCGACACTTCCGCTCGCACAATGGCTGGTATACTAACAAAATATTGTGTGCCAGTACTTTGGCCTCTGGTTTCCGGCAATTTCAAGTGACTAAAGTCACACTCACTTTTGAGCAGTGTGGGCCCATTTTCATTGTTTGGCCTTTATTTTTTTTGTTACCAGTTTAGTGCAGACCAGGTCAGGCCAGTCCAAGCCAATCTGTGCGTTGCCATGTGGCAGCTGTGGTTTTATGTTCTATGGTTTTGGTGTCCAAAAGCATTGTTATTAATTTTCCTAAATGGAAATTTTCTGATTTAAAGCCTTTTGCTGGGCGCTCTGCGAATGGGTTTTAGCAAAAATATCTCAAGTTGGCTAACGAAACGAAAATTTTAAATGCTAAGCAAAATACAGAAAATAAAATAAAATTTAAAAAGGCTTTTTATTTAACAGCATTTTATTTTATAGTTTTATTTATATTTTAACATGTAAAATGGTTTTTGATTTATTTAAAAAGAGTTTTCTGCTTTGCCTATTTACGTTAAATGCAATTTTCTGCTTCAAAGAGAAAATAAATGTTTGATATTGACAAGAAACCACATAAATCATTTTAGCTAAAAACTTGTATATATTTTAAATCCATATCGATAGACTTAAGAAAAGATTGCTCCTTTGGCTATTCCTATTTAAAATACAATTATTTTATTTATGGAGCAGAGAAATAGTTGAAATTGACAAACGAATAAATAAATCAGTCAGAGAAGGGTTTCCATTTCTCTGTTATTGCCAGGGGCACTTTATGCTGTAATATTTCAAGTTTTCAGGAAAACCACAAATTCGCTCTATATATATCTCTCCCTCTCTCACTTCCGCTCTCTCTCTCTGTCTCCCTTTAGCATTGCATTGCGAAACGAGATTTTAATGGCACTTTTTATGCATTACATTTTTCAATATTTGCCTTGGTTTGAGCGTCAAATTCAAACTGACAGCAGCATAATTTTATTATTTATGCTGATGATGACGACAAGGTAAGGCAAAGGGGGTTGGGGGTTGTTGGGAGGCTGGCTAAAAAGTTGCAAAAAAAATTTGTTGGAGAATATAAGCGTTACTTGAATGCGGATTCCGAATGCAAACATGATGTGAAAAATGGGCGGGCTGTGAATGCAATCATAAATTTTTGCGTGTGCCATGCAAAATAACGTAATAACATTAAATATGCAAATGCCTTTTGTCAGCCATGCATTTACACATGACAAACACACACAGCATACACACACACACACACTTTAACTTCTTGTGTGGGCATTCATTCAGAGTACTCACTGTAGACTGCTGGCTTCTTTGGAGTCGAGACTTCATCACACATTTTGCAATTTGCATAAAGTGAAAATGATGCACATTTCTGTTTTCCTACAACGACAACGACAATTTGCCTTTATTGATTTTCTTTGATTTTCTCCAAGCTTCTGCTCAAGCAGCATCCAAAGAGATCTCCCTTTTCCTTTACATGTGTTTTCTGAGTGACGTTGAGTGCTGCTATGCAAACATTTTCTAACGAACACTTAGTGCAAATAGATTGAACACAAGCACTAAAACACACACACACACACGCACACACACACACACACACACACACACACTCCCACACACATACAGCTTTAGTGTGTGTCAGTTTTTATACTTGAGTCTCCAATTCTATTTATATTGTACCCCCTTTTTTTTCTTCTTTTTTTTTCTTATTTTTTTTATGTGCCTGGAATTTCATTTCGATTCTTAAATCAAAGTTGACAATATGCACATTGCATTACATTTTATTGAGTTGAGGAGAGGCCCGTAAATAACTTGCCTCAATTGTTATTGCTATTCAGACTCAAATGTCATTTTTTTTTCTCTGTTGGCTTTTTTGCTGATTCAAGTCTTTTTTTTTATCTCCCAGCTGAATAAACACAGTTTTCAGCCTGTTACCAAAGTGCTTCTGATATGTGTAAGAAATCCAAGTGATGTCAGTGATGAAGAAAAATCAAAACTTTGCTAATACTGATCATATTTTCGAAAAGCTGGCATTTTTAATCTTGTTTTGAGATCTTGATTGAAATTGCATTCATAGTTGGGAATATGATTCTGACTCGAATTTATTGCTAAGATTTTATGCCCAAATAGTATTTTTAGTGATGGCTGAAAATTTTCATAGTCATTATTTTTATTCAAAGTGATGGAAATCAAATTACTGCTCGATTTTGAACAGATTTTGAATCCTACTTGGGATGGGTCCAAAGTTGCTATAACTTTGTCAAAAGAAAATCAATTTAATATAAAGTTGGAATCACGATTTCCACAGCAATTAATAGCCTAACATTAATTCGATGTTTAAAAACCTACGTTTTCTAGTCATGATTTGACCTACGAAAAAGTAGCACATGTTAATTTGCAAAACGAAATTGGCTGTTAAAATTAAAGTTGAAGCTTGAAAAGTTAATTTTTCAAAAACTAATAACAATTTCTAGTCAAGTGCAACTCACTTAATTTTGCACGTCTTACTAAAATAATTCAAATATTTTCCATGTAATACGTGAGAGTTAATTGGAAAACTAGTTTATATCAAGCAATTTGAAGCGCAAGCTCAAAAATATTGCCATTGGGGAACTTTAATATACTTTATCCGATAACTGCAAAAAGTGAAAATCATATCCTTAAGCGCAAAATTAAATTAAGGCAAACTGATTAACTTTTATTTAAGTCAATAAGTTTTTTCACATATTCATGAACAGAACTTGGTAATTATCATAATTAAAAACTTTTTAACTTATTTAACACCTTTTTGGAATATATTATGGATGGAACCATTTATATGTTGAGTCAATTAAAATGTTGATTTGCCAACAGTTCATAAAATATACCAAATATGACAGCTATTACAACTTAAATCTTACCCAACTTAAATATAAAATCAATAAATAAAAGATTATTGAAATCTTGCACCTTCAACATGCCAGACTTAAAGCAAAGTTATTTTGAGTTCTTGTTGTTGTTGCATGCTTCTCGTTGATTATAATTTCATACAATACCAAAAAGTTTGCTGGGAGTTTTTTTTTTTTTTTTTTTTGTTCATTTGGTGGTCATGTGCAACGGAACTTTATGTTGCTAGTAAAGTTTGTGCAACGGGTGCAGCCAACAGTTGCAGACATCTTCGCAAATTGGCCAATAAAGCGTGCTCGATATATATATTGGGCACAACTTGTGGGCAAAACCCATCAAATAAACTTGGCTTCAGATCACGCACTCAACAAATTGCCACAACTGCTGCAACATTTTTAGTAAATTTTCCAGTGTAATAAACAAGTGAAATATAGGTGAACTGGAAATTATGTGAGGTATTTGTGGGATGAAATATTTTTGATCTGGGTAATATATATTTTTAATATATAATTTACAATCGATCTGAACAATATTTAATATTTTCTTGGCCTTTTTTTTTTAATATTTATTGATACAATCTACAGTGAAAGCAAGCTTTTCATACTTGCTAAAAACGCCAATGCTCAATGTGAAATTTTTCGATTGGCTGCCCACACACACACACACACTCACATACACACACACATTTTATCATCATATTTATGTGGCAAGCAGTGCTGACCGGGGCACTACTCGTGCGTGCAACTTCCCGTTGCGCTTGTTGAAATTAGTTTGGGGATTTAATTTGTAGGATTGATCATTAGTCGCTGTTTCCACTGACAGCCAAAATGCCATACTAACATTTTGTTTACATACATACATAAATACATACATGCATAAATATGTAAGCCCGAATGTGCAGTCAACACACAACTGACCAAATATTTGCAATGCCCACAACATTTGGCTCATTAGCATGAAAATCATGGCAGTGGAGCAGACATTTGGGATTTGTTATGGGCCAAAAGCGAACTGCGTTTAATTTGAAAAACTTTATCTGAAAAACTTATTAATATTTCTATATGACAAGTGGAATTTTTAAAAATTAAAAGAGTTTTAAGTTAATCATTTTTAATATTTATTTTTATTGTGTTTTGTTTGGAGATCTTTATATAAATATTAAAGTACACACAAAATATTAATTGGATATTTTATATTTTTTGTGTTTAATTTTAGACTATATTTGATAGATTATTTGCATAAAATACTGAAAATCGAAGTGACTTCATCGATATAATGGAAGGATAAGGCTTAACAACTTATTTGAATTTATCAAATGAAATATAATTGTTGAAGGCAGTATTAGCAACATAAGGAAATCATTTTATTTATATTTTATCAGACATAAACTAAATAAATTTCCGGTTAGAGATGTGTTTTACAACACTTCGCATAAAAAACAATACTTTCAAATTCTACACGCAAAACGGAAACAAAGCTGTCAATAAATGCAATGTAGTATATAAATTTAATTATATAAAAAAAACCATTTGTTTATCAATTAAGAAAAAATAATTTATTAATTGTGATTTTATGTAAAACTCACTTATTATTCATAGTTGTTAAGCAAATCACAAGCCAAAAAATGCACAAAATCAGCAGCAGAAACAGAGAAAACCAAAAAAGGAGGCAATTCATGTTAAATGTTGCAAGTGTTTACAGCTGCATGACCTCTTTGTGGCCATGTGTCCTGTGGGGCAACACACACACACACACACACACACACACACACACACACACACACACACACACACAATATGTGAGGTCGCCTGTGGGCAGCTACAATTTGCAGTCGCATATTTTTGGTTAGATAATTATGGGCTGGGCAGGCGGTGGCTGCCAGGATGTGGTTGGCAAACTGCGTTGCTTTGGTTAGAACCAAAAAATTATACGAAACTGTTACCAAAAATTCAATAAACGCGAAATTTTTGGCTTGACGCTGGGCTTGGTCAATTTTTCTGGCTAATGATTTGGTTTTTCGACAGAGGTACTACATGTGTGTGTGTGTGAGTGTGTGTGTGTGTGAGTGTGTGTGTGTGTGTGAGTGTGTGAGTTTGTGTGTGTGTGTGTGTGTATTTGCTCAAAGCACTATGTGGTTAGGTGTGTGTTAAATTTATGGCCTGGCAAGTGGTTGATTGTGAATGCCAATGGCCAAACGACTGCCGCTGAATTCTGAATGTAAATGTGAATGTGAATGTAAATGTGAATATGGTGGTGAATGTACATATGAATAGGAGTGTGAATGTGTGTGTGAATGTGAGTGTGTGTGTGAATGTGAGTGTGTATTCACGGTGTAATGCTCATGAGCAGCAGACGTGAAATGCTCAGCGAAATGGCAATTGAATGGCGAGGAGGAAATGTGGTGGCAGGCAGCATAAATTAGCCATGTGGGTGTGGTTGCTGTGGCAAGCAGCCACAGAAATAACTAGACGGTAATTAAGAGTTGGCCATACGGCAATAACTGTAACAAAAACTAACGACAGTTGCAGTGGTTTCGCTTGAATTAGCCGGAACTAAAACAAGTTTTCCCATAATATAATTAATATTAATAGAAGAAGAAGAAGAAGAAGAAAATACGACAATTGGTTAATTATTTTCATGATTTTCACTTTTTTCGATTATTAGTTAAAGTATATTAAAGTTGCCAAATTTTTGCTATACTACAAATTGCTTGAAATAAACTAGTTTTCCAATTATATTTGTGTAATTTTAGTTAAGACGTGCAAAATTCAGTGATTCGAAATTGTTATTGCCATTTTTGCTTAGCTTGTTTTTTTTTGGCCAACTTGCTGAAAATAAATTAAAGTGTTTTAATGTCAACTGCAGTCGCTTTAGACTATTTTACTTCTTGTCTTCATTTAATCATTCATTGTTCTGCTAACAATTAAGCCAAATTGCCAATAAGTTTTCATGAAAAATTTCAATTGAAAATCTGCAGCAGTTGATTAAATTTTTTGTTTTCTTGTTACCAGTGAAATGGTGTCCAATTTCAGAATTGTACTTTGCCATTCGATTAACTGCAAATTGACAATGAATCGATGATGATGAAGCTGCCCCAGCAGCAGCCACTTGCCAGAAAACCATTTAGGGTTCAACGATAATCAAGTTTAGGAGACAGACAGACAATCAGATTTGCAACTGCTGTTTGCCACAATGATTTCAATTGCACTCGTATTTTGCACAGTATGTGTGTGTGTGTGTGTGTGTGGCACAACACAGAGTCGAATTTAAACGGAGCAACTGCAAACGGCTAAGATAACACTTACAAAGTCAAGAGGAGCATATCATCGATGTGCTGCTGCTCCGAAAACAATTCCAAATGCGACCCGCTAAAAGAGTGTTAAGCACAATGGAACTTGCAACGCTGAGGCATGTGAGCAGCCAGAGCAGCAACTGGACCAGCATCGAATTAATGCATTGTCCGGCAAACGGGTGCAGCAAACGCGTCGCATTTATCAGGCACAATGCCACACATAAGGAACGCACAAAGGGCCACACGAGCCAAACGAGCGCCAGGACACAAAACATGCTACCCTAAGCACACACTCATACACACACACACACACACACTCGCACAGGGATCAGCGCACACAATCGCGTAAGGGTCAGTTTTTGCCACCTCGCCAACATTTTCCAGCAATTGAAACCTGCCGCAAGAGTCGAGTGTTTGTGCAGAACACCGCTTGGGGCAACGACGCAAGTGTTCCTCCAATAAATTTCTGTACAAATTGTAATCTATTTTCCCCTTTAAAATGTGCTTTTTCTAATGTTTATGTATTTAATTTATATAGTTTTCTATGCTTATATATAAATAATGTTAGCCAATTTTTAATAAAAATTTATCCATTTTTAGTATTTAATTTCTTAATATTTTTACTCTTTAGTTTTTATTCTTTATATTTATGATGATTTATAAGGAAATTGATTATAAACCTGTTTATTTTAGTTGTGGAAAATAACTTCTAAATATTCAATATTATTATCAAATTTTGAATATTTACTATTTGATTTGTTAACATTTCAATATTTCAGATAATAAATGATAATAAACTTATTATATTAGTATTGAAAAATAACTTTATAAAATTAAATATTATTATGAAATTTTGTATAAATTTTGTATATTTATTATTTGATTGCTTAATATTTTTTAACTTCAGTTAATATTTTTTATATTTATATTTCAGATGAAAAATCAAGTAAATTACAAGAAAATTGGTATATTTGTATCGAAAAGTAACTTGTTAAAATTAAATATTATTATGAAATTTCGTATATTTACTATTTTATTTCTTAATATTTTTTCTCTTCAATTTTTATTTTTTTATATTTATATTTTAGATGATATATAAAGTAAATGACAAAAAACTTTTTTAGTTTAGCAGCGGAAAATAACTTTTAAGTTGAAACTATTATCAAATCAATTATCAAATGAAAATCCAAATATTGCAAGTAAATAACACATTTAATTTTTTAAGAAAAACTCTAAAATACATATTTTTGGCGAAAGTGTGTTGCAAGAGTTTTATGGAACACTGCCATCGCTGATTTGCTTTATGCAGCAGAATCTGAAGCAGAAGCCGTAAAAAACCTGCAGCTGGCAACATTTGAAGTTGTCTTTTGCTTTACAGCAAAACCAATTATGATGGTGCAGGACTCATTAAAAGGGGTTAAGCTGCCACCCAAAAATGCAGCATGAATATATATGTATGTATATATGTATATATATATATGTATATATATATGTATGTATAAAAAACTTAACTATCTGCAACTTGTTCTGTTTCTCCATTTCGCTGGGCTGCTATGAGTTATGTGTTGCGCAATTAACATTTGCATTGCTGGCACAAAATACTTTTGCATAAAATCTTTGTTTTCTTTTCCTATTTTTTTTTTGTGTATTTTTTGGTTTTTTTGGCAAGCACTTAAAATTAAAAATTACAATTACATTTTACTTGGCACAGTCCTGATGCCGGAAATGTTTTGCACTGCGACAGTAGTCGACGCATTCTATTTTTGCCAGTACTTTCTAAAGTTATATATTTTTTGTGTTGTGCCATGCAAAAAGTTGCTAAAACTAAGAAACTAAGTTGCATGGCGTTACTTTATTTGCCACTTGTGCTGAGAGTATTCGCGCTTAAGTTTGTGCCAAGTTGGCAGTCAGTGAAGGCTGTGTGGACATAACACAGGTTTGCCATTTGGCCCGCACGCCCCTTTTTTATGGACAACTTATGGCCAGCTATTGGAAAATTCATTAAGTGCCAAATAGACGCATAATGTTTACGTCAAGTATTGCTCGGAACATGGCCAACAAATATGTGTTGCCAAAAATTACTGCTCAGTTGATCTCTCGATACGACAAAAAAAAATTACATAATTTAAATAAATGAATATGCTGCCAATTAGCCGAAAGATGACAAAACATTCTTGTGAAAATATAACTTTTAATTGCATAAATTTTGCGTAAAGTTACAGCGCGAAAATGTATAGAAAAATGTGCAAAAAAGCTCGCAGAGTACAATGAAATTATAACTAATTAGTACTCATTTTTAATACATATATTAAGCAAATTAAAGTTGAACTAAACACACAAAACTAGACTTTTTGACAGATAACCTTGGCATATTCACTTTGCGCATTGTTTGCCTGACTAAATAAAAGATAAACAACACAAATATTTAACTAAATAGTTAAGGCCAGAATGGGATGTGTTTATCAAGTTTATCATAAGAATTTGCTGTTCAAGTGGTTTTATTATGAATGTGTAGAAGTATTCGAGAGGTTTATATTATGTGGATGACGACGGACGACGTCTTTGATGGGATATTTAGCACACATTAATAAAACCACAGGAAGAACGTGCGTCAAACAAAAGCAAAAGCAACATAAATGAAAGCCAAGGAAAAAGAGACAAAAGTGAAACTAAGATACACACACACACACACCCCAACACACAAACACACACACTCAAACTGACAGCAATAATCAGTCATCATAATGATGGCGAGACGCAGGTCGAAGTGCCCCTGGAATGGAGCACAAAAAGAATGCGTCGAGTGTTTGAAAAGAGTAAATTAATTGAATTCATTATGGCTGATATATATACATATATATATATCTATATATAGTAGGCATGTTTGTCGGATATACACAATTTATATACACAACATCAGCATGTGCTTCAAATAGGCATTTAATCATATGCTTTATTCGACATATTAAATATCACGCTGAGTGGCAACAATTTCACTTGCTAAATTAAATGGGGCATGTGCCACACATATTTATTATCTTTATGCAATCTACAACTAGAAAATAAATGAAAAAAGAAAACAATCTTCATTGCCACATTGTGTGAAAAGTCTCTATAAATAATATTCCTCATTACGCATTTTTCTGTTCCATTTTTTTTTTTAACGAATTTTGTCAAGCACATTTTTCACAGTCAGCAAATAAATGTTACCTTTTCACTTGACTTTTGCCAATTTTCTCGCGAAATTAATAATGAAATTTCCATGTTAAATGTTGGCATATCAATATAATATGTATTATTTTGTCACTGTCTTGAGAATCGTATTCAATATCAAACGCAAAAAAGAAAATTCTCTTTAATAATCTTTATAAAATGTCATTTGTCCTTTGTTCTGAGAAGGTTTTTTTGGCATCACATTAAATCGGGAATTAATTTGATCTGGCCTTAAACAACACATTCACGTTCGGCCAACCTTTTGGCCTTTTCGACGTGTTTGCCATTTCCAATTGTTGGCCTCTTTTATTTGCGAGTACAGTTTGATAAGTAATTGGTAATTATTTTAAGCGCTAATAGTCGATAATATTTAATGGTTGCCAGTTATATTTAAATTTTACTATTACCTTTTTTCACATCTTATTGAAATGGTTGGACAATATAATAAGTAAGCTTTCTTGAGTTTTGTCTTTAATGCTGATAGCTAACCAATTACATTAATTTTTAATGATCACAAAAATGCTGCTCTAAAATGGAATATTTATTCAGAAACATTAAACTGGTTTTTGTCAGAATTATTTAACTTTTTGTAACTTATTAAAATGTTTTAACTATAAAATCGTCATGGAAAATAAATGGTTTTCTGTGTTGCTTACATCCAAAAACATTAATCGTTAAACACAAAAAAAAACACTGTAAATAATAATAGTATTTTTATTATATTTATTTATTTTTTTATATACTTCATAATAATTTCTAGTTTCTATCTTCAAGAAAGAATCATAATTATGGCCCTGACTACTTCCTGATGTTGAGTAATATCAAATTAAATGTGAGCATTTACTTTTCAAAAACTTCGTCACTTTATAATAAAAGTAGAATAATGAACAGTTGCTTATCTAGTATTTAACTCGATGACAACTACTCTGGCAACCCTCGCTTTTTACAGGAGTAAACATGTCTGCCAGAATATGTTTATACTGCTTTTTAATATTGCCAGTTTGCCGCTGTTTGCGATTCCTTTTTTTTTTTTTTTGGTTTTTGTTGCCTATGCGCAAGCCGCATGATTATATTTGCAACAAAATATTTTTTCAATGAATATTAAATGTGTGCAATATTTTTTTTTTTATTTTTCATTTCTGCTTGTTTTTTTGCAATTTATTTGTATCATTACGCGATGGGAAAATGCATTACAATAAATATTGTTTTTGAGGGTGTTTGTAACTGATTGCTCATCTGGTTAAAAATACAAACATATAAAATTCGAGATTTTTGCGGCTCAATCAAAATGAATAATAATAACGAAATACTTCTTCAAAAAAAATCACTATGCAAATTAAATGTAAGCAGGGTGACAGCTGCAATTGAAGTATTGCTGTTGCTGTCATTAAGCTCTTCACAATTTCTCTTGATTATCCATATGAATTATTAATTTGAATGCATTCCATTTTATTCAGTGAGCAACGCCTTAAAGGATAAATAATTAAGTGTGCCTTATGCTGGCATGCTACACTACTCAAATACTCTGTAAACATATTTGGAATACACTAATTGCTGACTTATGCGGAATGTGGGCATCAAGTTTATAAAAATAAAAAATTTAATTAAAACATGCAAATTGAACATTTGAAAATAGCAGCTTTTAAATATTTTAATAATATAAATTATATATGAATAGATTAGATTTAAAGCTATCAAGAAAATGGAGCTATCAAGATAGCAGGGAAGAAAAACATTTGATTACACAAATTTGTAAGATGCCGAAATTTACATTTATAATATAAAAACCAATATAAAAACTTGTTTAATCAATTGCAGATCCAGAAATTCACATTTATAACATAGAAAAAAAATTAATTAATCGATTCAAATTTAATTTAAATAAAAATGCGATGTATTTATTTACAATTCTGTTCCCAAAAAAGTATACTTTTAATAGACTTTGAAGATTTCTTGAAAAGAAACAAAGTTTAGATTCGAGTCTAAGATTCCTTGTCAGGTATATATATCTTCTTATATATATATATATCTTATATAGTCAGAGCTATTTTCTCTTTTCTCTCTCGGTCTCTGTTGCAGATTTGATAAAGTATATCATTAAAAATATCATATATTTATCACATATTTAAAGTATCGTTGCAGGGTAAACGATATGTAAAATAAAATTGGTTCACAGTTGTGCGGATTGTGCAGAGTTAATGTAATATTTATGATGATGATTTTCCATTTGTTTTCTTAACAAAAGATGTATGCCAGATATTTCGCACCTTGATTGCCCCATATTGAGCACAATATCGAGAAGCTTGTGGCATAATAAATGTGGCAATTATTCAGCATGGAACGCAGGTGAATGCAACAGAACAATACCAAGGAAATGGTGCAAATTAAAGTTGGAGCTGGTGTCAAGGATGTGCGCAAGGATGTGCTGGCGCTGTGTTAATGGATGTCGTGGTACCCCTAATAGCTGCCGCAACGCAAAGCCACCAATAATAATGCAAAGAAAGAGAGAGAGAGGGAGGCAAGAGGGAAATGCGACATGCGACATGCGACATGCGACACATTCAAGACATTGAGCCACCGCCAAGAGACACGTGACACCCATTTGCAAAAGGGAGTTGCGGTGGCAGCTTTGCTGCTTGCTGCTTGCTGCTCGCTGCTATACGTATCATTAATGGGGTTGCATGCAACGCTTGCAGCGACTCGCTTAAGTACTTCAATTAATTAATTGCAGTTCGCAAGGCAAAGTGTGTCGATGGCTCATTGCCAGCTGCGAAGAGCGCAACGTGAACCATAAAGTGCGCTTAGAGCTGAGCCAGACAAGCATCCAGCCACCCAACCAACCAGCCAGGTAGATGGCCTTGCAGCAGGATGCTGCACACCCGATTAGCCCATTTTCAGAGTACAAGTAGTACAACATGGCGTATACTGAATATGTGCTTCTGCTGCTGTTGACGTGTTATTAACACGACAACCACACGAATGCATCATCAAGTGCAACAGCAAACAGATTTCTTGTTCTCTTTTGGATGGCGGTGGCAACACGGTGTGTGGCATGCATAAATAACTGATGATGCTTCGGCTAAGATTCAGCAACACGCACACAAAATTTCCACAGACAGCTCAAGTTTATGAAGATGAACGGCTGAGCAAGACTCAGATAAACATTTAGCTTTTAAGCCGAGTTCACTTTTAAATGTGTCCTTAGAAATATAATTTAAAATTTGTATCTTTTTTGAGAAGTACCTTAATGTACAGAAAGTAAAAGGTTTTCTATGTTGTTTATAGACAAAAATATTAAATGTTAAACACACAAAAAAAAACCCGCTATAAATAATAATAATATTTTATATAGTTCATATTGATTTTTATTTTTCATCTACTTTCAATTGTTGAAAAAAATATTATAATAATAATAAGAATTTTCAAAAAATTCAAAGTATGTCAACCTGGTCTAGTAAAGAATACTTTCACTTTCCTTAAAAATATAAATTAAAATTTGTATATTTTTTTTTTCAAGCACTTTAGCGATTTCAAAGTAAAAATAAAGAATATTTTCACTGCCCACATTTGTTTAAAGTACTTGTAATTTTTCTTGGACATAATTGATAATTAGTTATTAGCATTCATTGCACATTTAACTTTACTTGCAACATGCAAGTAAATTGCTTGAAATTGATATGCTTCTTCACATCGAAAACTTATAAAATATGCAAAAAGTCAAGTGCAGACGACGCGTCGTTTAACTTCAAGTTCAAAAGGCCATAAAATTTCACTTTAATTACCGCAAATCGCCCGCAACTAATTTAATAATAGCTACAGCAACTTGACCGTCTTCACACACAGACAAACACACTCAAACACACACACACTTTTGAGGGGCTGCAGCTGCATAAGCTGCCATTAAAAACATCTACGCAGACTAGTCACATTGTACGTACACAGTGAGAAATTTGAGTTTTATTTTTTTAATTGTGATTTGAAAGTGCTGCTTTAATTAAGAAAAATTCTAATTTTTTAAAACTACAGATAATATTTATTATATTATATATATAATAAATAAAAATAATTATATATAATAATAAAATTTAAATAAAATGTGTGTCGCATAGTTCAAAAAAATTAAAATATTCTCGAAAATTATTTGTATTACTTTCCATCAAATATTTTTACCGTATTTATATTTAATGCCCCATGGATTATATTTTGTTGCAAATTAAACTGACTAAAAGTGAAAATTCTTGTGAATCATTTTTATTGCGGCATTAAAAAATTTGAATATTAAAAAATTGGTTATACCTTCAATTTAATATGAATTATACAAATTATTAAATAAAAGTATCTATGTCTTTCTCTGTCTATCTCTTTTCTCTTTTTTTTTCTTTCTCGATATATATTTAAAATAAAAGCAATTTAATTCGCCATTTAAATTTATATTTAATATATAAATAAAATATTTTTAAATCTGTAGTTTTTAATTTTGACATAAAAATTCAAATTCCTCAATTTTCATATTTTCCTTATATGCATAATTTTTTCTTACAGTGTACATATATTTGGCACAATTTGACGTTCGCAGTGCGCACAAAAGTTTCGCCGCACTTAAAATGACTCAAGCAAAAGCGACAGCAGCAATCAGCAAGGACATCATAAAGGGACTAACTAGAGAGACGCCACAGAAGAGCGGGGGGGAGGAGCAGGTGGTGGAGAAGTGGGCGGAGTTACTTTGGCTGAAGGTACTTCAGCAAGTACCACAGATGGCATAAAACAATTGAACGTGCGCCGTTTGAGGCGACGAGCAACTCCAGCTCCTGGGGCAAATCCTCCTGCTGCTGCTGCTGTCACTTCTGCTCCTGCTCCATAAAAACTAAGTGACACTCAAAAAGGAGACGCTTGGCTAAAAACCGAGTCGTAGACTGTGATTAATTGCCTCCCCAGCTCAAATTTTGGCGGCTAGCAGACCTTAACAGTGTCATTAAAAGTTTCGCAGCCGGTCAACGATGTCAACGTTGTCATCTTCATTTGGGCTTATGATTATAATTGGCCATACCCAGACCAGACGCCGATGTCGACGTCGACAGCGTCTTTTGGTTTAGACCACCAATTCGCTGTCAATACGGCCCGAACCTGTCAAACTCTGAACGCCAGTTTGGCACAAAGGGCGTGTGTCAAAAGTTAGTTGGGCAATGTTAGCCCGGCTATGAAATTGATGGCGTTTTTTGTCGGGGCTCATGAATACGTCAAAAACAAATATGCATAAAATGCGGGACACTTGATTATGTATATATATATTTCCAGCAGATGTCCACTGAAGAAGGCGAATCCAAAACAAAAAAAAAAAAACACCTTATCTTTACCGGTCCAAAGTTTAATGAAATTTTAACATAAAACTGACAGCCATGATGAATGCTGGTAACTGTTTGTGAGTTCATATTTATATATATATATATATATATATATTTTTTTTTTCTTGCAACACGTGCTGCAAGATAAAGTTGTGAATGAACAAGGAAAGAAAAATGAAAGTTCTCAACGAAATTTGAGTAATAATTTAAAATAGAAAAGGCAAAAAGCTGTTGCCAAATAAAAATTCAGTTTGCTTTAAACGCAGAAATGTTTGTACAAAAAAAAAAAAAAACTTCAACTAGTAGCTTAAATAAATAAATGTAAATATTTACAAATAATAATTTATGGTTCTATTGTTGATAAACGGTCATCGAAAAGATGGTTTTTTTTTCGCAATGTGAATAACTATTTATTATTTATATGCAATAAATTATTGTTATGTGTTGGCAATATTTTTTTAAAGCAAATGTTTATGTTTTGTGCTTACAATTTATGGCACAAAACTCTCTTAAATCTAAGGGAAAAAAAAATAGAAAAACCCCTTCTTCATGATCGAAATTGTGCACAGCAATTCATTAAACTTGCTCTGCTTGCCCTCTCTCAAACGCTGACCCCCTCCCCCTCCACAACACACTCTATTTCTGGATTAAAGAATAGGTTACTGAAACAATACTGAATAAATGCATGTCAAAAATCGCGTAATAAATCACAGCTTTCTCAGAACAACGGCAAATTCCCTTACTATAGCATAATTTATTTTCTAAGCCTCGTCGCTCTTTTGTTTTCGTAGTTATTTTTATACACTTTCCGAGAGTGTTTTAATTTTGTTGTTGTTCTTGATTAACATGAATAGCATTTGCTTTATATGGTTAGTTTTTTCTTTTTGGCTGTATTGTAGCAGTTTAGACTCCATTTATAGGTAATAGCCAGAAGGAACTTTCGATCATAACATAAACTCTTCTGTGAAAAAACATTTTCTAACCAAATTTGTTGGTCATAATCAATAAGTTTTTAATAATGCTAAAATATTAAAAAACAATTTCAAGCGTCATATACATTTTTTTATAAATCCCCCATAGCAAAAATATGTTTTAAATGGAGTAACGAAAATGTTTGATTAAACTGTATTTTTAGGTACCTCAAAGAAAGTTTCGATATTGTGTGAAAAAAACACTTCTTACTCAAAATTATTGGCAACAATAAATAAATTTTTAACAATGTTTAAAAGTTGAAAAATAATTTCAAGCAACATAAAATTTTTTTTATAAATTCCCCACAGACAAAATCACTTGTAAATTGAGTAACCAAATTTTAAATTCTGGCAGAGTATTTAGTCTTCTACTTTGCTGATTCCAATTGATTTTGTTTTCTTTTTTTCATTTTATTTTTAGCTAGTGCTGTGGAAGCATATTGTACAAAATTGGAAGCTTATAATAAGTTTGCGATTTTTACGATTATTTCGATCGGCTTGCGCTTGATTAAATTTCTGCTCAAGTTTTCAAAGCTTCATTAATCATTTTGTTTGAGTTTGCATAGTTTGTTCAAAAGTGCATAAAAAAAATACGCTAAAAAAAACAAAAAAAAAATAACAGAAAATAGAAAATAATATATATATATTTATGGAGTATAATGAAAATCTTTAGCTTGATGCTGATTTGCTCTTTTTGTTGGCGCTGCATTTGCCAAGGCTCATAATAAAATTTCAGACGCAAATTGAACCAAAAAGAAAAAATGAAACGAGAAATTATGATGAATTTTCTGCGCGACTTTCCATTATTTTATGCAGTCGAGCGAATTTCAGCTGTTTTTGTCTGCTGGCAGTGAAAAGGCAGCTGTGAATTAGTGCTAAATAAATGAAGAGAATTATAACTGGAATAGTTTTCTGTGTGTGTGTGTGTGTCTGTGTATTTTTGTGTGTGACAGACACAGACACGAGAGTAATCGTAGTTTGTCCGATTTTCAGCTTAGACAGTTTGGTGTAAGAGCAATTTTAATTATTCCATTTTCCAAGTAAAGCCCTGAGAAATGTGCCGACTGCGAATGCAAGTGGTAAATTTTTCGTTTTGCCACGTTTCACGACAAATGAACAAAAAGCTTCATTTATTCATCATCAAAATGGCGTTGGTTAAAAGGCACAACTTGGGCTAAGACAAAGCATCCCGGCAGTTGCCCAGAGCTCAGAGTTATTTGTATCTGGTTGGATGGCAAGGATATCCAGCAATTCGACCGCAGTAACCAGCAACAACAACAACAACAACAACAAGAAGAACAACATCAGCGCCGACCACAATGCTTCGAGTCAGTGGCCGGCCAACGGGGCGGATGAGTTTGCCTTGTTCACTTAGCAAACCAAACGGAGTCGACGACGACGACGACCAGAACTGGACGAGGATGAGGATGAGGACGAGGACAACGACGCTGTCTCCATTGGCTTTCCGTTTCCTGCCCTGTGCAAATTTCATGGCAATATATTTTTGCTGGCCAACCAACTCAGCCATCATCAGTCATTTTGTCTAAAAGAATATATTGCAATTAAAAGCAGAAAATATGCTTTTACACTGGGTGCCAAGTGGGCAACATGGTCTGCTGTTGCAACTCTTTGTATACTCACCCCCCCCCCCCCCCCCACTCTCACACAATTTGCTCTTGCTTTATTTATGAGACGCAACACTTGGCTGGCAACGCCCACTGCATTTGGGGTGGCGCAACAAAAAATGGAAAAAACTTTCAACTTGGTTTGCTCGACGCTGTTTTGCTTGTTGCTGTTGATGTTTTACTGCAACCCAGCAAATTAAAATTGCTTCATTCTATGCGGCACAGTGTCAGTCAGTCCTGGCTGCCACACGCTCGACACTTAATAAATTGTCGAAACGTTGCATAGGCTTTAATGAAATTGCTGGCCAGACTTGATGCATTGAAGATGTTGGCTAAAACCTGATAATAGACTTATGTACATTAATTTATCACAGTGCATGAGCTGCATAGAAATAAAACGCAAACATTTTTTCAATGTAACTTGAAACTGCATAAATCAATTATTTTCACATTTTTACTAAAAGTTCTTTTTTATGATTTTGGTTTGCCATTTCAGCTCAACTTATGCAGCTGCATTTTAGCATAAAGCAAAACATAATCCAACAATGGCAGCAGCCGCATTATTTTCATTATAAAAGTTTTTGCGTGTTGAGAGCAGTGAACAACAACAACAACAACAACAAAAACACCTGTCCACAAAAAGCGGAAATGAGAACTTCAAAAGACACTTGACGGCTTAGAGGAAATGTCTGAACAAATTTGGCACAAAAAGCAGCAGCGACCAAAAATGGCAGTGAGTAAATTCTGAATGCCGGAAAGTTCATATATATAAATTTGAGAAAGATATGCCTGAAATTCCTGGGTTGTGGTTTTGAAAAGGATGCCTTGAAGGAAAATGTGCTGCCCGCTGCCGCTCCCCCCTTCTGCACCTTCTGCTCAACCCATCCACACTCTTTTCACACACAAAACAATGAATGTCATCAAGATGGCATTGAGTTTTCATAAGATTCACCCACGCACGCTGAATTTCTGATGAGTGCTCAAGGCGCTGACTTTAATCACACACACACACACACACATATAAATATATATATATATATGTATGATGAGCAGGAGCAGGATCAGTAGCAGCAACCCTTTCAGGCGTCATTTTCATTTTGCTGGCATTTTAAGCAAGCTTTTTGAAACGCGCCAAAAATTCAGAAAAAATTGAAACGTTCAGCCAAAAAGTTTATTAATAATATTTTTTTTTGCCCACAAAGTATTTGTGTTTAGCGAGCCGTGCTATAAAAATATTTGCAGTATAATTCGAAATTAGATGCGAATATTTGTTTTATGTTTGCAAACCAAAGTTATTTTTCGCTTAAGCATTTTTTTTTCCGTCATTTGCCCCACAGCCAAAAATATCAATCATACGACGTGTGTGTGTGTGTGTGGCAAATGTGGCAACAGCTGACACGCTTCAATGTTGTTTGCACTGTTGTTGTTTGCTTTAAGTACCTAAAAACAATTTCGACGAAACAACATTACTTTTAAAGCCCCTGGAAACATATGTACCACTTACAGCATGGGGTTGAGCATCGACACACACACACACACACACGCACACTCACGCACATCGTAAACCTTTCACACTCGAGTTTTAAAGACGAACTGACATATGGGTAAATCTATGTGTTTTGTTAGTTGCAAGTTGGGGGAGCGTCTGCCAAACAAATCACATCTGGGGCAAATAAAATCCCAGCTAAAGTCAGCACAAAAGATCTAGCGAACCGCCAAACAAATAGACACACGCAAATACACAAACACACAAATTGACACACACACACATCCAAATATGCACACTCACTTGCCGTTAAGTAACTCCATATTTTATTTGACTTTGGCCAACTCGAGAAATACAGCGCAGTGTATGCTATATGTGGCAAGGCCAAGCAAAAGGATTTAAAAAAAAAAAAACTCAACTTTAACTGCAAAAAGCACTGAATACACACTGAACAAATAGGCAAAAAAAAAATCGCATTATATAAACAAAATTTAGAATTGTTACTTAACACAAAAAAAAACATAAAATCTTAAATAAAAATCTTGTATACAAAAAGAGACAATGAAAACGGAATGCAGCAAAATGAAAAGATTAATTTAATGTTGCAATAAGAAAAATAAAATGAATTTTCTTAATTTTTAGAATATGTTTTAAATTAATAAATTTGTTTTTGGCATTTGAAAAAATGCATGTCTCAAAATAAACTAATTTTCTTAATTATTTAAGTGTGTTTTAAATTAGTAAATTTGTTTTTGGCTTTTGACAAAAAAGGCATGCCTCAAATATTCTGCTACAACCACGAAAAATGTGATATTTGAAAGCATGAATTTGAGCTATTCAATATACATGAGAAAAGACGTGTTGCCCATAAAAGTGTGGCTCCAAGTCATATTTTTTTTTTGAGTGTACGACAGCAACTACAACTCCACAAAGCGAAAGCAAAGTATTCACATTTGTTTGAGCATTTGGAGATTTTTCTTCAGGCTGGCAGGCAGGCAGGCTCTGCCAGGTAGCAAATAATAAAAAACTTATTTAAAGGGATTGCAATAAAGTGCCTGACACATTGGGATTTGTCGTGTCCTTTTTTTTTTTTGTTGCCCCCCTTTTTTGCTATGCCATTTTTACCTGCAAATATTTGGAGCACACACACACACACATAGACACTCCTCCTGGCAATGCGTTCCCAAAAGAAAGGATTTGTTCACAAGGCTTCTTTTGTTGCTGTTTTTTGTATTTTTTGTATTTTTTTGTTGTAGTTGCCACATGGCAATGATGGGCCTCTGATGTGACCGACCCACAATGGGCCAGCGCCAAGAGTCTAACGGTATTCAGCCTCTGCCAGCTCCAAGGCGCCGTATGGCATTCGTTTAATGTGCAATTCCCTCAAGTGCTTTATTTGGCAAACATTTCAGTTGGCCGCCCTTCGTTGTTAACTCTTTGGTTTTATCATTCTTGATTTTTTTTTTTTTTTTAAATTTTTTTTATTTTTTTTTTTAAACTGTTGCATATAATTTATTGTAACTAAAAGTTTTTTTTGTCTGCTTTTGGCCTGTTCTTATTTTTTTGTTGCTCTCCTGTGTACAATTTTTATAGAGCGCTGCTTTATAAATGGATTTGTGTGTGTGTGTATTGTGTGTGTGTGTGTCTGTGTGTTGTGTGTGTGTGTCTCTGTTCGACATTTTACTTTGGCAAAGTTTCAACTGTCAGCGTGGACTTTGTTTGGGGGATTAAAACTGACGTTAAGCTCAAGATTAGTAGTTGACTTACTTTTGACTTTTGTTCGCATCCCTTTTACACATTTCGATATTCGATCCTTTTCAATCTTTCCTTTTCCTTCGCAAATCTCTGCATTACGGCTAAGTCCATTGAATTGGCACTTGCATTTAATAATATTAACTTTAAGTCACTTGCTGTCAATAATCATGTTCAAAGTTTTCAAATATTTAATAGAGTTTAGCTGATAAATAAATTCGCAAAGAGACATCAACATTTTACGCATATATTTTTAATTACATTTACTAATTAAGGTGAAATGCCATAATCTGGTTTTATATACAAAAACATACACTTTTTTTACAAAATTAATGATTTTCGGGTCAGAATTGCGATGTCAACATTGAATGTTGACTAATTTATAGCTGTGGATAATTTTAACAAATTATGTTCAGCGATTTTTCATGGTATAATTATTATTTACATGATTTTTAAGCCACAAACTTTTAATATAGAATTTAACTGAAGTTCAATGATCAAACTTCAGCAATTTGAAATTTTAAACCATTGCCAATTCGAATTCAATAAAAACTTGAATTGTGAAAAATTTAAAATATTCTAAAACCAGGTTTTTTTTTGTGGCGAAACTCGAACCAAAAAGTATTTTCATTAGCGAGCCCATTTTTTTTTTTTGGGTCACTGAAAAAGAAACTTAAACAATTTTAATAATATTAATACGTTAAAGCCAGGCAGAGTTGCTTAATTAAATAATTATATTAGGGTACCAAAAAATTAACATTTTGGAGAAAAAAGAAAAAAAGAAAATGGCAATGAGGCAGAAACCGACACAGTGGAGGCAGAACCACAACGAGGCATCCTATGCCACAACAAGCACCGCATCATATGCCTAATAACAAGAAAAAGTTGCCGCAATAACAAAATGTTGACATTAATTAAAATGTCATTTAAATGAAATATAACAGGGTCGCGACAATACTATGAAATGCGCCCTCGACACCCCTGCAAAAAAGGGACACAATAAACAACAGCCAAAGGAGCAGAAGATGTGGATGAAGAGGATGAGGATGAGGATGAGGACGACCCCAACACAAAGCAGACAAGAAGCACTCAATGGGCAATGGAATTGGGTTTGAAGTGCCAACGGACTCAAGACCCAGGACCCGGGACCAAAAATCGACTATCCAAAGTGTTGCCAGAATGTTTCCCCACGTAGCATACAATGCATGGCCAAAACGCTCCATTAGGGTAATGAACAAGTTAACAGCGGCATATTTCTCATTTTTATTGCTCGGGTCTCCACTGAGGGTTCATGTTGCGTTTAAATTTTTAATTTCAATGGCATGGCACAAATTAAGTGCCACGCCTACGCATGCACAACCCCAAAAAAAAAATCGATACAGAAGTTGCCAAAAATAATTGCAAATAAAATTGAACGAGCCGCGCAAAATTTATTGCAAATAAATTAACAGTCCAAAAACAGATATTTTGTGACAACAAATTTTGCTGGTTAACAAGCGAAATTCTTAGCCAACTTTTGGTTTATATATACCCTGTATTATAGCATTTTGTATATCTTATCTTAGCTTATTATATGAATCTAATTTATATGCATATAAATAATATGTAGATGATAAGAAGTAAATATGTGAAAATAAAATAACTAAAATATGTAAAATAAATAAAATATGTTAATATATAAAGCGAGTATCTCAAAGTTAATTACAATCACTATAAATTGAAATATTTATTAGCATAACTACAATTACGAAAGAGAGTATCTCAAAGTTAATCACACATATAATACAAAAATATAAATATTAGCATAACTAAAATTATGAAAGTTAATCAAGTATATAAAAAAAATATATATGTAAGCACAACTAAAATTATTAAAGACAGTATCTCAAAGTTAATCAAATATATAAAAATAATAAAATAACTATATCAACATAACTACAATTATGAAAGAGAGTATATAAAAGTTAATTAAATATTAAAAAAAAATAGATATATTAGCATAACTAAAATGATCAAAGAAAGTATCTCAAAGTTAAACAATTATATCAAAAATATAAATATAATCATAACTAAAGTTATGAAAGAAAGAACCTCAAAGTTAATCAATTATATAAAAAAAATATAGCATAACTAAAATTAAAAATTAAATAAAAAAAAATATATATTTATTAGCATAACTAAAGTTATTAAAAAGAGTATCTCAAGGTTAATAAAAAAAAAAATATATATATATATATATATTAGCATAACTACAATTATGAAAGAGAGTATCTCAAAGTTAATTAAATATATAAAAATATATAAAAATATTTATAAGCATAACTAAAATTATTAAAGCGAGAATCTCAAAGTAAATCAATTATTTTAAAAAAATATATTAGCATAACTAAAATTATTAAAGAGTATCTCAAAGTTAATCAAAGTACGAAAATCTTTTATTTTCTCTGATTATTTCAAGTGACATTATTTTGTGGTTGTTGTGAACATTGTCGCCGGCTCATTTGCAAATGGCAAACAATATGAGACTCAGTCTCTTTTCCTCTCTCTCTCTCTCTCTCTGTCTCTTTCTCAGTTTCATTCTCAGTTTTAGTCTTAAGCAGTGACTAGGCAAATTTCTGTCTGACTTTCTGGGCTTGTGTCTCTTGTGGCACGCTGATTCAGCATAAAAAGATTAATGATTTCTCATTGGATTGTCGACGCGACAGCTGAAAACATTATTGTTGTTTGGGGCTGCTTTTGTTTTTTGGCCAACTGACAACAGACGCTTTTGACTTTGGCCAATAAAATGAAATTAAATAAATTTTTGAGCCAAATCTTATTTGTTTATTTGTCAACGGGCGTTGTCCTTGTCATCCTTGTTGTTGTTGTTATTGTTATTGTTGTTGTCGTTTCACTCGATAATTCTTTTATTTTGTTTCATATTGGCTTTAGCCATCTTCGCCTTATTTATGCCAATTTGTTAGCAAACATTTTCCAAGCCATTTGTTCATGGACTTTATGTTTATTTGCCTTTGCTTAGTAATTTGCCAAAGTGGATGAATACAAAGTTTGCCTTTGTCCCCAAATAAGTGTTGAAATTTAGCTTAAGAGCGAAAAAAAAAAACTTTTTAAATGCGTTATGTTTAATAATATTTATTTAATCAAATTGAAAAAAAAAACCGAAAATCCCAAACAGAGATTTAATGAAAAGTCTACAAAACACTAAAATAGCAAATTTATTGCTATGGATTTTAACAATATTACACAATATGCTGGGTTTGGACGTGTCTAATCCCCAGGTGAGAGAATATTCCATTAGTACTCGAAAATACGCTGGACCAACATAAATCCGTTGGCATATTGTATGACCATGTCCAGGGGGCAGCTGCAGCTCCACGGTGGAGCAATTATAACTCGCGAAAAAAAAGGAAATGCGAACAGCAATAAACAATTCACTTGACGCTTTATGCACTCTGTACGAAAATAAAAACCAAACTTTACAACAAAAAACACACACACAACACACACAGCACACACACACACACATTCATATCGATTGTTTATCAAAGATAGTTTGAACAGCATGAAAAACAATACAAATTGCCAGCAAAGAGTGGTAAAATCGAGTATACGCAACGTGGTTCGAGTCAGTTTTTGATGATGCATGGCAAGCCAAGGTCTGTGTGTGTGTGTGTGTGTGTGTGCTTGGCAACCTCATGCAAATTTCTGCTGTCCTTTCCAGCCAACGTAAGTAAATATTTAAGCAGACCCGTGCAAAAACAAACAACAACAGAGCAAAGATGGGAGGGGTGGGTGGAGAGGGGGTGGGTGGTGTGTGTGTGGGTGGTTTGTGTAACTCAAATTGAATGCAAATGTATGCACATAACAAGATTCGGTGAGGGGGTGGGGGCAGCCACAAAACAACCAACAACATTAGCAGCCAACAGTTGCCACAGCAGCTGTTTACATCGAGTTGCGTTCACAAATAATCTCACTGACTTTTAAGCCAATGACAATATTTATGGAACACGTCAAAATGACAGACGCAGTGGATTTTCACAATGGAAGAAGTAAAAAAAAATTTTGTTGTGCCATTAAAAAGAGGCAAGCACAAAACAAGCACAAAATACTTTATATTTAGTTAAATAAAATTAATAAATATTTAAATAAAATAATAAAGCATAATAATTCAATCGTTTTATGCCATATTTAATAATAATAATAAAAAGCGGATTATCACAATGCAATATATGAAAAAAAAAAATAGTTGTGCCATTAAAAGTATGCATTAAACAAGCAAAATATTTAATTAAATAAAATAAATATATGTTTATATATTTAAAATTAATTAATTGTATTATTGCAGAAATCTTCAAAAGCATTTAATTATTTTATAAATATCTAAAGCATAATAATTTACTCGTTTTATGCCATATTTAACAATAATAATAAAAAGCGGATTATTACAATGGAATAAGTGAAAAAATAATAGTTGCACCATTAAACAAGCAATAATTATAAAGTTCCATTAAAAAATAAAAAGTTGTTCCATTAAAAGTCGATATTAAGCAAGCAATAAATATTTAGTTATAATTATTATATTATTGCAGAAATGTTCAAAAAGTTTATTGTTATTTGATGACTAATTTAAGCATAATAATTTCCTCGTTTTATGCCATATTTAATAATAATAATAAAAAGCGGATTATCACAATGGAATAGATAAAACAAATTATAATAATAAATAATAAAATAAACAAGCAATAATTATATAGTTACACTTAAAAAAATGAATAGTTGTGCATTAAACAAGACTTAAAAAAAATAGTTATCCATAACAAATTGTATAAACTTTTGTGCAAAAATCTTCAAAGAGTTAAATTTTATTTAATGACTAACTTAAGTATAATAATTTACTTGTTTTTATTTATGCCATAAAAAGCATTGTTCAAAAATCTGACTGCATTAACATTTTATAAATGAGCAGAGAAATTGATGCCAACACGTTTTTAATTTGCAATTTGTGTGGGGCTATAAATCTGTCAAGTCAAGTCAAATGCATGGACTTTTTTTTATAGACTTTTCTTCGCTGGCAGGCAGACAGTTGCGAGAGGGGAGAGTGGTGGGCGGGGGGCGAGTGAGGGAGGAAGTTGTAAATGCGGACCACGTTCGGGAAAAGGAAGACCACAAAACCCAAACGCTTAACTTCGTCGGCGGTAATGCAAATGACAATTACAGCTTGCCTTCAAATGGACGTAGTACAAACAGACGGACCGCATTTTGATGGCCAACTATAAAAGACAAAAGAGAGAGAGAGAGAGAGAGAGGGGCAGAGAGACAGAGATTTAGAGAATGGCAAATGGAAATGACCAAAGCAAATCTGTGCGGTTAAACACAAGTGTCAGCTGTCATTTTAGTGCGAAAAGACAGCAAAAAAAAAATATACAAAACGATCTCACGTCTATATGCAAAGGGTAATAATTCTTTGAGTCAGTGTAACAAAAAAAAAAATAAGGGCAATGCCAAACCAGACGTAATGAAAAGCGCATAAAAAATTCACTGTAAAAAACCCCAAAAAGATAGACTAAGAGAGGGAGAGAGAGAGAGAGAGAGATAGAGTTATAAATGAGAGACTGTAAGATGAACAAAACTGTCAGCAAGATGGAAACGAGGCTAACCGAAAAACTTAGTGCAGGATGTCAGCAGATGTATATAGGATACATATATAGCATCGTTTAGAGCACACCCGGAATGGATAACGGATTTCCATAAAACACACACACACACACACACACACAGATTGATGATAGTTTTTACCAGATACCAACTACGATTAGACTCATACAAAACGCACAAAAAACCTCAAAAGAAAAAAAAATGCTGCGCTGGCTTGAAATGAACAATTTGTGCCAGTTAAAAGTGTCTTTTGACTGGGTTAACAGTTTCGACAAGCCGAAACAATTCAGACAAGAATTGGCAAAATGAAAATCAATGCAGGTTGGTTCAAAACCAGCTTTTGCTATGGATTGTCGGGGGATTATATATATATATATATTTAAAATACTCGTATAATTCACTCAAATTATTAAAATTTATTGCAATTTTATAAGTTAAATAATTTTACTATTTTCTTCACACATACAATCAACAAATATTAATATCCAATCCTTCTTCAAATTATTGTAAACTTTCCCGCAATTTTATAGGATGAATATTTGTACTATTTTCTTAACCCACAACCAAAAAATATTTATATCAATTTCTTCTTTAAATTATTCTAAAATTTATAGCAATTTTATAAGTTGAATAATTTTACTATTTTCTTCACCTACAATCAACAAATATTAATAACAATTCCTTCTTCAAATTATTGTAAACTTTACTGCAATTTTATAGGATGAATATTTTTACCATTTTCTTTTTCTACAATCACCCAATTTTAATATCAATTTCTTTTTCAAATTATTGTAAAATTTATTGCAATTTTATAAGATGAATATTTTTACTATTTTCTTAACCCACAACCATTAAATATTAATAACAATTCCTTAAAATTATTGTAAACTTTAGTGCAACTTTTTTTTCACTATTTTCTTATCCCACAACCAACAAGTATTTATATCAATTTCTTCTTTGAATTATTGTAAAATTTATTGCCATTTTATAAATTGAATAATTTTACTATTTTCTTCACATACAATCAACAAATATTAATAACAATTCCTTCTTCAAATTATTGTAAATTTTACTGCAATTTTATAAGTTGAATATTTTTTTTTACTATTTTCTTAACCCACAATCAACAAATATTAATAACAATTCATTCTTCAAATTATTGCAATTTTTGTAAGTTGAATATTTTTACTATTTTCTTATCCCACAACCAACAAATATTTATATAAATTTCTTGTCTTCTTCCATCAAAGAAATATTCATTTCAAACATCTTAAGTTGGAAAAGTTTTTATAAGCTGACAAAGTGAACTTTGAAGGTGGAGCAGCTGCAGCAGCAGCAGCATGGACAAGGACAAGGCGAATAGCTTAGGTAAGTGGAATCCTGGAGAGAACAGATGTTTCGCTGGCCAGCTGACCGGTCATAATGCCGGCAAATCGCCTGATTATGTGCTTAAAGACATGGCTATTGTCCAGTTCACATATTGCCAGTGGCAGGACACAGGACGAAGGACGCAGGACAACCGGCGACATGCTGATGATGACTGGCCAAGCAAAAGCTTCCATCAGCAAGCAGATGTCGTTTTGAGAGCTCCTTGTTGCTTCTGCTACTTCTGCAGGATTTGCATAGCTTTGCAGTTTTCTCCTGTTTTTCTTGTTACGCTTTTGTTGAAGGACCTGCTGTGAATTGGCGACAACGCCACTGTTAGCCATGTTTCTAGCGACGTCTATATATATCTATATATATATACTAAAATCATAGTCATGTCCATGAATATCCGTAACTGATTACATGCACTGCAGCTTAGAAAAACAAGGACACAACAGATCGCAAGACACGGCTAATATCCTTGCCAAGGCTCACAGCTGTCTGCTGGCAAAACTTGTGCTGCCAATTTCTTTGGCAAGTTTTAGCCGAGAAACTTACAAAAACTTACAAACTATTTTCAGCATAACAATTAGCTGTAAATTGCTATGGCAACGAGTCGGCTAGTTTTGACAACTTCAGCTCGAAATTCTACTTTTTATAAACCTACAAATATATTATGAATGATAAAAGTTAAATTATGAGATGTGATTATTCGAAATAGATGCGTAAAGTTGAGCTGCCTGAAACTTCAAGACTTTAATGGCATTTATATATTTAGAGATATATCAATTATTTCAGAACTTTTATTATTATTGATGAAAATTAATTTACGATATTCGCAAGAGTTTCATAAAGTTTATCTATCTTTATTTATAGTTTATTGTGCAGTTTTCTCAGTGATACCAAAATATTACCAAATTTTATAACTCGCACAACATAAATAAATATTGCAGATTTGAAAGGCGAAACAAAAATGTTCATGTGGATAATATAAATAGGAATTTGCAATCATTTGATTATAAATAAACTCGTTTTAATGATCAAAATTGATTTCAAATAAACAATTTTTTTTTAAACTCCAAGACTTTATTGGCATTTATATATATTTAGAGATATATCAATTATTTCAGAACTGTTATCATTATTGATGAAAATTAATTTATGATATTCGCAAGAGTTGCATAAAGTTTATCTGTCTTTATTTATGGTTTATTGTGCAGATTTGGCAAATTTTATAGCTCCCCCAAGATAAATAAATATTGCAGATTTCAAAGCTATTATTTGGCGAACCAAAAATGCTCATGTGGATAATATAAATAGAAATAAACTCGTATTAATGATCAAAACTGATATCAAATGAATGATTTTTTTTTTCAAATACTATTTATATTCGCAGCATGTGGTTGGCAAATTGCTGACAGAGCTGAGCGTAACCATTGATGAAGACCAGGCACAGACACACCACTTGGACAACAAAAAAAAGGAGGCAGGATGCAAACCACTTGGCCGCAATTGCGCGATATTAATGAACGGCAATTTTGGCGGCCACAACAAGTTGAAAATTATGGCAGACATAATGTGCGCTCGAGTGTGGCACAGGCCAACTCAGACCTGCCACTGACAGGTGGACGCACTTTCAACACGCGCCACACTCATCGCTACGATACGGATTCAAAATTTGCCGGATTGTTGGATTGTTGGATTGCCGGATTGCCGGATTGTTGGATTGCCGGATTGCTTGTTGGTTGCTCCATAATGCAGGCAATTAATTATTTGCCACTATTGTGCTGCTGCTGAGTGACAGCTGGACATATTATTATTGTGCCAGTTTTATATATATATATATTTTGCTCAAAGGATGCTCTTGCTGTCTGCACGACGTGATTTATATTTTAATATGGATTGCCTTCATTATGCAATTTTTTTTCGTCCCCCCATTACACAATCGCCATTGGGTGCCGGCGTAATTGTAATTTCAGTTGTTTATAAATTTATGACCATCGAAAGCAGCGGGCAGTGGGCGAAATTATACACATTTGCTTACCCTCCCACCTCCTTCCCTCCCCTCCACCCCATCGTAAGTGAGAAAACACAAAATAATTGCATTTTCCCACATTGCATTCTTTTTTTTTTTTTGTTTTTGGTGCGGGAGAAAATTGAAATTCCATATGGGTGAAAAGCGTAGTGAATATAAAAGCCAAAAAAAATACGCAAAACTTGGTCATAATTAAGCGCTGACTCTGGCTCTGTAGTTAAGCAGTAAAAGTCAAAGTGAGATTAAAAAAAAAGAAGAAAAAAAGAGGAAAAGGTTTGTTGAAAGTTTTGCCGAGCCATTAAGTGGCGCTGGCAGGACTCAAGTTATTAGAGATCGTAAGCTGATTTACTTAACGGATAAGCTTCAAGCTGTTAACAACATTAGACGATGCTGCTGCTGCCGTCGATAATGGCCATGATTTTGGTTCACGGTAAACTTTCTCTACAAATAAATAAAATCGTATAATAAAAAATTGAAGCCGATAAACTTTTGCGACGTGCTAACTGGGTAAATGTGTATATATATATATTTATCTATATGCACATACAAATAAAGAGTAGAACTTGCGGAAAAGTAGAAAATTAAAGGTAATCGAAATACAAATAAGAGCAAACGACAATCCAAACAAACTGTGACAGCTGCTGTTTTCCTATTTTCCCCTGCAAAAATATACAAGTCAATAAATTGACAGTCGTCGCTGAGTCGAACAATTACTTGGGGATTATCGAGGAGCACATTCACCGGGGAGCAGTTAAGCAAACTCCGGCTACAAGTCCGTGACTGGTTGAAGTTTCCGGCACTGATAAGGGATAAGAGTGAGAAAAGTTGCACTACTCAACTTATAATTGTCCAAGTCACCGTTTGCCCCACATTTGGACAATAGAAATTGTCACAGATTGAATAAATTGTCAGAAATTACTTTCTAGATAAGAATAAAAAGTATCTTTGCAAAAACATAGTTAGGAAAATGTGAAATCAATTTAGTTTTATTAAACAGATCTAAAAGTTTTTTGAAAAACATTTTTGCCATAATCCAGATTGTTGTCACAAAACTTGCAAGATAATCTGAAAATATGAAGTGCATAAGTTTCAGATGCAGAAAACTGCTGGATTAAAAAGATATCAGAGATTCCAAGTTGGTCTAGTTTTGAGAAAATAATTTAAGAATTTATTCATTAGCAAACATTTCTTTTTTTTAATAAAAAAAATTATTACTCTGCAAAAAGTACTATGCATAATAAATAATAAAAGATTTCAGAGATAAAAAAATTTGTTTAGTTTTGAGAAAGTAAGTCTTAAATTTAAAATGGAAATTGATTTAGTTTTGAGAAGATAATTTATGAATTTAGTCTTTGCGGGACAACTCTTTATTAAGTTAAAAAATGATGATTTTGCAATAATGTTTTATAAACCATTATAAATATATAAATCTTAAAAGTGCATCTATTCAAAAATTACCCATTCTACAACAAATAGTAAAAGTTGTTCGAATATGCACCACATAAAATCAATAAAATTAATAACAATAATTCACAGATAAATTTTAAAAGTAGTTGCCTATCTATTTTAAATGGATTACATTTAATCCAAACCACTCTCAATGGTCATATTAAATCCAGTTATGGTTTTTTTTTTTTTTTTTGCGCCACAACTGCATTTATTGAATGCAAAGTATGCTGACTAAATCAAACAATGTTTCTCGGTTCACTTTTTCTTTGGTGGCAAGTATGAATGCCATGTATATTCTGTGGCAGTCTCAGTTTCAGTCTGTATTTCTGTTTGACTACCCCGCTCCCCTTCCCCCTTACCTTTCCCAGGCATTTGCACTCTTTATCTTGGCAATGACATGATTTATATGCAGCTGTTTTATCTGCTCAGTGCACACATAGACCAGACCAGACCAGACCCAAAGTGTTCTCCATATTTTTCTTTATGCCTGCAGGGGGGGACTTGAAACGGGGGGCTTTTTCAGTCCGCAGCGCGAACACAAAGCCAGCAGCGTTTTACCTACACACACACACACACACACTCAAAGAGAGCGAGAAACACATAAAGTTAGCATAAAGTTTTTGGGGCATGCAGCAAAGTCCACATTATTTCAAAAATATGCATAAAGTGGACTTTAAATTGTGCATTTGCAGCCGCAGGTTATTTTCAGTTTTAGCTATATTTTATTTTATTTTATTTACTTTATTTTACTTTATTTTAGATTGTGGTTCATACTCTAATCGCATTTTATTTTATTATTACTTTTGCAGTATTTCAGATTGTCACGTATTGTATGGAAATATATATAATCCTGATTAGCTGGCTGATATAGAATTATATTTATTTAATTTAGTATCAAAATTTATTGCAAAAAGCTTATATTTTATTATTGTATATATATATTTATATTTATTTATATCTGTGTGTGCATTTCCAATAATATTTTAGATAAATTTTCAGCATACTTTGCATCTTTGGGCTATTTTAGTCATTAAGTCAGCAATATTTCGACTTTGACTTTTGCAACCAATGAACAAAGTTTCAAAGGCGTCATCAAAAACAAACAAAACAAACCAACACACACAACACACACACACAAGCTGGCAAAATTACTGTAAATCTCAACAGGCAACTAAACTTTTCGTCTGCATTTATGCAATTTTTAACAGGGCAAACTTTGTGTGAATGTTCAAAAAAAAAATGGTGTCAATTTTTTTTTTTATGAACAAAAAGTTGTTGCACACACAACTGGGGCGACATGTACGTGAAAAAAAAAAATCAAGTTGCATACAAATTTTTTGGTATAGAAACCATAAGTTTTTGGCCTGAAAGGCAACAAACACGCATGAAAAAAGCGAGTTGGGTGCAAATCGCAACAAACACACACACACACACACACTTTGGAGATTTGGCATATGGCATGGATAAACTTTATGACCAGCGGCTAAGTGCCAGGGGGGAGGGGGGAGGGGAGGGCTAACCATGTTGACGAAGACGTGGCGCTTGGCAACACTAATCCATTTGCTTGCCCCTCACGCATTAAATGCATTAAGTTTTTTCGCGCAGTAAGTTTGCTTTTTAATTGAATTGTATGGGCGTTGTGGGTGTGGGTGTGTGACTGTGGCACGAAGCACAGCCTTTTGTTTACACTTGATACAATATTTGCACGCTGCGTGCTTCGCTGCGCTGTGCTTGGGATCTGGTCTTTGCTTTTGGTATGCTGACTGCTGACTTCTTCGAGTGGAAAAATCTAATTACTTGGCTGCTGTTTAACTAACTAGGATAACAACAACAAAATCAACAAGAGTGACAACAACAACAACAACAAGAACAACAGACAGCAACAACAACAGCAGCTGTGTCTCGGTTCGCATTTGATTTTACGACAGCGACGCGCATTACGTGGCGTATGTGTAATATTTGCGCAACGGCAACGGAAACGGAAGTTGTCTACCTCTATCTCCCTTTCTCTCTGCCACGTTAACTGCCTGTCCCCGTTGAGGGAGACATTAAGTGCTTATAATTTGAGCAGAAAATGCTCGTAACTTATGATGTTTACACATGACTTACAAATTGTTTATGTCGCTGCTTGCAACAGAAGAGAACGCAATGCACACACACACACACACACACAGCGCAACAAATGCAACAAGACTCTGCCACACCCACACAGCGAGAGATAAAAAAAAAACCACAGATAGCTGTGGTGCTGGTAATGGCTATAACTGTTTCTAGCAGCTGGCAGACAGCTGCGGGATTTGCAAGTGCTTTTCTGCTGTTTTTTTTTTCCTGCTGCACCTACACCTCCACCTTGCCACGTCCTGCCACGCCTTGCCAGGCGCCGCCCTTAACATATTTGTCAAGCACTCGAGCACGCCGGCATTTGCGGAGCGGTGCGGTTTCGCGATTTCTGAGCCTGGCATAAGTATTTATATACATTTAACTTGGCTAAAAAGCGAACGCAGCGCGCAAACTAACAGTAAACATAATCCATTGCTGGATGTATCTTGGTGAATATGCGACAAGAATTTTTGATAGCGGAATTTATAAAAAGTTGTAAAGTGCGGATTAAAAAAATAAATAAAAATAAAAATAAAATAATATAAATTTGATAATATTTATGCAACTAAATAAAAATAAATAAATAATATAAATTTGATAATATGTATGCAATTTTCAATTTAAATACTAGTTTAATTTTAATGCTTTTACTGAGCAAGCCATAAATATATTCAAATAAACATAGTTTGAAATAATTACAAAAAAATTTCAACAAAAAAAAAAAAAAAAAGTCTAGTAAGAAATGCTGCAACGAAGAAAAACCAAGGAGACGATGGAGCTGGGGAGAGACACCAGGACTCCGAAAGGACAAATGTCTTTTGGACGGCTATAATCAAAAATTTAAAAAAATTAACTTTAAGCAAGTAATATCCATGGATAGGAATAGGCTTAGGATAGTTGTCGGTCTAGTGACAGGAACCATTTATCCAAACTGATTATTTCTAGTAAAAATTCAGTGTACGTTTTTTGAAGCAGAGGAGAAGTCCTCAACTCACATCCTAACCGAATGTGTCGCCTAATCCAGGAAAATATGCAGCTTCCCAGGGATGCATTTTATGCGTGTCAACGACATAGAAGTCCTCAATCCATCAAAAATTCTGGCATTCGTGCAGGAACTGGGATTGAAGGAGGAGATATAATCTCAGAAGGGGACACAAAATATCTAATAAATCGCAGTACAGAAACCCCACTTTTTATATTATTATTTTATAGTAGTAAATTCAAACTAAAATATTTTAGTATGCAGAAAGATTTTGAGGAATTGATTTCAATTGAAAAGTGGTCTTATGACATGGCATAAATATATTATCGTTTTTTATGTACTACATAAATCAATAACTAATAAAACTGGGCGATTTCAATTGAAAAGAGTTTCTCTGGCATAAGCTAAATATATAATCGGTTTTTATGTATGAACATATATCGTATAAATAATAAAACTTGGCAATCATAAATAATAGATTTACACATGGCAATAAATCAATGTCAATCAGCGCGTGGCAATTGTGCGAAAACTGCTGCTATTTCAGCTCCACAAATCGATGTGTATAAAAGTAAAAAGCAAAGTAAAATTTAATTTGCATTACGCAAATGCTTTGCTAGTCCATCAAATCACAAGTGCAGCTCCAAATGCAACAAAAACAGATTCCCCCAAGGCAACAGCTGCAAATAAGCAAAAGAAAAACGTGGCAAAATTTTGCCAGAGTTTTGCCAGAGTTTTGCAAGAGTTTCGCAATATTCTTGAGCAAATCCACCCAGTTGTGTTGTGTTTGGCTCAAGATAAATTCCAGACGGAGCACAATTAATGGAAATAAGCTGGTTGCCTCTGAGCAGGATCTGGCTCTGGCTAAGACAATTGCACATTACGTATACGCAGCGTGTTGACTGGCCGCGAGGGATGTGTTTTTCTTGTTGTGTCATCTTACATAATATATCAAAAAAAAAACAATTTATGCTTAATTTAAATTAATTATAGCCAAAGTTTAGAGCATGTTCTATCTGGTTGCCTCACCATGTTTGAGCTAGCAAAATTAATTACATCAAATAACAGCAAAAGCTAGAAAAACAGCCAAGTCTATGGGAAAATTCACTGACTTTGGCTCAAAATCAACACTGGCCAGCAAAATTCGAGGCAAGAAAAATACAAGAAATTGGCAGACGAGAAGTGGGGGAATTGCTAATGTTGTCAAGTATAAATTGCTGTTTACATTTTCTGTGAGTTTTCGCCAAGTCAACATTTGAAATCAATTAATTTCACTTTGTGTTATTGGCCAGCACACAAAAAAAAATTAATACATTAACAAATTATGTGTTTGGCAAAATTTATTGTTTGCATTGCAAGAAGCAATTAGGAAAACAATGAATAATTTATATTGAACATAATTTCAAACTTGCATTTTAAGAATTTACAGCAATTCATTTACATTTGTAGACTTTACATAATTAACAAAGTTACGCATTTTCTTGCTTTGTCGCAACAGATGAACAAATTTTTAAGCCAACCAAAGAACAATCGTCAAGTCACTTATGAATACACTGTAAAAAAAAACCTACTAAATAATAAAACATAAAAAATACTTATTTATTAGTCGAAAACATTTAGGCAAATAATTTTCAGCTTTTACGCACTATTTAAATAATAAAAGTAATAATTATGATATAAACAATAACAATAATAAAAACAATTAAAATTAAATTATTCATGTATTTAATTTATGCTCCACAAAATGTTAACTTTTTTTAAACTTTAGAAATCTGTCAAAAACTTACAAGTTTTCCATAGGCGTTTTTCCACTGATAATCCAAATTATGGCTTTTTGCTCATTTATTTATTATATGGTTTAGCATTTGCACACACACACTGACACACACACATGCACATACGCAGCAACATGTAAATTCGAATTTATTTTTTGCATTTTATTCTTTATTTTGAATTTGAAATGTGCAGCGGCATTAAAGGATTTTTTTATGGACGTTTATTAATTTAATTGATATATGAATGACTTTTAATTTGGTGTGTGTACGAAATGCACAAAACACACACACTCACACACACACACGACTGATAAAAAACACTCGAACACATTTAGGCCATCAACTTTGTGTTGATTGGCATTTTCCAAACTTTTTTATAATGTGTTTCATTTGTGTGTGTTAAACTTGTTTTATTTGCATTTATATTTATTTATTAGCATTAATTTATTACGTTTTGCAATTAGGCCAAAGCGTCAACAATTCTGATTAAATTTCGATTGTTATATGCACTTTTTATGCCACAAATAAGTATGCAGCATTTGTGGCAAGCTCTTGTCTACTTTTTATTTTTTAATTAATTGCGTCACTTTGCAATTATATTTAATTTATTTAATGCTAAAATTTACAGCACTTTATTTTGATTTTCTATAGCGATTATTTGAAATAAGTGGATTTGACTTTTATGTTTTTTTATATGTATTTATTGATGCTATTTTTTAAATATTGTTTAATTTTCTTATTTTATTTAAGCTTGATTTTTTTTGTTTTAAACGATTTCGTTATTATTTTCTGAGTTGTAATCCTTGTTTATTATATTTTATAAATATTTAATTACGATTTACTTTATGTTGTTATATATATTGAAATTTTTTATTTCGTGTTATTTTTAAGCTAGTTAATTGATTTAAGGGCGGCAACCGAACAAAAACAACACGCACAATTTTTGGCAACAAGTTCAAAGTTGCCAACTGTGTGGCCTGGCCCCAAAAATTTAAAAAACTTCCACTCCAATTCAGGCTGAGGGGCAAATTGAATACTATTTTGATAACGAATTCGAATTTTCCATTTGAATTTGAATTTGATTACCAGCGGCAGCAATTAATTTCATCTGAGTGAACATTGAACATTAAAATTCATTTGATTAAATCTTTTGATTAGTTGAATTCAACAACGTCAAAAATTTGCAGCCGGTACGCAAAACTCACGCGTTTTCTGAATTTTGGCGAGTTTTGTTTTTTTGCGCTTTGCCTGTGGCAAATGGATTTTTTTTTGGGTGTGTTGTGCACGCTAACAGCAACGCCGTTTGACTGACGATGGATGCTGCCGCAACGCTGCTGCTGTGCAGCATGTGGCATGTGGCATGTTGCTGCGTCCTCAGCCATTGTCTTGGTCAATGTTAGGCATTTCGAATTGTTTGTGGATGCCATTTGCCACTGCGCATGTGTGGCAGAGAAAGAGAGCAGGCTTCGGCTCCGAGTGACACAGTTTTTTTTTTTTCTGATGTTGCCGCATTGTTGTAGTAGGTTAGTGCCTAACTGTCCTTAAAGTCGCTGCTGGATTTGGGGAGTGTGCTGCGTATTACTTAATATGCTTGGCACCTTCGACGATGCCGCTGCTGCTGCTCCGGTTGCTGGTGGTATTTGGATTTAGCATAGCATAAATGATTCATGTGGCGTTATTAAAGCCACATGTTTACAGCTCTACGAGTTTCCATTCATCTTTAATTCAAGCAGACAGACTGGGCAGATAGCAGCAGCCACTGGGTCAGTGTGATTTGTTCTTGGCCACAATTTGTCTCGAAAACGGGTGTGTAATAACTTTTCCAAGCGACAGCTGCAAATTCATTTATGTTAATTTGCCTCGGTTGTCCGCAAAAACGGGAGACAGACTCCTTTGTCTGCCATCAGACGCACTTGGAGCATCATTCAGCTAACATTTATCAGTCCACATGCAACATTTGTTTACTCAGCTCAACTTATTTCAACTAAATTCTATCGTCTTTGGTTTGGCTTGTTGACAGCGGTCAAACGGGGCGTATGACTTATTTTAATGAGCCTTTTCATGTAGATTAGTTTTATGATTTGGCATATTTGTCATTTGTCGTTTGGCTTCCCTCCATGGCCAGCAAATCACATCCTTAATTATTCCTTTTTATGTGTGTAAATTTGTCTGCATTATTGGACAACATTTGAGGAGCTCAAAAATACCACATGTGCATTAATTTGAACGGCTTATTTAATGTTAACTTGTTGCTACATTTCCACAATTTCATTGTATATAAATAATATAATATTTTAAATCATATTTGGCAATTACTGCATTATTTTGTAAGTAGTTATTGCTTATTCAAAGCTACTCAGACATTAATTGCACATTCACATTAGAGTGTCTCACATACATATATAATATATATATATATATATATGCCTACATTTGACTTGATAATGCTTCACTTTCAATTACTTAATCTAAGGAGCTTACTTTGACTTACTTTAACTCGACTCCAATCCGAATTTGACATACAAGTTTCCAACTGATGCGGATAATTTGCATTTATTTGCTAAGATTTCATCTGGCCAGAGGCAGACAATTTGTTGAGGAAGCGTTGCTCATAAGTTACACGAAACCAGGTCTTAATCCATTGTGATCCAATGCACACATGCAACACACACACACACACCCACACACACACCCACACACACACCCACACACACTCACACACAGACATAGACACACTCAGACACAGACAGAATGACACACTCGCAAAAGTAGAACGAGTTGAAATGCGCATTCATAACTCAAAATGGCAAACTAATTTACGCCAGACTTATTATCTGTGTGCGTCGTGGCAACACGTTGCCAGTTGGCCTACACCAACATCAGCACCACGTCCATTCTGCCCCCGAAAAATGCACAAACCAGGGCGGGCGCAGACGACAGTTGACAAGGACGCCGTCGTTGGCGCCACACTTGCCGCGAACTCTAGACAAAAACAAGAAGTTGCCACAGTCAATGGATTGTAGAAGAGTTAATGCTCTTGCCACAAATACAAGTCAAAAAAGTAAAGATTTTTGTCGGCAAACAGAATTGGTTAGAAATCAAAATGTATATAAAATATACTAATTGACATTTATATAAATAAAGCAAATAAATAAAAATAAATAAAATTAAAGAAAAATTAATATTGAAATAAATACAATATAATTCTGTAGAGAAGCCAACATTGGTATAAATAAAAAAATATTAGTTGCAATTTATCTAAATTAAGCCGAAAAAAACAAATAAAACTTAAGAAAAATTAATGTTGAAATAAATACAATATATTATATAATATAATAATGTATAATTAGAATCTATTAAATATATTTAATATTAATTATACAACAGGTAAATAATTAAAACAAATCTAGAAATTCGAATTCCCACATTTAATGTTTATTTATTATTATTATCAGCTATTTAACTTTGAAAAAGAGATTTTTAATTTAGTGATTATTTAATATATATTAAGTATAATTAGCAGCTATTTAATTTGAAAAAAAGAAATTTTAATCTAGTAATTAGTGCCTTAAATAATAAGCATGGGCTTGCAGCATTTGTATAGAAAAAAAATAAATAACAATAAAAAAAAAATATTTATGCTTGCATCTTTGGTAAATAAATATATATATTAATAAATAAATATTAATGTAGAAATATATTTATGAATCATCTACATTTTATTACAATCAATCAAATTAATCATGATCAAATTGATATATTTTATTTTTGCATAAATACCCAACTTGCAACCGTTACAAAACTCATGAAAATATTGTCATAGCCGTGTGCAAAGGGTAATATAAGACAGGGGAGGTGAACAGGTACTGATGGTTCTGGTTGTGGCGTTGCTGTTGCCACTTTGGGGCAACTGGCAAATACATTAACACCATAACTTGGCTACAGTTGTTGGAGCACGTGCGCAACAAAAGACAATGCACTGCTGTGTGGGGGATAGGTAGAGGGAGGGGAAGTAGCTCCCGCTGCCACTTCGTATAAAGAATGACAAAAGATAACCAAGTCCCCCACACACACACACACAGCTCAGGTGCAGGTGTTTTGTCATTTTAATGCCACAGCTGCGAAAGCTGAAAGCCGAGTCTACGCCGCAGTCGGGAGTCCGCAGTTGGCAGTCTCCATAACCATATCCATCGGAATCTCCCCGACTTGAATTTCAGACAGTGCTCCGGCTCTTTTCTATGCTTTATTTACACTTGAACGGATTGTTGCGCATTTGCGACACATCGCCAACAGCTGAGGCCGCGCCGCGAGGCACAAATGAGAATCTCAGCGCTAAGCAGGAAACAAACAACGAATGGCCATAGGGAAAGGGGATGAGGATGAGGATGAGGATGAGGAAGAGTGTGATGATGAGCTGGAGCTGTCGAGCATTAGATGATGCATCAAATAAGCTGCTGTTTGATTTTCAACACTACAACAACAGCAACAAATGTGACAAGTCACGTGATTTGATTTGAAGATGTTGTTGCAAATATGCATTAATTTGTCAGCGCCTGGCAAAATGTCCTCCCAGGACTAATGCAAACTGTCAAGGCTCATTTTGATGACCGACTTCATTATCTAATGCCTATTTTCAATTTTTTCAGCTACGCTCTTTAATCCTTGAGCAGAGTTTTTCAGAGTTTTCTATGCGTTTCGCGCAGGCAATAAAAATATTTTAATGCACATTTTTTTTAAGATTGCCTTCCGGCTGCCCATTAAAAGGGCTGTGTGGCACGTGAAAAATGTGTAATACACACGTAAAACAAAAACAAAAACAAAATTTACAACAAATAATAATAATAACGGGCAACAAACGTGCCTCGAAACTCATCTCATTTTGGCTGATTATGTTTCCAGTCGCTGCGTTGCCGCTGCTTTTGAGGTTGGCCAGTTGGGGCATGACCCCCCCCCCCCCCCCATCAAAAAACATGGCCATAAACTAATTGAATATTTTAGCGCGTTATCTAAGCCATTTATTGCTGGAGTTTCGCATCGCTGCATTTCATTTGCACCTGTTTGGCAACAACAAAAAAAAAGGCCCAAAAATCCTCGAATCAGATCTGATTTTATTTATTTATTTCACGTTTGCTTTTTACAACTGAGTCGCTGTTTTCGATGTGTTCTTTGCTTTTGTTATCTTGTTGCTATTTTGTTATTTTTGATTTTTTTTAGCTGTTTAAATGGGGATTTTACTCACCTGACTTTTTGAGTCTTTGCTCCATTTTTGTGTTTTTCTTCCGCTTTGCTAAAGTGCTCCCAATCCCGGTTTCCTCTTCATATTTGTTGTATTTTCCTTCCATTTTGTCATATCTTTTTTTTATTATTTATTTTGTTGAATTTTATTTCTCGAGTTTGGTTTATTTGAGTTGCCTAATGTTTTGATAGAATTGTGCTTTTTGCCATTCTATTTTTTCCTGTTGTTTTATGCAGCTGTTTCCGTTTTGGCTTTTATCGAGCGCACTGCAAATTCAAGCATTAAATGATAATTGTAAAGTGTTTAAGCTCTCAAGTTGGTTGCTTAATAATAATAATAACAGTGGAATGTTAATAATAATAGTGAATTTTCAGAAATAAATAAATTTTATGCACTTAAACTAAATTAGATTTAAGCTGAAAACTCTTTAGCCCACCTACGCAGTGAATATAAAATGTGTGCAACATGTGCAGCACTTAGATTAAAACTAATAGCGAAATTTAATTAAGGAGCCGCAACACGCAGCAGCGGAGAGCTCTACTAAACCGATGATGAGTATGTGCTACGTACACACACTTACACACACACACACACACATTGTGCTTGGAGAGGACTGGAGTCGAACCACAGCCAAGTGCAGCGGCGGACAATAACAAATGAATCCTGTCAGAGCAGGACAATGACAATGAAGTGAAAGATACACAAGATGATAGGGTGCAGGAAAGAGGAGGGGGGAGGTGCGGGGACAAGGTGGCTTTGTGCGCATATTGAGCGTAAAACCCAAAGATTTAGCGGTACATGCTGCTGCTCAAGACTGACTCTGCCGGGCAAAACATATGCGCCGCATATGGGGCGATAATTTATGGTGCAACAAAAGAAAGAGATAGATAGATAGACAAGCAGAGAGTTGTGCGGATTAGGGAAGTCCTCCAGTCAGTTCGTCACTGGGGTTCATCTATCATGTAAGCAGCAAAGAATCAACTCAAGTTGGTTGCTTAGCAATAAAAAAAAAAAAAAACACACAAAAACAAAAAAAAAAAAAGAGAATAAAAAAATATTGAAAAGAAGTGCAAACTGAGCTTCATTGTGCCAAGTGGCTGTTTATGATGACTGAAGTAACCCAACTCCCCAGGGCAGTCGGAAGTTATCAGTTGGCCAGGCCAAGATGACGGCTTAAACTGTTGTTACTGTTGTTGTCGCACTATTTCAATATCTGGGAATATGCTGATTTTAATATACGCTTTAGAAAGGGTTACCAAAAAATGCAATCAAATTTATTAAAAATTATAAGCAAGGCAACAAATTAAAAACAAATTTTGAGCAAGTTCAAAATTGATTTATAACTTTGTGAAACATTTTTAAAATAAAAGCGAAACCACAACAAAAGCGTTGAAAACTGATTTATAAGCATTGCATAATTTATGCTTAATAATTTTGCAATATTCAACAGCTGCAGCAGGGTATCAAAAGTCTCTGGCACTAAATATTAACAATTCTATCCGGTTTTTTTTTTTTTTTTTTTTTTTGTGTGTGCAGATTTTAGCTGGAAGGCTTAACCAACAAATGGTTTTCTTAAATTGTTTGCCTCTTGCCATTTTTCCTATTTTTTTTCTTGTTTGTTGCTTTTGTTATTTGTGTGTTGTTATTGTTGCTTTGGTGGCTGCACTAAAATACATTTTTTTTTTTGTAGTTTACAGTTTCCGCATTTGCTGTTGCCCCAAGCAGCAGCAAGCTAAACAATAACAACAACAACAACAAGCGAAATACTGTTTTGTTCTGTTCTGTGTCCTGTGCCGAGACATGGCCAATCGCGCAGGACTTGCAGGACGGTCCTGTGTAGCCGTTGTTATCCTGTTGCTTCTTGGCTTCCGCTGCTCGTTCGGTTTAACAACGTTAATAATCTTATTTCGTGCCCCAAGTAGAGACCCTTTTGTCTGTGCTAACAAACACACACACACACACAGTTGCACACTCACAAATAAAGTGTATTGCATTGGCCCCTTTTATTGCATACCTTAAAATGCAATTTTCAAGTGCTGGCCAAAATTTTTGGGTTGCTACTTTATATTTTCGGGCAGGGTTGGGGGGTAGTTGCATCAGAAATATTTTCCAATGATTTCTGCTGCCCCATTGGGTGTTTTATTTGTGTGTCGAAAGATCTGTGTTGCATTCATTGAGTGCCTCCCCTACGGCTTTCCCCCCTGTTGTTGCCAAAGTCAAAATTCCAAAGTGCTTTAAATGATTTGCAGCTTGTTTTGCCAGCACAATTCTGAGTTTCCAGGCAATTGCTACAAAATATGTTTGCCGCTTTTGGCTTGAACTTGCCAAATTTTCAACTACATTGTGAAAATATTGAAGAGGAGCAGAGAAATCCCAAATAAACACAACTTCGAATGATTTGTTTTTGTTATGACAGAGATTTTAACAATCTTCGATTTCTCAGCAAAAACATTGACTTAATTGGCCAAGAGCTCTTAACAAGCAAGCAAATAGCATTGATATGAAAATATGAATTTAAATTCAAATAAACTAAATATTGAGAATATGTAAGGTAAATAAAGTTTTAAACTCCTGTTTTATATTTTCTGCATAACAACTTTATTGTCTGTCGCTATGACGTATCAAGGATAGATTCAGGACTTATTTAGGACATAAGCCATTCCACATTTAATTTTAGTTTGCTGGAATGATTGAAATAAGAATGAAAGCAAACCAAAACTAACCGAAAAACAATGCAAAATCTAGTAAAATTGCAAATAAGCATGAACAATTTGTGAAAATTTGTGTTTTCTTTTACATTCAGCCAATAAAGTTTATAATGAATACAAAGTGGAGAAGCGTAAACATATTGCAAATAAATTATACCAATAAAATCCGAATTGTTCAGTCCACAAACGTACTTGAACCAAAAATATATTATAGAATATATTATGGCAGAAACCATTTACAAATTAAATAAGATCAAACAAATATAGTGTTCTTTGGTGTGCACACCCAAACACACACAAGTACACTCAAAGAAATTCACGTATAAAGATGTAAAACGAAAAATGCATTCGTAATGTGAATGGTAAAATTACATGGAACATTTTTGCTTTGGCCGCTTTGCCTTTTACTGGTGAAAATGGGGGAAATGGGAGAAATGAGGATGGTTCCCCTTTTTGGCCAGTTGAATACAGAATACTGGAGGGTTACTGTGGTATTCACCCAATGTTGCTTGCTACTTGTGGCAAACACATTGAAATCCAATTAATGTAAATAAATACAAGAAAATCCCACATAAAACAGTCGAATGCGTGTGTTTTCCTTTATTTAAAGTGAGTGTTGAGTGGGGTATGTGTGTGTGTTTATTGGTGTGTATGCGTATATGTGTGTACCCTCAATGCAATTAAATTTGCTTTTGTGCGGCCTTCACATTTGACCAGCTCTCGAAGCGTACTGAATCGAACTCGTATTTGCCTCACCATGTCTCCATTTCTCCATATCTCCATTTCTCCAGTGGATCTGTCGCTGTTTGCCTTGTACTGAAGCCCGGCCAAAAGCAAGTTAATCTGTTGCGATGTGCTACAATCTCTCTCCTTCAAGCTCAGCATAAAAAAAAAAAAAAACACACACACACACATGCAAAAACCAATACATTTTGCTTGGCCATTTTCTGTTGGCAGCAGCTAAGCAACCAGCGTTAAGCAGATTCGCCACTTTTTTCATTGCCCAACTAGATTTGTTTTTATACCCTGAGTTCATTCAAAATAGATAAAACGGGTATATTGGTTTTGTGGCAGAAGAAAGCATCTCCGACTCCATAAAGTATATATATTCTTAAAGAATCAACAGACTTGAAATTTGGAATAAAGTTTGTCGTATATCCTGTGTAGATCAAGTTTGCTTTTATTGATAACGGCCTTCGTTTCTCGATTAACTTTTCGATTTTCGATAGCAAAAAAACACAATTTTAAAGGTTTAATTAATAATTATAATTATAAATGCATATCCTCAATATTGATCAACAGCCCAAATTTCATCAATATCGGATAAGAAACACTCAAGTTATGGTCAAAAATATATTTCCATATTGATCACATTTCTACCAGCCGCCGCAAGCATTTTCTGCATGTATAAATATGCTAGCACATGTGTGAGAGAGAGATGGCATAATAATCGACGCGAGCGTCAATTTGTTTTTGTGTATATTCTGAAGAACTCCGTTACCTACAAGAGCGTGTACTTATGGATGCACGCATAAATATGCTAGCACATGTATGAGAAAGAGATGACACGATAATCGACGAGAGCGTCAATTTGTTTTTGTGTGTAGAACCCTGTTATCTACAATAGCGCGTACTTATGTATGTATGCATGCATGTTTGTGCACTTGTTTCTAGCCAGCCAATTAGAGATCAGTTCGGGTATGTGAATAAAAATACGCACTGCAATTGTTTCTTTTACTTTTAGTGCTTGTGCTTGCTATGGGAAATGAGTTAGCCTGCTCATATTTGGATGTTTCTTAATGGGACATTTGCAAATAACATTAAAATATCTATATTACAGCGGGTGTTCAGGGTAGATCGTAGTCGAGATTCTTAACTATAGCATGATTACTTGCTTAATATGCATTTGCCCACTAAATGGATTATGAGTGCTTCAGCGGATAGTTTGTCAGGCAATAATTGTTGAAGGCTATTCACACATTTAATTGGTTTGTCCTCGCTTTTATAAATAAGCCAGCGAATGGCCAAAGCGATTTATATTCATATTTACACAGTGCATATTATTAATAAATTGTTGTAAATAATATTATAAAGGTTTTTGAATTAAAAAAATCACAATTTTAAATTCATAAAATATATATGAATTTAATTAATTTTAAAAACACTATTTATATATACATTATAAATTTCAACGAAAATGTCTGAAATTTACAAGTAAATATATTTTGTGGTTTTATTGGTTTGTTAATTAAATCGCAAACATTTGAAATGTGTGAGATAAATATAAAATTGTGTTAAATTTGGTGCATAAAGAATATCAGTTTTTTGTTATTTGTTTAAAGTATCACTATTTATGAACAACGTTTACTTTAGCTTGTGTTTACTGTTGTTGAATTATTTATTAATTACTAATAACAGAGCATCTGTCGGTCGAGCACAACTCAAGGTTGTCAACGTGTTTTTGTTAGCCTAACGAAATTACTAACGGAATTAGCAAACACGAGCAGCAGGATGATAAAAACCAAGGGCAGAAAAAGAAACAGGAACAGAAACAGGAGCAGGAGCAAAACCGGAAGCAGTAGAATGACTAAGGCTGGTTGTGATTCAGAGATTTTCGTTTCCTGCTTTTTTACATTTCTGCAGCAGAGGCTGAATAACTTTTTTTTAATACGCTTCTTGAGGATGTTATAGATTTTTTTATTAAAGTGTGTCAATGGATAAAATACATTTTTCTTTATAATATCTGTTTTTATCTATGTAAAATTTTCTTGCAATCACATTTGGCCAGGGTGTGTAATCTTTGTTGGGCCAAAACACATTGGATTTTTTTTCAAATGTTTCCATGTTTTACTTAGCCACGTTTTGTGTTACAATTACATTTGGCTGGTCATATTCCACGTTTTTTGGCCAACTCACTCGTATTATTTTTTATTTTTTGTAGGTTGCCGCTTAAAGTCATTCATACATATTTAAATGTTATGTGGCCATTGAAGTGGCAGCTTTTGCCAGCGAAAAACTCGCAATGTCTGGAAACCAGATAGCACAGATAGACAGCATAATTGATTAGATGTGAAGTGCTTATAATGCAAGGGATGACTGCAAAGCGGGGGGGGAGTGGTAGTGATTACATGTAACATATATCGCGGCAAAATTTGTTCAAGCCAGTGTGCGATATTTGAGCAGTGTTTGGTTGGCCTATACACATTTTGGTTAAAACTAAATGTTCATTTGCATCAGTTACAAATGCCATTCTCTTTGACTGTGTGTGCGTGTGTGTGTGTGTTTTTCCCGCTACACTCTTTGCACGCTGTTTGTCATGTTGCAGTTGGCGTGACAGGACGAAGGACGCAGCCAGGACACAGCCAGGACAGAGCCAAATGGGCTACAGTCGCAGCAAACGGCAACCATCTCATCGTCATCAACATGAGCTCTGTGCTCTGTGAGCTGTGGGCTCAGAGATGTGAGCTGTTGGCTGTTAGCTGTTGCCTGTTAGCTGTTGGCTGTTGGCTGTGAGTTGTGAGTGAGCGACGGATGGCAACCAAACTTCCCCAGTTACCAGTCACGCTAGCCGCTTGTTATCCACACGCTGATGAAAGGCTTTTTTCCGCCATATACTCTGTTTTAGCCAAGAGAGATTGGCTAAGACTTGTAAGCTCAAATTTAAAATATTAATTCATAAAATTATTTTTCAATTTTAGCTGGCTTTAGAGTTGTCATTCAAATCTCACAAACAGTCTTGGTAAAAATAATATATTTTGGCCAGGATGCTCACTTTAAATACTTTTACAATTAATAGTTCATAATTTTTTTGAAATTCATTTTCATTCAAATTCTTTAAGTTATCTTAACTGTTTGGTTAGCGCTCCTACAATCAAATTAAAGATTGCAATTTTTAATCAACTCTTATTATTACAGTTATGTATATCTATATATATAATAGATATAGATATAGATATGGATACAGATATATATATATAGATATAAATTATATATATAAATATAGATAAAAAAAAATAGATGCAAATATAGATATAGATATAGTTATGGACATATGTAAGCATAACTTTAATACACAACTTTATTCAAAAGTTGGATTTCTAATTTTAATTTAGAAGCGCTAATCTAACACTTAAGATAACTTAAAGAATTTAAATAAGTTTGAATGGATATGTATTTTCAAAATAGTATTTAAATATTTTCGAACTGTGAACTAATTGTAAAAGTATTTAAAGTTGGCAAATCGACGTCAAAAAATTATATTTTTCTTATTTATGTTAAATATGTTTAAATACTCAAATATCTCCCAACTGTGTATAAATTGTGAAAGTATTTAAAGTCAGCAAATCGCGGGCAAAAATATATTATTTTTATTAAATTTAATATATTCAAATTATATTTCGCAACACAAATCGTACTATTTTTAGATATGTTTTGATTTGCTTCACAGAGTACAATAAATGCAAATCTGACAATTATGAATATAGATTTACATATATATATATATATAGTCCGATGAATAGGAAAATTTACATGCCAAAGGATTTGGCATCTAAAAAACAGAGCATAGAAAAGTTGAGTGCTTTCGAGAGCAAAGATTATGTTTTGTATTTGTATGTTTTTTAAGAGTAACCACGATGGCTGGGGACTCTTGTTGGCATGGTTGTTATGACTATTGCTTTTGTTGTTGTTGTTGTTGTGGTAGGTATTTTTGTTGTTGTTGTTGTTGGCAATCAAAAGCATGTTTGGCCAACAGCTGGCATTCGCCATTCATTCATTGTAGTCCGCCTCGTCGACGGCGGCTGCCTGCAATCATTTTTATTAATTTTTCCCAAAAGGGAATTTATGTGGCAAAGCGACGAGAACACAGGAATGGACAGGACGACAGGATGCCAAAGCAAACACCAGGCGACGGACAGACAGAGAGAGAGAGAGGGAGGGAGAGAGGTAGCTCTGTGTGTGGTCGGTCATTAGTTATATGAGCAGCTCATAAAAGTGTTGCACAAGTGGCAGGCAGATGCAAATTTCTCGCTCTCTCCAACAACTATCGACGCTGCTCCTAATTGGATATTTTAATTAGACAAAGAAGTGTGTGTTGGGTGTGTTGGGTGTGTGAAAATCACTCGCATATGCTGAGTTACTAGTCAAAATTGCCAAATAATAACTGCCCAAAAACTACAAAAAAAAAAACAACAAAATAAAAGCAGCAATGCAAAAGATGTTAACGATGCCGCCGCACATAATTCTAGGCTATGTAATTTGTTTGCATAATAACAATTCAGCTCGTTCTCTGTGTGGGCGAGGCGGGGGTGGATGGGGGGGGGGGGGGGGGGGTGCTGCGGTGTTATTGTTGTCGGCCGCCAGAGCGGATATGAAATGATGTTGGCCTCATCTGTTTGCAGACACACAAAATCAGCTGCTCAAATTCACAGACAAAACAGGCAAAACATAAATGTAATCAAAAAAAGCATAGACGAATTTTGGTTGCACTATTTGTGGCACGAAGAGAAGATTAAAAAAAGCCCGAAAAGTAGGCAACATATTTGATTTTATTTATTATTTTTTAATATTAATTATTAGTATTATAAATGACAATTAAAGTTTGCAGTTTACTAAAATTTGAAATAGAGTCTTTTTTTACTAATAAAAATCCCCTCCATTGCCACACAACAATTTGACTACATTTAAGTGGCACTTAGTCAAATATTTACACAAACACACTTGGATATTCATCATACTTTTTATTGTCGATTCCATTAAAAAAAAAAAAAAACCAACCATCGCAAAAAGCTTGTCTTATTCCGGATAAGTTTGCGTGACGTTTGTTGTAAATGTTGAAATGTTCAAATGGCGACGTTGGCGCCGACGGCAGCGCAAATGCACATTAAAAACCAACAGCAACAACAACAAAAAGAATGATACTGAAAAAAATATATATATATATATATATATATGAAAGATATGTAGCATCTTCTGGGCTAAAAAAAAAAACCTTCTCACATAGTCGTTAAAACCAAATGTGCTGATTTCATTGTTGTTGCGGAGGCATATTGTGGCACGTTGTTGTTTTTATTTATATTATTGTTGCCACTGTTGCTGCCCTTGGCACCTCCCTCTTCCCTTCTCCTGTCGACACTTTGAAGCACTCGCACAAACGCGAAATACATTTTGTATGAAAATTAATTTGAGCTCTCTTCGGCTCTTGTATTTTATTTGTTGAGCGCTTTTAGTCCTAATGGCCATAAGTAGGCATATTTTGTGCCACAAAATCTGTCTGGGGTAGCCCATTTTGCAAAACGGTCTAGGTGGCAAGTTGCAAGTTGTGGCAAAAACCAGCAGGTGCTGTGCGCCAGCGAATAAAATGTAAATCGCTCCAATAGGAAAAGCAAACAGGAAAAGTACACAAAATTGAGGAAGCGCATTTATGTAACTTAATAAATACATCAAATAATAGTTAATTTTATTAAATTAATTAAAATTGAGAAAATAATAAATACATACTGAGTTATATTAAAGGATATTATTATTTATCATAATCCAGACTGAATGTAATAAATAATAAACTCAGACAGTAATTAAAAAAAAAAACTCTTTGCTACTTTTATCAACATTTTTTTCTTTCATTCACAAAAAGTTGTTTGCAATCTTTTTATAGATTCAATCATTATTGAAAATTATTTTTAAACATTCGCTTTTTTAGATTAAATATTAGGGTGTTCAAAATCAAACTCATTAATATTTTTTTAACATAAACGCAATTTTTCAAATTTATTTTATAAATTTGTTCAAAAATTATTAAAAATTTTTTTTACATTTTTTATTTACATTAAACATTTGCGTGTTCAAGCCCGACTGATTAATATTTTTTTTCAACATTTACCCAAATTTTCAAAAGTGTTTTGTACAATTTCTCAAAAACTCTTCAACTTTCGCAATCGATATTTTTCACCAACTATTTGCAGAACAATAAATTGAAGAAATTTATCGATTGTACTTGTTGAACTTTTTCTTTGAAAGTTTAACTTAAAAGCACACGTTATAAATAACATAAACTTTACCGTAATAGAAATGATCTTATTGAAAATATATGTGGACAGCAATTGCAATTTCAATAGCCATAAATCTGGAAAAGAGAGCTTAGCACAGAGCTCAGCCTAAGAGCTGAGCAGACTGCGTATATCTCACGTAATTGTTGTCAATAAGTTAATATATATAAATAAACTGGCCAGCAAATAAGTCGTTAACAAGAAAAGCAACACCATCAAGAAATAAAAAAAAAAACAAAAAAAAAACGAAAATAACTTTAACGAGAGAAAATGCGCTTATCAGCGAACAAATCAAGTCGGAAAACCGAAAACAGAAAACTCGAAAACAAAGCCAAATTACACACAACAAATGCCAAATGCCATTTAAGTGCCATAAAAATAAAGTAAATAAGTAAATCAAGGCCAGCCATTTGGCCCTCAAATTATCTGCAGCTTAAAAAAACAACAAGATGGAGTTCAAATATGCAACACAAGTCGATTTTTAGATATCCTAACAAAACAAAATTTAAGCTTTTAGAAGTGTGTGAAAAAAATATGCTGCAAAAAATGCAAAACATAATTTTTGAATGACTTTTATAAGTTGCACACTTTAAAACAAAAATTATATATTACCCAATAAAAGAGTATGCAAAACTCAAATAAAATCAGCATGAAATAAGGGGGCAGAACTCATAAAATAAGCAAAGTCAGACGCACACACACACACAGAGAGACACACACACAAACTCACACCAACACACACACCTGGCGAATGCTCGCTTTTTTTTTTGGGCTAAAAGTTGTTCGGCAGCCCATCTTTCAAATTTAATGTCTAATTTAAAGGTTGTAAATACGAGCGTTGTGGGGCAGTGGGCGTTTTGCTGCTTTGTGGGCGTGGCACAACTTTGTTATGCAAATGATTTGCGCGCAGCCAACTCCTAAATTCACACTATGCCAGAAGAGACTTCTGCCGGTCAAAAGCAGCTTTACCTCCATCCACCACCCCCCCCCCCCTGCCATTCACTTGCTGGCCCAGTTTCGTATTTGGAGCTCAGCTTTCATGCGAACCACCGCTGTAAATATCATTAACGTGATTTTAAAGCCGACTCGTAAAACTGCCAGGACAACGCCAAGCCAACGCGGATGAGTTTGCTTCTCGAGTGTCGGAAATTTGCTTTTAATTTTGCAGTAGCAGCAGCAGCAGCAGCAGCAGCAGCAGCGGCAGCAACATCAGCTAGCCACAGTGGGCGTGGCAGTCAAGCAGCCCACCTCCATCCTCTATTTGGTTAATGCAGCTGCCGGCCAAAAGCCCACGCACCTGTTATCCCCGTACACGAAGTCTGTCTCTAAATTATGGCCAGGTAACTGAACACTTTTTGCAGCTCCACAAAAGTTGGCAAGCGCCAACTGAGAGTTGGCTTAGTGCATCCTTCACCAAATCATCCCTTTAATTTGCTTTAATATATTTTGCTTGAAATAAATTTGAAACATTTTTGCATTTTTAAACAATTTCAAATATATAATAAAATAATTTAACTAAATTAAGTTTACTAATAATTTCTACCTTTTCGAAAGACTTTTAATATTTTTGTTAGGTACACAAAAAAAACTCTTTAATTTGCTTAAATAAGTTAAAATTAATTTAAAGCGTTTTTGCATTGTTAAACAATTTTAAATAAATAATATAATAATTTCATTAAATTTAATTTATTAATAATAGCTCCTAAATCGATAGACATTTAATATTTTGGTTAGGTACAAAAAAAACTCTTAAATTTGCTTAAATATATTTTGCTTGAAATCAATTTGAAACATTTTTGCATTTTTAAACAATTTCAAATATATAATAAAATAATTTAATCAAATTAAGTTTACTAATAATTTCTACCTTTTCGAAATACTTTTAATATTTTTGTTAGGTACACAAAAAAAACTCTTTAATTTGCTTAAATAAGTTAAAATTAATTTAAAGCGTTTTTGCATTGTTAAACAATTTTAAATAAATAATATAATAATTTCATTAAATTTAATTTATTAATAATAGCTCCTAAATCGAAAGACATTTAATATTTTTGTTAGGTACAAAAAAAAACTCTTAAATTTGCTTAAATATATTTTGCTTGAAATTAATTTGAAATATTTTTGCATATTTAAACAATTTCAAATATATAATAAAATAATTTAACTAAATTAAGTTTACTAATAATTTCTACCTTTTCGAAATACTTTTAATATTTTTGTTAAGTACACAATTCAATTCTTAAATTTGTTGAAATTCATTGGAAGCATTTTGGCATAGTTTAACAATTTTAAATTTTCATATAACAAATTCGTAAAATTTATTTTATTAATAATTGCTGATTAATCGGAAGACATTTATTGTTTTTGTTAAGTACACAAATCAACTCTTTAATTTGCTTAAATATGTTGAAATTTTGGTATAGTTAAACAATTTCAAATATATAAAAAAAATAATTTAATTGAATTGAATTTACTAATAATTTCTAACTTTTCGAAAGATTTTTAATATTTATAAAATCAACTCTTTAATTTACTTAAATATATATTGCTTAAATTTCATTTAAAACGTTTTGGCATAGTTAAACAATTTCAAATTTTCATATAATAATAATTACTCCTAAATCAAAAGACATTTAATATATTTGTGAAGTACACATTTAAAGCGTAAATTGTAAAGCGCAACGAGGCATTTAAAATGATTTTCATATTCAAATGCAAAGCATGTAAATAAAATTAAATTACGCACACATCAAATGCGACAGGAAATCAAAGAACAAACATCTGACAAAATTCAGAGCGTGACTGAGAGCAAATTAGCTAAATTTGTTCTTTTAATGTTGCACATTCAAAAAACATATAAATTCTCCACACAGATTGTGTGGCAAACATAAAAGGGGAAATAATATCACATTTTGTATTGTAATAAGTTCAATTATGTTTAAAGTATTTATTAAATAGTTTGTCAAATCAAGACAAAAGACAAAATTTTTAGTCAAAGAGTTTGCACATTCAATTGGAATGAAAATCATGTTGCCAAATGTAAATGTAATATTATTTTGAAATCAATTTGGTTTGGGGTTTTTGGATTGAATTAAATCACATTTGACAAATCTTTGTGTGTGGAAAGTTTTGACACATCCATAAAAACCACTTTTAATGTGAAAATCGAGTTAGAATTGTGTTTTCAATTGGAAATGTTGCTTTAAAACAGAGTTCAAAGCATGATTTAAAACCGGCAAAAATTTGACATAGTTAAGGATGAATGAAAAGCTTAAACTATACCAAAAATATATTAAAAAGAGTATCAAACAGTCTGACTGACTGGTCAAAACTAAATTATTCCCTGACCTGGCCTGCGAAATATATATAAAATATTTTAGAGGTTGAAAACTATGTAATTTATTTATATTGTGCTCAAACCGACTTTAGCATTTAATTTCCAAATTGTTCGTCGAGCGGTTAGTGAACAAATTGATAAAAATATTTGCACCTGCTGGCAAAATAAAGTATAAATAATTTCAGTCATTTTGACATAAAATAGCAGTTGAAGTTGTCCCGGCCACAATTTACGCCCCACGCTGAAAATGCGCTGAATAATTAACCCACAGCATAAAATTACATTACATTAAGTGCTGCTTGTGTTGTGAATGTTGTTGGTTATTGTTGACGTTGTTATTGTTGCAGTTGTTGTTGTTGCTGCCACGCGGCACGCGGCTGCCACAACCGGAAAGAGCTGCGGCCAATCTTTCACTAACTTCACGCACTTGACCGCAGGCAGTCACAGAAGAGAGAGAGAGAGAGAGAGATAGAGAGAAAAAGAGAGAGAAGGGACAGAGCGCCGCAGGGGAGCAGTAGGCGCATTCACGTGACTCCAGTTGGCTCGTCTCAATTGTGGCACCAATGAATATTCTCATTAAAATTACGCGCAGCTGTTCAGTGTCCTGGCTTCAGGGGTAGAGCAGGAGAGGGGAGTGAAGAGAGTAGAAGCTGGAGCTGGCTGATGTTTTGGACATTTTAAATTCAGCAACAAAATGATTTTATGCCGCCGTAATGGCCAAGCATTTAAACAAGGGGCAAATGTTGCCAAAATGTGTAAAATGTGTACGCAAATATTATGCAACATTTTCGGTTGTGGGGCAAGTACAACAAACAACGGCAAATAGCTTCAGCTGTTGACAGCCAGATTAAACATGGACAGCAAACAGTAGGAGGAGGAGGAATGGGAGGAGGAGCAACATTTGTCGTTGTCCTTGGCAATGCTCAACTTTGCTTGAAAGCATTTGTAACATTTGAATGCAAAAACTTTTGGCCATAATTCATTTGCCTTGTAATTAGCTTAATTTACTTGCTGTTGGCCATGTCATGTTGGCCCAGCATTGTCTCTCTCTCTCTCTCTCTCTGTCTGTCTCTCTATGCTCATATGTGGCGCAAAACAAGCGAATAAGCTGAAAACTTAACTTTGGCTAATGGATGCACAATTTCGTTATCAAAAATGTGTACAAAAAGTTTACATTTTACAAGCTGCAACAATTTTGTTAATTAAATACTTGAATTAAAACATTTGTTACAAGTGTTTAAAGTTAATACACCTCTTAGCAGTACTTACTGCAGTATAGGGTATAATTTAGTCTAATGAATCCTTAGATGGAATATTCGAAAGTCAATTAGCAAATGCCAAAGGGTTAAATTAATGCACATATTGCATTCACAGCTCAACAAATGCAAAATCTCGTTTGTCTGTCAAAATCATTTATGCAATTTATTGAATGGTTGACTGTCAAAAGCGTAAAATTGCCGATTTTCTTAAAAAAAAAAAATAAAAAAATATATATATATATATAAATATATATATATGTTATTAAGCTGCTGAAATCCGCATAACGGGACAACGCTGAACAGATTAATTTATTTTTTTCATTAGGCCTCATTGGCAATGACAGCCAGCTTCAGAAATTATACCCTTTAAATATGAATATGAAAAGTGTGGAAATTTGTATGTAAAAATCTGATTAAAAAAAATATATTTCATTCAGAATAAAAAATTATTTAGTTTACTTAAAGTTTTGTTAAACTCTTCATATAATAATAATTTTTTATTATTCAATTCAATTTATGTTTTTTACACAGCTTTAAGTAAACTAAATAATTTTGTATAATAAATAAAAATATTTTTTTTTTATTCAGTAAGTAAACTAAATAATTTTGTGTTATGAATAAAATATATTTTTTTATTCAGCGTATTAGGTAAAATAAACACCTTTGTATTATGAATAAAAATATACTTTTTTATTCATAATATAAAATTATGTAGTTTACTTAAAGCGTTGAAGAAAACTTTAAATAAACTAAATAATTTTGTATTCAAAAAAGTTTAAACTAAGTAAATTTGTAATATGAATAAAATATACTTTTTTTATTCAGAATATAAAATTATATAGTTTACTTAAAGCGTTCAGCAAAGTAAAGTAAATAGTTTTCTGTTATGAATAAAATATATATTTTGGAAACTAAAACGAGACACAATCCAATATCTTAAATTTTAAATGCGAACTTTTAATTCTAAGTTTGCTGACTTTTTATATGGATCAGGCTTAAATTGAACAGGTTTTTAAAGTGATGAGTATTTAATAGTCGAGGAGCTGCATTTAAAATTGCTGTATTTTTCTGCATATGCTGCTGAGAATTTAATTTTGCATCCTTATTTTTTCGATAGGTGCAATGTCGATATCCAATTTCGTTAATGAGCTTTTCGGCTTAAGCGCAATTGTATTCAATTTGTCAGCGATATAACGTGCAATCCGATAAAGCCAACGCCAACTGAAAAACAGTGAACAATATGCAAAAGAAAACGAGAGAGAAAGAGAGAGGGAGACAGACAGAGGGAGAGTGAGGGGGAGAGAGGGGAAGAAGAGCTGACCTACGTGGTCCATGAACCACGACAATAAATAAACAACAAGCGAATAAAGAAACCCAATAACAAATTTTTAAACAAGTGTTAACGTCACCTGAACCAACCAAACTGGCGAAAATCAAAGGGGGGAGTAAAGGAAAATGTGTGTGGAAATGTGGATATGCAACTGCCGCCTGAGGATTGCATGGGATAAGCCTAGGCGCTGGTGCATTGTGGTCAGTTTGGAGCTGGAAGAATGTGATGCAAGGGTGTTAAATGGCATCCCAAAAAGTTGCAACGGTATTAACCGTTACAGTTTCGTGTGCTGCAGTTGCAGTTGCCAGTTGCCAGTCGCCAGTTGCAAATGCAATTGCCTTTCGAGTCGCTGCATAAGTTGAGTGCATGCAAAGTGTTCAACTGTCGTTGCAAACGTAAAATTCCTGAAATTCTTCAAAAAGATTTCAGAATTATTTGGCCCTTTGGGAATTAATCAAAGTACAAAGTAGCTGAGTGTGTCACAAACGGAATTACAAGCTATTTTCAGCTGGAATAAAATGCAAGCCAAATTAATTTAAGAAGGGCACTTAAGATTTTGCTGTGTAAGAAAATCATTCGAAAACATATCGAAATGTAAGTTGTAGAAAAGAAAACTATTTAAAAATGAAAAATAGATTTTGTTCTTAATGAAAAAATATTATTTATTGTGGAAGGAAATTAAATTTCCAAGTAGGAAATATTGAATAGAAGAGTAGATTTTAGAAAAGTTGTTTTGTTCTTATTTACTGTTGAAAAAATATAATTTACGGTGGAAAGAAATAAAGTTTTCCAGTTGGAAATATTAAAAAGTAGAGCAGATTTTAGAAAAGCTATTTTGTTCCTAACTTACTGTTAAAAATAAATTATTTATTGTCGACAGAAATAAAGTATCCACGTTGAAAACATGGAAAACTCTATCAAATTTTTCTTGACAGGATTTTGGGATTTAAAGTGAAAAGATAAAAATGGAATGGGTCGTGTAGATTTTAGAAAAACTGTTTTGTTCTTAATGAAAAAATAATATTTATTGTGGAAAGAAATCAACTATTCAATTTGGAAATATTGAAAATTAGAGCCAATTTTAGAAATGCTGTTTTGTTCTTAATTTACTGTTGAAAAAATATTATTTTTTGTGCAAAGAAAAAAGTATTTAAGTTGGAAATATTGACAACTAGAGCAGATGTTAGAAAAGTTGTTTTGTTCTTAATTTACTGTTGAAAAATATTATTCTTCCGTGAAAAGAAATACATTTCCAAGCGATTTTTATTTACAGAATTTTTGATTTTTTTCGCGCTGTTTTTCTTAATGGTTAACGTTCTTTTATGTAAACTCAATATCGATAAAGTAATTGAGAATGCGAACCTAGCCAAAAATATATGTGCATATTTCGGTTACACTGAGTCAACACAGAGATGCGATTTCGGTTTGTCCACGATCCATGGATGTGGTCCAACCTGAATTCATGATAAAAATGTTTTTTCATCTTTTAGGCTATGAGTTTTGACTGCCAGCCAGCCCAACCCCCCACTTCCCACCGACTGACTGTATTACACTGCGGAAGTTCACTTTTGCCTTCCTGGCACTGTCTCCCCCCGTTCCATGCCCCACTTTGTTTCCTCTGATTTCCTGTGGCAATCGTGTAAAGTTGATTCTGATTCTGCTCCTCCTGTGTGTCTGTGTGTGCGTGTGTGTGTGGGTTTGAGGTGTGTGTGTGCGTCATTTGCAATTTAATTTTGCGATGCTTCTCATGTGGAGCGTTGGTCTCTGGTTTGCTGTTGCTGTTGCCTGCCAGTCATTTTGGGTTCTAATTAGTGGCCATAAATATTGGAACATTTTGTAGGATTTTTTTTCCTCTGAAAAGTCAAGGAAGCCGCACTGCAAACGGTTTCCGATACACACATTTCAAATGACTGGCTGGCAACATATAATTAAATTAAACGACAACTCATCCAAAAAAAAAAAAATATATATATATATATATATTATTCGAAATAACTGTAACAATTTGATTTACTAGCCAAGTGCTGGCAAAGTCATTAAACTTGCTCAAAAAACAACAAACACAAAAAAAAAACTTGTGCGCAGCCAAAAATAATTGTGATATATATAAAAACAGAGAAAATGTTTCTAAATTTAACATACTCTGTTTAAAGCTAAAAAACAGTTATTGATGATATTTAATTATTTATATTTTGTGTGAAATATTTTTAATATTCAACCAAAAACAAATAAAATTTTTAAACTAGTTAAATGCCGCTTTTCTAATTCCCACAACCCTTTGTAATCCCATATAAAATATGTTGCATAAAAGCATAAAAAAAATGTATATATAAAATAGGCATTTAAGCTTGACATATTTGCAGCTACAAGGGACATTTGACAAATCCAATACACACCGATTTCCTTTGGGAGCAGTGTATGAAAAAAAAAAGAAATTTATATATATAGAAAAAAAATGGTCTAAAACGAGCAAAATTGAAGGCGAAAACGCGCGAAATTTATGAGCCATCTTTGCGCAGTAACACGCACGCACATAACGAGCCATAACCAACACTGGCTAAAACACACATCCAGACACACACACACAGACACACACACACACATGCATAGAGTGTGACACATATATAGTACAAAGCGCTTCTAACGGTACTTTGTTTTAGTTTAGGGCAAAATGGCGGCCATCGTTGGTAGTCAATAAAACGCAGGCAACAACATAAAATGGAACGAACAATGGCGCCGAGCATTATTTCAGTGTATTCTGTAACCATAGACCGCAACACACACACACACACACACACACATAGACAAACGCCTATTAAAGATTTTGACCATTTTGGTGCACTTTGTTGCAGCTGCAAGGGGGGGGTCAAAGGGGCTTGCTTCCCCCGAATCAATCATCAAGTTTAAACGCATTAAGCGATAAGCAGCTTTGTTGCATTTGCAACAGGAGTAATGAGAGAGGCGGTGTAAGTACAGATCTACTGTTAGCTCTATCTAATGTCATATAAGCACACACACACACACGCATACACACACACACAGTTGTGCGACATCATCAACTTGAGCTATTTTATTGTGCTGCGACCTAAAAACTGATGCAATAATACGCTTGCTTCAGCTCTGTGGGTGTCTATGGATTTGTGTGTGTGTGTGTGTGTGTGCCACGTCTCTCCTTAAGCATATATATATATATTGTATTGTGTGCGATGTATATATTTTTGCCTGGATTTACGATGCAACCCAAGTAGCAGCAGCAGCAGCAGAGTTGTCTCCATTTCAAGCAGAGGGATAAAAGTAAATGGGTTAGAAAGAGACTGTTCTACAAAAAAAAAAATAATAAAAAAAGAAAGATATAAGAAATAAGTAAGAGAAAAAATAAAGAAGCTGCTTCAGATAAATCACATGTACAAATGAAACGTTAACGTTGGAATACGCTGAGGCATTCTCAAACTCCATTTATAAATAAGGCAACCGAAATGTCAACAGACTTAAAGAAGTATTTGAGTTGCACATATATAAAAAAAAAAAAACTATTTGCAATTCTTAAAGTTGAAATTGCAGTTGCGCAAATTAAATTAAATTATTTACCAACATTGCCAAATATTTAGAGTTATTTATAGGCATTTAAATATATTACCAAAATTTCAGCTCAACTGTTTTGCGAGTTTTAAGTGCTGAATTATCAAAGTTTTACACTACTAAAACTATCGAGGGAATTTGAGTTTTATCTCCCAAATTGCCTTTAATTATTTAGCAGTTTTGGAAAGCAATTTATTAAATCATAATTTAAGTTTTCAACGCATTTCTTTATAACAAACCTTTTATTAAATGACTTTTGTGCATCACTTTAAAGTTGAGCAGCTAACTAAAGTTTTATATACACACACACACGCACACTCATACACTCTTTTTGAGTATAGGGTTTCCATTTGCCCACACATAATTCCCTGTATTCCCCCCGCCCACTTCCTGTGTGTCCAGCTTTGTGTGTGTGTGTGGTTACAAAAACTATTTATTTAGTTGGTCATTTTGTTGTTATTTGTATTTTGTTATAGACACGGACATACACATATTTACACACACACATTTACACACACACATTCACACACACACATTCACACACACACATTCACACTCCTGTAGTAATAAGTTTGGACTGGGTTCGTATCTTACTGGTTGCCTGTATCTGTGTGTGTCACCAGAGAGACGCACATCCGGCCAGATCTATAAATTTCCGATGTGTGTGCGTGTGTGTGTGTGCGTGTGTGTGCGCGCGTTATGTCGGTGAAATTGTGCGCGCATTTATTTATTGTTGGCGCTAACTCGACAGACCAAAAAGTCTAACAAAAACAATGAAACAAAAAGCAACTTTGACAACTCTCAATGAAAGAGACCGTTCTGAAGATATCCTGTTTCCTAAGTGGTAAATCTTTATCTATATGCTTTAATTAATTTTTTTTAGTTTACTTATATAACGACAAAGTAGATTTCTAACAAATTAAAAGACTATTTCTTTCAAATTATTTCCTTTTTTAATAGATTTTTATCAATATTATGAAATGAATTTAATATTCACATGAAATAAACTTGAGCTGCAAACTAATGTTATAAATATTATATTATATATATTCTACGATATTAAAATTTCTTTTTGAATTTTTTAAAACACAAGTCTAGGCTACCCCTTAGCAAAATTAAAGTATTTACAGGGCATTAAAAGAATACTAAAAATGATATAAAAATTGTGGAACTGGCCAAGGCAGAGTAGCAGGCAATGACAGTCGCTATATCTGGCTCTATATTTATATAGAGGTGTGTGTGTGTGAGTATGACGATTATTGAAAAAATAACGGAACAGGCAGACAGCAGAACGAAAATGAGAATGAAAGCAAAACAAACGAACGAAATGAAATGAAAGCGAAACAAATGCACTGCAAAACGGATATCAAAGTGCGATTTATTTTTATTAGTTTCGGATGTCAATGTGCGGGAAATTGAGAAATTAGAAAATATTATACACGACTCATGGCTTGTTAACTCGCACCTAAATACCAGCACACTCAAACACACACACACACACACTCATATTTATATATTGTTCGCTGCCGGCCACATTTCCGTTGGCCATCTTTTATTGGCTTTTTTGTTATTTGATTTTATTTAGTTGCTGCTTTTCTTCTACTACGCACTTGAAAATTTATATTATTTGACATTTCACTGGAAAAGTTTCTTCTAATTGTTTTTGCTTAAATTACAAATTTAATTAAAACATAATACAAACAAAAAAAAAGAAATCTTTTTAGTTGTGCTTCAACTGAACAGCAAATTGCAATTTGTTGTGAAAATAAATAAGCAGTTGACAAAATCTATAAATATAAATAATTTTAGCAGCTAGAAAATTTGTCATATTATTGCAATAAATTAATTTGTCAAAGCTTTGAGTAATTGGCTTAAAACCAAATTGCACAAATGGACCGCATTTATTTATTTATATAAAAGCTTTGTATTTTTATCAAGTGCGCAAGAGTTGATTGATTTAAATTAAATTTTTATGTTAATTATATTTTCATATTCATCATGCAAATTAAGTTTATGCAACATTTTTTTAAATATTCATTATTATTATTATTGGGCGTTTTAATTATATAATCCAAACGCGATTGTTAATAAATATAAATAGTATAAATAGTTAAAGAAAGCAAAAATTATGAATTTTAACATTTTTATAATCAAACCAACACAATTTGAGCAGCCAAATGGAATCAGAATTTAATCAGGTGCAAATTACAAAAAACATTTCAGACCACAAAAAACCAATTAATTAATTAACAGCAACTGAAATGACCACAGAAGCATAAAATCAATATAGTTTATGAGCAAACAGCAATTAGCAGAAGCGAAAATCAATGCGACAACAAAATTGAACACAAACAAAAAGTATGCCAGACTAAAAGATGCTCTGTAAATAATATTAAAAAAAATAAAAATAAATAAATCTGCAATGTCTAGAAAAGATATCTAAAGTAATTGCGACTAAAATATGCCCTTTAAATAATATAAAAAATATAAAAAAAAATCTGCAATGCTTAGAAAAGAAATAAAAATTGAACAGAAATGTAAAAATCTTTAAGTAAGAACAAATTTCATAGAATGAGTCAGTTTTTTTTCCAATATAAGTCAGCTTCTTATCTTCATTTTTATATTTATAAATTGATTGAAGACTATGGCTCTCAAGTATTACTTATGTACTATATAAATATATATATTATAGAGTCAATATGCTGACTTTTATCTATATAGATATCAGAGTATAATAATCATAAAATAGCTACTGCCAAAGAGGGCCAATAAAATTAAGCATAATTACAAGAGAACAGCCTCCAATCTGCCGCACAATACAAAAACTAATACAATCAATGCGAAAACACACTCGCATTTATTTACACACACTCGCACACACACGCACACACGCACAACAAGCAACACATATGCGAAATGGCATAATTTGCTGGGCAGTACACAAAATACGAGTTTTTGCGTTAACTGTGGTAAATGGCGGGGCCAAAACTATTGTGAAACGTTGGCAAAAACTAATAACAAAAACAAATACACACACACACACACAAGGCACACACACACACGCATTTGTTAGCATAGATATATGAATTTACTGGCAAAACATGTGGAGCTTGGCTTTTATTAGGAATTGTCTGCAGTTCTTGTTGTTTTTGTTGAGCGTACGTGCCCCGAATTAGTTTTTTGCGATTTGAATAAAATTGTTTTGAATAAATTTGAATGCCACATGCACACTCACAATCCACATTACACACACACTCACACACACACACGAAGCGCATTGATTTGGTGTAGTTTTGGTCCAATAAATAGGCAATGCTTTTTCTGCATTTCTCTCGTTGAGTTTATCTGCGCTGCACTCAATGCCGAATTTTAGCCATTTTTTGTTTTGCAATTAGCAAAAGTGCCTTTCGTGCAACTTATTCCCCAAAAAAAAAAAAAAAAAAACCAAATTTCATGCGGCTATCAAATTGGCAAAATTATGGCAGAGGTGTGCGGCTGATAAATGCATAAGTGCTGCCAAAAAAAAAAAACAGACAAAACATATAAAAAAGGTGGCAATTTTTACATTTTTTTTTAGCTTGGCATTCTGGTAAAATATTTAATAATTGAGTCGTAAAATGTTTTGCGTGCAATTTAAACACAAATTATGAAATACTTAATTTCAGTCAAATGGAAACTAATGAAAACATTCCACAAAATGTTTTAAATTTTTTAAATTTAGACGCATTAAATCTGAGCCAAAAATAGAGCCATAAAACTGTCGGTAAAATTCAAAGCGCATATTAAATCAGCTCCATTTGAGCTCTTTTCAAACTCATCTTTGGAATTATTTTCCCATGAAAAATGTTGGCAATATTGTCAAATATTTTGTGACAGCATTATATATATATATAGATATATCAGTCGAATTTATCTCACTGTGCATTTACATATAGTTCGCTTTGTAACTGTTATGTTAAATTTTCAGTGCATTGCACAATTTGACGAATTTGTGCAGAAAACGCAACTTGAAGGGAAAAATTCTATTAGGCATCAGTAGATATCGAATAAACGCAGCAATGCCTCAATGCACACACACACACACAACCACACACACACACACACACACACATACATAGACAACCACATCGCAATTGATATGTACATTTGCACAAATGTTGTCCAAGTGGAGAGGAAACTAAAATTCCAGCCATGCTCCTCGCACGTTGCCCAGTTGTCCCGTGACCAGCGATGCTCGATGAGAACGTGGCCAACATCCAACAATATCGTTGCAATATTTTTCGCGTTTTCTTTTTTTTTTGGTTTTTTTTATTTTTTGGCATACTCACCGTCGTAATTGGAGCAATAGAAACATCGCTCCTGGCTGGTGGTCAGCAATCGGTGAATGCCTCCACGTTGTACACTTACCGCCAGGGGAATGCTATCAATATTGGCTTGCGAACACTTTTTTAAGTTCGCGCGCGCCTACACACAACCAACACACACAAACACACACACACCAACACACAGCAACACACTCAAAAACCAACAGACACGCCCGCAGAGAGATACAAATTCTGCAGCACAAACAGATGGACGTGTGCCCATATTTGAATGTGTGTGTGGTGTGTATGTGTGTGTGTGAGTGTGTATGTGTGTGTGTGTTAGAGATGTGCTTGTCTTTCATTTTGTCTAGAAACTAAGCTTAGTTGATTCATTTCAGCAAAATGAGATCGACTCATTAATTGTAATAATTATTTATTTTTTTGTATAGACATTTAAAATAATAAATAAACATAAATAATAAATTTAATATATAAAAGAGTAATATAAATAAAAATATAATGAAACGTGCTTCTTCAAAATTTGTTATTAAAAATTAGAAAAAAAAAAATGTATATATATTAAAAATTATATAAGAAAGTATAGATAAATATTTCAATAGTCTTGAAATAATTCTGATCGCAATAAAATAAATACAGCAGTAATAAATAAATTTATTAATATTTTTAATGTGTAAGGTAAAGCATCGTCTTGTTTAGTAATTAATTTCTACTTTTTTACTTTATTATTTTAAATAATTTCAGCTCGTGTCACGCTGCAACCCAACCACAATTTGAATGCATGTTTTATATGCAGATTAAAAAAAGTTAAGATAAAGATTCAAATTGTTTCGAATTCCTAACGAATGCCATAAAATAAATACAGCAGTAATAATTAAATATATTAATTTTTTTAATGTGTAAATTATTTTGTCGTCTTGTTTAGTTATGTTGGAGTAATTACTACTTTTTGGCATTATTATTTGATGTGATTTCAGTTCGTGTCACGACACAAAACCGGAGTTGCAACCAAACCACAATTTGAGTGCATGTGTTATATGTAGATTAAAGGGGGGAAGGTGAGCGGTTTGGGGATTTGGCATATGTTTGTTTATCAATTTTGTATGTTGCCATCTAAACGACAGCCGCAGCCCAGAAAACGATGTTCGACAACCGAAAACCGACGGTTCCCATTTGGTTAGCAATTGCAAAATCTATGGCTGAGTAAATGCCGTTATGGAGATTTGCTGGCCAAAAATTCTATCTTGCCAATTAGCCGAAAATGTAATTTCGTAAATTAATTCTTTTTCTATATTTTGTTTTTTTTTTGCGCCAGATTGCGAACGCAAATTTAATTAAAATGCGCGAGAAAAACACTTTGAAAGTGTTCAGAGTGAGTTTTTTGGAGAGGGGTAAAAATACTTTCTTGGCATTTTCAATAACAAAAAATAATACTGGAAGGGGTAAGTAAATTGTTGTTGTTGGGGGGGGGGGGCACTGTTGTTTGTACGCCAAATACATAAATAAAGAGGCGTTTAAAAGCTTTTCCATGAAATATTCATGAGAGGAGCGTAATTTAATTATGCAAAGGCTGCGGCCGCGTGCCAAAACTTATAATATTCTAATTTAGTAACTGGCAAATGTTCAATAATAGTTCCAACAAGTGAAAGTGAGAAGCTGGCTAGATGTGTGCGTGTATGTGTGTGTCTGTGTGTGTGTTTTTGTTTGAATGAGAGCAATCTAAATTGAGTTGCTATTTAGATAGGCTCGAAAATTCAGTGTTGCAAGTTTGTTTAGGGCCCCTCCAAAACAAAAGCTGAGACCAAAAAAAAAAAAAAATAGACAATTAAATGCAGACGAAAATTCAATTAAAACTTTGCACGCTTATCAAACTGAGCATCTTTCATGGAGCGCAGCTAGTTTAGTAATTCCAAACCCAAAGGTTGCTCTTAAATTGGACTCATCTTATGGGCTATAAATATAATGGAAACTAACCAATCCAATTTATAACTCTGCTTAATTTAAGGGCAATGCGCCAGAAAGTATGCTGCAGAGTATCGTAAGTCAAGTGATTTGAGTGTGGGGCACAGCAGCTAAAACTAAAGAGTTGCAACTCATTTTCAGTACGCGAGACACATAATTTATGGGCAAAACTTTTGCGAGAAATCCCAACAACAATAAGAAGAAGAAAAAATTGATGCATCTTAAGAGGCAATGACTTTGTGTCACTGTTGCACCCAAGTAGGTCGTTGCATATACTTAGCTTAATTAACTTTGATTGAAGGCCACAACGGGGGGGTGTCTATAGTTGTTACTCGCTATGTGACACCTTTCTGGGCAAGTTTTAATATTTTGTATACTTAGTTTTTTTTATACTCGAGATTTAAATAGCAGAAATTTGTATTAACTGCGTAAAAGTGTGTTAAAAGAATTGAATATTCTTTGATATATAATTGAAGTTTAAAATTTAAAATATTTTTGTATAGCTTGAACAATTCAAAAAAAAAAATTTTAACTACAAAAAATTCAAATATTAAATTGAAATTTGTATTAGCTGCGTAAAAGTGTGTCCAAGGAATTTAATATTCTTTGATATATAATTGAAATTGAAATCATTTAGTTTAGCTTTAACAATTTAAAAATGATTATACCAAAAATTCAAATAATAAATTGAAATCCTTTTTGTATAGATTTAACATTTTTAAAATTATAATAAAAATATTTTAATGACAATTTAAGTCTGTTTATAGCTGTATACAAAAGCATAAAAGTGTGTAAAAAGAAATTAAATATTCTTTCTTGTATTCCTCAAATGTCAAATTTAAAATTTGTTTTAAAACTTTAACAATTTAAAAATTATAATAAAAATATTTTATGACAACTTAAACCTATATATAACTATGATCAATATAATATTCAACACTCTGTATAAAAGTGATTAAAAAGAAATAAAATATTCTTTGTTAAATACTTAAATACAAATGTCAAAGAGAAAACCTCTTTTCTAAAGCTTTAACAATTTAAACATTATAATACCAATTTCTTACGATAACTTTAACTTATCTATAACTGTATAAAATATTTTATAGGATAAATTTACTTCAACAAATATTATTTCATATAAACTGCCCAATTAAAAAAATTTTTTTGTTAAGCTTTAACTATTTAAAAATTATATTACCAATTTTTTACACCTACTTAAATATATCTATAAGTATATAAAAAATAAAGTATGTTAACTTTTAGTTCAACGAGCTGAATAAAAGTGTGTTAAAGGAATTAAATATTTCTTTTTAAATAGTTAAAATGTCATATTAAAAACCTTTTTTTGTAAAGCTTTAACAATTTTAATAAAATAATAATAAAATAATACTAATTTTTGACGACAGCTTAAACCTATGTATAACTATATCCAATATTATTATAGGGTATCTTCTAGTTCAACACACCGCATACAAATATTGAGGACGATTTCTTTTTTGCTGTGACTACAATACAAAATCTCATTATTCATGTTTAAGCTACTTTGGACACAAAAGAATATCCACCTTAAGTGTGGTTTCACTGTGGTTAGCTTAACGCAACTTCCTCTCTCTCTCTTTCTTTTTCTTTCTCTCTCTCTTTCTAACTTTCTTTGAAGTGTGCTTCGCGCATTTATCAGTTCGGCTGCGTTATTGTTTTGCAACTGCGTTTCTCTATCTGCCTCACTGCGGGAGTCAGTTTGCAGTGGCAAGCATTGTGCATTGTGCGTTGCACGACAAACATTACGAAACAGGAATAAGTTGAAATGGGTGAAATGTTATGAAAAAGTGCACCCAGCCAGGCAGACACCCAGTTGCCACAGCGAAATATTTGCAAATAAAACGGCTGCTGTGTGACGGAAGTAAGCTAGGAAAAAAATGGTTCTGGACGACGTCCAGGTTGGTGGAAATGATGTCGCACTCCGTTTGGAATTGGAGTGGGTTTACACTGGGGGGGGGGGGGGGGGTTATCCCGTGCTGGTGGCAACTGGGGAAATACATTAAACTAAGCACTGCGCTAAGACTTGCCACGACTTGAATGCCGACAGTTGAAACTTTTTGGAATGGGCGATGGCAAAATAACTTTGGCTGCTTCTCTTCACATTTTGCATTTGTATGCAATTTGCATTTGTCTTCTGTCTTCTGCCTTTGTCGTCGTCTTCTTATTCTTCTTCTTGTTCTTCTTGTTCTTCTACTTCTTCTTGTTGCAAGCCACCCACCCACAGCTGGGCGCTGGCCAACGGCCATTGTCTAAGTCAGCGTCTGACATCATTTTTGCCCCATGAATACATAATTCCATAATCTTATTAGATGCCAGGACGATGATGGGTAACGTTGCAAGTAGCTGCAAATAGGCGACGTCATTGCACACACAAGGGGAGTGGGTGGGGGGCTGTCTGTGGTGGTTGAGGTGTTTGCACACTAAATGCATATTGAATAGCATCACGAATATATATATATAGATATATATATATATATGCACAGGACTTCAATTTTCCTGAACATCTTATTTACTGCAAACTAAGTTTGTAATTTAATACCAGCAAATTCTCAGAGGCTACACAAAAGTTGAAATATTTTGTAGTTTTTACTACAACCTTTAATCTGCTCACTTTTTAGATGGAAAAAAAGATGGGCAAAAAATGCAAAAACCGATTGGTTTTCGCCTTTGGCTAATTCAATTTGTTTTTATAACAAATATTGAAGCACTTTAAAAGCACTTTGAAGTTTAATTTTATTCATTCGCTTCAAATATTGGACTCGAATCCAAAAAACTGGTTTGTAAATAAAAAAAAAATATATATATATATATATAGTCGGTACTCACTAATTGACATGTTTCTGGGCAGGTTTTAATATTTTTTACTCAAAATTTAAATAGCTGAAATTTTTTGTATTATCTGCAAAAAAAAAGTGTTTTAAACGAATAAAATATTCTTTGTTAAATAAATAACATGTCAAATTGAAATCTTTATTGTACAACTTTAATCATTTAGAAATTATAATACTAATATTTTATTACAGCTTAAACAGATTTACATGTGCATGTTTTAAAACTTTAAAATATTTACAACTAAAACTAAAAGTAAATAAAGATTAAATTCAGGCAGATTATTATCTATATTTTAGTTATATAAAACAAGTAAAAAACAAATTCAAATTTACCTGCATATTCAATCTAATATTCCCCAAGCACTTAAACACAAAACTTAAAAAAAAAACTGTAGAAAAACTCTCAAAAAAAAGTTCAAATAGCTTCGACCTAAGTTCTACCTTTTTTTTTACGGCAACACTTGAAAACTGTCTGCAAATTAGGTTAATCTTCAACCAATTTGAAAACAATTTCAAACAATGACAGCCCATAATCATAAGCCACTGACAAAGGCCACACCGCACTTTGTTGCCCCAAAATGGGGCAACCTTTGCTGTTTCTGCCTATCGAGCGATTTCTGCCAATTTCTTTGGCAACAATTCTTGTGGCACTCTGCATGCCCAAAATGTTGCCGAATGACCACAAAACAACAACAACAACAAATTTTTCTCTATTTTTGGAATGTGTGTGTGTGGCATGCTCCTTATGCAAAAACAATTTGTGGGGGGGGAGGAGGGGAGGGCGACTCTAAAGTGACTAAATTTTGAAAACACAAAACGGGTCTGTTTAACCAGAAGAGAAAGCAGGGGCGTTATCTAATGAGTGGGGGGAGGGGAGAGATATGGGATATAGGGGCATGCTGACTTCTGTTTGTAGTTGGGTCATTGAGATGAGATCCATTCAACTGTCGCCTGTTGCCACAGAGTTGGACCTGCAGCTAGCTGCTGTTTCTGTCCTGGTTCTGGTTCTGGTTCTGGTTCTGGCTGCTGCTGATAGGCGACAACCAAAACTGAATGAACTTCAAATCGAGCGTGAATTTTTCGTTTTTTTTTTGGGGGGGGGGGGGTGGGGGTGCTAGCTGTCATTCGATTTAGCCAACAAAGCAAGTGAAAAACGTTAGATACAGAACGTAACTGAATTACGGGGCGTACACTTGATATTTTGCCAAAAAATTCTGACAAAACTTCAACAACAGCTGCAGCAAAAGCGAAACGAGCTCAAAATAAACTACTATTATTTATTTTTTTTTTGTGGGCTGGCAGATAAATGACAATTATACTAACTAAACTGCAAAAGGACTTTAAACCAAAAACTTGAACTATTCTCAGTTGAGCAAATTATGGGAAATATAATAAATAAGAAACTAAAAAAATAAACAGCTTAAAACGATTCATTTTAAAATCTAAAATCAGCTCAAGACTATTTATTCTCAACTAAACAAACAAAAACTTGGAATATATTCCTGATTTTAGGCTGCTAAGTTATCCTTTTGATTTGTAAAATATCCATTTGATTTGCATTTGCATATCAATTCCAGTTGAAGCTCTGCTTAAATGTTGGTCTTACCAATAAGATTTGGTTACAGGTTAGCAAAGCTATTGCTAAATATTTATCAACTGAAATGGCAACTAAAATAAAGCAATTATTTTGTTAGTTGTTTGCATTTGCAAAAAAGAATCTCAACAATAATTGCAATTTGCCAAGTTGCCAAGTAATCGTTGCCCCAAATTGTATGCTACATAAAATGTGCAACTTCAAGCCACGCCCCCTCAACGATGACAGAGGGTATTTTTTTTGTTGTTATTTTTTAATTGTACTTTATGTAAATGTGTGCAATGTGTTTTGGTTTGCTGACAAGGCACACCAAATATTATCCCAAAAATGTTTTAGAATTTCCTCTTGCAGAACGTCAACTGTTGACATGGACAGGTGTTAGTTTACATACATACACACCTACACACATACATATACATTTAGCAAATACGTTGCAAATGCAAATTGCCAACCTTGTTTTTGACATAATTCTCAATGCCAAGCACAACACACACACACAAACACACACAAACACACACAAGTTGCACAATGAAATAAAAACATATTCTGCAACACAGGAAAAACATCTGCACAAACTTTTTAATAAAATTCATTTTTTGTGTGAGTATATGTGTGTGTGTGTGTGTGTGAGTGTGTGTATGCTTAATTCACTTTTTGTTTAGTATGCGTGTGTACAAATAACAACAACAACAAAAACAAGAACAACAACAACAACTACAATAAAATTATTATTAACCACACAAAAATATGTTTCCGGAAATTTGAGTTTGTTGTATTTTCTGCATTTCCTTTTGCTTTGGTCAAAATATTTTTCAAGCAATAAATGTGCATATTTGCCAAGTGTGTGTGTGTGTGTCTGTGGGAGTGTGCATGTGTGGTAGTGTGCATGTGTTTGTGTGCGTGTGTGCACATGCAACAATTTGCTCAAAACTTTTATGCATGTGTAAACTATTTTATTTTAGAAATTTCGCTGCGTTTCGGAAAATTTGGCTGTATTATTTGAAAAACTAATTCATTATTTCCGCTTTCTTATAATTTTTTAAAGAAAAAATACTTAAAAATACTATTTATATACTATATATAAAAAATGTGATTTACACATATATAATTTGTTTTTTTTTTTTAAATAAAATGAATATTTTGGCCTCAACGTAGATACGGATGCCCCAAATTATCTGGACTTGGCCAAGAGTAAGCTCTGGCCTCGGATATTATAAGTATAGCAAAGGTGGGTTTCAATATATTGTATATATATAAATTTATATATGTATGTATATAGTATTAAGAGTCTTCATTTTTCATAGGATGTTTTGGTCATATCGAATAAATGGATTGAGCAGCTCAAGGAATTTAATAAGCAAGGCGGATAGTGTCGCCAGCTCATCCTCACATGGAGCGAAAACTGCAGCTGATCTTCTCAAACATGTTATAAAAATTGTGTACTCACCAAAATCGCTAGTTAAGTTTAGACATCAATCACCGAGTTGTCTGGCTGAACTCCTTCAAACCACCCTCGCACTGATCGATTTTCTTAATCCAATCCATGTCTGCCAAAACAGAGAAAATAACGAGATCAATTAAAACTCTAAAATTGCGAGAGAGGTTAAACTATTACTGAAAAAATTCGATCGTTTAAGTCACAGAAATAGTTGCAAAAATGCAAAGAATTTTTAAATTAACAAAAGAGATTAAAAAAAATATATACTTTTTATATGTATTTATATTGCCGCCAATTATGCAGACAGCAAAAATTTTTCGCGCAAAAATAAATATCTGAAGCAATCAACAAATGTGTTAATTAACAATCAAAAATATTTGTAGCATAGAAAAAAAATACTTTTATTGCAATAGTCGAGTGAGATCGAATGGGAGATACCCAGAAAACATATTTTTTAAATTCATAAAAAATATTAGTAAAGCGAATAATTGGTTTTTACCAAAATGAAATTTTATCAGTTTCTAAATGAAATGTCTGCTTAAAAAATATGTTAATTACAAGGCCATAATTTTACTAATTATAATGCTAATTAGGAATATAAATGTCATATGCGCAACTCACAAATAAATTAAAAATGGTCTTATTTATTTTAAGCTTGATTTTTTATTGAAATATTTTTTTATTCCTGATTTGGCATGTCAGCTACTCTCTCTCACCCTCTCTCTCTCTCTCTCTCTCTTTGTCTCACTCCCTCGACTAAAAAACACATTTTTGTACCAAAATATTTCTACTTGTTATTTATTGCCATCGAATGTCTTCATTTATTTTATTTATTTCGCTTGTCATTCGCGCTGTGATTGAACTTTAATTGTTGCATCTTTTGATCAGCGCCAATCTATTTTTAAGTGAATAAAATTGTATTGTATTTAATAGCAGCTGAGTGAGTTGTCACTTTTTCGAAAACACTAAATTTTCAGCATCATTAAAAGCAGATATTTGGGGCAGAGTGAAAAGCGGGAAAATTTGTGGCTGACATTGAAGATTTTCCATTGAATGACAGAATTGTTGTGTTAACTGGGGTTTGGCTAAGAGGGGAAGGGAAACATGCTTGACAACATTATTTTGAATGTCAACAGCAAAAAATGGGCGTGGCTTTACTCGTATGTTTATGATGTCATTGTTGTTGTTGTTGTTGTTCTGTTTGTTGTTGTTGTTGCTGATGTCTGAACTTTTGCACTCTGATTGACAAGTTTCGCAAGTTTTTGTCACTTCGTCGCCGGCGCTTCTTGTTGTCAGTTTGTGTCAATTGTTGCTTAAATCCAATTTTACCCATACGCCGTGAAATTCATCAGCGGCATTTTAAACATCAGTGGAAGCTCCGCCTCAACATTATTGGCAATGTCATCGTTATCTGACAGTTTGAGCGTTTTTCCCATTCACAGTCTCCGCCCCCCTCCTTCACCAACACCCTGCATAAAATTGCGTCAAAGCGTTAACGTTTATGCGGTGCAGTCGAGTGGCAAGTGGTAAATGGTAAGTGGCAAGTGGCACAACTTTTGGCGACATGTCACGCAGCTTGAGCAATTTTCCAACATATTTAGCTATCGGCGACAAAGTTTTTCTTTTTCTCTCTCTCTCTTATAAAATCTCTAGCGAATATCAAGAAAATTTATAGAAAATATATATTTTGGCTCGAAGCAAAGAGTTTGTCATTTAAAACTTATGGCATATTATATGATATATTTATATTCTCTTGGGAACATTTCTGACATGATTTTGACAAAGAGTTAAAAGATTTTTATTATAATAAAGAATGAGACGACTCTAAAAAATAGCATGCCTTAAAATCAGATATAAAATACATTAACAGAAAAGTAAAAAAAAAAAAAATAAATGGCAGAAACCTTTTCAGATATCATCAATATTTAAATATTCAACGAAAAGCAGCAGCAGCTGTCACTTTAAGAAACGGGAACCCGAATGGAAAACGTGCCACGATGTCAGAGGCTGATTGCCTCAAATTCCTGTTAACTGTGTCTTCAAAGGTATCTCGAAGACAAGGCCCACAAAATGGCAGCATATGGCCAAAATGTAAGCAAAGACGGCAAAGCATTTATTGGCAACAGATTGACTCAAACCCCAGTTAAATTCAATTAAAATGGAGCACTTAATTTTATGCCAAGTTCAACGTTGATTCAAAGTGTGCCACAAAGCAGCCAACAGCTGCTCGAATGTGTGTGTGTGTGTGTGGCTGTGTGTGTGTATGTGTATGCCATTGTGTGTATTGGTGTGTGGTGCCATGCATGCGATATGAGTCAATAATATTATAACAGCTGTCTATTTGGTTAGGTTACCCTCAATTTTGCTGTCTGCCAATTTTAAATGGAAATTTAAATGTTCCACGTTTTTTGAGATAGGTGAAAAGGCAGCAACAGCAGCAGCTGCCTCATCGAATGTTGAATGTGAATGCGAAAACAGCGTTTGATAATCAGAGAGCAACTTTTTCTATTTAACACTTGATTTGGTCCCAAAATATAGTCAAAAGTCAATATTGGGCAGCAAAAGTGGCTTTGTGCGAAAGGTAAATTATTGTTGCCTGAATACATAAAAAATGGGAAAAAAGTATTAGAAAAGATGTGCAATTGTATGTAAAACGCTGAAAGAATCATAATATATATATATATAATATATATAATCAGAATATATAATCATCAATTATATATATGCTTGATCAATTTCAGAAACTAAATCGAAAAACAACCATTTCAGTCTTTATGATTAAGCCAATTTTTTTTAAATGTAAATTTTAACTTCTCAAAAATCATGCACTGATTAAGTTTATTTTATTTGCTTTTTATTATTTCATCAATAACTGCCATTATTTTGCCAATATTGATACAAATATTCCATTCAAATTGTTTCAACTAAATAGTTAATTAAAACTATTTGGCAACAATTAAAATGAAATATTCATATAATCAATAAAATGATTATTATTTGCTAGCAAAGCTTTGATTTGTATATCAAATATATCATGAAATTATTTTTAATGACTGAATTCAACTGTTAGTTAATTAAATTTTCAAATTTAGTCAATAAAAGTATTCATTACCAACTCGACCCAAATAACTTTCACTTGCCACAAACACTTGCCACATACATGGTCTGTGTGTGGCATATGTGCTGCTGCTAAGCGATTTCAAAGTCTCCGCAAAAGTCATTAAACTTAAATTCAGTTCACTTTTTGCTTTTGGACAAATTTCAAAGTTTGATGTGCGGAAAATGGCATTCAATTCTAATTCTTGGCAGCAAACAGCTGCTAAGCTTTACATATATATATATATATATATATATATATATATATATATATATATTCTGCGAAGCAAATTAGCGACAAAACTTGAAAAAGCCTTTTTGCTCGAAATGTGAATCGACCAGCAAATTGCAGTTGGCCAGGAAAGGGGTTTATCATCAACAACTAAAACTGAGCTGGTCTCATATTCAATTTGGTGCTGCTTTTAATTTTAATGAGAGCCAATTAAAAGCAATGCCAGCTATTAGCGCTTATTTTCCTGGTGCTCTTGTGGACCACAACAAAAATGCAGACGCGCACAGAAAACAAATTGTTATGTGGGTTACCCACAACAGACACAACACACACAGAGCAATCTTGAAAATTCCTTAATTGCTTATATAATTTTCAGTTCACTTAAAAACAGCTTCTTTTAGAAGACAGGACGTCAGTTTCATGGCTAACAACTAAGTTGGCAAACACATCAAAGGAAATTGGGAAAAGACACAGAAATAGACAGAGTAAGAAAAGTAAAGTTTAATGTGGCGCACTTGTAATAAATACTTTGAAATTTTTAAATACCCTGACTTATAAATAATCCAGTAAATTTGTGGCCATTTTTGCATTGGCCGATCAGAGCAACTTTCATTTAAAATTAACAATCACTTAAGTGTTTGGCAAATATCGATAATTGTTTTTTGATATTTTTAAATTGCACATGCATAAACCAACAACTAAATCCGTACAGATTTTATATATTAATTTTAATGTCAACACTTTTAATATTTTAAAACAAATTTGTCGATAATTATATTTTGGTATTTTTAATTTGCACATTTTTACTCCCATTTTATTTTAATGCCAACACTTTTAATATTTCAAAACAGATTTGCAGCTAAAGCGATGCATTTATTTTAAGCCTTTTCCAATGCTGCAGACGTCTACAACCTGCGGTTATTTTCATAAATTAAAAGAATTCCAAAGCCAGATGAAAAAATGCGCCCAGGCAGGCAGCAGTCAGTGTGAAGTAATATAAAGGGAATAAATAAACTTAAAGCGTAAGCTGCTTTGTGGTATTTTATAATTTGATCTACAGCAAACAAGGAATAGCTATATAATCGAATGTGAAACTCAATTCCTGTGCAGTGTGAGAGAGAGAGAGAGAGAGAGAAGTGTGTTGTCAATGCCAATCAAAATGTCAATGTGCGAATTATACAGAGAATAACAGCAACCAGAATGAGTTTAGAGGAAGAAGAGGAAGCGCAGAGGCGAAGACGGGCAGGCAAAATGAAAAAATCTAACCAAGCAGCAAATGCGGCAAATAGGATGAAAGCCAATCGAATTTAGCAGTCGAAGTACTCCCATATACATAGATATTAACAAATATATATGTCAGGATGCCCGCACCTATACCCCTACCCCTTACTACTGTTATTTGCAGTAGTGTTAAAGGTGCGCGAGCGAGCGAGAGAACGTATGTTCTGGTTGCCTGGAATTTACAGTTAACGAAGCGTGAAGTTGAAGTCGCAAAAGTCAAGTAAACGCATGCCAGGCATCACAGAGTGAGAGAGGGAGATGGAGATGGAGATGGAGAGACAAACAAACAAACAAACAGATGGAGTCAGACAAACAGACTAACACTGAGACAAGCCTGGCAACAAAGAAAACCGAGGCGAGCCAAAGCGATAAAGGAATTCAATCGAAGTTCTTGTCTAGTTGACAGCATTGAGGAGCTTTGCGAATATTTCGAAAACAGAGAGCACATGAAAAACCAGCTAGTTTTATGAAGCAGTCGATTAAATACTCTAATCTACAATTAACACCTAAAACGATTTATAAACAAACTGTCTGTTCTCATAATTTCCCAGGTACAAATCAAAATTTTCATGCTTGAACAATTTTAATATAATTAAAAGTTCCGGTAGAAGTAATACATATTAGTAGCAGTAGTTGATAGTAGTTGAAGAAGAAAATGTAAGTAATAAATATAAGAAATAATTGTTAATAAATATTTTATAATTTAAATTTATAACAGTTTATATATTGTGCTGTCAATTGGTAATTGTATTATTTTGCTCAATCCTTGCAATAAAAATTGCAAAATATATATTTAATTTAATATAAAAAATTTAATAAATTTAAATTTGTTTATCTTATTTGTTTAAATTAAATATTACATTAAATAGTTAAGTTTCTCTTTTTTTATAAATTTCAAAATTTTAATTTTTCACCTCCCATTTCAGTTCACATTTAATGAACAAATAAAAGTGTTTATAATATATACATGTACTTTATTATAGATATCAACTTTAATGTGTTCTGCACACGTATCAACCAAATGTAAATGCCAACTTGATCAGGGTATCTCAAGAAAAAAAATGAAAATAAAGTAATACTAGAAAGACAGGGGAAAAAACGGTGTCTCAGGGCAACAAGGCCCCAAGGCCCAAGCATGGGTAACATGCAGAAGTGCAAATATTGTCCGGGGCAACGTTTGCTGTTTGATTTTGGAGCCATGAGATTATCATCAGAAAGCCATTAGAATTTTTATTGAATTCCGCACGCACACAACAAACAAACACACACACACACATACTCAGTATTGAAACACAGCTACAACAACAACAACAACAACATTGAATTATTTGCCTTTAGGCAGCTGCTGCCATTGGAATAATTTGAGTTCGACGCAAAAAAAACTTTCACGCGTTAATCGTTTGGGATTAGTTCTAATCAAGTTGCATTCGATTTGTTATTCGATTTCCGAAATTTCAATTAAGCTCCATGCCCAGAAAACAGAGACAGAGGAGAAGAGTTAATCCTTTATAATTATAAACTGATTTAGCTGGCAATGTTGCGGGCCTTTTGGCCACTACCATTGACTTGTTAGCATAATTATCCATTAATATCATACATTCTCATTCTTGGCGAAACTAATTCAAATGTATGACCCCAATGAACAGGACATTCATTGGACATACTTTACTATTTATTACTACTCGTGTAGTACACACACACACACACACGCATACACACACACACTGAGGCAGGCAGTGAACCTATTTCTAATTGAAATTTAGTTTGGCTCTTCGGTCTACCTAAGAGGTCAAGAGTTCATTGCTTTGCTCGATTTACTACCACTCCTAATGATCATTGCAATTGTAACAAAGCTCATTACTTGCCACAGGCACACACAGAATCAAATTAATTAGACACTTGGGCATCTCATTGTGTGTACCACACGTATATATATATATATATATATATTTGATACTTGTCGGTGGCCAAATGATGTGCCAATAATCGAAGCAAATTCGATTTAAATGCATTTGAACTGAATATGACTTGAACTGCTTTTGGGCCAAGTCGCTTTATTGCGTTAGATAAATAAAAGTTAATTGCATATTTACCAAAATGTATCTGTTGATTATTATTTGATCAAAGGAACTTTAATTGAATTTTCTCAATTTAAGTTATGAGACAAATTCATTTACCTAGTCACATTTTAGACTTTATTTTCAAAAGGAGTTCAAGTCTTAAAACGGAAAAAAATTATTTATTGATTACATCCTTAACAGAGTTGGTCGAAATATGGAATAAATTTATTCAAGCTCACAAAAACCAAGAGAATATTTTTGGCTTATTTTGCAAAAATATTAATATGGAAATTTTAAATTATTTATTGCGGAAAGAATTGTCAAAGCAATGCAAAAAATTTCTTTTATGTGGCTTAAATGATGGCTAAAAAAAAACTGCAAAAAATACACTGTAAGTTCAATGACTTTGTTGTGGGGAAAGTCAAGCAACAACAACCAAACGCAATAACTTGGCCAATTGCAGAAATTCATTTCAAGAGCTTGCCGAATTGGCAACAAAATGGCTCAAAAAGCATTGCCATTGCCATTGCTTAATACTTGGCACAACAATCAAATTTTGCCCAAAAGTAAATAATAAAAGACAACAAAAATTTAACGAGAAACATATTCATATAGAGACTACTCGAAATGATGTTATCCTATATCCTGAAAAGGATTTGAATTTTATAAATATAAAAAGCTGGAAAAAGAATCTTTTCAATTAATAATTAAGAAAGCTATAATATTTAACAATTTATTGATATAAGAAATATATTATTTTTTTTAACATTTTTAATAAAAAGTTTTAAGGTCATTAAACCATTATTGAAAAAGTTATTTAAACACTTGCGATTTTTTTTTAAGTTTTAAACAAGTTTTTCAGCATTTTATATTAAGTGCAGATTTTAGAGATTTCGCCAACCCTTTTCGCAATATATTATTTGTACAGGGTACGTAAATGCAAGCAACAAATATATATATATATATATATTTTTTTTTATTTTTTTTTTTTTTTTCTAATACAGCAAATTTAATCCACTTCAGAAGGAAATTTTGTAAATCCTGTGCGATGGCAAGCAAGAGGCAGGAAATGGAATGGAAAGGAAGAGTTCGTGATGTGATGAAGAGAGAGAGAGAGAGAGAGAGAGAGAAGTGAGAGGGAAGGGAGGGGCAAAGCTTGAGAAGTGCTTTCACTAGAGAGTCGACGCGCCAGTGTTTTGGGGCGAAGAAAATTTATTACCATATCGATATGCGTAATAACTTGGCAATAAAAATAAATCTCAGCATAATGCTATAAATACAAAAAGCATCAGCACAAATGCGTTATAAATAATACTGCCGATTGCCGTATTACAAATTCATTTCGGAAGCTTCAACTCGACATAAACAAACAGTCAAACAGACAGACTGACGGCCAGACAGACCAACAGACAGACAGAGAGACAAACTGATAGAGAGTGAGTGAGACAGAGAACATCAAAAGCTGGCAAATGCAGATTGGAAATCATCATGGCCCAAAAAACACAATTGCTGTTTTGGGGCTGCTGTGTAGGAGCAGTGGGCGTAAATTTGGACGCTAATATGAATATTGTCGTGGAATAAAGGGAAATGAACAAATGTTATGCCCAGTTCACGCCTTAGACCACCCCCACACCCCGCTCTCCCATCTATCGCATGAAATGAAGCATGCGAGATTTCATAAAAAAGCGCAAAGGCGAAAGTAAATGTATTTCTTGTTGATTGGCTCTTCGCTTCCTAGCCAGGATATTGATAGAGGGCCATGGCCAAAAGGCGGCACGATTTGGATTTGATGGTGGGCATGGGTAGGTGGAGGGGGTGTGGAAAATAGCTGGGAGGACAGCGAAAACTTCAATTTCAGTCGATGCAGAAAAATGGCTGGCAATACGTAAGTGCTTCATGGTAAATGAAATCTATATAAACGCTTCGCTGCGCATTGTGTTCCATGCCCCCCCTTCAACTTGAATGATGCCACAATGCTTGCTCGATGTGCGATTCCCGTTTTACTCGACACTCGCTGGTCATCCTACGACAACAGAGTCTTCCAATTTCTCTGCGAGACTCTGGGCCACATTTGACCTATGCTTTTTGCCCTGCCCTCAATTTTGTAAAGTGAGTTTTAAAAATAATTTTATTAATTTGATGCTTTTGGATAACCAAATGACGGCTGACATTGAGTTTGGTCTTTTTCTTTTTTTTGTGTATATGCCACCAATTGGATTACTGAAATTATGCTGCAGACAGCAGTTGAAAGCGTTGTACAAAATTCGATTAGCGTTCGCAGAAAATGTGTCTTAATTGCAATCATTTCAACTCAATTATAAAAAGTTATCCCATTTCTTTCTTTATAAAGTTATAAAAGATAATGTTTTTTTTTGGAAGATTATTAACAAGTAAAGCGCAGTTGAAGAGCTAAGTAAGTATAAGAAAATTAAGAAGGATTCTATTTTGGTTAGATTAAATTAAATAATATAATATTATATGTGATCTGAGTTTTGAAAATTTAACATATTCAATCTTATTAGCAGATAAACAGCAGCAAAAATTTGCCAAAAATTTTAGATGGTATTAAAATTTTAAATCTAAACATTAAGAGAGTATATTGAAATATGAACAGCAATAAAAGCATGTAAAAATATCATCTTTGGTAATAAAATATATTTATAAATAATGAAGGATTTTATTAAATAAAATATAAAAATTTTTATGAGGCTTGCGTTTTGAAAGATTTTAAAATAGTAAATCTTATCTTCAAGATAAAAAGCAGCAAAAAAATATAAATAAAAGCTTTCGCAACGGAAGATAATACATCTATGTATAAGGCCTCAATTTTGGATAATTTAAAGCCTATAAATAGCAACAGAGTATATCAAATTATGAGCTTATAAACAGCAATAAAATATGTAGAAATACCAACTGATAAATAGCAACAATATAGAACAAAAATGAATCCCTTTATTTGCATAAGAGAACCAGAAATATTTTATCAGTTGACGTAAAAATCTGTGATAATAGAATGTTAATAAATAATGAAAGATTTTATTTGGATTAAAAAGTTTAAATAAAATAATAAAATTGTATATGTCGTCTAAGTTTTGAAAAAATATAAAATAGTAAATCTTATTAGAAGAAAACCAGCTGCAAAAATATACAAAAGTGCTTTGTAAAATGCCTGAATTTGGAATAATTTTAAAAATGTAAACCCAGCAACAGACTATGTCAAATGATGAGCAATAAAAACAGATAAATAGCAACAATATAGAACAAAAAATGTATCCATTTATTTGAATAAGAGAACCAGAAATATTTCTCAGTTGAAGTTAAGATCTATGATAATAGAAAATTCTTAAAAAAAAAGACAGATGAAATGTGCTCGTTTTATTTTACACACATTATTTTACTTTTGTCATCATTCATCGCTTGTGCAGTTGCACAAAACCCACACACAGGACACACACACACACCGAGGCGACACACACTCGTTGACGTCCGAGGTACAAAGCCTTATGTCAGTCATGGGCGTGTCATGGGCGTGTCTCTGGCTTGTCATGGGGCTTATCAAAATTTACAGCTGTCGTCTGTGTTTTCTGTTTGGCATCTCTCCCATATTTTGTTTATGTGTGTGTTGCGTTTGCATCTGGCCATAATAGATATATATATAAATATATATATATATATATATTTCTACTTGAAATTAATTTCTCAAGAGCTCAAGTGCACATGTGACGAGCAAGCACACACACACAAGCACACACAAGCACACACCCACAAACTGACACATATTCCCTTTTCTAAACACTTGCAGTAAACAATGTTGTACATATGTATTTATATATATATAAATATATATATATATGTATATATACATATTGTAAATATGCTCCATATGCATTATGTTGACGTAAATCTGTTCAATCTGTGCCTCTGACATGTGTTCCTTATTTTTGTTGCTGTTGTTGACTATCAGATTAGTTGCCATTTGTTGTTGTAGTTGTTGCTGTTGCTGTTATTGTTGGAAACCATGTTGTATTATAATAACTCAGAGGATAATTCAAGTGGAGCTAAGCCTGCTGATGTGAAAATTGCCATTAAAATTTATACTTCAAGCAAGACAAACTGATTGCAATTCACTCACTCAGCAACTCAAAAGCAATTGTAGATTTTGGTAAACAAATTGCAACAAGATATTTATACAAAAGTTACGTACTCATAGAGCAAATATGTGAAATATATTTGATCTTCCACATATATATATATATATATATATGTCTTGCTAATTGGCAAAAATGTTGCCTTGGAGTCAAATGAACAAATTTCATGTCTTTGCAAAAGTTTTCTGTGTGGTCTTTTTGGGCAGCTTAGCTTTAATAATCTTGAAAGCACTTTGGCCAAAGAAGTTTGGCCAACTTTGAATGCATGTTAAACGAGTCCAAATAATAACTAAGACCATTTATATGATATCTTTCAAGTAGCTGGCAATAAATATTAAATTAAAGGTGTTACTTGAGCTAAACATTACTGTTGACATTGTGCTTAACTTCGCTCAATTGATTATCGCAACTACTCAACACATATTTGCACAAATGTTGAGGGTTTTTTTTTTTGTATTATTTATTTATTTTTATGTTAGTTGTTGTTCTTTGTGCGGTTGTTTTTGTTATTCTTGTGTGTGTTGCCTGAGTTGTTTTATGCTTCACAAAGTTCACGAATGAAAATAAACAAACAAACAAATAAATGAAAAATGTGTGGCAGGCAGCGGAAAAGAATGCCATTAATATTTGTACAAGTATACCTTTTTTATATATACTTACATATATATATATTAAATACATATATATATATATATATATATGTATATATTTTTTTATTAGCTACAATTCGTCACTGAGCTGTTAAAGTTGCTGTTGTCGTTGGCGACACGTCGTCGCCGGCCTCGTTTGGGCCGGGCTAAGTGTTGTTATTAAAGAGCCAAAAGTTGACTGTTGACTGTTGACTGTCGACTCTTGAGGTCTTTGGCAGTTGCCGTGCCAACCACCCCCTTGGCCATAATTGTTGCTTGCCACATTTTAGCCCACCTTCAGTTACTTGAGCACCTTTTGCGCTTTTTTTCCTGTAGTTTATTTTATTTGTCTGCTTTTCACTTATTTTTCTCTTGCACAATTTTTGTCGCTTTTATAACTTTTGGCTTTTAGTGGCCTCCTAAGAGGCTCAAATGGTTTCCACACACACACACAACATATGAGTAATGCCTCCAGACAGACCCACCACCAGCACACAAAAGAATCAAATTATATAAAAAAAAATAATAATAATAAAATAATAAACAACAGAGTAGCTGCTGTATAATATTACGTATACGCACATATTATTCCCGTGTTGCTAATAAACACCTTGCGGGCATATCAAGTATTATTCAACTTCATATGAAATATTACTGCCTCCATCAGCAGAGGTAAGTAAATTAACCTCACGTAGAGGGAGGTGAGCGGTGACAAATTAGTTTCATTTGATGCGGCTTATAAAACCACATTTTGTGGCTCTTAATTTAACAAGAATTCATCTACTACCAAAAGACTTTTAAATATAATTAAAATTCTACGCATGAAAAGGGGATGTAAAACTGTTTCCCAGCCATTAAGAATATTTTATTGAATTTTAATATTCATTATCTAATCTGATATTCATTGCATAATCACTCTGAAAAGGTGTTTTTTAAGTGGGTCAAGCATTCCATAATTTTGTCAAAAGTAATCTGAATTTTCAGGAAGCCAGTGCTTTTTGAACATGTTTTGACCTCTAGATGAAAACTGCACAAAACTGCGTGAAAACTGCAGGAAAACTACATTAAAAACTTCACAGTTTACAACGATAATCTTTCTCAATATTCTCCATTCAATTGTAGCATCAAAAAGTTCTTTTTAAAACTTTCGCTGTAAATTCACTATACAAATTCTGACCCAGAGAAGATTGCCATAATCAAAATTGACCGAATGCGAGTTGCCCAGACTTATCCTCTATGGAATGTCTCTTTTTTGTGTTCATTAATATAAAATTGAAGTGAGAGAAAATGGCAAAAGAAAAATCCACTCACCGACAACTGCAACAATTTAATTCTGATTTATTAATTGATTTCGCTGCTCTTTTTTGTGTGCAACTACAATTAATCAATTTCTTTCGCTGCACAATTAACTGAAGAGTTTCAGTAAAAAATATACAAAAAAAAAAAAACATTAAAAAGATACACAATTGGAGCATAGGGATATAACATCAATGACATAAAAAAGTGCTTCTTCTCTTAGAATTCGATTTCTTTGCATTTCTTTGCTATCGACGCAGAAGCAGTTTATTAATTTTCATTTGCACTTTCACTTCACCTTTTTCTACACCTTAACTTTTAGAAGCTTTTTATTTTTACTTTTTTGCACAAATTCAAAAACGCTTCTATCATTTATTTTCTTTTCGAAAACTGTTATTAAGACAATAAAAAATATATAAATTTGCATTCGCTGATTTTTAATTAAAGTAATCAGTGACTAATATGATAAAAAAAAACGAGTCAATTCGTTTTCTTCACAAGGTGTTAAAAATGTGTCAAGCATTGTATTATTTAAATTATTTCGCTAAATTAAGTAAGCCAAATTTTAACTTAAAATTCTTATACAAATCGCGTCTTCAAAAAATTATTTAGTATTTCATTCACCAATCAATCATTGTATGGAAAATAAGGAATTTTGCTAAAGTTGAGTAACAAAATTGTAGCTCAAATTTCTCATACAAATCCCGCCTCAAAAAAAAGTATTTAGTGAAGAGTTAAAAATTTCCACTTTATGTTTAAAATGTGCTTGTATTTATTATAATGCATTACTATTAAAATATATTTGTTAAATCGTTTTTTCATTCTTAAATCTAAAATTTAAAATGTGCTTGCATTTATTATAATCCATTACTATTCAAATATATTTGTTCGCTTTTACATTCTTAGGAATACAAAACTATGCGAGCAAATCTAAGGCAAAAATATCAAAATAAAATATAAAATAAAATGTAAATCACAATAAATCGCAGACACACAAATCAATTCATATAAAAGCTGATAAAAAATAAAGTATAGGAATATATATAAATTCGATTGTACAGTAAAAATGATATTAGTATTTTAAAGAGATTGCCCCAGGCCATAACTGCTGTTGTTGACCCACTCTAAGAGGCGGCCCAAAGTGATGGCCATCAGTAGCAGGCAATCCCCCATCCAATCTGCCGGCAAACCTTCTCTAACAAGTTGCTAATGCTGCCTGCTAAAATTTATTGTGCGTCTGTCTGTCTGTCTGTCCGTCAGTCGGTCAGTTGCTTTCCTATCCTATCTCTTTCTCTCTACATTTCTACACATTCGTTGTGGCAAGTTGTTGTTGTTGTTGTTGTTGTTGTATTAGCTGCAGCGCCTTGGGGAAATTAGTTTTGTGTGGCTGCCTGCGCCTCGCCTTCTTTTCCTATTAGAGATTTTACTACTTCCTATTTCCGGCACACACACACACACCCGCACACACTTACACACACACACACATAAACAGCAAGCCATCTTTCCCTTTGTGTTGTTTTTTTTTTTTTACATTCACTTTCATTTTATGGAAATTTCACACCATTTTACTTGCCGCAAGTGCGAACTGGCAAAGTTATACCTTCAACTTCCTTCTTCATTTTTTATGCCACTCTTTTTGCATTTTGTATGTGTACACTCATTTTTTTTAGCTCTTCTGTTTAGTTTTAATTTTTTTGGTTTGGCGATTGCGCCACTTAAATGTTTGCTGCGTAAAAATTAAATATGCGTAGTGCTTGCAAAAATTGCGCTGAGACTTTGAAGTGTTGACAAGAGAATATTACAATTGTAGGCACTGGAAAAGCTTAGGAATTAAATTAAAAGGATTAAAATTAATGTAAGTAAAGTAATAAAAAAAATAATCATCAGATATTAAATGGTTAAATTCTAGCTTACAGATTTCTCAACATAAATACATATTTTTTCAGTCACAACTCAATGAAAAGTTTGGCATAAATATAAATGAAAATTTTACCTGCTTTTTATTAATTTCTTAGCACAACATTTCGCACCGAATATACAATAAAAAACTGTGTGGACAAGCAACATACAACAAAAAATTTGTTGTGCAAAAAAAAAAAAAAATCAACAGCAGATGCCACACTTTGGTGCCACAAAAAGCAACAGCAACAGCAGCAGCAACAGCAACAGCAGAAGCAGAGCAGCATAAAACTGAGGAATTATTTGAAAACACGTAGCAAACATCAAACAAATTGTGGCGGAATCCTTTTAGCCGAGCTCTTTTCACACGACAGAAGCAGGAGCTTCAATGGCTGCTTCCGGTTTGCTCTGCGTTATGGCAGCACTTCCGTTTCATCTTTTTGCAGCTATGCTCGGTGCTCGATGCTCGATGCTCGATGCTGCTTCTGCTGTTGCAGCACTCCGAAATTAATTCAAGCAGCAAAAATGGCGCGTTGATAACTTTGCGCAAGGCAACAACAAGGACAACAACAAGGACAACAAGGATAACAAGGACAAAGCCACCCGCTGTCTAAATGCTCGCACAGATGTTGCTTTTCTTTTTTAGTCCCAAATAATTTTATTTTCTTTTTCTTGTTTTTTTATTTTTCATTTCTTTATTTTTTTTTTGTCCATTCCAATTTGGACCGCATGCCGACTTAAAGCAAAACTCACAGATTTGTCACAGGATATGTGTTTAAAGTCGCATGCTGCGCACAGGACATTGAGCACAGGACATAGATACAGACACAGGATTCCAAAGTCATCGTTCATCGTGCGAAATTCTCGTCGCGACTGTCATTTGAGCTTACATTTAAGTCGAACCAAGTTCAATGTCCCACACACTCACACACACACACACACACACATACGCAAAAGACACACACCAGACACACACACACACACACAAGACACACACAGACAGCTGTCTGTTAGCCAACTGCTCATTAGTCCTTCGGAATAATTACAATGTCAGAAGTTGATAATCGAAGTCTGACTTTTTACTTATATCTACACACAGAAAAAAATAACGAAAGAAATTTAGCCTCATCCTTATAAAAATCTAAAGTTAAGCATTTTAGTCTATCTACAATTTGAAATCAGGTATAAAAAAAATATGAAGACATGAAATTTGACTAATATGTTTATGATGATTTTTATATATTTTTATATATCTGAAATATTCATCATATACAAAAAAGTTAGTTAAAAAATAAAAATATCTAATCTATTTCTAAGATGTTTGCAATGAGTTTTACATTTATTTATATGTACACGCAGAGAAAATTTAGCCTCATCCTTATAAGAATTTTAGCTTAAAAATTTTAGCCCTAAGCGAAAATCTACAATCTGAAATCAGGTATACAAAATAAAGAATGAAGACAAGAAACTCGATTAAATGCTGTTAATTAAAGACTAAAAATATTTAATTTATTTTAAAGATGTCTTCGATAAATTTTATACTTGTATGAAGAATTTAATTAAATATAAGAAAAAAAGGATTTAAAATATATTTAAGGTATTTTCGATGATTTTTATATTTGAATATAAGAAATTATACAAAACGGTATTTTGTTTCCATATTGAGCAAAAAATAGTAGTGGAAAAAATGGTTTGAAAGCAGCAAAATATCATCAAAACTTATAATTTTAGCTGCTCTTCTGACTAAAAAAAACAGCATAGAAAATCATGTATAGATTTGTATGTTTTAGAGAATAATTTTAGCAACATGTTTTTTTTTTTCAAATAAGAGAAAAACAGAAAATTTGTTGAAAATTGATGACAAGCAGCTTTTGAAAACACATTCGATTTGAATGGTAATATTTTTCTGTGCTTGGAATGATGGAAGCAACCACGTTGAGCCGTTAGGGTGCACCACAAAATGGGCCAAATGAAAAGTTGGCCTGGTCAATAGAAAATACATATGTAGGTGGTTGAATGGTTAAGTGTTTGCCCGAATGGGTGGGTGGGTTGGTTGGTTTGTGGATTTTGGCTTATGTGGAAAGCGTTTGACTGCCAAGCGGGGTTTTTTGTATGCTTGCCAATAAGTCAAGGCGCACACAAAAAAAAAAAACAAATAAAACAAAAAGAAATGAAAATGTTTTATCTGCCCTCGGCGCAATTTACATAAAAAACGGACTTTGGCATGTGTGTGTGGAAACAAGGGAAAAAGTGTACAAAATAAAAATGGGAAATGAAAAGGAGCAAAATGACAGTAGTTTTGAGATTAGCTTATGATGCGAGGCCCTCAGAACAGAACATGCAAGCAGCTTAACAGCACACACACCTCCCCCTCCCCCCTTGTGCAGAATGTTACTTAATTAAGGACATTGCTCCCTTACCCAAAGAATGCAAATGAAGTGCGCGACAAAAAAAAAAAAGAAAAAAAATATAAGTGAAAAATGGAAAAAAGTCATTTTCTATTAGCAGGCAAACAATTTTAATGCCGCAACATAAGAAAATTGCCGAAAGAGTGGGAAAACGGAGGCGAAAACATAGAAGAGCAGCAAGAAGAGTAACGGGAAAAAAAGATAGTAGCAGCCACTCCACTTATCAAGTCTGATAAAAAGCAATAGCAAAGGCAAAAAAAAAATTATACTTTTACTCCCACAACGCAAGCAGCAATAACAAAGTGTAAGTAAAAATCCAGTCAACTGGGCAAAGTGAATTTCGTACCATTCACACACACACACATAGACACACACACACGCATAGAGCGTTTAGTATGGAAATTAAATTTGCATAAATAAACGTCGACATGGGGAAAAGCGACAACGACATCAACTTGAAGCAGACAGCTTCCACGCAGCAAGGACACCACAGCCAGGATAACGTATGAATGTGTGTGTGTGTGTGTGTGTGTTCACGTGTGTGTGTGTGTGTTACGCATAGTGCTAGAAGAGTTGTCTAAGCACCACTAAACCACAAATGCGCCGCCAAGCGACAAGCAACGAAATCTCAAATTCGTCTTGCGCACAAACAAAATCAAATTGACAGCAAAAAAAAAATAAATAAAAAAAAAATGAACAACAAAATAGGCAGCAAATGTCAACACATTTCTATGAAAAAATTGTGAAATGAGAAAAAATGTTAAAGACCACTAAAAATTGTATGGGTAAAAAAAAAGAAGATAAATAAGTAAAAAAAAAAGTGCACTTTGCAATAAGGGTTGCCACACAGCGTCAGTCAGGGGTAAGTTAACTGTATCAAAGGGTTGCCATGACAATCGCTGGGGCTTTGGTAGTTGAAAGTGTTAAGCTACTACACAAATCAAGGTCAAGTACTCCTAATCTTGACTGAAACTTGCAAACAATATGGGCAACTGGCGGCTGATAAAGACAGCTGCAAACTTGCGCCAAAAACTTAGCAATTTTTGATTATAATTTTAATATTAATTCTGCTTGTTATTAAAGTGGAAAAGAATATTGAAAAGTCTTCATTTATTTGCCAAGCAGAGTCTCACATAAATCAAGAGTAGCAAACACTTTGTTTCACTAGGTCAACAAATAAATAAGCCGCCAAATAATACCTAAAAGATATCAATTCCATTTCATGCAAGACAACAAAACTGCCCTTTCTTAATCAAATGAAGACATTAAGGATTAATGGTTATGCCGAAAAATAAGACACAACAAAAAAAACACATCAACTTAATTATACTGTCACAAACTGGATATATATGTTTTGCTTATGCGTGCCTAATCTCTCATATGTTTATCAAAAAATATTTGCATTACCAAAAAAATAAACGAAGAACCTCAGCTGGTGGCAAGCATTACGTAACCGAATTAAGTTCATTATACCAACAACAACAACAACAACAACAACGTGCGAACAACACACAGCACACACACACACACAACACACACACAGTCAGAAAATCGCGCTAATTTCATACAGCTTAAAGTCTTCATTATTTACAATGCTGGCTAAAAACCTGAGCCGCATTCGGTTGCAAGGCCGCAAAAACATTACTCAAGCTTAAGGGCGAACAAGCAACGGAAAAAATTATGTTTCTCCTGTGGCGCACACCTTGACAAAAGCAACAACAACAACAAGAACAACAATAAAGACACCGTTGAAAATGACAAGGCCAACAATAAATAAACTAAACAAACGCCAAAGCAGCCGCAAAATCTACACAAAAATCTGCAAACAAATGACAAACAAGTGGAGCCAGACAACAAAACAACAAAACAACAAACCAAAACCACTGAACGACAACAAAACACTGAGTACGAGATGTTCTTGCGAATACACACACACACACACACTAACACACACCAACGCACACATACAAAACAGTTTGGCAATTTGGCCAAAACGCTGCCATAACATTGCCACTGATTCGCCCTTACCAACCTGAGCCAATTTTAGCACTTACCTAAATGTTCCACCAAACTCATATCGCTCACATAACGCCAAGAAATCAAAGCAATATAAAAAATAATAACAATTATAATAAAAATATATATTTAAAAAACTTTAAAAACCTTTAAATTAAAATGCACAGAAAAGTATGCTATACAAAATTGAACACTTACTAAAAAAACATAAAGTAATGAAAATATAAGATTAGAATCAATAAAATTAAATCCTTCAAATGTCATTCACCCTTTTTATAAATTTAAAAACATTTCAAATCTTTTAAATCTCATTCACCCTTTTTGCATATTTAAAAACAAATACTATATAAAAATAGGAATCCAAATTTTAAAGCAACGTAAAAATAAAATGCGCAGAAAAGTATGCTATAAAAAATTGAGCACTTACTGAAATAATATAGTAATAAAAATATAAGAAAATCAAATTTTTTTATAACTCATTCACCCTTTTTGTAGACTCAAAAATAAATCAAATCTTTTAAATCTCATTCACCCTTTCTGTATATTTAAAAATACAAGTCCAAATTTTAAAGCAACTTAAAAATAAAACGCGCAGAAAAGTATGCTATAAAAATTGGACAAGAAAACTAGGCGAAATTGCGATGAATTTGATTTCGCGAATGTAAGCAGCTAATTGGTTGAGCTGTTTTCACACCCCAAATAATATGCATGCAAATCGCCTTGCATGGGCGTGGCAGCATAAATTGCAATCCCCACCCCCCACCTCACCCCACTCCTATATATTTACATCTAACTAGCCCACAAGGCTATGAAGATGCCTGTAATTGCCACACGGTGAATCTGGCTTACAATTGCACACCCTTGGGGTGTGTGTGTGTGTGTGTGTGTCTGTTAGTAAGCGCTTAGCAAATATAACAAACTACAGTGTATTTGCATTTTAGCCAGCCATCCACACCAACTCACACACACACACACACACACACAATGCAATGCATATAAATAGCACAAGCCGATTGCTCAGATTATTAGGATTGCAATAGTTGTTGTTATTATTATTATCGCTGCCAACACATTTGGCAATTAGTCGGTTGCCACTAGCAAAATCAGATATCAATTGCATTGTTTAGTATATTAGCACAGTTTTTTTTTTCTTTTTTATTTACAATCGGGATAGATATTTCCCCATTGATTATGCAGCTGCTGATTTTGGTCATGTTTTGTGTTGCATTTTTGATGAGCATCCAAATTTGGCACAGCAAGCCCAATGTTTAATTAACAATGCAGATTGCAAGCATTTATTATTGTTTATACCCTGTAAACAGTATGAAAATTAAGAGGGTTTGCATAACGTAAACAAAAGTTAATAAAAAATAAAGCCAAATATTTCAGGCTCTGTTTTATAAATATTTTTGAATTTTTTATTTTTTTACAACACACAAATTATATATATTTAGATATATATATAAATTATAGGTCATCTGCAAGTTGTGCTTTTTTGTAATTTACACCTTTTAATTGTTTTGTTTTTAGCCAATAATTGTGGAAAATGTTTGGTGCGTGATTTCAATGATCTCACATGGAGTTCAAAAACTTTTGTTTTGGGTCGCAAATTGTTTTCAACCTGGCAGCGGAGAACAACAACAACAACATGCAAAATTAATTACAATTGTCGAAAGTTCCATGTAAATGGTTTCAAGCATTTAATGATGTGTGGCACACAAATTGCAATTAACAATCGCAGCAGTTGTTGTTGTTGTTGTTGTTGTTGCAGCTGCCACTTACACATAAGTGCCTATATATTTATATATGGCACCAATTAATTTATATGCACGTGTTGAAGGTCTTGAAAACTCGTTTCAATAATTGATTGCTAATCCAGTGGAACTTTTGATGTGCTAATTTGTCAAGAGATTGGAACAAGACAAATGTTCAATTTTAATTGTTTGTGATTGCAAATGATTGAGTCAATCAAAGACGTATTAAAACAATTGAAAGAGGTGTGAAAAACCAAGTTTCAAGTTGTTTAAATGTTGACTTATTTAATTTGAGCGGAAAGTGGCAGAGTTTTTTGGTCTTTTATTACATTGTCAAATAACAAAAATATTAACAGTCTTTACATATGCCAAATCTTAGTCTAGCAGCTGAATAATTCACATAACATTCGGTTTAAATTAGGGGTAGCAAAAGGTATTTAACAGTGGAGAAAAAATTCGAGTAAAATTCGAGCCCCTAAAAGCATCGACCCCAAGCTGAGTGTCAGTTTTAACAGTCATTTAACAGTGCTCGAACTTGAAGGGCATGCAATCCACATGCGATCCACACACAGTTGCCCCATTAAAATTTGTTATGTGGCAGTTGAGCTCTAACGTTGCAGCAACTTTAATGCCCCTCGGTGGTAACATGTTAATTTTCAAGGAACTTATTACAAGCCGGCTGCGTAGAGAAACATAGGAAGGAAGGGAGGAAAGAAGGAATCAAGGAATGAATGGTGTGCGTGTGTGTGTGTGTGTGGAGTCGAGTGACGGGGTGTGTGTGTGTGTGGTGTCAAGTGACGGGGTGTGTCACTTTGATTTCTGCAGAGAAATGCGCTTTAATTTCAAGCAAGAGGCTAATTTTTGTGAAATTGGTTTTTCAGCATCAGCAGCGCCAGCACAGAGAGAAAGTGGCAATATTTGATAGCCAAACTGGGAGACTAAAAGCCAAAAATTGTCGAGATTTAAAAAAAAAAAAAATTAAACGAAAATGTTTAAAGCCAAAATCAGTCTTTAAACAACTTGGCAGATATTTTCAATAAATTTTGTGTTTATTATGTGACATAAAACGGCATAAGAAATGTCAAATAAATTAAAATGTAAAAAAAAAAATAAGCACGCTTGAAAATGCCGAATATTTTATGCTCTAAAAATTATCGTTTTAACTTAAGTATTCCCAAATCTGAACTCTGAATGTGCTCAGCATAAATTTAATAAATAATATATGTATCATTATTTCTATCCGATGTACAAAATACATAGTAATCACATGGGATAATGTCATGTTTTTAATTCATTTGTTCATTTTCGTTGAGCAAATTTACATAGAAAACCTGCATTTCGATAACATTATTCAACCCCACCACACGAAAGGGCATAACAAATGAAGGTAAATCGCAAAACAAGGTGCACAAAATCATTTTTACCATAAAATTTATTGCTTTCTGGGTTTTCTCAAATATTTGCCCCAAACACACAGACTCACACAGAGAGAGAGAGAGAAAGTGGCACACACACACGGAGTTTTGGGCAGACGTTGCTGCAGACTCAACCGGCGCACAAGTGGGACTCAAAAGTGTTTTATAAACCCTCAATTGCTGTCAATTTATTGACAACATGTCGCAGCAGCATCTCCACCAACGCCTCAGGCTAAAAAAACAGGGGTAAAGAAAAACCTTTTTATAATAAAAAAAAAATTACAAACAGGCATCAAGCGATATTTGTTTGTCAGAGCCTTTGGGCATCCAAAACATGCTAAGAGACTGCAGGCCACACACACACACACAGACACATATATACATACATATACAAATACATATATACATATGCATACAAGTGGTTATCCTTCATCCTTCTTTCATACTCTGTAGCTAAATCATATGTATAAAAAGGGCACCATACATAAATAAATATTATCTCAAGTTATTTGTCGATTTGGTAACTAAATAAATACAAATATATAAATACAAAATATATGACCAATCGTTAGGACTTATTCGACAGGGTATCAACTAGTCGAGCATTGTTGCAACAATCGTAATACACTTCTTTTTTCTTCTTGTGAGAAATGCGCACAATTTACAATAGGAATTGCTGCGTTTGCATTTGGATAACTCGGCGTATGCGCAATCAGCGCACAATTGCTAAAAGCATGACGACAACGGCAACAACAACAACAACAACAACAACAACAGCAGCTACATGCAGGTGACAGAACACAACAAATTCAACACAAAAACGAATGTTATATTTTACATTTCAATTGTTTTTTATGATTGCGCTCAAAGTGCACACGTACCACGAAAGCCTGCTAAAAAAGGCAGAAAAAAATCAAAATAACAGAGAAAAATTGTTGTTGCTGTCTTCCGGCTGCCAATTTGAATCTGTGCGTGTAAATTGCACAACAGCTGCTCAATTGACAGCCGCTGTCTGTATAATGTGAGTGTGTGTATATAAATATATATGTGTGTGTGTGCGTGTGTGTATTTGTGCTATCAGCATTTTGCTTGATTTTATGGCACGCCGCCGGTTTGAAATTGAAAGTGAAAAATGCCTTTCTCAGGTGCTTAAGTGATGAAGTGCCAATTGCTGCCACTGTTTTTCCCTACTTACTACTTTGCTTTGATTGCGCCCCAATTCCGATTACATCGACCGAGTGTGTGCATGTGTGTGTATGGTGTATGGCTGTGTATGAAGTGTACCCTTACGTATCGATCTCCAACCCCTCAAATAAAAAACGAGTAAGAATTCTGTAGTCGAGATATCTCGACTAAGATATACCCTGCACCAAGTTGTTTAAAATATTCAAATTTTATTGTCTAAGTCATTTCTCTTAGCAAGCCCAGACACTGAAAAGTAAAAGAAACGAAAGCAGCCCGAACTGATCCCTAATTGGCTGGCTAGAAACACGAGCATATACACACATACATACATTCATATGCACACGTAATCGTACGTAACGGCGTTCTTCAGAAACACACAAAAACAAATTGACGCTCGCATCGATTATGATGCCATCTCTTTCTCACACATGCGCTCGCATGCAGAAAATGCTTTTCTGGCTGCTGGTAGAAATGAGATCAATATGAGAATATATTTTCGACCATAACTTGGGTAATTCTTATCTGATCTTAACGAAATTTAGACAGTTGGTCAACAATATACATATGGAAATTATATAGTAATTAAATTCTACCTTTAAAATTGTGGAATTTATTTCTGTCGGAAATCAAAATGTGTCAATAATCGAGAAACGGAGGCAGTAATCGATAAAATAAAGCAAACTTGATCTGCACCGGATTTACGAAACCTGTAATTTAAAATTTAAGTTTCTAGCTCTTATAGTCTCTGAGGTCCGCGTGTTCATACAGACAGCCAGACGGATATGACTATATCGACTCGTCTGTTGATGCTGATCAAGCATATATATACTTTATGGGCTTGAAATGTCTCCTTCTGCCTATTACATACACAAAACCTTTATACCCTTTTCAGCCATTTTCAAGGATATAAAAAGAAAAGGAAAAAAAATTTACATTAGGTAACAAAATTTTATGGCTTCGCGTGTGTGAATTACATGGAGGCACAACCATATGTAAATGGAAATCTATGGGACGACTTTCTTATATGTACACATATGTACGTGCGATGTGAATGGAATCAGCTGCCATTCGGTGCTTGTAGCCCGGTAAATGTCTGGAGAAGCGTAATTAGATGGGCGATGCCATTTGCCTATTCTAAGCGCGGCATATTAAAATGAAATAATACAAAAAATACACGCACAAAAATCAATACAACACGCATAAATCGAACAAATAAATATAATAAACAGAAAACTATACGATTTTAATAATAAGGCATGACGAAAAAGGAAAGAAATGCTAAATGCCAAAGTTAATAGCTATAATTAAATACAGCTTAAGTTGGCTTAAGCCAAATATAGTTAACTATTTGGTAATTCATATTAAATGGTTGCCTTTAGAATGACGTCAGCAGTTGTAGGTTTTCCCCAAGTTTACTTAGTTTCTTGATTTTCCTTTACTTGTATTAACATTATATAATTAGTGATATTTACATAATAGATTTGCATGATTTTTTTTGTTTGCTTTAACATGTTAAGAATCTATATAAACTGTTACTGGCTGTATTTTTCAGCTTTGTGTATAATTAATAATAAAAAAAAATTACGCATTTTTGAAGCAATCGGATTTTTTTCCCCTTATTTATTATTTAGTGCAGTACTCAAAATTATAAGAGTTAAAAAATGCATGAATCAAGGGAAAAGTAATTCTCATAAGTATTAAATTGCGAAAAGGTGTTAGTTGATGAGTTTGCAAAGTTCTTTCAAGGATTTAAATCACGAGCAACTCTCAGGAGACACCAAGCATTACTTTACGTCATAATTTTTTATTTATTCATTAAAATTTCATAATTCAACCGGTCAGCTTTTAATCTAACAAGTTTATATAAAGTTCATATATTATTATTATTTTTTTTTTTTTTTCATTTAGCCAAGTTTGGAAAAATATCTCACTTATGGTGGGGCAGTAAAAGCATCGGCAGTGGCATAAAAATGCAAATTATACTCAAAAGGTTACCCTAAATATTAAAGGAGAAGGCATCAGTCAACAGCAGAAACAACAACAGAGCTGAAAGAGCTGTGGGTCATTGGGGCAACTCCCAAAAGCACAGTTATTTGCTGGCAACTGGGCCACTTCAGCGCAAACTACTAAATTAAGGCGCTTGGTAATAAAACAAGCCAAAAGTAGAGATGATGCCCAAGTAGATGCAATAACAACAACAACAACACCAACAGTGGCAACAAACAATTTTACAACTTGAGGCGCGCGCTAACATAAAAATAAATTTCTTATTTACATAAAGAAACTTTTAGGCAGGCATACAAAAAAATGAAATCAAAATAAAAACCGCAAACGGAAAAATCTTGAGTGGCAAGGGAAGCAGATAACCGCCAAAAAAAAAAATTATAATAAAGAAGAAGAAGCCAACAACGAGGCAACAAACATTAACAACAAATACATTTGCATATTTATTTATTTATTTTTCTTTTAGCTTTTTTTTCTCTATAACTTCTTTGCTGCACACACACACACACACACACACACACACAACAGATTAACACACGCATACAACTCCAAGTGTAGATAAGGGGGGAACACGGTGTTGCTCGAAAAGTATGCAACAGCTAAGTGACTTTTGTTGTTTGACGGCCTAGTTGAAAAATATTTGTATATGGACAAGTTTGAAGCATGCAATCAAATGAAATGCTATGAAAACGACAACGACTGAGAAATGCTCTTTTGAAGAATATTTACTTGAAATTAGATTTTTCTTGCTGAATTAGAATCTATTTAAAAATAAGTAAACATTTATAAATTTATATGTACTGATACCAAAAACGAATAGCGAATGCTCTTTGGATGAAATTAACTTGATTATAAAAATTTCTATCTGATTTAGAAAACAATTTATAAACAATTAAAAATTACTACTTTATATGTAATAAAGCCGACAAAAAATTAGGAATGCTCTTTCGAAGAAATTTACTTGTAACTAAATTTTTATATCCAAATTAGAGATCATTTGAAGAGCAGGTAAAAATTTACTAATACGACAAAGAATAACAAATGCACTCTGAAAGAAATTTACTTGAAACTAGATTTTTTCTTACTAAATTAGAAATAAGAACAAGTAAAAATAATTATTTTATGCATAATTAAACCGCCAACTAATGCTCATTCGTAGAAAATTTACTTGAAACAAATTTGTTTATCCAAATTAGAAATCAATTAAAGAACTAGTAAAAATTACTACTTTTAATGAAAACAACAACGAATAAAAAATGCTCTTTCGCAGATATTTATTGAATAATTTATAAATAAAAAATCTATTTAAGAACAAATAAAAATTGAATTACATTATTAAAATGAAATTAAAATTAAATTGATCACTTTTCAAAATTCTTTTACCAAATTTATTTTATAGACTAATAATTTAAAAAATGTATTCTTCCGCTCGAATACACCGTAATATTTTCAGTAACGCCAACAGCTATGCAAAATTGGATAAGCCTTAGGATAGTATAAACTTAAAACCTTAACAAATAGATTATATATGGGGTTCGGTAACAACCAGCTGACACAAATACGCCAAAAAGTGAATAAGGCTCGAGGATCTGATGGAAACTGGGCCAACTTTTCTAGGTAACGGGCATTAAAGGCAACGATGCGTGTATAATTTGGACTGGATATGTTTTTAGCTGAGTGTGTGTGTGTGATGGGTGTGTGTGATTGGTGTGTGTGTGTAATGTGGGTGTGCGATGGGTGTGTGTTTGGGTGTTTTTAGCAACGTACTATAACAATTCCCAGCGCAGCATTTGGCTTTTGCTCTGTTTGCAGTTGTCGGCTGTTGATTTGCTTACATTGCCAGACGCAGCTGCACATTTAGATATGTGTTTTGCTGGCGTAGATATGTACTTACGGGATGAGGCGGGTGGGGGGAGACGGGAGTGAGTGTATAAAGCTAACGTTTCCCGCTTGTCTGTTTTCATTTGGCTGCTGCTGGTGTTGTTGTTGTTTTTGTTGTTGTTGCTTTTCACAGCCATTTGGTCGCATAACCATCTCTATTTTTTTGTTGTTGTGCTTTGTTTTTGTTTCGCAGTGGCCATAAATATTCAGTCATTGTTTTGCTTTATTATTTTTATGGTTATTGTTACGGTGAAAACGCACCTCTTCCCACCCCCCCTGCGCCCACTGGTATTGTGCCTTTAAAATGTATGTTGATTATTTTTATGGCGCGGTCAGTTGGTGGCCAATCGAGAATCAGAACAGGATCCATTTAAATACGCCTGGTAATATGTCAATATGCAATTCTTTATACATATTTATATACATATATATGTATATACATATTTATGTGCACACATTCACCGCTTAACATGACAAATTGCCACGCCCTCCTTTTAGCATGGGATCAGTATGGCATCGGTCGCTGTCAATGAACGTGAATTTATGCATTCATTCGCGGCGCCAAAAACAAATGGGTTTTTCGGGCTTTGTGTATTGAATTGTGGAGTGAGAACACTGCAAAATTGACTTAAATATTGCCGGGATATGGTGGAAATATATTGACATACGCAGTTTAGCGTGATTTGTGCTTTCTCATTTGACAACAAATCGCATTTCAAATGTTCCGTTCGACCTTAAAATCAGCCAAATTAGCATTTAACAAAACGCAGAGTGAATAAGAATTATAAAAGCCGTGGAAAGTGTAGGAAATGCAAGAATCGAATTATATTGAAATAATTATTATTTTTAATATAAAATAGATTAAAAAATATAAACATAAATAATATAAATATAAATAACATAAATATAAATAATATAAATATAAATAATATAAATATAAATAAGATGAATATAAATAATAGAAATATAAATAAGATTAACACAAATAAAAAAATAATATAAATATAAATAGGATGAATATAAATATAGTTATATAGTTATAGTTATAAATATAAATAATACAAATAACGTAAGTATAAATTTAATTTATTATAATTTGTATTATAAAATAGATTATAAAATGAATATAAATAATATAAATATAAATAGGGTGAATATAAATATTAATAAAATAAATAAAAACAAGATGAATACAAATAATATAAATATAAATAAGATGAAAAAAAATAATATAAATATAAATAAAATAAATATAAAAATCTGCAAGATTGCAATGATTGAAAGACTTATTCGAATAGAAAATATTGATTGACAAAAGAGCATGACTTTATAATTATATATTAAAGCTGATCAAAAATATATATAAATTACGACGTCGGAGACATCTCTCTTAATGCCTGGCAAGCTCTATGAGATAAGAGTTTGATGAAAATCAAAGAAATTTGACTAATTAATAATTAACAAATCCGCTTTTGCTGACTATCTTTAAATTCTTAAAGCTTAAACTCAGTTTAAATCAGACACAGACAACTTGACATATATAGCCAAACTACTTGTGTGTGACACGTGAACACAATTCTGAGTAGAAGATTAACTTACAAAGATATCAGCAACACACACACACAGACACACACACACAGTGGGAGGGGGAAACATAAACACACAAAAACAACAAAACCAAGGCTTGTCAAGTTATGGCTTTTGCTGTAGGCAACAATCCAAGTTTTTGTTCAATTTTCACAGACGAAAGGTTTTCAACCTTTTTTGGCACAACGGCACTTAAACCCGTTGAAATCTGAGTTGTTGTTTGCAATATTTTTTTTTTTTTGTTGGGTTTTTGCTATTTTAGTAACTGGGCTATTAATATTTGTGGCTGTTGTGTTTTTGTTTGCTTTTAGCTGGCAGCCTGACGCCTGATGCCTGACGCCTTTTCTTGTTGTTATTTGTTCGAAGGATGTGTTCATGTCCTCATCCATCCTCATCAACTCTTACTCAGGTCCTGGCTCTATTTTTGTTACCAACACGCTAAACCGAAGAAGGGTAACATGATATAAGGCTAAGCTGTGTTTTTGTCTAGGTTTTGACTTGATTTTAACATTTGGTTTGCTTTCGTTTCGTTTAAAGATTGCCCTAATTTGAATCCAAATATTTGTATTTGGATTTTAGAATGTGCGCTTGTTAATTTCCAATTTGCATTTACACACCTCCCCCTCCCCCTTTTGCGAACAGCAATAATTGCACTTTAGTCTATTCATTAAAAATATTCAAGCGCACACGGAAAATCAATTAAAACGGCCAAAACGATAACAAAACATTTTTAGTGAAACCGCAAATCGCTTTGCCACAAAACCCAAATTGCAATAACAGCTACGAGCAATTGTACCAAAAACCTCAAAAAACCCCAAACCCAATGCTGATCATGTCCACATTAGAATTTAAAGCATGCCGCATAAAATATATGTCTATGTTATTTTATTTACAAGCTCCATTTGTGTCACAGACACTGGTCAAGGGGATGGGGGAGAAGGAATTTTTACCCTCAAGCAATTTACAATTGTTTGCCAATGGGTAAATAAATAAGTGCACTTAAAAACTCGAATTAATTGCAAACACAATGTTGTGTTTAAAATATGGACACACTTTAGGCCTAAATTGCAATAGCAAGAAAAATATGAATATAAATTTAAATTTGTAAGCAAGTAAGAGTGCTCTAGTAGAGAAATGTCGGCTAGAAAATACTCTACATTCAGTTCTCGTTTCGAATTAATAGTCTCTCATTGAGTAAGTGCAAGTTTACTGACCTTTTGTTATTTATTAAAAAACTTAGAAAAATGTAAATATATTTTTGTTTGTGTAATAATAATTTTGTATTGCATTGAAAGTGTTTGCGTCTGCATAAAGTAGAAATTCCTGAATAGTCATGTCAAAAATATAAATGACGTCATTTTGACTACTGCCTAAAAGTGTGTGCAATGTTTTTATATTTTTTTCTTTCTTGAATTATACACATAAATATATATATATATATAGCATATTAAAAATAGCTAAAAGTACATTTAAAACTGTTGTAGCTGAAAAATGACTTTTAAAGTTAAGTCTACAGATTGTAGATTGGTGATAGACAGATTGACTGACAGACGGACATACAGGTCTAAGGCAACCCTATTTTTTATGCTAATGTGTATACATTTTGGAATCGGACAGGTTTTTTCCTGCCTGTTGAACATCTTTTTTTTATAGCATTATCATTATTATTTATAGCATTCGTATCCATTTTCAATTGATTTAGTGTATAAACATAACACTAAATTCTAAAGTGCAAACATAAAAGCAGATGCACAAAAATATATATGTATATTTATATATACATAAAGGTAAATGATATATGGACAGGAGTTATCCACAAAGCAGACAGGCTAAAACAAACCAACAAACAAACACAAAACAAAACAAAACCAAACAAAACAAAACACATCATGTTTCACTTAATTGTTACCCCATTTTAAGTGAAGAAAAATAAATTTTGTAATATGAAGCAAATTCATCACATTATGTTATAAGTTTAATTTAGTAAATAGTTAACGTTGTCTGTTCGACAATTTCTTAGAGGGTATAGAAACAAAAAACAACAGCAACAATTTTGCTTCTAATGCGCTTTTTCTTTGGCAAAAAAAAAAAATAATAATAAAAAAAGAAATGAAAAATATTTACAAAGTAAACGCAGACGAAAAGCAAATACAATTTCACATGAAAAGGGTCGCCCATAAATCTATACCTTTCGATCATAAATGTCTCCTACGTGATCCACACCCACACATGCCCCACACCATTCGCTCCCCCCACTTAAAAACACCACATTAAGTGCTATAAAAATCTTCAATTCCGTACTACTTTTGTGAATTAAATACGAGTGAATCTGTTGAGCATGAAAAGTGAAAAGTGTTTGAATAAAGGAACAAAACTGCACAGCTGAAGCCAAAAAGTTGTATTTATTGCTTAAATTTTAAGTAAGATTTAAATAATACTCCGAAATCTGAATCTGAATTTCAGGTTTTATAATTCCTAAACAACAACAATAATAAAATTAAAAACAAGTTAAAATTCTCTCGTCGAGTCAGCTCGATGGGAAATTCATAATAAAAAAAATTATTTGATATTTAAACACATTTAAAATAAATTAATTTTAAATATATCTAATAACATAACATAATGATTTCCATGTTTACATTTATGCATATTGCTGCATAAATAGTCAATATAGGCTAAAACGACGGAAACGCAACTAAACCGATTATTTATAATTGAAATCAGGCTAATAATTTCAGCACATTGGCTCAGTTAAGCGCATCAGAAATGGTCAAAAGCAATTTGTATTATGCAAAATGAGAACGGCAAAAAAAACGTTACAAATCAAGCAAAAAAAAAAAAAAAAAAAACTTACACATGAAACATTATCAACTGCAAATTAAGTGTGAATTTCATATTTTGAAAAAAAAAAACTTTATTTGTTTTTGTTCATTAATTTTTTATGTTTTTCATAATTACGAATAACAGTTTTTCCATTGAGTGAGCAAAAGAGCAATTTAATCGTGAACGCTGAACAAATTATTATTATTATTCCGACTCAGTCATTTTTTCGCTGTCTCTTTCATTCACTCTCTCTCTCTCTCTCTCTCACGCCTATCTCATAAATAATTTAAACGGACTCACTTACCACTAAATCAATAAATTTATGGTTATTTGCGCTGAACTGAAATGCATTTTGGCTTTTGTTCAAGGAGCGCGAAATTGAAATCCGTCCTCCAAAAAAATGTACTATTCGAAAGCGAATTTTATGATTGCAATTTTGCCAGCTTGATAAATAAATAAATGAAGTGTAAAATCAATAAAATGTAGTTCGTTTCATTTTAGTTGGCATCTAATTAAATACTTGGCATTATTTAGTTTCCTATTAAATTTGGTTTCCAATCGATTGAACAACTTGTGAAGAATGTGCAAACAAACTGCAACAGAAATTTCAAAGTTTCTTTCAACAATTTCCACCTGTAGAGAGATAAACTAAAATCAACCTTTAGCAACTTTAACTATTGAAATTTTGATTATTTAACGCCCAAAATGAAATATTTAAGAAATTCTCCAGCAAACTTAAAAGTTACTTAAAAATCCGTTCAAAATTTGAATTTTGCCAATTTGAAAAATTGTATTTAATACATAATTAGTTGCTCTACTTGGAAATCAGGTACAGGCAAAATGTTGCTCGTGTTTCTTAAGTGTGCAAATATTGTGCGGCAGGCAAAAACTTTTTGACGAGAAACTTTTGGGCATAAAAAATGGGGAAAAGGAGTAAAGATTTCGGAGGAGCTGCCGTTGCCTGGCCGCATAAATATTTTAAATTTTGTTTGGCAGGACTTTTGTTGCTGCTGATGCTGCTGCTGTTGTGGGTGTCATTCAAAATGAAAGGGAAATGCAGGGGACACTAAAAATGGCGGTGGCACAAGAAGAAGCAGCAGCAACAGCAGCAGTGGCAGCAGCAGCAGCAGCTGCATATTTTGCCAGCCTAAATGGCAAGCTGTTCATCCGGCTGACGCTACATGTTACGGCCAGCAAGCCGTAGCCACCTCTGTTGCAACTCCCCCCCCCCCCCCCACACACAACTAGTTCGCCAAGTTGGCATGCGGCAAGTGCAATGTTGTCGCTGCTGTTGCACAGTTAGGGTGTTCCTGCTGCGGGTTGCTCGGTTTTATGGCCAAGCAAACTGAAGCAATTTAATTTTTTGTGCTTAATAAATATTTTAATTAAGAGCCAGTTCATGTTGGCTGGCCTGTTGTGGCAAAAGGATTAAAGGTGCATGTGGCAATATTTGATAAACTGACTCAAAGCAATTCGAAAGATAAGACGACAATCTTAACTCGCCTCCTGCTCCTTTGAAATCTGAGAACGATTTTTAGTTACTTTTAGCTGAACTTGCAACAGCAACAGACAAAGGGAGAGGGGTGTGTGTGTGGGGGTGGGGATGGGATGATAGGGCAAATGTGTCAACTTTGACTGCGACCAAAAACGTCTGCCAAAAAGTCATACTTAGAACACATCGTAAATCCACACACAAATACACTGTAGAAAACAAATGTGTTTTTATATATACATTTTCGTTCTTTCTCAGAAATGCACACAGAAATATTTCTAGTTAACAGGCACAGCTGGGGAAATTTTATTTAAATGACATAAGTCATAAATAGTTCAATAAAAAAATAATTCTGTTTTAGATTTAGATAATATAATAAATTTTAAGTCAATAAATCTATATTTTTCTCTTTTTAAGTTTACCTTAAACTAAAAATAATCTTATAAATAAGATAAGAAATATCTTTAGCTAACAGGTACAGTCGGAAAATTTGGATATAAATGACTTAAGTCAAAAATATAAATAATTTAAATAAAAAAATCTGTTTTAGATTTGATTAAATTTCACAACAGTTTAAGAAAAGTTTAAATGGCAACTTTATAAAACGATAATTATAAAATATATAATGAAATCAGTTCAAGACAATAAATCTACATTTTTCAGCTTACGTTAAACTCTTAATAACAATTCTTGAAAGCATATTTAATATTTATTTTTTTAAGTTTAGAGTTTAAATTTGTACCTAATAATAACCATTCTTTAATGTATATTTAATATTATTTTTGAATTTTGTTTGAATTTTAACTATTTATATTTGTTTGGCAATATTCGTTAAGGTTTTGTTTTTATTTCATATTTTGATTTATTAGGTGAAATATTTGCGAATATATAATTTATATTATTATCTCTTTCTCCTTAACTATATCTCCTAATTTCTTTCTTTCTCTAAGTCTCTCTCTCTCTCTCTCTCTCTCTCTCTCTCTCGAAACCTATCTCAAATTTTCTCCTCTTTTTCTAACATAATTTCTCAATCTTTTTAAAAATATTTTGTAACTTTTTCCACCTTATAAACAAATTTTCTTTTTCTCTCTCTTCTATTATTCTCTGTTTATATCTCTTACGCACATTCTCACTACTGTTTCTCATATTAAATATATTTAAAATCAACCCCAATTTATTTCAGTGCACACACAAATTTCTATGCATGCGAAAATGTGAACTGGCTGCTGCTGTGCAATTTTTGCCACACGCGCTTTACCAGCCTTGAGGCGACATTTAGCTTTTGCCACGCCCCTTGCCACCCATGGCCCGAACCGAGAGACGCTGTTAAAGCCCGGAACAGGACCCCCAACACTGTGTTGAGAGCCAGAGTCAGGGCCAGGATGCAGCTTAGCTCTGACACATTTTACACATAATTTTCAACACCTAAATCCGCAATTTAGTGCAGCCATCTGATTTTGCACACGTTAACGCAAACATAAAGCGTTGGATTTGTGGCATGTAGCAAGCAGCGAGCAGCACACAGTGCAACCCGCTGCTGGGGTAGCGCTGCAGCGTGGCAGCTACAACTACACTGCAACAACTACACTGCTACAACTACGACTACTGCTGGCCATTCGACCTCAAACATTTCTCTCTTTTTTCCCTCTGCCTTTTTATTTGCATATTAAAGTAAACGAGGTGAGAAAGTGGAGGGGGGGGGATGCCAAGAGGGGAGCCAAAGGGAATGAGCTCAACTGCTTTTTGCATACGAAATCAAAAGCCAAAAAAATTGCAATTGAGGGTTCTTAATGGCAGCCAGACAAAATGATTACATTTCCAAATTAAACTTCAGCTGCTGATTTATCTATATAATAACTTTAAGAATACATTTATAATGATATAAAAATAAGAAATAAAAAAATTAGTTTTTTTAAAATATGATAATATATGAGATATAAAATATAACAATGACGCACAAAACAATTTCTGATTCGAAATTAAACTGTAGCTGATGATTTATACGTAATAACATTAAGAATACATTTATAATAATATCAAAATGAAAATGTAAATAAATATAAAAATCATCTGTATAAAAATATTATAAAATATGAGTCATAATATACATCTAATAAAATACAAAACAAATTCTAATTCGAAATTAAACTCCATCTGTTGATTTAAATATAATAACATTAATAACAGATTTTTAATGAATAATATAAAAATATATATATAAAAATCAGTTTTATAACAATATAATAATATAATATTTAAAAATTTATACACAATGATATACCAAACGACTTCTGATTCGAAATTAAGCTTTAGCTGATGATTTAAATATAATAACATTAATTATTGATTTAAAAAAAATCATCTTTAAAAAAATATGATAGTATATAAGTAATAATTAATTTATATACCAAGTTATAAAAAACATATATATTACTCTTTATGCTTAAACTTGGCAGAAGAAGTAACAAGAATATATATACTATATATATAACAGGCTCGGAGATACTGCCAACTGCGACACTATCGTATTTTTTTTTTTTTTAATTTTCAATGCTTTTAAGGCATAAGGAATATATAAGTAAACTTCAGTCACAATTTCAATGACATCATTTAATTATTAAATATATTTGAAATCAAATTAAATATAACAAATTAATTTTTATTTTTAATTATTCATTTTTATGTTATTTTAATATATTTTAAGCCATTAAGAATATAAAAAAAGATCAGTAATTATTAAATATATTTAAGATCTAATTAAATATAACAAATAAATTTTAATTTTGTATTATTAAGTTTAATGTTATTTTAATATGTTTAAATTAGTTAATCACAATTTAAACTACCCATTTATCATTTTCATGGCATAATTGTTTTACGTGCTTTGTACAACAATTCACTAAAGTTTTGGGCAACTCCTTTTTTCTATCCCTCAACTCTTGGCTCAAAAATATATATTTTCAGCTGGCCTCACACCCACACTCACACACTCACACACACCCACACATGGTTGTCCTGGATGTTGTGCATGTGTTCATGTAATTTACATATAGATCCATTCGTAGCTATTGTTGTTTTTGCTGTTGCTACCCCTGCCCCAACCCCCACCCCTTTTACCCTTGTAATTGTTGACCGTCCATCATATGACGCCGCATGTTTGTTTTTAAACAAAAGTTTACATTTCAGGCAGCGAGAGAGAGAGGGGGGGGTCAGAAGGGGCAGAGTTGAAGGTGGTGAATAAGCCAGAGAAGTTACCAACATCAAGTGGAAATTAATAAAAACAAAGAAACACAAGGAAAAAATTGTTGGCAGCTGAGAGAAAAACATACATAAAAATTAATATGCAACATTTTGCTGTGAGTGTTGCCGCCAGACATGTGTCCATGTGCGGCATGTGTTGCATGCACATATGCAAATGAGATGGACAACAGCAAGCAGAAAAAAGAGGAACACCCAGGCCAGGCGGGAGGGGTGGGGGGGAGGTATATTATTATAATGCTGTGCGTAATCAATTACATTTATAGTGTGGCAGCTGCCATCAGCTGGCAGCGCAACATTTGTATAAATTAAGTTTGCCGCAAATCTTGTGCCCTTTTCTTCTTCTTCTTCTTCTTCTTCTTTTTTTATTGTGTATTTTTTTGTTTGCATCAAATCGAGTGTTTGTGTCCTGGCACACATTTATCATCTGTGTGAGAAGACGACGGGAGGGGGTAGAGGCAGAAGTGTAACGAGCCACCCACAGGAGCAGCACTTGTGCCGCAGTGTGCCTGCCACAATATTTTGCCCATCAAAGTAGCAACAACAAGAAAATAAAGCAAACTTTGGCAAAACTGCAGCTTAAATGCGCTTACTGACCGAATATTCAAGTTTTTTATAGTTTGGCATACAAATATTTTGAGTAACACAAAATGTAGTTGGGATGGTAAAAATTGATGTATGCAAAGTTTGATTAAAAATTTACTGAGATGTAAGATAAAGTAAATTCCAAGAAAATTACCTGTCTACATAGAATCTTCTGCTAAGACTTATCAAGAATATATAAACTGAAAAGATTCGCAGAAATCACAAAAGAGATTACAAAAAAAAACCCTTCTTCATTTTTTGTGGCACACTTCTTGGAAAAGCAACAGTATTAAAATGAGAGTCACGGCCAACAAGCACAAGTTGTAAACAAATAAAAGGAAACCCGACCCAAAACGTCACTCCTCAAAACGATGAGGAAACCACCTCCTCCCCTCCCCTAACCAACCAAACAAAATGCCCCAAAGGAATCGCAACAGTTGTGCAAAAGTTTTCAATAAGCTTTTCTGCAAATCGCCACGAAAATGCATAAAGATTTTATAAGAATCTTGAACATAATTTGTGATGGCAACTTATTATGGCTCTTATCTATAAAAGTGTATAAAACATAAATAATAAAAACAAAATATTTCTTTTGAATAATTTTAATATTAATTTAACCAATTTCTTTGCTGCCTGTAACTTTTTTTTGAAGGCACATTAAAGTTGCCTGCTTTTGAGCTCTGACAATATTAACAGGTTTCATAAATCAAGGAACAAAAAATTCAGTTCTTTAGTGGTCATCCTACTCCTCCTCACCTCTACACTTCCCTTCCGGTATATGTGGCACATATATGCTTTCATTTGTAATCATCATCAAGTTGCGGATCTGTGGCCAACATCTGATTTGTTGGCTAATTTATGCGCTTCGTTTGATAATAAATTTTATATTTACGTTGTGAAAATACCAAATATAACAAAAACTAAACACACACAAACACATACACATATATACATATTTATATAGTGTTTGTTTGTATTTTTTCTTTTTTTTTTTTTTGGCTAGTCTCGTCGTTGTTTGCCAATGACAATATGTCATTTGTTCCACATTCGGCGTTGTCCTTTGTTCATTTCTTCTTTTTTTTTTCTTCCCCGTAGTTGTATTTTAGATCAACGTATAAATATATTATACTGTATTTGTTATTGTTGTTATTGTTGTTGTTGTTGTTTGAATTCCAAACCATTTGTTATCGAATTTGTTTTGCTGCTTATTTTGTATGCCAGCCAGAGAACATTTTAGCCAAGGGCAGTCGAGTGGGCGTTACGCTAAACGGGCAACAACACATCTGCAACACCCCCCTAACCTACAACTCCTCATCACACACACACACACAAATACATACATCACTGTGGCAGGAGATAAACTCGTATGCATGTTAATTTGCTGTGATTCAATAGGTTTGCATTGAGTTATGGCAGCATTAGGCATCGGATCTAGATCCTTGTATACATACTATATATATATATATATATATATATATATATATATATATATATTATATAAATATATTTGTTAATACATATGTTTAGGCTAACAAATGCTTGGGCGTTTGTCTCAAGAGGGTTTTGCAGTGTTAAAGGTGCCGTTAAATATTTATTTGAATCAAGCAAAAACACATTTGAATTACGTTTAAAGTTGAGATTTGTAATGCAAATTTTAGAAATTGTAAAGGGTTTTAAGGCATGTATATACATATATATATAGAGCCATCAGTCACAATTTAAATGCCCTGGTTAATTATTAAATATTTTTTAAATCAAACTAAGTGTAAACATTTTTTTTGTATTATTTATTTTTATATTTTTTTAATATATTTTAATTTGATATTCATAGTTTACATATCCCATTTAACATTTGAGGCATACTTTGTTAAGTGCTTTGTAAAAAAAATCACTAAAGTTATATATATATTTTTGCTATTCCCATTTTTGGCTCAACTATATTTGTACAAATTTCCAATGATTTTAAAAAGCAAAAATAATAAAGAAACATCAGTCTCAATTTCCTTGACATTACATAACTATTAAATATTTTTAAAACCAAATAAAATAGAACAAATAAACATTTAATTTAAATTACTAATTTTTATGTTTTTTTAATATGTTTAAATTAGATAATCATAGTTTTAACTTAACTTCATTTTTTACGTGCTTTGTAAAACAATTCACTAAAGTTTGAGCAAAACTGTTTTTCTGTTTTTTAAAATTCGGTTTAAGCAGTTTTAAATTTAATTTATTACAGCAAACATTTCTACCTTTCAAGTAATCGTATCATCCAATAATAGATATAGTGTATACCTTTCGATTTTCACTAGTGGCTTGCATATTTATCGATGCACTCAGCGAAAATAAGCATTAACTAAACTCGTGTTGCAACTGCATAAACAAAAAGTGGCAGCAGCCACAACGAGTACTTCCCAAAGACTAAGCCAAACTTATCTCACTTCTATTTTGTTTTTTTTTTGACGTTGGAAAATGCAAAAGCAAAGGAAATAAAATAATAATAAAAAAGCAAAGAGCACAAAAAGAAGAAAAGGAATTGAGAAAGTGCAAAAGGAATTGCGATAAAGCGCGCTGGCAGCTGCCGCTGCTTCTGCTGCTGCTGCTGCAGGCCTGGTGGCAGCATTTCCGTTTCCGGCTATGCCTAGCGCCACCTGGCGACGTCTGCTTGCTGCGACACGTGATAAAGTTATGACAAGTGTGTGGGTGGCAGTGGGTGGTGTCAAATGGAGGCACTGGCTATGAAGTGTGTGTCTTTCGTTGCAAATAAATTGCATTTGTTTTTTTGGTGTGTACTTCTTGTTGTTGCCGAAGCTTAAACAGGCCCCCACCCCCCCATCATGCTCCAAACCATACCTCGCACTGCTAGGTACAGTTGCGGTCAAAATATTAGTAGGGCTCCTCAGCAAAGCATTTAATACAAATAAAAATTATAGTCATAATTTTGAGACGTCTTCAAAATCTTTAGGAAAAGTTAAATACGAAAAAAAAAACAAAAAAATGTTGGAAAGTTATAAAATTATATTAATTTCAAAGCACTAAAAGTAGTACAAAAAAAAAATCATAATATTAAAAAAATAAAATAAAATAAAAAATCTAGTTTTCAGATATATTATTTAGCCGTGGACGAAGCTAAGAAAACTTCATAATTATTCCAATACTATTAACAATTACAAATTTAAATAATAGATTTAATAAAAATTAATATAACATAAAAATAAATAAATGAAAAAAAATAATTAATTTACTGTACTTTAATTATTATTATAATTTTTGTTGTTCATAAATTTTATAGCTGTCAACTTTTTATGTTTACTTATCATAAATTGATAGCTTTCAGTTTTTCTATCATATTTTAAGTATTTCTTATTATAAATTTAAATAATAGGCTTAATAAAAATGAATATGCAAAACAAAAAAAAAAAAAAACTATTTAATTTGTAAATTTAGCTAATAGCATTTCAAAATTTCTTAATATATTCTTACGTATATTTCTATTAAAATTTCCAAAAAGGATGAAGCGCTACTAATATTTTGACCGCTGCTGTAGTTTTGGTTGTTGTTGCTAGTTCAGTCGAGTTTTCTTTTTTTTTTTTGTATTTATTTGAGTGTAAAACCCAGTCACGTTCTCAGCCTGCAATCAGCGGTGTTTTTTGTGCATTTCTCCGAGGGAGTCATCCTTGCTTGGTCCACGTGGCCCTCCTCAGACTCAACCCTTGCCCCGCAGATGCCTCTCTCATTTGTCGCCATTTTTGGGCCAACAGAAGCCGCATAATTTAAGTTAAAATTATTTATTTTTATTTCGACATTTTATGCACGAACACGTTTCTGGGTTAATTTGCATTTGCAACAGCAGCAGCAGCAGCAACTAGTATTATTCGCACAGTGTAGTTTGGCAGGTGTCAAGCCAAAAATTGAATCAACAACTAAATGAATTGGAATTTATGTGCGAGCATGCAAAAATATATAATTTCTATTGAAGCTGCCGCATGTTGCATTAATGCAGTTACCCCGGCAACAGGTGCAGGAAATCGGACACGATTTGATTACCTCAATCAATGCGAATTTTTAGATAATTATTAATATATTATTATAATTTGCAGAGATAGAAATATTTAATGCAATAATTTATAGAAATTTTATAAAAGATAAATTTAAATTTGGGATTTAAGGGGATAATTTTAGCTCCGATTTAAGTCTAAATAAATATTTGTCACAATAATAAAAAACCCAATAAAATATTAATTTAATTTTGGATAAGTTTATATTTTATGGGATAATTTTAGGTACTTGGAAAATGTGCTTCGATTAAAGTCTAAATAAATATTTGACACAATTAAAGAAATTCAAATTTAAAATATTAATTTAATTTTGGATAAGTTTATATTTAATGGGATAATTTGAGGTATTTGAAAACTGGGATTCGATTTAAGTTTTAGCTTTAATATAACTTTAATATGTAGTGTGTAATATTTGAAATTACCCAAATCAAAAATTGTATTTTATTTGCTTATCAAAACAGCTGTTTAGCCAGCAGCAGAAATGTAAATAACGAATAAATGTATAAACTTTGAGCTAATCATAAATTTGTGGAAAACACATTTTAGCGAAAATACTTCCAAAAACTAATCATGTGTTACGCCCCAAGTGTAAACTGAAAACTACTTCTGGCAAAATGTTGGCAAGAAAACAGGTGCTAATTTTCTCATGCGGTTGGTTAATGAAATCATTTGTAAAGTTTTCACGCTTAGCTCTTGACTTGACTGGACGGAGGAGCGAGAAGGCAAGGAGGCAGCAAGTGGCTTTCGATGTGCTCTACTTCTAAAGTTTTTGGGCAAGTCTCGCACTGTCTATCTCTCTCTATATATATCTCTTTCTTTCTCTGTCCCTCTCTCTCTGACTTTGCTGTCGTCAAGGACTTGAATGGGTGGAAAATGCCGCTGAGCTGCCGCTGGGCACATGCAAAATCTACACAAAAACCAAATCACTAACAACATAAGCAACAACAACAACAACAACAACGGCTGCAACAACAGCAACAGTGGCAACAACAACAGCAACAGTGGCAACATCAACGTCAGCAAATCGTAAACTTTTGTAAAACTGCACGAAAACTTTTCAAGATTCACAACTGCAACACTTGAAGCGTGTTGAAAGTGCTAAACACACAAATACAAATACAAATACAAATACACACATACATGTATGTGTGTGTGTGTGTGTGTGTGGAAGACATGCTGCATATCCTGCCTGTTTACCAAATGAGTTTTGTGCTAGTTTGTTTTAATGCGCCTGCAGCCAGCCCCGAAATTTATGTGCAGACAAACGCAGGACGAATCTGTCCGGATCTGTTCGGTGTAATGAACAGATAACTGCTGGCTAATTGTTGTGTGTGTCTCAGTGTGTGTGTGTATGTGTGTTCGTGTGTGTGTGTCTCAGTGTGTGCCCATCTTGTCTGTGTGTTGTGGCATTCATTGTGGCTGCTCTCAAGTATTTATTTTGATTTGATATATGCATAAATTTGCATTTTGTTTTGCTTAGCAAATTTAGCACAACTTACACACAACAAAGAGTCAAAACTTTCAACACATTTTGTATAAATAAATAAACTTAAAAAGCGTTTAGAAAAAGTTTTGAAGTCAATAAAATTCTATAGTTTTTTTTTATATATAAAGTTAAATTAGTTATTAGTACTACTAATAAATAGTTAAATCTTGGTACTTGGCATATATAAATATTCTCCACTTTTTTTTTGGACTTGGTTGGTTTTTGAAAACCAAGAACCTAAAAAAAAAAAAAGTTTAGAATATTTATATATATATTGTTATGTTGAGCAAGTTATTTCATTGGAATTTTTTGTTTAATATTGTTGGTTGACTGCTGCTGCTGCCGAAATCGAGGTCAAAAGATATAGTGCCCTATTCCGATTGAATAAAATTTTATTGTGTTAACTGAAACATTGAAAACAAAAACCCTCAATTTTTTTGTTCAATTTTAAACAAATCGCTTGTGTTTTATTTGAACTCATTTCATATTGTTCTACGAATTGTATTATAACGAAATGTATTGATGATTAATTAGGGTTGTTCCACATTTGTATTATTGAGTAAAACTCATATTTTAACATTCTATTCAAGCAATTGTTGCAATGTACGAAATTCAAGCTGATCGTGGAACTATATAAGATACTATATATGGCATAACAGAGTAGTTAATTTAAGCACCATCTTCAACATGAGATGCCAGAAAATTTTGTTGCTGCTCACTGCTGGCTTCTGTGTTTTGACAAGTGTCTGCAGCAGGGGGGGAGGAGGCAGAAAATGCAGCAATATTTGTCCTGCTGTGTTTGAACCTGTTTGCGGAACATGGAGGCGTGGCAGGAACACGAGCCATTGCACATTTAACAGTAGGTGCTGGCTGGAAGCTCACAAATGCTCGACAAATCAAAGTAAGATGAAATATTAATATGATATGAATAATTTACATCATTTAATTGATGACAAATTCTATCACACAGATTGGGTTGTCAGTAGACGAGGACCATGTCCATCGGATTCAAATGATTGCAGTAATCTGTTGAGGTCCGGCTAATTGACCAGATTAATCAAATTTCATATTAATATTTCTTAAATAAAAATAAAAGTAATACCAATGCCATGTTAATATCCAAATATTATCTACAAGTTACATTTTTATTTAAGATCAATAGTTTTTGAAAATTAAAATTAAAGAAATTTTGTCAAATTTAAGACTTCTTTGACTTATCCCTAATAGCAGGTTTTGAGGCTATCTTTGATTGAAGATCGTCTTTTTTCCATTGGAACACTTCTGACAAAGTTAAGAATTTGCTAACATATTTAAATATTTATTATTTAAATTGCAAGCAACTTTACCATTCATTTTTATTTTTACGCAATATCGAAATTTACACATTTTCTTTTGAAACTTTGCTTATCTCCAACTTCAACTTCAATTTGACTTTAAAAGAATAATTGCTAAATGTTGCTATCGATTCCAGTTGAGCCGAAGACAGCGAATCCGAAGTCAATCGAGGTCAATAACTCGGAAGTCAAAAATTGGCTAACTTTCTGATTGGAATACAATTATTTTTAAATTTTATTGTACTGACTAAAAATCTTTATTTTGTTCAGTATCAAAGAAGTCGTCTTTTATTGTCTTTTAAATTGTTTTATGGCGAAATGTATGGAAATTTAATTGTATATGACTAAATTTTCTCAATGAATTGAATTATTTTCTTCCCATTGTTGCGATGTAGAAAATTGAAGTTGATTTTGGGACTATATAAGACACTGACAATTCAATAATAATTAATTCCAACTCTATCTTCAATATGAGATGCCAGACAATTATTTTGCTACTCACTGTTGGCTTCTGCCTCCTGGCCGGTGTCAGCTGCCGGGGAAGAAGGAAATGCAACACTAATTGTCCTGCGCTGTTTAACCCGGTTTGCGGAACTTGGAGGCGTGGCAGAACCACGAGCACTTGCACATTTAGCAATGCGTGTAGGCTGGATGCTCACAAGTGCACGACAAATCAAAGTAAGATGAAATATAAATATTTTATGAATAATTTACATCAATTTATTGATGCCAAAATCTATCCACACAGATTGGGTTCTCACTCGACGATCAGAATGCCAATCGGATTCAAATGATTGCAGAAATCTGTTGAGGACCGGCTAATTGAAGAGATTCATCAAATTTGAAATTACAAAATGAATTTTAAATAAAAAATAAAAAGCCATGCTTATGGCAGGAAAATCGAGCCAAAATCGAGTTTTTTACTTTGAATGTATTATTTATTATCTATTTATTTATTTGGTATCTATTTATAGATTTATCATCTATTTCAAATCGGTTGATTAAACATTTATTAATCATCGCTAGTTTTATAAATAAAATAAATTTTGTTTAATTTACGGCTCCTTTGAGCAGTTTCTGGGGTTATCTTTTGTATTAGTGAATTCAAATAAATCTTTTGTATGTAGTGATGATCTAGGAGTCAAACCTTGATAAATGAGAACATTTTATTTCCAATCTGATCACTTATGACAAAGTTAATAATTTCGAACACTCTGCTAAACATTTAATATAAATAATTGAAATAGCCAAATCGTGAAACCGTCCATTTTGCAACTTATCAATAATTTTACTCAAGCTCGAAGTTTGCTTTTTTCTAACTTCAACTTAAATTTAACATTAGTTGAAAAATTGGGCAACTCAAGTTGAGTCAAAAACAGCGAATCCGAAGTCGAGTTCAATAACTCGGAAGCCAAAAATTGTCTGTTTATCCGAATTGTGAATATATATTATAATTTTTATTGTACTGACAAAAAACTCTTTATTTTGTTCAATATCAAAAAAGTCGTTTAAAGTCGTTGTCTTATGAATTGTATTATGACCAAATTTTCTCATTCAGTTGAATAATTATTTACATAATATTCTTCCCATTGTTGCAATATACGAATTTCAAGTTGATCGTGCGACTATATAAGACACTGGCATATCATTAATAGTTAATTCCAACAATATATTCAATATGAGATGCTTGACAATTATTTTGCTCCTCGCTGTTGGTTTTTGCATCCTGAACGGTGTCCACAGCAGAGGCGGAACCAGTAAATGTTTGGATATTTGTCCAGCTGTTTTTGAACCTGTTTGTGCAACATGGAGGCGTGGCAGGAACCAAAGCCATTGCACATTTAGCAATATGTGCAGGCTGAAAGCTCACAAATGCTCGACAAATCAAAGCAAGATGAAATATTAATATAATATGAATAATTTACATAATTTAATTTTTTTTTTAATTTTAAGATTGGGTTGTCCCTAGGCGAGAACCATGCCAATCGGAGTCAAATGATTGCAGGGATCTGTTGAGGTCCGGTTAAATGACCAGATTAATCAAATTTAAAAATTCTAATTACAAAATGATAAATTTAATATTTCTTAAATAAAAATAAAAACCCATGTTTATGACATAATAATTGAGTCAGAATGGAGTTTTCTACATTGTACTAATATCCAGCTTTTATCTAATTTTCTTAGACATTGCTAGTTTTTGAAAATTAAAGAAATTTTGTCAAAGTTTGATTTATCACTAAGAGCAGGTTTTGAGGCTATTTTTTATTGAAGTTCGCCTTTTTTCCATGTGAACACTTCTGACAAAGTTAAAAATTAGCAAACTTTTAATTCGTCCCCTCCAATTCCATGTTAACCCTTATAGCCAAATCGTGTAATATTTTAATTGTATACGTCTATTTTACAATTCATCTATATTTTTACGAAAGATCGAAATTTACACATTTTCTTTTGATAATTTAGAAGAATTTCTAAATATTGTTGGCTCATTGCTTTTGCTGTCGATTCCAGCGAATCCGAAGTCAATCTAGGTCAATAACACGGAAATTAAAAAATTGGCTGACTTTCTGAATTAAATAAAATTATTTTTAAATTTTGTTGTACTGACTAAAACTCTTTATTTTGCTCAATTTAAATGAAATCGTTTAATATTGTCTTATGAATTGTATTATGGCAAAATGTAGGTATTTTTGTATCTGACAAAATTTGCTCATTGAATTTAATTTTATTCTTCCCATTGTTGCGATGTAGGACATTCAAGTTGATCGAGGACTATATAAGACACTGACATTTCAATAATAATTAATTCCAGCTCTATCTTCAATATGAGATGCCAGACAATTATTTTGCTACTCGCTGTTGGCATCTGCCTTCTGACCGGAGTCAGCAGCAGGGGAAGCAGAAAATGCAGCGCTATTTGTCCTAGTTTTTTTGATCCTGTTTGTGCAACCTGGAAGCGTGGAGGCGCCTCGAGCACTTGCACTTTTAACAATAGGTGCAGGCTGGGGGTACACAATTGCAGGTCAGGTGAAAGTAAGTTGGATTATAAAAATATTCTATAAATAATCTACATCAATTTATTGTTGCCCAAATCTATCCACACAGATTGGGTTGTCACCAGGCAGGGAGCATGCCTACCGGAGTCACCTGATTGCAGGCATCGACTGAGAGGAGGTTAATTCTACAGATTCATCAAATTTCAAATTACAAAATGATTTATTTATTATTTCTTAAATAAAAAAAAGCCATGTTTATCGCCTGAAAGTTGAGTCAGAATCGAGTTTTCAATATTGAATTTATTATTATTTATTTAAAATCTGCTGGTTAAACGTTGATTAAACATTGCTAGTTTTATAAATTAAAAATTAAAATTACAATTAAATTTTTTGTTAAATTTACGTCTTTTTTGACTCATCTTTAAGAGCAGGTTTTGAGGGTATTTTTGATTGAAGAACACATTTTTTTCCATCTGATCTCACTTCTGACAAAGTTGGGACTTTGCAAACTTTTAATTTTTTTCAACTTCAACTTGATATTAATTGAAAAATTGGGCAACTGTTCTTGCCAAATGCTGTTGGCTTACTGTTTCTGCTGTCCATTCCAGTTAAGCCAAAAACAGCGAATTCAAAATTGAGTTCAATAACTCGGAAGCCAAAAAGTTGCAGTCTGTCGGAATTCTTAATATATATTTTGTAAATTTTATTTTACTGACTAAAACATTTCACAAAAGGTGTTTAATATTGTCAACAATATTTAAATTATAAATAAAAAAATATATGGATAAGCTTTAAATATTTATATTATTGTATTTAGCTCATATTCCACATTATATACTTGAAATTATTGCGATATATGAAATCAAGTTGATCGTGGGACTATATAAGACATTGTAAGGCAAAACCGAGTAGTTAATCTTCAATATGAAATGCCAGACAATTATTTTGCTGTTCGCTGTTGGCTTCTGCCTCCTAACCGAAATCAGCAGTTGGAGAAGAAGAGGATGTCCCAAAAAATGCTCCGCTCAGTTTAATCCTGTTTGCGCAACCTGGAAACGTGGCGGCGCCACAATAAGCTGCACCTTTCTAAATAGGTGCAGACTGGAAGCTCAAAACTGCAGGAAACGTCAAAGTAAGTTGAAATATATTTTATGAATAATTTATATTATTTTATAATTGCCCAAATTTATTATTCAGAATGGGTTTTCACCAGACAAGCAGCATGCGTAACGAATTCAAAGGAGTGCATAAAACTATTGAAGTCCTGCTAATTTAATAGCATAATCAAATTTTAAATTAAAAATTAATTAATTTAATATATCTTAAATACTCAAGTTATGAATAAAATGCCATGGTTTTTGAAAATCCGAGAAGTTTTGATATCTTTATCGGATGAAATTCGAGTCAGAATTGAATTTACAACTTTGAATATATTATTTAATGAGAGATCAAACTTTAATTAAATATTCCCTGAGCTGCACAGCTGCTTCCAAATTCAAGCTGAGCAATGTATCTGAATTTTATATATTTATTTTTATTTTTATTGTACTGACTAAAACATTTAATGAAGATCTTTATTTTTTTAATATTAAAAAAGTCGCATGTGTTTTGTTGCGACTCATTTAATATTTCAAAAGAATTTTATGATTTGTATAATGGCAAAATGTATTAATAATTATTTTATTTGTATTATTGAGTTGAATTCATATTTTTTCATTATATTCTTGCCATTGTTGGGATATACGAAATTCAAGTTGATCTAGGGACTATATAAGACACTGGCATATCATAAATAGTTAATTCCAACAATATATTCAATATGAAATGCCAGACAATTATTTTGCTGTTCGCAGTTGTCTTCTGCATCCTGATTGGAGTTAGGAGCAGGGGTTCAAGGAGAAAATGTCCTGAATATTGTCCACCTGTGATTGCCCCCATTTGCGCAATTTGGAGTCGAGACAACCAAAGCAGCATTTGCACCTATAACAATAGATGCAGTTTGGAAGTTCAAAAATGCTGGACACGTCAAAGTAAGTTGAAATATATATTTTTTATGAATAATTTACAAAATTTTATTTATCACTCAGATTGGATTATCATTAGACAAGGAGTTTGCGACACGAATTCAGATGATTGCAGGTCTTTGTTGACAAGTCGTTTATTCAGCTAATACAGCCAAAATTCAAATTATAAAATTATTGATTTAATGATTCTTTAATATAATATTAAATAAATATATATTAAAAATCACAGCCTATTGAAAATTAAACTAGTTTTAACAAATTTCCGACTTTCTCCTAGCATAAAAATAAAAACATTGGTTTTTCAAAATCTGATCACATTTGACAAAATTATTGCATTTAAAAAATTCAACTCGAATCTACAAACCAATTTTGAGTGTTTTTTAACAGAAAAATCAAGTCAAAATCGCGTTTCCAACTTTCAATATATTATTTATTTAGAGCGCAAAACTTGAGTAAATATTCCCTGAGCCAATGCAAATTGAGCCGTAAACAGCGGAACAGATGTCGATGCCTCAATAACTCGAAAGCTAAAAAGTAATTTCCGCAATGTATCTGAATTTTATATATATATTTTTTAATTTTTATTGTACTGACTAAAACATTTAACAAAGTTCATTATTTTGTTAAATATTAAACAAGTCGCAGGTGTTTTAACGTTATTTAATTTTTTTATAAGAAAATGATTAATTGTATTACTGGCCAAAAATATGGTCGATTTTTTTGGATAAGTTCCATTTTGTATCATTGAGTTGAATAATTTTCTTGCATTATATTCTTCCCATTGTTGCGACGTAGGAAATTCAAGTTGATCGTGGGACTATATAAGACTTTGTAAGACATAAAAAAGCAGTTAATTAAAGAGTCATTTTCATTATGAAATGCCAGACAATTATTTTTCTGCTCGCTGTTGGCATCTGCCTCCTGATCGGAGTCAGCAGCAGGGGATTAAGGAAATGTCCCGATATTTGTCCTGCTGTGTTTGATCCTGTTTGCGCATCCTGGAGGCGTGGCAACTTGACCAGCAATTGCACGTTTAGCAACAGTTGCAGGCTGGGAGTACACAGATGCCAGTCAGGTCAAAGTAAGTTTTGATATATATATATATTTTATGAACAATTTAAATCATTTTATTAATGATCAAATTTATCACACAGATTGGGTTGTCACTAGGAGAGGATTATGCCAAACGAGTTCAAATGATTGCAGGGATCTATTGAGTAATCGGCTAAACGACTAATTCAACCAAATTTAAAATTAAAATATGTTTAATTTAGCAATCCTTAAATATATTTAGCAGAGCTTTAAACATGAGTAAAAAGCACAGTCTTTTGAAAATCAAACCTAAAGCATTTTTTGATGTTACATTTTTTTTAACATGAAAATCGAAATATTGGTTTTTGAAAATCTTATCACATTTGTCAAAATGATTGCAGTGAAAAAAATCAACTCGACTCTGTGACTCAGTTTTGAGGGTATTTTTTAAGAGGAAAATCGAGTCAGAATTTGCGTTGCCAACCTTGAATATATTATTTATATTAAGCTGAAACCTTGTTTAAAAATGGAAATATTTCCCTGAGTGCTCTGATGCTGCCAATTCAAGTTGAGCCAAAGACAGAAATCGAGATCAATAAATCTTAAAATGAATCTAAATTTAATAATTATTTATAAATATTAATTATAAGCATTTAATAATTAATTTTTATTAAACAAGTCGCATTTGTTTTATTTCGACTCATTTATTAATTCAAAAGCATTTTATAAATTGTATAATGGCGAAATGTAATAATGGAATTGAATTCATATTTTTAGATTATATTCTTCCCATTGTTGCGACGTTGGAAATTCAAGTTGATCGTGGGACTATATAAGACATTGTAAGGTTTTACAGAGCCGTTAATTGAAGCGATATTTTCAATATGAAATGCTTGATAATTATTTTTCTGCTCGCTGTTGGCATCTACCTCCTGACGGGAGTCAGCAGCAGGGGAATAAGGAAATGTCCAAATATTTGTCCTGCTGTGTTTGATCCTGTTTGTGGATCCTGGAGGCGTGGCAACTTGACCAGCAATTGCATGTTTAGCAACAGTTGCACACTGGGAGTACACAGATGCCAGTCAGGTCAAAGTAAGTTGAAATATAAATATTTTATGAATAATTTAAATCATTTTATTTATCACTCAGATTGGACTTTCGTTAGACGAGGATTATGCGAAACGAATTCAGATGATTGCAGAAATACATTTATTCATTAGTTTTATAATTCATAAATTTCATAATTGTAAATAAACAAGTTTTGACAAAGTTTTGACTTACTTCAAAGCGCTTTTTTTTGGGGTGAACATGAAAATCGAAGAAACGTTGGTTTTTGAAAATCTGATCACAGCTGACAAGATTATTGCAGTGAAAAATCTGGATTCGAATCTAGCAGCAATTTTTAAGGGTAATAGGTTTATAAACAACGAAGAAGTTTTGACAAATTTTTTGCGGTTTTTAGCCGTTTTTAATAACACTTTTTTCGGGGTATCCTTTAAACACAAAAATCGAATAACAATTACGTTTGAAAGTAGATTAATTTACAGATTAATCTACAGATTTTTGAGTTCTGTACCTAAATTTATTATTGCCCGATCGATCGTTAGTTAAATTTTAACAAACTGCAGCATTTTTTCTAAATATTTTCTTTTAGCACTTTTGTTGGTTTTTTTATTTCAATTCAACGTAAATTTGACATGAGTAGAAATTGTTGACGTGTTGTGTGATTTCAGTGTTTGTTTGAAAAGCTGTTTTAGCCAGAAAGTTTATGAATTTTTTGTTGAATGAAAATTGCAGCTGCAAGTTTAAGTAAAGCCGAAAAAAGGCGTCGAGTTCAAAAACTTGGAAACTTTAAAATATAAAGCTTTATTCTGGCAATGTTTCTCAATTGAATAAGATTTTATTGTATTAAACAGAAAATTAAATAAAGCGCTTTTTTTGTTACATTTTTAACAATTGATCAATTATTGCTAAACGCACGTTTTTCATTTCGAATAATATTTTGTATATAATATTTTCTTTTGAATTATTTTATGATGCATTATTGACTTAATAAATTAAGATATTTAATGTTCCGGGTGATCAGGGGACTATATAAGACACTGTCAATCCTTGAGTGGCTACACAAAAAGTTGCCTTCAACATGAGATCCCAGACAATCCAACTGCTGCTCGCTGTTTGCTTCTGCATCCTGGTTGGTGGTGTCAGCAGTTGGACTCCTAGAAAGTGCCCCATTGGCTGTACCAGGGAATACAAACCGGTTTGTGCAACTTTGTTGCGTGGCATGCTAAAGGTCAAATGCACTTTTGCCACACTGTGCACACTGCATATGCAACGTTGCAGAACACGACAAGGTAAGCAAAAATATATATTTCTAATAATTTACAAACTCAAATCAAATCTTAAATCTTGCACAGATTGGACTTTATTGGGACAAGGAGAATGCATTAGAGATTCCATCGATTGCAGGCACTTAACTGGTTCAAAGTAAATTCAAAGTAAATTCAAATTACAAACTAATTGAAAATAATTTCTTAAATATAAAAGTAAATGCTTAAATTTATTTTAAAGTGTATTCTTTTAATAACTTCTTTATTTAAAGGGTAAACCGTTTGTAAACATCGAAGAAGGTTTGACAAATTTCTGGCTTTTTTTAGTCGTCCTTTTCACTTTTTTCGGGTTATCCTTTTAATATAAAAAACGCCTCTGAATGTAGATTAATCTAAAGATTTTTGAGTCCTGTACATAAATTAGTTAAATTTTAATAATTTGTAATGCAAAACTGCAGATTTGTTGCGCAAGTTAAAAGTTTAAAAAATTTCTTTTGGCGCTTTTGTTGGCTTTTTTTTTAAATTTAACGTAAATTTGACATAAGTAGAATAGAGTCAGAATAGTAAATATTATTGAATAAAGTATTGATTCAAAGACATAATTGAGAAAACTTGGTTTTTGACTAGTTTCTAAGAGAGTTTTTTTTGTAGAATCGTCGAGTTTCACAGGGAACTTCGAACTTGTTTTTAAATTTAGTTTTAGTTTCTAATTTAAGCCATGACTAAAAAAATATAGTTATCGAAAATTGAAGAAGTTTTGTAGAGTAATGCATATTCTAAGAAGCTATAATTCCTAACATGAACCTCAAGTTCAAAAAAGCGCTGATTGCATAAGTCGAACCAGTTCTGATTTAGTTTCTGCTGTGGCAACAAAGAAACAGTTGTTGCCACAACGCAACACGTTGCGCCACAGGTGCTTCAAGTGTTTATTTGTGCAGCTGTTTTCGAATTTAATTTTAAATATTTTTTGTTTATTTAGAAAATGTATTCAGAATTGAGTTCAATAACTCGAAAGCCAAAAATAAAATTGTTTTATCGTCTGATTAATTGTTGATTGTTTTGAATAAAATATTTAATAATTCTTTTTTTTGTTAAAATCTTGACAGTTGCAAAATTTCTACACGTGCCTTTTTGCAGTTTTATTCAATATTGTCTTGTGCATTTTTGGTATTATTTAAGATTGACTTGAAATCAGTATTTATACACCAAAATCGAGCTGATCAGAGAACTTTATAAGGAACTGTCAAACTCTGCGTTTCTACTTCGAGCACCGTTTTTAACATGAAATTAAATACAATTTTGCTGCTTTTCGCTTTTGGCATCTGTGTCCTGACTGGAGTCAGCAGCAATACACCGCAAAAGTGCCAAAGGATTTGCACCAGTCCCGATTCCAGGCCTCTTTGTGGCAGATGGACGCGTGGCATAGGAGTCTCGAGCTCCTGCACATTTACTAGCTTGTGCATGATGCGAATTCAGATGTGCAGAACCGGTCGAAGTAATCGAAAAATATATATTTTTTATAAATAATTTAAATATTTAATAATTTCTAAATTAATTTCTTTACTCAGATTGGTTGCTGGTCAGGCCATTCCCGTGCGTAAGGATTTCCGATGATTGCGATGCTCTACTGAACATTTAAATCAGTTGATTTAAATCACAATTCAAATTAATAAATTTAAAATTTTTTTAAATTTTTGGAAATTCCCAATTAATTATGCAAAAAGTGTCAAATTTTTAATATAAAACTTTTGTGCAAGTCAAATCATAATCAATAAAGAACTGTTTAAATAAATCATTTAAGTTTTTACTCAGAGTTTTAAGCTGTGGCAACAAAGAAACAGTTGTTGCCACATCGCAACGCGCCACAGGTGGTTTTTTTATTTGCATAGCTGTTGCTGCTGTTTTTTATACTTTTTATTGGTTTTGTGATAAGCACAGAATGTGTTGTATTTTGATATAATAAATATTAAAGCTGATTTCGTTTACTATATTTTTTTCCCCTTTTTCCCCCTATTTTTTGTTCCTTTTTGTTGTTGTTAAATGTTAAACAGTAAAATTTGAGCAAAACGTGTTTTTATTTTAATTATTTAGTTGAATAAATATTTATGCATTATTTGCATTATTTTTAACAATAAGTTGAGCTAAATTTCGAGTTGAACTCGAACTTTCGACTATAAAAGACACGGGAAAATCTTTAGTAGCTTCCAGAAGAAAAAGGCAACTTTTACACATGAAATCGAAGATAATTCTTCTGCTACTCATTGCTGCATGCTGCATGCCGACTGGTGTCAGGAGTCGGAGTCCACCAGAGAAGTGCCTCAATGTTTGTGGCGGCTTGCAACCAGGCGCTGTTTGCGGCAGATGGACGCGTGGCAACAGATTAACCAGCACTTGCACCTTTGGCAACATGTGCAGAATGAGAATTCAGATGTGCAGGAAAAATCAGGGTAAAAGAAGAAAACGAAAAATTGTATGCATTATTTGCAATTTTTAATAATTAACTAATTTATCTCAGATTGGCGACTGGTCAGTCAAGGCGGCTGCGGAACGAATTCAAATGATTGCAGAAATCTATCGAGAAACGGCTAAGTTTAGAAAAAAATATATATAAAGCTAATTTACTCTTTCAATTATCAAAAGTTAAAGTTTTGCCAAATTTATATTGATAGCCCTTAATTTAATTGGCTTTTTAGCTTAACTTTTGGTTGGTTGAACAAAAGCTAGAAGGGAAAAACCCAAGTTTAAGTCCAATAATTGTTGCAAGGCCAACCAAAAAACTTATGCTTCTTGCCACTTTGGGCCACATTTCAACATGCTCAATTGACCAATAAATGGGGCAAGCCACACAATTGAAGTGTTTTTGAGGGGATGTGTCAGGAACTCTGAACATGAAATGGAATTATTCAAGTGGAAGCCGGAACAGCGCTGATTAATCACATTCGGTGGGTCGAAACAATTATGGCAAGTGTCGAGGAGGTTCTTGGCCAAGACCAGCCAAGATGTCAAGCAGACAAGTGAAATTATACACACACCCCAAGCACACACACACACCCCACACACACGCACACTCGCACACACATTATGCAAATGACACATCTGCTTTATACTTTAATTAATTTGTAATCCTTGGCATTGAAGTTTAGTGGCATTGCTGCAATTAGAGGCAGCTGTTCGGCTGTTTGTTGTCTCCCAAGGATTACAAGGATAGCCATTTGTAGCATCCATCCATTTATCAAATGTCAACACACACACACACACACACACACAACACACACCACGCCTATTAAATTCCAATTACAAATCTCTAATTTAATCATCAAAGTTGAGCAACAATCAAATCTCTAATTCAATTCGAGACTGCAAATTTTGAGGCGGGTTTTTGCCATAACTAAAACCCAAAGGATTTTATTGAATAGTTGTTTAATTATTAGAAAAAGCCATAGAAAACTATACTTAAAACATTAAATGGATAAAATTTGAGACAATTATTTATTTAAATTATTGCCTTTAGTTGATTTCTTCGTTTTAAGATAGATGCAAATTGGAAAACTTGACTAGTAAAAATACCCTTTAATAAAATTTGTTCAATCTAAAAATATTTCTAATAAAAAAAAACCGATTTTTTGCACGATTTTAATTTAGTTTTTAAATTAAACAGTTTGTTTTTTTTATATATATGTATATTTATTTTTTTATAAATTTATAATTTTTTATATTCATTCAGCATTTTAAAGCAGCTTTTCCCATTTTGAATAGCTTTCAAGTTAGATAATTTATATATAATAAATTATTTGCCTACTTGGCACAAATATTTGTGGCAAGCAAATAATAATGACAATTAATAAATCTTCAAATAAATAATAAACGTAGCCAAAATTCAACCATTCAAAAGTCATTTGCAATAATGCACCATAAAATATATTGAAAAGTGAATTATTTGTGTAAAAACCCAAACCAAAATCCAAAATTAAAAGCAATAATTTCCGGTTACCTTTTGTTGTGCATAAAATTATTTATAATATATAATTTATTTATTGCACAAAAGCCTAAAATCTGACAGAGAATTATTTACAATACTGCCACGCCCACTCAATTGTTTTTAGGGACTCCTATTGTTGTTGTAATTGCAGCTTTGTCATTTTGCCTTTGATTTGTGCTTTTCTAATGTACGCATACAAAAAGCAATTTGTCTGCCACAGAAATTAAGCCTGAACCTCCCATTACCCCTCCTCATCCCCTCGCCCTTCTCCTCCGCTTCTGAGGCACTTTTCGAGTAGAAATTCTGTTAATTTGCATATTCCAAACTTTTGCCTAATTGAACATAATGCCACTTAATTAAACTTACAAAACTTTCTGTTCAGGGTAAGGAAACATCTCAACAACTATTTGGGAAGCGAGCATCTAAAACTGTGCCCCTAAAAACTCCAATTCTTGTTATTTTATTTTTAACAGTAATTTGTTGAAAATGTTTCGATTATGACTAAGAATATCTTTTGGCCCACTCCTTTTTTGTGCCTAAATTATTTTTAAATGACTTTTAAACGACAGTTGACAATGCCCAAAAATTGAATAAGTTTTGAATTACAACAATAAAATCATTAAAATATAAAATAAATAATAAATTGTCAAATTTTTCAGAAATTCCAAACTAAATCATTTAAGATGTCTGATTATAGTTTGACTGGCAAGGTTTCTATGTGAATGGCAAAATTTGACAATACCACAAATCAGTTATCTGAATTAAGAACTATCGCTGAAAATGTAAATTGGGCAAATATCTATCGAGAAGGATATTGACACCATATCGATCACAAGGTAAATTGAATAAATATCGATTTTCGACAAAGTATTAATAGTATTATGACTTAAATACTTTGCTCAAAAATCATAATTATCAACTATTCAATTCCAATTTATTAGTATTAGTTTCAAAAAGTATCAAAATAAAATAAAAGTAGGCCAAAATTCAAAAATTTTAGATTTCTCAGATATGGATTTCATACGATTATTTCTGTTCGCATATATTTATTTCTTTGTTTGTCTTTTCGTTTACATTATCGATTCACTCTTTTGGGATGAATTCCAATGGAATTAAATCGATTTCAATAGTCATCGACGATCAAAGCAGTTCCGGCTAAAAGAACCTGTTCCGAGTTGACGGCGCCACCCAAATTCAGTTCCAGTTCACAGATGAGTTTATCACGATTTGCTCTGCTGTAGAGGGGAAGGGAAATTCTCTCATCGGATTGATATCGATTGCTGGCAAATTGTTCGATTTTCTTGAATTTATCGCCAGTGTGTGCATTGCGTTCGTTGTCCTCATCTTTGATTGCGTAGCTTATGTAAAATGCACCCGATTCGCTTGCATTTGGTATTTGTGTATCTCCGTCGAGCTGCATGTGTTTTAAAATTAATTTTATAAAGTATTTTTAATCATTTTGCGAGTGCATTTAGTTTGGACAACAACCCGCACGTTGTGCGTTAGTCCGTGCAGTTACCAACTAGACGAAACTACTCATTTGACGAAAGTGCACACTCACTCAACGAATTAACAGCGCTCCACAATGTAAAAACACATTGTTGAAAACAAAAAACAAACGCAGCAGATGAAAAAGAAAGAAAGAAATAATGTGCATACAAGCCAAAATAAGAGTAACAAAAATATACAAGAAAATGCAAGCTAAATAAATGCGACACAGGTCGTAAACAAAAATGTACTCAGTCACTACTCGAAAAATACTCGTGAGCAATGGTAACAGCAACAGCACGTGTTGTGCATCCCTGGTGTCTGGAGTTAACAGAGCGCCGGAATGTCAATCAAATAAACAAAAAGAAGCGGCGTGAAAAAAAAGGCGAAAAGCTGCAGCAATATCAAAAATTCAACAAACGCAAAAGCAAATGTAAATGTTGTAAATAAAAACGCACAAAACACAATTCAAAGCGAGTGCTAAACGCAATAACAATCGTCAAGCTGGAGACGCATTTTATGGCCAAGATGGGCAAGGTAAGCAAACAAAAAAAAAAGCAGAACAAAAAAAACCACATGCAAGAAGAAAAGAGACAAAAGTCGCAAGAAAAGAGACAGCTGCGCTGATTGACAGACAGACAGACAGAGAGACAACGAGACAGGCGGACAGCCAGACAAAGGCATTTTTCGTTTGGTGCATAAAATAATGAAACTTACCTTTAATGGCGCCACTTTGAGCATCAATAATTTTGGATTCATCTCATTTGCTGCTGTTGATTTGGATTTCAATTGCAATCGCTGCGTGGAGATGCCTAAATTGCGCGCCTGCTGCAATTTGAGGCAAGCGAACAGATTCTCACAATTAAACACTTGCACCAGATTCACCTCGCGACCGAAATCTAGCTGTAGCTGCCCCTTGAAACGCTCCTCCGCTGCCTCCGCTCGCACCATCAAACCTTTCAAATAATCCACGACGCTCTTGCTGCTTGGCCCTGGCCACAATTTCGACCAGCTGTGCGGCACCTGAAAAGGTAAAAGGGTGAAAGCATGTGGGGTGGGGGTTATTTTGAGTGATCGTTGGAAAATTTATTTAAATACGGGATATTATTTAGTAAGCGGGGAAATTGTAATATTTACAAAATCGAACAGTCTCGGAAATTGTTATTTAAATTGTGGTATTTTATAACCTTCAATTCCAAATAAGTTCAATTAAAATTTCACAAAAATAAATCAAATTTCTTACTATTCTCAGAAATATCAAAAATTTGATCACTGATCTTGTGAATGCAATAACTAAATGTTTATAAATAACTTACTTTCAAAAGATATTTTAATTTGAAGTGTTTCAAACTCAGAAATATCAAGTTGTGGCTAAAGTAAGAAAATATCATTCGAATTTAGTTTTGCAGAGATCTTAAAATGGGAGACTATTTTTATAAATCCCAGATAGTTTTGATCCAATTATGAGGCTAGCAAATGAATAAATCTTAAAGGGAAATTTTTGAAGTTGTAATATTCGTTTTGCAAATCCCTTTTTTTTTATATTTATATATTATTTTTTATAAATGGAAATCCTTAAATTTTCAATATATTCCATGCTAATTACGAATTGTTTATATTCCACGTGGAAATAGCTTCTTTTACAAATGCGAAGGGAGAACTTTCACCCCGATCTTCCTCTATCTTCCACATCGCACACTCACCTGCTGCTCGGAGAGTGCCTGCATTGTTTGTGCATCGACATTCGCTGGAGAAGCATTCATTCCAGTTGCTGTTGTCGCCGCCGTCTCCTTGAGCCAGTTGTGCAGCTCGGAGAGCAACTGATGCACTGCTCTATACAGCTGGGCGCCCAGCTGCAGCTCAGCGAGCACAAACAGTGCCCAGGGCGTAGGAGTGGGCGTGGCTGTGCCAGTCGCCTCCTTGGCCGTCTGTGTTATGCTGCAGGATGTGGCCAATTTGCGCCACAAGCTGAGCAACGGTTTGATTTGCTGTTCGAGCCGTTGTCGGGAATTGGGAGCAGCAGCAGCATGTGCCACTGTCCCGCCGCCTCCGCCATAGTGCAACGCGCGCAGCTCATTGATGATGCAACGCGTCTGTTCCATTTCACGCTGCTGCTGCGCCTGGTTAGCCAATCCATAGAGACGTGGCTCATCCTGTTCCGGCAATTTCTCCACAGCTGCATAATAATCCTGCAGCTGGGAACTGGTGGGCAGCTGGCAGCTACTCAAACCCAACGGTTGCCAGCGATTGCTCAGCACATCGGCGCAGCAGAATTGCGAGAGATAACTGCGCAATATGTCCAAATCCCTGGGATTATTCAATCTGCCGCCGTAGGCGATTGCTTCGCAGAGACGCTGCGTTATTGTCCAATCGCAGCGCCCGCTCGCTAGTTGCGCATCCAGCCAGCTGAGCACGCCCAGCGCCGCCTTCAGATCCGCCTCACCAAACTCGTAATACTTGGACCAGCCTTGGGGTATATATTGACGCCGTTGCTGCAGCACAGCATGCAGCAGAAAGAGCACTAAGCGCATCTTCAAACACTTCGGGGATTGCTTGCTCTCCGCCTCGAGTCCGGCGTAATTTTGGAGCATGCGTTGCAGCTGCTGTTTGAGTCCGTGCGGCTGTTCGTAGCGCACTTGAAGGCATTTGTAGATGGTTGCCTCGCTGAATCCCGTTGTGGACTCGCAGAGCAGCCACAGTCGAAAGTCCGCAGACTTTTTCAATTCGCCCAGTTGTTGATCCATTTGCTCCAACAAGTTGGGCACCAAATGCACATTCTTCACACACAACCATTGCCCTTTGGCGGCTGCCTCGCGCATCGCCATCAATGCTCTCTGCTCACTGCCTCTGCCAATGGCCAATTCTACATATTTCTCCGGCCCCCATTTCTTGAGAGCCACTCCACGCAGCTCGGTTGCCGGGTCCAGTTCGGGCTGACTGATCATTAGAATGGGTCTGTCGCAGCTGCTCTGCTCCAGCAGCTGTTGCACACTTGGCTGTGTGGCTGCCTCGGGCGCTAAACCCAACAATTGTCCACTCGCCAAACGCAGCTGTGGCAGCAGTAAATCCGGTCGAAAGATTTGGGCCAAGAGCACACGATGAAAGGGCGTTTTGATGTTAGCTGTGGGGGCACAAGGGAAAGATGATTCAGTTATTTATATATATTAATATAATTTACATACGCAGCACATCGTCCGTTTGCTGTTCGATGAATCCTCGCCACACATAATCCTTGTCCAGTTGCAGTTGCGGCCGCAACTCGGGCAGCTGTTGCAGCAACAGCGCCAGCTTCAATTGTGTCTCACGGCTCATGCAATCGGGCATTGTTGCACCCAATTGGATGCTTCCATCGGCACTGCCCATAAAATTGCCAACGAACAGTTCCCATTCCTTGGCACCAATTGCCGAGCCGTACGCCTGGCGACAGACCCAAAGCGCCAGGGTGAGTTGACTCTCCCGCTGAATGGCTCGCGCGAGATGGAGGAAAACACTGCGCACGAGACGCTCGTAGAGCAACTGGGGCTGCTGTGGCTCCTGGCCACGTAGTGCGCCCAGAAAGAGCTCAATGTACACCAGGGCGGACAGTTCGTAGCCCTGCGTTAATCCCGCATAGAAATCCGCTGCACGAACGCACAGTTCGCGCAGGCCAGCGAATTCCGAGAGCAGCGTCTGCTTGACTTGTCCACTCTGCTCGAGAGCTGCATCGATATGGGCGCTGCTCAACTTCACCTCATTGAGGCTGGCGAGGAGTGGCTCATTGCGCAGTATGTCGCCCTCGGCTTTGGACAGCTGCTCGAGCAGTTTATCCTGCAGAGCCATACGCTGCTTGAGCAGCTCACCTTCGCGTTGGAGCAGCTCAATTCTCTGCTCCTCCAGCTTGGCATTCTTGAGCACAATCGCCTTGGAGAGCAGTTGATCGGCGAGTCCCGTTGCGGTCACTGTGAAACGCAAGAGATTCACCCTGCCTCGCTGCTCCACAGCCAGCAACTGTGGCACACGATGCGATCTGCTGATGAGCACCAATTGAAAGTCCTCGTGCAGATCCACCAATTTACTGCCCACGGCCAGTTGGCGTTTGTTGAAACGCACATAAATATGTCCCTGCAGCAGCTCGAGCAGCGGCGGACGCACTTGCTCGCAGTCCTGCACGAGCAGCGTCTTGCCAAAGCGCACAGCCAACTCCAGCTGATAGCCAAGTCTCTCGTTGGCCTGCGACGTCAACTCACTGGCTCTGCCCGTCGCTCTCAAGTGGCCAGTCAGCCACTGGCCAGCCGTCTGGGTGGGATCGAGCAGTAGTGGAACGGGACAACTGCCAAAGGGCAGCGATAGCATCTCTCGCAGCAATGCCGCACTCTCAATGATCTGCGCATCGCGTGCCAAACCCTGACTCTCCCAAATGATCTGCTGCTGCTCGGTGACCAGAGTCTGACGCAGATCAAAGTTGCTGCCGGGCAGCTGAAATTCCGCATGGAGGCGTTTCAAGGCAGCGCTGTAAAAGGGGAGGCAGATTAATATAAGATTTATATATTTAAGGAAGAGGAATTGATTTTTATAAGAGTTGCATATTTAAAGAGGAGGAAGATGGAGTAGAATATAATATAAGAGTGGCATATTTAGAGAGGAGGAAAAGGAGAAGAGATTAGATATATAAAAGAGATCTGTATTGGGATTCAATCTTTGTTGAAATTTATCAGTCTTGTTTTTAAAAGGATCTATATTATATATTTTTATTCTTATTCTTTCTTTAATTCTGTAATAGATTTATAGATTTTTTTCTTTTCAATTTCATAATTTTTTATAAGTGAAACCAAAACATGTTCCACCAATATCAATTTTTAAAAATGTTTAATATTTTTGCAATATTTGTGTTAGCATTAATTCGATTTTGGTTTTTGAGAAGAATTTTCATTCTTCCTCATAAATGGAAAAATGTATTTCTCATTAACTATACTTTTGCCATACTCAGAAAAATATTGACCTGAATTTTAGAATTTCGTTTTCCTTTTTTTCTACATAGGATTCGGATTCTCAACTTATTATTCAGAAAGAAAAAATTGTTATTTTTCTGAATTTTAGAAAGGATTTTTTTAATGAAATTTTGAATTTCTACTTTTTTCAATGCATTTCTGAATAATATAAAACATTTCTAGAATATCTGAAAAAATACCATATTTTTGAGAGCCTTTCTAATTTTTAGAAAAATATTTGCTTATATTTGAAAATTATTTCTAATAACATGAAAATCTGCCTATTTTTAGTGTGATTTTCAAACATTTCCTAGTATAAACTTTTTACTGGCCATATTTCGAAATTGCTTTTTGCAAATACTCAACATAAAAGATTGAAAAATTGAATTTCTCCTCTAATCTTTTTACTCACCCCCGTTGCTCCACGCCCCTGTCCGCATAGTAGTTGATGGCCAAGGCGAGCAGCAGTGTTTTGCCATCCAGAGTCTTGTGCGAACGCTTCAGCTCCGCCAGCTGTTCGCTCCACGTGGCATACTCAGCACTCAGTTTGCCCACGAGCAGCTCGGCTGCTTGCAGCGTGGCGCCTGCCTCTTGTAGCTTCAGTTCCAGCACGGCTGCCTCTTGAGTGTAGGTCTGCAGTTTGCCCGACAGTTGCTGGACCCGTTTGTCCACATCATCCAAGCCGCTGGCGAGCTGCTGCATCTCATCCTCTGCAGCGTTGAGATTGTGCTGGAGTTCGTTTTGCTCCCGCTCCAGCGGCTTGATGGATTGGATGACACGCGCATAGCGAACACTGGCCTGCACCCAGGCAGCAAGTGGAGCAGCTGCAGCCGAAGCGCGTTTCGCATTCTTCGATTCGTAAGAATCACCTTTGGCCTGCAGCAGTTTCTCGACGGCATGGCAGTTCTCTGGACTGATGTGTGCCGGGTCCAAAGAGCGTATGTCCTCCTTGACGCCACGCTTGGCCAGAAACGTTTTCATGCTGTTCCACGAGGTGTCCCTGATGCCCATCAGACGCAACACACCCTCGAGAATATCCCTCACCGCCTCCGGCGGAGCACGCAGCGAACGTATTTCGGAGAGTGCCTCGGATTTGATTTGACCCACTGCATTGCTAGCCTCCGCTAGAATGGGCTCCACTTCGGCTAGTTCCTGCTGAATCTCACGTTGTCGCAGCTTCAGTTGTTCGCTGCTCTGCTGCGTCTGTTGTTTCAGTTCCAGCATGCTCGACTTTTGCTCATTCGCATTGTGCATCGTCGCCGAGATCATTTGCAGCGCATCATTCGCCAGCTGCCGTTTCTCGCCGAGCGCCTGCTCCTGCGCCGATGCATTCGATTTGAGCGTGTCCACCAGAGCATGTGCAGCGGCCAGTTTATCCACGCCCAACTGCAACTTGCCCAGCCGCTGATCAATCTCGGCCGCCGCATTGCTGTACAGATGGAAATAGCAGCTGATTAGTTGATAGTAGCGCTGAGCAGGCTGCTCCGGCGGCAGCTCATCGGCTATGTCCGTAAAGTGACTGCAAACGGGCACCTTGCCACGTCCCGCTCCCAACGACGACGCCTCATTGAGCAGCTCAATGTATTGCTTGGGCAGCATCGAGAGTGTCTCCCGCGACTCCGGCCGCACATAGAGTATATCCATTTGCCGGTGCAATGCCGGACAACTGTTGAAGTAATCCGCCAGCTGCGGGCTGCTCGGATCGAGCACGAGTATCAAGTGCAAATGCTCCCGAGCGCCTGCAATTGAAGAGTAGAAAGAATATTTAATATATATTTTTCATATGAAAATAATACTTATTATCAGATTAATGGTTAAATTATTAAATATTACAGACATATTTTTAGGCAATTGAATAGAAATAAGAGTTTTATATTAATTATTAATTAATTATATTAATTAAAAACATATTCTTTGTTTAGAGATAAAATTAATGTTGAAATTATACAGATCCATTCTTATAGAACAGAGAAAATTACTCATAGAAGTATTAGAAGAGAGAATATTAATCATTTTAATTAAATACAAATTCTTTCAAAAGATATGAGATTTAAATGTAAATTGAACAGTTTAAATAAAAATCATAGAAGAGAGATCATTAATCATTTTAAATAAATAGAATTTTCTTTTTAAAGATATCAGATTAATTTTAAGCTTGTTCAGATGCATTAATGCAAAATATTAACCATAATAAATGAATACAAATTCTTTTTAAAGAATTCAGATTAATTTGAAACTGATACAGAAACATTTTAATGTAATTAAATTGTATAAACAAAATTAATCATAATTAATCATTGCTTTGCATTAATCAAATTAAGCTATATACTATAAAAAAGAGATCAAATTAATGTTGAAATAATACAGATACAATTTTATCTTGTCACAGTAAATCAAAAGTATAAACACGAAACTAAAATTTACAATAAATTAGTAGTGGGAAAAAATGTACAATTACAAGATATTTATGGCTACTATTAAAACATTATTAATGGATTTAGGCCTGCTCTCCTCAACTTGATTCATTATAAAATTCCCTCCATTTCATCCACACCACTTACGTTTCATAAAGTAGGCACCCAGCGACTCCTGATAGCCCTCCAGCTGTGCCGCCTGCTTGAGCGTGCTGGCAACCGTTTCGAGATCATCGCCAAATAGCTCCAAGATCTCGCTGCCCTCGAGCAATGCCTCGATGGGTTTCAAGATGTCCGGCACATAGCTGAGCCAGCAGTGTTCGATGAGCAGATAGCTCATCTGCTGCTCCAGCGCTGCCGTTTGCATGGCTAGCTTAAGATCGTTGTAGAAATCGGTCAAAGCATAACTGGCGCCACCCTGCAGACTGATCACTTTGGCCTGCTGCAGTGTGGCAGCTGCATAAATGGCATCCACATGGCGATCGCCAGCCTCTGCCAGTATGAGCAAATGTGCATCATTGCGGGCGAGAATGCGTGCCACTTTTGCCGTATGCTGCAGCAACTCCTCCGTAATGGGCGATATTATGTTGTAGTTCTCGGCATCTGCGGGGTGAAAAATGCAGAAAGTTAGCTACATTTACTATACAGAAGATTTCAGTTAATAGCAGACATAATTTTAATGTAGTTTTTATAAGATCTCTCTGCGCATCGTCATTGAAGTTGACTCCAATAAAAGAAAACAAAATTATATCCAGGTAAATTTGCTCGACTTTCCGCATTAGCTACAAAAATTTCTTCATCTTTCAATTTGTGAGTGGCAAAAAAAATGTTCTGTTATTTTCTACCCGTTCTCTCTATATACTTGCAGTGGATGACCCCCGAAGAGGAGGCACGCCAAAAGTTCATCATGCGGGAACGGGATCGGGAGAGAAAGCGCATCAAACGCATGAATCCCGAGTATCGTCAAATGGAACGGGAACGTGATCGATTTCGCAAACAGACGCCAAGGCCCAGTGTAGTTATCCCGATTTATAATTGTTTTCATTTTCTTGTGTTCATTTCCCACCACCACCCAAAAACCCTTTTCACTCCTCACAACAAAAACTGCTCGCATCTTGAAACAGCAAAAGTCACAACCGAAAAAGGGACAGATTGAAAAAGTCTTAGTCTAGAATAGTTTGGGAGCAATGTGCAACTTCAACAACGATGCGTGGGATTCATAAAAGAAAACTATGTTTTTAAACTGGACGGATTAGAAAACTATTAAAGTTTAGAGAACTTTTCTGCTTGATCAACTTAGAAATATACAAATTATAAATTGATTTTTTGAAAGAGATCTAGTTAATAAACGTAGGAGTACATAAATTAGGGTTATCAGCGATTCCTCCTTATAAATATGGGTATGTTTAATGTGAGTTCAATTAAGGATACGAAAATATCTTCTAATAGAGCAAACGTTGCCTAAATCTTACGAGACAAGTTTGATGACTATTAATAATCCGAAATTCATAGATAAAAACATTTAACTCAATATTGTAGAAGATTATAGAGGGACAGAGTATAAAAAGTATCCCTTAAGAATATAATAATCAAAGAAGACCATCGTAAAACTAGAAAAGCTTAAAGAATTATAAAAAAAAGGTGCAGAATATTTATCATAAATTGCTGATTACTTTAAAAAAGAAAGCGGAAAGCTAAGCTATTTCTTATCCCTTTACAAAACAAAACAATTAATTTACTCCTTCAACTCGCACAACTCACAGCATATTGTTATTTGACGCTGCACCTCCTCCAGCCACTCATCGTGAGCCAATCCGTGCAGTTGTCCCTTCGATTTAGGTGACTTGGGCACATAGTACACTTTCTGTAGAACATTATAAAACAATTAACAAGCTAAAGTAAGATAAAGTACGATTTTCATTTAGCACTCACCTCCTTGCCAAAGTATTTTCGCATTGTTTGCTTTAAAATCGTCTCAAATTGCTGCACATGCTCCTCGCTGGCCAAACGATCCCTAAACATGCCCAGCAGTTCGCAATACAAAGCCTGCAAATGAAGTGCAGAACAAATTGTCAATTGGCAATCCCATTAGCAGTCCAAATAAAGCCACTTACCTCATTGAAGTCACTCGACGGGTAGTAAACGAGACCCTCCAATAGCTTCATAATGCACTTTGGACTAAACTGATAATGCAACTGTTGCTGCTGACCAGTCGTCGAGGCTGTAAAAGCTGCCTGCAGCTAAAAGGTAGCAAAACAAGAGGCTAGTTTTAACTTTTCGGGGGGATAGGTTTAAATACCCTGGCAGGATTTTAGTTGAAGTTTTGATGTAGTTTCAATATTTGTTGGTGTTTGAGTTCCAATAATTTTTTTTAAATTTGGTATTATTTGAAATCAAATTAGATGTTAATTATGCCTTTTTTTTATTAAGCACTTTCGGTTATGGGTTTTATTTAAAAATGAGTCTATGATAAATTAAAATATTCAATTAAAGGAGAAAATCAGACGGACTTAAATGGATATTATAGATAAGGCCGATTATGCTTATCAAATATATCAAATATATATAAGCAAACTATAATTTTTAGTGAGAATTATTAATCTATGAAAAATTACAAATTTGCTTTTATACTAGCAGAAAACCAGACGGACTTCTAAATCAAAAATAGATACAAATTTACAGTCAAAATTATTTATCTATCAATATAGATTTAATACAAGAAGAAAGTTAGATGGACTTAACCGGACTTTATCGATGAACCAAAAATATTTAATATAAATATAGAATCAAATTTATAGTCTGAGATTTATATATAAGAAGTTTTATGAAATTAGCTTCAGTACTAAGAGAAAGAAAGGATTTTAAATGATTTTATAGAGGTCGATTATTACGGATCATAAATATATATGTAAGTAAGCATATAATAACACATAGTCAGAATTACTAATAACATTTGTATAGGGTATACAAAAGTGTATCATCAAAGAGCAAAAAGTACTCCGCATAAATTCGATACCTTTTCGAAGCACTCCATTAGACACTCGCTAACATGCTGCAAATTGATGGGATTGCTGGCAGCCCCTGCGCTGAAATGCGACTGGAGCAATGGCTCGAGGCGGCACTGAACGATGGCGAGCATATCGGAGGCACTTGGTCGGCCCACTCGCACATATTGATTGATGGCCAAATAGCGTGGAGCAATTTTCAGCAAATTTCCGCTAATAGACGCACAGATTTGCAACCCACTAACGCTAATCCATTCCAGATTGTCCGCATAGAAGCCGCCGCGTTGCACCAGTTGCAGCAGCAACTCGACAATCTCACAGGCACCCCAAGCATCCAGTTGACACAAATCTAAATTCTTCATAAACAGCACCAGTCGCGACTGCTTGGGTTTATATTCACGTCCACGCACACCGCTCACAGTGTTGCAGTGCGTCCGCAGCGTGTGCAGCACATAGCCAGCTGTTAGCTGTGTCGAGCAATTGATGCTGGCCAGCTGATAACCGGAGTGCTCCAGCAGTGCCTGCTGCAGCAGCAGCGTCTTGCCCGCTCCACTCGGTCCGACGAGCATGAAGGCACTTGCTCGATTTGCCGGCAGCTCCAGCAACGAATTAATAATGCACAAATATGCCTTGACATGGGCAGTCACAATCAGCTGAGAATCCCTCGCCTCGGCTCTGTCAATCATGCCCAACGCATACTGCTCCAGCGCACGGCGCTGCGGCTCATAGTAGCTCAGCTCGGCATGATTCGGCTGGGCCACATACAGATTCGCTCGCTGGAACACCAGCTGCGCAAACTCCCGCTGCCGTTCGCTGGGCATATAGCCGAGCAGGGCGCGCAATGTGGCCGCTCCATACTCCTCCAGTGACTGACTGTTGTGCAGCTGCAGCAGCAGTGATCGCAGCAAGCTAACACGACTAATCCCAGGCATCTGACTGCAAGGAAAGAGAGCATTAAATTGAAAGTTTTTAGATGTGTACTGATAAAAAGATTAACTCTGATTCATAAAATAAATGGGAGGTTGAGGAAAAGTGGGCATTTAGTGAATAGTTTACAGATGTGTTGTGGTTAAAAGATTAGTCCGGATTCATTCCATTTATAAGTCAGAGAAACGTTTTACATATATCACCATTTATTATTGTTTATAATTACAATTTATCAGTTTTCTCTCCCAGTGAGATCTCCCTGCTAATAGCTCTAAATATGTTTTCTAACTTACCTCAACAATTGCTCGCTTTCCAGCCACTCAAAAGCAGTTCCGAAATTTCCATCAATATAGTTTTGTAGCAGATCACCATAGGGTTCCTTTTCCAGCTCATGTTTCAGCATTTCTTGCATAGGATAATAGTCGTAGCTGTGCAAATATTTTTATTTAAATATAAATGAAATTTTTAGAGATTTATTTAATGCTCACCTCATATTGACAATGCCCATGCGTGATATCGTTGCTGGGGATGCGTGACGCACATCATCCGTTTCGAATATAAAGTTGACATTGTTGCCAAACTGTATGCGCCAGCCGGAAGGCAGCGTTAAAAGCCTGCAAAGTGTTTTAAAATATGTTCAATATTCTCAAATTTAACAGTAGTACGCAAAAAAAAACACTTTTGAATAATTATTTAAAAATATTTCGAAACAGTTGAAACAGTCCCTGAGAAATGTTAAACTTTAAAGCTGTTTTATGATATGAGGTTATTTCTCTTAGTTAGAAAATTAGATATATTTATATAAACATATTCTTGATCAGCATCTAAAAAAAAAGGGCGATTTATTCGCAGTGTGTATAAAAACTCAGAGACTAGAAGAGGTAGACTTGAGAATAGAAATATAAGTTTTCGCATATCTCAGGCATTTGCTTGATCATTTGATCGATAACTGTCAACCCATCGCAAATATCGATACAAATCGATTTCTCATAGCAATAAAGTTTTTGACTTTCAACCGTGACAAATTATCGATCAACTTTAAAAATTTCATTAAGATCGAGTAAGAAACAACGAACTTTTTTTTTTACCAAAACGTATTTTTTTAAGGAACAAAGTAATATTAGCAAAAACAATGCTTTTAACAGCTGGGTTCTGGTTATCTCCCGTTTTTTGTTTAGATAGATTTAAAGAGCTTCACAATCCACAAAACAAATCCACGCCTTTTATTCTGTTCTTTAGAACGTTCGTTTCGAGTGCGGCTCCAACGAGCTAAACTTTAGTTTTTCTTTTTTGGAATTTTTTCTAACTCTGCCTGCCTGCTCTCTCTCAAAAAAAAAAAAACGACAAAAAAGAAAACCAAAAACCAAAACACGCTTCTCATCTCTACTTGCAGCTGATGACACCCGAGGAGGAGGCGCGCCACAAGTTCATCATGCGCGAGCGAGATCGAGAGAGAAAGCGCATCAAGCGACTGAATCCCGAATATCGGCGAATGGAGCGTGAGCGCGATAGATTTCGCAAGAAGGCACGACGTGCTAACGTAGCATTTTTCCAATATCTCTATAAATATATTAAAAAAAAAAAACACAATACACACACGCACACACCCACACTGAGACAGACATATACACACATAAAGAAAAGTTAGCATTATTTAAGTAGAAGTTGAAGGGAAAATCGTAAATTTTTTTTTGACCTTGGGGCTTATTTACACAGACTGATCGACCAATTTTTTTTTTCAAAAACAGAGAGCGGGAAGTGAGGTGGAGTGAGGGAAAGCGATAGCAAAAAAAAGAGAGGAATACAAATAAACCCAATTGTTAGACTCAGCCACATTGTGCTTTAATAAGTTTTCCCCCCGTTTTTTTCTCTTCTCTTCCCATCCAACAACTATCAGTTGACGCCCGAGGAGGAGTTGCGCCAGAAAATGATACAACGCGAACGAGATCGCGAGAGGAAGCGCATCAAACGCATGAATCCCGAGTATCGACGTTTGGAGCAGGAACGGGATCGGGATCGGAAGAAGGCGCGACGTGCGAATGAGGCATTCAGGCAGCTGGAGAAGCTGCGCGACAAGATACGCAAGGAGCGCAAGAAGGGACTCCTGGTGACGGATGCCACTCAATTGCCGCATGAATTTGCCTCAATTATACCGCCAGTGCCTGTTGAGCCTGAGGTGATTATATCGACGCCGCAGACACAGCAACAACAACAACAGCAGCAGCAGCAGCAGCAGCAACAACAGCAGCAGCAACAACAACAGCAGCAGCAGCAACCAATCAACACACACCTGCAACAGCAGCAGCAGCAACATCAACTTGCTGCCGCAGCCGCAGCGGCGGCGGCACATCAGCAACAACAGCAGCAGCAGCAGCAACAACAGCAGCAGCAACAGCAACAACATCGCCGGCGGAACATGTCGCATGTGGCAACATCGGCAGCAACGCTGACGCAATTGTCAGCGCCCGCTGGCCATGCGACGCATCTGCAACAGTTGAATAAGCTGCAACAATTGTATCCGCCACCCAGTTTTGGTCATCCCGCGTTGCCCATCGCCGGCGTCACGTTGATGCCACAACTCTGCCATCCCATACTGCATCAGAATCTGGGCGCCACACTGTATGCGGCGCCACCGAACGGCATTAAGCAGGAATACGGCCAGGATGTGAGCAGCCTCAGTGCAGCGGCAGCAGCCGCAGCAGCGGCAGCAACCAGCTCCGCCTCAGCGGTGGCTGCCGCACAGGCAGCGGCGCTGGCTTCGCTTCGCGGCGTCCAAACGGAGGACTCCGAAATGGCACTGAATCTGGAGCCGGAGATCATCTTACAAACGCCAACCGATGTAAATCCCGCGCAGCATCACTTTAATGCACACCAGCAACAACAGCAGCAACAACAGCAGCAACATCATATGCAGCAGCAGCAACATTGCAACATGTTTCAGCATATGGCGCCACAGGCGCACATGCAACATATGCGTGGAGCGCCGCTGCCACCGCCACCAACAGCAGTGACGCTGCCGCCACCGCCACCGCCACAGCAGCAACAACAGCAGCCAGCACCGCCAACAGCAGCACCACCGCAGCAGCAACAGTTGCAGCCGCAACATGCGCAGCAGTGAGACGCAAGCGGAGAGAGGAGAAAGATTCATGCACTCGCCTTTAGTCCATAAGCTCAACTAGCCACATACGCATTTTCATCATTATTATTTAAGCGGAGGAGAGGGGAGAGAGTTACACAGAGCGGGAAGAGTGTTATAGAGTGACTCACATGTTGGTCTTGGCAGCGAACTAGTTCCAGTTTATTACTATTTATCTATGATTTCTATTATGCTCAAAGTAAAATTCAGTTAAGACTTAAATTTTCAACTGCTAAAAAAAACTTATCTTGCCTTGTTTAAGCTAAATATGAACTGGTTCTTTCCAATACAAGAAAAAATGTTTTAATATAAATTACACATTTCTTTAATGTTGTTCTTGTGCCTAAAGAAAAATTCACTTGAGAATTTACTAAACATAAAATCTAAATGCGAAAACTTGCCTAATTAATGTTGAAATATGAACTAGTTCTTCACAACACTAAGTAAATGTATTTAAATTTAAAACACAAATTTCATCCTGTTCACACAAATCAAACTAATTTATATAATTTAAAATCAAATTTAAAATTTTGAAATTTCAGTTAAATCGAACCAGCTCAAATTATTACTAGAAGTGCATGTACTCAGTCAAAAGCCATATTGAAAACTAAAAAAGAACTAGTACAAAGACACTCAAGAATGTATAGCTATATAAACCACATCGATTTAAACTAATATTCATTTTTCACAAACTTTCTATTAAGCTAGAGAACCAGTTCAAATGAATATGTTTAAAGTTCCATATAATGTTTTCCATACAAGCCATAAATGAGTATGTATAAAGTGAAATGAAATTATATTTGAAATGGAACCAGTTCAAAAGTGTCAATTTAAAAACAAATTCTAATTCACAAATTCATTTTCAGTTGTCCAATTAATTTATAAATATTTTACAAAAATAACTGTTTCAAATAGGTTCAACAACTAGTTCAAAGCAACTACCAACACACTCTCAACTCTCTCCAATACACACAAACACTCATAAAAACACACACACACACACTTACTTAAACATGCACACACACATACACACACAAGAAACACACTCATGTTCAATGTAAGAAAAGAGAGAGACTCTTTGGCGGCGACATTTCTAAAATGCCGTTACGTTGTGTATTACGTTTACTACATTACGTTACGTTACGTTACGTTATTTGTTTTAGCGGGCTTCCCTCATTTAATGTCATCATGTTTTTTGAGCATTTCTATGTTTTAAGTCCTTTGTTTTTTGGTAGCTAAGTGATAGGTATAGGCATTTGCCCATCCGTACAATAAAATACTTGCAACATTAAGATACGAGATACGATATATGATAATGTCTACGTCTACAAATTGTATACCCCATACGATATATATATATATAGATATACATATATATATGTATATGCCTATATGATATACATATAGAATATATATATATATATGTATATAAATGGCAAGCCGCAAATAATTATTACGAATTTATGCGCAAGTACGAGCAAAAAATATATTAGCAAAAGCTGTTGCTAAAAAAATTTATATTTAAATGTGTTTTACTTTAATATAATGGCAAAAATTATAAATATTAATATTAAATATTAACTGGTCGAATGCCTCAAGATGCCTTCCATTATATTTAAATCCCATGAACATTATTTTTAAAGTCAAAGATATTTTGCTTTATAAATTCGTTACTGATTTTAGTTACAGGAAATATTCTTTTGGAAGGGTTATTTTTAGAATCTTATTTTACTGCCATCGAAAATCGATTTGTATCGATATAAATGTGTATAACTTGGTCTGATTCGCATTACAAACGAGAACTTATATTCCAAATTTGTCATCATTTATAGTAACTGAACTCAACCTATTCACACAGACGGACTAGCTCGAGTCAGTTATTGATGCTGAACAGGCATATATCTTCTCATATATATATATATATATATATATATACATTCATTAAACCCTTTTCAACCCATTTCTTGTTAACTCACTTGTTATCATCGAGCACAGAGTTTAATGCCTCAATCCACTCGGGATCAATGCTGCCATCGCACATAATCCAGGAGTGAACATGGGCCGGTTCCTGATTGACGAGTACTGCGGTGTGGGTTAGGACACCGTCTAGCCACTGTCGCGTATCCGTGTCCAGTCTTCCCAGCAGCTGAACTCGACTCATCGACTTGGGACTGATGGTGTGCACTCGCAACTGTGCCCCACTCGGTGTTGCGGTCAACGCCTGACGCAGCAGCGCCAAAATGCTCGACTTGCCACAGCCTGGTGGGCCGACGAGGACAACGCCCATGCGCTTCTGGAGTTGCTCATGCAATTGTAATGCCTTCTCAATTTGCCTGTCGTTGGCGCTCAGATTGAGAGGCCCAAAGGCGGCGGTCAGTGCCTGACGGAGCGGTGTCACCGGTGCCATCGAGTCACCAATTTCCGGAAACACATTGCGCAGCAACATTTCGAAACGTTCGACGTCCTGTTGCGCCAACTTCGACATGGTCGATGAGCGCAGGCAATGGACAACAATGCCCAATTCATCATCGTTGCCATCAGGTTCATTATGCTGTGGATGCCCTGTGGTTGCTGCTAATTGTGTTGTGCGCAGTCCCTCGCCGCAGACAAGCAGCACCGTCTTCAGTTCGCGCAGTCCCCAATCGTAGTGGCGCTGGGCGGATAGCATTTTGCCGCACAGATCGAACAATTCGACGATGCGCGTTGCAATATTGGCGGCCGCCGCAAAACCCTCCACAAACAGCATGACGCGTGCAATTTCACCCGGCTCCGGTTGTTGCATCACAATTGGCCGGAAAAGTGCTTGTATATTGCCCGGCAACTTTTGTCGTCCGCCGTATTCGCCACCTGCTGGATTCAGGGTCACAAATATGCCGCAGTGCTGATTCAGTTGCACCTGTTTGAGAAATAAATGAGTAGTTTAATTAGGTTGATTAGCTTAAATTAAATAACAATTTAAACTTTTTGTTATGATTAATGTTTGCTTTAGTTATAAAAAAAGGAGGTTTAACTATTATTACAATATAATCGTATGTTGTAGAAGCAAAAAACTTAGTAGAAGTATTAAGAATATAAGTTAAATTAATACAAAATTAAGTTTCATTTTAGGTATTTGTAAATAAATTAAAATTGCGAGTACAAGAAATATTGATATCAGCATAGAATATAGAATATAGAAGTGGCAGCAGAAGTATGGGAAGTATAAGAAGTAGAAGTACAATTAAAAATAGCAGTAGTGTTTGTAGTAGTAATTAGTAGGATAATTAGTAATTGTAGTAGAATTATTGATAATAGTGAAAGTAGCAATAGACGAAACACAAATAATAGTAATATAAATAGTAAGAGTTGTGTTAGTAGTAGTGTAGTAGTAGTAGTCGCAATATAAGAAGTAGATATAATTTTAGTAGTAGCTCTATAAAAAGTAGTAGTAGAAGTGCAAAAGGGTAGTAGTAAAATATAAAAAGTACTAGCAGAAGCTACTACAAGAAGTAGTAGTAAAAAATAAGAATTAGTACTAAAAGTATAAAAATTAGTAGTAGAAGTACAGCAAGTAGTAGCAAAAGCATAAAAAGTAGTGGTAAGAGTACAACAAGTAGTTGTAAAAGTATAAAAAGTAGTAGTAAAAGTATATAAAAGTAGTTGTGGGAAGTATAACAATTAGAAATCGAGATACAGATAAAAAAAGTAGTAGATAGATAGATAGTTAGATAGATAGATAGTATTAGTAGTAGTTTTACAAGAATAAGAAGTGTAAGTAGTAACTAAATGGAATTAAATATAGAAGTATAACTAACATACTATAAATCAATATAATTTTCTTATTCAGACTTTTAAGCTTAAAGAAAAAAATACAATCTCATGAAAAGCACTGTTTTTTTTTTGGTGGCTTGTCTAAATCTATTTTCAATGCTTAACCCAAATCAAAAGTGATTGCAATAAGTCTGCGCACAGAAAGACAAGCAATGCATTAAAGAATCCAATTTTGATATCCTTCGATTACGACAGCAATTCCCTGACCCACTTTTGATAACACCTTAAGTTGCCATGAGCAAGGATATCCTTCTTTGCATTTAACCGCTATTGAAATGAAGCTGGTTGTGCTGATGCTGATGCCGATGATGGTGTTCATCCATCATGTTAGCTCACCTTTCGTTCGCCAATTTGCACAGTATCCGCCTTGTCCTTGAGCGCACTCTGGATGGGCTGGATAAGCATTGATATGGATGACAGAGTTGCCTCCTGCAGCCTATTGAACTCATCGAAGCAGCCCCAGGCGCCGCAGCGAGCCAACCCGGTAAGGATTAGGCTCATCGATTCGGTGTCCACATTCTATCAAAGCAACAAAACAACATAAATGACAAATTGCGAGAGCCGACAAAGCACTTACCTCATCGCAATTGAAAACCAACACAAGTCGTCCCAGCATGCCGCCGAGTGCCTTCACGCACTCCGTTTTGCCAGTACCTGCCGGCCCGAAAGGATTACCGCCGAGCCCCATGTGCATGGCCTGGGTGAGTATGAGATAACACTTGTGCGTCAGTTGGGTGTGCACCAGTTTGTTGGCATGACCGAGAAACTCGTAGGCGTATTCAAATTCAGCATAAACCATGCGCACCAACACCTGTCGTTGCCCATTGACATAATAACGCAGTTGACTCAGCCAGTGCCAGTCTGTGGCTTGCATCACATTATGCTGCTGCAGCTGCTCCACGACGCTCGCATAATGCACCAGATCCAGTAGCAAGGCGCTTAGCTTAAGACTACACAAACTGTCACTCTGTTGTTTCATGGCCACTAAATGTAAGATTTCTGCCTGCAGCTGCTGTTGCAGCTTAGCCAACGACATGCTGCCAATCGATTTCTCTGCTTGCCTGGTGAAATGGAGCGCCCGGGCGGTGGCCAGAACTTGGCTGGCATATTGCCGGAGTAGCTGCTCATTGAGATTATCGCTGGAGCCATTGGTGTTGTTATAGCACTCGTAGATCTGGCCACGCAGCGTCTCCTGCACAACGGCAATGAGCTCATTTAGCCAACGCTGTTGCAGGGAAAGAAGAACTCAAAGAATATTGGGAATATTTATTTGAAATTTACTAGTTGCACCCACCTCAATGTCACCGGTCATGTCAACGGCTTGGCTTAGTCGTAACTCATCGCCCTCGGCGCTGTGCACGGCTAGAATTCGATAGTGATTGCCATTTGCCGCCTGGTCAATGGACAGACTGTGGCAGCCGGGGAACAGTTTGCGTATGTGTCGCTTAATGATGTCTGCATCCTTGGATGCCTGACCCAGCAGCTCCAGCAGATCGTCATCGCCGAGGAAATAGAAACGTGGAAACGAATTGCGTTTGTCCTGCGAATAATTTGTAAAGGCAGTATTAAATTTATATATATATAAATAATAATTTAGTAACAAAAAAAGTAATATTAATAATAAAAAGACAAATAAGAGTTGTGAATTGGATATATGCCAAACGAACTGCTGATAAAAGGATGAGTTTTTGTAAGAACTCTTTTTATACTACAATTAAAAATGAATAAATGTCAAAAATATCGTAACACTTAGATTCCTTATAGCAATAAATTATATATATATACATACAATGGCATATTACTTATCGACTGTCAAAATAGAATTAAGATGGAATACGAGGCACAAGTTTTGGAAACCTAAATGTATTTTTATGTATATTGTACAATCTACAGACTGAAATGCTTTTATGTATTTAAAAGTTGAGCTCAGATTAAATATGAAATTTCATATTTTATGAATCACCAAATTTGTATAAATTTAATTTTAAACGATAAATAAAATCATTCTAAATTGGCGTTGAAGTAATGTAATAATTCTTTATACAAACAATTTCGTTTTAAGCTGTGAACTGCTATTCCCACTCAACTTGTATTAAAGTTATAGACTTATAGATCTTAGGGGTATCAATGAATCTATAAGGGGTACTCAATCCGTGCTGCTCTTACCGTTATATAGCTCATTAGATTCTGTTGGCAGCGGGCCAATTGAGTTTCCAGCGCATTTACAATTGTGCTGATGTTGTTGATCTTGAGCAGAGCCGTCACACGTGGATCCATTTGAATCTCACGCATCACATAGCGAAAGTCCTTATCAATCCGCTTGAAGAGAGCGTACTCCTGCTGCAAGGTGCCAGCGCCAAACACTGGCTCCAAATAAACCCAACTAAAGAGTAAAAGTTAAACAATTAGCAATAATTATTTATATATATAAATAAAAAAAAGTGGAAAAACTCACCGTCGCTGGGAATGACTCAAGCTGCTGAGCAGCACATCGAGCGTATTGAGACGACTCTCCCAGAGACCCGCCTGATCGGAGAAGCTATCAAAGGCAGCCGAGTTTTTGGCCGACTGCAGCAACGATTGATTGTCGCCAATCTTGTTGAGCACCTCCTGATAGTCCTTGATCAGTGCTACGCTTTGTCCGGCGGCATCTGTACGCTCAATTAGCTTGAGTTGGGCGGTAATCGACCACTGATCGAGCTCGACGAGCGCTTGTCGCACAATCTGCTCGGATGCCGCCTGCCGCACAATATTCCCAATCTCTGTGGCGGATGCCTGCAACGCATCCATATCCTCCAGCAAATCCTGCAATTGTATGGCATGTAAGGGCTTCGATTGACTACGATGCAGCAGGTGAAAGATGGCTGCCCAGTGACGTTCACTCAACGCATCCGATTGCAGCTGCTGGAGGATGGGCAAAGTGAGCTGCAGACGCTCCACCTGCTGCCGGATGCGTTTCGAGGGCAAATCAATGGAGCCATGCACCGAGCCCTCCCAGCGGCCAATAAATTCGTTGAGTACGTAGGGACGTCGCCGGTAAATGGCCCACTCCTCCTGCAGAATGGGCTGCAGTTCATCCAAGAATGCATCATAGGTTTGCCACTGTTGTGATTGTGCCTCCAATTGGGCATCGATTGCGGCAAAAGGAGCCAGTGCATCTACGGGAAATTCCATGTTGAATTTGTGGCACTCGTCCAGCAGCTGCTGCTTTTTCGTCTGCAACTGTTGCCAGTGGGCGCGGCGCTCCTTAAACAGCTCCAGGCTGGCCAATTCATTGGCCTCCAGCTCCGCAATGGTTGATTCCCAGCGCAACAAAAACTTCTCCGCCTCGTTACGCAGATTCTGGAGTTGAGTGTGCGCCTGCGTCTTAATTATGTCCACCTGCCTTTGCAAGATGACCGCATGATTCTCCAGCAGCGGCTGCAGTTGCTCCCACTGCAGCATAATTGTGGCCAAAGCTGTCACACGCTCCTTGCACCAGCCGGCCAAGCAGGCATCTTTCTGGCGCACCAGCTCCAACGTGCCACTTATCTGTGGCAACTCGTGCATAATCTTCTCATACTTCATGCCCGACTCACTGATGCTGCCCTCGTCCATGGGCACATTCTGCAGGAACTGCAACGCATTCTGCAGAAACTCCTGCACCGCCTGCACATCGTTGAGGATGGAGGAGCGCAGACTGTTGGACAACGCCTCCCAGTAGCGTCGGCTCAGATACTCAATATCTGAGCGCAGTGGCATCACATTGATCACAATGCAATCGACGGATTCCTCCGATTGCTGCAACTTGGCCAGTTGTTGACTAAATTGTTTGCACGCCCGAAAATTGCGATCCCAATCGTCGGCCTCGTTCAAATGGATGCCACACAACTGCTCCACATCCACACAGGCCAACGCAATCCAGGGCAACCAAATCCCCTTAAATTCTTCCAACTTATCGAAGAGTTGGGCAGCTCGCTCATAGAGCGGTCCAAAATGATGACGATTTAGCGTCACCATGGACTGAAATAGCTGAGCACTCTGCTCGGATAGGCCACGAAAATTGCTGGGTCTCTCAATGAAGCGTCGCAGCTGCGAAAAATACACTTCACGTATCTCCTCCTCCGGTGGACTGTAACAGAGTTCGCGCTGGCGAAGCACCAACTTGATGTGTATATCTGGCAACTTGTTATTCATGTCCAGCAATCCGAGTATATATTGATACTCGAGCACCTTGTACAGCTGATGATCCCAGTGCAGCTTGAAGGCATCCAAATTGGTGTAGCCCTGGCGTTCCAGCGTCGCCACCAGCTCGCGCAAATGACGCAGTTCATCCTTCCACACTTGGTTTTGGGTCAGTAGATCAGTGCCCATCAATTTCATAACCTGACAGAGCAGATTGACTTAGTTATTACATTGAAACTTAACTAATTTTACTTAAATGGATAAAGATAAGCTTCCCCCACATCCACTCACCGTTCGCTTGGCCTGCTCATGATAACCGACTAGCAGTGTGTTATCCGCCGATAGTTTGGACACTGCCTCCTGCAGAATGTTTACATATCGTTGCACCGATGCCTCATCCTGCCAAGCGACTGTTTCGCTTTGCACCAGGCGCTGCAGCTCCAGCGCATTCTTCAGCATTATGGGTCGCTGGCAGGGAATCATGCGATCCCCAATCGTATTGTGGAACGTGGCAATCTGTTGCAATCGGCGTGCATAGCACATATACTTTGCAGCATGGCTGGCGGCGGAGCGCAATTCGAGGGGCACCGTGTAACCAAGATTCTCAAATTCGCGCACATCTTGGCAAAAGGTGACCAACTTGGGATTGAAGGTGACACGCATGAGCTGGCGACCCTCCTTCTCGAACTTGACCACAGCCTGATCGTCGCGTAGTCTGTAAATTTGGTGGAGTATTTGAATGCTAATTCTGACTTCTTGGCGAGATTTTATGTGGCTACTCACCTAAGTTCGCCACTTTTCACAGCCGTTGAGCATTGACCTGACCAGATTTCGAAGTTGGTGCGCAGCAGGGACTCTGTTTCCTCCTTGATCTCTTGCACCGCTTTGTTGATCTTGTCGAAACCCTCACGTCCGCTTATCAAATGGCTGACCTTCTCAATCTCCTGGATTTGATATTGCACCACTTTGAGCCACCGACACTCGTTGCAAATGACCGACAAATGACCTGTATCCGGTTCCATATTCGTATCCGTCATCGCCTTGCGCAGATCCTGCAACAGCAAGTGCAACGATTGCAGAAATTGCTCCCGTTCAATTGTGAGCAGCTCGAGCACAGCGGGTCTTTGGATGAGCATCTCGTATTTGGAAAAGATAAATATGACCTGGCGTGGATTACTCAAATGATGATGTAACTGTGACTTTAAAGCAGCCGCAATACGCTCATCAATGGGCTGCAGCACATGTTCGAAATGCTGCAGCGCCTTTTGCCATTTGGCCTGACCAGGTGGCGAGGTGTCGAATATGTTGAAATCTAGATGGGGGAGGAGGGAGAGTAAGAGTGAGTTAAAGATTAAGTTTATATGATATTATTCATATATTGGGATAAAGATATCTCCTACTAAGATTGCACTTTTATTGACGCTATTTATATCCTCTTTCCGTCCTCTTCCCCTCTTGCTCATTACGCAGTTTTCTCTCTATTCTCACCTTTCTTCCATCCCAGCTTTCTCATCTTTCTGCATCTTTCACACATCTCTTCACTCACCACTAAATGCTGCCTGCTCCTGGAACATCTCCTGCAGTTCGGCATCGTTGAGCAGCGTAGCAATCTGTTTGTACAGTTGCTTAATATTACGAATCTCGCCAAGACGCTCCTTGAACTGGTGGCCACGGCGCGGCAGATGTGGTTCCCCCAGCCACGGATGCTTTACGTAGTTGGGCCAAAAGAGACGCGTCAACGAGTCGCACAATTGCATCCACGCATCCACGGTGTCCATGCACTGCCCCATCACATTCTGCACATGATACGAGTTCAGGCTCCAAATGTCCTCCTCGGCGAGCAGTTGACGGAGACACGCCTCCCACAGTCGATTACCCATAATGTCCAGCAGATCCGTCATCCGTTGCTGCGGATAATTATAGGGCAGACGCCACAATTCATCGAGACTGTTGTGGGCGTGGTCGAGGAACTCCTCAATGCGACTGCTCGAATTCCCGCCGCTATCAATAGAGCTAATTAATAAAAAAAAATATATGTAATAAACAAACATAAATACATATATACACACATATTTGAATCCGCACATACATAGACACCTGGACATTAAAATAGTTTCGAAGAAAATTTAAATATGTCAAAAATTAATAGTTTGCAAGTATTTTGCACAGTTCTTTGTTAACAGTGCTGGACAGTGAAATAGGTAGGCGTTGCCTAAAATAAAGAAAACTTTAATTTCTCTTTTGATCAGCTTTGCAAAAGATAAAATTTGAATATATTCTCTATAGAAGAAAGTCTTAACTGAGCTATCCAATAATATTAAATGGACAAAGACATCAGCTCGAGACTAAGCATAGATGATGGAGCTAAAACTCCAAGCTGTACATATTTTGCTGTCCAGGCTCATGCATACACACAACCAGGCATATATAGAAATTTCACTTACTTAATTTTCTGCTCAATATTCTCCAGTACGCCAATAAAAACTTGCGCCATTTCTCGATCAAGGCGCGAACTTGCCTTTTGTCCCAGTTTCTGTTTCCAATATTTAATTTCATCTTTTATGCTTGTTATGCCTGCAAAATTGCAATTTGCAAGGTGATAAAGTTGAGCAACTACCGTTATACACTGCAAACAGTGTGGCCGCATGAAATGAATTTGTGAAATGATAACGTTGCCACCGAGCAGCATTTGCCAAGACAACGAACTTGCTGTGCATATGTTTAATAAGTGCCTTGAATATTTATTTAGCTTAGTTAAGTACTTCAAAGTACTTTGCTGAACTAAAATGTTAAGCATATACACCTTATGTCAACACTTTACGTCTACCTTTTGGAGTAAGAGGCTATGCATATCGATAAGTTTGATCAGTTTGGTAATCGACATTGAATCGTTCTTATTCGAACTAAGTACTTTTATGGTTTTAAGTAATGTTGGCTTACCGCTCTGTGGCAGACCCAGTGTGGAGCCCAGTGAGACATGCAAATTCTCAAGGATGCCGCTCAGTTCGGGACTGTATTCGTTGCGCTTTAACGATAGAAATTGCGAGACACACAGTGTAAAGATAATATTGAGAAAACAAATTGCATCCGCTGGCAAGTAAATATAATTGACAGAATGAAATTGCAGAAAAGAATCGAGTTATGTGTAAATGCGATTAAAATGCCGCTTGCCGCTTGCTGCTACCACCTGGTGAGTGCAATCAGTGCTGACTAAAATTGAACACAAAACAGCTACATGTAGAGGGAAAAAAGTTAAGGCTAATAGACATCAGTTCTAGTATAATTAAAATTAACTAAAAATAATGAAATTCTTAAATTTATTATTAAAATCTCAAAATGTACTGGATATCATTTATAAAGCTAAAAAGTTTCTAATGTTATTTAGTTTATTTTTTGTATCTTGTTAGCTAAACGCAGAAAAAAGCCAAGTACTGTCAGCTTGCTCTCTAGTTTTAGCTGGGAAAGAATTGCAATTGACAGCACTGAGTGCAGAAAGCAAAATAATTTAAGCTCAACGGGGATTACCGTATAAGGAAGAACTACAACGAATACGAATCAAATATTTGTGTATGTATGTATATAGTACACATACATACACATTAATACATATATACACTTGAAACTTACTCGAGCCGTGTTGGCATGGGGCGAAAAGACACGTGAAACGGAATTGTAAATGGATTTAACCAGGCCACCCTCCAGTGTTAATATGCCCAGCAGTGGTTCAACTGCACCCCCTCCGACTCCGCCTCCGTTAGTACCGCCTGCACTCTGTCCCACCTGAGGCACCTTGTAGAAGAGTAAACAGACTTCGTCGTTGGGTATGCGATGCTGAAATTTGATTTTGCCATCCGATTTATTATGCACGGCCGAGATAACCGTGTGCTCCTCCTGCTCCAGAAACTCCAATATAGTCGCTGTTTGCTCATCCAGTTCCGTGCTTGGAATACGCCCGCCAAAATACTCAACTGAGCGCAGAGAACGCAAGAGAGAGAGAGAGAGAGGGGGGATTAGCGAGAGATAAATAGTAAAAGTTTTATAGTTTTATGTGTGTTGTAAAAATGTGATTTGTGGCTTGATAGATTTTTATTACCTCAACCTCATTGGAAATTCTTAAGGAGGGTATAATGCAGTTGTGTAAAAGACAATAATATATATATATTCTTGAGCAGTATTAATAAGCGAGGCTATCAAGCCACGTCTTTTTGCTTATGAGCAAGATAATCGAAAGCTATAAAAGTTAGCTCCAAAAACATACTCATACCAGGATCAAGTTTATTATATATTATTAAAAAATATATAATTCACAATTTTAAAGATATAGATTTTTCAATTCGATTTACATTTAAGTATATTTTCCTCCTTATTGCCTTCTTAAATCATTTTACATAATATATATGTCTGAAATCAGATCTGGTTCTCCTCGTTTCAGTTAAAACAGAGTATTGGTTATAGGGTATCTCCTAGTCGAGCTCTCTCTACCACAGATTTTCTACTTATTTATTATACTATATATATAAATAAATTTGTACTTTTTTCACGGCTTTTAACTTTGGCATTTCACTTTCAATAAACACCAATGAAAAAAGTAATGAAAAACACTTTCACATTTAAATGTATATATTTAACAAAGTTTACCTGATGTATTTATTATGAATTTTGTGCGCAGACTCATTTTATGAAATTATATTAATATAATTTGTACATAAATATAAAATAATTTTGTATTTATTTAAAATTGAGCTCTCGCTGCACTTTCAGTTTTCACACTGTGGCCTCTTTCACTTTTGGCCCAATACAAAGCAAATAACCAATTTGTTGTTGCCCGCCGTTGTCCGGGGCAACTCGATTCCGGTTGCCAGGGATTCAAAGTTGTGCCTTTCTATTACCAAGCACAACTTTTTTCTCTATCTATTTTTTGTTTGGTTTTTGCACCTGTTGTTGTTTTTCATTCTTGCGAACAGGACACGTGTTTATCGTTTAAGCAAAGGGGTTGCCTGGTGAGGGGGTTGGTTAGTGAAATGTTTGCTGACATTACCTCAAGCACTGTTACAGTGCCTGCTAATGAAACTGAACATTCTCCTCTCTCTGAGCACTAAAAATGCCTCGGCAGGTTTATATCATTTGAATGCCCATTAATTGAATTGTAGGCACGTGTTGCCGTGTCCTGGGAGATGAACCAAGAGCGAACAGCCAAGTCAGGATACGACAACAAACTTTATGGCCATGTCCAAGCTGTAAACGGAAGCAGCAGCAGCAAAATCAACAACTCAATTTGGACAGGCAAAAGAATGGGTTAAAGCGCTGGAGTTCTAGGAATTCCCTTAAAGCTTAAACTTAAAGATCTTTTATTAAATAGGAAAAAAATATATATATGCATGTATGAAGAAACATCAGAATAATCACAGATTGCGGTAAAGGGAGGTTTAAAGCTGTAGGCTTTGATTTAAGAGTCATGGTACATTTTCTGGAAGCTTCACCATAGCAGCAAGTAGACCTAGAAAAATTTAAATTTAGAGACCAAGAATTATCATAAAAAAAATAGAATATATATATAAAGCATTATAAGAAAAAAGCCGCTGTAGATCTGAATAATCGCAGTGCAGAGACTCTAGGTATAATAATGAATAATATACTCCAAATCAGCTTATTATTATTTTAAATTTGGCTTTGTTAAAGTAGTTCAATAAAAATTATTTTTGATTCAAATAAGGTAAATATAATAATATCCAAATTGAATGAATTAAGTTTCTATAACTTGCTAAACAAAATATAAAATTAATTAGGAAGGTTAATTTTGAATATTAGAGTTCAAAAAAGTAAGTTTTCAAAAAACCTATTTCATTTACTAAATAAAATCCTTTTAAATAGTTTTTCGTATAATGAATGATTTTAATGATATGCAATTGAAACTGCAATAGTTTATTTTTCAGCTTAGACTGTTTTTTGATAAACAAACTCTTAACAAAATTAATTTAATGGACCCCAAATATTTGATCACAACAAAGTATCAGCTAATTCGTATTATGATTGGTAATTGAAACGCAATCTGAACATGCCTAGATAAATATATATATATATATAAATCTATTTATATATATATATATATACATGTGTCATAAATAAGTAACAAATATAGATATAAATTCCTCGCACGTTGATTACAATCACATTTGGGTTCGCATGGGAGTTTGCATTCTGAGCCTCCAAAAGTTGCGATTTTGTAATGTGTGTGTGTGTGCTTAAGTGTGTGTGTGTGCCAACTAACTGTTAACTTAGAGCACTCTTTAGAAAACGTAGTCTTGTTCAAAAAGTCTCAATTGGCAACTTTCACCGCACGTGAAAGCGAATTTAATGGCGAATGAAAGAGCGAAGTTTCCACACTCTCCTGTCCCTTCTCTCCCCCTCCATCTCCCTATATAGCCATCCGTTTGGGGCTTATCCTGTCGGCACATCTGCTTGTTGGAAATACCTTCAAAATATTTGAATCCTGTTGCAACTGCTGCTGCTGATGCTGCTGCCACTGTTGCTGCTGCTGCTATTTCTGTTGGCTTTTCATTTCCGTTTGCTCGCTCAATGATGCAACTTTTATTGGCACACAAATATCTGTGCGTTGCATGCCACACTTTTTTAGCTTTCGCTACTTTTACTTTCTCTTTTGTGTTTGTGCCAACAATTTAAATAGCTATGCCACCAAATTAACTGCATTGTTGCCTGCCACTTTTTCAACCACCAAAAGCGTTTGCCAAACGCAATGAAATTATTGTTTTTAACACTTACTGCCAAAAAAAAAAACACAAAAGCTAACAGTAAAAAATAAAGTTTGCTTTTATCCACAAAGCAGTTAAATTGTTTGCATAGCTTTTATTTCTACTCTTTGACAAGGTAAGAATTATTCTGACAACAGAGTTCGCCCAGGAAATACCCCACAATGTGTATTATAGGTTTTATTTTGGCAGGTAGGCTTATTATTTGTATGAAAGATTTTACTTTTTATTTCTATCAATGTTAAATTTTTGAGATATTTAAAAAAAACGGAGAAAATTATCAATAATAAAATGATATAAACTAGATTAAAATATGGTAAATGGGAATAAATACCCTAAATTTTTAATGGCAATTATCGTAATGTTTAAAAACTCAACTTGACAGATGTGCAGTGACCATGCCCTCGGGCGCTGATCAAGAATATATATACTCTTCAGGCTTACAGCAAAAATAATTTGCTTACAAAAATAACAGAAATTCCTTATTTGTATGAAATAAATTTGGACAATGTTCTTAATTTAGCAATTTAAATAAATATAAATGATTTTCATATTATTATAATTTTCAATTAAAGCTTTATCTTTAGTTCAACGTGTTTTTGTTTAAATAAAAACGTAATTTATTTTCACTCATGTCGAAATCTAGCTTAAATTGTTTTCCGGAACATTAATCACACAAAAAACTATTAAATAGCTTTCAGGCTTTGTAGCCTCACAAAAAATGAATAGCAAAAAAAACTAACTATTCCAAAAAAAATGTCGCTATGGAAACTTTGATACTTTAAAATTGACACATACTGATGAATGCTTTGTGTGCTGGATGTTTGCTTTTTGTGAGGCACTGTTGTCTCCTTTTATGCGTACAAATTTAATATCAATTTTGCTGCTGCTTTAATTTATCGTTTCAGCCTTGATTTAAATCAAACTTAGTAATTTGGCTCATAATGCCCGTATGTAAACGTTTTCTTGACAAACGCTCCGAAAACTTGACACTAAATAAATGTATTTCCATGACGATTTGATCTTTATTTTGTGCTCTGAGTAGATGGTTGAGTATATTATTTTTTGCTATGCTTTTTGTTATTTTAGTGAATTGAAAATTTGTTTAAATATTAACTTATGCTTATATTATATAATGTTTTAATTTTGGTATATTCGTATATCTTTAAAATGTTCTATAAAATTTATGGTCTACTTTTTCTTTCATAATTTATATATCTGATAAAAAACTCTTAAGGTTAATTAAAAGAAACATCCTTCTAAGATTTGTAGATACATTTTTTGGCCAGGCCAAGAATTACTTTGTTCCAATTATTTTTCACGATTTCATAGCTAGAAATGTTAAATTTGAAATATAGATTATAATAATAATAATTTATACAAATTATATTTTCAATTAGGCTCATTTTTGTATATTCCTTAAAAGTACAATTTTAGAGCAAAAGTTTCCGATTTTTACTATAATATATATCAGAGTATTTTTCGGTCTGCTATCAGAATCTCCCATGTTTCTTTTGTTGTCTTATTATTGTGGCTTGTAGTTGCCCTAATAGACAATTGTTACATATGACGATTTATTTGTTTATGTGCTTTTTATGTGCGAGTCAGTGGCTGACAGTTTCTGCCATGGTTGCCACACACTCACACACTCACACAGACACACGCACACTAAAAATATGACGATTTCGATAATATTTTATGCGGTATTTTTCTGCTTCCGCTTCTCCATTGACTTTTGCTGGCAGTTTGCTACTTGGCTTGTTTTTATTGCCACAGCGATTACGAGAGTGAGTTCTTTTTGACTAAAGCTGACTGAAGCTGGAGTGGAACTTAAGCAATATATATATTTATGCACAATCCACTGGCAAGAAGAAAGACCAAAAACAATGGCCTGTATGTCGGTGGACTTTAGGCCATTTTAGGCATCTTTCTATCACACACAGAGACTGGGCACAAATTTTAGTGTGTTGGCTTTGGCCAAAGAATTTATGGTTTATGGCAATTTTGTTGTTTTTGTCAAATAACAAAGTGTAGTCATACCCTGAATATATTCAAAATGTGTGAAAGGGCATAATGAGGAAGAGAAAATGCATATAGCTGGCAGAAGCAAGCATCGCCGAACCCATTAAAGGTATATTTATTTTTGATCAGTCGATTTATATGAACAAGTCGAGCTCATAACACATAAGAGTTAGGCACATCAAATTTGGTATATAAGGAATCGTATTGATAAATTCAAGTTTATTTTGAATTACCGATTACTCCACTGGTTTTCTGAACATCGATACAAATCGATTTACGATAACAATAAATGACACTATTTATAAGATAAAGTTTTTTAATGGAAATTGTATATATTTTTTTTTTTACTTAAAATTGAATAGAAAATACACATTTTTGTAAGAAAAACTTTCATCTATATATTTAACAGGGCATCTTCACGTCGAGCTCTCTCGACTAGACTATCCTAACATCCTGTTTTTGTCTAAGCAGCTGTAGCTATTTTTGTCTTGTGTGTGTGTAGTAAAGCGCATAAAGACACACACACACACATTCACTCACACACACACACACACTCACATACACACACACACACACTCACAGACAGATGTAAGTATTATGTCTTCTCTCATGCGACATTTTACATTGAGAATCGCTATTTGATGGTTGAACTCTTTGTTTATTTGTTTACATTTCGGCACTCGTAAAATGTTTGAAATGTGTAAATTTTTATCCTGACGCTGCTAAACAAAACCAGCAATAACAATCGGCCATAAAGTGGAAATTATATCAAAGATTATGATTGCTATTCGACACACACACACACACACACACACACATTATAAATATAAATTGAAATTGATATTGTTGCTCAAAGACAAATATAAATTGAGGTTATTCCATCTTTTATTGTGCAGCTGTGCAACGAATGCTATCAAAATGCGTAATCATCTCACTTAATTCAAATGTTATCAATTCAAATATGTATTTCTGGTTTTGTCGCATAAATTGGAAAATATAGACAAATTTCTAATGTTAAATAAGAATGTTAGAAATGATGATTATGATGGACCACTTTCAGTGTGGATTATTATATATCTGATTGGTAGTGTGAAAATATTAAATTAGCAATTGTTTATTTATCATTTATATGAATTAATCATGGATCATAAATATTTAGGCCAAACACCTAAGGAATCACTAACTTAATTGAATACCCTCTTGCAGATATATTGTATAATCATTTAACGGACTTCTTTAAATACAATTCTTGGGCCGTTGTTTTCTACAACAGCTCCCTTTATGGGTGGTTCTTAGTAATGAATTTAATGCAGATTTAAAGTTTATTATGTATTTATATATTCATTTGTTGCTTCACAGTTTAATATAATAAAAAATTAAAATTTAATTTGTTGGCTTTATTATTGTTTACATAGCGCAAGTTGTTGGCTTTAAGATATATTTGTTCAAGGTGAGAAATTATGCTGGGCAGACATGTGCCATAAAATATGCATACGCAATATTAATGGGCACTGCAACAATTCATCGTTAAGTCCTGGCCTTTAATCAACCAAACACACACTCACACATATATACATATCTATATCAGGAGTTATGCTTGCGCCACACATGGAAATATGCGTCTGCCTCCCTTTTGGGACATGGCAAAAACATATTTCAGTTGCATACTCGGAGGCGCCACCAACTTCTTCGCTTGATGCATTTGTTCAATTTTCGTGCAATAAATTGCGACTTTCAAGCCGACATTTGACATTTACTAATTGCCACAGACACACACTGACAGACAGTGGCATATAGAAAAGTGAACTTAAATTTGCGTTAAAATAAGATTCCCCAACTTTTTGCACTATTCTAATCAATTTGTATGCGAGGCAAAAATGTGTTCCTGTCATCAGCAATTATTAATCAACGTTGTGCTCTGAGTGCTGTCGTTTTATTTGCTGTACTCGTTTGGATTTCTGATTTTTTCTAGCACCCTACAAAAAATGCAATTGCTTGATAAATAGGGTATAATGTGTTGAATAAACAGAAGGGTAATTTTTAAGGGTCTGCAATTGATGAAAAGGAAGTTAACTGCTCTAGTCGGGAGTTCATGTCACGAAATCTGTATTCGGACTCGATGAGAGTTTTGCCGTTAATAAAGATAACTAAAATACTATAATATAATAATTATAAATTACAACTTAGGAGGTATGGTTAATATACAACATCAAGAAAAGCAGAGTTTCCATTCGGAGACTTAATCGGTCTCGATTTAATCTATGTTCATATCGCCTGGCTAATTTATATATATATTTTCAAATATGAGAGATTTAAAGGAAAAACAAAATATTTATTCCTGAATTTTTATACTCGCTCTGAACTAGATCAATAAATATCAATGTTATACGCTGACTCCTGTGGAGGTTATACATTGTTTCTCCAGGTTTTTCGGTTTTCGATTATGTTATACTATATAAACTACTAATATCGACTATTGCATTTAAATTATAAGAAAGTCGATTTCCAATTCCGATTGTGAATTTTAGTCGGAAAAGTTGTGAATCCGCTTCATTGTCTGATTATTAATCCAAATGGTATAAAGATGATATTCAAAATGGTGAAGAATGTTATGCAGAACTATGGAAAACAGTTGATAAATTGTAAATGGAATATATCAAAGACAGTAGAGGGTATCTTATAAACAATTACTCAGTCCGACTGATTTTTGATTTGCTTATCGATAAAGTAAATATCATTGGAAGTTTATATTGTGAAACATTCCAGTTAAACACTGAGTTAGACTGCAATTTGCTTTACTATCAGTTAATGAAAATATCTATTAATAATAATAAATATTGGAATACTTTTTTTACAGGATATCTTTTAGTCAAATACTCAGTTCAATTAGTTTTTATTTTGCCTGCTCGATGGCAACGTATCACTTTCGCAAATTGAAGTTGTTTTTCATCTTTTTTTGTTTTTTTGTGGAGCAATCGTATATGCAGCATAACTTGCATTGCTTTTGATGTTGTGATTGTTGTTGTTGTTGTTATTGTTGTTAGTTTCGTTATTATTGTTGTTGTTATTGTTGATGTTGTTGTTGTTGCTGCGACTGACGTGCTTCATTGGAAAGTCATGCATATTCATGGTTTGCTTAGTCAAACCAACGGCACACAACCAGCTCAGCAAACAGGAACAGCAGCAACAACTGCAACAGCAACAGCAACAACAACAGCTGCAACAACAACAATAATAAAGACAACCAGAATTTCACCTGATTTCTTCACAAAACATTCTCTTTCACATTCCACCACTTGCTGTGTGTGTGTTCTTTGGCATCTCTCATTGCCACAAGGACATTTCTGCGTTGTATTTAGATCTGTAGTTTCGTTTGCCAGTTACCGTTATTGCTTTCAATTAACCAGCAGACAAAATTGCAGCCCCCACCCCTGCTGCCTCCCCACAGCAATGTCTTCAACAGTTTTGGGCAAAAAAAAAAAAGAAAAGAGATTTACAATTCCATGCACAAAACAATAAAATTGTTTAGTATCCAGTTTAGCAGTCACTGGCAATTTGAGTGTTTTGGGGTTTGGCCTAATCTCAATCAAAATTATGGGCATTGACAATACCAAAAGCTGGATTTCCACTCTTGGGACATTTGAGGTTAGTTTTCATTAATGTCTCCCAGCTGCTCGAAGGATGACTCCAAATTGATTTGTTTGTACTGAGAAAAAGGGAAATTGAAAAGATTTCGTTTCTTTTCTGTTTGGATTTTGCAAATTATGATTCCGTTTTGTTGCTTGTTATTTGTCTATTTGTAAGTAGTTCAAATTTTTGAGTCGAGGTAGACATCGACTTGGAGATAACCAAGAAATATAGAACAGTATTTTTTCCAATATGATAGCAAAAGTGTATTTTATTGTTATCGAAAATCGATTTCTATCGATTAAAGTTATTAATAAAATTTAATTAAAATTAATTTAATTAAAAGTGTGGAGTATAAGCACTTTGTTTTAGCCATTTGAGACTTTGGCATAATCTTTAAGATCAGCTTGCTCATAACGACGGAAATGAGTTAATCAACTTGGCTTTTGATGCTACATTGAGGGGGATCAGAGACGCTTTTCTCTGTCTGTTGCATAATTATGCAAAAATTGATGATACACTTAGATATGCATGAAATTTTAGAGATTTGAAATATTTAAACTTTAGCTGCATTATTTGGATTGTTCAAGTCCCAATGAATAATTCAGTTTTTATCTATAGATCTATGGAATGAAAAGGTATTTAGAATGAATGCAAATGACTAACTAATTAAACATAATTAGCAACTATTAAGAAGGCAGCTGCACCCCTCCACCAAGCAGCTCAGTGTTTAACAAGGACACACACATGGTCAGTTTGGGTCAGGACAAACACCCCAAAAGGGACGACCAAATCAAAGCAAATCAACAAGCGACTGCAGACCAAAACACACACACTTCCCACACACACACATACACATAGCCAAGCACAATCACAAATAGGCACTCGGACCCTAATAAGTCAACTGCAATGCATAAATTTAGCAGCATTGTTCGAGTGGCTGGTTTTCGGAAGAAGGGGGATGAGTTGGTCAAGTGTTTACGCTTGTGACTTGGGCCAAAAGCCGACATGCCGAGTTCGGACCAAGGCATTTCTTGATTGACAATGTGGTTGACTTCTGTCTCCCCATTTGCCTACCAGCCACGCCCACCCAACACTTTGGCGCAAATTTGGCAATACAACAAACGCTTTAACCTTTGGCAGGCCGCACACATTTCAATTGTTCGTACCAAATTTGTTGCACGGCCAACAGACGTTAAACATATGCACAGTGCTGGGCATGTATTTAGGTACGACTTATAAAATATAATATGAACTCATTATGTGGCTGGTAAACATAGCAAAATGAAGGATGCTTTCGGTAATGATATTGATAATGCTAATGATAATAATAATAATAATAATAATAATAATAATAATAATAATAAAAATAATAATAATAATAATAATAATAATAATAATAATAATATTAATAATAATACTAATAATAATAATAATAATAATAATAATAATAAAATTAATAATATAAAATAATATTAATAATAATAATAATAATAATAATAATAATATTATTATTATTATTAATCCATGATTTTTAAGAGGTGAAAATTACATTGAAGAATTTCTGCTCAACCATCTTCCTAAGGAGAACTAAACTTAATTTAAAATTATATAAAAATATACAATACTTTTACTATTTAATCCCGCCACCTTTTTAAAAACTTCGTGCCTCTAACACAATGACCTGGAGTGTATGTGTGTGTGTTTCGGTCAGGGCCACATTAAAATTGATTGCCTGCAAGCATTTTGTGCCCTGCTTAAGCAGTATAATAAATTGCGGATCTGGATTTAAATGTCTTCTTCTTGTTCCTCCTACTTTTCCATCAGCTGTTGTCATCGTAATCATTTTGCTTATGTTTTTGATTTTCACACTTTGTTGTCATCATTTCAAATTTAGAATTTTTGCCCTACTGTGCTAATTTTTGAGATTTTAACATTTCTATGCAAATTAATGAAAGGGGTCAGTTGCCTAAATCGTGGCCTATTAAATCAAATGTTTTATTATTTATTTTGTGAACTGGTCGAATGAAATAATTTCCTGTTTTGCTTAAGCGCTTATCAATTACGCTCAAGTTTCTAATCTTCTACGGTAATCCTTTCGTATGGCAAACGGATATTAATATTATCAACAATTTACGCATTTAACTGTGTGTTACACACACATAAATATATATATGTATTCACATTAAAAATTCAATTTGAGTTTGTCCCTGCTGGCAACGTCAACGCTTCAATGCCAAAAATATAACTCATAAAATTCTAAACATATTTGAATACTGCTTGCAAAATTCACATTCGGCTGGCACCGTTAAATGCTGACATTCAGGTGGAAATATGAGTTTATGACTTGAGCCGGCGCACAAGTGATGCCCATAAAATTGCATTTTATTTTCAAAATGTGATGTGAAGGGCATCTTGCTTTTTAGCAAAAGTCATACCAAGTTTCTAATCAAATGCAGCATTTAAATTCATTTTGAACGAGGTTTTTTTGGTCTGTCAGGTTGTCAACACACATTTAAATTAATTAAGCGAAACGAATTTGGTTTCTGGTTTCGATACAAGATTTGTAAATGTCACAGAGTATAATTTTTTTTTAAATTTATTCACTTTATTTGGTATTTTTACATTTATTTATGTGAAATTTCAATTACAGATAACTTTCCATTCAGTGTCAAACAGCATTCACAATACTGTCGAAATTCTATGTTTATTTAAAAATAAACGTGTTAAATATAATTGTTAGCAGGCAAATAAATTCGTGTTTTTATTTTTTTCTAAATTGTACACCGCTGCCCCCTTCACCTTTTGCCCTTCACTTCCTCGGTGCCTGTTCGAGCACAAAACTTTTGCAAATAAAGCAGTTTATTGTGCCAGTGGGATTTATAATCCACACAAGCGTTATAAATGCTGCTGCTGCTTTACCTCAGTCCCAGCATCAACCTCTGAGGAACCACTTAAAAAAATATATATATATAATAGAGTGAGCCACATCCTGGACAATCCGGGTTCGCTTGCCCTCTGCTGGATCTGCTGTTGTCCGAGTCGCAGCATTTCAAATTAAAAGCATTTGCCGTTTTTATTGCTGTGTCTGCACTTCGTTTCTCTCGTTTTTTTTTCTGTACCCCGAACCCTTTGGCAAATGGTGACCAAAGGGAATATTAAGATTTTGTGAAGGCCATGTAACAGGCGATAAGAAACATCCTCGACTCTTCATATTTTATATATGAATCTATATTATTTTATTTTTGCCTTAATTAATTTCATCGACAACTTTCTATAATTGTCTAATATTGATTAAAAATCGTTTAGTCATATTATTCATATTATTATTTAATTCTGATTGGACTGAAATTAATCATCTTTTTCATTCACTTCAATTCTTTGTTGCCCACATTTTTGTTTTATTTATATATTTACACAAAAATTGTCTCATTTATATCTACAAAATATGATAATATAATTATAGGATATCTTCCAGTCGAACTACCTCTTATTTATGTGCCTTCTTTCTGTCGTTGGCCATCCAAATTTTTATGTCCACTTCGCTTTATTTCACACTTTCTTGTTTATTATTGCAGTGCTCTGGTCCCACTGAAGAAAATTAAGCGTTTGACCCTTTTTTTACACCGCTTTCCAACCCCCCCTTTTGTGTGCCTTCTTCACATTTACGAAAATGTTGTTGCCATTGATTTATATACACGGACTTATTTGGCGGTAACCCGTAACCCGTAACCCGTAACCCGTTACCCATAACCTTTTCACTCCTTCTCCCTTTATAAACCTCTCTTCTTATCTTGTCCCTTATTGGTCTAAAATGCTAACTTAATTGTTCTGCAAGCGCCTAAAAAGCAGACAATTTGCCTGTTTTACGCTCACTGCATCTGCCCACTGTCCCTCCCTCTTCCTCTCCCTCTTCCCTTGCCCCTATGCTGGCACATCCCAAGGCGTCGTCAGCATTTAAAAGAAAAACATGCTCTTCATTAGCACAGTTAATTAAGACCCAAATCATTACGCAACTTGCATTGAGTGCGAGCAATTTGAGTAGGTTGTAAAAAATATATAAACACTTTTAAGCCGTTTTCCAAATGAGTAACCAAAAGCCGAAAGTAATTAGCATTGTCAACGGCCTAAATCCTTTTTTATTTTTGCAACAAATTTTTGTATCGTTTATTTATATATAATAATTTTAATATTGTCAATACTAACAAATAAATTTTCAAATAATCCCACATGCCACATAATTTAATTTATAAATAATATATGTTTTTGTTTAGCTATGGATTATTTTATTTTATTTAGATTAATAATTTGTAAATGTATCGATTCAGCTACTCAAACAAACACAAAAATAGCAACAATAAATATTTAAACTGGCGCTTTTCATGAAAGCATTTATAAAATTAATTTCATAGTAACTTATAAAATATGCTGAAGTATCTGAACATTTCTAGCTACATATTTCTGCTAGTAGTCAAAGTGTAATTTATTACGAATTGCTTGCTTTGACCTCTTTATTTTTATTTTCGCTTTAAACAAGCAATAAATGTCACAGCCTCGAACTCTTTTTAACTCCTGTAAGGAATAATTTATTTTACACTTGCAACACACCAGCAACATCGAGGAGAGTATAAATGTTTATGTGCTTTTTTTTTACATAGATGGCAGTTAAATCAAATTGAAAAAGTTTCTAAGTAAAAATAAGAATTCATTTTTTTACCTTCAGATTTCGCTATGGAAATAATATTAGTTCCTTAAATTAATTAAGAATATACAAATGTTTGATTTTAATGTTGGTTTTGAGATTTAATCGAAAAAGTTGCGTTTATGTTTATAGTTTTACAGCCTGGTTAAAAGATAAACGAAAACTTCAGATTGACTATCATTTAAAATATTAAAATAAGTCCAACAATTTTAAATATTTTTAGAATACAAATATCAATTGTCTGGTCTTTAGCATATACATTTCTTTCAATATATATTTTTAAAATGTTTAAAACATATCAGTAAAAAAATTCCAAATATTTCTGCTCACAAAAAATCTTCTTTATGCAACAAACTTCGCACAACATCTCCCATGCCACCCATAAAGAGAATTCACAACTTGGTCTAAACACTAAGCTTTATCCAGTATTTTCCTCTTTGGGCGTCAATTCACACATTTATTGCTCCTAATGGCATTTGATGCTCCTGTTCGCAGGACAAAATGTCGGAAATGTGAGTCTTAAATCTATGCAGGACGTCAACACTGAGCCATTAGGCCAGCTCAATCACCCACTCACTGACTAACTGACTGACTCACTGACTGGCTAACTGGCTGACAGAGTGAGTGAGCCTGGCTGTAGCACCAGGCAAAAAGCCATAAAAAATTGCAGAATATTATGTCAATAGATAAAAGTCAAAGTGAAAACGACAACGGCGACAAACATCGCGAGTTCAATTGTGCTATCGATGTTTGCTGCTGCTGCTGCTTAACCAACATCCAGCATCCTAAACATCCATTTATTCATTCATCTATATATCCATCCATCCCAGCAACCAGTATTGACAGTGTTTATTTTATTGTTGTCGCTGGTTTTATGCAACTCGAAGCTGCCACAACAAAGTCATCATTGCGACGTGGCAAGCCAAGCCAAATGTGACTTTGGCATTGTGATTGTTGTTATACCCTGAAGTACAAGCAAAGCGGGTAGGAATACAATGAAGGGATATGTAACAGACAAAAGCAAGCAAAAATTAAAATTATATATATATTCTTGATCAAGGTCAAAAGTCGGTTTCGAGGTAAGAACTTCGCATATGGAGTATAAATTCTTGATGACTATAAAGCAATCGTGTTTATTAAAATATTCTTTGACGAATATCGATCAAAATTTATACCCGATTGTAGAAAAAAAACTTTAACGATCTAGCTTTTTAATTCAAATAAAAATTTTACCCCGATTCAAGATTTTGCTAACCAAATCTTATGTTCATATTGCATATAAAAATATTCAACAGCTTTGGGAATATCTAAAAAAATCAATTTTCGATTGAATTAAGAACACAATTTTAAGGATGCCATCTGATATGATAAATATACCCCAAAATATTATTAAACATTTCATTCACGATTTTAAACAGCAAGCAGGGTATCTGCTAGTTGAGCTCTCTCCACTCCAACATTCTAGCTTATTGTTGTTGGTACTGCTTTACGAGCTAGCGAAGCGACTATAATTGTGCATTCAAAGTCACATTCACATTCACATTCACATTCACATTGACATTCGGAATGACAGTCGCAGTTACCAATCCCCATATTACGGCGTCCTTTTCTGCCCGCGGCTCTGAGACTCAGTAGCTCTTTGGCCGCGACATTTGCAAGTGATTTATGGGGCTTTGTTATGGGGGGGTGATTGGGAGTTTATGACGGAGTTGCTTGGGGTTTGAAATTGAGCACAAGCTACATTTGCAGTGCACTTGATTAACAGGCAGATGATTGAACGGTTATTGCCAAATTGAATGTTGAGTAAATTCGCGTAAATCAATAGTAGAAAATAAATTCTTTGATACATATTATTAGATTAACTGTATTATTTTGTTTTATTTTATATTAACACGAATATTTATTTCCGTTTTAAAGCTGTCTTGATCAAATTTTTGAGTATATCCAACTTATTTCTGTAGCCAGCACATACGAGTATATCGAAACTGTCCAGATTGGAAAACTATATCTTAAACGAGCTTTGGAAACATTTAATATGTATTAGAAGCTAAATTTATTTAAAAGATTTTTTTAGAAAACTGAAGAAAAGTCATGCATTATTTTCAGATATTACACAGTGTGATAATAGATGGAATATTTGCATTAATCATTTTATAATTCATAAAACAATTCTGCATTTCATCAATCATAAACATATTCAAAACACGGAATATCAATTTCAGCCAAAATATAAATGCCATAGAATTGACTAAAAGTTAAATAATGTTCATTGGTTGATTTTTGATGGCATTGTGTGTGTCATTTCTGTTCGAGTCTTTCAATTGTAGTCAGCTGCAATTTATTATAATATATCGGCTATTGCCAGCCACAGACGGTGCTGCCACTCACAAAACACTCCACAAACATCGTTTGTGTAAACCCACAAAACAAGTTTTACACCCACACACTAACACACACAACACACACACGAAACACACAAAAACACTCTTACACAAATGACAGCCACACAAAAAATATTATGGATATAAATATTTTGAAAACTAACACATGCAATCTTCTGCATCCGTTTGCCAGCAAAAAAGGGGGTAAACTAAACATAACCAAAAACTGAACTTCAACATTCCACAAACCGAAACCTAAGCCGAGACCCAAACCCGAATCCCAGCCAAAGCAGCTGTCAGCACAAACAGTTGCCAGGCAGACATATAGATTATATAAATATATATTTGGTTTTTATACCAATATACCCTGTAAAGTTTATAAATGACTAAACAGGGTTTGATAAATAAAATATAAATTTAGATTACTACAATCGGAATTTTTGTACATCTATAAACCATTTTAAAGCCAATAACAGAGTATCTTATCGTCTATAACTGCCTTCTTTCATTTCAGCTAACCATGTTGTACAAACAGAGCAAATATTTACGTAAGTAACAATTCATATCATCTATATAATCCAGTTCCTGTAATATTATTGTTGTGTTTACTTTATTTATTGTCTTCAAACATTGTAATATTCTTGTTGCTCTTACTTGAGATAAAAACAAAAAAAAAAAATATGGAAACATAAACATTGTGTAAAGTCCAAGTTTTAGTCGATGCTTAACACGAGTTATTTGTGAATGTTTGCTTAAAACGTTGTTGTCTGATGGAAACACCCGAAATAAAATTCTGAATATGTTTCTTGTTTATTGTTCTGACAATTGTAATTTGTTTTTAATTGCCATTTAGATTGTAATAAATCTAGTTTTGTCTAGGCTTATATGACTCACACAGAGTCAGCAACACTTGCCACTTTGTTGAAAGGAGCAACTTCTTCGACTATTTCAGGTGTTGATATAATTTAAGACTTTGTCTTTTTGTCTAGTCTGCCATTTTCAATATTTGACTTTCAATTAGAAACGCGTAAATCAAATTCAATAATGTTAAATGTGTTTCAAGTCACTTAATCATAGCACATAAATCTCAATGTTGTTTTGGCATTTTTCTTTCTCGTCGCGACTCCAAATGGGTCTTAAAATGTCGACTCTGTCAAGCAAGATGCAAGTAACCATTAGACAAGCACAATCTTTAGCGTACACAGTGAGAAAAGCACAACCTAAAATGGTTATGGGTATAATAAAGTATGAAGCATCTCTTTGTGCATAGGGTATACATTCTTGATCAGCAGCAATAGCCTAGGCGATCTTTCCATTTATATTTTCTCACAGTGTACTTTAAAGACATTTTGCATTTTATTTTTAATACCATTCGTTATCGGGTAAAATTGCATATTTTGTTTTGTAATGCTGTGAATTTTTTATGTATTGTAATTAAACTGAATCATAAAATACTTTCATTAAAAGCAATTCAGATTTATTTTTTTCTGAATTTTTTTTTGAATATTATTTAAAAAATTGTGCATATAATTAATCTTATTTTTTCTTATTTATTTTTTATTTCTGCTTGTTGTTCGCATTGAGTATTATGATTTCTTGGTAAAGTGTGTAAAATATTGAAGGAGTCTGCTCCGATCTCATAAGAAATGTATATTTTTGGTCTACCATAAAAGCTATCAACTCCTTCGTCTACTTCTAATATATCATAAAGTTGACATAAAACCCATAAAAATAACTTCGTTTCCCATGTTATCCACACAAAATTTATCAGCTAATAAGTTTTATTATAATTATTCTGATCAAACTTATATATCATATAGCACCCAACGGATCAATCTGCAGCTTTTTAAAATCTGTTTTTATCAATATGCAGCTTTTAAAAATAATAAAAAAAATATCTGCAATTTCTTTCCAGTGTATAAGGGTATTTAATCTTCGGCATGCCCAAGATATTCTATTTTATTTGTTTTTTTTTTCTATTGTTTTGTGTTTGTGGGTTTGCCAGCATTTTTATTTGTTTTTCTTGAAAAATTTTTTTTTTCTGATGTGGCCTCGCTAAACTGCTGGAAAATAGCAAATTTATGTTAATTTTGTACGTTTGGCATTATTGTAAATGATGAGCGTCAAACAAAAAAAGGAAATTAAATGCCATAAAAAGTGAAAGTTGACAAAAGAAATTGTTGAGACTGTGTAAATGAAATGCAAAACATGCATAAAACGGAAGATAGACAAAAAAAAAAAATACTTAAAGTATACAAAACTGATAAGAAAATGAAGCTGCTTTGGAAACTTTTTTGTTTGCCTTCTGCAATACTTGCAAGTAAATAATTCAATTTCTGCAAATCTGTTTTGGGGCAAAAGTCTTTATACAAATCTACTTAACGAAGTGACCCAAAGATGCACACAACCAAGAAGTTACTTATATATATATATATATATATATGTATATATTCACACACAGATCAACCTTCTTTTACTTGGTTAAGTAATAAGATTTTACAACTATTTCTTTATTTGTTGCTGTTGCTGTTTGACTGGCCACATATCATTTCTCATGCAGTTGGTCAGCAGCAGCTTCATCTTATTGTGGCATATACCCACACACACACAAGCACTCTTTACACTTTTTGGCTTCGAAAATCAACACACACAATTTGATAGATGTTCGAACTGTGGAAAAGTGACGCATTTACATTTCTCCATTTTCTTTTTCAAAGCATTTTTATAGCTAGCATTTTTTGAAAAGTTTCCTTGCTTATTTACTTATTTCCACTATCTGCCCGCACTGTCACTTTACTTCCGTCTGTTATCCTCCCCCCCACCCCTCCTCTACCACTGTTTATTTACTTTTTTTATATAAATGGTGGCCAAACTCAACTTGCTGGTCTCTTCAAAACTGAACTGAATTCAATTGAACGCATTTTTGCAGCAGCCACCCCCAAACTGATAGGTTGGTGGAAAAGGTTCGCCTAAGGACATTCGATATTATGGGTAAATATTTATAGAGCCCTCACATTTTTTTTTAAAACTTTCAACCCATAATCAATTTGTGCAAGAGTATTTAACAGCTAGAAAAATCAGCTCCACAAACCCATTAGAAATATATATTATTTAAAAAGTGCAGCTCTTACGACTAGAGCATTCTAACTTGATTTTTTTCTAATAAATTTTGTACGCTGTGCTTCAGGTGCTGCATATCTTTCCACTCTTATTTGATATTTTTTATAATGAAAGTCAAACATTGAATGCAATGCAGAAAATCCGATGCAATCAAAAGTTATTAAATGCGTTGCTTGTGGTTTAACTGGCTGTAAATGCAAACGATTAATCCGATTATGGCCATCATTATGTGTCATATAAGTAATCGCTGTATTTACAATATATATTTATGTGCGGTATTATCATAAAGTTCGGTTGTTTACATTACGATAGGCGAAACTGAGTGATGCGAGTTATTTATTATTTATCGATTTTATTACATTTTTATTGTAACAATTCGTTTTGCTTTGTGCTACAAGCAATATTTAACCATTCCACTTTTATCTAACTTAAAGAAATGATACTAATGATATATTAAAATTAATTAAAGTAATAGTTGTATTTAAAATTGGTGGTCATAATTAAAATAAACACTTATTTTATAACACATAAATTTTATTATTTTTATTATTTATGTAAAGGTAAAGATTTTTTTTACGAACTTTATGAAATCGCCCCCAAATTGATTCTGTATTTGTTTGCGTTATGGATAGTACTATGACTACTAATATTGATTCTTTTGAGTGAATCAACAGCCTTATATAATCAACGTCAAACGACTAATGATTGATAAATTATCGGTTTTTGTTAAGAACAGTTGCCATGTCATTTAATCCTCTTCACTTCGTTGACAGTTCAGTCTTTCCTTTTATAGTTTTATAATCGATCTTTGTTCATGATTAAGAAATGGTCTTTTTTAATCGAATAAATTTTGTTTACTTTCCATTAAAAAAAATTAGGATTTTTTTCTTAAATCTTCAACAATTCCTTAAAAAACTGCAATCGAAATCAATTACATTTTCAGCTGTTAAAGTTTACTTCCCTTAATGAAAAACGCTGGTCAAAAAGGTAAATTGATTTAAGACTGGGCACACTTAAGCTCGAAATGTGTTTGCTTATTTCCGGTTCCAGTTCCAGTTCCACTTGCACTTCCGATTCACATTTTTTTTTGTCACACTCTCGCCATGACTTCCTTTTCCTCTTTGGTAAACACACAATTACCTGGAGCGTTGGCCGTGTCATGATTTGCATTGCACTTGAATTATTTCCGTTTGCGCTGCTTTCACTTGCACCACAGAGGAACTGAACAAGATGGGTGCTTAAGCGATGGAGGAGGTGTGAGTGAGGGGATGGGTGGGGGTGCACACATGCATAATTTCATACTTAATGCTACGTGCCATTCATTTTGTTCGCCCCAAATGCAGTTAGCTTGATGGTTTTTTTTCTTCTGCTTTTATCCCACTATTATGGCCATATCTTGTGTTAGATGAAACGTGAGCACGCGCATGAAAGAATGCATTCTCAAGTAAGGTGAAATCGGAACGGGGAGTAGGGAAGTCCTTTTACATGCAGATTACCAGCTGTAAATGTCAGCTGCTCTAATGAGACTCCCCGCAGCATCCTGGTGCACATGTCTCTGTTCACCGTTTGACTGCACATACAGCGGGGTGGCGACACCAGGCGGCATCTCATGCTGCGTATTTTATATATGCTAAATTTATGCGCACTGAAGAGTGAAAAGCAATAAGCTCTGTTAAGTTGTGCATAAAAGGGAAATAGGCATATTGACATGGGCCCATCACGCTGACAACTAGTCTCCATTTTTGCTCGACTTTGGGGCTGGGATTAGCGACCGGAATCGGGCTCAATATGTTTATTGAATTGAAGCTTGACTTGATTTGCTGTCAATTCAAGAATTATATTGTTTTAAGAAATGTCAAAGTTAACTTTAGCTGACAAGCAGTTAAGTTTGAAGGTAATTGAATATGATTGAATGAGGCTGTCAAGAAATATATATTCTTGATCAGCAAAAATAAACATTCTTCCTAATTTTGCAAATGTTGAAATTGCTTAAAAAAACTATTAAAATTTTACACAAAAATAACTTAATTGAATGTGCACCGAAAGGGTTTTTGAGAACACTTGCGATTAATGCACAATGAAACCGCATACTAATTGGAGGCAATGTAAAGTAAATAGTTGCATTTACGCAAAGCGTTGCATGTTGCATTTGCAATGAGGCAGCGATTAGAGCGTTGACCAGAGACAGCTTTTACCGCTAACCAATTTGATTGCGGTCCTTTTGACATTTTCGACTTTGGAACTGCGAACGGTTGGATTACTAATTAGCCGCGCTCAGCAACGAATCGCGAAAGTGTGTTAATTCAAATTATTAAAACAAATACGCAAAAGTTTTTGGTTTTCATAAAGTTTGCCATTTAATTAAATTCGAACCGCAGAAACTATGCGAGAAAACAACGACAAAGACGCCCGAAAGTATGCAGCGAAAGTAGGTTTTTGCATTGCACTTTGGGGCACTTGCTGCAGGAATGTGGCAAATTGTGTGTATTCGAGTGTGAGTGTGTGTGTGTGTGTGCATATGAATGTGGGTGTGTGTGTCTGTGCACTCAGCAAAAGCGGGATAGTATTTGAAGCGCTTAGTGTTGCGACTTTTGAGATCTTTTTTTTTTTAATTTGTGTTAAATTATTTTTAACTTTTCTGCTTGACTTTAAAAGTGTTTAAAAGCAACTTTCGAATTTTTTATTTAAGTTTAAATTATTCAATACATAAATTAACATCTACTAACATAAATTTTATTTACAAGATTATTTTTAATTTTGATTAGTGTTGTGAAATGTGATTTAAAATTGACTGTTAATTTTATCTAAGCCAAATATGCATTTTTTATTTGAGTAAAAATTACTGAATACAAAAATGAACTTTCGAAAAATTTAAATTTAATTTAAACAATTTGTTCCAATTGTTATCAGTAATTTTTTGGAAACTTGATAACTAAGCCAAAAATTAAGTAAGCAGCTTCTTGATTTGATATATGACACAACTTTTCCGATTCCAAAGAAGTTATAAAAACACAGAAAATAGTCTTAATCTAAATAAACAACGCAATAATTTAAGTTATTTTATTTCAGTGTACATGTGTTAGCCAACAATAAATAATAATGGCCAGCAGTCTTGCCCATAAAGTGCATTGAAGCAAACAATTTTTAATAAATATATTATTTCTCGCTCTCTTCCTCTTCCTCTTCCTCTTGCTGTTTCCCTTTTATTTTTGGAGCCAGTCCCTAATGTTCACATATGCGGGCACAATACGGAAAGGGGGTGACGAGTGTGAGGGGCAGCTACATGTTTCAAAGCATTTTACATAGTTTCATTTTTGGCGTTTTTGGCAAACTAACAAGCAGCTCAGTTTCCATTTCAGTTAGACAATCCTCGACTCTGGGTTTTTAGCTGCCGTTGTCTGGCAACAACCTTGACCCAGAAAACACAAAACCAGAAATAGAAAGCAAAAGGGGGGCAAAAGTTAGAGAGGAAGAAAAGAAAGACAGCTCCGAAATTGGTTGATTAGTGTCTGCATGTGGATTTTAACTGACGCTCAAATAAAAATTCAGCGCTTCTGAAAATTACATTTATTGTTTACATAAATTATTTCAAATGTGTAGCTTTTGTTTTTAATTATGTGCAGAAATATAGATTAAAATATAAATTGTTTTTTTTAGAATACTGAATGTACAAATGACCTAAGGATTATAATTTTTTCTTTCTGTAGCTTTACATCTTTTCCTATAAGAAAGCTACCAATTTCACTTAGTGAAGATTTTAAATTTACTGATTCTGCCAGTTTTTCTGCTCACTGTGAATGTAAAATCACAATTTTCAGACTCTATCTGGCGAATATTTATTAATGGTTTTAAGTCTTCAACTTGAAGGATCTTAAAGTGCACACGAATTGACAGGCGTACGGACAACAAGACTTTTATTTATATATATATATATATATTCATACCTGAACAACTTTCTGTACCTTAAATATTTCACTCTTTTGCTGGCCAAGAAAATGGTCTGACTTTAAATCGGCGGCAAAGTGTGAATGTTGTGCGTGTTCTTATAATTAATACGAGTGTCTGTTGAATATTTATTTTCACACTCATTGACCGGGCCGGCGCTTCGCCTGACCGTTTGTCTGTCTGTCTGTTTGTCTTTTGGCCTGTCCGAAAACAATTACCTTGTTGCAACAGTCACAGCTGTGCTTATGTGTGCGTGTGTGTGTTTGTGTGTGGGGCAATTATAACTTGTTCGTGTCTGTTAATTAAATGTGTCAAGTGAAGGCATTTAATAAGCTTCAGTTATTTACAAAGAAAGAACATTGCGTATACGCAATCTGGCGCCTACTGCCAATCAGGCATATGTGCTTTGGGCTTAAGCATGTTGCCTTAAAATCAATTGGCTTTTTGTCAACTTTATAAATAAAAATATTCATTGATTGATTTAAATTTAAAGAATATTTATGTAAGCTGTTTTTTTTATCTTTATGGACCTGTAAAGTTGATGGATTGCTTTCAATTCTATTTTTGGTAATCGATTCAATTAAAACTTTAAATAATAAAAATTTTCAGTTAAGGCTAAGTCGCTCAATTTCAATCGATAAGGCTTTCGTCTTCTCTACTTTTGAGCAAATATATTTATTTAATTCTTGGTATTGTTTTCTTTAATGTGAGCTAATTGCAAACTCTATAAAATTAAAATTATAAAAAATATAAGAAAAATAGTAGAAAATGAAATAAATTATATATAATTAGAAGGAAATTTAAAGTTAAAGCTTAAGATTTAATTTAATATCGAAACTATAAATGGATTAATTTAAGTCCACTTTTAGCTCATTTCTATTTCGCCCTGGCCGATATAATTAAATCTGGCTGTCTGACATAAATGCCCTTTGGAAATATTTTCCTTTTGGTCGCTGCAAGTATTGATTAAACGAATCACAGATAAAATAGCACACATTTTTTGAGCTGTTTTTTATTTGCACAAGTGCGAAATTTAACGCCTTTTAAATTGAACTTTGAACGCAGTTGAAATCAGCAACACACATGCTTAATTTGATGGGAACTCAAAGTGTTTAATGTGTGTTAATCAGCTGAGAATTGTGTGAGAAATTAGGGTGTTTAGTGGCACATAATTTGGATTTCCCCCTTAATGTGGCAGACAGACCGAAAGACAACACCTGCTTCAAATACATAAGCTGCAACTAATTTTGATTCTGTGGGTTCATTTGACGGTTAAGCAAGCGGAATTAATTTGTAAAGTTCTGCACCTAACAACTGACAAGCGGTTTCGTGGCTTACATCCAGTTGATGAGGAGGACGAACAGGATAACTAAACACTAAATAGTAAACTCTACTGTTAAACACTTGAAGTTGCTTGTTTTTGACACGAGAGTTTCTGCAAGAGTATACAGAGAGAGTGGCAAGAAAGAAATAAATTGGTAAAGAGACTGATTGAAAATGGCTAAATGATTCTGCAGCAGCATCAAAAAGTGAACTTATTGAAACGAGTTTTTGTAGATGTAAATAATTCTTCAACAGCATCAAAAAGCGAATAAATTTAGTCATATTCAATTTCAGAGACTTCGAGACTTGGAGACTTAAATTTGGAGTTTGTTATATAATTTATTGTGTTTCAAATGTTGATCAATTTCAATTCATTTATTAAACTCTACTGTTAAACATTTGCAGCTGCTTGTTTTTGGCAAGAGAGTGAGTGAGGAAAGTCTGTCAAGACAAAAAAGAATTAAAAAATTAATAAAGAAAATGATTGAAGCGAATCTTTGAGGATTTAAATGATTCTTCGACAGCATCAAAAAGCTAATCAATTTAGCCATGTTCGATTAAAAACTTCAAGTTCGAATTTGTAATGAAGTTGCCATGTTTCAAGTGCAAATCAATTTTATTTCATTTGGTAAATACTCCCCTATAAATAGACATAAATAAAATTGATTATAAAATCTACTTTTGATAGCAAAAAAAAAAAAACACATAATAGCAGAGTTAAAATTCTCCAATCAATATTTAATGTAAATCTCCAAGAATTTCATTAAGTTCAAATAATACAAAAACTTTTTGAATATTGAAGAAACAGCTAAGAGCAAATCTTAAAATCTGTATTCAGAATATTTCTGAGCAGAGCTCTCGTTCAACTCAAGCCATTTCGGCTGCTCAGAACTGCTCAAGCCACCCTCGCACTTATGCAGGTGTTGCATTCCAAATATTTGCATAGATGTTGCAAAATTAGTTAAATAAGCATTTAGCGTTGTTTTAATGTAAGTGCTTATGTTGCTGCGACTACAGTTAATGTCGTTGTTGTTGTTGTACTTATTATTGTTGTTGCCGCGTTTCGTTTAGGCCACATTTGTATTACTTGTAATGTGTGCCTCCCATGAGCGTCCACAACTATTAACAAAAAGGTAATTTTACCAGCAAATTGACATAGAAGACAACAAGGTAAAAGTTTGCTGACACACACACACACACACTAACACACACACACACACACACAAACATACATGAGCAGAATTTATGTAAATGGAAATTGCATTGCATAAGCTGAGCAGCGTTACGTATACGCAATGTGAATGTGTTGCAGGCGGAAAATGCCGAAAACCATTTTGCACGTAGTATTAGCGACGCTGCTTTCATTATTTGTGCCATCTTTTAGGCAAACGCCATTACCCCAACTGGCAGCCATATTGTCGCCTAGGCTCAACCTTGGTGGGGAGGGAGGAAGGGGGGGAGTGGAGTGTGTGTGTGTGTGTTTGAGTATGGGGTTTTGCGTATTTCGGTGGTTTTTCTGCGGGTCTGGCACTTTGCCTTTAGTTTTGCGTTGTATGTATTTTCTTTATAGGTTTCCAGTACCTCAGCGGCCCAAATGGGTTTTCGCTCCATTCCATTAGATGAGCGCTCTTGGCCCGTTAATAGGCAGGGTTTCGTCTTGCCAAAGTAATTGTTGTTAAGCACAGCAGAGTTCATAAGCACTAAGCACTTTAAATATTCTAAAATAAACATACTTAAAAGCCATAAAGGATTTCATAATTGCATTGCAGGCAGCGGAAGCACTAAATGTGAAGGTAAAGTGTTTTGCACATAATTCAATTCGAATATAGCCAAAAAAAATTGGTTATATGTTCGATCAAATGTCTTTAAGAATTTTGCGACAATTTAGAATTTATTTTTTAACATTTTTAAATATAAAAATTTGGCTTTATTTAAATTTTGGCACATAAATCAACTCGAAGATGGCAAATATTAAAATTTGTATATGTGTGTTAAATGTTTGTAAGTATTTTGCGACAGCTTAGAATTTGTTTCTAATATTTCTTAATGGGGAGAAAAATTGGTTATAGTTTACAGTTTTGAACATACAAAATTTGGCTTCGTTTTAATTTTGGCACAACCCGAATATGCCCAAAAAAAATTAGTTATATGTTCGCAAAATGTTTTTAAGAATTTTGCGACAATTTAGAATTTATTTTAAACATTTTAAAATTGTGAGAAAAATTGCTGATTTTACCATTTTGTATATAAAAAATATGGATTTATTTTAATTTATTCTTTTTTTTTAGTATCAATAAAAACATTATATAGTACATTTATAGTACCAATGAATATAGATTTCTGCAGTAAATGAAGTACTTAATTTAATGACAATAATTAAATTTATAATTTATATAAGATAATATAAAAATCTGTGGAGCTTACAAATAAAAATGCACAAAGTCAAAAACTACTTCTGTAAGTCTATAAAAAAGCAGAATGTCAAAACTATGTCGCTTTTTAATGCAGAAACTAATCGTTCCACTTTTCAACAAAGCCGTTCAAAATTAACAACTTTTGCAGTTTGCCGCTGAAGAGGAATCCAATTACAAAAGTAATTCATAAAATGTGCCCAGAAATGCACTGCTAATTATCAGCATTGGCAGCAGGGGATGAGGGGTTGAGAGAGAGAGGTGCAGCCACTTATTAAGCTGTCGTCTGACTGTGACCAGTTGCTGCTGCTGCTGTTGCAGTTGCAGTTACAGTTGCTGTGGCAATTGTTGCAATTTTACAGAATATGACAACTGTCCGTGGCCCGGCAGTATCAAATATACAAATAAATTGCTTCATTTTCGAATTTCTGCCATACTCGACGTGCCTTCTGTCTGTCTGTCTGTCTGTCTGCCTGTCTCTCTGTCTGTTTGTCTGTTTGTCTGTCTGACTGGCTGTTTCCTTTCTTTTTTTTACACATATGTTTTGGAAATCTATTCGTGCCACGAATTTCATTTTCAACTTGGCAGCTGTAATGTTTGCTTTTGTTGTTGCTGCCGACGTGCAACGGCTGCCAGCAACTTATTAAAAATGTGTGCAGCAAGCACAAGCAAAAAAATGAAAAGCGCACAGCGAAATAGAGCAAAAGAAAAAATGAAGAAGAAAATTATTTGCCGCAAAACTTGCAACGAGCAGAGTTGACAATGAGATGACAACGAGCAGTTTATACTTTGCACAGGCAGCAGGAAAAGTCATCTCGTGTCTGACTCTGTAATTGTTAACAAACACAGATAGAGATATAGAGGGGGCAGAGAGGGAGTGAAAAGATATGAAGTACTTGCTTTGATTTTCAAACATTAAATTTTGTGCGACACACCAATTTAATTGTCTTGCAACAACAACAACAACAAAATCCTCATCATCCACAGCACTCCTCCTCCACTTGCCACCTGTGTGTGCCGTTTGACTGCTGCTGCTGCTGCAGTTCTGTAATTATTTGCAATGGCTTTTGGCCTCTTTCTGTAAGCCGGCTTAAAGTGCACTCAAAGAACTTCGATTCGTAATCGAATGCGTTGTACACGAAAAAGCGTTGTTGATCAGAGTCCTTGCATCCTATCATTTATTTACTGCCGCCTGCTGCTTGATGAAATTCCCTCTTGCCTCATGCTTCATGCCTCACACATGCCACACAATTCAATTTCCAAGCAGCTCAGGCGAATTTCGTGATTCTATCTTTAATTTATTGGCATGGGGAAATGCGTAATGCATCAAGGAATGCCATTTAAATGTATGTATTATAATATAAACTCAATCTGGTTTTGCAGCTCAGCTAATGGAGTATATATGTCTGATAGTTCAGTTGTCTCTGGGTATATTTCTCTGTGATTATTATTATACCTCAGTTTTCGGGTTTCAAACACTTGCTTGCTTTTGCTGATAAAAGCTGATAGAAAGAATTGTTCTAGAAGTTGAGTTTTTGTATATTAAAATTTTTAAGATTAGCATAATTAAGGAGCATCTCTGAGCGTCCTTAACTGTGCTCAATTTTTTGTCTATATCCTTTATAACTCTCACTCTTTACCTGACTTTCTTTTTGTAATCACTTCACATTTAACCTCTTTTTTTTATAAAACAATTAACAATTTTTTTCTCTACTGTAACTGGTTTGCCTATCTTTTCACAATAATTATTTTTGTATTATATTAATTAATTTATTGTGTACGCCTTTAAGCTTAATTTAACTATACATTATTTATTTTATGCAATTAAAATTGTTTGAAATATGTTGGTTCAATTTAATTATGCATTTTTTGTTATGTTTGGCTAAAAATGTGTATTTAAAATATTATTTTTATTTATTACGCCATTTATATATTATTTAATTAACTTTTTAATTCATTAATTGTTGCATACAATGGAAATAGTTAGAAATGTGTGTTTATGGTTCAAAATGTGTGTTTAAAATATTCTTTTTATTAATTAAACAATTTTTGTTGCAAACTCACTAAAAATTTGTTCAATCTTGCTTAAACTTTAACCCAAACATATTTCTATATTTTATTATATATATATTTTTAAATACATATTTACATTTACTTATGTCTACAAGAGCATTAATTCTTCAGCATTAAGAAGTTAACTGTAATTTTTTATTTCTTTTATTTTTTTCGGGTTGATTGCAGAGACGAATACTTGGGGTAAATGCGAGCGTGCTTTTTGCCCCATCAGCAACTTGAGAGGTGACGGCGGCAAGCTCTTCTTTTGACCCGCTCGATGACTTTACTCATTTCTTTACAACACTTATCCTCGTTATGCATTGTTGCACTCAATTGTACGCGTCGAGTGCACTCCTCGGCGTCTGGGAGATGTGGCTGCGATAGGGCAGACAATTGGCCATTTGGCCAAGAGTGGGTTTTAATGTGGCTACTGCTCAAGCGGCAGCAGTTAACAATCAGTTTCAGTGTCAATGTCAGAAGTGTCTGCCACCCAGTGCCAGGTGTTTCTCATTTTAATGAATAATGATTATAAGACGCCTCGTACTTGGTTGTACTACAGATTTCTTAATGTCATTTGAACAGGCTATTTATTGACTTAGCTCCCCTTCGCCCTTTGTCTTTGTCTCTGTCAGCTGCCAAGACAAACAACATTATAATTAGAGCATCAAATGCAGACAAAGCCGCGCAAACTTATCAGACATATCGTTTGACAATTGAAATAAGAAACTTCTAAAGAAACACGTTGCAATTACTACTACAACTGAGACTACACGATAATTTGATACTCTGCGCTACTCTGGAATATCTCATATTTATGATTATTATTTATGTGCCATTTAATGGCTACAAGATTGATTGTTGTGTTAAGTAAATCCAGCGATTACTCAGAACAAAACTCAAGTTGTTGTTGCAACAGCGAAAATGAAACCATCAACAATATTTTGTTTTTTTTGCGATAGTAAAAACCATTTTTAGTATAGAGTAAAAGTTTTTGCTGATTGCTGCACAATGAGAACAATTACTGATGAGCGGAGCGCTTTGTGGTTTGTGTCAGCAACTTGTCCAAAACTGAAATGCCTCGCAGCATTTATGCGTGTAGCGCATTAACAATGGGAAGTGCCCCGAGACAATGATAAACCACATACGCGCCGGCAAACTTGAGCCGGGACCGGGGACAGATAGGGAAAGACTTCAGCGGGCAGCGTGCAAGCGAGCAGGTGTTCCAACTTATTCATTAAAACAAAAGGAAACAGACGCATCAGACGGATGAGACGGACAGCAAGCAAGACAGCCACAACAAGCTGCACAACAAAAGGGGCAGCAACTCAAGACGCCAGTTCTACACTGTGCAAAAGTTGGCACAGAGAAATGAGTGCCATCTTTTAAAATTAAACCAGAAATATTCTTAAATATTTTTAAATTAATTTTTATATTCCTATCTTGATCATAAAAAGTAAAATTTAAGCTTTTAACTTTATTTAAGATCATTAATTTTGCATATCATAAAAAATAAAAAGAACGTCAACAATAAATTTAGTCTCAGTATAATATTTTGAGGTATATCTGAGATTTTTTTACCGTTCTATTCAGTTTTAATATGCTTAGGTTTAGATTTAGATTTGGATTTTAACTATTTTTAGATTTTAACTATCTTAAATCGTAAATCTTGCATATAGAATCTGTTCTTAAAAATAAGAAGAAAGTCGACAAAAAATGTGATATGAATCTAAAAACAAGTCTCAGATTAATATTTTTAGTTATGTATAAGATAATTTGCTATTCTATTTACTTTTAATATGCTTTACACTCTAGTAAAAATGTTTTCTTAAGATTGTGTTGCTTTGCATTTTTCTCTCAGTGTGCGCAGTCAGCTAGAGCTTTTTGGCGCTGTGGTGCTGCTGCTGTTGGGTGCTTAAGATTGTGGTCGGTACGCAATTTCAACTTGGATGCGCTCTCTCTCTCTCTCTCTCTCTCACTCACTCCTCAACACACACACTTCAGGCTGCCTGCAGCGAGCGAGGCGATTTAGAAGCCGCAACCAACCCCCCTCATTCACCCCTCTCTTGGCTCCTTCTGCTACTCGCTGCTGGAGCACCTCAACTGACATCCGCCGCAGTCCATTGCCATCATCCTGGCAATGAGCTGAGCCACTTGGCGCCGAATCCGGTTTTTGAGCATAGCGCGTTAACTTTTAAATGCCCGGTAGCGCTGATTGGCAACACAACAACCAGAACGACAACGGCAACGGCAACGGCCAAACCCAATTCATGCAACACCAGCTGCCTTTGCCACAGCCACTGTCACAGCTTCCATTCAGGATACAGGTTTTTACTCCATCTACTCTCGCATCTCATCACTTGCTCTTTGCATACAACTACATAATTCCAGTTCGATTTATCATGGACCAAGTTATGATCGCCTAAGTGGCTGCTCCTTGTGCATTTAGTTGCCAAACTCCAATTGACCGCCATAAATTGTTCCCATGACAACTCTAATTATGCTCGAGCTATAAAATTGTTGGCTTCTGGCTAACTAATTTTATATGATATGTTAAGTTCTTTTTATTATATATATAAAAGTTGCAGTACAAATATTCATTCATTAATAAGGCAACCAAAGTGCTTCTGTTGATATATGAATATATCTTCAGGCACCTCAATTTGTATTCCATAGGAAGTTATTCCCAAATTCAGCCAAGCCCATAACAGATGAATTAGATCCTTATCAGTCTTATGCATATATTTATTGAAAATGCATACCAATTAAATAATTTATTTGGCAGTAAAAAACATTAAAAAATATGTAAATACGCAATAAACAGGTTGTTCACATTTGTAGCAATTGGTTTTTGATTTTATTGCTAATAAACACAGAAATATAAAAGATCAATTAATATGGCATAAGAAAGAAAAGATTTTGTTAACCAAAACATATTAATTTATTGGAAAAACAATACTGCCAAGTTTAGGATTTCTTTTAGTCGTGATATCTTGTCAAAGCTATCTAGTTTCAATTAAATTGTTGTTAGAATTGTTTGGTTTTCATAATCGCACCTCAGTTTGTATCTACTCTACGCGTTGTACATAAATAATGTGTATTTTTTTTTTTGTGCTTCACACAATTGCTGGCAAATCATCATAATTCAAGTGAAGATTGAGCCATGGCATGGTTTAGACTCGTGCCAAACGATTTGTAAACCATACCAAAAACATAAATATTTATTGTTATGCTTTTTTGAAGCAACCAAAATTCTATTTACGTATGCTTCAAGCCACGGCACCCCAATAGAAAACCACAGAATTATGAACCAAAAGCAAAAAAAAAAATATTTAGAAAAAAAGTACTATTGCCATATAGTAGTGGCACAGCGGAAGTTGGCCAGCAGATATTATAGAACTTTTCGAAACGTAGTTCGAGTACAGAAAGCGGCCATAAATATTGTTCATTTGTAAATAAATGGCTTAAAAATAAATACAAAAGGCTGTAGTTGAGTAATCTCGACTGCGGTATACCCTGTTTAATATCTTGTCATTTTGTTGGGAAATAAAAAAATTTGCCCTCAGCTTAAGGCATTTCTTATAGCAAGCACAGGCAATAAAGAACAAAAAAAAAAACGATGCTGCGAATATTTCTATTCGCAAGCCCAAACTGATCCCTAATTGGCTGGCTAGAAACACATGCATATGCATACATATTTACGAACGTACACGCAACTGTAGGTAGCGGGGCTCTGCAGAATACACACAAAAACAAATAGACGCTCACAACGATTATAATGCCATCTCTTTCTCACACATGCGCTTGCACATTTATACATGCAGAAAATGCTTGCGGCTGCTGGTAGAAATGAGATCAATATGAAAATATATATTTTTGACCATAACTTGGGTGTTTTTTGTCCGATCCTGATAAAATTTGGGCAGTTGATCAATATTATGCATATTATGTGTTCATAAGATTCTGCCTTTAATATGTTTGGCTTTGATTGCTATAGGAAAAAGATCGATAATCAATAAACGGAGGATGAAGCAAACTGGATTTAACTATATTTAAAATTTTTAAGCTTCTATATCTTAGTCTCTGAGATCCGCTTAATCATGCAGACAGACGGACATGGCTATATCAACTCGTCTGTTGATCCTGATCAAGTATATATATCCTTTTTGGGATCGGAGAAGCTTCCATCTGCCTGTTACATACATTCGCACGAAACATTTATACCCTTTTTAACAATTTTCAATGGGTTCAGGGTATAAAAAATAGAAATAGAAACACACATATAGAAAACGCACAGCGTACAGCATATAAAACATTGTCCAGTTTTGTGTCCCATGTTCAGTTCCACAATGGTTCCACGCGTCGCACTTGCGCTTCTTGTATTTCCTAGGCAAACATGGGCCGCCCATATAGAGTCGTGTGTTCTGTTGTATGTGTGTGTTTGTTTTATTACAGTATCATCTTCCGGTCACTTTGTCATTTCTCCACAACATATTTCAAACAGTTACGACGAGACAAGTGGCCGTTGCGCGTGTCCAGACCGACGCACTGAACCAGACCCAGGAACTAGCCGTACAACAACAACAACAACAAGAACTCATGTAACAAGAACTGGAATTATTAAAAATACAAATAGAAAGAAAGAAACTTGGCTCCACAGAGAGCGAGAGAGAGAGAGATAGCACTAAACGGATGTGGCATAGACTAAGTCGATTGCTTTTCGATTCAAGCGCGTTTTTAGTCTTGCTTTTTTTTTGTGTTAGCTTATTGCTTTCTCGTTAGCATTGTTTGTGTACTTGAAAAAAATCAACGTACTCTGCAAATACAGTCTTTTAATGTTTTTCTATTTTTATTTATTTTTTTTTACAAGTTTAGCAAGAAGTATGAAGTTTAATGTTTTATTAACGACTTGTTTCTATAAATAAAATTGGAATCTTATTGCATAATTAGTATAAAAAAAAATTACAATACCTTTTAACTATATTTGAAAGATTGTTATTGATCAGATTTTGTGTTTTTATAAATATAAATGTTGAATTTATTAAGAGTACTTATACAAATAAGTACGACTTTTGCAAAAGGGTTCACTTTCAATTATTTTATGGCAAATGAAAATCTAAAAAAAAATGTCCCATAAAAATAAGGCTTCTTGGAAAAGGCAGTTTAAGAACTAAACAATAGATTTGAGAAAAATTGATTTCTTAGATTAATAAATAAAATTAAATAATTCTTATGTTTTTAATTACAAGCCAATCACATAAAAAATTTATTTCAATTGAGCGCAGTTCCTTAAATTAAAGATCGCACCTTAATTTGATTATTTTGTACACTTTAAAATAATATAATTTCTGATAATTAAACCAATTTAAATTTTAATATTGATTACTTATCTAATATAAATAATATATTTTCCGCTTTATATTTTTATATTTACAAAAAAAGTGAGCCTTAAATTAAGGGTCAATTTCATTTAAATAATTCTAAATTTTACTCTAAAAAAGTTTACAATAATTCTTTAAATTTTGTTCTAAAGAAATCTAGAATAAAGATTCGATTTATATATTTTACATACATATTTTTCTCTGTGTATTTGGTTTTCGGTTCTAACTAGAACATTTCTCTGTGTGCAATAATGCTATGTGGAAATTTGTTGAGAGCGCTGCAAATCTAAAGCGCCACAATTGCCACGCCAGCCACAACGAACACATCGACGAGGCACACACATAAACACACACACACACTCAAATAGACACCCACACACACACACTCCCTGGCACACTCTCAAAGTAAGCCGCTGGCCAACTTGCAACGCACGGACGCTGCCCAGTGGTCGCCACTTAAAAGCAATGCTCGCGGTTTGCACAAACTTGTGCGGGTGGAGGGGTGTGTGAGGGGGGAGGGGGGCAGCAGAGTACTAGAAGCCAGACGCCTACACTAAGCCCCCCTGGCCCCCCCTGCAGCGTGCTGTGTCGCATCGCGCTTTGAATATGAATTACACGCAGCCAGAGAGAACACACACGAATTTGCCGCGTTGCATGCAACAGCAGCGGCAACAGCAGCAGCAGAAGAAGACGAACAAGAAATTTGAGAAGGCAGCGGACGCCGGGCAGTGGCAGTGAGTTGGTTGCATCTATGTTGCTGTAAGCTGACTCAAAGCATTCTAAACTAGGCGAGTGATCCCAAAATGATGACATTAACATGCATCAAAGGTGAAGTTGCAAAGACATTTGGGACAAGTTGCTGTTGCTGCTGTTGTTTTTTTTTGTTGTTGTTGTTGCTTCCGCATAGTTGATTATGATTATGTAGTTTATTGGCATTGTCAACTTTGGTACGTTGATTGATTGATTAATTGACAAAAGCATTGCCGTTATAAGCCAAACAATGTTTGAATTTGTTTGAATTTTGCCATTTGCATATTTCTATTTAATACTCGTACAGTGAATGTGATGTATGAGTGTGAGTGCATTCATTCAAAATAGCAAATGCATTCATTCATTCAACTAACTCACTGACTGACTGACTGACTGGCTGAATGATATTTGGATCATTGTGTTAAATATGCAAATGTTGTTGCCGTTTGTCGTTTCCGTTCGAACAACGGTCAAACGGGTCCCCAAAGCAACTTAATTATTCATTAATTTCAACTTAAAACGAACAACAAGCGTGTTATTCGAATTTAAATACCCTGTAATTAGTAAATTTACCCAATTAGTGAAAGTTATCAAGTAAAGTGAATAATAGTAAATATAAAAATTGTAAATATATATTTAAATAGATTAATAACATTTATATAATATTAGTAATAATGGTAAATTGCTATTTAAATAGATTTATAACTTCTATATAATTTTAGTAAGAATGGTAAATTTATATTTAAATAGATTTGTAATTGATATAGAATTTTAATAATGGTAAATAGCTACTTAAATAGATTTATAATATTAACATAATTTTGGAATTAATAGTAAATAACTATTTAAATAGACTTAAAATTTCTATATAATTTTAGCATTAACTTTATTGCATCACAAAATTTATTTATTTCGGATAAATGGAAATTTTATACATAATTTATTTATTTCGAATAAGTTGAAATTTTACACATAATTTATTTTTTTCCCCTAAATTAAAATTATACACATAATTTATTTATTTGAGAAGAGTGGAATTTGTATACATAAATTATTTATTTCGGATACATTTACTATACATAAATTGCTATTCTCAGTAATATATATTTTATTTAATTATCTTGCATAAATAAAAACAAAATCATATTCATAATCTATTAAATTATGATAAATTTGAATTTATTATAACTTTTTTGTTTGTATTAAAATAAGAAATACGAAATAATTCATTGAGAAATATTCAGAAAAATCTAATCTGACACGATAAATATTAAATGTTGGTTCCAAGTAATATTTAGAAAATAGCAATGAAAGTGAAATATTTATTAGCACATTCAGAATTTAAAATTAAGTATTTAAGTATTAAGAATTAAGTCATAAGTAAAACAAGTAACAACTCTTCTTTAAACGGATGTACAGGGTATCCGCTAGTCAAACACAGACAACCAATTACATGCTTAATTGTTGTCCCATTTATTGACCAACCAGAGATTCCCGCCGGGGCGTGTCAATGCATTTACAGGCTTTTGTCACCATCAATTTGAAGTGTCGCTCGATTATGAAATAATTATATGCATTGTGGGCCGCTGCAAGGGGGGATTGGGGGTGGTTGCACGAGCTTCTGTGGCCATTATGATTGGGTCAATGTGTCTGCATCGAGCCTATTTACAGCTGAACGTGTTGGCCAAATCTGGCTTTTGGTTTATTTTAATCACAGCAGGCTTTTGGCCATGTCAGTCAGGCCAGAAAATCAATGTAATTTAAATTCTCAGTTGTTGCAACAATAAACAACAATCTGCTTTGAGGGCATGTATTTTGTATTTGTAAGCAATCTATAAATTCCATCAAAATTTACCAACTTACACAATGTGTGTATTGAATCCTGGCTATAATGGGCTTAATTCAACCTGCTCCATCCTGGCTAAAATGGGCTTAATTCAACCTGCTGTGATTTGAAGTGCATTGACCAAAATTATTGTGCCAATGTGTCGAGTGTGGTCCATGTCCAGGAACTCAAACACCTTGTGGAGCCAGCTGTGGATGGCAAACAAAATATGCCACAGAAAGTTATGATTGTCAAAATATAAAATATCAAATCTCAAAGCTATAAATAAATACAAATCTTAAATTTAATGTAATGTTTACTCATATTTTCTAGTATGAACATGAGACGCTGCAAGACTCAGTTTTTTTTTGTTTATTTTTTATTGCAAGAGGATTACTTTAGTAAAAGAAAACATGACATGGAGTCGCCTTTCAAGTGGCTGCATTAAAAATAAAAAAACAGATGGAGTCGCCTTACAAGAGACTCCAGTTTTGTAGAATACTAATGATGTCATACTTAAGCAAATCAAGTTGCCTTTCATATTCAATTCATGTGTAGGATTCTTGTTTTCTGACATTTCTTCAAAATTTAATAATATTTAAAAAAAACATCCTTTTCCAAATGTAAGAATTTAAATTGTTTCAAAAAATAGTCTCAGTTATTACACAGCTCTTTAGACTTATCACAACATGACTGGTCCACTTTGTAGTGATGAACGCACAAATCCATTTTACATTGGGCCATATCCACATAATTCATGCAGTTCGTGTCCATATGGCATTTATTCGGGATTTGTGCCATGTGGTTGGAGTGATCGCTGCAGGGGAATGGCTGAGCGAAGGCAATGCAAAATTGTCCTAAAAGAGAGCAAAACAGGCAGCGAGGAAAAGTGTAAATAATTAATTGAAACGGAAATCAGAAAAATTAATTTTGAATAAATTAATAAATGTTATTTATTTTATTTTTATATTATGTAATCAAATTATAAATAATCAATTGAAAAACTTATGAAAAAATAATAATATCTTTATTTTAATTTTTTATTTATTTTTATTTTATGCAATGAAATTAATTTGGAAAAACAAGGCAGCGAACACATCGTATAAATAAATGCATTAAAATGTTGATAATATAAGCGAAGACTATTAATAATTTTACACAACTCGAATAATATTTTAGCTAAAAATTTATTAGGATTTTAGAAGTGAAAATAACGCTGCAGATCTGAGATATAGCCACACATTTGCAGAACCACAGTTTTAGCAACTTTTAAAAACCATCATCTTCTAATCTGCATAAGAAAATTAGAAAAAATATTTGTTCATTAGATTCAAGCACCGCTTGAACCACCACTGCTAATATTTGAAAAGTCCTCCGGCTGGGACTAATTAGCGCAGCAGCAGCAGCAGGAACCGCAGCAGCCCCCGCAAGGACGACAACCACCGCAACCGCCAGCTGGGAGCAGACAGCCAGGAGCCCAGCGTCCTACATGGAATATATCAAATTTGCAAACAATTTACATTTTTAAATTCTATATTCCCCCAAGCGATTTTCCAAAAGGTAAACAAAAAATTACAGCTGTGTTGAGGATATTATTATCTTTTAATATATATATATAGATTTTTATCTAAATCTAAAGATAATAGATTATAAATTGGGGGTGTGTATTGGATATAATCTGCCCCCTTCTGAGCTTATAGCTCCTCCATCATCCCCAGCTGCTGCACGAATTCCCGAAGCATCCCAAGGTTGCTGCATCTTTTCCTGATTCAGAAAACGCACATTAAAAATACCTCATTTAATTGTGTGGAAAAATGCAAGAAAGGAATTTAAATTTTATAAAATTTATAGAGAAGGCTTTGCTTTGGAAAAACATAAGTTGGCTTTGAAAAATTTCTTTATTTTTCTCTCGTAACGTTTCCAACTTTCATTTCGTTCCAATTTTTCAGTACGTAAACAACACAAAATATGAGAAAAAAAATTTAATTAGTTAAGGAACGACGAGCTGAGGACAATAATATATATATTATGATATCTTTAGCCTAAGAAAAAGTAAATAATATTTATTTATAAAGGCGACGCTTTGATTTACGTTTAAGCATCCAAAATGTATATCGTTTGCAAATTTGATCCGTTCTACGTGGGACCCTGTCCACCTGGTTGCCTCGTGCCCGCTGGCGGCTGCTGTCGTCCTTGTGGGGGCTGCTCTTCACCTTGCGGATCTGGCGGCTGTGGCGGCTGCGGTCCCTGCGGACCCATGGGTAGCCCTTGCTGCACCAGCTCCACATGTGGCTGGTAAGCCAGGTAAAGTCCAAATGATTTAGCCATAATATCTTTAAACCAATGTTGATTTTCAATAGTGCTTGCTGGAATTACGGCTGAGGATATATCCATATATATATATATTGTTATTGCCAACTCACTCGCAGAACATAAAAAATAATAAATAATGTAAAATCAGTTCTAAATTTAGTTCTTTGCTGCGGGATGCTGTATGCTTTTTGCTAGGACTAGCTTTCGCTTGTTGTCCTAGGTAAGGACTCAAACGCGGAACAGCTGTTCGGTTCGAGTTGCGACGGCGCAGACTCGCTGCGAACCGGGTTGCGTTTGAGTTGGGGTAGCTAAAAACATCGAATGTGGAGCATTGTGTCAGGTCAAAGGCTGTGGCATCCTTCCTGCCACCTGCCTGATGCCTGATGCACGATGCTTTGCCTTTGCCTTTGCCTTTGCTCTGCGACTGTGTTTTGTTTTGGCTTAGCGCGATTTATGGCGCCCACGCACACACACTGACACACACACACACACTAACACACACACACACGGGTGCACCGTTAAGTTGTGTGTCCCTTTAAGTTAGTCCCGCTGACATTCAGTTCGTTGTCTGTATGTGTTTGCTTTTACGCTTCTGCAGGATATTTCACTCTCATTTTGGCATACGCGCTTGGAATTTATTGCGGCAGGTCGGAATTTTCATTGCTTTGCTTTATGTGCGAGTCAGTTTCGCCAAGCAACTAACCCTGCCCGCCCCACCACACCTACCCCTTACCTATTTCTTACTTTTAAAGCAATTGCTTAACAATTCTTGTATCTAGTTATTCAAATCAAGTTTTTGTTCAACAAACTTGTGTAAATTTATGTTTTGTTTTGTAGATCGGCATCCAAAGTTCAATATGCATTTATCATTTTGCTATATTTATCGTTTTTCGAATTGCATGTCCAGCGTTTTAGGACTTATTTATTTAGTTGCATCGGAAGTAGACAATTAAAACTATTTATAATTGTGGATATGTTTATTAGCAAATTTGTTGGCTAAGAAATCCTGGAATTGAGTTAATGGTTTTTCTTGTAGCCTTGCAATTGATATATAATTAAGCCCAAAATATTGTTGATCAACTGTTAATTTTTTATTAACATCGAATTAAGAACGCAGAGTCTACAAGTGAAGTTCTTTTGACTAGAAAATTCTTAATTGCTATATTTATTTTTAATAGTATTTAATGTTTACTCCTGGCTCTGCCAAAGTATCTAAAATAGTTGACTTTTTCTTTTTAAAAACGATTAAAAATATTGCATGAAATTTCTAGCTAAATTCGTTATTCATTTGCATTCAAATTTATTCACTTCAAGTGCGGAGCTAATGATCATCAGCAGTTTGCCGAAGCAGAAAACATAGAATAAACGAAGCCTTCATCGACTCGGCTTGAGCCGGCTCGAAGTTGTGCGAACATGTTGCGTGTAAGAGGCAACGTTTACAACTTGTTCGAGCTTGCGTGACAGTTCTTAACTGGCACTTCGCCCAATCCCAAGTCAGTATTCGTTTTACATTCGCACAGTGCGGACATTGTACGTTTTTGATTCGTCGCTTCGGTTGAGTTTGAAGAGACGTCTTTGCGGTACTTTTTGTGAAGCCAGCAAAACAGACTTATCGGGCCCAGTGTCTGAGTTCGAGCTCGTGTTGGAGAACTAAATTCAAGTTCAAGTGCAAGTGTGCAAATTGTGAATGAAGCAATTAAGCAAGGAATTTTTCATCAAAGTTCGTGTTTCTTCGTAGTTGTTGTTGTGAATTGAGGCAAGGAGCAAAAACCAAGCAAATCCTTTGACCATTTTTCATATATTGGCAGACCTCAACTGATTTGAATATTCCCCAAACTAGATTAGATTGTACGCGTGTGTGTGCGTGCGTGTGTGTGTTCATTGTGTGAGTTTGCCATGGTTAACTGCAGCCTGCCCCAAGAGGCGTGATCGAAAGTGACATTTTTCGTAATTTTTCGATTTACATGACTTTGAACATAAGGTAAGTTCAAACAAAAATAAGATATTTAAATTGCAGATTTACATATGAAAATAGAGAGCAGCTTTTTAGGGACTTTTATTTGCCTGGCTACCTGAAATATTTTAGACTTGTTTCCAGTGCCGCTTTTCTTTTACCTTTACCTAATTTATTTTTGTTCTATATTTGATAATAAATATATATGGCCAAAATTGTACAATTGTAATTTACATTAAACGTTTTAAAATTTAAGCTAACTCTGCATTTTCATTTAAGATTAAATGTTTGCAATTCTTTACATTTATTTTGTGGACTGCCGTATTTTTGTATAGTCAAACAATAATTCATAGTTTGTATATAAACACATTTTCAACTCATTGCACTATAATTTATATGCACAATTATACGATTATGCGCAACACGAATTCAAAAGTGGCATTCTCAAAGATATATTTGAAGTTCATTTAATTTCTACACAGATGGCGCAATTAGTTTGCCCCATTGAAAAGCCGTCGATGTGTGGCACTTATGTTTGAGAGGCTCTTAGCGTTAATGATACTTAAATTAATTTATATAAAATAGTTGTTCTGTGCTAGACAAATCGTTTAGCATCTTTATTGACTAGTGAAGCGGTTAAAGATTATTTATATATATCTGATTTATGGGCTTCTTCGGCAATATAGTTAAACTATAAAATTATTATAATCAACTCAACAACAGAATGAATAATAATTTATAATACTATAATTTATATATTGTATAACCTTATTAAATTAAAATGTATATTAATTACCAAGTTATTAGGCAAATTTAATTACACATCTCTGAAATTATTATGCAATTCTAAAATAGCAATTAAATTATGCTCAATTTAGATTTCACTGTTTACAGCTCATTAAACAAAACTCTATTGGAAATATTTGTCACAATTAGCTGTAGTTTTATTTATTTAAATCAGCATTTGTAAATTAATAGTTTAATCGTCGGATATTTTGATAAGCGGTTTTTTTACTCATTACATTACTCAATTGCATTTGTCGGCCTTTAATTGATTGGAGCTTAGTAGAAACCTTAAGATTTAATCATACGACACCTGCGGCAATGTCTGTAGAAACCGCAATATCAATAAGCCGATAAGGCCAACGGATATAACAAATATACATATCACATAACTGTTCTTCCGCTTTTGACAGGCTTCCATTTGTAGAACCTTTGCGCTTATCTCGAGGCGTCAATAACAGTAAACCGCAAGTAATTTAAAGCTGGCGAATAAATCTCCAAATGTGGCTATAAAATGTGCACATTGTTGGCCAATCGATGGCTAATTCATTTCCAAAATCAGCTCATAATTTCCCAAAAGTAAAAAGGAAGCGCATAAATTAGCGCCCAGAAAATTGGCGCACATTAAATAAAATTTTATGGGTTTTGGGCTGGCGCGCAGAATGTTGGCTATAATAAATTGGTGACAGTTCCCATGAGGGGGGACCATTGTAAATAATAAGCCAACAGGTTTTACTGTAATAAAACTCCACATTGAATTACTTGGCAAAATAATATGCTTCATCTTTCCGCCACTGCACCTGGTGGCATTTTTTAAAAAAATTGTATTCAAATTGGCCAACTTGAGAAACTCATTCGTCATGCTCAACTAAAATGGGGGTTAATACGAGTCTGATGAAAGAATGTTTTTCTACTCATCCTTTTTTTTTTCCTTTTTTGCTGGTCAATCAACCAGCTGGAACACTTGGCTTAAAGGGGTTGTGCAAAGAACCCTTTGATAGCCATTTAGGTCAGTTTTAGCCGCACAGCCAAATGTAATTAAAATGTATATATAAAAACTTTCCGGCTAGTGTAAAGTTTAAAACTTAACTTTGGCTGCTGAGGCATTCAACTTAGTTTGTAATTAATTAATATTAGCACAGCAAGCATTGTGTCTAAGTAAAGTTATTGTATTATTTAAAACTGCTTGCAAATTGGAATTTTTTGCTTGATTTTTCTTTTGCTCATCATTTTTATTAATTATGTTTTATTTTATTTTTATATTTACCTTACATCGATATATGTTTTTCGAATTTATCGGGAACTAATAAGAAACATAGCTAGAAATATATTTTGGTACAAGAAAATTAATAGTTGAGAATGTGAAATATTTTTTTAGGTAAAGCTTACAGTATTTGTTGATGTTTTGTTTATGTATTGCTTATTTGTGAACCAAGTGTGAGTCGTATTATTTGGCCCAATCTAGTTTTTTCGTCTCTTTTAAGGTGTATAAAAAAAAGTTTGAAATAAGTGTTTTTTTGGGGACTTTTTTTTTCACCAATTTGTGAAGATTTTGTGGTAGTGTTGACCTATTTTAAGTGGCTAACTGATTGTGTATTATGTGCACATTTTTTTGTTTATTTTTAATCAAGTGTTTTCTACTCTTTTTAATGTTATTAAAGGATTGTTTTGCTAGGTTTTCGTTTGAGTTGATGTATTACGGGGGGGTATCTAAGCTTATAGATAAACCATCATGATAAATATAGAATAATCGACAATATTACCATGAAGTGAATGTATTATTATATTTAAGTTAAATGCATTTTAAGTAGGTCTCAGCTTGATAAGATTAACATTAATCTATAATGGAATTTCATAATTAGTATCATTTGCAAATATTGCTATTTTTGTAACTGAATTAAGCGTTAACTTGAAAACTTTCCTATGATATAATATATAAATATAAATACTACGCATATGATTAAGGTTTTGCCCTTAATAACATACATGAAAACATTGTTAAAGTTTATACAAACTTCGCTCTACTCAAATTGAGTTCGTTTTTGGGGTGTTATGTGGCAACATTAGCATCAGCATAAACATTATCAGCAACAGCGAGTCTCGTCAGCATTTTCAAGTACATAATTTGAGTTATAAACTCGCATAATCCGGCGCCTTGATGACAAGTAAAATGCTTTAAAAATGGAAACACACCGTAGAAAAAAACATATAATTTGAAAGTGAGAAAAGTTGTCAGCACCCCAAGTTTTTCCGTTTCCCCACACTCTCCGTGTGTGTGTGAGTGTGGGTGTGCGAGTGTGTTTGAGTATGTCTTAAATGCTTAAAAAATGAAGCTGTGCAAAGTTTGTCGGCTGTGTTACGCATACGCCGTGTTGAGCGCTCCTCAGGGGGGGGATTATAAGTTGGGCTTATATAGTTAATGACATGCAGCTGCTGTGTGTTAACTTTGCCTGACAAACTTATGAATTTTAAGGTGATTCTCATGTCGTACGCCAGTTTCGAAGTTTAACTCCATATCAAATGAGCAGCCGTCTCAAGCACAAGTCTCACGTGTGTGTGTGTGTGTGTGTTTGTGTAAATGTGTGTGTTGCGTCACAAAAGGATTGTGCACATCATAAATCAAATCAGGGTTGCCTAACCCCACCGAACAGCTTGTCGTACTCAAAATCATTTTGTGGTTTTCAACATTTGTTCTAGCTTTGCTCTGTTCACATGTAATTAATCATTAAAAATAATTGGTTTTATGTTTTTGATTTGACAGTTGAAAAATTGCAGCTGTGACACTTCAAATCCACTATTCATTTTATTTTACATTTTCAGCTTGCAATGCTTAAACTGCTTCAAATTGTTAATTAATTTTCATTATTTTTCTTTACGCATGGGAAATTAAATGCAAATTTTTGCGCTGTTCAAAACGAAAGCTGTGAAAGTGCAAAAACTTTTGTAGCTGAACTGAAAAATACTTTATATATATTTTGTAGCTACTTTAATTATGCAGAAAAATAATTAATGGCAAAAATTAAACGCTTATCCGCTGTCAGAACTTTTTTCACGGATTATGAACTTTTGTTCTTTAGTTTGGCTAATTTCATTGACAATATTTTACCACTCAAAAAAAGTTGTTGCTTTAAATTATAATTATTTCTCTTAGCTGTATAGATTACAAGTAAAAGTTTTTTATGGCCAATTAACTGGTTAAAAAACATAAAAAATTATATATAAGCTGCATGATTTTATGAATGTAAATTGAATATTAATAAACAAAATTAATCCCCTCGGTGCAATTTACATATTATTTCACAAAATATAGAAATCTGATAGGGTTTATATTGAGTTACTGCAATAATTATCAACTTGTATTTATGTAGAATAACAAGTGTTTTACAATTATGCCATTGTAAGTTAAATAAATGTGAATTTAATCACTATAATAAAACTGTTTAAAATTTGTTTATAAAAGCAGTTCTACAATTACATTAAATGCCCAACAATCTGCAATAATTTTTGACTAAATAAAAATAAATGTTTAAGTTTTCTTATACCTATTCCCATTGGAGTGTTTAAAGCTGATTCAACTTTCAATTTTAAATGTTTATTAGACCGTTGAGTGCTTTATTTTTAAAGTTTCTTTGAAGCACATTCCCAGACTGAATAACTGGCTAAATGACACAGGATTCAAGTACAGCGTTGGGCATAATAAAATAAACAAACAAAGTTCAAATTCCCCCAAAGAGTCGACTAAAACTTTGCACAATGTTGACAAATAAAAAAATTATTAAAAATTCGTTAAAGTCTTTATAAAAATAATGCCACAGTCGCAGTAGCCATAAACTTGACTTTGAGTTTATTTCGCTTAAGCAAACACTCATGTCTGACAAATGCCGCTGCTGCTGTGCACAGTGAAGACTCGCTCAGTGCCACTTCAAAGGAAATAAAACGCCGGCTTACAAAAATATACAAAAGAAAAACCCAAATAATAAAAACACCAAAAAAAAATCTCTTTATTTTGCTTGCTTCCATGGAGAGTTGGCGGGAATAAGCCACTCTTATTCTGACTCTGAGTTTTTGTTTGTTTTTTTGTGTGTGCTGCTCAATAATAAAATTGATGTTATAATTTTCAAGTGGCCGCATGTATTTTTTTCTAGTTGTTCATTTTTTTGTTTGTCAACAATTTTGTTTATATGCGCGAGTTTTGTTTTTTTTATTGAAGTATATTTGGCTAGCTAATTAAATGCCATTTTTGGAGCACTTCTTGAAAGTAACACATGGTAAATATTTATGCGGAATTTAATCAGAAAGGCAAATAGACAAATCGCACTCAAATCCGCGCTGTGTATTCATTTTTGTATATTTATCTGCATTTGATTAGCGGCTTTTTATTTTTTTGTTTTTCATTTCAATGGCTTTTTCTGACAGCGCAGTCAGCAAAACCATTTAGCTTAACCACTGCGGATTCTTGCGCTTAATTTCGCATCCATTGCCGAAAATATATATATATTTTATAGATATAATTTCGACCTGCAAAAAGCTGGTAAACGAGTTTTAATGAGACAAAAATCATTAACACAATTAATCTATATAAAAAGGGAATGCTAAATGCAGCAAAAATTATATGATTCAAGTTGAGTTCTTACTTGTTTTTCGTTTTATTATAAAAATTAAAATATTTTTTTAAAACTTGATTGCTCTTTAATAAATAAGTTGAAAGTGATAATAAAGCAAATACAGCTTTTTATGCAGCTGCTCATTCAAATAACCCATGCCACCCCTTTCAATTTTTGTGCACAGGGTATAGAATTAATGTGTTGGGGTCGTATTTTATTTGCTTTCATTTACTTCACATTTGTTTTTCATTATGTTGTTGTTACGACCATTTTCCTTTTATGCGGCCAGTTGAATTAAAATACAAAAATTTATATGTATGTGTATTTAAAAAAAAGGCGCGTAATTTTCTTGTAATGATATATAAAGGAGCATATTAAATTGATTCTTAATTAAAGGCACACCATGAAAGCAATGCGATTTAATAAGATTTATTTTTTTATCTATTTAAGTCAATATGCAAAACATATATAAAAGTAATTATTAAAAAAAATGATGATAATAAGATTCATTACTCTTTCGTGACTTATGTTAAATATATGTAACTGGCCTCAATTCTTAAGACAGACTCATTTTCCTCAACGTCGCAACAATATTTTATTAAATGAGTGTAAAATGATTTAAGTATTAGCCAAGTTAGTACACCATTCTGAGAGCTCTATTTTCTTGTATTTAAGCTGCCATTTACGAGTTCAATACCCCGCCAAAGCATCAGCTATACTGTGAAGGGGAGGGAGGCGGGGGGTGTTAGCTGGTGGAGATTAAAGAAAACCGTGTGTTGACTGCCAGCTTCCACTTCAGCTGCCATTTTTGTTGCCGACTGTCAGCTCGTTGTCCAAATGACAAATGGCCGCATTTGCCTTTTGTCAGACAGCAGTGCCAAAAGATATGGCGAAATCGCGCCAATCGACAGTGAAAAAAAAAACTAAAAAAAAAAAAATAAAAACCAAATAAACTGTGTGCCCCACAAAACGTAAACAAAACAACGAAAAACAGAAAAAGCGCGAAGCGTAAAGCGAAAACAAAACCCCAAATACAAAGCGGATTTATGCCACACACGTCACAAGTCGCAAATGTGGAGTGCAGAAACTGAGGCACTTACTTACATACAAACATACATACATACATATATATATGTACATATGTTTATTTATTTATTTCTGCACGCTGCCAAAAATTGTCAACATGGATCAATATCGATGACACTTTCAGGGGGCAACATCGTCAGCTATAACTGAGCATAAAACGCGGCGTATTTGTATCTTAAAGTATCATATTTCAGCTCATAATCATAACACTTTCTGATCATGTTTGTGGATATTTTCTTTTTTTTTTTATTCGCTCCCCTTTCGTTTGCGGTTGCCATTGAAAATTTTGTGTAAACAATAACAACACAAATCAGGCGCAACAACATTTTGTGTTTTCCACTTGACTTGCTTTGCTCAAACTGACTCGCAAAAATTGTTTTTGCCCTTCGATTTTTATCAATAGTATTAAAATGTTTTCCCTTCAGGCTCATAACAATTACATAGCTGATTAGGTTATCTATTTTATTATGTTATCAATTTAATTGTTTTCGCAAAATATATGAAAATATATTGCGTAATTAAATCATTTAAAATTCACGTTTGCGAATTGCTTATTTAACTTATTACTAGTAATGTAAATTTTCTTTGTATTTGATAACAACACAGTAATGTTAATTTACTTTGTATTTGCTTAATTAAAAATTTGTAGAGCTTTGAGCTAAATTTCGAAATTGAATCGATTTTTTAACTTTATATTGCAGTTTTTATCTAGAAGTTAAATTATTATTTTGAAAGTCAGAACACGTTTGACAAAGTTTCGACTGATTAAAGTTTCTCCACAAGTTTTTTTGAGTAAATAATTTTAATATGAAAATTAAACCAGAATCGCTCGACTCAGCTTTGGCAGTGAAAAGTCTATAAAAAAAATTAAATAGATAAACTGAATCAACTATAAAAATTAATGAATGTCTTTGCAACTAAAAATAAAAAAATAAATAAAAATAATGCGAGTAAGAGCAATAAAAAAATCAACTCAAACTCTTTCGTCAACAAAAAATGTTAACGAAAATAAGAAATAAAATAAGTAAATAAAATGGAAAGTTTGATTTTTTGTTTACTTATTCGCTGACCCACACATCCTCCTCCCCCACCCCTCGCAACTCCCCCTCTCCCCTTCTCTTCACTCGTCACGTATGTTTTTTCAGCTGCTGCGCAAAATAAAATTTGCTTTGGAGTTGTTAGTTTTTTTTTTTTTAAATTTGCTTCGGAGTTGCCCGTATTTTTTTTTCTTCTGTGTTGACAATTATCAAGAAAAAACAAAATAATAAAAAAATGCAAAGTGACGAATTGCAGCACATACACACACACGTCAAGCATACATGCCACATGTGGCGGGGTCAAAAGCTGTTCAGTCTAATTGCAACACAGACAACTTAAAATGTATAAAACTCAATTTGCTAATTGCTATCAAAATAATGAAGTCTACCATGGAGTCTATGGAGATTGGAAGACTGGGCTGCCCTGCCGCCGTGCTGCCTGCTGATTGCAACCATCAAGTATCATCCGTAGAATTTAAAGTGCCCTCGAATCTTCGGCGTACACCGGATGCGGCAGTTGCAGCTCAACTTTGCTGCAGCAATAAAATCAAGCGAGTAGCTGCCGCATTTGCTCTAAAAGCTGACACAAAAACTTTCTCGGCACACGACGATTCATACAAATAAAAGTTTAGCTTCAGAGTTTATGCAAGTCAAAAGTTCACCCTTTTGCCATACAAACACACCCATACACACACACACACACACGCACACATACACATATCCACTTGAGGTGTTTGAACGGAAGTTTTGCACTATGTTTTCCAAGAGTTTGGCGCTATCGTTGCTTATATTTTTTATATTTTTTATTTCATTTTTGTCCATTGTCCATTTATATCTTGTTAAGACTTTTATATGTTTAAGTCTATATTTAGTTTTATTCCTTTCGCAAGTTTCCTAAATCCGCTTTTCCAAAAACCATGTGCGATTCAAGTATTTTTCCTGTTGCTTGATTAATTTCTTAGTAGCTGTCAACTTCAAAGTTTTTGCACACTTTTGCCATCTTTGGTTGGCATTGTGTTGACCAACAAGTTGTTCAACTAAAAGTCAACGTTAATTTAATTTCAATTCTGTAAGTAAAAGACAGCTTTCCTTGTTTGTGATTAATTATTCTATAATTAATTAGTTAATTAATTAAATATTTGATTGCGCTTAAAAAGTTGCGTTTACTTTAAGAAAATTGCTGATATTAATGTTGTTTCGTAATGCAACAATTCTAAAAATTCTGATCATGGAAAATCTTTGAAAATCTAAAAAAAAAAAATCTATTTTGACTATCTATAAATTTAGCTTTATTTCACAATAACAATAACCAAAATTATTGTTGATAACAGCAGCAACATTAAATTAAATTAACCTGTGGTTAAGATTGATTATCAATGATTCGTTTTGGCTAACTGAAGATTGGCTAGCAACAGGTTACCAACAGATGATCAATTATCTTGTTATCTTCGCCAAGATCAAAAGCCAGATTCCACATATCAAACTCTTCCGGCACAAAAGCTGCACCAAGTCAACTCGATGGAGTCGAATATATTCATAATTGTGGAGTAGCTTTTGATTACATTGTGAAGCAAGAGAAGAGGAGAGAAGTGGAGAGAAGAGGATAGCTACTTGCAACCCATTCTAAATCCAATTAATTGTGCATAGGAATCGCAAACCATAGATAAAAAATATCTTGAAATTATTTGGGTTTCTCAATAAAATTGCTGTTATTCTGACATTCATTAACCAAATCAAGATCAAATCCAGCATTTTTCGCATACCCAAAAATCAAACAAAGCAAAAAGATTGAGTCTTGTTTTTCAATAAACAATCATTTTATTTGTACAACTTCAACAAAAAAAAAGCTAGCAAATCAAATAAGCTTAATAAAAATAATAATAAATAACTAAATATATACCCGATAAAATAATGTTTTTCTTATTACAAATTATTTTCAAGCTCCTTTCTTAGATTAGCAATAAGATTGTGAGAAAGAAATATGATTGAAATTTCAGTGTGTATATCCTATTTAAGCCAAATGCACGAACTCATTAACTTAAAATATGCGCAATGGCAATTTGATTAGGGTAATTTGCTGATGATTCCACAATGAGGCACATGCCACCAGCACAACAAACAGCAAGCAACATTGTTGTTAAATGTCTCCACATGCGGCAACATATAATCTTTGACTGTGGCAGCTTTTATGCCAAATTAATATGCAGCATCAGCCAAAGGCAAATTACGTTAATAAATAAAACGAGTGCGTGTAGAAGGAAAAAGTAAATGTTCCGACGAAAAGTTAACAAAGTTGTCTTCTTTCCAAATTATGAACAATATTCTTAGGATATGGAAACCTACCCCAGAAAATCAGAAAATTGGGAAACTTGCACGACTTTGCACTTTGAATAATTGCACGCACGTTTCAAAGAATTTTGCGCCTATTTTGGTGGCTGGCTGCCTGTATTTAACTTGACAAAGAAAGGAAATAGATGAAAGAGGGGGGGGGGGGGAGTACGACTCAAGGGGAGTCTCAAGAGTAACTCCGACTGTTTGGCTAACCCCTTTTGGCCGCCCCCCGGCGCAATACGTGTTTCGGTTGCCATAAAGCCAAATCAGTTACGGCCACCCGGCTGTCTGGGCCACATTTACGACAAGCTTCGCTAATTTTAAGCAACTGAATTTAATTTTGCTCTTTTTTTTTTTTGTTTTTGCAACTGTGCTGTGGCATTGCCTTTGTGGCAGGCTCGTCGGCGCGTGTCCTTAATTTTGTACAAGAATATTGCAATGCCAGCGACACAATTTGGCTTATGACCAACTGTGAAATACCTGTTGTCAGACAAAAAGTAATTATAATGACAGTTAAATTAAATAAAATTTAATTTTAAAAATGACAGTAAATATTTATTAGATTTATAAGATTTTAGGAGGTGTTAAAATGCAGATTGTAGCAACTTGTATTGACAAATAGTAAACTTAATGTCAACTAAAATAAATAAAAATAAATATTTAAAATAAAAATATTTATAAATAATTATAAGACTTAGAATTTCGAAGGTATTTAAATGCAAATTTTTAAAACTTTTGTTGCATGGGGAAAATATAGCATAACTTAATTACACTAAAATAAAATAGTTAGTATAAGTTAGTAAAGATGCCCAACCGCAAATTGATATCAAAAAGGATTCAGAATTATCATTATAAACTACTCGAATTGGCTAATGGAAGGAATAATTATGATAAAATCTACTAACCAAAAGTAGAAAGAATTAACGTGACTGAGTACGGGGAAGAGAAATATTAATGTGGCTCAAAAGCGACGATAAATGAATTTTATCAATTATTTACCACAAATACAAAAATAAAATAAGCAGGATTCAATCGCCGTTTTGGGGGAAATAAACCCCAATCAAAGCAACGTAGAGCAAAAGTAACAAAATTCCTTTGCAATATTTTCAGAATTTCCGTCTTGCTGTGTGCATTGAATAACCGATGTTATTTTCTAGTTAAATCAACAATAAGAACGAACTCGGAGTTCGTTGAATATCCACATGATACAGAGAATCAAGTAAGCTTTTTGTGTGCCCCTATCAAAGGGATTTTAAGTAACACACAGGAAGCTCTAAAAAAGAAGAATAAACAGCAAAGGTAAGGGAAATAAAAAGAGACAGAAATAGAGGGAGAAAAGAGAGAGAGAGAGAAGTACAAAAAGTGGCAGCCACAGAAGCAGGTGAAAAAGCAGTTGTGAAAACCAAGCCAAATCAAATGCAACGAAAACTCTACTCAAAAACACAAAACATTTCATACAATGCCCAAAAAAAAAAAAAAAAAATGTAAAATTGTGTGTGTGTGTGTGTGTTGTCGGGCTTGCGAATTGTTGGCCAAGCGAAATACATTTTGGCCAAAGTATACCAAAAATATTGTTGTAAATAAATACTTTAAATTTAATACAATTGGCCGGGCTGAGAGCTCTCAAGGATGTTTGATTGTGTCCTTTGCCGTTGGCCAAGCGAATGCAGCGACACTTTTTGGCTGCTTCTCCTGGCCACCGGAAAGTGTTTGGCCAATATTTTCATAATTAATGACTTGTGCATCAAGAGAAAAAATAATTACAAACTGAGTTGCGATTGTGGCTTGCATTTAATGCGTATTTTTATGTGAAATTGAAGCCGCTGCCTGCGAAACAAGGACTCGACAAAAGTTTTTATTTAAAAGGCGATTAAGTCTACTTTTTTTAATTTTGCTTCTTTTCATCAAATTGTTGTTCGATTCGAAATAATTATGCGTATGATTTTCATGTGTACAAAGATAAAACTGTTTTCAATTTATACAGCTTTAAAATCCTCATCTGAATGAAATGAAAGCTGCTTAAAATAAGAAAATTTAATTTTATAACACAAAATAAGTGCCACAATAAATGGTAATTAAAACAAATATTTAGCACAAAGTTATACATAAAATGGAATATAAACAAAAATTGCCGCTTTAAGCAACTAAAAATAATAAACTTAATGTTATAATTAAATTAGCCTTTTTCGAAAGTTTTAATAATGCGTAAACTGCGGTGGCTATAATCATAGCCAATTCTTACGACTTAGGCAACTTTAATGTGACTTTAAATAATTTCAGTGGGAAATTATTGAAATTTCATAATGGCCTCAAATGGCCGGCAGCATGCTAAAAAACGAACCCCAACCCAGCCCCAACTAGGCCAACTCCCAAACAGCAACAAAAATAACAGTAACCACAGCAGCAAAAGGAACAACAGGAGGCAGGACGCAGGTCGCAGGACGAAGGACAAAGTGGGTATCGTTGTCGCTTATCTATGTGCATAAGTTATGAGACTCAGACTCGGTCGGAGGTTTCTCGTTAAAACGTGTTCGGTGTCATGCTGAGACAATGCCACTGGCCACCGACAAGCCACGCCCACACAACACAACTCCCACATAGACCATGCTTGACTGGCCAGCATTTTGCTGTCAATTTGGCCGAGCATTTCACGTGAATAACATTTTCCATATTTAAGCGTTGCGAAATAAAATGTTCACTTGCAAAAGTGGAATACATTAACACATCTTTACAATTAAGGACCGCAAGGAGCAGGAGCAGCAGCAGCAGGAGCAGCAGCAGCAGGAGTAGCATCAGCAGGAGCAGCAGCAGCAGGAGCAGCAGCAGCAGGAGCAGGAGTAGAAGCAGCCGCAGCAGCTGCATGAGGAACTCCCCAATGCACTTACCAGCAAAACAAGGAGCAGTTGAAGCAGTCCTCGCCACGAGTCCTCGCTCAAGTTGTGCAGGCAAACCAAGACGCCAAAGCCATCCAAATATATATACATAAAATTTAACATACAAAGTGGTGGGCGGGTTTTGGTGTTGCTGCCCCAAATTGGTGCAAGCATCGTGCACATTATGCAGAGTCGTTGCAAGTGACCACAGAAACGAGCCAACAGCACTTACAAAGCCAAGCAATGAGCCAAGAACTCTACGCACCAAGAAAGGGACTCTCTGCCCGACCGCATCGCAAAACGCAAACATGCATGTTGCACATACAAATATGTACACATATACATACATATATACATATCTGTATATATACAGGAACATAGGGATACATTTTTGTTGGTGTTAAAAATTCAAGGCATTCCTTGCAGCCACATTCTGCTTATTGTTTTTTTCTTTTTTAAACACGCGCAGTTAATTTTTTTATGTCTAACGAAAATTGGGTTAAGAATTATGAGCGGAAAGTTAAACAACGAAATTTATGTTTTTATAATTTTAATATTTTCTGTTTTTTAATAACAATAATTTATTACTCAGTGCAAAAGGGAATTTAGTACATATATTTGCAGTAACTGTTTAAATAAGATTCATTTCAAAATGGGTCTTAAAAATATATTAAAAAATATATATAGAAAATAAAATTTTCCGTTAATTTTAATTTTTTTTTATATTTTTATGCTTTGCAGCCACATTTTGCTTATTGTTTTTTCTTTTTTAAACACGCGCAGTTAATTTTTTTATGTCTAACGAAAAATGGGTTGAGAATTATGAGCGGAAAGTTAAAATTGCAGCAACGTAATTTAAGTTTTTTATAATTTTAATATTTTCTGTTTTTAAGCTGTTGTGCATTTTTAATAACTATAGGTTATTACTTCGTAAAAAAGTGAATTTAGTTCATATATTTTACAATAGTTGCTTAAATTAGCTTCGCTTCAAAATGAACTTTTAAAAATATAAAAAAAATATATATAGAAAATTTACCTAACATGCCTTTAAAACATTTTTCATTTTTTAATTAATTTTTTTTTATGTTACTTACATTTTGTAGTATTATTGCCAGCAAATTTTGTATATATTTTTTTTTACAATAATTGGGCAAATTAGATTTGTTTTAAATAGGGGCTTAAAATTACATATTATACAAAATATTTAAACTTTTTTCCATTAACACATTTTCTGTAAATTATTATTATTTTCTATAATATTTTTTTTTAGTTCACTTACATTTTTTAATATTATTTCCAGCAATTAGTAAAGTATAAGTAAAATATTTTTGCTTCATACTTTTTCAATAAATCTTTGTAGTTGGCAAGTGCCTTGATTTTAATTTGTATGAAATGTTTTGGCTTGCAATTGGAAAATTCTTGCCAGTGTTGGCCACAAGAACCGCAAGTGCTAAATTGTCAAGTAGAAACTAGAATGCGGATGCCAGCGAACAAATTCAATTAATGCCAAAAACGTTGTGCGAGCCAAGTATTTGTACTTTGCCAGGAAGCTGAGCTTGGCAATATGTGCGGGTGCCGACTGCATTTCACCGTAAAATCGAATGTGTCCAAAACGCATTCGAGCCAACTTAGGGTTGGGTGTCTGGTTGTCATCTGTCTGCTTGGCTGACCATTTTGCCTATCTCCGGTCAGTGTCGGTGCCTCGTGTGGCAGCTGTCTGCCAAACTATCGATTGGCAGTGCCGTTGGCCACAAAACTTTGTTTACCGTACTTGGGCATTTTGCAATCAGTTGAGGCCAAAACTTTGCTGCAATATTTATGACATTTACACTTTAACTCTCTCTCTCTCTCTCTCTCTCTCTCTCTCTCTCTGTCCATCTCTCTATCTCACTCACTCACACACGCACAGTCGTTGACAGTTAGCACTTTCTAACGCATTTGTGACCTCAATATTTTGCTAAAAATATTTTTGGCTCCTTAGAGTTGGCAACGATTTTGGCTTAAATCTGCATAGCGTGAACACAATTTAGCCTGATTTGAAATGCAGAGAATTTTGCACATTTCATTTATTTGCAATATGTGCAAAAGCTGCTTAAAAACTCATCAATTTATTTTCTATCTTTATTTATTATAGTAGAAAAAAAAAATAGTTGAATTCACTTTCATTTTCATTTCCTCACCAGTTTCAGAGCTTTTCAATTAGTCATTTTAATCATGAACTAAATTTGTTCTTCTCCACATTTTCAGTCTGCTTAATTTGACACAGTTTCGCCGAAATGCATAAATTGTTATTGTTGTTGTTGTGGCTGAAAGTTGAATTGTTTGCTTGTTTGTTTGTTCATTTGCGGAAATATTGCACTGCATTGAATCGGAATGAATTTTATTTGAGTCGCACAAACAAATTTTAATTCTAATATTACTTTTTTTTTTGCGAAACTCATTGAGCGAACTTTTGCTAATAGCCAAATAATTTATTTTTGTTATTTTTAATTGCAAAGCACATATAAATTTGAACAAATATTATCAAAACATCATTAAATGGACATAAATATTATGTGTACAGTTTATCCAATTGATTACTTTATGCTCCGAAAATAGAACAATATTTCAATTTAAATGTTATTTAATTTATGTTAAAGCAATACGAAATATTATTAAGTATTTATTTTAATCAATTGCTTTCCAAATAAGCTGCAAATTGATATTGGATTTCAATGTCAACACACATCAAAAGTCGATTTTGCAAATACAAAGCTGATTTTATAAAGTTTTCTCTTCTTTTTACTGTTTTCCATTTCAAAAATATTTGCACAAATACAAATATTTCATTTCAATTTCGGGCCATTAGTGTCGCCGTTTAAATGTGGCAAGAATCAAGAAAAAAGTTTTGTTTTCACGCTGTGGCATTAAAAGGAAACAGTCAAACCAAAAAAAATATAAAAATAAAAACCTAGAAAAAAACGTAGCGTCAAAGTTTTCAGTTTCTCTGCATTGCGCCGCAGCTAATATGCCACTCTGCCACAAACTCCTCAATTCTACGTAACTTTTATTTTATTTTTATTTTTTTGCGTAGCCATTTCCCAACTTTAGCCGCTTTTTTTTACCAAGTTTTGTTTGTTTGCGCAAGAAAAAATTAAAGGAAAACAGAAATCGTACCGAAAATCGACCCGATCAAAATCAATTTGTCTGCGACAACTGTGCAAATATTGGTCGAATAATCTCTTTAAAATGCACAAACATTAATATTATTCTAGTAACTTATTTAAAATTGTTTTTAGCTGATTACATAAATTCTGTGCCTAGCAAAACTTATCGATTTGTGTTGCTAACATTTTATTTTTAGTTATTTAAATAACTAGTTTAATTCAAAGCCCGCAGAAGTCTGCAACACTTTTGACAGAAACCACACAATCCACTCTAATTTAATTATTTTTTTAAATATATTTATATATAAATTTTTATCTGCATACATTTAGTATGTATATTTATTTTTGGTCTTTCTCGATGTGTGCACAAATCTTTTTGCCATATAAAAAAATATGACTAACGATGTGCTGAAGTAAACCACACAACACACACCCACACACCCACACACACACAACACACACACACACACGCAGCAGACTCGCCTAAACTAAGCTTACTAAGCCGAAGCGCCCCCCACTCCCCTTGCGCTGCCTTTGTTAACTAGCCAACTTCAGGCAGTGGCAGCTTCCATGAGCCACGTTGCTGCTTTTGTTGGCTGCAGTGGGTCATGTGGGTCAAGTGGGGCGGGTCAAGTATTAGAAGAGTCGGCATACAGCCACTCACACTTCCCCCCCGCTCCCCCATGGCATGGGTTAAGTGGTTTTTAATGAAAGTTAGAAGCCGTTTTAATGCAACTTGTTGTGTTGCTAATTGTGTTATGGGAGAGACCACGTGACCAAAGATCTTGCCGCCTATAAACCAACGCTCGCCATAGCCATTTTAAAGCACAACCAACCAAAAGCCAAAAAGTTGGTCCTTTCCCAAAAATGCTGAAACATTTAAGGCGATTAAATCGCGCTCGAAGTAGAGACACATCATTAATTGTCCGGGATAATATCCTAAAGCCGTTTCTGATGGCTCCATAGAAATGTATTTAATCATAATTTATGGAAGCTGCCATAAACTAAAAGCGTTAATCACTGACTCCAGCAAAAGTCACGCATTATTTAGCCAAATGCATTCGCTTTGTTATTCTGCATTTTATAATTCAGCACTTTTTTTTTTTTGTATTGTATTTTTTTTTTTTGTTCAGCTTATTTTTCTGTTGTTTCTCTCTGTTTCTTTCGATTTTTTTGTTGACTCTTTTTCAGTTGATTTCCTGACCCTGGGCTTCCTGATCGGAATTCAGTATTTCCGTTTCGTCCATTACGCTTTTGAAAGTTTCGAGTTGTTGCCAGCTTTTTGTTATTCTGCTGTCGACTTATTTATTATTGTTGCCCGCTGGAAAAATGTGCAGCTGTGGCAGCACAAGAAATTCAATTTTTGCTGTGGTAATTTTTAAACAATTTTTTAAAAATATTTTCAGGTAAAGGAAATTATTTACTCATTGATTTAGTTGAAGCGTAAGGTAATTTAGTGCGTTTTTTTTTTTTGCAGATTATAAGCCAGAATTTTTCGCTTCGCTTGGCTCATCAATTTTATAGTTTCTTCCTGTGCAATTTTATGTATAAAACTAAATGCTGGCAATAAGGGGCACACTTTTCGATTTAAAAGAGAAAATTATAATAAAAAAAAATTTAGCCTTATCTCTGTTAAAATTTTAAAAATATAGTAGAGTATTAGTATATTGCACTTTTATATTCTATAAAGCTAAATTGGCTAACTCAAGCGATTCATCTACTTAATCCAAAATAAAATGTTGCTTGGAAGAAAAATTTACAATAAAAACTTTTCCTCTTCCATTGGGATTTTTTTTTTTTTTCAATATTATTCATACAAATATTTATTTAAAGCTATATATGTTTTGGCATTCTAACTAACTTTATGGGTTTTAAACATGCTTAATCCCTTCTCAGCGAACTAACCCAATTACGATTTTATTTGAGAAAGCAACAAAATACTTGATGGTGTCATAATTTAGATCCAAATTAATTTACTTTGCCACTGTGCAACTGTAAACACGTTGTATGGGAATACATTCATCTTATGATTTGGCCCCATTCCTTGGATGTGGCTAAGGGATTTCATTCCCCAACTGATTTCTTGGCTGTTTAATATGCTCAACGCTCAGTGATTTTAATTAACATTTCTGATTTTGTGGCTTAGCTGCGTGCCTCTCTCTGTGTGTGTGTGTGTGTGTGTGTGTGTGTGTGTGTGGCAACACCTGTGCACACAGGTGTCACACAGAATCTGGGTACATGTTGCCTAATTAATTGAATTGCTGCTTGTTTAATTAGCTGTACAAGTTTTTATGATTAAGTTTTCGTCTACTGCCAAATCTTAATCTAACATTATTAATTTATTTTAAATTCCAATTCATCTCGTTACAGCATTAATCATACCAATTAGCTTGTGGCCAATATAAATTTAACTAAAGGTAAGTTTAACTACTGAAAATGTTTGTGACATTAATTGAAATTTTGTAACTTAAAAAATATGTCATTAATTTAAAAAAAATGAAGACAATTGGAGCTCAATATTTATAGATCTAAAGATAATCTGAAATTTATGTTGATGCGTAAAATTAATTTATTTATATTAAACTTATTTATTAAACTATTTTATTTTTATTAAATTTTTTTATCATATTTTATTGATAAATGTACTTAAATTGATAGATTATCTAAATTTTTATGTTTTAATTTTGTACGAATGGAGAGTAAAAATATTTACTTTAAATCAAAAAGAATATTTTTCTGCAATATTCTTGTTATTAAATTTAGAATAGTAGGCATTATTTTCTAAGGTTTCAAAACATATGTGTATGTAAAAAATTTTGTGTGTGTGTGTGTGTGTGTTGTTGTTCATGCCAAAGAATGCAAAGCTTTTTCAACAATCTGCTGACCATAGCTTTGGGCCAAAAGCAGTCCAAATGAACAAATACTACCAAAAGGAAATTCAATACAGCAAAGAACAAAACACAAAAAAAAATGATAGAAAGAAAGCTGCAGGCAAAACAATGTTGAAAGTGTATGTGTGTGTGTGTGTGTGTGTGGGCGTGTGTGACGATATCGTTAATCAAAGTTGTGTATGGGAAATCAAATTATGAGTGTGCCTACACACACACAACACCAGGGGACATATGCACAGAAGTATGCCACAAGAAATAAACTACAGTGCAGCAGTTGAAGCAGAAGCAGCAGCAGCAGAGAAGGAGGAGCAGGAGGAGGATGAGGAGGAGGAGGAGGAGGAAGCAGGACTCGCAAGGACTTGGCTGGCAAGGCTGGCAGCTTGTTAGTGTGGCTGACTGGCTGCTTGGCTGCCTAACTGATGAAGTTGATAATGATAAAAAGGGGCCAGATAAAATGAATGGCGGAGACGCAACGAGGCGCATGAGGCAAGCAAAATAAATTATGAAAAGAATGTTTCACGCATGTGGCTTCATCTAGATATATATATATATATATATATATATATATATTGGTATGTGCGCTGTTACTTAATTAATTTGATTTCATTTCATTCAGTTAAAGAAATTGAAAAGAAAAAAAATAAAATGGCACCAAAGAATTTTGTGCAATTGCAACACATTCATAATTCCCAAGCAGAGTGTTCAAGTGTATGTGTGTGTGTGTGTGCGTGTGTGTGTGTTTTTGTGTGTGTGTTTCTGATAGAAATACTCATTGAACTTGCTGCAGAAAACAAAAAGAGATGCCAAAGTCTGTCGACATTGGTAATAAAGCGCTCAGAAGCAGCATATCCTTCCAGCCTGGCCTACTACACTCTATTTGTTGTGGGTGATTTGTGTGTGTGTTGGTGTGTGTGTGAGTGCGTGTGTGTATATTCCAAACGAGGTTAAGAGCTTAATGAGGGAAAAGCGAAAGCGTGAGGAGTGCTGGCATAACAGCCTGCAGTTGACATATGAGATTTTTATGTGCCGCACAAACAGCCTTGGGCCTTGGGCAACAAGGGTTTGCTATTAACATACCGAGTGTCCTCACAAGGTAAATGCTAAGGTTTTAACTTAATTAGTGCAGAGACTCCTCATTCCACCTCCTCCTTCTCTCGCCATCTACAAAATGTGACACAATTTTCGGTCATTTACGGGTTTGTCTACGCATACACACACACACACGCACACACAAACACACACACACACACACACACACACACACACGCACACACACACACACACACACCCGTAACTCACACCCGTAATTGACAAACAACGTAATTGCTATTTATCCGGGGAATTTCTACTTGGCGCACACGTTGGCTTTTTGAGTTGGCTTGTACAAATTTATTATTATCTAAGCTAAAAATTATATGGTTTGTGGCAACTTTTTAGTCTGTTTCAGTTTGTATATTTTTTTATTTCATATTGGCTATTTTTTATTCATTCATTGATTATGCATTCAATAAGCAAAAAAATCTCGATTTAATAGAAATTAAAAACAACTTGTGAAGTGCCTTTAATTTCATGTATAAACAGAGGAAAATAAGTATGGAAAGTTAGGTGTCAAATATAACAGAGAATATCATATTTTGTTGTGCTTATTAAGTTATTGGAATAGGAATACTTGGCTCACACGTTTGGTTTTTAAGTTGCTTTGTGTTATTATTATTTATATTATTTTATTATTATCCCAGCTGCATTGATTTGGCTAAAAAATAGTTAAAAAAATATATAATTTGTGTCCACTTTTTAATCTGCTTTATAAAAATAAATTGCGTCAATCAATCATTTAAATGAATAACTCACTTATGCATTCAATTAGCAGAAAAATCTTGATTGAATAGAAATTAAAAACTACTTGTGAAGTGCCATTAATTCTAGTTATAAGTAGCGGAAAATAAGTATGTAAATTGAGGTGCTTATTAATTTATTGGAATAGAAATACTTGGCTCACACGTTGGGTTTTTTTTTAAATTTTATTATTATCCCAGTCTGCTAAAGAAATAATATCAAAAACATATATTTTATGTCAACTTTTTACTCTGCTCTAGTTTTTTTTTTTTTTTTCATTGCATCAATCGATCAGTTAAATGAGTAACTCAATTAAGCATTTAATTAGCAGAAAATAATCGATTTATTAGAAATTTAAAAATGCCTCGCATGACTTGAGAAATTCCAGTTATAAATAGAGGAAAATAAGTATGGAAAGTGAGCTGTCAAATATATAGAGTAAATCATAATTTTGTCGTCTTTATTAAGTTATTGAAATAGAAAATATGTTGGTCTTTTTTTAAATCTAAATTTATAGCTTAATTAAGTCTGACTCCGGTCTTATTTTAATTGGTTCTCTTTATCCAATTAGGTAATTTTTTAAGGCTATTTTTGTTTTAATTCCGAGAATTATTGAAAGTCAGTTAGCTGTTAAATGTAATGATTACTTGCGTACGCTTGAGCTTATTAATTTAATGAAATTTCATGTTAATCAGCTTAAAGCTAAATATGCACTCAAAAAAAAAAAAAATGAGTGGCAAGTTGAAGCCGCAAGCCGCGCAAATCTCATAATATATATCCTGGCTAACAGCGTCCATTAATTTGTCCAAGTTATATTTAACTTGGCGTGTCAACTGGGAATGCTGAATCACTCCAATTTGCCAGATTGTGGCATATCTTCATTCACTGTTTGCACGCTTCTCTTGCATATTTGCAACCAACTGCTGCGGCTGCGGCTGTTGCTGCTGCTGTTGCACCATTTCTATGTCAATTAGTCAAAACAGACTAACAAGTTATTCAGTTGCATTTACCTTGTAAACTATTGTTTGTTGTTGTTGTTGTTGTTGTTGTTGTTGTTGCTGTTGGTTTGCTGTTTGGTTTTGGCTTGTTGCTGTTTATTTATTATCACGTCGAGGCAGAGGCAGAGGCAGAGGCAGGCAGCGTGACAAACAACATGTAAATACGGACAACAATCACCCGCAACTAACCAAATACAGATACAGATACAGATGTGTATGTGTGGAGTGACCGTTAAAGCAACTTGCAACTTGCAATCTTGCTTGCAACACTGTTTCTGTCATTGTTAGCCGCCTCGGGAAATTGTTTAAACGGCTGCCATATTTGCAGCAACTGATGACATTAATTGCTGCATTTTGCTTTTGGTTTTTGTTTCGCTTGTTTGCGAATTTTATGCCACGATGAACACAAGTTTTTGTTAACGGATTGTATTGCAGCCAGCTTGGCTAAGATAACTTTAGCCATTTTAGCACGCGCTTCTAATTTATTAGTCGGCGCTGGCATTGAAGGCTGTCAGCAGAAGGTTTTGACGACTTAGTTAGACAATTTTAATTAAATTCCATTTAATAATTCAGCAACCTGCGCTCCCTCGAAATTTATGGCCAAAAGTTGGCTGCATATTTAATCAACAGCTTTTATGATGAGCAAAATGTATTTAATTTTGCGACCAAAACAGAATTTCACCTGGTGTCGAACTTTAAAGTATTTTCATTTTACGGTATTGATGTGGTTGCCACAAGCTGATGTTGAAAGGCACACAAAAAGGCATTCAACACCTTTTGTACATTTTTATTCTTGTGAAAAGAATTCTTTGAAAATTCGGAGCAGTCTGGCAAAAAAAGCTCACCAAAGATTCAGCTTTCAGCTTTCAGCTTATTTGTCATTTACCTAAACCATAAAAATAATTAACAATTTTTTGTTGTCGTTTAACATCAGCTTTACAATTGTGTTTGAAATTCATTAATTAAACGAATCTTAATTAACTCAAAATAAATGAATTACAAATTTTAAATTAATTAGGGCATATTGTAAATGTTTTTTATTAAATTAAAAATAAATAATTACTCAAGCGATTTTAAACAAACAAAAATTATTATTGTATTTAAATTAACAATTGCAATTAATGCCACTTGTGGTTCTCGGGTTAATTAAGTGCCAAATGTGCGAGTGCACGCAGAATTCGCATAATTCGTTGAACTTGAGCAAATGCGTTGACAGACGAACAACAACAACAAGTTGCAACAAAAAAGCGCACAAAAAATAGAAAAAAATAAAAAAACCATGCAACATCAACAGGTTCATTAAAAAAAAAAGTTAGCAAAGCGCAAAAAGTGCCCCGCAAAATTCAACTCAAACGAATTCTACGCTTCACTTGAACTTTGTGCAAATTGTTGTTATTGTTGTTGCCGGTTTTTTTTTTGAGTGTGTGTAATGCACTCGACTTTTTTATCTATCCATCGGCAGTTCCTTCCTCCTGACTTCCGCTCTTCGCTTGATTTAACTATTTACTCACCTACACAAAAAAAAAAGCATCAAAAGAACGTCTGAAATTAAAATGATTTGGCTCATTTGTCTGTGGCCACAAAAGTGCTTTGGGTGCCCAAAATACAAAAAAAATTAAAAAATTATCAACTTGCCACAATTGATATACTCTAGCATTTGAGATATTAATGATCGAAATATGATATGCCTATATTTAAAATATGCTTTTTACAAAGCGATTTCTTCAAAAGTTTTAAACGAATTTTTTGCTGAACGATGAGTTAGAAATTGTTTTATGCAAATTGTTTTTGAATTCAGATTCAGATTGTGGCAGATAAATGCTCAAAAGTTGAAGTTGATGAACTTTAAGTGGAACCTTTTAAGCAGACATGAAATCGGGAAATGTATGGTAAATGTGGTAGGGGAAGTTATCAGGTAAGTTATTGCGGAAATGTAGTGCAGCGTGCTGGGTATCTGACGGAACCGGAAGTGACGTTGCAATTGAATTGTATGCGCATTGTATGAGCAGCAGAAGGAACAAACTCAAACCGTTTTTACCCCCCCCCCCCACCCTCCCACCCTCTCCCACTCTGTGTGTCTTTTGTAATGTTCACGTTTTGTTGCACTTTATGGCCAACGAAGTGTGTCGATGGCAGCGAAAGTGAAACCGCTAAAAGTTCACTCAGCGTTGGCCCCCTTTTTTTTTGCTCACTGTGTATGTCTGTGTGTGTGTGTGTGTGTGTGCATTGCATTGTTAACAAGTAGCCAGGAGTGCACAATGTGTTGCCGGAAGTTTGCGGTGGGAAATTTCATTTATGCTGACACTTGACTTGGTCTGACTCGCCCTTTTTGGCCAAAGCCAACGCTGCGCCCCGGCTGCCCGGCTGCCCGGCTTTAATTTGCAGCCCATAAATAATGGAAACAGACGTTGAGTCCTCAGCTCGATTTGTTGGCCATTTGGCCTTGACGTGTTCGCCAGCAACAACAACATTTCCAACCAATTCTATTCAATTTCGCTGCCCAACGCCGCTATTCGTATTATGTTCAAGTTGTGCACTTTTTCCATTTCCTCAACGTCGACTAAAGCGGAAGTGGAATGTGGAATGTGGCCACCCCGAAGTGAAACAAAGGATAGCCGACAGCACTTCATTGGTTTTGGTTGCTCTTCGTTATTTTTACACACACACACACACACACACACATATATATATATTTTTTTTTTCTGGCCAAGTTTGCTCTTCTGCCATTAAATGTGACAATTTAATTGTCTCGTAATTGTTGACTCTTTGAAGTGGCCTCTGATTTATAGACGAAAATTGAATAAGCACCTTGCCACCTTGCCACCTTGCCACCTTGCCACCTTGCCACAATGTGTCAGTTAGTTGCCATGCCTCTAATTCACTTCCAAAACACAGTTAAGCTTTTCTTAAGTTCTCAGTTTCTCATTCCCATTGTGTGTCGCCAATTTCTTTGTGCTTATAAAAATTGCAAAAATAAAAATAAATTATAATAAAATAAAAACCTTTTGAGGCAATTGAGTTTTAAATCTTTTACAATATTGCATTTGCAGCAGAATGATAAATTAGGTAGCAAATTTATTATTCTCTTTTGTCGTATTTAAAATTTGTTACGGAATAAATTTATTTAAATGCCAGCATTTGTCGTCGTAGTGAAAGTAAAAATTCAAATTTATTGCATTATATTTTGAGTAGAATTGCATGACTTTAACGAGTTACAAGTTCTTTAATTAGAGTTATATGTTTTCAAAGAGTTTTATTAAAGTTTGCGAATAAACAGCAAATAAATCAAAACAAAACAAATTTATTTTATGATGTAAATTATCGCCAATAATCTGCAGCATATAGATTATACACAGTTAGATAAAGATAACTATTTATTTAAGAGTTTAATTTAGCTTTAATTTGATTTAGTTGGTTTTGAGTATTAATTGTTTATTCACATAGCTATGCAAACTAGCATAAATCTTAAGCAATTTCAAACTATTTAAATTAACTTTTAAGCCGTCATAAAAATTATGAGAAATTGTTTATTTTTTTTCTGAGTTATTTCATTATAGTTTATTAAATTAAGCTGAATTATAAACATATTACAATTTTAGTAACTCACAAAATGAAGCCATTTCCGATAAGTGTAATTTGTAATTTGTAAAAGCCGACTTTTCTGAGCCTGTATAAGCAGTTAAGTGTTGCTACATGCGGCATTTCCCACACAGCTGCTTAAGCGCACTTTAATGCAACGTTTAAAGCTGCAACAGAAGCTGTGCCTCACCTGAGGGAAAATGGGTGTGGCAAGAACGTGTCTAACTAGCAAACAAGAGCAGCAACTGAAAGTTTTTGTAAATGATTGCAGTGCATAAAATTGGCTGGCAATCATCCCAAGAACGGGTATTGAGCAAAATTTCCAGTTGCCTGCTGTTCATGCCTCATGCTGCTCATGCCTCATGCTGCTGCTGCTGCTGCTGCTTATGTTGGCACTCGAGAACAAGCTGGCAAAACTGATTAACTCTGTGCAGCAAAAGCAGCAGGCACAGCTTGCCATGATTTTGCCTGGTTGTCTGCGCAGACTGCAGGCCTTCAAATAGTTGCTGCATAATTTAATTTTGCAAGCAAAGACACCCCCTCTCCCATCCCCTCCTCCTCCATCTCCTACCTCTAATAAATGCAGTCCAATGGAGTTGTTTAATGCCCCATCTTTGGCCTCATCTTCATCATAGTTTTCTTGCATCTTGCTGGGTTGCTGCACTATATTTTATCTAATGAAATATTTTTTGCCATTCGAATGCAATTATATTTTGCGAATTTTTTACACTGGCTCTTTAACACATTACTTAACTTTACAAATAAGCTTATAAATCCTTGAGTTGACACGCCCACACGCCCCCGAGTGTCATGGTGGCTAAAAGGTTCGTCTATTTACTTTAACTGTCACTCCATTGATGGTAGCTATTTGCCAAGCCACGCCCCATTTTTGGTATCACGCCCACGTGGAAAACAAAAGAATAACAGAAAACCACAGTTGGTTGTGCTAATTTCAGCAGTGGACCATGATAAATGGCAACCACAAAACAAATTTGTATAAACGGGGCCAAAATGGTATCCGCAAAAATTTTGCAAATATATTTTTTCGCTTTTTTTCACTTTATTTTCATCATGTCAGGAAAATATGTTTTTTTTTTTTCAAGGAAATTTATGATTTTTCATGGCTTATTCCAACTGGCCCCCTTTGGCACTTTAAATATTTGCTGTCTTTTTAGCTTAGTTTTCTTGTCTCCAATCTGCTTGCATTCAAGGCGACATTTCAGTTGCACACAGCCAAGGTGAAAGGGGGGGGGGGGGGGTTGGTTGGTCATTGAAATGCCACTTGGTTAACTGAAAGTTGGCCAAGTGTCGCTCTTGGCTTTGACTTTGGTTTGTGCCATGAACATCATTATATAAGTGTGTGTCTCTCATTAAAGCCAGCTAAAGTTTTCCACATGTGTAATTAATTATTTCGTAATTTCGTAATTAAATAATAATTTTCTTCAATTCTTGCAGGCTTGCGTAACCATTAGCAAAGGTGAGTTTAAGTACAGTTATAATCATGTCAAGGCACTTCAAAGTTTATTAAATATTGTTATAATAAATAAGTTACTCTCAAGGGGTCAATGGGAAGTGAATCCTATTATATATGGATTTCAAGATATGAATGTATAACTTATAATCACATGTTGTGACTATAATGTTAACAAGCATTTTGAGCCAACTTTAGTTGTTAAATAAATCAAGAGACAAGAAACTTATATAAAAAAAGAGCAAGTTTTTTTTGAAAATTTGATAACTTTTGACTAACATTACCTGCGAAGAGATTTTAGCCCTTATAAAAAATAATTTTTAAAAATATCGTTTTCAATGAATTTCAAGCAAGAATCCCGTTTTCAACTTTAATTGTTGAATAAATCTAAGCGATAGTACAAAATGGAAGCTCTTTAAAAATCCGATCACTTTTGACTTACTTTACCTGCGAAGAGGTTTTACCCTTTACAACAAATACTTTTTGAAGAAACAAGAAACACATTGTCAACTTTGAATATATATATATATATATATATTTATATATATATTAGTCAGTAGACTAAACCATGAATAAAAATAGGCCTGGTTTTTGAAAATTTGGTTACTTTTGAGTAACTTTACCTGAGAGATTTTACCCCTTAAAACAATACTTGTTGAAGATGTCGTTTTCAATTATTTTTGGGCAAGAATCACATTTTCAACTTTGGATATAGCATTAATCAAGGGACTAAAATAGGCCTAGTTTTTATAAAATCAGATCACTTTTAAGTAATTTTACCTGGGGAGATGTTTTAACCCTTGTACAAAATATATTTTGAAGATATCATTTTCAATGAATTTCAATCACAAAACACGTTTCCAATTTTAATACAGTATTAATATAGAAGTCAGGCCACTGTAAAGTTTTCATCTGTCTCATTAAGCACTTTTTTTTTATCAAAATGAAAATCATCTATCATCAATCAATGATTCAAGTTGCTGTCAATGCTAAAAATCTGCTGTCAAACGAGTTTTTGTTGTCGCGTTTTCCCTTGACACTTTTAAATATCAACTAAGCTGCCTTTTTGAGGATTTTAGCCAGAGTATAAAAACATCTATTTTGCTGTCTAGCAAAAAAAGTAGTCTAATTTACATATTCAACTTATCGATTTGTAGCTGAAATTTTAAAAGCTACTCTTTTCAAATTTGAATACTGCTGAACTTGTAAACTTTTAATATGTTTTAATAAACTAAAAGATGTGCATTATTGAACTTATTTTTAAACAATTGTTTAAGTTAGTATTTTTTGTTGCTATTATTTCATTGGTCGACTTATTTCTTGTGCTCAGAATCCATGTACCTTGAGACGATCTGCCTTGGCCAGGCCAGCTTTGGTTAGCCACTGGCAAATTTTCTCCCGCTGATCTCCCTGCAATTGCAAAACTTCGCCGTATTCGGAGTGCTCAATTACTGTGCCGTTGCATGCGAATTCCTTTTTGCAGGAGCGAACGATCTTCTTGAGATCGTATTCAGCGGATAATCCTTGAATGGTGGTTAGTGTCTTGCGCCCGTTGCGCTGCTGGATGCGTATATGGACGATGTCGTCCTGTATGTCATCATCTGGTCCTTGAATAGCATCTGCGAATGGATCGCGCGAGTTGAAATTCTGTATGGACATCAAATTAAAAAAAAAAACTGTAGAAAATATCCAAAAAATGCACAATGACAAAAACGTTGGTTTTCTTGCTGATTTTTTGTATGAACGATTGAATTTTCTTATGAATATTTTTATTTGTGAGTTGTATTTAAATTTTCTTTAACCAGTTTATTTGAATTTATGGCTATTGTTTTTCGTATGGCAACCGAAAAATATTTAAATTTTACACTGAACTACAGACAATATTTTCTACAACTGCCACGTCTCAAACAATGCTTGGTTGGCATTCCAAATCAATTCAATTGGCTTACTTAGTTTTGCCCCATTTCATTAGCAGCCTAATGAAAACTAACGAACTCTGCCAAAATTAGTGCAGCTCTTCGATTTTCAAGCCCCACCAACCTAACGGTAATTAGGGCCAATAAGCTGGGCCGATTTGCATCCCTCCCTCGCATCTGGCCTGGGCAATTATTATTTAATTTATGAAATTGAACAGACTTCTTTTATGGCCTTATGAAATTCAATAAATGCCTGCTGTTTTCTTCGTAGCAAACGAAAATGTTTATCAAAAAAAAAAACCCAAATGCATAAATTCAATTTAGAACAATTTCCAAAGAGGTATTTTTGCGTGTTCTAAGGCGCTGTTGCGTAAAAATATGCTTTTCTGCTTGATTAATTTTGTTTGCGGTGGTAAAAATTGCCAAGGAATAAACCTAAAATATTTCTTGTAATTGTAGAAAGTGAACAATTGGATATACCCTATAATAACTGCAATTTCTAATTTTATACATATTTTTCCTGCTCGAAGATCTTTCAGTGTTTGCATAAATCTTTTTATATATAATTTTAGGCATCAGCTGAGCAGTTGATTATGGCAATTACCTAATCATATTATACCCTATTACACTAATTTGATTGATACAGGGTGTTTTTTTTTTTTTTTTTTTTTAAGAAAAGGTAACGAGAAAACGAGAAGAATAAAAAAGGTAGCAACGCAAGCACAAAATCAAATTACAAAATTTGCATTTAGTGTGAGTGAATGCGCACAAAAGTAGGCAACAAAAAAACTTTTTGCCAAATCACATGCATACATTTGGTAACACAAACACACACACACACACACGCACACAGCTGCTGCCCCTGCTTCTGATGATTCGGGTCCATTATTTTCTTTTTCAAACTAAATTAAAAAGTTTTCTTGGCTTTCACGGCAAAATCATTCCATTTACGATTATAATGAGCTTGTCACGTTGCTTGATGAAATTTTGCTGTTTGTTTTTTGGTATTGTTTTCTCGTTAAGCTAAAATCTAAAAATGCAAATGCCAAATGCAAAGTAACATTGACAATTTATCACACGCACAATTCTAATTGCCATGTGGCAAGCATATAAGCTACATGCCACATGATATATGAACTGAGCTGTATTTGTGTTTACTTGCCCCAATGGGCAAATATGATGAATGCGACGCGGAAACTGCGCGCTGAGCGTGTGGCAAATAATGAAAAATTACAAAACACAAACACCCACACACAACACACAACACTAAACAACTAAAAACTGTAACACACAGACACACACATGCAGGCACAGTCTGTGCTGTGCTTGGCTGTGCTGCTGCATACTTTTGGGCGCAGTAAAATATAAAATTCTATGAATTTGTACGTACATCATTTGAAAATCGTAAAACTTGCAAGTGTTGCTTGCAGAGCACACACACAGAGAGGCTGTGTGTATGTGTGTGTGTGTGTGTTTGCTGTCATAAACAGGCACAAAAGGTAAACTCAGTAAAAATTTTTGTTTTGAGTTTTATATTTTTTTTATTCTTTTTCTTTTATTTTTGTGTAAAAAGCGCATACACTTTTTACATAATTATAATGCCTGGCCAAATATGGATGCTCCTCTGCTGAGCTGAGCATGCTTTGGCTTGATGATGATGCTGATGGCAAATGGAGTTTACCAAAAGCTAAAACGCTCTCGTCGACTTTTACACACTGCAATTTAATTTCGATTATTATTATTATTTTTTTTTTTGGTTGCCTAAATTTATGACTGTGCAAATTGTGCTAAATTTTATGTGCTGCTGTGGGCCATGTGCACAAATTAATACTTTTCACTTAACAAAATGAAATACAAGGCAAAAATATATATATTCACTATGACGCAAATATAAAGCAAATATGGGCAAGTAGTAAAAGTTTTTCATTAAATATTTACATACGTTTAGAGTAAAACAGTAAAACAAAACTATTGAATTGGAAAACTATAATTTCCACAGGCAAATTGATATGATTAGGTTTGAGCGAACAACCAATTTAAAAACTTTTGTGCTAAACAAAATTTGAAGAGATTTTACAAACTTTGTTTATGTTTTGCAAAGAAAATTATTTGTTGCCAAATTAAACAGCATAAAACAACAATTCGAACAAATTTTTTTTTTACTGTATTTCATTTAAATATGCAAAAACTAGATTAGGATTTAACTAAAACATACAAATTTGGTGAACTTACAACTTAAGCCCTAATCCCAATTTGTCAAATGATTTGCATGTAAATGTCACAACAACGGTCAAAAACGTGTGTAAAAATAGATGCTGGCAGATGGGTTAGAGGGAAAAAGAGAGGGGGAGAGATGGGGGGAGAAAGTGTGGCCAGTGTTGTTGAATGACATAATCAATAAAGTGGTTAAATTGCAGGTTGACATGTGAAACAATTCGCTTGTGTTGTGGACGACTAATGAAAGCCAGGAACATTCTTAAAATCCCGTCACCAATCTGCCAGGCGGTCTGTCAACATATCATGTCAGTCAGTCAGTCAGTCAGTCAGTCGACCAGTCCGTTAGTACATACAAATAAAAGCGATTTTATTGTAATCCACAATGTCAAAACATTGCAACGGATGTTTAGGAAAGTGATTCGGACAGCGCCAGAGGAGAAAGGATCATCAACGAACTCTGTTTAGCATGTAAACTGGCAATTGAATATTCCTATACATTTATATGCATGTGTATGCGTGTGTGTGTGTGTCTATGTGTGTGTGTGTGTGTCTATGTGTGTGTGTGACCTACCTGTGCAGTTTTATCGCATGGCACGCAGTTGCTCTGAAAATGATTTTTACTATATTTTCTTCATTTTTTTTTTCTTTTGCTGCTGCTGCTGCTGCTTCCCTTAACGACACACTAAACCATAATACCATGTCACCATCCTCATCCCTGGAAGGGTGAAAAAAATACGGATTGAACCCTATTGATTTTCCATTGATAAATAGCTGACATTTTACCGGCAAACTGCTCGTTTCTGTGACACGTACACAGAGCATGGCACATGCTAAATAGTTTAAGACCAACAGTCACATTAAAAAACAATTTCCTTTTAAAGGTAAAAAAAAATTGAGGAATGACAAACTGATTTAGCTGATATCACTAAAATGGATGATGATAAATTTAAGGGAAGATTGTCGAACTAAAGAACTGCATTTAAATTAAATTCGAGTGATCCCTAAATATGCCAACTTTTTAGCTTACTTATTAATTTATAGCTTAACTAATAAACATTTTGAAAATAACACATTAAAAAACAATTTCCTTTTAACCACTTTAAAGCGTATCAGGTAAAAAAAATTGAGGAATGACAAACTGATTTAGCTGATATCACTAAAATGGATGATGATAAATTTAAGTGAAGATTGTTGAACTAAAGAACTCCATTTTAATTGAATTTGAGAGATCCATAAATATGCCAACTTTTGCTTATGGCTTATTGTACTTTTTATTAATTTATTGCTCAACTGAAAAACAATTTTGAAAATGACACATTGAAAAACAATTTCCTTTTAACCACTTTAAAGCGTATCAGGTAAAAAAAATTGAGGAATAACAAACTGATTTAGCTGAGATCACTAAAATGGATGATGATACATTTAGGGCAGATTCTTGTACCATAAATATTCCAACTTTTGCTTATGGCTTATTGTACTTTTTATTAATTTATTGCTCAACTGAAAAACAATTTTGAAAATGACACATTGAAAAACAATTTCCTTTTAACCACACAAACAATTGGAAGAATGAAAAAATGATTTAGCTGATATCACTAAAATGGATATTGATAAATTTAGGGAAGATTGTTGAACTGATTTTAATTGAATTCCAGAGATCCATAAATGTGCCAACTTATTGTCTGATTTATTAATTTATTGCTCAACTAATAAACATTTTTAACATTACACATTATCCTATTGATAATTTTTGATGCAAAATTTCAAGGATTTGCGACTGGCCACTAAACTGGCCATTGGGGATAGGAAAACATGTCACGGGAATAATATGAACCCTGCGGCGGCCACATAAAAAAAAAATCTCTAAGAAATATTAATAAAAGATGAGCGACATTAGAGTCATCTTCTTCTTCTTTTTCTTGTTTTTTTTTTACTCTGTGAATGTTTAACCCAAAATCGTAAAAGTAGCAAACCAAAAAAAAAAAAAAAAAAATATTAGGCAAAAAAAAAAGGGAAAGGAAAGAAAACGTGTTTTACTACTTCCTTTGAAACCGAATAAACGCCTTGCCACGCCCGCTACCTCTGTGCCCCTTTTGCATTGGCTGTCATCTAACCTCGAGCGCTTTGATGACCTTTTATTTTCTTCAGCTTGGCTCAGAAGCTGTTAGCTTTTGCTTGGCCTCTCTTTAAACCGATGCCAAATGCAAAAAAAAAAGAAAATGCCAGAAAATTTGTAACACTTTTTGTGGGACGCCAGACGAGGCAGAAGAATGAGACACAGACGCAGACGCAGACACAGACGCTATGCTTGAGCTATTTTGTTGCAAGGAAACACAGGAAACAACAACAGAAAACATAAAAGCAACAACAACAACAACAAAAGCAACAATAACTGTAAGGAAGCAACATCAAAACTTGGCCCCTGGCACAATTTGTCACACATACATGACACATAAATTATACATGTGTTCGTGTGCAAAGAAGTCTCGCACAGCTTCGACTTCATGTAGGTGTGTGTGTGTGTGTATGTGTGTGTGTATGTGTGTGTGTGTCTTCTTTGATTAATAAATTGTTTAGAGTACGCTGAGCAATGACCAAAACTTACTGACTTGTGGCTAATAAAATATGAATGCCGCAACTTTTCAGACGCAGCATCAAAAGCACAGACACATACATGAATAAATACATACATACATACACACATACATACATACATACATATATATATATATATATGACTTCGATTCGCAAATTAGTCATGCGCATAAGAATATTGCTTGTAATTTATGACTGCCTTAATGTCAATGTGTGTGTGTGTGTGTGTGTGTGTGTGTGGCACATTTAACATCATTTAACATTCGCATTTTTGCATATGTTTTTTTTTTTGGTAAAACTCTTGCTGAAAATATTTCTCGAGCGGCCTGCATTGCGTATGCGTAATTTAAGTTTTCTTTTTTTTTCTTCTCTGTCATTTTCTCTAGTTTTCAGTTGTTTTTTATGATTTTTATTTGTCCAGTTTTTTTTTTTTTGGGCAGTTTTTTTGATTACATCTCAATCAATTGGTGACTGTTTTATGTTTGCACATTTCACCAGCAACTTTCGCCTTTTGAAATGTTCTATTTTTTATGATGCCTTCGGCCGTTTTTTTGCTTCTCCATTTTTTCTTTCTTTTTTTTTTTGGGACCCTCTCATGAAAATTTGTTAGCATTTTAAGCTGTTTCCTTTTGCTGAGACTTCTTACGGGCTTTCCGCTTTCCATTTTATGTTTTTTTTTTGTTTTTTTTTGTGTTTCTTGTAAATGCGTAAAAGTTGTTTATATCAAATTACAATTTTATTGTATTGCTGAAATGCTTGCAAATTGCCAAAACGTACATTTTAAATTCAATTTTTTTCTTAGAAAATTCCACAAAACTCAACAAAAAAGCATAGAAATAAAGCTCTAAGAAACGATTTAAATTTTATATTAATTTAACGACGAGTTGGAGAAATAAGCTGATAAGCAATGAAGAATTCTCAAGCGTTTTAAATTATTTCTGAAGGGCAATTAAAATATGAGATTTACGTGTTTGATTTAATATCAAAAATTTGAACCCTTTTTGCGGCTCATTAATATGCTGTGGCAGATTTCTGATTGTTGCCTTGAATATTAAATAGTGTAACAAGAGTCTCTAGTTTAAAGATTAACTTGTAATTAAATAAAGATTCACTTATTCCCCGTATTCAATTAAAAATAGACATAATTCGTGAATTCACTTTTATTTTTTAATTTATAATTATAATTTAATTATTTTTATTGACTTTTCTTATATAATTTAATTAATATTGACATGTTTTCTTCCCTAGTTTCTAATCAAGTTGAGCAAGTTTTATTTTCGTATCAGTTTTAGTTACTTGGTTACTACAAATATTTGCAATTCATGCTGCATTTTTTTTTCCTCAGTTCGGCAACATTATTTTTCAATTAGCAAAACACATATTTATTTATATCGATAGATGATTCAGTGAATCACATCTATTCAGCTCAAGGCCAATTGAACTGTTAGCTGGATGGGGAAGGGGGGATAAATCCATTCTAACCCAAACCTGGCCATACTCAATGTTGTCATTGTGCCTCCAGACTGAGCACATGACGACAACTAACTTGGTTGTTGACTGGCAGTTGAGTTTTTGGCAGCGCTCTTTTGTTTGGATGCTTTGCTTTTTTTTTCTTTTCGGCTTCCACATCGGTGGACAAGGAACTGTTTTGTGGTAGACTCACACTTGCACTTGTTTGTACACACAAGTGAATCACTCAAAGCAAACACACACACACACACACTTACATTTACACACACATGCACAGCACATTCATTAGTCATGCGAGAACGAGAATAACAACAACAACAACAACAACAAAAACATGTGCAAAATTCAGTTCACACTTGTGCATTCAACATGTTTTTGCAATTTACCGATTTAAGCGCTAACTGTACACGACATCTGATGCGTGCCCCCCTCTCCTCTGCTCCCTCTTACTCCCAATCTTACTCCTTCGCTTTTCCACTTTACATGTACACGGCAAACAAATTGGGGTTTTCAATTCAATTATTTGTAATATTTATTTCAAAGTATTCAAAAAAGTCAAAAAAAAACATTTTAATATAAATTTATATTAATTTAATAAAATACAACAAATTTATGCAAAAAAAAATCGTAAAAAAATAAGCAGTTTTTTTTACTAAATCTAGGGATTTCTGATTTTTTTTGCATAATTTGTATATGCAATGCAAATTTATGTAAATTATTTAAGAGCTTAAACCGCAATAAAAAAAGCTGTTGTTCATAAAAAGTAGTTTAAACAAAGCTGTAAAAGTGAATATTTATTAAAATTTATGCTTTAATTTTTTTTTTAATTTTTTGAACTTTTAAAGAGTTAAACAAGTTGCAACCACATTTTGTTTAGTGTACTTTCTTGGCTTTTGCTGTTTTGAGAGCCACGTTTTTGTGATCATCAAGGCGCAATTCAAGCGCAACTTTTAACGTAAATTTACTTTGACATTTTATGCATTGCGTATACGCCGTGTGTATGTCGCGTTAAGCTGGCGTCTTCAGTTTCAGCCACGTTATTTGATTAGACATTAAAAGGTAGCTGGCAACGAAAAAAAGAAAGAAATCATTGCGCATAAAACTGTTTATTTAGCGTTGAAATCCTATTACAGACTGTCAGCTTCTGCCAGTTGAAGTAAACAGCAAATGTGACATTTATATTTCTAATAAGTATTTGTAAATGACACAAACAAACATACACAGTTCAGCTCAGTTAAGTGATTGAAAATTAATATACATTTATTGGCTGACAGAGCACAAAATTATCTAACAGCTTAAAATGAGATTTAAAGATGAGAAAAATGCCTTCAATGGGATTTCGCCCCGGAAACAGAGCTTAAATAGAATTTATCAACGCAACAGTTTGGCCCAAAAACAGAGGGAAAAATATACAAAAAAAAGTGAATTTGGTTACCAGAATTTATGCAGTCTCCGAGTCGCTTTTTTTCTTATTTATAGATTAATAGCGTCCATCAGGAAAGGGAAATATGTTTTGCTGGCCATGGCCTAAATCTCGGTCTTAGTCTCTTTAAATGTTTCAAATTGTCGACAAGGGATTTGGCCTGGCATTTATGCTCAGATAAGCGCCTCTAGTTGGGTCTTATCTACTTTGCCCCACTCACATTCTTATGCCACGCTTCTCTGGCTCAGATTTATTACTGGCCATTTTTTGTTTGCTCTCGTCTGAGTTGCGTTTTACTTTCAGTCAGTTTTCGTGGCAATTAAAGTGTTTGGCTTTTTTGCTTTTAAGTAGTTGCAGCATTCTTTGTATTTGAAGTGTTTTGTCTCAAAGTATGCAAATTCCTTAAGCAGTGTGTTTTTCTGTGTGTGTTGCAGAAACTTTTGCCCAGACTTACGCTCAATTTAGTCATTAGGCTTAACTTTGCTGCCTCAAACCCTAAACATCAAAGGCACAGTTCACACTGACAGTTGCCATATGAGGCATAATTATGCCGAGGCCTGTGAATGACAAAGCAAACATATGGCCAAAAGAAAAACTCACATAAAACGCCAAAAGGCAAAGCCAAGTTTTGCAAGCGACTAAAAGAATCCAACACAAAAAAAAAAAAACAGCAGCAGCATCAAAAGAAAAAGAAAAAAATACTTTGCAGTTTAGTGAAGTGCGCGCCATGAGAGACATAATTATGCGATTTAACACTCTAGTGTTGGCTAAGTGGAACGACAACCGACAACCAACAGACCCCAAAGATCCGCACCAGCTTTCCGCCCAATTGCCGTAGCATCATCCACATCCTCGTCCTCGTCGTCGTCCTTACTCTCATTGAACAAAGAATACGTTCACAACAAGCAAGGGAAATTTGTGCGCTAAAAGTGCATTTCCTCGCAAAGTGAGACGAGCACAAAAAAACAACAAAAACAATCAACTTTGTCTACATTTACTAAAGTGCTCAATTATAATATACCCTGTACTTAAGTGTTCACTTGAAAATATATATACAAATTTGAATACTTAATCTTAATTTAGATTTAATTATTATTTGTGTAAACAGAAGCGATTTTTAGACTATTTTTGATTGTGTTTTTGAAACACTTCTTCTCTGATATCAGTAAATAAATATAATGATAAATAAAAATAATAAAATATCTTTGGTTTCACTTAGACAGCTAGATTAATGTAACAACTATTTTCTAGTATTTTTAATATTCCTGTAAAAGCATATTTCTAGCTCACTTTCATTTTATTTGGTTTGTTTTTTCTCCCTGTTTTTAATCAATTTTAAATTACTTTTAAAAGCAAAATTCTTTGCTCTTTAAGCTGTACCACGTTGTTGGTTTTTATATACATTTTAAGCCTGCTTAATGAAGCTGAGATGAGGTTATTTAGCACGATTCAAGTTATGCTTTTGATTGAGTTTAATTAGGAACGCTGTATTAGATTTTTCGCTTTGCTAAATAAGTCAATGCAAATGATTGCACAGAATGCCTCATTTAGCAGCAAATCAAATTGCTTCATTTCTAAGTGGATAAACACATAAATAGCTATGAATGCACGCAACCTGCTCTGACCAGCAAAAATAGGACCAGAACAGAAACCTAGGCCAAAAGCCCAGACGAATGAGCAAAATTGAATGAATATAAAAATTATGTTGGCTCCAATTGAGCCAGGCTGAGCAGCTTCTGGCAGATGGAAAAATACTTTGGCCCCTTTTTTCAGATCACTGAACTTTTCGACGGAGACCAGAAAGAATAACAAAATACAGTAAACATTTTTGTTGAGCAAAATTGAATTGTTATTTTTTTTTTTTTTTTTTCTGGCTACCAAATGGCCAAGGCATTGATTCTTGAGAAGTTCTCCAACTTGAAGTTGTACAGAAAAGTTTTAACAAATTCTAAATAGCTTTTCAAATAAATATCTAACGATTTGGCAAACAAAAATATTTTAATTCCATTTGTAAAGGCGCTTAAAATTTGCTAACGAGCAAAACAGCTCTTTTTGTTTACCAACTGATAAGTAGACAAAAAAAAATAAATACTAAAATATATATTAAATGATTTAATTTGTTATAGTTAAAGCTGATGTTACTAAAGTGGCAACAAAATTGAAATCTTAATTATCGTAGGCAGCGCTTTGTTGTGCCATAAAATGAAATTATACGCTTTTTGAGCTTAAGAAATGTTTAACAGCAACGCCAAGAAAATGAAAATGAGAATGAAATGAAAATAAAAATCAATAAATGAAAGCATGGAAACTATGCACTCGTAGTTTTTAATTAAGTCTTTTGGCTAAGGGAGAGAGCTGCTGATGGCCAAGTAGTCGAAGCCATACGAAAGTGTTAACTGTTTCCGTTGATGCAGCTAACAAACTCATTTCGCTATGGGACGACAAAGGGAAAATACTCATGTGTGTGTGGCGCCCCCCCCCCCCCCCTCTGCTCCCTCTCTCACGTTGTGCAATATGAACAATGTTGGGGGATTTTCATTTAAGCCCATGGCTTTAACTGAACAGATCCCAAACTTTATTCAACCGCACATGTGGCGTATGAGCAATGTTGCTATGTTTCTATGCCTTTATGATTTTGCTACGCGCTTATCTACACCGTTGCACAACAGCTAATAAATGTGTGTAAATTAGATACCAAAGGCTGGGCACACAAAACCAGCAGCAGGAGCAGCTCTTAATCATAAACTCATCATAATTAATATGAAATAGCATTGTTAGGTTTTGGGTCTCATTAAGTTTAAGTGCCGCCACTAAAGTTAGTCGCTTTTCCTCGGCTTAGCAAAGCTGATTAATTAAGCGCTGCAATGCGCCAGATAAAAACCGTATTCCAAAAAGTCTACAGTTTATTGCCTAATTAGCCTAAGGCATAACTATAAAATGGGAGAAAGTCTTAAGGCTAGAAATTTATAAATTAATAAAATTAATTTCATGTAAGCTGCTGAAAGTTCGCTCTTTCGCCCTTTTTGTGGTTAGCTTAAAAGTTGTACACAAAAATATAATTTCATTGAAATTAATTTTCACCACAAATGCTGCAATAAATATGAGAGAAAAGAGATGCCTTGAAAATGCCGACAGTCGAATGTCAAAAGCGGGCAATTAATCATTTTCCTTTTATTATAAATGACGCAGAGTTCAAAACTTTGCCAAGGCAAAATAACAATAACTCTTCACTGCCATTTATAAGTGCCAATAAAATGTCATGAATCCAACGATTGCCAATTTGCTTTAAAATTTCTGTGCTATTTTCCGTTTCACATTTTTGCCCGCTCGCGCTTTGCCTGTCATTAAATGAATTTTTCAATTGAACTCAATCGAAATGTCCAAATGCTCATTAATTTATCAATTCATTGACGACCCTTGCGCAAAACTGTCATTGACCACGAGAAACGAGGGGCTGTGATAAAATTTCACTTTAATTTGCATATAGCTACATTTTGTACCCTGTAAAAATATGGGTTTTTTTGAGGGTGTTATCAACTGTCTAAAATAATAAAACAAAGATTAAGTGACCCCTACACATGCTTTTACAATTCTATTTTTAGTGCAGTGGAATACTTGAATTTTCAATATTAAATTTTAAATTTAAGTTTTACAGGGTATCATATGTCCCTCTGCTATAGTTTTTAGATTTTTGAACTCCCGCTGATCATTTTAATCAATCATCTGGTTCCGTTTTGCTGCTTTCAATTTCTGGCTTTAATCTGAAAGCATCCGCTGCTTTTATATTATATATTGAAAAATGATGAATTCACAAATGAAATGTTTTGCATTTGTTGCTTGGAATCAGCTAATTTATCAATGCAAATATTTTGTTTTATAATGTATTACGCAATTTTTGCAGAAATCGTGTCTTCCTGCTGCAGTTTGCTCTCTCTCTGTCCCATCCTGTCCAGGTGCAAAGGGGTTGAAAGGATGCCAAGGACTGTGTCCGCTTCGCTTGGTTTATGTGATTGAATGCGAATTGTGTCACACTTTAATATTTATGACAAAACGGCCAGTTGGCCTTTAGGGGTCATCCGACTATATTTAACCTTTACTGACAGCATTTCCGAGCATATATTTTTTTCTTGTAATTATATTCTTCAACTCAAGGCTGGCATTTCCTTGTCAATATTAGAGCACAACAAAATATTACCCAGTGCATTGCATTTTTGATATGACCATCTGAGGCATTTTTCCATTAAATTTTTATTTTTCCTTTTTTTTACTCACACTTTTGTATTGACTTTTGAGCACATAGACATATATATCAACCACAAATACCGCAATTCACATGTAGGAAAACTCAATCAAACGGTTAATCGACTTGTGATGCGTCCCAGCAACGAATCTCTTAACCATTCCATTACTCGCACCACAGCGGCTCCACCAAGTCCCCAGTCTCCACGCAACATTCCAGAAGTGTTGGCCCTGTCAATAACCCTTTTTGATTGTTGTTGTTTTCAACCATAAAATGTCAATAATATGTTTGCTATTTGCGCTTCCTTAATGACCTGTTTGCCCTGCATTGAACTGGCTTAATGTCAATAGGCCATAATAAATATCAAATTGCTTTTTCGTAGAGCTTTCCAGCTGGTCTTTCATTTTTTACAGTCTTTTCTAATGTTTAAAGAATGCTTTGCTTATTGTAATTAAAAATGAGTTGAATAAAAAATGGCTTATAAAGTTGATGGAATTTTTGTGCGCTGCATATGGAAAAATGTACGAAAATTGATTAAGCAAATGGATTTTTTACAGCACTGGGAAGATTTCTACTTCCTGTTAAATATTTGCTGAACACCAAAAAAAACTTTGATGAAGTTGATAAACAAAGAAAAAGTATTCCAAATTACACTCAGCTAAATTGAATCCAAACAGTCAATATTTCAAGGTAACTGAAAGATTTTTCCGGAAATTGTTAATGAACTTCTTACAAATGCGACATTTCCAAGCTGACAGCAGCTGTCCGAGATGTCAATTTAGAATAACAGATTTATTAATAGTTCCACAAAGTTTGTTTGGATGAAATAAAATCTTTATTTAGCAATGAAATAATATACAGCACAGCCTTGAGCAATTCAACATAATTCAAGTGATATTTCCACTTCAACGCAAATTGATAACAATTAAGTTTTTGCCCACAAAAACAAACAAATTTATTTGATTTAATTTGCTGTGCTTTTTGGTTATTGTTGTGGCTTAATTTCAATATTATTTCAAGACCACATTCAATCACAGCGTTTTGCATCTTGTTTGGAACAGTAGTTGACAGCTGCCTGTGTGCGAGATTTAATGAAATGTCGGAAGAATGCTACAAAATAAGTTAAACAAGTTAAATTAAACAAAACTAATGAAGTGTGTGTGGGTGGGTGTGTGTGTGGGTGTTGTGCCTGATGCATGAGTACTCGGCTCCTGCTATGCGGTGGCAAGACAGACGTCGCTGTGTCCTGGCCTGGCACCGCACGTTGCCTCCCTTTGTGGCCAGCAGGAGTACACAGAGTGCACAACGATGTTGTAATTTCTGGCTACCTTCTTTCAAAATGATATAATGCTGCCTCATGCCACAGCGACAAGAATAACACTGCCACTCGAAAGTACAGCAAACTTTTGCACGTCGATTTTTTGATACTCTACGCAAAATGGAGCTCAATTTGCAAACTTTTCAATGTGATAAATTTTATGAAATTTATTGAGAATTTTTTTTAGGTATAAGAATGTAGAATATATTTTTTGTTCGTCACAAGTTTTTCGGAAATGCCTTGTTCAAAACCCAACACATTTTGTGATTTAGTTTTGCAGCGCCCTCGGCGAGGGTATTACAATGTGGCATCCACAACCTCTCACTTATTTAAATTTGTATGTGTGTGTGCGAGTGTGTGTGTGTGTGTGTGGTCTGAGCTTGTTAGCTGAAGATGCTTAGCTCTATGGCGGATGAGATGCTAGCGTTATTCTGTATGCTGCTCCAGCACAACACTTGGCTGGCTGCGGGGCAGCAAAATGCGCAAGCGGAAACAATTAGCGTTGTAGCATTATTTGTAACAGGCTGTTTGCCCTGGCAAACCTCGCCTCGCCTCGCCTCGACTTGGCTTGGTTTGCCTTGTCAGTAATTAAGTGTCTCATTAAAAAATGATAAATTTAAATGGGACAATCTTTCACAATACTCTCACAGACTGTCTCAAGTGCGCTTAAAGAAATTACGCCAATTTTATTCTCTGCACAAAAATTTAACGAGCTCTCCAAAAACTTGGCTCTTTCGCTGGCCCGTAAAAGTTAACCAAAAACTATACATGTCTTATTTGGCTTACATCCTCGTTTTGTTTTTTTTTTGTTGTTTTTTTTTTTTTGTTTTGTAATCTACAAATTGGCGCCTTAAACCCTTTTCTGGGACGCGCTTCCCTTTTTCGCCCATCAAATCTCAAACTTTTCCGGCTGGCCAAATTCAACGTCTTGTCTTTCTTGACTTTCAAACTTTAAATTGTTAAAATAAAAATAAGAAAAAGAAAAGAAATGTACAAAAAAATAAAAGGAAAAACAATTTGATGCCTGAAAGTTGCAAAGTTTTCGTTTCTGGCTTTGATTGAATTCCATTTCAAGTTCATCGTTAGCATTTATGAGCAGCTACCATAAACATTTCTGCCTATAAAAATAAATATATATATATATAATATATATATATATATATATATATGTATATATTTATAAATTAAGAACTTTGATATATATGCACACATAAGTGCGAATAAATCCAGAGTTTCCACAAAATGTACATACTTTTGTTGCGTTGAACCAAAATTTGCATAATTTAAGAACTATTCAAACATTTACGAAACAAAGTTAAACAAAAATGAGCTGCAACTGCAACTGCAACGGCAACAGTGCCATTGAAATTGAATTAAAATAAATCCCTGTAATGTGCGCTGCCAGCTCAAGTGGCATTAAAATTCATTAAATATTGAATGCACTTCTTGCCATCTCTTTCTAGCACACAAAGTGCATATAAATAAATCAGTATAAATACAGAAACACTCTTTTTCCATTTCCGTTTAATTGCTTTAAATAACTTTTTTGGCAAAAAGAAATTAAAATAACAATAGCCGAATTTAAATTGAAGCTCTTTATTCTTGTAGTCCTGAAATAACACTCGTCGACGGGATTAACAAGGGATTTAAAATCATATAATAATAAAGAATTAAAAAAAAAAAAACTCTATTTTATACATTGGCAGAAATCCATTTTCTGAAACATGTTTAAATATTTAAACAATGATTTTTGCTGCACGAATAGTTTCGACTTGATAGTTATATAACCACAATTTCCTCATGAAAATCTCCAGTTCTAAAATATTGCAATTTATAATCCACACGTGTTTGCGCCAAAAAGCAGGCCAAACATTTTTATCAATTTTCCAAAGCCGTGGTAAGCCGGTTGTTGGGGAGGGGTGTGGGTGCGGTTCAGACAAACAGGGGGCAAAGTGTAGCTGCAGGCTATCAGTAAGCTGGCCGGATTGAGCAAAGTGGCAGTGGCGCGTGATTATGCCACGCCACAAAATGGAGCAGCCGGCAGAAGATGATAGACACGAAGCTGCTGCTGCTGCTGCTGCTGGCCAACACTTGGCCTGCTATTGGCCATAAAAGACTTGAGCGATTAGTTGCAGAACGTGCAGTGCATGCGATGTTCCCAATGTTGCCACAGATGGCATCAACCCACGCGTGCAACGCCCGACCTAAAGCCAAGCTCAACAAAACCGCCAAAGGCGTCTGTTGGGGGCCAGTGGGGGCTCTAAGCCGAGTTGGTCATTTCGTTTGGCTCGTGGGATTTACCAAGAATACCACATTGTCGCTTTCAGCTGCAACCACACATTGCCAAAAATAGCATTTAAATTGTTTTTGTACAAATGTTGTAATTGCCAAAACATGTGTTTAACAACCAATCGGAACACGCCCACTTGTGGTCGACCACTTGGGATCCACTTGTTTATTCTATATTACTCTTCTTCTTCTTCTTTTTTTTGGGCTAGTAAAAATGCTTGTAACACTCTATTCCCAAGTGGCAAAATGAGTAAGTTGGTTTTAAACTTATTTGACTATTTTTGCATTAAATAAATTTTGATTTGCTCAACTTATAATATTAAATTTTAATAAATTGAGCTTGAAGTAGTTTAAAAAAATTGTTTAATTAATTAAGTACATATTAATTTATTTCACAAAATAATACAAAATCAATATTTGTGCAATTTTACATATTTTTACGATTATTAAATATTATGTTCATTTATTTCACAAATTTTGTTTGGAATTTACTTGACTATTTTTGCAGTAGATAAATTTGGATTTGGAAAACTTATAATATAAAATTTAATAAATGAAGCTTGAATTAGTTTTGGGAAATTGTTTTATAAATGTAATATATTTTAATTAATTTTACAAAATTTCGAAAAAAAAAAAAACGCAGTGCAACTCAACATTATCCAAAATAGGTATTTGTGCAATCTTAAAATTTTTTCTTCGATTATAATTATAAAATAAAATAATAATATTTAATAAATTAAGCTTAAATTAATTTAATTTTTTTTTTATAAAATTTAGAATATATTGATTTATTTCACAAGATTAAGAAAAAACACAATGAAACTCGAAGTTACCCAAAATAGGTATTTGTGCTATTTTCCATTTATTTTCTTCGATTATTGATTATTATTTTTATTTATTTCACCAAATTTCGAAGAAAAAAAGGCAAAGAAAGTTAAAATCAGCCAATATCAGCATTTGTGCAATCTTAAATTTTTTTTCGATCTGTTTATTATATTTATAAGAAAGCAAAGACATCTGCTTAATAAATATAAATATTAAATAAAATAATATAATTTTGTAAATTAAGTTTATTGTAGTTTAAGGAAATTGTTCAATAAATTTAGTATAAATTGATTTATTTCACAAAATTCATCCAAAATCGGTATTTGTGAAATCTTACATTTTTTTTATTTAGATTATTAAATGTTATATTAATTTATTTCCAATATTATTAATTATTATTTTAATTTATTTCACAAAATTTCGAAGAAAAAAGGGCGCAAAGAAAGTCAAAATTGTCCAAAATCTGTATTAGTGCAATCTTACATTTTTTGTCGATCTGTAAAATATATTTACAAGAAAGCACAGACATCTGTTTTACATTATGACTGAGGCTTTTCATCTCAGCTTAAGTTGCTCCACAGCTGGAAACGAGTCATTTTGTAGTTCAAAGATTCCCATGGCAACAATTTGGCTTGTTTCTTTTGATTTATTGGACAAACCATAAAACGTGTGAAAATTTCGACTAATTGCCTTGTGCAGACATAAGGAAATTGTGTGTGTATAAACTGTGTGTGTGGAGAGTGGTTGTGTTGCCATTTCTTTACCTCTCTGCCTGCCTCTCTCCCCCCATCTATCGTACTTTGCTTATAGGTGTTTTTTTTTTTGTGCATTTGGATTGCAGCTTGTGGGTCATTTGGTCGATGCGATTAGCTTGTGTGGCTTTAGCTTTGGATTTGACCCGATGTGATTACCCACTAGCCACGTCCACACACTATGTGTGTGTGTGTGTGTGCGGAAGTGGAAGTGCGCCGACGACATTAAGCTGGAACTGGCCAATTAAGCACACCAAATGAGCAGCAATCTTTTGACTCAATGATGCCTAAAATGGTCCTAAGGCCACACCTTGACCACTTCTGCCTGGCCTGGCCAGCAACGCAAGTTCATTTTGAGGCATTAAGCCTGACTGAACCAGAGTTAATGAAGCAAATACACTCAAAGAAAAGAAAGGCAGAAATATTGGTCAGCTTTAAGCGCTCAACTTCTGAGCTTTGCCATACTTTCTCTCAGTGCATGTGTTATTTGAACGGCTTTAAGTTTTTTTTTGTGCAAAGGACCCTTCACTTGCAGCGCCCGAAAATGCTGTGGCAACTGTTTCAGATATCAGTGGCAGCCAGCCGAACCCAAAACCAGCTGCAACATATTAACTTTCAACTGAAGCGCGGCGAACATTCAGCGGTCTCAAATTGTGTCGCTGATGTTGATCGCGGTTTTCTGAGCTGTCCAAAAACCCGTTTCAGTGTCAGTTGCCTGCTTAGCAGTTACTTGCCCCCCCTTCGCAATCCGCTCTCCTCTCCTCTTCTGTTAGTACCTGCTGTTGACTGGTCACGGTCCAGGTTTCCTTTGTTGTCATTTGATTGCATTTTTAACGCTTCACGCCAGTGCTTCCATTCCACACAATAGCCACGCCCCCCCTTTGTCGCCGTTTGCCCCCTCTTTTGAACCTTCTCTGTTTATATTCTGTGTGCAAATCTGCTTTGAAGTGCAGCAAGTGGCAAGCATTCACTTCTTCATCTCTGGTTGCTCCCGCTTTAGTTTAATTGAATTGCAAATGCCGCAAAGCTGCTGAATTGCTTGCAACAAGCTGCAACTTTGGTGGCCAGCGAGTCAAGTGCATTTTGCCAAGCTCTTTCAAAGCCAACAAAGAGATATATATATTTTTTTTTTTTGTATGTGTGCAGTTGATTTAAGCCATGTATGAAAGAGTTTGGCTATATTTATGTTCGGATCGGGCAAAACTTTGTCCAAACTTCACCAAATTTGGTTTTATTTTTTATTTTCGTTTTTTATAAAATTTATAAGTTGTCTGACTTTATAAACTTTACCTATTCCATAATATGAATTTTGCTGTTATAAAATAAATAGAATATTTTTTGAACTTAACAAAATTTCTCATTATTTTTTATTTTTGTTTCTTATTAAGTTTTATAAATTGTCTGACTTTATAAACTTTAACTAATCTATAATATGCATTTTTTTGTTTTGCATAAATAGCATATTTTTTTATTTTTATTTTTATTTTTGTTTCTTATTAAGTTTCATTAGTAGTCAGACTTTATAAAATTTGACTAATCCATAATATGAATTTGGCTGATATTTATTTATGGCATATTTTTGCAAGCTTAACTTTCTCGACTTTAAATTCCATATATATCACTCCTGATAATCCAAATTCAGCATACAGATTATTTCGTCTGTTATTTTCTTTTTCTTTTTTATAAATTGCCAGCCATTTTGTGGCTGCGCATAATTTAACACTTTTTGGAGCTGAACTAACAAACAAGCCAGCCAGCAACTCATAAAGCCAGATCACGCAGTGAACCCATAAATAAGAGTGCAGGTCAAAATTTGCTTTAAACTTGGCTAACCATTAAAGTCGAAAACTTTTTGCTTGCCACATTACAATAACAAAAACACAAATCTAAAGCGCCCCAAAAATTATATATATTATATTGTAATATAATTTCTCGAGCGTAAATCTAATTTATCAATTTGTGTGTGTGCCGAAAAAAAAAAAGACGTCGGCGAGCAAAGCGCCAAATCGAATAAAAGGCCAGCAAAAAAAGGTCCAACAAAAAAAAAAAACAACAAAAAGAAAGGAGAAACAGAAATCGGCCGCAACATTTGCTGCCAAATCAGAGAATTGGACAGAATGTGGGATATTTTAGCCAGCTTCTGCTCTCTCTCAATGATGAACGTGCCGCAGGCCTTGTGGTAATTGGCAATAAATGTGTTCATGAATTTTAATGTTGGCTCGACGGACAGCAAAAAGCAGCAACACCCCAAACCCCCCAACTCCCCATCCCAATTCGCACTTTGAGGTTACAAATCGAGCCACGCCTACGCGTCCCGCAAATAACTCATAATATTTGGCCAGCTGCTTTCAGTTTTAGCCTTTAGTATGAAATTTAATGTAATTTGATTTTCGGTCCACACACACACACACACACGCACAAATATTGAGATTTATTTCATTTTGAATTGTGTGCTAAAACGAGACATGTTTTTCCATTAAACCAAATACAATTGAGTCAAAAGCAAATGAACACATTTGCACACAGCGAGTGTGTGTAACTTAATCGGGCCCATAAGCCAACAGCAGAAGGACTTAGCCCGCCCCCGCCACACCACTCCAATGTGAAGAGATTGCCATGAATATGTAGCGGGCACTTTTGGCCATTTGCGAGCCATTCGAGCCATGTGTCGTCGCTGTAAGTTTTGTGCAACTTTTCGGTTTGATTTATCATATTCAATTACAAAAGTGGTGCACGTATTAAATGGCCGCATCCGCATCCGATTGTGTTAAGCGTATGCGGCGTATGAGTAATTTAGTTCCCCCCCACCCCTGCTGCGTCTCTCTCTGGTTTCACTGACTGCTTCCGGCATATTCTGTTTGCATTCGCATAGGCAAATGGCTTGGCTTAAATATCAAGAAAATGCGACGAAGGCCAAGTAAAATATGCACGCTGAAAGCTGATATCAGCAACTATTTTAGCTCAAGTGGTCTCCCCCGTTCCCTTTGTAAACCCTCACCTCCCTTTGCTATACTCTTTAGGCCAATTCGCGTGCTCGAACCGGCAATACGAATCGGCGGCCCACAAAGCAAACAAACTTTGCCAAAGTCCAAATGGAGCGTGTGGAAAGTCAGCTGGCAGCTTGGTTAACTTCCACATAAGTGTGTGTGTGTGTGTGTGTGTGTGTGTGTGTGTGTGTGTGTGTGGGCGTGCCTCTGCGTGCGGCCTGCTCACAAATCTTCAGTTTCTTTAACGAGGTTGACAGATGCTGACTTCTGGGGTTAACCACTCAACTGCGGTTCTGCTCCTTCTGCTTTGTGGCAAGTTTTCATTTTCATTTTGCAGATTAATTTCTAACTTGATTTTTGTTTATATGATATTTCTTATAAAGTAACAGCTTTTTGTTTACTTTATCAAAGTTGATAACTCGGATTAAAAATATATATTTGCAGAACTTGAAAATAAATTGAAAGTTTCAATATCAAAGTTTTTAAATATCGATGACCAATTAAATTAGTTTGCTTAATAAATCCAGCAACTCAAATAAATCTATTTGGTATTAATTTTGATTGATTTTGTTTATATGATATTTCCTATTAATTAATAGCTTTTTGTTTACTTTATCATAACTTGATAACTCAAATTTAATAAAAAGCTTTGGAAAACTTTAAAATATTTTGAATTGAATTTAAATCAAAGATTAAAATATCGATGACCAATGAATTAATGTTTTTAAATAAATCTAGCAACCCAAACAAATCTATTTGGTACAGAGAAGTTGCCCTCGACTATATAAATTTCACACAGTTTAAGCCTTACGTTAAATTGCACTTTTTGAGATTGTGCAGCAATCCCCAAGTTAAATTGAATTTGCAGAGCAACCAAAAAAAAAAAAAAATACGACATAAAAAAATAAAGAAAAAAGAAAAGGAAAACGAAAATCGAGCTTAAAATTGAAAATATGGCGAGAAGTTTTTTTTTTTATTATTTTGTTCTCTTAAACGTAACTCAAGAAAACTGTCCTCTTTTGTTATTTTTTTTTTGTGAGTTTTTTTTTCTTTTTGGCCGCAAGGCTGCAGCAGGCGCAACTTTGGTCTCGGCTGCTGTCGCAATTTTTCACTTTTACCGCAACAACTTTGCAGAAATATTACTCAAAGGGGAGCGGCAACATCAGACGCAGCCTCAGCCGCAGCATCAGCCGCAGCATCAGCATCAGCAGCAATATCCTGACAGCAAATCCGAGGAGCACACAATGCATAAGGTGGCGACGATGAGACGCAAACTTGACAGTTGCTGCCTGTTCGCCGGTTATGGGAAATGAAAAATATGCTGCACATAAATCCTGCGGCACACACAGCCCCAGCAATGTGCACTGTATCTGTCGAGGTAGCATTGCGAAAAATTCTTATGAAAATTAAATATGGAACTTTCATGTTGCATTTTTCGTGTTGCATATTTGGCTTTCAGGCAAATTGAGTGTGTCCGCGAACACTGAGAACGCATTATAATATCGCGCTTAGTTTTACATTTAGCTCTTTCTTTTTTTTCCATTTTTTTTTTGTCCGACCACATTGTGTGTGTTATATGTGTGTGTGTGTGGTGTGGCTAATTTATGCAGAGCGCAGTGCTGTGACAGTGCCACGAGACCACCGCAGTTTATCGCCGAGCGCACCAGTGTCCAGCGATGGCGACCACAAATCACTGAGGTCAAAAAATGGGGTTGAGCCCAACCCACATTGACTAAAACTCGAACATGTGTTAAAATAAAAGCAACAACGGTAACAGCAGCTGCAAGTGCAACTGCAACTGCAACAGCAACTAAAACTAAAATAACTACAACGAAAACAGTGAACAACTATGTCAACATCTGACACCACGTTGATTTCAATTTAAACGGCTAACACTCAGTGTGTGTGTGTGTTAGTGTGTTGGTCTACATGTAAATGTGATTGCGGGTGTGGGTGTTGGTCTGAGTGTGAATATGTGCATTTGGGAGTATGTGGTTTTCTAAACAGATTAGCAACAGTGGACATGTTATAACAAAACATATCATTTGTAAAAACAAATATTTTATAAAGATTTTGGAATAAATCTGAAACAAAAAAATTAAATTTTAAATTAATTAAGCTTTGCTTTATAAATAAGAATTTTTACGAAAAAAATTTATTATTAATTATGGCTTGTTTATTTATAAATGATTTATGTATAATGAGTAGGAAATTCATTTAAATGATTAAGTAAAGAAATAAATTATACTATTATAAATAATTAATTAAAAATTTTAAAATATTATATTATATATTATATGTTTATATAGGGATTTTGAAGAACAAATTATATATTTATTTATAGCTTGTTTTTTTATACTGACTAGAATAGCTTGGCTTTTTTATAATGACCAGAAAATTAATTTAAATTAATGAAAGAAATAAAAAAAAATATTGTAAATAGTTTTCAAAGCGTTTAATTTTAATATACTCTAATAAAAAAAACGATTAAAAATTTTATTTAAAATTTAACAAAAATAATAAGAAATAAAATTTGTATACATAAATTAGAATTGACCAGGAAATTTATATAAATACTATAATGAGGAGAAAATTAATATGAATCGATTAATGAGATAAATAAATGCCTATATTGTAAATATTTTTCAATCGGTTAAACTCTGATAAAGATTAAAATTCAGTATGAAAAAAAATTTCTAAACAACTTACTATTAGTTTTGGCAAACTAACTATTTTACTTACTATGTATTTAAAAAGGAAATTCAGGGCAACTCCCAGTCGAGCTGACACGACTAGATCTATGTTAAATAGTTCCCATTTAGACTATTGAAAAAGTTTAAAATGCCCAAGTGGAGCAAACACAGTGACTGCAGGGGTGTTAAAAAGTTGAATTAGTTTGGCACTGCGGCCAAGTGTTTAGCTGTAATTAAAACCCACACTAATTGCCACTCTAAAAACTTAAAACTAAAAAAAAAAATTTGAAAAACTAAATCCTTTTTTTTTTTTTTTTTGTATATCTATTACAGATGCTTTTAAAGTGGCTGCTGTTCAGCCTGTGCATAATGCCGGCCCTGTTCAGCAATACGAGAAGGAAGTGCCCCATGGAATGCAACTGTAGCATTGATGATTTGGATCGTTATCAGGCCATCTGCACGAAAGGTAAGTGGCACAATAAGTGCAAATGGACGTCGAGCGGAAAAAGGCCCTACACACAGAAACTGTGTGTGTGCCTGAGTGTGTGTGTGTGCAAATTATGCAGTAGTACGAGAGTTGTGCCATGTAATCCACAGTTGCGGCAATTGTGGATGTGGTTGTAGTGCATCATTAGGATAACATCATAATTATAGTGGTATTTTTGTGCTCGCAAATACCCAGTCTGCCATTCGGTTCGATTTATCAGCTGGGGAATGCTACAATTTATCTACATATATTAGCAAAGAGGATGCTTTAAGGATTGGCCATTCATCGTTTCCCTTTTTGAATTGCTCGACAATTTCAATTTGTTCAACTGTCATTTGCCGTTTTGTCTGGCAGTCTGCTATTTTTTCTCTTTTTATTTTTGTACTTATGCCAAAAATCTATAATTTCAATTTAACGCTTGTTTGGTTAGCACACACACATACCCACACACACACACATTGAAAGTTCTTTAGTCCTTGAATGTGCTTTGAATGCGAAGCTTCTCTCGTTTTAATTTCATTTAACAAATGTCTGTGTAGTATTGAAGGGTCTGCCATTGGCAGCGAGTAAGAAAACGAACTCAGTTTCAATTTGAAGATTATTCAGCCTGCATTAGATATGCTCCTTATGTGTATGGAATGTATTTAAAATGCCAGTTACTTTTAGTTATATATTATATGTGATTATTTTTACTGCCTTTGCAAGCGAAATGTTTTCTAATTAAATTCTATGATTATGTGTAATTTTAAATCAAATTGCGTGTGCAAAGACAACTTTAAGCAAGTAAGCACAAAATTCGCTAAGAATAAATAAGAATAAATCCGAAAATAATAATCATCACAAAAGATGTTCTAATGAGCAAACAGCACATCCATCTAATGTAAAATACATTTTCAGCGAACTTTGTGCAACTGCAACAATACTCGTAAATAATAACAAAAAGTTATTTTTATTAGTTATTTATTATATGTGAATTGAAAAAACTCCCTTTTCTTTTTCTGTCTTTGCAAGCGAAAGGTTTTCAAATTAAATTCTACGATTATGAATATTCACATGAGTAATTTTAAATTATTGCGTGACAAGTTTATAAGTAAGCATTTTTTGCGCAAAATTCGCTAAGAATAAATTAAAAAATAATAAACATAATAAAAGTTGTTCTAATGAGCAACCTCGCACATCCATCTTTTGTTGAATACATTCTTAGCAAACTCTGTGCAACTGTGCAACTGCAACAATACTCGTAAATGCCAACAACAAAAAATTTGCTGGTGCGCTAAAATATGTTACAATCAGCGTTAATGCCATGCATTTTTTATGAAAATTCGCACATCGCGAGCAGAGGTCATATATACCATATATATATATATATATACATACACATCTATATCAAGCCCCAAACAATGCGATGCGAACACAATAATGCAACTTTAAACGCACACAAAAACTTACATATATACATATATATATATATATATATATGTATACATATTTATTCATGAATGCATTGCGAAAGAGAATATAATAAAAGTAGACAACAAATGCGGTTACAAAATTGTATGCGATATACAAATGGCTGGCGAGTGGGCGGGGGGTAAAACAGTTGTTAAAAGGATAACTGCTAACTGTAATTTTTGTATAGAAACTAACCGAAAACATTGTAAGATAAAAAAGACAAAGGGGGGAGGGAGGCATTGTTGGGGTACTGCATTTAATGATCTTGTTGTGGCATTGTTACGCATTACTCATTGTTCGCCAGGCTGCGCTGCATAAATTTAGCTTTTTGCATTTATATAACAGTGAAATCAAATTGTTTTAGTTTATTTGTATCGCTATTTAATTGCTTTTGCAGGTGGGCTGAGCTCCTTGTCTGCGATTCAGCTGGATGTTGACGTCAAGGTAATCATTATACGTGGTCCTCGCAACTCGATAACCATTGGACCCGCACTCCGGCAGTTTATGCAGCTGCAGGAGTTACGCATCACGGACTGTAATCTGCCAGCGATTGGTTCCGAATCCTTTTGGGGACTTAAATATCTGCGCATATTAGGTGAGTAATCAATGGTTTATGGCCTCTTTCAATTTAAGCAGCTGCGCATAGTTAAAAACACTCACACACACACCCACACACACCGGAGCCGAAGCCGGAGCGGCGATATGCAAATGACACAACCAAAAAACGGGGCGACTCCAAATGTGGCAAGCGTTGCGGTTGTCCTGCAGCATCGTAAAAGTCAACGCAAATAAAAGTGCGACTCGCAAAATGTTGAATGTTCGCTGAGTTGTTGCGGTTTACAGCGGAATGCGATACCTTTTGAGTGGGTATCCTCACTTCTTCAACTCTTCCGTAACACATAGTTGAATGTCAAGCTAAATCTTCTGCAAATACCCAAGCTTTGCTGCTTTTTCTTACGAATATTCAACGTCATATAAAAATCATGAGCTTCTAAAAAAGTAGCATAAAAATATTTATGTTAGATTTGTGAACGAAATTTTATTGGTTGGAAGTGTTCTAATACGTTGAGCAAAAATATAAAATCTAAGATTTCTAGCTCACTTTTAAAATTTTGTAATAATCTGAAAGCGTTATTTAGAATTTTTATTAAATTTATTAACACTGCATATCATAACACAAAGTAAGCAATAAATCTAAGATTTTTGCTCACTTTTAAATTTTGAAATAATCTGAAGAATTTTATTAAATTTTATATTTGTATTTTATATCATAAAACAAAGCTTATCAACCAACTCAAAAATCAGCTTTCAAGTGTATTGAATTTTCGGCATTTGATACATTTCTTATATGTCAATAAAATTGAAATTGATGCGGCACACACAGCGAAAAGCGGCCCACAAATAAAATAAGATTGGGCCAAAAATCAAAAGTAAAAGCCCAAACCCGGCAAATACATCGATATTTCCAACTTGTTTATTTGGGTTTTATGTGCGCTCGTCTGTCTGTCTGTTTGTTTGTTTGTTGTGCACAACACAACACAGCCCCAGGAGCAGCAAGCGTGGCCCCCCAATTATTTAAATGCGCGCATTTTTTTTTTTGGTTCACTCTTGCCAAAAGTTGAAAGTCAAAAAAAAATACTTCAACATGCAAAGCAAACAAAGTTGCCACTGCAGTTGCAAATGTTTGCCTCTATTCAGCGAACAAATGGCACTTTTTTTCTCTTCTTTTTATATATTTTCTGTGCCGCGTCTAGTTTCTATTTAAATTAATTTTTTGGCAATTGTTTAAAATGTTAAGGAAGGCGTGCCATGCTGCAGCTGCTCCGTGCTCCCAGTGTCCCTCCAAACTGACACAATGCCAGACAGAAAACTGGAGCAAAAGTTTGCTCTCCTGGCTTTTAGCTAAAAATGCTACTCATGTTGCCTAGACAAAGGGGCGTATGTGTAATTTGTTTTGTGTGCTGTGCTGTGCTTTATCTGCGGCAACTTTGTTTTTAAATGGGGCAACAACGTATTGAAGTCAAAAATAGTCCTTATATCTGTGTGTATGTGTGTGTGTGTGTGTTTGTGTGTGCTTTTTCCTGCAGTTTGTTTTAAACTTTCTTTTGACGTTTGTTTCACAAGTACAATTGCATTCAACTCGTTGTGCACCGAATTGTCCTTTATTTACTCTTTTGGTTTTTCCATTTATTTGCACCCCAATACAAATATTTACACCATGATAAGCAACAAAAAGACTTTGTGGTTGCAAAAAAAAAAAAATAAAAAAAATTGCAATTTGCGCAGCAAATGAACATTTATACTTTGTATACATCATATAAATAATATCATATTCCACTTTATTAAAATCAACCACGCCTGAAAAAACTGTTGCATACTTTTATGCCATCAATGACCGCTGAAACAAACAACTATACAAAATAATAATAAAAAAAAATAAATAAAACCTGAATGTCAATGGTTGATGGCAGATCTATCGAAGAATAACATCACAAACATAACGGAGAACAACTTTCGTGGTCAGGATAATCTGCATGAATTGGATTTATCAAAAAATAAAATATTACGCATGGCCAGCTCAACATTTCGCCATCTGACGGTGAGTAGTTTGGCCAATATCCATTTTTGAATTTTTCATTTATTTTATTGCAGCGCAAAAAATGCCATTAAGAATGTAGAACAAAATTATTCAATGAATATTTAAGGTAAACAAACGCACAAAAATTGAGAAGTTGCGAATAAATGTATGAAACATTTTTGCAGAATAATGTTTTGATAGCTGTCAGCAAATTCTGTGATATCGATAGGTTTAAAATTAGATCTTAAATAGTTACTACCAAGCAACATTTTGATTAATAAATAAACAACCAAATATCAACATTAAATATTTTGAAGCTAAAACTAAAATTTATAAAATTAAATTTATCGCTAATAAAACGATGAACATCGAGAAAAATTTAACTAATTAAGAAATGGCTTAAGCTATTTGAAAATAAACTGCTGAAAATAAACTACTATTTCGAACTCCAAGAAAAAAATACTATTTAGAACACAAAGGCTATTAAAAAATAAACTGCTGAGTTTTTTAAAATAAAAATACTAATTAGAACTACAAGTAAAAAATACTAGTTAGAAAATCAAGGCTAATTGAAAGTAAAAAAATATTTAGAGCTTTACGTAAAACAAATAATATTTGGGCAAGGCAAGGCTAAAAAATTTGTAATTTTATTAAAATATGAGTTATTAAAGAAAATGTAAGATGACTATTTTGAGTTAAACAAGAATGAAAATTTATCTAAGGCAAGTTTAAACCAAAGTTAAATTGCTGATAACTAAATTGTATAACAGAGTTTAACATATTAGTTTACAACTAAATTGGTTTATATAGAAAAATACAAATACCTAAAACGTGAATAACTATTTTGGTACTTCTGGCCAAATTCTGATACCATTCAATAAACCAAATTTTGCAGTGAAAGAGGTAAATCGAATATGAGAGAAGATTTCTGCAGACTGCAGAGTTTTGTAGTTGCTTTTGAGCCACTTTGTAATAAATATCATGGAATTTTTAATAGTCTGAACCAAAAATTGGTTGGCTGCCTGCAAATGAAAGTTTCTACGTGCCTGAATTAAAGTTTGCTGTTGCTGTTGCTGTTGCAGTTGCAGCTGCAGCTGCAAGTGAAACTAAAGCTTTTGCTTTTGGTGCTGCTGCTTTTGGCTTATGCCTTGTCGAGTTCAACGGAAGTGTCAGTGCACAAAACTTGCAGCAGTTTCTTCAATTTGCTTTCGATTTTGTTGTTTGCCCCGCTGCTGCCAGTTGTTTGCCACTTCCTCTCTCTCTCTCTCTCTCACTCACTCTCTCTGCCCGCTGTGCGTACTTGTAACGGTATCTCTCAGTTCCTTTGCGTTGCAAAGTTTCTACCATTTTTGCACTGAGTCTTTTGATTTTGTTACAAACTGTGTCAAGCAGTGGCAGAGAGACCTGATTAAGCAGCAAATGGCCAAAAAATGTTCACATTTTTTTTTGGCAATCAGTATATTTATTTACAATCCGTGAAAATCCGTTCAGAAAGGGTATTTAGTTTTCGGCAAAACTGAAGTTAGCAAATTTAGTTTCCGGTCCGAAGCGCAACTTGGCATTTTGGATTTATAAATTATTATTAGCCCAGAATTTTGCTCGTTGCTCGTCGCATAAAATATTATTATTAATTTGAGTTTGCTGCGTGGCCATTAAAATAAACTTTTGACTCTATTTTGGGGATAACAGGAATTGCGACGTCTTAATTTGAATGATAATTCAATTGTGGAGCTTGTGCAGCGCAACTTCTTCATGCTAAGCAAACTGAAGTACCTGGACTTGAGCGGAAATCCGCTCCAGGATTTACAGCCGGATGTGTTTCGCGATGTGTCCGTGAGTATTGCCCAAAATACACAATAGCTACAACTGAAAACTGTTATTGAAACTGTGCCTTTTTGCAGGAGCTGAAAGTGCTCAAATGCCGCAATTGTCAGTTGAAAAAAATCAATCCTCAATTGTACAATTTATTGCCGCTTTTAACCGAATTGGATATGGGACGCAACGAGGTATGTCGTCAAAGAAACAAACAATGGAAATCCTCTCAACCATTTGCCAATTATTTCTTGTTATTGTTGTTGTTGTTGTTTCTTCTTGCAGTTCAAATTCCTTGACAAGGATGAATTTCGCGACGTGAAGCGTCTCACAAAAGTTTTACTCGATGGCAATCAATTGTCTGTGGTTGTGGACCAACTCTTTCGCATGCAGAAAAGTCTTAATCACTTGGGTGCGCCACATAGAAATAGCAGTCATTAAGCTTACATCTCAAACCCCCCTAACCCCCTCTCTCTCACTCTCTCTCTTTCACCCCATTTAGATTTATCGTATAATCGTTTGGCCAAAGTACCAAATGATTCGTTCCTGCAGCTGACCAATCTCACATTTCTGGACCTCTCCTACAATAAGCTGGTGCGTCTGGAGCCGCAGTCGGTGCGCAGCTTAGGCAACTTAAAGTCGCTGAACATCAGTGGCAATGTCCTTATGGACTTAAGGGATATGCATGAAACATTTGAGGTCAGTTTTCAATCGATAAGATCTATAAAATTAAAGCCGCTCAGAATTCCGCTCTGATTCCGGATTCTGATTCTGATTGAGTGCTTCGCCAATCCATCAATTAATGTTGGAAACTTGTTTTTTTTTTTGGCTTGTAGCTGATACCGGACTTAACGCATTTGGCCATTGCGGATATGGGTCAACTGCCTGTTGGTTTGCTAAAACCATTTCGACAGTTGCGCTATTTGAATATTTCTGGCAATTCATTGGACAACATGGCATTGCAGGTTATCAATCCGTGTCGACAGCTTGAGGTAAGTTTCCCCTCCACCTCCCTCTCTCTACCTCTCTGATTGTATAAACCAATGTAAAGTTATTGCCTTACACAAAACACACACTCTCCTCAAGTCTTTTGTGATTTCACAAGGAGCATCTATTTTTGTTGTCCTTGTTATCCTTGTTGTGTGTGGAAAATTGTATATTTATTTGGTTGTTGATAACTTTTCGGCAAATTGCAAACGTATTTCAACAAGATGCATTGACAAAATCTCATTTCTCTTGTTGCCTTTTTTGGAATTCTCAATTTTCTGTTTTAGTTTCAGTTTCAGTTGCAGTTGCAGTTTGTGCTACTTGTGCGAATCGCACAACAAGAAAATGCATTTATTTTGTAATTGTGCCTAAGCCAACTTTGGCTGACAGTCTACATTTCTGTAGTTTTTGGTCTGTACAAGGATACAGTTGTACAACGTGTGTCCTTCCTCCTTGTCACTCTCTCTCTTTTTAATGTACAAAGCATTGTTTTCATTGTTGCATTGTCATTGTTTTTACACACACTCATTGCAATTGTTAACAAGGTGTTTGAAGAAATTGTGTAAAGGGCAGATTTTAAAGAGTACAACTTGAAGAGCGATGAAGTGAAAGAGAAGCATTTATTAATTTTTTTAAATTTATTTATTTCTAATTAATATTTAATAGTCCACAACTTATAGTTAATTTATTTAACATGCCTTCAACTTTAACACTTTTTAGTTGCCACTTTCAAGTCGAGCAATTCTCGCGCCACACGCAATGTTTTGTCTTAATTGTTGTCATGTTAGCATATATTAATTTTCAATAAATTTATTAATTTTTATTTAATATTTTATAGTCTACAATTTAAAGTTTATCCACAGCTAAGTCATTCAACTGCAACACTTTTTAGTTGCCACTTTCAAGTCCAGCAATTCTCGCCCCACTCCCAATGTTTTGTCCGTTTTCTTGTCATGTTAACATATATTAATTTTCATTAAGTTAATTTATTTTTATTTAATATTTTATAGTTTACAGCTAAAAATTAATCCCAGCTAAATCCCTCAACTCCAACATTTTTTAGTTACCATTTACAAGGTACTTTCAAGTCGAGCATTTCCCGCGCCACTTGCAATGTTTTTTGTCCGATTTGTTGTCATGTTGACTGTGGCAAATTTATGACACACAACACTAACAAAGAGCAACAATCAGTTGATGCCATTAAGCTTTTCATTTTAATTGAATTTAATTGTGTATAGTAGTCACTCAGTGGAGTCCTTGACTTGGCTTTGATCTGGTTGCTCTTTGGTTTTATGGTTTGTGGCTGGACAACAATTAAACAATGTAACCAATGTTTTGGCGCCATTTGTGGCTAATTGCCAGTTGATAGTCAAAATGCCATTAAATTCTGCATTTATCAATGTTTTTCTATTTGTTTTTTGCAGTTCTTGGACCTATCACGAAATCAATTATATGGCATCAATGCGGATACAGCGCTCCGGATTCAGAGTATACGCAATGTGAGACTGGACAATAATCCTTTAATTTGTGATGAATGCCATATGGGAAAATTAATAAATGTCGTGCGACAAGTGAGTCAAATTCAATTCAACTTTAATTCAATTAGTTTTGATTGATAATTGCTTACAACAAAAATAGATAAAAATAGACAAACATTTTGCGCAGTGCAGAGCCTAAAATATTTTTGCGGTTTACTTTGCTTTTCATTTTGTGCAGCTGCAGTGGAAATGGGATACGTATCCAATTTGCTTTTTGCCAAAAAATTTGCGTGGCGCTGAAATAATTAATTTGGATATTGGCGGCCTACACACGTGCCTCGATTACATCAGCGACGAGGAACAGAATGCGGCAAGCACCTCATATAACTTTCTTGAACATGGTAAGTGGTTTTTTTTGTTAATGCAACATTTATGTGGCAACTATAATTGAAAATTAATTCGGGTCGTTTTTCTTATATTACATTTGTTTTTTATTTTATTTTACAGGCGGTCTTAATACTTTGGCTATTTTGGGTGGCATCATTTTTGTGCTGCTTGCCGTGATAATTCTGTCGCTGGTGGCATGTTTCTCCAAGAATCGAGCACGTTACTATACCAGAGAGGATCATCTGAATGGCAGTGAGTATAAACGAAAAAAAAAAAAACGAACAAAAATTGAAGGCGCAGCTGAAACTAAAATAATGCTTTATTTTTTTTGGGGCAAACAGCCAAAGTTTTGGGCAAGCTTGGGGCAGGTGTCGAAATGAAAAACTGTCTTTGCGTTTCTTGCCTGCCACAGACAGAGTGATATTTATGTGCCTGTTTCACGATTTTTTCTCGAAATTTTTTTGTGTTATTTTTATTTTAGGTTATTTTCTTTTAACTAGCACGTAAAAATTTTGTTGAAATTAAAAAGAAAGCAGCGGCCGCACTTAATAAATTACAAGTACGTGCTTCATTATGTTGAGTAGCCCCTCTGCGGCGCTCCCTTTGCCCAAATGAGGAATAAAAATAAATTTCAAGCTGACCTGTGAGGAGGAGTAGAACCTTTGAAACAGTCGCTAATGTTTGTGTACACACACCCCAGACTAACCAGGTTACCTGTGCAGCAACACAAATTGGCCCCGGGGCCAACGTGGTTGTGCCCCATTCAGCGGAACGCACTCGAGGGAAACGTAGCAGCTCCAACGCAAAACAAACGCAAACTTTGGAATTTTGCGCAATTGTAGCAGTTTTTTTTTTCGTTCCTGTTTTTTTGGCAAACAATAAAAAATGGTCGCCAAGGCTATGGCTACAGAAAGTTTTGCCACACCGCGTTCGATTCCCTCGATAAGCGAGAAAACAAAACCAGCAGAAAAAAGTGAGGAAATAAAAAATTGTGTCGCACTCAAAAATTCAGCCAGTGTTGGGCACACTGCAAATATACGCGACTCACCGGACACGTGACAGCCCGATGTGAATATTGACAATTGCAGTCACTCCTGCGGCGGTTACAGTGGTGCCCCAAAGATTGAAGATAACCATGCCTAGCAAATGAGAAATGCTCCAACTAATATCCTGTGCAACATGTGAAAAACCAGCGAATATCTCGTCTGTGTTCAACATGAAATTCAATATCCGTTCATACAAATTACCAAAAAAAACAATAACGATTAATAAATAAACTAAAGAAGTCAAAAATACAGTCAAGACTCAAACAAATCGAAGCAAATTGCAATTAAAACAGAAATTTTGACAACAGAAATTTTAACAGATAATTTAAACATTAAAATGAAAACTTTTAAAAGCCAGCAAAATAATCACAGCAGTTGAAGTTGTCAGTGTTTCGGATAACTGAGAATTCAAAACTTAAGAAGCAAACAACATTTGCTTAAAAACATCAAAGAGCCGCAAAATTTATGAATAAATTAGAAATTGCTACGAAAATTGAAATGAGTTGCAGTTGCCAAAGCAACGGCAAAGATTAAAATAAATAGAAATTTCAATTGAAATTTTATAGTTTGATTTGTTGTTTGTTTTTGCAGTATACAAAAGACAACTTGAAATTTAAAAAACATATTTTTATTTAATTAAATACTTAATAAAAGTAACAATTTGAATATTTAACTATTTCACACCACTGTACTGAATGCCAACTCGAATGCTCATCTCACTTGATGTGGCTTTTTTTTTTTGTCCGCAGGCGAAAGCAAATGTTTGGAAAAGAATTTGGAAGCGACCACAATAACAACACTTGGCAATGGCAGTTCGCCGACAACAACAACCACTTTGACACTGGCCACATCCCCGGCAGGAGCAGCAACAGGGGCAACAGCCACACCCACACCCCCAACACCAACACCAACAACAATGGCGGCAACAAATACAGGCACAACAAATGGACACATTCAGAGTGCGGCAAATGGCAGCACGCCGTCGCATGCTGCAAGTGCTGGGGGCAAGGAAATCAACTTTACATTTCCCATTGATGATCGAGTTTGCACCATTGATGAACTAGTGCTACCACCAGCGCCGCCGCCACCAGTCGTTGCCCAAGTGCATCCACATCCCAGCATGGGTCGCCTAATGTACAGTGCAACCCATACGCCCAGCAACATGAAGAGCAATTGTGCAACGGCGATGGCAGCGGCATCAGCGGCCGCAACAGTAATTCCAACTGGTGCCCCATCGCCGATGTTGCCAATGGTGTCGAATGCCGCTGACGCTGTGGTCGTCGTGCTGCCACCACCGCCACAACAGCAGCAGCAGCAGCAGCAACAGATGGGAAGTTTGGCCAGTCTGCGCGAGGTGCAGCAGCAGTTGGTGCATTTGAGCAGCACGCTGGAGCCACTGGTCAGCGTTAACTGACCCAGGAGCTTAGCACCACCACCATCATCATCATCAGCAGGAGCAGGAGCAGGAGCATCAGTGGGTAAGTTTGCCAAGCAAACGCTGGCCACGACAGCGACGTAGGCCGCAGGACCAGCAGCAGCAAAATAGTTCTACGGCAAACGTGGCGTATAATTAATGAGAGGTTTTTTTTATTTATTTTTTGGGTTCAAAATGAACTGAAGTAATTGGAATTTGAATTGTAGTAATTTCGTTCATTTATCATTGTGGCGCACTTTCCCCGCTCCAAAACAAGTCTGTTAATTTTGCACAGCGCCTTGAGCAATGTCTTCAAAAATGAACTTCAAAAAAAAGTTAAATTAAATGAAGACATTTGGGTTTGCAAAGTGGGATGCGCACTTCAAACTTTGAGCATTTTCCATACACATCAATTTGTACTGCCATTTTGCTGTTAATGATAAATATTGCTCATACGCAGTGTATTACAAGCGTTTCATTTAACTCGTAGTTTTATTTATAAAAAAAAAAAAACAACAAAAAAAAAACACTTTTTTATATAACTCTGCATCTGTTTGTATACAAAATTGTGAACATCACCGAAACACACACAATTAATTCAAATATAAAAAGAAAATAAAAAAAAATTAGGCAGCTCGTTTGTAAGCAGAAAAAAAACGACACACATTTTAAATGTGATCAAAGTAAATTTTGTAAATAAAAAAAGAAAAAATTAAAATGGAATTCTTAATAAAACTGAAATGATTAATGATGATGAAATTAATTGAAAATTGTACATTTGGCAAATGCGATTCAAAATTGAGCAGCCGCTGTTTTGGTTAGGCTAACAACTAAATTATAAATTTACATAAGTTTTCGATTATAAGTAAAAACGTAAAAATGAACACATAGCTAGTTGCATAGATTTTAAACACATATTAATTAAAATCACTAAACTATAAGAAATATAAAAACCAATATATATAATATTATATATAAGACTATGTTTATGAGCATACAAATAAACAAATAACTTCAATCATTTAAATGTTCACAACTGAAACCCAACCATTAAACCCAAACGATTTATTTTTATTCAATTTAAATTAACAAGAAGATGAAAAACTTCTATAAATTTAAGTGCATATTATTTCCTATATTATTGTATTAATAAACTTGAATTTATGTTCAACAACAACTTTAAGCGCTAAAACCGTAATACATTGTGACAATTTATGGAAAATAAAACGAATAAAAAATTTAATAAAATACTAAAAATAAAAAATTCTTTAATTTCGAATTTATTTTCGATTTAAATACCAAATCCAAAGCAGCGTCGCTAAACGAAGAAGACAATTCGAATCAGTGATGCAATTTATTTAATAAAAATGCGGCACTTGCAACATTTTGTGGTTACTTGGGTCGCATCGCCACTTGGCCGCATTTGCCGCCCATTATGTGCGGCCATTGTGTGTGTGTGTGTGAAAACTAGAATTATACTTGTAACATGTTCGGGGCACATGTGCAGATGCGGCTGCAGCTGTTACCCCAAACCCGCTGGATTGTGTCCACAAGTGGGGACACCACAAGGGCCACCATTTTAAGTCAACGCAAATGAAAATTGCTTCCGTTTCCGTTTTGCGGCACACTTCCGTCGTGCGGCTGCACTGCGAATTCGAATTTGGATTTGCTATTGTTGCTGATTGCGTTGTGAACAAGCTGCCACAGTCTGCTGCGGCTACTTTTTCCATATTTCGCTTTGATTTACTAGCAAAGTGCACTCGGAAGATGCATTGATTGTCTCTCTTCTCCTTCGTTTGGGGCATGCACCAAAGTGATGCTCTTAAAACTGGCCAAATGCAACAGCCATTTGTTTATGTCAGCCATGAATCTACTGATAAGTTTGGTTTTCTATTTTTTTTTTTTTTACTGTTTGTTGGTGGTTTTAGTTTTGGTAAGAAATATGTTCCGGAAATCTTAAGTATTTGTGGTCAAAATTAGTAACTGAGTCCATCTAAACCCACTTTTTTATCTCTTCTGCTTCTGCTCAAATTAAAGAGTATTTTATTTTCAACAAGCCAACTTTCATTTTCAATTGGCTTTTCTCTTGCACTTGAGTGGCTGGAAAACAGTTGAATTTATGCATGAATTTAGAAGAAGGTTTTGGAAATGGCGGCCACTCGAAATTGGTGTGGTGCATCGAGAGTTGTCACTCAAGACAGAACATGCAAATGGAGCTGGCACGTCCACTGAGATTGCCCATCAAATTGGGAACACTGAACACTTGTCGAGATGCGCCGTTGATTAAGAAGAGCTGCTTTGGCCAAAAGTTTGACATTCAAATTAAAGAGCCAAAAACAGAGATAGTTTAACAAACATTTGGAAATGGAGTGCACTTTTCGTTTAAATGTGTTGCCATGAATTTGGCGTATTAAATTGAAATCCAATGGAGAAACGTAAACATTTTTACTACAGCCACTTACGGGCAATTGATGAACACGATACCAGCTTGTTTCCCATCTGTTGCCATCAATTGACTGGCAAAATTGAAGGCCGAGTGCCTCAGGCAACATCTGCTGCCAGTTTGCCAGTTTTGCCAATCTTCCAGCTGCTGTTGCTGCTGCTGCACCTTTGCTTTGTTCAAGCCTGCAAAGAATATAAAATCTACTCGAATTTTGCCAGCTGGCTGCCACTCTGCCCCAAGAAGTTTTTTTTTTATTAGTTTTTGGTGCAACAGTTGTGGCTCGAAGTGTAAATTTAATCAGTCAGTTTACTCAAGTATGCGCCTGGCCAACTTCCCCTTTCCCCTCAAACCGATAACATGTCTGTTTTATGGCTTGCATCCACATTGCCTGTCCAAAGATTCAAATTTAATGAAATGCATTGGCTTTTCGCTCGGCTAGGCTAATACATTGGATACTGCCACTTATTTGAAGTTAAGCTCTTATTTAATTGGCCATGATGTGAAAATATTTAAATAAAATATAATTTTTGATTTGATTGGAATAATGTTTATTTATAAAATCCCTTTTGAGTGACTCATTTGGCTTTAGTCTTTGTACTATTTAAGGAAAAAAAAAAATATTGAAATGATATCAAAATTTTAAGTGAATTTTATAGAAAATGAGGCTTGGCTGATTTCATTTAATTTTTGTTCACTCAGTGATGGAAATTTGTGTTTTGAAGACACCATTGTCCTTATCCATATCCTTCTTTAATCTATAAAGAATTGTCAAAATTGAAGCTATTTGTGGAGCAGTTTTAATAACATTTTTTTTAAAGTATGCCACTTTAATAATAACAGTTTATTTTTCAGACTATTCTATAGTTAATCGATAAATTATGCATTATATATTTTATTTCATTTATTTTGAATAATGAATGTTGTGGTAAATGTTGAATAATTAAACCAATATTTAATATTTAATTGTGCCTACTATCATATAAATATTAAATATAAACCACAAATGGCATTTTGACTATATATAATATGTATAATACAGTTCGCAAATACCATTGTTTAAATAATAATTTTTTGCAATTTAGTTTTAATTTATTTCTTAACCAACTTTAGTGTATTTATATATTATTTAACTTTGCTATAATTTTTATTTTACAATTTGAGTTACTTACTGAACAACTCCTCCAAAAATTACTTCTTAATTTTTCTTTGCAAATTAAGTGCATTTCTAATTTTATCTGTGTACTGGTATATTATTTGAATAGAAAAACTTTCAGTATAATATAACTTCTACTTACTAATTGAGTTACTCACTGAATAACCCCATCCGAAAATTACCCTTTAATCAGTGGGTGGATTTCATATTTTAGCCAAATCACTCCGGCGATTGATTAATCAGCATATCTGCAAAGTAATCATTTCAAAAAAATGGTTGACAGTAGCCGGCGGCGCTTTGCTGAAAAGTAATGAAAGCATTGCCTGCCACACTTAGTTGGGGCAATCAATCAGGCTGTCAGTGGACTATTAACCCTTACATATTGCCGGATGACAAATCGCTTTTGACATGCCAGACCGGATGACAGGCAGTGTCTACACTTACTACAGCTAACAGTTAAAGTAACAGTTACATTTACAGTTTCAGCTCCTTAATGTCAGCACTCGCATTTGTCAGCACTAATTGCTTTACAAAGCATGTTCAAATGTTGCCCAAAGCAACAAAAAAAAATATTACAATGTTTGTTAGGATTTGCATTTACAGCTTACGGAAAAGAATGAAAAATAAAACAAAAATAAAGAAAGATAAAAATTAAAGTGAATAGTTAAAGAAATTCATGTGGCAAGCACGCAAAGCAGCACTTTCATTGCAGCATGTAAAAAATCAAAAATTCTTTTCTGTGGCACACAATTTGCTGTCCTCTGCAAACATTGACAGCTGCCCTTAGGCCGAGTGCCCAAAGTAAAAATTTAAAAAAAAAAGTTGAGTGTGAATAAAGTCAAAGGTGTTTCAATGAAAAAAGCCAGAAATTTATATATATTTTACAAAAGACACTTATCGGAAGAAGTTCCGTAAGCAAATTTTAAATTTAAATTTACAATTTAATTTATATATTTTACACAAGACAATATCTGAAGAGAATGTTAAGTACTTGTATTAAATACAAAATTTGAATTTACTTTAAGACAATTTAATTTACATATTTTACACATATGGGAAGAAGTGCTTAAAGCAAATGGTTAATGCTGAAATTAAATACCAAATTTGAATTTACTTTCAGATACAACTAGCTACTCGGGCAGTCTATCTCTATGGCCAAGTCGATCCAAGATGTTTTTAAAGTTAAATTCAAGGTAAAAGGGATTTCCCAACTATGCTCAAAAGTTAGCTTAAAATTTCACGCCTTATATCTGGCAAATTGTTCAAGCAGTTAACAGCCCAACCAAAATGTGTTGTTTGGTCAAATGAGTCGCATATTTGGCCAGCTAAATTGGCAGCAATATATAATTTGGCCGACGCCTAAATCTTTCGCACCTAAAACGTACCCTTGGGTGTACTTTGGAAACTTTTCAAAATGCATAAATATTTGCGGTTAAAGCTGAAGTTTTAGCAGCAGTTTTTGGTTTTGGAAACTGATAAAGTTTCAATCATTTTCGGGTCAATGTGATTTGTATGATCAAATCGACACGTTTATCCCGTTTATTGCTTAGGCGCCAGACTAATTTGTTGGCAGCTGTTGGGAAACTTTTGCAGCAACTTTAAACAATTTGGTCGTAATCACTATGCGAAAGACAATGCATAAATCTAGGTAAGGCAAAGGCAAAAACACACGGCATATAAATATCCAATATGAGGCCATATATATCATGCAGACAGAGGGACGGACCATGCCCACATTTCCTGCGGCTGCTTAACGCCCCGGCACAGACAGCCCACATTTTCCGCATTTCCCGCTGCGACTGCCATCAGATTTATGATGAGAAAAAGTCGCGCGCGTGTGTGACTCCATTAAATGTGTTAATAGGATAATGTCACTAGGCAAAAAAAAAAATATATAAAATAAAAACAACATAAATAAAAATATGCCTTGCGTTTATTTTAAAAACAAATTTAATATAATTTAGTATATATATCATTTTTCTTATTATTAAGTTGTTAAAGATATTAACAAAATATTTATTGAGCGGAATTATTTATTTATTTTTTATATACGTTTTTCAAGTAGAGCTTCGAGTTCAAAAAGGCAACAATTTGTAACATTTTTATAAAAATGCTTATAACAATCTATATAAATATTATTAAATTGTCTTGATTAAATAAATTTATATATATATTTTTTTTTCATTATTAAGTTAATAAAGATAGTAACAAAATATTATTGAACGGAAATATAACAACAAATTTGAAGTTATACCAATCATATAAATTTATTTATTTTTTTATAAGATATTCGAAACTGTTTGTTGAACGAAGGTATAAAAAATTAATGAAAGTTAAAGTCATATAAATTTATTTATTTATTTGTTTTATAAGACATTTGAAAATATTTATTTAGCGGAAAAAATGTATTTGAAGCTATGCCAATCATATAAATTTATTTATTTATTATATACGTTTTTCAAGTAGAGCTAAGAATTCAAAATATTAAATATTTTTAGCTAGGGTTTTCAAGTAGAGTTTAGAATTTGATAAGTAAACAACATCACACTGTGGTAAGGTCAAGGTTAACCAGTTTGGGGCAAGTGAATAACAAATGGAAGCAGACAACGTCGCCAACACACAAAGCCCCATTCACTTGTTGTAACGGCAATTGCTGCCATAGAATCGGGTAGAAAAATATACAGACAAAGCTAGTCAAGCGGATTGGAGAGCTGAACACGTGCTGGCAGTCAAATAGAGCAAGGACTCCTCTGTATATATATATATATATATACATATATATATTTATGCATACATGTAAGTATGTAAATAGCAATGGGGACGGACGAGTTTAAGCACGCAACTTTGTGTATCGAACATGTCATCGGTAAAATTGTGTCGAAAAAGCCACCGCAAAATGAACAGGTGAAGCAGGGATTGGGGTAGATTTTAGGGGTAGTTATTGTTGGTGTTGTTGTTGTTGGGTATTTTAGTTGGGCCTGCACAAGTTGCATCTATTGTTGTGCATCAGGTATTTTGACAATATTTTGCGTTATGGCTGAACAACGTGCAACATGGGCTTGCAGCTTTTATCCGACTCCTTTGCTGCACCGACCGACCCCTGTGATCCACTCGACTCGACTGTCCTACTGACTATAGATCAATTTAACAAGCAAGCATGCACATGGGAAATTAGCTAGCAATAACGGTATTTCTAGGATGTGCTAACAACAACGACAATATCTTTGTGGTATCCTTTCCCCAAATTGTTGCACATATTCTATAATAAAACTAGTCCTTTTGGCTTTGTGCACACAATATTTCCTTTCCTTTTTAACTAAATTTATTCAGAGTGCAAAGCAAAAATGTTTCAAGTGTGCGAACGAAGAGCTTCTGATTCTCTAGCATTCTTTATAAATAGCCAACTGAGACAGACATAGATTAAAATAAATTGTTAATAAATCAGTGCACAAAAAGTAAGGTATTAGCTAAGATTTGCTGATAGAAGCAATGCATAGGTAAGCAAACAGATGAAATAAAAATAAAGCAAATGAAATACTTTTGTGCATGTAAAAAAATATATATAGAAAGCAAAAAGACTATTTTAAAGTGCTGTCTGAATATTTTCTTTATTAAATTTTTTTTTTTATAATAAACAATACAGATCTCGAAATGTGTACCTTACAAAAAGTAAGGTATTAACTAAGATTTGCTGATAGAAGCAATGCATAGGTAAGCAAAGAGATAAACTGTAAAACAATAAAAATAAGCAAATAAAATATTTTTGTGCATTTAAAAAAAATATATATAAAGCACAAAAACAATTTTAAAGTGCTGTCTAAATATTTTCTTTATAATATATATATTGTATATTAAACAAAATAGATCTCGAAATATACAACAATATATTATTTATTGTGCGCTTTCAGCTGTCTGCATTTAAAATTTATTTGACTATGTGGAGAGTGCCCCTCTCCAAAGGGGAGTCAAGTCAGTGGCAGGAAGCACAGTTAGCTTTCAATAGCCAAGAGCAGTTGACGTTGAACGCATCAATGCAAATATCAAAGCAATTATTGCATGACCATGACGGCTTTAGGGCGTGGCTGTGGGGCTGTTGGGTTGTTGGCTCAAACAACAAGAATTTTCGTGGCCATGGCCCATAACACAAAACACCTGCCAGGCGTCGGAGGCGGAGGCAGAGGGTAAAAACACAGCTTTAAATGCTGTCTAAGTCTATGTGGATTTATGTATGTATAGTGTAGGTGTGTAGGTGTGTGTGGGAGTGTGTGTGTGTATATGTGTGTGTGTTAGATATATAGAGAGATTTGTTCACCCACGATTAGTTGACGTTGGCGCACACAGTTTCCGCGCCATTTGCTGTCACTTCGCCAGTTTGCACATCGTCAGCCACGACGATGACGTCGTCGTTTGCGTCCATGTCCTCGTCCATGTCCTCGTCCACTTCGTCGTCCTCGCCAAGTTCGCTCATGCAGCACCAGAGCATTTCTGTGTTGTTTTTTTTCTTTCTTTTTTTTCTTTCCTTTCTTGACTCTGTCTCTGCTTCCTTCGTCTAATGGCAACTGGAAATGGAAGCGACTGCGACAACGTTGATTGCCGTTTGTTGGTGTTGCTTACCCCAAATGTTGTTCTTGCTATACCCTGTAAACATGACAAATGGGTAGCTGAAATATCAATAAAGTTTTCAGCGAACTCAAAAAAATTAATTAGCTTTAAATCTAAATTGTAAATGTGGGTTTCAACAATTTTTCTCCTCAACTTTTTTCTAGGCACAAATTTATGTTAGGGTATCTCCTAGTCGTATATACTACATCGTATATATACACATGACAAATGGGTATATAAAATCTCTAATTTACACATATGCCATCAAGAGACGACTAAATTTTCTGCAAACTCAAAGAATTTAAAAGCTTTAAATATAAAATTTAAATGTGAGCTTTCTTTTCTCGACTATTTCTTTGACACAAATGTTTGCTAGGGTATCTCCAAGTCGTATACACTACACCAGAGCACTTTGATGTGTTCTAGTAGTTGGTAGTGTTGGTTTTGCTGTTGACATTCGCGTTGGCGCCAATGTTGCCAATTTTTGTTTGCCTTTCGCCTTCAATAAGACAAGCATTTTTTTTTGTTGTTGTTGTTGTTGTTGTTGTTATTTCACTGCAATTTTACGTGCTGTTGGCCATGATAATCGTAATACTATTGACAATGTTGATGTTGATGTTCAATTTGGCCAACTGGTCCATAAATTTATAGCTACTTGCGCGCACATGTTTGGCACAATAAACTCTGGCTTTAAAAATTGGCACTATTTTCGGGCCTAAAGCCGCCCTTTGTTTATGTATTTGGCTTTAACTCTGGCTATCATTGAAGTTGTTCGCCAGCCAAATTGGGCCATCGACAATTGCAGTTGCTGCACAGTCCCAAACACCGATGCTGTGGCAATCAAACTGATTGCCCCAATACAATTTGGCATTCGGCTTTTGTCTTGCAACAGGCTATTGAATTGAATTGGCCAAATTAGCAGCTTTGCTCCACAGCCAGGCTATTTCGGGTGGTTTTAATCCTCTGCAGGTGCAGCACAGTTTCGCACTTAAAGCATTCAAATCAAGGTATTTAATGGAGTCTAAATTTATCCAGGCTAATAGTGAAGTATATAAACTGAATGTGATTTAAGAGCGTCAATAAAACCAGGTCAAAATCTGTGCAAAATTAATCGATATTAAATTAAAGTCTATTTTCGATTAAAGCCTTAATTCAACAAGCTCGATTTTCAGGCAAACTTTCACTTAACAATATTTAAGCGTCCAAAATAAATACCCAAGAACAATAAACAGTTGAAGAGTTGCACAAAGGAGTGTGTCTGGTGGGGTGGAAGGGGGCAAAGACAATGAGGAAGGGGACTGCACTTGCACAATTGCGCGCAAATAATTGAAGTTGGCATTGTTGTTCTTGGCGCTTTGTGGTTGGTGTCGTCTCCAATGTGTGGGTTAGGCCAGTGATGTTGCACTATATGCAATATACGTGCCCCAGCATAAGTGTTCATGCATGTGTTAAGTTGCATGTACAACACAACTAAGATGCTCAACTTGTGTGTGATGACTGGGAGCACTTGGATGCGGTCTGTGGCTGCTTGCTCCTTAAACTTGATTGATTTTGAGTATGCTTTCAAAAACACCAGTTGAGTATTTTCCAGTTTCAGGATTGTTGTACACTCTGTTAATTATTTAAAGTAGAAAATTTGTTGCATAAAAAATGATACATCGAAGATTTAACAAAAATATTTAACTGAAATTAGTAGAACATTTCGTTCCTTCTTCGCAGCTTGTTTCTATAAATATATTTAAAAAAATACAAGTTATTTTTTGTATATATCTATTTTCCATACTTTTAGTTCCAAGACCCATTTTCCTATAGAAGATTTTAGCCATTCATATTTAGCATTACTATTTGTATTCCTTAGATTGTTGTGCACTCTGATAATTTCTGAAAGTAGCAACTACTTTGCATAAAAAAAGATACATCAAAGATTTAAAAATAATATTTAAGGAAATTAGTAAAACATTTCGTTCTTTCTTAGCAGATTGTTTCTATACATACATACATTATTATTATTTAATATATTATATATTAATATTTCATATATACATTATCCATTTTCTAAGCCCCCTTGACTTATTTTCCGAGTGTAGATTTAAGTAATGCATATTAAGAATTTATATTTGAAGTCCTTAGATTGTTGTACACTCTTATTTTTAACCTCTGACTTAAAAATAATACTTCCGGAAATTGGTAAAACATTTCGTTCCTTCTTATCAGCTTATTTTTATACATATATTTAAAAAAATATTATTATTATTTATTATATTTTATATTAATATTTCATATATCCATTATCCAATTTCTAAGCCCCCCTTGACCCATTTACCGAGTGTAGAATTTAGTAATGCATATTAAGCACTTATAAATCAAGCACTTGGCCTTTATTCCTGCATAATTTAGGTAATGCTTAGCATATTGCATCAGCTTGGAACATGATAATATATATATGCCACATTTTGTTTAAATTATAAACACACTAAGGCATTTAAGTGGGCGGTGGTCGATGGTAGGTGGGCGTGCCACTGGTCACGCCCATCGACTAACACAACCCACAAAATGTAAGTGCAAAACTTTTGCTATTATTAAAAGACTCATTGTTGGTTTTGTTGGACCCTGGCGACTGCCACGGCTAACAGCCCATACATGTTAATGTTACGTGCCCTGACACACACACACACACGCACACACACACACACACACACACATACACATTCAACAACAATAAGGCACAATATATATTGTAGACAACTTTGCTCATATTTTTAATGCGAGTGTGGAGCATAATAATTACGTTCATTGACTTTAATAAGTAGCCAACTTTATGCTAATGTGATTTACACACACAAGTTCTGAGTGTGTGTGTGTGTGTGACTTACTGTGCCATCATTTTGCATACATAATTGAATGCAGTGGAATATCATATCATTTCCATAACTTGGCCAACACAAAATATGTCCATTAAATGCTCCTGAATTATGAAGTAATTTTAATAAACTACAGTTAAAGTGGTCATAATTTTATGCGCAATTACAATAATATTAATAAATGTTATTTATTTAAAACCACAAGTTTTGAAAATAATTATTTTATTATTTACTATTTATTTTTTCATAGAACAAAAATTGAAGAAACATCACAGATTTAATACTCACCAATAAATATCAATGATTTAATGATTGACAACTAAAATACTATTTTTAGTAATTTAAAAGGCATTCTGTGTGCTTTGTAAATTTAATTATAACTTGTGCCACTTGTTAAATTTAAAATTGTCATCAATTACGTTAATATTCATTATGGTTTATTATTTATTAAATTCAATAAAATAGTTATTAAATAAACACACAAGTTTTTCAAATAATTATTTTATTATATACAATTTAATTTATATATATAGCTAAATCAGGCCTCGTCGTACAAAATATGTTAATGATTGACAACTATCTAAAATTATATCTTCAGTAATTTAAAAAACACAAATTTTGTGCTTTTAGAATTCATCTAATACTTGTGCCACTTGTTAACAATTTAATTAGTAAGAATTGTGACACAAGTCACGCTTAGCACGTAAAAATATTCCCATGCGTCATGCAACATGCAAAAAAAAAAACAAGAAATATAAATACCACATAAGAAAAGTAGAATACAAAATTGCACGCACCTGTTATTGATTTAGTCAAGTTAGCTATTTCTGCCCGGCTAATAAGCCATGTTCTGTGCGTATTATTAAATGTCAACCTATCGATTTTTGTTTCCTATATTTTTTTTGTTGTTTTTATTGTTTTGCACTTGCAGCAATGTCAATACCAAAGACAAAGGAAGGAAACCATAGAAAACATTAGCAACGGTGAAATGTTGAACGCTCAAAAGTGGCAGCAACGCGAGCTAATTGAATTTGCTGCCCGTCGCAGAATGCCAGGTATAAATGACGGACTGACGCTGCCCGCTAATTGAAAACGACGCGAACAACGCAACGCGGCGTAGTTCTAAATTGAGCAACAAAACCAAAAAAAAACTAACTTCATTTAAGAAATTTTTAGAAATTTAATTTTTCAATTGGATATCGAACGAGCAACGCGAAACGAGTAACGTGCAGCAAAATGGTTGTCAACTTTAAGGTGTTTAAAAAATGTTCACCGAACAATATGATCACGCTCTATATGAATAGGCGTGAATTTGTGGATTCGGTGACGCAAGTGGAACCAATTGGTAGGTGAATGGTTCAAATCTTCAGAGTGGAATAACGGATTAATACAAAAATGATTAGATTGAGAAGAGAATGTAATAAGTTTAACTTTAATTGACTGACTGAACATTAGTTTTTTTTAACAATCATTTCCAAGATTTACCTTTTTCAGCAAATCAATAGCATTTTTAGACAAACATTTCATACGTTTACTTTGTTGAATAAAAATACTTTTTAAATATTTACAAAATATTTGACTGACTGAACTTTATGCTCGGCAAATTTATAGTTTTTCCTGACAATCATTTCCTACGTTTATTTTACTCAGCAAATCCATAGTTTTTTTTTGGCAAATAAAAATACTTTTTAAATATATAAAAGTTTACTTTTGGTGAGTAAAATAAAAGTTAGTACTTCTAATAATTTATAGTTTTTCTTAACAATAATTTCCTACGGTTGTTTTGCTCAGCAAATCCATAGTTTTTTTTTGACAAACCTTTCATACGTTTAATTTGTTAAATAAAAATACTTTTTAAATATATAAAAGTTTACTTTTAGTAAGTAAAATAAATGTTAGTACTACTAATAATTTTTTAAACTCAATTACAAAAATATTAGAATTTTTAAAAAAATTATTTAAGTAAGTTCAACTTACAAACGAAAGAATTAAATAACATGCAACATAAGCAAACCATTTAGGATGTTACCAGCAAAATGATATTAAGTCTGCTTCTTGGAAAATCGACTTAATCAGTTGATAGGCAAGGCCTTTAATTAAATTATGGCTTAATGTATTCAATGGCCAGCAGCGTAGCCACAGTTGTATTGGCCACAAAGCCGCTTATTAGTTACGTGTTAATTGGCCGACAGTGGGAAAATGGGCGAGACACGTATTTGTTGGTTGTTTGTTTTGTCGGTGACATGGATTATAGCCAGATTTGGACTGGTGTCCAATTAATATTGCAGATGGCATCATTGTCCTGGACGATGAATATGTGCGTACGAATCGCAAGATCTTTGTGCAGCTCGTCTGCAATTTTCGCTATGGACGCGAGGATGATGAGATGATCGGCTTACGTTTCCAGAAGGAGCTGACACTGGTGTCGCAGCAGGTGTGCCCGCCACAGAAGAAGGACATCGAGCTGTCCAAGATGCAGGAGCGTCTGCTGAAGAAACTCGGACCCAACGCATACCCATTTGTCATGCAAATGCCAAACAGCTCACCGGCATCGGTGGTGCTGCAGCAGAAGGCCAGCGATGAGAGTCAGCCATGTGGTGTCCAGTACTTTGTGAAGATCTTTACGGGCGAGAACGATTGCGATCGTTCGCATCGTCGCAGCACCATCAATCTGGGCATACGCAAGGTGCAATATGCACCCACCAAGGATGGCATGCAACCCTGCACAGTGGTGCGCAAGGACTTCCTACTGTCGCCCGGCGAACTGGAGTTGGAGGTGACACTGGACAAGCAGCTGTACCATCATGGCGACAAGATATCGGTCAACATTTGTGTGCGCAACAATTCCAACAAGGTGGTTAAGAAGATTAAGGCCATGGTGCAGCAGGGCGTCGATGTGGTGCTCTTCCAGAATGGCCAATTTCGCAATACGATTGCATTCATGGAGACCAGCGAGGGTTGTCCCCTCAATCCCGGCTCCAGTCTGCAAAAGGTGATGTATCTGGTGCCCACACTGGTGGCCAACTGTGATCGCGCCGGCATTGCCGTTGAGGGTGACATCAAGCGCAAGGATACCGCACTGGCCTCCACCACGCTGTAAGTATTTACCTCTAATAAACTCAAAATACAAAGATTCATTTTGGCATTCCTTTGAAACAGCATTGCCAGTCAGGATGCCCGGGATGCCTTTGGCATCATTGTCTCCTATGCGGTCAAAGTGAAGCTCTTCCTGGGCGCCTTGGGCGGCGAGTTGTGCGCTGAGCTGCCCTTCATATTGATGCATCCCAAGGTAAATATTTTAAATATATAAAAAATGAGTTAATAAAATTTTACTTATTTTTTAAATTATTTTTCAGCCCAGCCGCAAGGCTCAGTTGGCCGTCGAGGGCTCAATTGAGGCCTAAACATGCAGCTACCTCAACCAAAATCGAATACAAAGTGCATATTTATAAAAGAAACATTTAATCCAAGTTTAATTATGATGTTAACAAACAAACAATTGTAAAGCTGATGTTGCTGAAATGTTCTGAACTGCAGTCGTCGTATTTTCTAATAACTCTATTTGCAATTTATGTGTGTATGTGTATTAAAAACCGCTATAATTATTTATGTTACAAATGAAAATTAAAACGAAAAAAAAATAAATAAATACAAATTAAAAATATTTACAAGAAATGGTGCAATTTTCAGTCTTGCAATTTTATTTGAATTTTCTAGTTTTATGTAAATATTATAATTTTATCATATATGAAGATCAGGAGGAGTCCTCAACTCACATCCTAAGAGAATGTGTCGCCTTATCCAGGAAAAGATGCAGCATCCTTGGGATGCATTTTATGAGTTCCAATGACATAGAAGCCCTCAACCCAACAGGTTCGTGGAGGAACTGGGGTTGATGGATGAGCTAAAAACTCAGAAGGAAGCACAATATATCTAATATCTCGCAGTGCAGATTATATTTATATATATGCACTCAATTGATACATTTCCTAAAGACTTGCGAGTTGATTTAAATAATAGACATTTATGTAGAATTATTTTAGCCACACACTCTCAAGAAAAGAGACTGCATTATGCATAATTCTGCCCACAAAATTGGCTTGGCTAATATTATGGCCAAGATTATGTATTTATTCAAGTGAATCGCTACATAAGGAACTACCACACAGCTTATAACATGCTATATATATAGTGTAAGCAGCCTGATAAAATCAATATGCTATAAGCTTATCTCAACGTTTACTTTTGTGGCTTCTTGTATTTCAATTAATGTCAGGTTCAATTAATGCATACCAAAGTACGCAAGGTATTTGCCACATTTACTTGTAATTGAAAATTTACCATGACAATGTGTAGAGAGATGCGTTGACCTGATTGATTTAAGTAGCCAACAGCTTTTGATGTAAATCTTATTAACCAAATTACTCAGTCTGAGGCACTTGCAACACTATAACATTCCTTTCTAGTTAACTGGTTGGTGTTTGATTAGATTAAGTTATCTGACTTATGACCTTTATGTATTGTATCGCAACAAAGAAATAATTGTCGGTTTTTTGAATTTCATGCAAGTGTTGCTAATATTATTATTCGAATCCACTTAAAAATAGCCCCATTATCAGCAGACTGATAGCAACGAAAGAAATTCAATATACTTGAAGTTTCTTTCAATGCATTTTATGAAAGCATGAAATGCACTCATAAAGTTAAAAAAAAACAGCTGATAAAGATTAATCACATATAAAAAAATAACAATGGAATATAAGATTATGTCACGATAATCGCATATGGAACGATTATAACCAGTGCGTCCAAGCTGCATTGGGTTAGTTGCCACCTCGAAGGGATCGAGACACATCGCCATGTGTTGTCGCTGCTGTGGGGTAACCCAGCAAAAGGCTTGGGTTTTCGGCCTTGGAACAATGTTTACGGTCTTTGGATTAGTGTCCGTAATATGGTGGCCCAGTCTCATAAATAATATCATAATGAATGTCAGTAGTCAGAATTGCAATAAACAATTGTATATATTCAAAATAATATTTATTATTATTAATAATTTTTTTTTTAAATTTTAGTCATTGCCGCTGACGCCCACATCGAAAACCTTTGATAAATGGGAAACGCTGCCTTTGCCTGTCTATAATAATATGTATCTTTGGAATTGGACCAATGCAGAGGAGGTCAAATTACATGGTGTCAAGCCCAACTTTCAGCAATTGGGACCCTATGTCTACAGAGAGGAACGTTTGAAAATGGATTTGGAGTGGCATGAAAATAATACGGTTACCTTTAAGCCAAATCGCACCTGGTTCTGGGAGGAGGAACGCTCCGGTGGCAAACAAACGGATCTCGTCACGGTGCCTCATCTACCATCGATTGTGAGTATTTAATTGGTTATCAGTAATAGTAAAATAGTATGTAAAATTTATAGAGAAAAAAAAGTTTAATTTAATCAGTGAAGCGATAATTTTTTACACCTAAAAAGTTAATTTAAACTGATAAAAATCTACTTTTTTTCAACTTGCAGGCGGCGGCTGCAGAAATGCGCCATAAAAACAAGTTAATAAAAGCGGGTTTTAATCGGGAGCTAAATGCGAATGGTGGCGCACTTTATGTGACCCACACAGCTGCGGAGTGGCTCTTTGACGGTTTCTACGATGAGTTTCTGCATTTTGCCATGAACATTCCATTGGCGCCGGATGTTGAATCGGATCACTTTGCCTGGTTCCTCAATCGCAATGGTTCCAAGGAGTTTGAAGGCGCCTTTACCGTGCACACGGGCGTTGGTGATATCAAGCAAATGGGTGATATTCAATTCTGGAATGGTGTTAATCACACTGGCTGGTATGAGGGCGAGTGTGGTCGTCTCAATGGCAGCACCTCCGATCTCTTTGTGCCCGATGAGCCCAAGGAGAAGGCAGTGACCATTTACATAGCGGACACCCGTCGCATTATCAATTTGGAGTATACGGGCGAGAGTTATGAGATTGAGGGCATCCAGGGCTGGAAATATGAAATAACACCAAACACATTCGACAATGGCCAAAGGAATCCGGCAATGAAGTGTTACTGTCCAGTTAATCGTCAGCCCGATAATTGTCCAGCATCCGGTGCCACAGATTTGGGCCCCTCGGCAGATGGTGCCCCAATGTATATATCAGCATCTCATTTCATGTACGCGGATGACAGTTATGGCAGCACCATAACTGGCTTTGAGCCAAACTATGAACGTGACAACTTCTTCATCATCATGGAGCGCAAATTTGGAGTGCCGCTACAGGTGAATGCCGCAGTGATGGTCTCATTGCTTATAGAACCAGATGAGGACATTGAGTAAGTCTGATTTACATACGTCTATATATGCATTAGAACGTGGAAAGATATTATAGAAACGAATCCACATTTATAGATTGGAATATATCACTAATAGAAAACATTTCTGATATGCAAAAAACAGTTCCAATATCTTTACGAATTTGGCTCACTTCAGTTTGAGTAAATAGTAAAATTATAAAAATTATTTAAATGAATCCCATTTATTGGATTCCATATCTCCGTTCAACAAATACGTTGCTTAGTCGTAGAATAATTTAGAAATTGCAAAAATATTCTAAAAACAACTCCAAATTTGTAGTTTGGAATATATTTCTATTAGAAAACATTTCTAATAAGTAAAAATAGTTCAGTTATTTTAACGAATTTGGCTCAATTCAATTTCAGTAAATAGAAAAATTATACAAATTAATCCCCATTTATTAGTCATAAAATCTGTTAATACATTAACGTTAAATTCAGTAAATTCATTTCTCTAAGTGCACTTAATATAAAACTAAATTTATCTTTTGATACTCAGCATTTTGACTGACATTAGAATTTAGAAAACAGTATAAAAATTAATCAAAAATTTTAGATTGAAATATATTTTTAAGAGCAAATATTTCTAAAAAGTAAAAATAGTTCAGATATGTTCACGAATTTGGGTGACTTCAATTTCAGTAAATTATAAAAATTATAAAAATGAATCCCCATTTATTGGTTCGTATTTATACGTTAGTCAGAGAATCAGTTAATAGATTAACTTAAAATTCAGTAAACACATTTCTATAAATGCACTTTATATAAAACAAATATTTTTTGTAAAACCTTTTGACTATCACTTCGAGCTGCATTACAATTTCGAAAATATTATAAAAATGAATCAAAATTTGTAGATTGGAATATATTTATAATATAACACATTTCTAAAATGTAAAAATAGTTCTGATATGTTTACGAATTTGACTCACTTCAATTTCAGTAAATTATAAAAATGAATTCCCATTTATTGGTTTGCATTTCAACGTTCAACAAATACGTTTCTTAGTCAGAGAACCACTTAATAGATTAACTTCAATTTCAGTAAGTACACTTTATATAGAACTAAATTTTCTTCTGTTACACAGCATATTAACTGGCATTCCGAGCTTCTATGGACCACTCTTTACCACCGCCAGTTCAGCGATTATTAACAAGGAGCTCGCTGCCGAGCTAAAGGTATGTGTGTGTGTGTGTGTGTGTGTGTGAAATGGATCTTTATATAGTTTAAGCTATAGTTGAAGTTTATTCATGACATTTGTTTATAGCTGATAATAAATCTGCCAGCAATTGGATTTTATACTGGCATTGGTTTTCTCTGTGTGGGCTGCATCATGTTGGCTGTTGGAATTTTCCTCACACTCAAACGAAGTTGGTATGGACAAAGGACAGAGGAGCTGGACAATCCCTCCTCCGAACACAGGAATTAGAGTAGATATATTAAGCTCTAATGGTTATTGGCTTTAAGTACGTAGCTAAAGAAAAATAAAATTAAAAAATAAAAGAGAAAAATGTCTTAATATTTTTATAAATAAAGCTTGTAATGTAATTAAAAAAAACTAAAAGTGTTTTATCACTTTTAATCATTAAAATTTCACTCCGTCAACTCTTAAATCATTTTGGGTAAGTTGCATATTTTTAAATGTCCATTTAAAGCAAAATTCAATCAGCCAAAAAATATGCATCAACTTAATTTCATTTGATTTGGCAACATTTTAATCTCAAACTAGATTCCATTGTTATCAGACAAAACATTTATTTATTTATTAACATTGTTTGTTTTGGCTTCATTATTATTAGGAATTAATCCATTAAAGCCATAATCTAATCAAACGCATATTTTTGGAACATTAGCATAAATTGGTCAACAACCGATTAAAATAATCCAATCTAATCGAAGGCCAAAACTTGAAATTCCATTTTATATAAACATTGCTGACTTTTTGATTCTCACAACAGTTGTAAAATGTGCTGCGATTGCTGCAGTGTGCGGCAGCAGAAGATCTGGGTCTTTGGCCTGGGCACCCTGCTAGCTATACTGGGCACAGTGCTGCTCTCGGCCTGGCCAAGTCTATCGCGGCAACTGATACGTGGCATGTTGCCACTTGCCCCCAATTCGTTTATGTACAAACGCTGGGTGACAACGCCGGTGCCAGTTTATAGCACCTTCTATCTGTTCAATTGGACCAATCCGGAGGATTTGAATAATACGGCTGTGAAACCACATTTCGAACAACTGGGTCCCTACACATTCAGTGATTTCAAAGTGAAGGAGGATCTGTTCTGGCAGCAGCCGGAAGTCACCTTTACGGGGCGACGCGAGTGGCACTTTGTGCCGGAGAAATCAAATGGAAGTTTGGAGGATGTTGTCATTGCGCCACACTTTGTGACAGTGGTGAGATGTGTTTGATTGGATGACAACTCCAAAGTTTCAAATATATCACTCTAAAGTTGACTACTCTTTTCTTATTCCCAGACAGCAGCCAGCTTTGTGCGCAAATATCCTCGAGTGATGCGCAAGATTATGAATTTTGCCCTGAATCGGGAGGGCGGTGGCACCCACTTGAAGTATACAGCTGGACAGTGGCTATTCGATGGTTTCTACAACGAGCTCATTGACTTTGTGGAGCGTCTTCATTCGCCACTACTTCCCATATATGATGACCACTTTGGCTGGTTCTACAATAGGAACAACTCAAAGGCGGCGGAGGGTAATTTCACCATACACACTGGTCGAGGAGATCTCAGCAAAATGGGGGAGATACGTTTGTGGAATGGCACCGCACACACGGGTTACTATGAGGGGGAGTGTGGCAAGGTCAATGGCAGCACGGGCGAATTGTGGGCGCCTGGCCGACAGTGGCATGAAACGATTTCCATATTTTTAGCAGATGCATCGCGCTACATAAATCTGTACACCGTGGCAAATGTTAGTGTCCAGGGCATCGATGCCTGGCGCTATGAGACCACCGAGCTGAGCCTGGACAACGGCCAACTGTCGCCGGATACGAAATGCTTTTGTGTTGCCAATCGCGATTGCCCCCTAAATGGTGTGCTGGATTTCTCACCCGTAACATATAACGGTCCCTTTTACGTGTCGCATCCACACTTCCATATGACTGATGCGTCCTACAGAGCAAATACAACAGGACTCCAACCCAATGCTGAGGAGCACAGCATGCATGTGGTGATGGAGCCCACATTTGGCATACCGATTAGCCTGCGGGGACAAGTTATGGTCAGCGCCTACGTGCAACGCGATGAGGAAATTGAGTGAGTGTTATGCCAAAATATATTCGCAAAAAAATGCATATCTTTTTTTTATCCCCACTTTAGCCATTTCAAGGATTTGGCCTATGACCACTATGCGCCCATGTTTATATATCGGCTGCATGCCGACCTGGATGATGAGCACATCAGGCTGCTCAAGGTGAGTTCTATGCGGTTCTACCATCCAAAATTCTCTAAAATCCTATTCTCTCACAGCTGGGTTTGAGTGTGCCACGAATTGGTCAATTTATCGGACTGTCTTTGCTTTTAATTGGCCTTATTATGCTGATTGTTGGCTTTGTGATTACTAAGAAACATATTTGGCACAATGAGCAGAAAATTGCAGCTGTTGACCAAGTTAAGGCACTTGACAAGAAAGGCGAGTGATTGTGATAATGCAGTTATTTTTAGCTATTTTTTTTTTTTGCTGCAAAAATAAGTTTTGTGCGCCATAAAACCGAAATTCCTAAACACAATTTTGGCGTGCCGCTGGTTTTGGCCAATTTGGTTGAGGTGTTGCCCAGCTGCGCTCGTGTAGAATTACACAAAATTATAGCCTCTCAAATATGCTAAAATTTATTAATATGTTAATAATTGTTTTTTTTTGTTTCGTCTTTGTTTTGGCTCATGGTAAGTGTGTGTGTGTGTGTGCGTGTGTGTTGGTGCCTGGTGGTGCACGAACAAAAACCTTGAGCACGTAAGCTGCATACTTTACGGCGTACGAACTCTTTCACCTAGCCAAACACACACACACAGCTATACACACACACACACACACTACCAAATTGCTAACTTGAAATTTGAAAAATGCCAACAGAATATTATAAGCGGCTAATTTATATGCGAGTGGCACGCAAACCTACGTTTTGCACACACATTGTTCAACGATACGGGAGGGGTACCAGGAAGTGGGTGGCGTTGCAAGTTAAACAATATATGAAAATATGAAAATTATATGGCAGCAACTATGTGTTGGCCATAACCATAATAACTTTAATAAATACACGTAAGTTATGATTAAGCCTCTGATAAGGTGTATCACGAAATTCTTAAAAAAAAAAATAACCAAAATGCAAACACTTTAAATATGACAAATAAATTTATGTTTATAGTTTATTAAATATTTTTAAATTAGTAGTATTCAAAAATGAACATTAAAAATGCAATACTACCAATTCAAAAATATTTAATAAGCTATACAAATTAATTCATTTTTTTTTTTAACTTTTTCTTAACTTTAAAAATTTTATAAATTATTTAACGTTTTGAGTGTTTTTATATTGTCTGCACTTAATAAATTATACCCTTAAAGTACAAGCGATTATTTATATTATATTATTCCATGGAATTGTCAACATTTAACTGGCTTTTTTGGAATTTATAAATTGGATTTGTAGATGTCATTGAAATAAACTCACAGAAATCAAAACGAAATTTATGTTTTCTCAGCTAGAAATTTATTTGCACATACTTGCAAATAATTATTCTCCATTTTGAGTTACTAATAGAAGCCAAACAGTTGCAAAATTCCAGCATTTGAGGCATACATGATTCCAATTATTTACTTATTTATACGCATTTGCTGGCATTTCAGTCCAAAAGTTATTTAGTCCAAACGAATCAACTAGAATTGGATTGGATTACATTGAATTGGTCGTTTTGCGGAATGGAAATTTATTACATTTAGATGAATGATTTCAGACAGCATTTGATTTACGGTACATTTGAAATGTCAGATAAATATACCATATAAATATTTTACTAATCTGCAGAATGCTTGGATTAATGCAATATAACAATAATAATGTAAACATGGCATTTTGTGTAAGCTAAAAACAGTTTTCTGACTGCTAAATTGAAATTGTTGACAATTTTGCTCGTAAAAAACTTTTCTATCCAAGCATATGTTACAGTTCCGCTTCGTAGCATAATTTTTGCAGTTGTGCACAGAATATTTACTAAATTAAAAAAGAAATGAACAAAAAAATATCACTTTGTGGAAAATACAATTTGCAAGATGAAAAATGCCAAGCTGTTGAAAGACTACCCCAACAAACAGCATTCATAGGTTGGCCTGACACGTGGCTAACGAGCTAAGCTAAAATGGCCAAAAGAAGATACCCTTATTTCGTGCTCAGATTTGTAGACTATTGGAATAAAGTCATTTATTTAGTCATATTAATGTTAATTATTTATAAAGATTCGCTTCTTCAAAATACGTTTGTAATTTTTAACAAATTGGTTTATGGCTGACTATAAGTTAACAAGACTAAATTAGATTTCAAAATATATATATATTTTTTATGTTGCAACATATTTTTTTTTTAATGAAAAAATACGTAAAATTAATTTATTTATTATAATCACTTTTTTAAATTGCCAACAATTAAAAATAATAAACTTTTTTTATTGAATAAAAATATAAACACGTCGCTAACGAGAAACTTACCTTTTTATCGAGTTTGTAGGCTATTGGAACAAAGTATTTTCTTATCTAATATTAATTGCAATTATTTAAAACGGTTCCCTTATTAAAAAGAAATTTTTTAATTTCTTGAAATTGGATAAACCGTCTATTATGTTAAAATATTAAAATAGATTATAAAAATATATTTTTTTTATGTAGCAAAATCATTGTTTTTGCTTAAAATTATACGTAAAATGAATTGATTTATTAAAACCGTTTTTTTTTTTGTCAAATTTTATTAAATAAAATGAGCATAAAGTATTTTAGTTTTTCGTCAGTGTATTTGGAATTCGCTGTCAACAACAACATATAATTTTTCTCTTTAGTACATTTCTCTTTTTTAGGCTAACTGTGGTTTGGCAACCGAATGCAGCAAGCAACAGATCGAGTCGCCGAGCAACTTCATTATTTCGCTTTAAGCCTACAAAAAAAAAAAACACCTACCGTAAAAATGGTTTTGTTAACATGCAAAGGTATGTATTGTATGTGTGTATGTGTGTGTGTGTGTGTGTGTGTGTGTGTGTGTGTGTGTGTGTGTGTGTGTGTGGGCATTTTCATACATAAGCCAAATGCCATTGTTGCTGCTCGGCTCGAGCTGTTGTCCGTTGATGTCGCGAAAACTTTGGTGTCCTAATCTGCTGGCTGACTTGCATACTAATTTGTTTGCTCTCCGCCCGCTTACACTCTCTTTGCGGTATGCTTTCTTTACCCACCCACACTGCTCGCTCTCTCTCTCTCATTCTGTCGCACTCTCTTTTCCTATGTCTGTCTTTTTGTCTTTTCATATCTATTTGTGTCCTTCTCTTTCGTTTTGTTGTTGACAACCCATAGATTATGCTGTTGGTTTTGGTTATTGTGTGTGTGTGTGTATGTGTCGATGTGCTCAAGCCAAAGCATGTTTTTTGGATGTACACATACATATATATATATATATATATAAATATGTATATGTGTGTTCAGCTTAGCTTATGCATTCAGTTTAGCCCCAGTCTCTTTTCCTTGGACTTCATTGGTTGGTTTTCCTTTCTCTCTTTTTTTTATATTTCATTTGTTTGCTGTTGGTTTTGCTGCCCCACTGAAAAGCCTTGTTTAGCTGCTTAATTTTTCCCTTTGTCATGTTGACAGCCCTTCGACAGAGAGGCTCCCCCTTTTCTGTTCTGTTGTTGTTGTTGTTGTTTTGGTTCATTTTTCGCACAATTTAATGTTATTTAATTGGCATTTAAGTTTATGAAAGTGTTTGTGTTTCGGGTGTCGGGTGTCGGCCAAAACGGCCTTCAACAAGGGTCGTCGCACATACTAATGTCGAGGTCAGTTCTTATCTGACAGTTTGTGTCTGCCTAATCCCCGATTCGGGGGTGCTTCAGAGCTATTTTTAATGTACATCGCATGTTGAATGAAATAGCTATTAAATACGCCAGACACAAAGACAATAGCATTAAAAAACTTTTACAAGTTTTATTTATCGTATTTTTTTTCTTGTTTTTGGGCAACACATTTTTTACCTAACCCAATTAAATAAATCGCCCAGCAGTTAATTTTAGTTGACATTTTTACAGCAATGTTAACCACAATATGGTCCCATATTTTAAAAGTCATCATCTACTATTTTTTTGCATCTCTCTCGTTTTGGAAATTTATGTTGCAATTTTCTATGCGTTGTGCAGCGCCGCCTACAAATTTCATTTGCCGTTCAAATTGCATTGGCCGGTGGCATCCAACAGCCGCTGCCAAGTTGACCCTAACACACAGGATAAAAATTACAAAAATAGAAATAAAAAATATGTAAAAAATCCCACAATTTTAGTTACGTTCGCTGACAATGTTAGCGGAATTTAAAAATTCAATTTGAAAAAGCCAAATGTTTTCTGCACGTATTTTTCTCTATTTAATATAATATTTCTCTATAAAATTGGGTATGGAATTGCCAACAGTTTTTTGCCAAATAGCGAATAAAATAAATACGCTACAAACAGGTGCGTAGTCAGTTTTTTTGCAAAGAGGGATCAGTATTTTATTTACTATAATTTTTTAATATATTTCCAGAGTCATAAAAGGAGAGGACTCTGAACCCTTAAAACATTTATTCGCCACAGAATTTAAGTGAATAATTATTTAATAAATTATATAATATTCAAGTGAAATTTAATTTATTTGAAAATAATTTAAAAACCGTGTTACTTTTTAACTACTAACTAACACTGCATAATTTCTCTCGTTTGTAGCAGAAGTGAAATAATTTTGCACAACTTTGTTTGTGATGGTAATTTATGGGTGAACTGTCGTTAATTTTGAATTTGGCATTTACGAGAGCACAAGAAACTAGAAAATGTTGTAATTAAAACTACGCACGGCTAACAAAACATATTTTAGCAGCTGCCACAACTCCAGAATTCATTTGGTTAGCCAAAAATTACGCATACGCCATGTGTGTGTCTGCGAGTTTTACAAAGTGCGTTTTGTAATTGCCGCCGCGTGCTTTTATGAAGTGCACATAAAATGTGAGCCATAAAGCCGCCTTTTGTATTCAACTGTGGCTGTGTGTGCAAAAGCAAGTTAAATGCAGCTGCATATTTTAGCCATATGCCACGCATAAAATGCGAAATTGTACAATTTTCGGAAGTTCAAAGGAATAAATTTTTAGCTGCTAAGTAATTGTCTTTGGTCCTTGTGCTGACTGCAAGCCAAATACAACATTGAAATCGAAAGTCAAAAAATTGCAGCATTTTCTTGGAACTGCTTCAAGTGCTCCTTGGAAAAACAATTTGCCAAAAGGATGAAAACATTAAAAGGAACAGCAGAAGACTGCAGCACTCAGCTGTGTGTGTGTATAGACGTTATTGAGTAGATAGACACACACACACACACACACACACTCTGGCTGTGCTGACCATTATGCTGAAGTGCGGCAAGTGCATAAATTTTAGCTTGCAAGCTGCTATCGTTAGGCAAACGAGCTGTGGCACAACACATTGCAAGTATGATGAAAGCAGATTGTGTCTTCTTCTTCTTCTTCATCTTCTATTTGGAGCAGATGACTATGCATATTTGCAAGGCAATATCCTGTCATACGTTCGATGCAAATGCAATTTTGCAGAGCTTACGAACACTTTAAATTGTATACGCATAATTGCATTTCATATCCACTTTACACACACACACCTGACACTCCTGCAGTTCATTGCCAAAGATATTATTTACATGTACCGTTTGGACATGTTGCACAGTTGTTGCACAGTTTGTACAGAAATGTATCTAACATCTGTCGCTCAATTCGCTTACATTTTGCAATCAATTCAATCGCAAATTTCACATCCGCATCCGTTTTCCGCAATTTATTGATCCATCCACATAGTGCGATGATGTCTGGCGAAAATACCTGAAAATGCATTTAACAATTTTCACACCGGCACCGCAGCATTTTGTTAAATTCACATCAAATATGCATTGGGTTATAGCCCAGTCAGCCAGTTGGCCAAGCAGCCAAACTGGCAACACCAACACCGTCAAAATGTCACAACGATTCCCATGGATACTTATGCAGTCGCAGTCTGTGGCAGGCTGTGTGGCAGCAGGGATATTCACGTGATAACAGCGCACGCAAACATGCAACACAACATTGCCATTATATAAGTAAAAATTCGCATGCCAATTCATGTTGCACATAAGTGCCGCAAAAAATATGTTGCTGGGTAGTAAAAAATTCCGTTTAATATATTTCACTTCAATTTATTTATTCAAAATGTATAAATATATATATAAAATGTGGAAATAAAATATATGCATAAATAAATATATAATATTCTTTATTATTAGAATAAATTGTGCTGCATTTTTTGCTACAGGATTCTTGCAGTTGAGGAGGGTTAAGTAAAGTTTTCGATAGGATCTTTAAAAACCCCAACTCGTAGCAAATTTCATAGAATTTTTAGCCGTTCTTCAATTTCTAAATGGTTTCTCGAAATTGAGCAAATTGGTTCTGAGCCACAGCCTTGGCTATCTCCACTGCTGCTTATAGATGCAATTTTTATTCAGACTGAAAATTCTATTCATTTATTTATTTTTTCCATTATTATTATTGAGTTTATGACATGTTTTTTTAACTACCTTTTGATTTGGATTTATCCACTTTTTTTTAAAAAAAAAGTTCTGGTATTAATAAAACAAATTCTTTCATATTGAAGTGAGTTAGTAAAATAATAAAATCCACAAACCTATTTTTCAAATAGCTGTGCAAATGTCAACTAATTTTGCTATCGACAATTTGTTTAGTTTATCCACTGAATCGTTAGTCATGCGATACACACAAATCTAGTTCTATGGTTTATTTTAATTGTTATGTTGTCCTAGTAATGATATCGCGCACAAAACCCAACCACAACAATTCACACAAAATCGCGTATATTGATGATATTTTCAGGCATTGTAAATTTTCTGTTAAATTAAGCCAACGAAACAATTGGCAAGTTCATAGAACGCGTGTCACAATTAGTAATTCAAATGAACAGAATAATAATAATGGGCTGACATTTACAGCTGCTGTGCCACAGCAGACTGTTGTTGCACCGTGTAGGTCAATTGGAATCCAGTTTCGGTGGCACTCGTCTCTGCATCGCTCGAGAAGTGCAACACAAACGGGGAACGTGCGATGAGTTTAGTCCCAGCCAGTCCAGTGCCACAATAATATGTGGGCTGTATTGCCTGATTGTGGGCCACATATGAGTTGGGTATTAACAAATAGTCCGAGGCACGTCCCAAAGTACTAACTGTGCTGTGACAATCCGAATCATAGCCAGCCCCCGGCGCCGCATTCGATTTCGACAAGGCAAAGTGCTCAATGCTGTAGCTGTTAATTAAAACCAATACATATAGACAAATATATATGTATATATATATATACCACTTACGTTATCTGCTGATTTGCAGCACCTGCCACACAAATGACATACTTCATATTTGGCATATAAGCGCCGCCAGCAAAATTGAAACTGACAATGCCTCCAGTTGATGCACGGAAATACTGATCACAGCCGATGGGGGCCAGGAGCGGAAGATCGGACAAGATCGGATTGGCTGCCAGCGTTTGGAGCAGACCTGGTCGAGAGTTGCCACCACCGAAAATGGTGCGCGGCAACAGATTGTTGAGAAATGGCAAGATGGGTCGCACTGTTGGCTGCTCGTGTGGCAGTTGCAGCGTTTGCTGGTTTTTGGCCCTGGCCAGCATATGTTCGGGGCACTCGAGTTGCATTAGCGTCAATTGCCACGTGGACTGCGTTGAGTGGCTGCCGAGTTTGAAGTGCAATTTAAGGGTCTGGCCACGCTGCAGTTGCACGTACAAATGCTGCCCGTTGTTGCGGCCGCACAGCTGAAAGCGCTGCACCTGCATAAAATCGACGCATTCCAATCGCTGACTGCTGGCGTTAAGATGTGGCTGTGGCAGCTCCAAGCGCTCGATATCGATGCGCACTTGACAGACTTGGTGGCTCCAGGGGGCCACCTCGTACTGGCAACTGTCCAGTTCGCTCAGCTGTCTCTCCGCCGGATTGTGGATGACAATGCGCTTTTGTCGACTGCTCGTCGCCGCGTTGCACTGCAGCTGACACCGAACGTGCACAATGTGAAACATGTGCAACAGTAGTTGCAGGGGCAATAACATATGTGGCCACTTCATTTTTATGACGAGCCAAACTACCGAAACGATCGTTGATTTAATTTGAAATATATATTTTTTTTTTTGGCAGTTTGTGGCTTTTATATGTGCTACTTGGAGTTTTCTCGTTTCTTATCAACTTATCAGACAATCGATAACTGCTTTTGACATTCAACATTTCAGTTGATAAAAGATTTCTTTGATAAAAACCAAAATAAACAAAGAAAAAAAAAACTTGGCCTTAACAGCATCTGGGCCAATACCAGCCAATAGACTGTCAGGTTGCGAAATGTGCCCACATTTTATGAGTCAGCGAAGCACATTTTTCAATCAGAAACTTTTCGTTTTAAACTGTTGAATTGTTGAACTGAAATGGTTTGACTTACTTTAAAAATATCTCATTTATTTTATAGACTTTTCACATCGATTTACTTGTCTTGCTGTACTTGAATTCAATTCAAATTAATTAATTTACTTATTGTTAAAGTAATAATTATGAAAAATCAATAATAATATCTCATTTATTTTTTGACTTTTTAGATAAATTTACTTGTCATTCTGCATATCTGTTTAATAGTTTTGCTACACTTAAATTTAATTTACGTCTTATTAAAGCAATATTTATCAAAAATCAAATATTAAATACGGCTCAAATTTTACTGAGTTTGAAAGGTTTGCAATTAAAAATCAATAATTAACTTAGTTTTATTTACATTTTGTTAAAGCAAGAATTTGCAAGGTTGGAGCAGAATTTGGCTATTGATTTTTGTCTAATTTTCCTCCATGTGATGTTTATTTATATAATTTATATAATTATAAATAGCTGATCTTTGCAGCGTTTGTTGGGCGACTCCATGTGAGGTTTATTCTTCTAAAAATGTGATGTTTATTCTAAAACTAGCTGAGCTTTGAGTGCAGCCATTTGAAAGTCGTCTCTATATGATATTTTTGCCATTAACAGTTAGCTGAGCTTTGCAGCGTCTCATGTTCATACTTGAACACTAGCTGAGTTTCAAAGGTTAGTATTTAAAAATTAGTTGTGTTTTTCTCGTTCACGCAAAAATTAGATGAGCTTAAAAGGTTGGAGCAATATTTACTTTAAATTTTTGCTGGTTTATCTTTTTTTTTTACAAAAAATTAATAATATTAAGTGAATTAAATAACTACCCAAAACTATGACAAAATCATTTTGAAATGTTTATTTGGTCCTTGCTTTCTTCACTAGTTTATATAAAATTTAGTGCTTGTCAAAATAATAACAAGTTTTTATCTTTTGAATACTTACGAGTTTATGCATTTAAGATACTGGTCATCAAAGTTGTTATTTGCCATAAATAGGATTTTATTAAGTAATGCTTTAAATACATATTCATTGGCCAAAACGTTTTATCAATAAATGCCATAAGCAAGTTTTACGCACATTTTATGACACACACACACACACAGGACACACACACAGGACACACACACAGGACACACACACAGGACACACACACACAGTACACACACACAGTACACACACACAGTTCAACACGCAAAGCAATAACTGCTGCTGCTGCTCCTGTGAGACATTTATGGCAGTCTTACACCTTTTATGGCCCTAACACACACACACACACACACACACATTCACACAGCTCAGCACGGCTAACAATAAAATGCCAAGCATTTATGTGCACATATTTCCGATTGTGTGTTAGGCATGTGTGTGTGTGTGTGTGTTATGTGTGTGTTATGTATGTGTGAAAAAGAATCTGCTTTTTAATTCATTTAATTTATACCATGCCGCATTGTTGTACGTAATTTAAATTCAACATCAGCTCTGACGTCACAATTGTCGCATGCCCCCAGTTTTCTGCTTAACAAGCAACAATCTAAAATTAAACTTACATGCAAAGCGCGATTAACATATCAAAAATAATGTTTCACAACAAGCTTTCACCTTCTTTTTTTTTTTGTTCTTTCTTACATTTGCATAAAAAATACGCTTGCGTTAAAGTTTTAAAATTTATGACAAAAGTGCAAGCACAACAACATGGACAGAAAAAATAAAACAACACACACAAAAATAAGAAAAATCGTGCAGCCGGCGCATAAAAAAATAAAAATAAAAAAAAACTACTAATAAGTATAAAAAAAAAGAGTAACAAAAACAAAGTCAAACAAACAACAAAAATATAGGCGAAAAGGATGAACAAATTGGAGCGAGCTGACGTCGTTAGTATAATGGAAAATAAACAAAAATGTGAAAAAAGTTAGCCAAGCTAACACGACTTAAAGCTACCCTGTAGACAGTTCTCGCCACAAACTATTCAAGTTAAAAAAAACTTAAAATTGTTATATCTTTTTGATCGCTTTTCTAAAGCTACTTCAAAACTTTAAAATCGTCTAGTAAAAAAGAAGTTTGTTTTTTACGACACAAATGCATTAAGCAAATTAAGTCAGTTGGTTGGAAAACACACTCAAACTAAAAAAAAACATAAATCTTGAACTTTTTTTTTTATTGACTGACAAACTTTCTTTGCAAATAAAATCACCTTATTTGCAGGGTGAGAATTTATCAACCGCAGCATTTGTTCCACGTTTTACTTTGCTTTCTTATTTATGTCAATGTATTGTTTTTTGGTTTTTAGTTTAACTCGTTTTGTTTTTCTTCTTATTATTATTATTATTATTTTTATTATTACTATTGTGGTTCAGCTTGCATGTCACATCCACTTGGACTACCTTTTGAACTTACAATAAGCACAAAGAAATAAGAAAAGAAAAAAACTGACGAACATTTCGTGGGTTGTGGGTTTTATGGTTCCGAGTTACGAGTCCGGGTCCGGGTCTGGGTCTTAACTCTTGTTGCTTTTCCTGTTAGTGACTGGTCTGGTCTGGTGTGCTCTGGTCTCAGCCCTGTTTTCAATGATCAACAACGAGTGTTTTGTTCTTACCCAACTTGTTTTGTGGATACTGTGGGAAAATTGGTTTTGGGCGAGAGAAATGCTAAGTGCGGCCATGTCAAAAACAAATGCACTCACACATTCTTAAATCTTTTGTAGTTGTTTGTCGCTGCACACACACACACACACACACACACACACACACACACTTATATATATAAAAAGTTGTTTTTGTGCAGTTTCTTGTTAGTTTTGAATAACCACCTCATAAAAATAATACCACAATATCCTTGGCAGCGCAAATTGCTGTCGTTGTTATTGTCGCCTGCAGCATTTCTCATGCACAGCTTGATCGAAATTTAGTGCAAAAGTTGTTTCAAGAAAAAAAAGTGGGTTAAATCGTGCCACAGAAAGCGGCAAATTAGTTAGGCATTCGATTGGCTGCCAGCTGCCGGGGGGTGGGGGTGTCTTCACATACACAAAGGAGAAACTGCCACGCCCCCTAATAATAAGCAACGACAACATCAACAATGTCAGCAATGGCGACATCTAAAATGGAAATCTACCGGTAACAAGCACATGCATATTTTTCTTTAGGTTGTGTTGATTTTGCTGCCACGCCCCGCTTTCTGCATATTTTACTCCTGGCTGCTTATCAAGCAAACTACATGCAACACACAACAGTGGCACAGATGTGCGACGTGTTGCTTGCAACCAGCTGTTAAGATAAACTAGTTGTTTCCGGCGCTCAAAACACTACGCCAAACTGATTACAACGGAACAAATAAAAAAAAAAAGAGAAAAAAAACTGCATGCAACGCTTTTATTATGCTCTCACAATAAATTTTAATGCAATAAAAGAGTGCAACAAATAAATAGAGTGCCACCTGGGGCACACCAAAGTGTGTGTTCCTAAATACATAAATACAACTTGAAAATGTGAGAAATAAAAATGGTTGACAGAAATTTGTATGATGTGAAGAAATTTAAATAGAAAATTCAACAGTTACGTTTTATGGAATAGTTCATGACTAATTTAAGGCGAGAATTTTCTGCAGAATAACAACAATTTTATTATTGCCGGAAACATTGACAAGCGTCAACGAAAACAAATCGAAAACTTGCATGTAAATAACAAACAGGCAAAAATAAAGCGGAAACGAAAACTTGTTGTGCACATTTTTTTTGGATCTGTTGCCTTTTTTGTACAAATTGCAAAATCTGTTTTTCCATTTACTTATATTCAATTTCAATGCATTTGGGCCATGATCAGCAGTGCAAACTTTCTTCCTGATATTAGTTTTGTAACTCGAGTTTTTATGCAAATTATAAGTTTAACTTAAATGCGATTACACTTAAATATTTATTTAACTAATGCTGTCAAGGGGGGCTGTGCGGAGTACTGTGGAGTACCCTTAAGAGCCATGCATCAGTCAACGCATTTTTGTTGCCAGTAAAAGCCAAGTTGATACCACATTCAACTCCAGACAGACGCTGAGAATTATTTATGTACGTTGACTGCAGGCAATGAATTGACTTTGTGACGTTATAGTTGGTGCCACATGCCTGCTCCCCGCCAGCAACATAACCCCCTCTCCTTGCTCTCTCTCTCACTCTCTCTCACTCTCTCTCTCTCACTCTGTGTCTGTCTGTCTGACAATTTTCTGGCAGTGACAGCAGGCGACAACTTTGTCTTAGTTTAGCCACATTATGCACTCTTGCCAGGCGGCGATCCAATTTGTCTTTGATTTCTGCCTAAGCATTAAGCCAACCACAAATTTCAGCCAAGGCTGCAAAACGCTGCAAACAGCTTTCAAGTCTTCTTCTTCTATCTTCATTTGTGCCTTTTGAAGTGAGCAAACTTTATGCAGCATTTCTTGAACTGTCACTTTAAGTGGCAAAATAAGCTGTTTTGACAGAAAGAAATTACCATAATAAAATATGAATATCCATCATAAATATTATAACATCCTGAAAGTTATATATATATAGAATTCTTGTTTAGATTCTTTACTTAAGAATTAGATTACAATTTTTATTATTGTGGTTTTAACCTCAATTTTATTTATATAATGATTTCAATGATAACTCAAATCTTGCATTGCATTTTTAAAATAAATAATCTTCGAAAAATAACATACACAATTTTTATTTAAATTACTTTCTTTGCAACAGAAATTGCAAGACAATTGAATAAATTGTTGCATATGCAACATATACTCGAAAAATATTGCAAAATAAATTTGATTCAATTTAAATATTCTAAATGCCTTAAAGTCAAATATAAATAGCATTCTTGCTAAAAATAATTGTTTTATTTGAGAATTAAATGTACAATTTTTATTATTATTGTGCTTTTCACGCTTCGTATTTATTTAACAGTTCTCACAACATTGAAATTTTATATAGCTAAAACCAACACACAATAATTTGATTGCTCACTCGAATCTTGCATTGCATTTTTAAAATAAATAATCAAAAATAACATACACAATTTATATTTAAATTACTATCGCTTCGACAGAAATTGAAAGACAATTGAATAAAAGAGCAAATGCAACATATTCTCGAAGAATATTGCAGAATAAATTCGATTCGATTCGATTCGATTCGATTCGTACAAATGCAAATTTGATAAGCAAATAAATGCAGAAGAATAAACAAATTGATTGCGTTTAGCGGCAACTAGGCGTCTGTGCAACATTTGCATAACACCAAACAAAATATAATTTAAAATGCAAATTTAACTGCAGCACACGTTGCATGCAACAAATTTTTGTTGTCATTTTTAGGTGCGCCACAAAATATGTCACGGACAATTTATCGGCAAGCATCCATTAAATCTAATATGAAAATGAAAGGTATCCATGCAGCTGGACACTTGAACGATTTTCCAAGTACTAATTTAGTTAATTGAATGTTTTAAATTGCTCAAAAATATAGTGTCAGTTTTAATGTGTAATAAAAATATAATAATTTTAAATTTCCTAGAAGGATATTGAATGTTTATCGGGCTGTCTGCACGTAGTGCAAATAAAGTTTGCCAGCATCGAAGCCAAAGTCGATTTACCGGATCGGGGATGAAAAAGTTGAGCGCAAGCAAACCAATTCGCCGGACAACACACGGCGTATACTTAATACACACGTATGCAATGCGTGACTGCTGCAGCCAAGCTGAGTGTGTGTGTGTGTGTGTGTGTTTGTATTTGTGTGTTTGTGTTTGTGTTTGAATTTCTTGGCCTGTGAAGTTTTGCAAATGAAATCTATTTAAAATGTGAAAATTGTTCATGTTTATATTTGAATTGGCTAAAGAAAATAGAGCGAGTGTAAAAATCCCTGGGTCAGATGTAAGTATGTGGAGGACATTGAATAAGATTAATGATGGCTTTGTTTATAGTTTTTAATATGCGGTTGTCTGGCCGCCTGCTGTGGCTACGTTGCTGCGGTCTCTTGATGCTCTACTTGCCACTGCCACTGCTGCTGCTGCTGCTGCAACAACAGCTTTTTGGCTGGTTCTGTTGCAGGCAACCAAAAAAAAAAATATAAAACATATTTCAATGAGGATTTTTCTTTTTTTGTGTAGGTGGTGCACTCGAAGCACAACAGCAAACTGACCCACAAACACAGATACAACACACACACAGACACATACACACAGACACAACACACACACACACACAACACACACACACATGAAATAAATACATTTACAGTAGTGATGACAAACGGAGCCACAAGCAACTGTCAGTTGCATGTTGCATGTTGCGAATTGTGTGACAATTCGCTTAATGTCTGCCCTGAAGTTATTTTTATTGGTCTGACATATAATAATTGAAAATGTGAAAATGATAGCAGTCAGGCTATATTGAGTTGCATAATATTTAATCTACATTGTTATTTTTAAATTTAATCTCTTTATTTGAGAGTTAATTGTATTTTTTGTTATGCTTTCTGGTTTAGATTTTATTTGACATCATCAACAAATTTGATGCATTGTTACTAATCAAAATATTACAAATTTTAGAACAAAAATTCAGTTACTTGTTTAACGAAAGATTTATATTTGATTTGATTTGAATAACAATTTTTAATTCCATTGATAATAATGTGCATTAAAACTATTTAGTAGATGCAAAATTAAATTTAATTCAAAACTTTCAAATAGCAGAATTGATTTCAATTTAAAGGCAATTGTTTAATCAAAGATTTATATTTGATTTGAATAGCAATATTTGATACTTTCGTTGATAAAGTCTTGTAACTATTTTAGTAGATTCAAAGCTAAATTTAATACAAAAATTGATTTTAATTTAAAAAAAGTTGTTTAATTAAAGTTTTATAATTTCTTTTAATAACAATATCAAATACTTTTGATGCTAACTTGTTTTGAAACTATTTAGTAGATGAAAAGTTAAATTAAATACAAAACTTTTAAATAGCAGCATTGATTTCAACTGTTTGCAAAGAAAATTAGCAAGTTTTCAATTATTCATATTCAGAACTTATGTTAAAATATGTAGACTTAAAATAAATATTATCAGATGCATTCGTATAACAAGTTGAGTGTTTTTTTAAGAACTGGCTGCAGTTGATAATTACGAATTAATTATGTTGCAAACAAAACTTAGAAGAAAAACTTTCTGTACGTATTCCTTAAGTAAAAACGTAAAACTTTTTTCCTTACTTACCATTTCTTACGGTCGAATGCACTCCGTACGCTTCAGAGAATATCTCCCGTATTCGAGTTAAATTATTCGCACTGCTTCGAAGAGTGCATAATTCATAATAAACAACCCGTTGTAAAGTTGCAGACACCTTTAATTAGAGCTTCAGTCAAACTTGCACAAAATATATGAGAAAAAAAATATAGGAAGAATAAAAGCAGGAAGGAAACACAGAAGGAATGGATGTAACTAATCTACGCTGAGTGCGTACTCCATTACTCTGAAATAATGTATTACGAATTGCAATTTAATGAGCTCATTGACAGCCCAGCACAGACCGGCAGAGTCCAATCCAGCTGCAGCACCAGCTAAATGTAGTTAACACACAGAAATGAGTTAGTCACGGCTAAATGGCCCGTAAGAAAAACAGAAAAAAAAAACACCCAAACGGCAAAAAACAAAATGAAAAAAATGAAATTTTAATTATACTCGTAATTCTGGCAATTCTCGTCGGCTGCTTTAAGTCAACAGAAATTCAAGTCAACACATTTACCATTTTTTAATTAACCACCAGGGGGCCCCCCACGATGATGATGATGATGATGATGATGACGATGACTATGATGAATCCCACCGAAACACGGTTGGTGCTGTCAGCTGCTCGAAATGTGTCGCATGTTGACATTTGTTGCCCACGCTGCATGCTACATGCGACACTATAAATATTGCGCCTGCAGCAGCGGCGTGTCGCAACGGACCGTTGAGCGCCACATGACAGCTGTTGCTCGAATAGTTTTTAAGTACTTACTAATGAGTCCTGTAAGTTATGGCATCATTTTTATATATATTTTTTTTTATATTATTTTTTTCTACAACCTGCTTGATTTTTTTAAAGTGCTCTGTTTATAAATTTAAATTAGTATTTGCTGAATTTCAATGATTGCAGCTTAAATTTATAAATGCTTGCATTTTTCATAAATTTTTAATAGGTTGCTTATTATACGTTTTCCATAATTCAACAACGAATTTAATGTATGTATTTTTTCCGACTCTCCAATAATAATGCTGCACATAAATATTCCAAAAGAACTTTTGTGAATTAGGTTAGAAATAACGAACTGGGAAACATGCATATCCGATTTACGTTATTAAAAACATATTTGAAAACCCCTCGTTTTTTTTTTTTTTTTTGTTATATCTTGTTAAAAGACAAAAACGACGAATGCCCAGCGGGCAACCAGGCTAAGAACAATGGCTAACAACAATGTTACGCATACGACGAGTATGTCAGCAGTTGTTACATTGTTCAGCATTTCAACATTTTTCTACGTAACATGAAAGTTTAAACCGTATCAAGTAGAAAGCTTACAATTATGTCACAGTTGAGTACAAAAACTTATATATATAAATTTAAATTTAAATATATATATATATAGAAAAATACTGGCGTTAAATTTAAACAAGAAATTGTTGATGAAAAAAGTGTATTCACCGTATAAATTTGCACTAAACTGGGGATTCGAAATGGATTTTCTAAGCTAAGGAAACAATGGCAGCCCAAACATAATCGCCATGAATGAAAGCGCAGCATAATCGACAACGTTGACGTGGGTTTGCTTGCTGATGGTCGGTTTGAGTGGGTGGGTGGGGGGGGGGGGGTGTGAGGGGGTTTTGGTATGACGGTTGTGATGGGTGGCTGTGATGGGTGACAGCAACATGGCCATGACAGGCGGAACAAACGAGCTCAGCGTATATGAACCAGAGACACTGACAGAGAGGGAGAGAGTGGTGCAGCTGCTACATCGGCTCAACTCGGAAAATGTGGAAACACTGGAATGGAAATGGAGGCTGTGACAAAATGTACTTTAGTTTCGCTCTAGTCGTAGTCGTAGTCACTCTGCTTAATACATTTGCATGTTGGCGCAGCAGCAGCAGCAGCAGCAGCAGCTGCGGGTGGGCGTGGCAGTGGCATTATAAATCGCATTAAGTGGATCATACTTTGCATATGAAGTGCCACGACTCACCAAACGCTCCACAGACTGCCTTATAATAAAAACCCAGCACTCAGCAGCAACAACAGAAGCAGCAACAACAGAAGCAGCAACAACAACAGCAACAACAACAACAACAGCAACAACAACAACAGCGGCAGCATCGCAATCAAAATTCAAAAGTTTCATTTCAGGTGGAATATCTACATCAGTTGGTGGCTTGTTGGGGAGGGGTATGGTGGAGGGATTTTAGTGTTACCATGGCTCTGCGTTTTATGTTGTCAATTGTTTGGCAGCTGATGATGAATGTTGCCGATAGCATTCGCATTCCACCCGCTGATAGCGGAAATTTGTAGCCGCATTAACTTTCCACGTGGAACTTGTTAAGCGTTTCGAGTTTTGAGTAGAAGCTACCCAAAAATCTAAATTATGCATTTAAGTTTTCATTTTCTCGCCAAGTTGAAACTTCTTTGAAACTTTGGTATTTGATTAAATATTTACTTGAAATAATTAGCAAGCGAAATTGTATAAATTAAATGAATTATTAACTAAACATTTCATTCAAGTTACACATCAACTTTAATCTATTAAAATAATAAAAACTACAAATGAAAATTCAGCATTAAATCTAAAGTGCTCGTTTTAATTTGCTATTCAGTGTGTCTAGACAACTTCTGTTTATGGCCAAGTTTATGTGCATGAATTGCCATAAACTGAAAACAATAATTATATTTGTCTTTATGGTTATTGAACAGTTTCTGTCAAAACTGTTATCATAAAATGACAAAAGACAAAAATGGACTGCGAGATTGGCAAGTACTTTGGGCCAATTAAATGGTATCTCATTTTGGAGCAACAAATATACAAAATGTTAATGTGAATAAAATGCAAGTTTCTCGAATTAATTGAAATAAGTATTTAAAGGGCAATAAATTAAAATTAAAAGTCAAGACAAGAAAAGCAACGTGTACAAAGTAGAACTACTTTACAGCAGACAAGGGATTGTTAGCTTGTACAAGAATGGAACAATATACTTGGTAAGAACAATGTGAAGAAAGAACCCGCCCCCTCCCTGTGTCTCTACCCCGTCGAATCACCGTTGCTGCCAACGCCCACAAATGCGATTTGGAGTACAAAGGGAAATACTGAAGCGGCATTGCTGCTTGGTGCGATTGCTATCGGCAATCGCATAAATCTCGTCCTTTGAGAGTTGTTACCGGGTGCACAATGCGCGACAGCGTTGCCACCTAGTCGCAAATTGTACGCAAGGGTTTTCCTTAAAGCAATTACAGCGCTCAGTTTCCTTTTTATGCACTACAGCGCGGACAAGGACTCGGCCAAGGACTCGGACACGAACTTACTTTCTGCTGACTTCACATTGTGGCAACGTGACTTTTATTGGACTTTGCCACTGTATATATTTTTTTTTATTATTTTTTTTTCTTTTTTGATGTTGTTGTTGTTGTTTTGTTGTTGTTTCTTTTTGCTGTTTTGCGTTCATTGCTAAAACTTTTCGTCTCTTGTTTATGGCATTTATCGTGCTATTTATTCAGCTTGTTATGCCTTTTGTTTCACAAGCGAAACACAGCCTCACCCCCCCTTTGTAAACCCACCCCACTTCAGTTCAAGTATTTTGGATTTGTCTAGGCTCACCGTTCAGGCATATCCTGCAGCGTTATCCTTAACGCGCCTTTTGCGCTTATCTAAACGATTGTCTGTGGAGTGATTATGAGTGTTGGTAGGTTGTTAGCATAATTGACGCCCTGTGCCCCCCTAATTTACCACCACACCCCCCCCCCCCCCTCGCAAGCAACACAAAAGTGACTCAGCTCTAAAGACAGATACTGAATAATAATCAAGTGCTATTTAGTTACATTTTCATGCCTCATAATAACTATGATTGTGTGGCAAGAAATGCAGATACAGATTTCTGATGCTCAAATAAAAACTGATAATAGAAAAATTGTTTGATTTTATTTCCTTAACACTAATGAAACCGAATCAATTAAGTAAATAATTTGCTGCACAACAAGTCAAAATAAATAACTATTTCTAAGCATGCCTCATAATAACTATGATTTTGTGGCAACTTAAACAAATACAGATTTCTGACTCTTGAGTATAAGCAGACAAATATTATGATTTTACTACTCAACTTTCATTAAGCCAATACAAATAAGTACATAATTTGCTGCACAAAAAGTCAAAATAAATATTAAATTGTGTGGCAACAACAGATTTCTGATCCAACTGCAGACTTGAGTAATATCAGCTGATAGGAAAATTGTTTAGTTTTACTGCTTAACACTAATGAAACCAAATCAAATAAGTACATAATTTTTCTAATCTTTGCTTTACCAGAAAATCAAAATAAAAATCTATTTCTATGCAAAAGGGTGAAACAAGCTGAGTTTCATTCACCCTTTTGGTAAATAAGGGCAAGTTTGCATGCTGTAATGGATTTTAAGCAGGTAGCAAACAAATTTATCTTCATTTTATTTCAATTTTCAAACGTTAATCGTCAACAGGAGCAGCAGCAGCAGCAGCAGCAGCTGCAGTTGGAAAATCCGCACAATTACCAGACAGAAGTTGTAATCATGCTCAAATCACCACAAAGCGCAGTTGAAATTAGTGCAGACTAACGAACAGCAGAAGTACACAAACACACCCACACACCCACACACACACACACACACACACACCCACCCACACACACACACACCCACCCACATACAGTTAGAACTTTTGATGACAACACAATTGCAATGATGTTCGGTGTTCAAATTCTGGCTAAAATGCTCGCACAGTTAAGATGCAAAAGTTCGTTTTTGGCTAAAATGAGTTTTGTGGATATTGTTGCGCTTAACCGAGAAACAAGTGAAACCCCGTCAACAGCAACACACAACAAAGAGAGAGTGGGGGCAAACATTAAAGCCAAGTGCAAAACATGACAAGAACAAGTTGCGACAAAGATCCAAAGATGCCACTTGATGCTTAAATTCCAACTCACTTTAGCCAGATGACATTGTTTCCATCATCTCTCTAATGTTGATTGCGCAATCAGTTTGCCCCTTCCCCAAAAAGAGGCGTGTGTGCCACAAGTTTAAAAGCTGGCATTGTGCATACGACCTGTTGACTTCAAATGGCTTTTCAAATTTTGGTTGGTAATTATTATAAGTGCTGGGCAACAACAACTCCAATTAAGACTGCTCAAGTTTGGAGGAGTAAATTAGAAAGTGATTCACAATGTGTTTGCTGGAAAAGTTATTTAAAAAAATTCTCTTCATTTCTTTAAGTGTATTTTGAATACTAACTTTTAGTTTCCTTAATATTTATTTAATTAAGGCTGCTGAAGATTTTAGAAGTTAATTAGAAAGTGATTCACAATGTGTTTGCCTGCATAACACATAATTCTCTTCATTTCTCTAAGTGTATTTTGAATACTTTCTTTTAGTTTATTTAATATTTAGTAAAGGCTGCTGAAGATTGGAGGAGTAAGTTAGAAAGTGATTCACAATGTGTTTGCCTGCATAACACATAATTCTCTTCATTTCTCTAAGTGTATTTTGAATACTTTCTTTTAGTTTATTTAATATTTAGTAAAGGCTGCTGAAGATTGGAGGAGTAAGTTAGAAAGTGATTCACAATGTGTTTGCCTGCATAACACATAATTCTCTTCATTTCTCTAAGTGTATTTTGAATATTTTTATTTAGTTTCATTAATATTTTTTTAATTAAGGCTGCTCAAGATTGAAGAATTGAATTAGAAAGTGATTCACAATGTGTTTGCCTGCATAACAAATAATTCTCTTCATTTCTCTAAGTGTATTTTGAATATTTTTATTTAGTTTCTTTAATATTTATTTAATTAGCCAAACTGGCCTTGGCTTTGCATCCTTGCCTTAAAATGCCAGCACAACGATTTAAATAAAATTCACAAGCGTCACACAAAAAAAAAAATCAGCGCACTGATTGCAACTTGCTGTGGCAAGCATGAAAAAAAAACATCTAAAATTTTCACCGACCGCGCTGGCGAATTAATGCGCATTAAGCATTTTGTATTTCAAACTGTGGCATGCCACGTTGTTTGCCGCTGATGGTTTTGTGACGTGCGCCGCATATAAAATTGAGGGAAAAAAAAGCCAAATAAATATTTAAGCCCCCATCATCAAAAAATCCGTGTCGTGTTCTATTTACGTTTTGTATATCATTAAACTGTCATTTTTATACCAAAATAACAGCTGAGAATTTTTTGAAAAGCAATAAATATGTTAAATCAAATAATAATCAATAAAAAATTTGTATAAATTGTTTGTGTACAGATTAAAAAAAAAAAATTACTCTTTATACATAATGAAAAGAAAATTGTTATTTTAGTTACTTAATAGTTGAAGCATTTTTACGTAATAATTGTTTTTTTTGCTTTTAAAATGAAAAACCCCTTAAGTCATTCAAGTCAGTAGAAACAAAACATATTTGCCACACACACAAACACACACACACACACAAGCACACACACATCGATATACTCAGCCATTTGTCATTGCTAAAAACTGAGAGTTGTTTTTTTAAAAACAGACAATCACAAAAATAATACAAGCTAAAAAAAAAACAAGTTGAAATTGCATTTTTGCGTTGCGCCACCGAAGAAAAACTAGCTTTGCCTCAATAAAAATTGACATTGGCGCTTATGCATGTGCCTGGCAAAGTGTCTGTGTGTGTGAGTGTGTGTGTGTGTGTGTGTGTATGAGTGTCATAAATAAGGTTTTCAAACAGCAAACAAGGATGCTGCATTTGATATTGATGCATGCTGTGTAGGAGGCAACAATAAAACCAGCACCAAAACAAAGCTAATGCATCGAGTACGAGAATATATATTATATATATATTGTGTATATATATCGACAGAAGCTGAACTGATCTATCTGGTCAGCTAAGCAGTACACACACATGATGCTCAACCAAAATCCGAAAACTTTCCATAAAATCCTTTAAGCAAAAGTGCATTATTTTAGTGCGTCATTTTATTTATCCCAGCGGTTGCAGCTCGTTTGTGCTGATGCAACAAATTGATGCACATACTTAAATGCGCAAAACTAAAAGAATAGCTGCATCATCTGCTGCTTTTTATTATTATTAATTTTACTTTTACCATCAACTGCTTAACTCTTTTGTGCACTTAAAATCCAAGAAGGAAAAAAAATTGAAATGCAAACATTGAAAAGTTTTATATATTCACTCATGCAGAACTTATACAAAGTAGTATGTAGAATTTTTTTTTTTAAACTTGATACACTTAACCGATAAATATTTATTATTCATTCTTCTACTTTTTCAAAATATGTGCAAAAACCTGGCGAGCTATGCTGCCACACGTAGCAGCCATGTGGAAGTAATAAAAATTAACTGCTGCACAATTTCGCTACAACATTTTGCATATAATCGGTTTTTATTTTAAGCCCGAAACTACCTGTGTAGCTCTGCTCGACCTTATAGCATACATAGCACATATCTGGCGTATACTTAATTATCACTATTAAAACATAAGCATTGAATTTACAAGCTGCTTGGAACGGAAATTTGCCTTAATTCAGCAACCACCGGAAATTAAGGCAAATTTGCACAAGAAAAAAAATAACAAAAAAAAAAGAAGAAGGAAGAAGAAAAAAAACAATGATAAAGAGCATAAGCAGAAGCCATTAGCCAGGCTTATAGCCGGGCAAAAATCATAAGCTTGTAATTTAGCCAGGCCAAAAGACGGAAGATGACGAAGGAGCAGCTCCACCAAGGCTATTATATCCCTTTCTGTGTGTGTGTGTGTGTGTGTGTGTGGCTGTGTGGCGTATGCGTAATATGTCTAATGCAAAACGCAAACTCAAATAAAAGTGAAATGCGCCGAGGAGAGACACGGACAGAGACAGAGAAAGAGACAGAGAACTTGAGATTGAGGAGACGAAACGTTGCAAATGTATTTGTAAGCAGCCACTTAGCACACTTACGAGTGGAGTTTGAAATATGCTTGGCAGCCAACTGCTTTCAACAAGAGCAACAGCAACAAAAGATGCCAAGCTAAAATCCTCTTGAGAATTTGACAACATATTCACACGAGTCTCCACAGTCTTTTTGGCCTCGGCAATCTCTGCGCGTGCCACACGCTTTGCGCATTTAACGCGTATTTTACGCTGGTATGGGGCACACCTACCCCCCCACCCCCCCTCCCCCCATATGTTTGTGTATGTGTTTGTGTGTATTTGTGCGTATAAAATTTTGTGGCATGCAATGCGTATATGTTGCATAAATTGTTTTTAAAGTCACACTCAGCGTGAGTGAAATGTGAGCTAAGCTCAAATGAAGTTGCAGTGTTGCAACCTAAAAGTGGAATTTTATACACTTTCATGGAGATTTCACATTTTGCAGCAGACAGCACTTCACCCACACATGTGCCACTGTCGTCTGCTGCTGCTTCTCGTTTGGATATATATATATATATATATATATATTTTTTTTGCCTCCAGAGGACATGGGGATTTGCACTTTGCTTACCAAAAACCTGATCTGCAAAACATCAAACAGCTGCTGACATCAAGCCGTAAAACTCTAAGAGTCATCGGACTCCAGACAGCTTTTGGAAAATGACAGCAGGTTTGGGGGTTTGAGTCTGCTGTTTTTTGATGTGGCACTTTTTCCACTTTCATTACAACTTAATATCAAAATATGTGACGACGATTTGGCTTGAGTACTGTTGAAGTATTGAGACTGCTTATAATTTTAATATCTCTATAAATATATCGATTAAAAAATAACAGCGAAAAACGTTTAAAATTCCTCATTTACTTTTGTGTAATATAAAAATATATAAAAAAAATTTAGTTTTACTTATCAGTCAGGAAAAGCAAAAAACTCTAAAGCACTTTGTCATCTTGGCGAAGCTGCTGTGATTTTGCAGCTTGGCCATAAAAAATATGTCATGAGAATTACATTTGTTAGTCAGCATTTTTACACGTTTTCATTTTGGTAAGTGCGATTTTGGCAATTTACACCTACTTTAACTAAAATTGCTTTAGAGACGTGCAAATGTCCTGGTCTCCAAATTCATTTGGAGATTAAGGCAAAATGATTCCAGCGGGATTTGCGGGTGCCGTCAACTAAATTTACAATTTATGCTATGTGCGTGCTTATAATTTGGTGATTTAATTAGTGGCCATAATTCATTTGTGTTTTTGGTCGCCAGCACACCAAAAACCATAGATAATAAATGGCATTTAATTGTTGGCCAAACTCGTAATTAGTTGCTGGCCATAAGCCATGCTCTGTTACAAATTGAAGGCCAACGCTTATCGATGATCTCCAAATGGTCCGCATAATGTGGCCTGAACTATGCGAAAGTACTTGCATTTTTGGGGCTGGTTCTTTGCAAGGGTTATCACTGAATTTTAATTGAATATAATTTAAGGCACATAAACCGATAAATTATGTGTGGTCATATTTATTTATTTGCACTCCGATAAATGTTATTTAGAATTCATTAATTAAACTTAATTCAAATATATATATATTACAGATTGAGTTACATTTTCGGCTTGTCCGAGTTTGAATCCTTAAATAATTAGCTTAATGACTACATCACTTAAGGATAAATTTTAATTTAATATAATTTAAGGTACATAGATAAATTATGTGTGGGCATATTTATTTATCTTCCCTCAGGTAAATGTGGTTTAAAATACATTAATTAAGCATTAGACTTAATTCAAAAATATATATTACAAATTGAGTTACATTTTCGAGTTGTCAGACCCTTTAAATAATTAGCTTAATGACTACATCACTTAAGGATAAATTTTAATTTAATATAATTTAAGGTACATAGATAAATTATGTGTGGGCATATTTATTTATCTTCCCTCAGGTAAATGTGGTTAAGAATACATTAATTAGGCATTAGACTTAATTCAAAAATATATATTACAAATTGAGTTATATTTTCGAGCTGTCAGTGTTTTGAATCCCTAAATAATTAGCTTAATGACTACATCACTTAAGGATATCCTGAAGTGCTCACCGTGCAGTTAATATGCCGCCCAAAAAGCAATGCAAATTTATATCAAACATAAATCACGAATGCATTTCAACTGATATCCGTTAGTAGATAGTTGGCCAAAATGAATCACCTGCGACGCATTCGAATAATTCGTATCTAATATGCGGTTAACCGGTTTGCCAGACTATATATATATATATATATATATATATATGTGTGTATATAGTAAACCGATACAATAATAACAACAGAATGACAACAAGTATTCAACAATAATTAATAATCATTAGTAAGCCGCACATTATTAAGTGGTCGACTAAATATTGAAATTACAATGGTATTAATGACATCAGGAACAACATAAACAATGGCCTTATTATGGCAACGGCTGCCAGTTCAAACCAACAACAATAATCACAACAGCAACAACAATCACAACAACAACAACAACAACATCAGCAGCAGCAGCAGCAGCAGCAATGAGAACAATGTGGAAATTGCTTTAAACAAACGATGAGCGGCAGCTGAATGGTTAGAGGAGGCAGCGCGGGTGTGGGTGAATATGTATGTGTGTGTACGTTCGTGTTTTTGTGGATTCTCCACCCACAACGTGTGAATTACAGGCATACGAATTGAAACAGTTACACAGCCCAACCCCATACCCAAAAGCATCATTTCATTGTTGCAATAATGCCTCAATGAATGTGTTCCCAAAAGCGAATTCCTTTTGAAATCGCTAGTAAAATATTCAAGTATAAAGCTTTAAAGTGAATTTATATATAGTTTGTGGTCAAAATTATTATATATTTATTTTTTTTATTATATTATATTTGAGTGAATGTATCGCATTACAATTTGATATAGAAAAAGTATGTTAATATTTTAAAATTTGTTGAATTTAAATAAAAAGATTGCAGTCGATATTTATTACGGTTCCAAGTGTATTACTTATCAATACTTCAAAAATTGCTTACACAATATTACATTCAACAGCTAAAAATATGTTTACTACACCAAAAGTATTTCAAGAATATTGGCGAAGTGTTGGCGAAAATGTTTTGTGGAATGACAAAGCGATGATGATCATGTGGAGGGGAAATGATTATGGTGTCGGATGTGGTGACCCTGCTATCACCATTGCAATTGCATTAATAATGCTGCAGCACAAGGACGAGCACGACGACAGGCTCCACAAAACGAGGCACAGGCACACACACACACACACGAACACACGTACACACACATAGATCTACCCTTACTGCATAATTTTTGGCGCAGAGAATTTCATATTTGGCAATAATTATGGCCATGGTTATGCACAGAGGGACTGTGTATTAACCTGACAGTGTTACACATTTGTATATACGTGTACATATCTATATACATATATATATATATATATATACAAATGTATGTAAGGTTTGCCATTTAAAGGGGTAATTTATGTACGCATTTAATTAAATTCCAGTAGTTGCACATATTTTCGCATTGCTGACCCAAATTCCCAGCGCGAGCGAATTTTGGTTTTCCCACTAATTAAGTAAACCAAAAAAACCAAATAAAATGCGACCGCTAAAAATTAACTGTCAAAATATTTAGTTCAATTAATTTTAGTTGTCACGCAATTGGTTAAACATTTTAAACTAAAAAAATATTTATTTCCTAATTGGTAACTGGCCCGCAATTAAAAGCAGCATTCGATTTGGCTAAGCGGATTTTTCGCACAAATTAAATGTTTAAAGTTAATCATTTTTAATGAGCATTAAACATTAGGCAGATTGTTTTTTTTTATTACTGTTAAATTTCGTTAACACATTGTTTTAATTTGTTTTTATTTTTATTTATTTGATTTTTACATTTCATGTTGAAATTGAGATGCAACAAATTTTCTTTAAATTAAAATATGAAATACTCTTCAATTCTGCAATATACAGAAAAAATTCAATAATCCTTTATCCAATATATATATATATATATAAATGTGTATAATATGCCAGCCATCCTCTGCTTATCTAAGCAGCAAACAACCAACTTCACAATAAATTAAATTATTGCACCAAAAACACGTACAACAATTTTATTATGCCAGCTGATTTATGTTTTAATTATGCATTTTAATTGTCACACAATGTGCAAATAAAACCAAATATAATTGTGCTTAAGCGATATTTTAATTTGTGTGCTCGGTGTCAGAATGATTAATGCAGTTGCAAATATTTAAGGTATTAATTAAATAGACAAGCAAAAAAAAATAAAAATAGTTTTAGATATTTGCCATGGAATTCAAATATTGATAAAATACTTCAACACCTCTGATTACAAAAAAAAAGATAATGAATTAAAAACGAGACACATTGAAAACAAAACTTTATCAACTGCTCAATAATATCAAAATACTCAACTGGTGCCGAGTTGGCCAACAGCAAAGCAGCCGAACAATTGACCCCGTTTTGGAGACACCTAAATCAATTGGTTCAAGTGTCTGACATGACATGGTCAACTAATGATGATAGATCAACAATACTTACACTTAGTCACACGCACATGGAGCACACAGAGGAGGATGACAGGATGTCGTCATTGCCAAGCATCATTGTGCGACACCGTAACTAATTTCACTCCACAAGACAGCATCAATGTGTATGCAGCTGTGAAGGACATCGAATTGCTGCCAGGGACAACAGGCAAGAGAATATGTCAGGCGCACAGGACAAGAGTTGCTCATTATTTATTAATTGGATTTAGCATCGATGCATACTGAAACTGTGTCCGTGCATTGTCCTTGTTTAGGTGAAAGTTTCAAATTATTTGAAATTGCAAGAACAGATCACATAAAAAAAAAAAGAAAAAAATTTAACCAAACAGATGTCTACTTATGGCTTACCCAAAATACTTGTGTTGACATTACTTGTTTGTCATCATAAATAACTTAATTTCTTCTATTTTAAATATAAATAAAATATAAATATATTATTCTGTGTTTGAAGTTTTGAATTTTTCATTGAGAGCATTTCACATATCAATTTTGTGGCCACAGGCAATTTTTCTACATAACTGCTTGAAAGTCATGCATTTATAAATATATTCTTCATTTATATATATATATTTGAATTTATAATTCATTTATCGAAATAAAGCCATGAAAAAATATGAATAACCTGCATTCCAAAGAAGATGAATAAATCATTCATAGGTGCAACATTTATAGCATTTTTGACCGTGAGCTTTGATTTGCTGCACAGCAGCAACAAAAAGTTTGTCACTCGAGAAAAGAGCCAACTAAAAATAAAAATTGCACAAATAAAAAAGGTTTGCTCGACTAAAAGATACCCAGTAAATATTGATTTTATGTCAGCAAAAATTTTTTTAAATTACTCCAATCGTTTCTGGAAACATTTTCTGTAGAAGCTTTAACCTTAAACCTTTTTTGGTTAAAGCTTAATCAACAAAAAAATACTTTTTTATATGCTAAAGTCACAACAACCCTTTAACCCCTTAGATGGCGACAGGGTAAACAAAGCTAACAAAAAATTTAAGTTTCAAAAAAAAGCTACGAGAAACTGCAACAGGGGCAAGTTTTTGTGTGAGTGTTAGCCGCAGTTAGAATGTTGATGACTTTGGTAACAACTTAAATTGTTTGGCAGCAATGGATATATGGGTGTTTGAAGCATTGTACACATTTAAAACAAAATGATTAAGATTGACAGAACTTCGTGTGTTATTCTTGACTTTCAGTATATATTTGGAAACGAGAGACAAATATTTGTAAAAGAATTAGCTTTCATGCAAGCCGGATCAATTGTACCGAATTTCTTTCACTTCAAGCCTCCCTATGATATAAAAGAGCTGGATGAATTAACTAGAAAAACCATAAAAATAACTAAACAGTATGTCGATGGATTTGATTGGTGTGATGGAGACATTTCTTATTTAAGCCTTGGTGATATATTAAGTCCATTAAATAGTTTTGCATCAGTTATTGAGGTAGAGCTAAGAAACAGTTTTTATCTAAATATTTAACTACAAATATAGTTGATTTAGAACTAGATCAAAGTTTAAGTCACTTTCAAAACATTTTCACAATTTGTAGAATACATAAGAAAATAACAAGCCAATGTTCTCTAAACAATTTATTTAAGCTCTTTGTAATCTTAGAAAGTTCGAAATTTTAAATATATAAAAATTAAATTCAGAATGTGATTTAAAAATTGAGTTTTACTTTATTCAATGTAGTTATTCGTTCTAGATGACACTTAAATTTAAGTCTATAGTAAAATCAAGTACAACTCGTGCATTTCTTAAAACATGTAAAATAGTTGATATTTCCATAAAATCCTCATTTTCTGAAAATGTAAAATATCCCATCCCTTTTATTGGGCTCACAAGTGTTTTCAAGTATTCATATTTCGGTTGGTGTAAAGACTTTGAATATAAATAAATATTTTCAAACTTAAGCCCATTTGGGCTTTCAATCAAACTGATCATTACATTTTTAAAATCGATATTCTTCCTTTCTATATTTGATTTTTGTTTTATTAATCTCATATCAGATATAGTTTTCTCAGCAGATCGTTACTCTCTTATAAGACTTTGAAGAATAAACATCAATTAAAATGGTAGTGCGCTTTTATAAATTAACTAGTAGCAAACCACAGCTCCATCAAGGTAGAGGTCTTATTGATAAAATAATAAACTCCCTCCCATTTGAGATACATATGCCAGGCTATCAGTTCTGTGGCCCAGGAACAAAGCTAAAAAACCGCTCAAAAATAGGAAAAAAAACCGCATGTTAAACTGTGATAAACCGCTCAAAAACCACAAACCGCCTATAAAGGTGTTTATCGGTTTAGAGCTGATCGTTTTATAGTTAAAATGGATGAACATCTTCTGAAAGAATTAACGAAAACAAGACTCCCCCACTACTGCGCTCAATCGTCGGTTTCAAGATTATTAGAACAATATCCTGAGTCATGAAAAAATATTCAAACAAATATATTACTTCTCAACCCACGTCCACGCTTATCATGAAATATGACCATAGTTGAGGTTTTGCATGCAATTTATGCTTCTCAAAACAATAAGATATACAAAAAAAAAATATATATACAGATTGTACAAAAATGTTTTATTAAATACATTTAATTTGAGTAATTTAACAATCAGTTACATAGCACTAAATTCATGTATTTATCATTTAACTAACTAAATAGTATTTTAATGAATTTTAAACAGCAAATCGTTTAAAATGGCCGTGAGCTTTGATTTGGATAAGTAATAATTAAATGTTTAGTTGTTTATTGAATATAGTAAGTATGTTAATTATTTACAAAACAGAAAATCTGATTTTGGATTAAATCAGTTGCTCAGTTGATATATAATCACTTTTGACTGTGGTATCTTTAATCATTCGCATCTTTTGAGGAAATAAATTCAATTTTTTATGCAGTATTCTTTTAAATTTCAAACAATTATTAAGAAGCCTTGAAAATCTGCACACTTTTAACGAATTTATGGCAATAGAAAAATGCACACTTTTTCTAGAATTCAAACCATGATCAATAAACTGAGACAATTGTGAAAAAGTTAGTGTTCAAGTATGAACATGGACGCTGCAAAGCTCAGCTAATTGTTAATGGCAAAATGTCATATAGAGACGACTTTCAAATGGCTGCACTCAAAGCTCAGCAGTTTAAGTATAAACATCACATTCTTGGAATAATAAACCTCACATGGAGTCGCCCAACAAACGCTGCAAAGCTCAGCAGTTTAAGAATAAACATCACATGGAGTCGCCCTACAAGCGGCTTCATATGTATTTAGATTTAAGATATTTGTATAAAATAAAGAAATGCTCATCAGAGCGAACAGTTCGATTCTAAACGTCGTCTCATCGGGTTGACTACACCCTATACGTTTTCCACACAGTTAGAAATGAGTGAAATTTTTAAAACACATTTTTTTAGGGCATTATTTAATTTGTATATTTTTGAGTCATAACCGCAATTCTACTTTGAATGTGATGATGATAAAAAAAAGCACTGATTTTCAAAAAGCTAATCAATATCAAAGTTACGGCTTACGAAAATTTTATACCACCCATAAACGAGATTTTTTGGCGATCGATCTACCAATTCGAAATATTTTTATAACGTGGCCAGTGAACAAAGCCCTTAAATTAGGCCAAGCGTTGCACCATTTCGCTGTAGCCAACCTCTGATAAGCCCTGATAATAATGGCTATGTTTGGGTGGATTAAATCCCTGCATAGGCAATAAAAAACAAGCAGTGAACTCCACTCACACTTTTCAGTTTTGCCGCCCCAAAAAGTTCGGCTTAACTTTGGCTTAACTCCAAAAAAAAAAAAACAAAAACCACATAAAATAAAATCACTGCGGGCGGATTTTGGCCAAAAAAAAAAAAAAATTACTTGATGCGTACAAATGCAAGTCTCATTAATTTGGTCTGAGTTGCAATTTTAAATTTAGTACTTTGTTGATTGGGGGGAGGGGGGGGGGGAGTGGTCGCTGTTAATTAACACCTGTGTGCTTCTAGCTCTGCTTGTTGTTGTTGTTGGGGACAATTTGGGGAGACAGAGTGTATAGGGGATTTTGAAAAAGCCACTTCAGTCACACTTTTGTGCGCTGACGCAAAGCGGAAGTAGCACTTGGCAGGAAAGCAGCCGCCGTCGCAGTTGCCACAGCAGCAGCAGAGCAACAGCAGCAGCAGCAAGCGTATCGAAAACCGAAACTTTTGATGGAAAAAGTTTGCAACAACAAGCGCATTCTGTCCAAACAGCAGTTGGAGGCGCCTTGAAAGCCGTCAAGAAAGTCGTTATAATTCTCGCACATTGCCTCATGAATTTTGATATTTACACTGTTTGCTGTGGCTTATTTTTGACCGATTTTTATCTTTTTATCCCATCTTAGATTTGAATAATGCGCTTGTGTTAAGGTGCAGGAATAATGCAGACTTAAAGATTTAATGTTTAAGGCGAAAAATAGCTAAACATATTTATGAACGGATCGCAGCCTTAAAACAATTGAAAAGTGCGAAGCGGCGAAAACTTTTTTTTTGGGGCGGCCCAACAAAAGTTGGCGAAGTACTCGGTGAATTGTGGCCAACAAGAGCAATGCACTACACGGCCGCCATGACAGGCGCCGTGAAATACGGCACAGTTGCAGCCTTGGGCCACAAGCCACAAGTCCTGGCAATGCCAGAGACTCGACCATAATTCATAAAACCAGCGCAGCCCATTGCGGTCACATTATATTTGACCAGAGACCAAAGCAGCAGCGCAACGACTAACAAATTCGAATTGGATGTCAGCAGGGCAGCTCGAGATTTGTCTAATTACGAAGCAGCAGGAGGAGCAGGAGCAGCAGCTGGAGCAGCAGCAGCATCAAATGCACTTATTTTTCTGCCTCCACTTTCCCATTGATCGGGCAACTGCAGTTTACTCCATGTCTCTGGCGAACTCGGGATTATGCAAATGCACAGCAGCAACAAAAAGTTTGTCACTCGAGAAAAGAGCAAACTAAAAATAAAAATTGCACAAATAAAAAAGGTTTGCTCGACTAAAAGATACCCAGTAAATATTAATTTTATGTCAGCTAACACATTTTTAAATTACTCCAATAGTTTTTGGGAGTTTTTTGTAAAAACTTCAACTTTAAACTTTTTTGCTTAAAGTTTAACCAACAAATATTATTTTTTTTATGCTAAAGTCACAACAACCCTTTAACAAAGCTAACAAAAAATTTAAGTTAAAAAAAAAAGCTACGAGAAACTGCAACAGGGGCAAGTTTTTGCGTGAGTGTTAGCCGCAGTTAGAATGTTGATGACTTTGGTAACAACTTAAATTGTTTGGCAGCAATGGATATATGGGTGTTTGAAGCTATGTACGGCTCCATCCGAAGAGGACAAAGTTGAATTGCGTTTAGGGAGTCACGATTTGTAAGTAAACTCGATCTACTCCTAATACTGCATAAGCGTTGTCAGACATTTTAGCCAATTATCCTGTCAACTTTAACCTACACAGGCAGAATCACATCAGGTCAATTTGAATTTAAAGTCAGAAACTATAAATTTTACATAGATTAATCTAAGCAAAAATTATATCAAATATTTTTATGTATTTTAAAACACATTTTTTAATATTTTACAAAAAACTGTACAATTAAAAATATTTATATTTTATCAAATATATGATCAAAATTGCAATAACAGCAAAATTAAATAAAACACATAAGGAAAGAGTTACATTGGTAAAATTTGGCGTTTCCACTGGCTTGCTCAAAAGGATTTCATCGTCATCCGCCAAAGATTCATTTGGGGTCGGCTCGCGTTCTTCCATGTTGACAATTGAAATCCGGTCGGGTTTCTCAGCGTTACTCAACAAATGATCACGACTTTTCCTTGAAAGAGTACCAATTTCAGAAAAAACTTTTTATAGTAATGGAATATTTGCCTAGATCAATTACCACATAATCCAGCAGAGCAAAAGTTTAATTTAAAAATAAAAAACAAAATTTGTTCAGCGATGCTTTCAGCACAAGGGCAGTTGGTAAACTGAAACAATTGGCACTTAAAACAGCTCCGTATGTCTTCATATGCGCTCAATCGTCGGTTTCAAGATTATTAGAACACTATCCTGAGTCATCTAAAAATATTCAAACAAATATATTACTTCTCAACCCACGTCCACGCTTATCATGAAATATGACCATAGTTGAGGTTTTGCACGCAATTTATGCTTCTCAAAACAATAAGATATAAAAAAAAAATATATATATACAGATTGTACAAAAATGTTTTATTAAATACATTTAATTTGAGTAATTTAACAATCAGTTACATATCACTAAATTCATGTATTTATCATTTAACTAACTAAATAGTATATTAATGAATTTTAAACAGCAAATCGTTTAAAATGTTTATTCATAAGCATTGTTTGAATATTTAGAAGGAAAAAAAATGATGATAAACAGCAGCAACAAATATTTGCATAAAGTAAACAGAAATTTATTGTATTTGTGTGTGTGTATGTGTGTAGAAAATTGATATCTAGATCGTTTTGTGCGGTTTCGTAAACATAGATTTGCAAGTAAGAATTTGATGTATTTTAAAATACCCTGCAACAAAATGTAAAAGTGTTATTAATATTGCTATAAGTTGTAGTTGAGCTAATAAAATATATATATATTTATTTTTTAGTTTAACATTTTCGGAGCTCTGTTTATAGAAATTTATGAGCTTGATGCATGACACCCATTTCATTTGTATGCTGTCTAAAGGGTATTAAGTAATTCACACCCATCTAATAAATCAAATTATGCCCTATGTTTCAAATATGAAACATAATAAATGAAAGATTAAAGTTGAGTTGAAAAATGCCAAGCACTGATAAGTGTCCGATAAATATTTCAAAAACTATTACACATATATAATATATATATATATATATATTTTGAGAAGTCGACAATTGAATTACAAATTGTTCACTTGTCAAATGTCAACAAAAACACAAAGTTTCACTCTTGTTTGACGCAGTTGACAGTAAATTCATCCAATTCATGAGAAATGTCAACAAGAAATCTGTAAGCAAAGCAGAAACTGTATAAAGCTAAATGGTTGTTGTTGTTGTTGTTGTTGTACCTAAAATATATTGAAGTCATAATTGATAAAGCTGCAGTTGTGAAAGAGTCGAACAAAGAACCGTAATAACCTCTCTCTCTCTCTCTCTCAGTCAAACAGTGTGTTATCTTATCTGAGTCAGAAAACATAAAATACATACAAACATATGCAAGAGCGTCGCCAGTTTTTCGTGCCAGGGGGCTGCTGACTTTCATTTTTAATGAGGGGTGAGTCGAATTGTAATTTTCTTACAAAACAGAGAATTTTGTATTTCTTAACCATTTTGGGTATATACCCAAGACCCCCCTTGCAGACGCCCTTGCATATCTCCACACAAACACATTCCTCAGACGCTGTTTTCGTAGCTGTTGGAGGTTCTCAGTTGGCATTGCTGTCCCCTCTATTAACACCTTTGGCGCTATGATAATGAGGCAAACAACAACAACAACAATAAGTGTTGCTTCTGCTGCTGCTGCTGCTGCTCGATGTTGGGGTTTTTTTTTTAGTTCAAAGACAAACGCATTGCGGCATGGACACGGAGGGCAACAAGTTCGCGTCAACGTCAAAAGCGCTTGGCGGCCACGATGAAGTTGACTTTACCAGCGGATATGAGACGCAGTATCACAAGGAATATAGTCCTCTAAAGCCAGTGTTTGTGCCACCGCCGGATAAGCGAAATGCCTGGTTTCGTAGCTGGTCCACAATATTTATAATTTCACTTCTCGGGACCGTTTTTCTGCTGGGCACCGTGCTGCTGGTGGTCCAAGTCTTCACTGTCAATGCGTTGCAAGTGTTGATCATTGTTACCAGTTATATCGTTTTTGCAGCATTCTTGATCTGGCTGGAAGTGCAGAGCATCAGAGTGTTGTAATTAATGGAGGCAGCCACGTAATTCAAGTATCCCCGAACTGTGACTAATGTGAGAAAATTTAGTTTAATATGTGTTGTGCAAACTTATTAAAAATTATTATCATAAGTAAAAAGGCTTTTTTGATTAAGGCATTTTACTGATACCAACTAGGCTTATCAAATAAATTTTAATTATATTAAAAAAAACAATCTTTTGAAATAATTTTTGTGCGACCTTAAATCATATATATATATATATATATGTTATATATATATATATATGTTAGTATAGCTCTTAACTGTGGCATTGAAACGATGGAATTTTTACAAACCTGTTAAATGTAATCAAACAGTTTTTTTGATCAATAAACGAACCATCCCAGCAATAAATTGCGTGTTCTACACAAGGCTTTGAACTAAATTTTCAGATAACCGCAACTCTGCCAATGAGAACTAATTAATTGTTATTTACTTGTTGCATGACAATGGAATCTAATGAATGACAACACAGAAAAACCTGTTGACAAACAAAGGCAACAATAACAAAAGAAAAGTTATGGTTAACAATGGAACAAAGTCAGGAACTGAAGCGAATTTAAGCCATATCAAAATATCAATAGTCTTACGATATAATGGATATTGATATTTATATACCTTTACTAAAACTTATAGCACGATCAAATATTTATAATAATTTCTGTTAGAGTTGATTATACAAAAAATTCACAAGATAATAAAAACAGAAGGTAAATTTTTGGAACAGGTTTCTTTGAGCTTTAATCTACGAAATATGCTAACAAAACTGACAATCTACATTTTAATCAGTTCTTACCTAATTTTAGCTGATTACAGGGTATATTTCAGGCACATGACTATAAAAAATAGCGCTACTTCTTGCACTTTAATAGTGACAAACATTTTGACGTCTGTTAAAAAAAAACAACAAAGAAAAACAGAACAAAATTCATCAAGTTGAACGACAAAGAAAAAGTGAAACTTTAATTTCCGCTGGCAGCTAAATCGAGTAAGGGAAAGAACAAGAAGTGGGGTTATGGTTGGTTAGGGGGGGTTAGAGGTTAGGGGCTAATGGGAACAAAGGGCAACAGCTGACTTACCTTAATTACTCACCGAACTTGGAGCCATGCTAATTATTTGCACTGTGCTCGCTGTTTTTATGAATGGGTGTGTTTTTTTTATGTCTGTATAAGTGTGTGTGTTTTTTATTTTGTATGTGTGTGTGTGTATAAAAATAGAGTGTAGCTCGTGACTCAGACGACGACGCTGACATCGTTGCCGACGTATTTAATTATAACGGCGAATGCGCTTAGCTTAAACATTAATGTTGTTTCCCGTTTTGTCGTCGGCGATGGACGATGGACGATGGGCGATGGACGATTGCTATGACGATGACGATGACGCTGAAAATGCCAAGGACGAAGGATGTGTTTTTTTTTTCGTTGCTTAGCAAAAAGGCGTGGCCGTTTGTTGTCTCTTTTTTTTTTGGTTTTGGCTTAAAGTAGCATTTTAATTAGAAGCCTTCTGGCCATGTCCTTTGCATATAAATTTTCTTTGGTTCCCAAAAAGAAAAGTTGGCTTTAGCAAATCTGAATTGTCCTGTGATGTGACACAGATTTAAGTGAAATAAAAAAAAGGAACAATATAAAATAATCCTCTAACTAAAAGTTGCACTTCTGAAACCGTAGCTTTTAGTCGAGTTTACCATATTTTATTGGCCAAAGTCAATCTTTAATTTATTGCCCGATTGCACAATGTTGTCAATAAATGCATTATTTGCACACAAAAGGCAGGCTTCGCTTATTGTTCTGCACTTGCAATTGTACAATTATTTATTTTTTGAAATATTTAAAGCCTTAATTTATTCATATGTAAAGCAATTTAAATTACTCTATAACAGCCATGGAAATGGTCAATTTACAGAACAGAAGGTTGCTTGCAAACTATGTAAATAAACAAGGATGCATAATTTTGCACAAGGACTCAAGGGTCAAATTGCAGCAAACTGCTGCTGCTCCTTTTGGTCTGATTTTGATGACATTTGGCTGCTGACTGGGGAAATGTGTCTTCGAATTGACTTAAGTAAATTTGAGTTGAACGCTTTTCATTTAGCCAAACAAGGGACAAACAAAGTAAATATAAAATTGACATGCAAAATGTTTGAAGTGTGTTCTTTGGTCAGGACAAATTCAAAACTTTGTTAATAAATTGAATTGGGCTGTGAATGTGTTGACAATTTTCACATTAAATGCATTTGCTATTTTTTTAACAGCTAAAAATATATTTGAATTTTAAAGCAACAAATAATTAGTTCTGAATATTTAGTTTATTTATTTAAACATATTTTTGTTTGTACATTATTAATTGTTTGCAATTTCACTAAATAATTATAAATTCGTTTAACGACAAAACTATAATAGTATTAAATTTAATTACAACCGAAAACCGTATAAAATATATAATAATTCCACTGAAGAATATTTCTTAATTAAAGTAAATATAAATATATATTTTATTTGTATGCTGTAAATAAAAAATGCAAAAATGAACCGCTTTCAATTAGAGTAATTATTTTTAAACGCGTTGCATTAAAATGCAAAGTAAATATAAATAGGTATTTTATAATTACATTAAATGTGCTTGCAAAATATAAAATCTGTGTGAAATTTTCCCGTTAAATGAAGGCCTTGTCGGACAACCACTTTAGGCCAACTCAATGAGCAGTAGCAGAGCATTTATATTTTTGCACACATTTGCGCATTTGAATATTCAATTAAGTCCAACTGCCAATTCGGTGATAAGCTGCTGCTGCTGAAATCCCAAAACCAAAAAGAGCTCTAACAAAAATTTTGAAATTTGTCTGAAAACTGAACTCATGGCCAACAGCTGGATAAGTGTTGCTTTTGTCTGTTAATCACTGTGGCCAGAAAGCCGATACAATTTTCAAATGCAAAATATGCAATTGTATCGGAAATGTTATTTTCCAAAAGAATGGATTCAAATGTTTGACATTTTCGAGAATACATAAATCTTTTTACTAATTTTAAAGTCTGGAATGGAAAATATTGGCCATTTTCGAGAATACATAAATCTTTTTACAAACTTTAAAGTCTGCTTGAAATTTCCATAAAATTATCTAAATAAATAAAAACCACTGAAAATTCCCAATTTCTTTTAAGTAATAATATTATAGAAGGGTATAAAAAATATAGATGTAGTTTAACGCAAAATTTCTTGACTAACTCGTGTTGGGTAAACTGGAGATAGATGCATATTTATAATATGTAACGAGCATGTCAAAGTATTTTGGGGACATATTTTATTTATTCTATAACGAGTAAATGTCGAAAAAGTCAAGCGTATGCAAACAACATGCATAAATTGCCACAAAGGTGGGGGGGACACTTCGAGCGTGTGGCAACGTGCTGAAACTGGTCCGGTCAACGCTTCTACTGTGCAACTGGCCAATGCAAAATGTGTTGAAATATTTAAGCCAGAAAAAAGAGTTGGCAAGAGAAAGAGACGGGGAGAGAGAGACAAAAAGCCAACCACACCAAAAAACGAACTGTGCCCAAATGCAGATGAGCAACAGCATTCTTTCTAAGCCAAAGTTGTTGGACACTTTTCTGAAAGCCTAAGAGGCCACTTTAGTTTTAACCACAAAGTTTGGCTATGTGCTCTATGCTTTCTCTGTATGTGTGTGTGTGTGTGTCTCTGTGTGTGTGCAGCAACCCCATTGCACTTTTGTTTTTGCCATTGGCCTTTCATGTCATTTAACTATTTTTCCTAATTTTTGTTCTTCACTATTTTGCTATTCCTATTTTTGGTGTAGCAAATGGAGCAAGGACACTTTTCATGATTGCTATGCATTCTCAATTGGGTAACTGTTCATTTGTTTTGACCATATTTATTTAAGCTTACTTGGAAACCGTAACCAAACTCAGGCATTGTCTGGAAAATTAAGCATTTCATCAGCTATATTTATTATTTTGAATATATTATGATTTTATTACCTTAATTGTTTGATGTTTTTTTTTTTTGCCATTCTCATTTGACGCTGCACTTAATGGCATCACAATTAATTTGACATTTAATATTGTTGTGAATGTGTTTGTGTGCGTTGCATTGTGTTGCTTGCCACGTGGCATGTTTGTTTATTTATTGTTTGCGATGTGTAAATAAATTGGGATAGCACACACAGTGTTCGTTTCACATTATCACGTGTTGCTTGCGAATAATGCCAGCATATTATGTTAATAAATATTACAAATAAATCAGACCATTAATGTGTTAACTACTACAGCGCATGGCGTATACTTGATGAATATGTAATTGCAAATGGCAAGCAATGGCAGGTAATTAATTTAAAGCATAAACATGTTGATGGAACAAACAAACACTAAGGGCTTAAATATTTAATTAATTGTTACAACTTGTTTGTTATTTTCGGTCGTCTTATTGTTCATTGATGTGAGCAATCTTTTCTTACTATGTATAAATATTTACTTAAAGTTAGCTTTGTAGTTAATTTGTTTTCTATAAATATAAATTATAGTATTGTTTGTATATTTTTGGCAATATTAAATTATAAATTTATTCTATTTGTTAAGCGGCGATGATATTTTGAACCGTCAACAGTGCGTATGGTTTATTTATATATATACTTGCATACTGACAACTCTATTGGTTTGTGCACGTGCTTAAGCAAAGCTTTTAAAGCTTTTGAGCAAATTTCAAAGCTTTCATTGAATGCGTCTTGACTAAAGGCGCTATAAACTTTGAGCTGTTGTAAATATGAAAAAAAAAACAAACAGGTGTGAAAAAGTAATGAAAATGTTGTAAATATATATTTGTAGCAAACTTTAAACAGTATTAGAACAATACTAGCTATGTGCAAGCCCAATACGCAAGCTACTGTAGAGCTTTGGCAACGCGTGACAACCCTAGGCATTGTCCAAAGGAGCCCTCCAATGGAAGGCAACGTTGACGACGACGGCGACGACGACTGCGTCTAGCAACGCGAAAAGCTTCTCAATTTGTCGTAAATTTTCCGGCACAACAGACGCAATCATTGTGTTGGCGAAGACGCGCGAGAGCTCTGCGACTACAAAACTAAAGTAAAAACACTACAAAAATTCTACTAAAATTCTTTGCAAATCAAAAACACTATCACTAATCTAATTAAGGTGCAAACAAATAGAGAAAAATAGAAAAATAGCCGCGAAATTACAATTAAGGAAAACATAGTAAAAAAAAAAGTGTTTGGCAAAAAATGTTTGGTGCCTGTGTGTATTTGCCGAGAGGGCGATAGAGAGAGAGAGAGAGGGAGAAAGAGAGAGATAGAGCGAGAGGGAGTGAAAATTGTGCAAGTGCAATAAACTGTGAATTATCCAGAATAAGCAAAGTGCTATACAAAATGCAACTGGGACCAAACAAGCATCCAGTAATTCTATTTGTTGAATGTCCAGCTAACTCTCGTTTCGTATATTATGCAAATTAATTTCAATTGGTTTGCACTCTGGATACACAAACGCAGCAGCAACAGAAGCAGCAGCAACATTAGCCGAAGCGGCTTTAATGTTGTTGTTGTTGTTATTGTTATTCTTGTTGCTTGTAGTATGCGGCAGAGCCGTAGTAGTAGTAGTAATTATAGTAGTAGTAGTAGTAGTAAGTAGTGAATAGTTTTTTTTTTTTTGCTTTCACATTTTCGTATACACAATTTGGACAACTATTCTTTGTCGAGTTGCACATCGGGAAAATTCTCTCTTTCTCTCTCTCTTTCTCTGTATCTCTCCATGCTCCCTCTCTCTCTCCCAGTGCGTCTCTCTGGCTCCCTTTATAATAACAAGTGTGTGTACTTGATTTACCGGCATTTGCAGCGCTAAACTCGTCAAAATTGTTTCACAAGAATTTTTTAATCATACATCAGAATTCATACGTGGAAGCCACATAAAACGCAAAACGAAAGTTGAAAAAGTGCCGGGAAAGTAATTAAAAATACCAGAAACTCATGTTCATGGCTAGAAATATGTTGTTACACATTACAATAAAAATGTACTTTTTAATTAACTAATTTATTGTGTGTAAATCTATTTGATATTTTCATTTAAAGTTCAGTCGTCAAAAGTTTATGCACTTATATAGTTAATTATCGACAAGTATTTGGAAGTAATATCCGTGAGTCTGGCATTTAAGATTGTGCAATTAAGATTAAGATTGAATAAAATTTCTTTAATTGTTCGTATCGAAATACTATATTATTATTCAAATGTATCTGCATATATTATTTATCAAATTCTCAAATTATTCAATTCTCTATATTACAAATGCCGCTCTTGAAAATTGTTGACTATGGAATACTCTGTTCCCAGTTTCTCTAATTTCGTACCTTGATTTATATCAATAAAAATTGATATTTTAGTATACGTCTACTCATATATTTTCAGAATATAGCTATAATGTTATTAATTATATATTTTAAAAATGCTGTGAGCAAATTATTATATTATCATAATAATAAATAAGCTTCCTCAGATTTCTTTACAAAAAAAATGCAGAGAGCTTTAAATAAAATACAGAAAATGCATTATAGTATCTCTTAATCTGGACTCCACAAAATACCTTTTATAAATAATACATTACAAAATTACAATTCAATTTTAATCAAGATAATCATCGTCATAATCATCATCACTCAATATATGCACATGAAATGCAGCCAGAGGAGCCACTGATGATTCTGCTGCTGCTGTTGCTGCCTTTTGAAAGGCGACTAAAAATAAAATATCCGCCTGACTATAATATCAATTACAATGATGGGCCGTCAGTTTCAGTTTCAGTTCAGTTCCATTCCACAAATAAAAATGACGACCAACAATAACCGAACGAAAGAAGAAGAAGAAAACAGATAATAATAATAATAATAAAGTTGCACGAGACTTTGATTATAAAGCAGTCGAGTCGGCGTACAATAAAGAAGCCGAAAATGTTAATTTGTGGAATAAAAAAAAATAGACTTACGAGTTCGAGTTTGAATTTCGAGTTCGAGTTTTCGTACTTCTGCTTATTGTAATAAATGCAGCAGCTGCTGTGGACACCGGCGACGATTCAGTCGGCTCAACAATAATCACAGCAATTGCTAGCAGACAGGCGCAGAGTGAGAGAGACAGACAAGCAGAGACAGAGAGAGAGAGAGGTAGAAAGAGTGAGAGAGAAAGAGATGGGAACTGGGAGCATAAATATAAGTACGGCAGAATGTCGAGACGCGACGTCAGTTGCACAATTTTGCACATAAACCAAAGCCAAGCCAAACCAAAGCATAATCATGAATAATGAGCGCTTCTGATAAGTGACAAATGCCCTGTGGGAAATGTAGAAGCAAACTGAACACAACAAACTGACAGCAAAGCAGAATAAAATGCATTCAAAAATAAATTCTGAACTTTTAACTTTATATACAAACTCAAATTTAACTGCTTTTAAAAAAGCACAATAAAATATACATTATATATTTTGTAGTTTATTAAAGTCATTTTTATAAAATGCATATGTATTTAAAACCCCATCGTGATTAATCTTATAATAAAAAAAAACTCTTAGAATTCAAAAATGTATAATGACTCACTTAAGATATTAGGTAAAAAAAAATTAAGTGATGTCAGGAATTATTATGAACTGATAAATAAAGTAGAATTGACTGAAAAAATAAAAGAAACCCATACGAAATAATTAATTTCTTCCCAGAAGAGACGAAATTGAGTTGTAAATCGCATTGTTAAACAAATCAAAATTAATATAAATTGATTTCCTCGAAAGTAATTTATTACATATACTGCACAAATTTAGTGCACATATAACGAGCATTTGTCACACATATATTATAAATAAAGAAAAGCCACAAAGCAAACAGGTTTTTCTATGTGTGTGTGTCATCCATCCCATTTGCAACTGGGCATTCGCTAAGCCCGCTTTGGACTCCCGGTTGAGCACTAAAAGCGCCCAGACTTGCAGTATGAAACGGGAATTGGTTCGGTTCGGTTCGCTAAATGGACATAAAAGGTGAAAATTCTTAAAAAAAAAAAAATAGCGCTGGAAGTTCTTTTAAATAATCATCAATATAACAATGCAAACAAAATCAAGTATTAAAAAAAATATAAACGTTGAAAAACTTGAAAGAATAAATTCGAAAATTGTAATTTCTTAAAATATATAATATATAATATCGCAGAGATCTGCATAAATCTTTTGATTAGTTCTAAGTATTTTTTGCCGCCCAAGTGCTTGTGTCACAGTTTGGATTTATTTACGCCGTAGTTTGTTGGCCGTTTAGTTTGTCAACTTCAATTGAAATTAATTTACTTTCTTCTGTCTGAATCTGTATCTGTATCTGAATCTGTATCTGAATCTGTATCTGAATCTGTATCTGTATCTGAATCTGTATCCGTAACTTGTGCCTGTATCTGTGTAACTATATGTGTATAGCCGCCTGTCGACTGTCAGCCTTGTATGCGATCAGATTTAAGCACAAAGGTCAGCAAATAAACAAATTGTCTCATATTATGGTTGTTTATCATAAGAAAGCAAAAAAAAAAAGCAAGAGCAAAATAAATAAGTCAAAGCCTGGCCAATTTTCAATCTAAATTCGCAAAGCTGCATGAGACACAAAAAGTATCTTTAACTAGCAGCAACTTGACTGCTGGTAACAAAAAAAAAAACTGTCATGAAAAACGTGAGACGGGTTTTTTCGGCTTTTCCTCCAAGACGAATACGTAATCAAGCCAAATTTGGCTAAACGGCAAACGCAAACTGTGCCATTTGTTTGGCAATCATGTAGAAGTATATATATTATATATATATATATATATATATATAAGATGATGCAAATTCGATCGTGATCAGCTCAAACTATTCTGGGCATAAAAATGGCATTATTTGATTTGCATACAAAACACACAATAAATTTCAGACACAACGACTCGAATATCAATGAGTATTCAAATAGTAAACTTTTTTAATTTTAAATTGTTGAAATAGAATTTGTTAAAGAAACACATTTAGCTATCTCTCAATCTTTAATAATCCTTTTTACTACTGTTTAGCATTTGGCAATTATGTAAAGTGTCTGCGCAAGAATTTGTCAAGCGAAAATGAATAAAATCGTGGTACCATAAATAAAACGAAACTCAAACTGAACAACAATAAAAAACAAAATAAAACAAGCGGACAACAAAACAAGTGCAAAGCAAACGAAATTAAAAACAAGTCTTCTTCAAAAAAGTGCTAACAATTAAAAACAATTTGCGCATACAAGAAACACAAAACTTGAATGTCACACAAAATGTTGCAAGTGCCGGCAGCAACATTATTGTTGCTACTGTTGGCAACAGCAACTGCTGCTGCTGCTGCTGGCATCGGGGATACAACACCCATCACCGTTGTGGAATGGCAAATTGATGCCAGTCTGAAGAATGCCAAGTTGATTGAGAGCAGAGTGTTGCCCGAATTGAATGGACTGCAGCGCAATCAGGAAGATGACAAGTGGCACCACATCACCCGGTTTATCGACGATGGCTTTCCAGTTTTGGAGCTATACGGCTACAAGTCTAAATCAGGTGAGTGACACAGAGACATGACCTGTTTTGATATCCTATATTTTCTTACATATATTTATATAAGTAAGTTATAAAAATGCTTTTAAGAAAAAGGTTGAGTTGTAAAAAAATGCTTAAGCGTAAAAAATTTGTTTTATTAATATATAAAAAGGCCCTTTGTTAAATTTTATTATTACAATTAATACTAAACTTAAACAATAAGAATTGCCTATGGAAAGTTTTAATAAGTATATATAAAAAAAATTATAAAAACACTTTAGTCGAGAAAGTAGGACTTGGTGATACCCTTCATCCAAGTCTTTACCTATCACAACTCATAATCATTTTCGACATTCAAATCAATACGCTGAATAAAGTATTACTTATTATTTTTTATATTATTATTTTTTCTGTATGAAATTCCTACTGATTAATTATATTATGTTTAATTATGTAAGATACATATTCTAAATTATGAGTTTGATTAACGATTTTTATCGACAATGAAAAATCAATTGAATTAAAATAATAAAAATAGTCTCTTACTTTTATTTTTACGGATATCCATTTGTTCAATAAGACAGACTGATAAATCAAGATAAGAAATACCCTATAGATTCTGTGATGCACCGCGCTGCCTTTTAAATATTTTAGCAAAATTTATTAATAATCTTTCAATGGATTCAGGGTGGGTACATATGAAAAATCGTTTTGATATAGATCAAAACAAAGAGTTGTAAATCAGTAGAGAAAAAAACTGACAAAGTCATTATAAATCATATGAACCTTATAAATAATGAAAGTCAAGACAAGTATTACTTGGGACACTAATTATATTAATATAATTAGTGATCCACTTAATAAGCAAAATCCAGCTAAAAACAGGTACTTCAGCTTAAAGATACTCATCATATTGAGCTCCATGGCTTTAAAGAGTGTCAACTTGTATAGACAAAAGATTTAAAGCTGCCAAAAACGAAAAACCAATTAAAAAATACATTTTGTATGCAAAGCAGCTGATGGCAGCAGCAATCTCAAATGTGCCACGAGATTCACAAAAGGTAGACTTGAAAGGCCATAAATATAGCTAGCTATTGAGCTATTCTTCACATAGTTTATAGAAATTTTTAACTCTTGTCCCTCGCATCGACAGAGCAAAAAAATTAAAGAAATAAATGAAAAAAATAAATAATTGATGTTTGTTGTTGTTGATAAAATCACTGATATGTAGTCAAAAACTGATTAATTACACTCTCAATATGTTGTCTATGATATTTATAGATATATGCAATTGATAAAGCTGTGAAGATGTTTATATATTTTATCATTAAATTACTTAGAAAATATATTTAAATAATTCTTATCCTTATCGCCCGTCACAATGACTAAAAGTTGGATCGTAAAAAAGCATATATTAAAACCAGAGTGATCAGCAAGTGCAATTTTCGTCATCGCTTAAATTTGCCCTGGTTGGGTAAAAAATGTAGATATGACAACAGAATATTGTGGATAAAAACCCCAACACGCGGAGCATTACCGTTAGCAAGGACATGCTGCAAGAACTAAACCCATTTACTCGCCATGCAACTTTTTGTTGCTGGTGGGTGGTGTTGCTGGTGGGTGGTTGCTGTCGACATTGATAAATTGCCAACTAAATGTTCAGCTCATTTGTTTAATAGTGTAGCCAAACAAAAAAAGGGCAGAAAGAGCAAGTGTTGCCAAAAAAATATTTGATAAATTGATAAAGCTCTTAAATTAAGAAGAAGGCCAATTTACAAACTGAAACTCAGCACAATTTAGCTGTGCAAAAGTTTATAATATAATCTGTGGGTTGTCCCAATCCATTCAGTTTTTACATATTCCTGATTAGCATGAAAAGTAGGGTGGATTTAATCATGTCCATCTGTGCATCTATAGGAATAAGGCGATCTCAGAGACTATTATAACTGGAATATAACTTATAGTGTAGAATATAAAATGTATTTAGTTTTTTGCCGACAACTGAATTCATCTTACGCATGTCGACTTAAATCGATTTTCGATAACAATTAAGTAAACCCTATACAATAAATTATTGATCGATTACAAATTTTTGTTGATCAAAATATATTTTCATATTGATAATGACAATTTTGGTTTCGGTTTGTCAAGCCTCTGCTTAAATTATTAATTTTATAGAACAACTGGATTCGGGTTATCGTCTAAGCATTCTAAATTTTTTCTTCTATTTTATTCAATTGTTTTTTTTTTCTATTCTATTATATTTTATTCAATTCTATAACATATCTTACTTCTATCTTATAATACAAATGTTTTGCACTATGTTCATAGAAATGTTCAAATCATACAAAAATCGCCTAAATCGTATTCGGATTTGCCTTGAATAACGATAAGCCAGAAATTTGGTAACCAAGACAAACATTCAACTATAAAATCGCACGTGAAGATATGTCTAAAAACTAAACAAAAGTAGAATTGAGTATGCAGAAAGATAAGAATCTTAAGTTCAGTGTACTTTTGGTTTTCTACAATTTTCTACAATTTTTGTATATACAAATGTATTTGCAGGTACACCATATACAATGATAATACCGAAAATTGATGTGCGAACAATTGAGAAGCCACGTTTGAAGGAATTCATGTTGGAGCATATGGTGCCTGGCAAGGTCTTCGATAGCTACAATACGCTGACCAATGGCAGGCAGGAGGAGGAGGAGTCTTTTGGTAATGGTAATGGACATAAAATCGTTTTTCGCAAATTGGAAAAATCGCACAACAATGTTTGGCTAATCAACGGCCAGCAGATACTCTACAAGCTGCGCATCAATGAGAATTTGATGGCCATTGGAATTGATGGCTATTTGGGTGATAGAAAATCGCCATACTCAAAGCGTAACATTCAGGAAATGAGCAAGTGAGTAAAACGACTAACACAAAAACCGATTTCTCGTTTTTCCTGACCGCCTGCATGCAGAAAGAATGTGTGCAATCAGTATGCGCCTACACTCAGCGAAACCACAAATAGTTGCTACAACGATTCATATAATAAAATAAAAATGAACGAAAAAAGGTATGTTTTTGGTGAATTGGAAACAGTTTTTTTTTTGTTGGTTGGCTAAACTATACGATATTATTTTCTCTGAGTGTATGCTCTATGTAATGCTACATAGTTTGTTTGCGGTCAAAAAGTGCACTCATGCAGAATTTTTCCAGGCTCAGGCGAAAAGTTTTCTGCTCCAACTTTTGCACACACTTCCTAACATGTACACCCCTCTATCTGGCGTTGTCCCTAACAATCTCTCCTTACCCCATCCTATGGTGCAGCCGCTACAATGACCCACAGCCGCTGGAGCAGCCAAATATAACGAATGCCCATGCCAAAGTGGAGCCCATCATTAAGGAATCAAAATCGAGTCCATTGATGTCATTTCTGGCCAACATGAAGACGGGCACAAAAGTCTTTCAACACTTTCTATCCAAATCGAATCTGACACGCATTATGGATGATAATGCCTATACGGTGCTAATACCATCGGATAATGCCTTTCAACGTTGGCATCCCATCGATTGGGGCTTCTATCCGTTCAGTGTGCCCGAGTTTACCGAATCCGTATTGCGCAATCACTTCCTTCCCATGCAGCGACCATTGCGTTTGACCGATGTAAAGAATACCGACCAAATGGTCGTTCACACCATGGGCGGCGAGGATGTCATCTTCCATGGACAACGTAAGTTGAATTGAAATTCATTTAATTAATATTATTAATTTTAAATTCACTTGCCCCAGCCACGCCCACTGTGAATAATGTCAGCATTATGTCGGATTACACACTTTCCAATGGCAATCAGGTGTTTATCATTTCCGAGGTGCTATTTGTCTCCGAGGCTGTGGTTTCCAAATTGCATCAGGTAACACACACAAGCACACACATCACACACACACACACACACCTCTCACACTCAAATTCATTTGATATAAGACGTGTCTAAGACATAATTTACCCAACGCAGATGCACAAGGATAAGGAGACACCGCCACTTTTGGCCTTTCCCTGGTTCGGTGCACAATTTCTATCGCACTCGTTTCTTGCCTTGGAGCGGGATTCAAGATTTACGCAAATTACAAGGTAAACAGTTATCTAATAGTAATTAGAGTACAATTCGTTAGCAAACAAAATATATAAACACTCGACTACAAAATACCCTGCATGGCATAAATATGACCATAATATAATATTTTACTAAATATATAAATGTGATAAACACGTTTTTGAGATCCTTATAATATTAAAGTTTGGTTAACAGCTCTACTAAATGTTTAGAATAAAATACTTTATAGATAAAAGTTTGTTTAATCTTTTGTGAACGCGTTTCTATCCAATTTTAATATTAAAATAATACCATCAATAATGTTTCTTTACTTACCACAACTACAACTTTGTCAGAACTGCTTAGAATAAAAGAAATTTATAAAATGACTTTAAATCTAGAATAATTCTGCATATTCAGTTTGAAAAGCGATTTTGACTCGAAAAACATGTTCAAATTAAATCTTAAAAAAGTACTTTGGGAACAGGTCAACAGCTATAACTGTTTTTAATCATAGCTTAAACTCCTCAAATCAACTTAAAATTAAACTCTTTAAAGTGTGAATCCAAATTCTTGTAAATATTATAATTAGTTAAGCATTGATTTAAGATAGTAATAAATATATAAATACTTACTTTGGCCACTCTAAATATGAAATTTTAAAAACAACTAAATTTGCTCTTCCTGCAGATATTTAAATAATGCAGAAATCGCACCACACATTTCTGGCGCAAATTATACGTTCTTTGTGCCCGAAGACAAGGCGTTCGAGAAACTCGGCTTCGACAGACTGTCCGACGATGCAATGGTAGGTTAAAGATAATCCCAAATCGGTCAATACATATCTATAAATATATATTGGATGCATGCAGGCTTCGCAACGCGGCATTAAAATGTTGTTGAATCACTTTGTGCGTGGACGACTCTACAATCGAGATCTGAGGGACAATGAGGTGTTCGAGACGATTGGCGGTGGACACATTAAGATCACCCGTAATCCGGGCAGCAACTATACCAGCGTGAACAATGCACAGATCACGGAGAGCGAGGTGTTTGTCTACAATCTGGGCACCATGTACTACATCGATGATATACTCTATTCGCATATGCTGCGCGATCATATCACCAAATCGACCAAGACGAGATCAGATCGAGACCCAACTGGCGGCGGCCATCGCAGCACCCAGCGACCCGATGTCGAGATTGTTCCCAATGAATTCGAGAGTGAACATAATGGCGGCGACTATGCGATCCATGGTGACGATGATGATTTCGAGGATGAGATAATAACGCCCAAAGCATTGCCCGTCCAAATCTATGAGTTGCCCAAGTAGACGATGAACAACAAACCAAAATGCAACCAGAGATTTTGGGAGAGAGAGTTTGGAGCAGTTTTTTTTTTGGAGGGGGTCCGTAACAATTTTTGATATGTGTGGGTTATTTTTTGAGGGACGCGCTGAAAGCGTTTTTGTATAGTTCTGAGCTAATTTTGTAACGAATTTTTTCTTAGTTAGTTATTAGTTTTCTGTGTGTGTACATTTTAAGTTAGCGTTCGAAACGAGGCGGTGAAACGAAGTATACTACAACAACAACAAAAATATATAAAAAAAAACATATATATATATATATAAATATATATACCTTATACTAAAGAACTTATCAGCAATTACAGTGAAGCTTGTAGAACAACGTAGCGACAAATTGCAACTAAAATACAGAAAAAAAAGAAAAACCAAAACTTAGAAACGGATTTCTGGAAAACACAAAAAAACCAAAACTTTAATATATATTATATACTACATATATAATGCATATTAAAATATGTACTAAAATTAGGCGCTCTTTGATGGTGGTTAGAGAATGAGAGACAGAGACAGACAGACGGAGAGAGAGAGACACAGAGAGAGAGAGTGCATAGTGAAAAACATATCGGCTAATAAATTTAAACATTATCAGAAATGTAGCAAAAAACACAAAAAAAAAGAAAAGAAATAAATTAAATTAAATTCCAATTCGTCGTAGCCAAGCGCAATAGTTGTGAACAAGAATCAGATATACTATATATATATATATAAATTTATATATATATATACGTATAACTATTATGAATACGAGTACATTTTTTAGTTTATAATTATTATTATATTGTATCTGTATCTGTGTATATGAACAAGAAGCAAAAGCAATGAGAACGAAAAAAACATGCAATTTTATAATAGTTTGTTAAAATAAAAATAAAATCATAAAAAAACAAAAGCCAAAAAAACAACAACTACTGCATAATTATTTTTCAGATTTACAAAAGGTGTGTATATATTTTTTTTCTAATTTTATTATGAATTAGTTAAACGCAATACATGTAAGTATGCTTAGGATCTATATATTTGGAGTATTATTGTATATTTGCCTTTTTTGTTTGTTTGTATAATTGTTGTATATATATATATATATGGTATATGTGTGTATATATAAGAATGTATGCATGTAAATAATACCTGTAATTCTAATTGACCTAAACGATAGCATTGTAATTGGACTTTTCATTTCTAATGCTATTTTGGATAACTTGGAAAACCTAACAAATGCCAAAATAAAATTATATCGTACCACGGAAAAAAAACCAGTAATAATTATATAATAGATGTAAACAGTTTAAATGTTGGGGCAGTGGACCTGGGTTTTTTTTTGTGCGATTTTATAAAAAAACCAAAAAAAAATTATAACACATTTTTGATTTGTATTCAGAACATTTCAAAATTAAATATCAAATGCGTATCGCTTATATTTCTATAATAATAATAAGTGTTGTATATATATGTAGCAGCATGTACCTAAGTAGTATATATATATATGTGTGTATATATGTATATATAGATAAATGTATGTGTATATTATGTGTGTTTTGATATGGCGCTTTCGTATTGCATGTTGCGTTTCCTCAAATATGTTTTTACATTTTCAAGATTCAAGTTTGACAAACATATACATTTTACATACATAGCTAAAAGTCTAATTAATATATACTAATTAATATTCGAAATCTCCTCGAATCACAATCGTATCAAATTCTACAAGGTAAGACTTTAATGCTTAATATTTAAACTTAAGTTTTCATAGGGTACATTTTCTTTTCGGCCAATATTTGATTTTTTTTTAGAGAGATCTAAAACAGGTTAAACGTAAATTTTAAACAATATTTATAAAAAATAAAAGGTACAAATAAAATTGTCAATAATTAAGTGAACAAATTGGAGTATGCTAATCATACTTAAGTTGTATAATTTATATTAATTAATCGTTTGCTTCGTGAGTGCTGCCATTCGATTGTTGGCTATTTGATGTCGTTGATGTTGCAGTTGCTGGTGTTGCAGGAGTTGTAGCTGTTGTTGCTGCTGCTGTTGTTGTCGTTGTATCAGTCTCGTTATCACTCAAATTCAATGGTTCCAATGTTTGCTCCGCTTCCGATTCGGGTGCCGCCTGGCCACCCACAGCGCCCTCAAGTTCATCGCACAATTCCACAGTTGGCGCCGGCTGTTTGGGCTTGAAACTGTTGTTGTCCGCATTCAGTTCGTAGTTCTTGAAGGGATCAGCCAACTTGTTGACGGATTGTTGTTGCTGTTGTTGTTGTTGCTGTTGTGTGTGCTGCTCCGCTACGCGTTGCATGCGTCGCTGTTGATTGCTAAACGTGGGACTCTCGGAGCGTGCGCGTTGCAACAACGGTCGCTGCTGCTGCGGATTATAACTGGCATCGTATTCCCTGGAACGTCCAAACTCAAAGCCATTCTGCCACTGCACATGCACATTCTCATACGAGGGATCCTCATGACGATAGCTGCTGTTGCAGTTGCCGTTGCCATTCTGACGCTTGTCGTTGCCGCAACGCAAGCGACTCAAATTACTGTGCAGCGGTCGCGTTGCAGCATTCACATCGCGTCGCATGCTAGCCGTGCTGCCCTGGTAGCGCATCATGTCCTGCGGTAGCGCACCGATGCCCAGACGTGGTGTGCCATAAGGATTTGACATTTGCGAGGCCACCGAAGCCGTGTCACAGCTAACGCAATCGCGCGAGAACATGAAATTGAAGTCAATCACCTAAAGCAGAAAATTGAAAATTGAGTTTTAGTAATTTGAAAAATTAGTTTTAGCAAATAACAAATTATTTAATACTAATAAATAACAACAACTGCTAACAGTTTGCAGTGCATAAATTTGAGTGTAGCCAAGAACAGATTTTTAAATTAGTTTCCTTTCTTTAAATAGTTTAAATTGAACCAAGAAATATCAATTTTTCTCAGTACTTTTCTAGTAAACAACTTTAAAATAGCTGATTAAAAAAGGGTTGCAGAATGTTTGCAGTAAAGTTTCTTACAAGTTTCATAAATTTAGCTTTAAAATAGGGTTTTCTATTTTTGGCAGCGCAAATGAGCGCGAAAAAAAGATACTTTTTTCAAAGGAAAAGTTTTCTAGTAATGCACTTTTCAATTAAACTAAGTTTTAGATTTTTTCTCACTTTTTGAATAGTGTTACTAGCAATATGCTTTTCAAAACTGATGAATCTAACTTTTAAATTGTGTCAGATATATAATTTGATCGATTTACATTATGAACTATATTGATTTTGGGATTTGGCGTAGCCGTTAAATTTTGTATACAGATTTTTAAAGTAGTTACTTAAAACATAACTACAAATTAGGTTAAACTTCAGCTTAAAAATTGTTAAATGCTAAGTGGGGCAGTCTTAATGGGGGCGTGGTATTTTAAGTTCATCTCTAAAACTTTGATAACTCTATATTTAAATTATGCGATTTATCTATTTACGATTAACAATTTTATCTCATTTCCCAATTTTGACATCAGTTTCAAAAAGAGAGACAACTGCTGCTCACCTTGCACTCGGGTCCCTGGCCAATCCACAGAGGCAGCCACTTGTTCACCAGCAGCCACTGCAAACTGGACTTGGAGATGCGATTCAAGGTGCCATTGTTGCTGGCATCCGACGAGGAACTGCTACGCGTAGCAGCAGCAGCAGCAGCAGTTGTTGTTGTTGTTGTGGCTGATGTCTTCTTGGCCAGCGTTGAGCTTTTATTGGTTGCAGCACTCGCAGTGCTGCGCTCTTTGTCCGCCTGTCCAGCCTGTGTTGCACCTGCAGCTGTTGTTGCTGCAGAGGCAGTCGTCTCCTTGGCAGCTTTGTTGGCACTTTTGATTTTTGGTATGGCACCCGTTGGCCGTATCAAAACAGGCGACAAGCTGTCCAGATTGACCAGCTGCTCCTCGGCGGCAGTTGCTGCAATGGCCACAGTTGCCGGTCCCGCGGAGGCAGAGCGTGCTGCACGCTCCATGGACACGTTGGGCGTCAGCGGTGAACAGTGGTGTGCAGCGGCCACAGCAGCCGCAGTCGTCTTGTAAATATTTGTCATGCTCTGCGAGTTCTCGCCGTGCAAGCAACTGAAGAAGGAGCTGGCGCTATTTTTAACGGGCACTTTTACGTTGCCATAATCCATGCCAGCGGCGGCGGTGGCAGCTGCAGCAGCAGCGGCCGCAGCAGCGCCACCAACACCAACACTTGCACCAGCAGCAGTTGCAGCCGCATACCCTTGACAATTGGGCACCGTACAACTGTTGGCATTGGTTGCCGCCGCTGCACCACCATTGGCATTGAGTCGTATGTGCCCCACCGTGCCAAAGTGGGAGTGACCGAGCACCGCATAGTGTCCGCCCAGATTGTAGTGATCGATGTTGCCGCACGACGAGCTCAAATGCCGCTCAATGCGTCCAATTCCATGTCCAAGCACATCGAGCCGCGTATAAAGCGGCACACGACTTGCTGCACCACCACCGCCAACAGCTGCTGTGGTGCTGGTGCGATACAGTGGCTCATCGCGTATCTGTTCGTAGATATTCTCGTAGCGCATTGTGCCGCCACTGCTGGTGGCAGCTACATATGGCAGATTGTAACCATCGGTGGATTCGGTGTCGTCAAAGCTCCGCTGACGCTGGCAATTCGAGCGGTTGCTCGAGTAAAGTGGTGCACAACGCAAACCACTTCCATAACGATTCGCTGTCGGGAAAAATAGAAAGAAAAAAATGAGTGTTAAAAATGGGTTGCAGATTTTGATTTGTAAAAAATTTATGGGATTAAAATAGTCTTGAAAATATAAAAACTGTTAATTTTAAATGAAATTTGAAATTTCCTTCAATGTTTTTAATTTAAAATTAAATTGCATTTTCAAAAAGTATAAATTTCTATCAGAAAATTGCTCGATCTACGAATTTTGCAGAGCATAGAAATTTATACTTTTTGAAAAGTTGATTCAATTATATTTAATTACATATATAAAGTCTGCAATAAAAAAATTAAATAACATAAATCAAATCAATATAATAAATCAAATCGCTGCTACAAAAAATATAATTGACAAATATATAAAAAAAAATATGACTAAGTTTTAATCAAGCTTTTATTTCTTTAAGCAAATTTATTATTAAACCAAATACTCTGTAAATTCGTAGATTGAGCAATTTCCTCATAGAAATTGATACTTTTTGAAAAGCTAATTTAATTATCTTTAGTAACATATAAAATGTCAACAATAACACAATAAAAATCAAAGTTAATTAACACCAGCCTTAATAACAATAAAAAGTTTATTAATAAAAATATGACTTTTTTGTTAGTTATTTCTTGTCGTTTTAATGATAATCTAGAAAACTTAGTAAGTAATTTCAGATATCGGATTTTTTATATATAAAAAATAATTATTTTTCAAGCTAAACTAACTTTACTTTTCACAATTTCAAACATCAACAAAAGACACAATTGAAAAAATATAGCCTTTCAAATAATATATACAAACAAATACTCATACATATTATGTATAAACTTAAGATCGAATAAGAAGCTTAGTTTTTGCTAAACAAAAAGCATTTTTCAATCAGCTAGTCTCGTTTTGAATAGCATTTTAATATGATTATTTTACGAGTGTTCACTAAAAACATTTGAAGGTTTTGAAGAACTAAATGGGGAATTACGTGACACATAACAAAATGAAGTGGATTCATAAAAATATACTTAACAGCGAACACATTATATATTTTAAGATCTTAGACCTATGCTTTGTGTCTAAGGTCAGTCAGCAGACTAGAAAGACAGACAGACAGACAGACAGACAGACAGACAGACAGACAGACAGCTACACAAATTAGGCTCTAATTATCTATAGTTATTTTTGAATGTCATACAAACTTGCTTATGTGTTTAAAAAGGCCAAAATAATTATTAGCTTGAGCACAACGAAACCAGAAATAAACTTTCAGGCCTAAAGTTAATTTCTTAAACATTTCAGTTAGCAAATGGTTGCTTCAATAAAAGATAATCGATGTTTGTAATTAGTTAGTTTGGCTTTGGGTAAAACAAAAAATGTTTTTCATACGAAAATTAAAATTTTTGATAGTTCATTTATCTGTAAAAATGTATGATATAGTTCAGCTCTGACGGATGTACATGATATAGTGATCTGATACAGATTACTCATAAATGCAAACTGCCAACAGCAAAAATAGTTTTATTTTGTCAACTTTCATTAAGATAATTAAAAAACTGAGGCAAAAATGACAACAAAATTTGACTATTGATGCTGTTCAAGTATATATATATATACAAACTGCACAATTAACTAATAATACACTCTACAATTGTACAGGAAAAATATATAATATAAGTTATAAAAAATTAGTCATGCTTCTCCACTTGAAGTCTTCTTCAAGCATTTGACATATATATGCAAATATATGAATGAATATAATAATAAACAATAATAACAATAAAGCGAAAATTGTATGCAACAAAATTTACAGTTAGTGCATAAATGTATCCTATATATAAAATTAATTATATGCTACTGCAATAATAAAAGGTTTTGTTTTGCATAGCTATGCGAAAATATTGTGTAACAATATTTATAGCTAATCGAACTATATAACCTATATATATAAAATTAATTATGGACATGTGCAGCAGTTCAAGGTGCTTACCATTTTGCATATCAATGCGAAAATTTCGACGATAGCCCAAACCAGAGCGAACCGCTCGTGGCACATCGTAGGCAGCTGTCGATGTTGCTGCTGTTGTTGTTGTTGTGGTTGCTGAGCGATCATACAAATCATTGCGATAATTATTCATGGGAAGCAGACGTGCTTGTTGCTGTTGTTGCTGTTGTTGTTGTTGTGCTTGTTGTTGTTGCTGTGTATTGTTGGCATTGGCTTCAGTTGCTGCTGGTTGTTGCTGTGGTTGCTGAGCAACTTCTTCGACATTCGCAGGGGCATTGGCATTGGCATTGACAACGACAACAGCAACTTGTTGGTTATTATTATTAATATTATTATTGTTGTTGTTGTTGCTGGGCTGTCCAATTGGCGCATAGATGTTTTCATAGTGCGGATGATTAGCTGGCTGCTGCTGTTGTTGCTGTTGCTGTTGTGCCGGCGTTGGTGGTGCAACAATATTGCCATAGACAGCACCACCAACGGCGCCCTCCATGCTGCCCTCCGCCTGGCTATTCTCATCATCCAGCAGCGCTATGGCCAGCGAAGTCGCTTGCCTAAAACCAAAGAATTTACATTATTTAAAAGTTTAATTTAATTAACAATTTTCAGCACTCACCTTGCCAATGCGCCCTGCTCTTCCATTCACAAGGGCTTGTCTATCATACAAACGCCCGCATAACTGCGTCCGATGGTCATCAGTGCTGGCAATATGCGCCAGCTATCCGAATCGGGACAGTAGACCTCAACCGATGCGAGATTTGAGGTGCCATCATCACCGCCCACCACATAGAGCAGGCCATCGTGTGCCACAACGCCCGCATTGCGGCGACAATAGGACATGTCTGCCACAGATCGCCATTTGTTCGCCTCGTAGTCGTAGGCCTCCACAGATTTGCGCACCATTGGCCCATCATGTCCGCCCACCGCATACAGAATATTATTAAGAACACCAACGCCGGCGCCGCTGCGACGCGAAGACATTTCGGCAACGACGGACCAAGTGTCCGTATCGGGATTATAGCGTTCCACGGAGGACAAGCATTGACGAGAGAAGCCATCGTAGCCGCCGACAGCATAGAGCAGGCCATTGACCACGCCCACGCCGACCGAACTGCGACGCGTCGACATGGAGGCAATGAAACGCCAGATTTCAGTCTTGGGATCATACATCTCGGCGCTGCAGAGACCAGTGGTGCCATCGAAGCCGCCCACAGCATAAATGCAGCCATGAAGCACCGCAACACCCAGTGTGGAGCGACGTGCCTCCATGTTGCTGCAGTTGGCCCATTGATCCGTTACCGGATCATAGACATCCACGGTGCGCACACGCAGCGAACCATTGAAGCCGCCAACAGCATAAACCTTGTCGCCCAGCACCGATAAGCCGCTGCGACAACGACGATTTGGCATCTCAGCGGCCTGATACCATTTCTCCTCGCGCAAATCATACCATTCCACGGAGCGTATTGCCTTCGGTGCCTGACCACCAATGACGAGCAGAATTTTGGGCATGCCCACCGGTTTGCGGGGCACGGTGCGTGCAGATTTGGTTTCGGTGGGCAGCAGATGATAGGTGAGCGCCTCAATGATCAAATTCTTGCACATAATATTGCCCTCGAGCAGCAGCTCTTTGTCCACACGCTGTGTGATGTACTCCTTGGAGAGAAAGGGCAGACGCACATGCTCCATCAGCGCAGAGGTGAACTGCTCCCGCATGGGCACATCGTAGCGTAGCCAGCCGATGACGCATTCGTAGACACGCTCCTCATTTGGCACCGAAATTCGATCGTTTGCTATCAAATTGATGATTTGTTCGTGTGTCAAATTTAGAAACTCGTCAAATTGAATGACCTCGCTGTGTGTGTGCGAGTGTGTGTGCGGTGTGTGTGTGGTGTGCGTGTGTGTAAAAGAGAGAGAGAAAAACAAGTTAATAAATTTGTCATAAATTGTGCTAAATTAATTGACTAAGTTGAATGATCAAATTTTTGGGCATTCAGATCAACTTTTGTTTTGTTCTTTTTATGCAAATCAAAGCGATATCTGCGAAATCTGCTATATATATATGAAAATATGTCAAACTAATAAAATTACAAATATATAGAATATGTAGAATACCAAACAATCTCAAAGGTTATTGTTCAATTATTAAATATATACAAATATTTATATATGCTGATAAATCAGCAAATAATTCTGACTGATGCCAAACCAAGAGAACTGATCAAGAATCTATATAGTATAAACCTTATACTTTTTGACATTTTCTATTTCATGTTAAACATTTTGAATTTTATATTTAGCATTTTATAATTTATATTTCTATACTAACTAAATGTTTTTGAGAAATGTTTGATTGTTAAAGATAGATGAGATAATATATCACAGATCGTGTGATCAGAAATATATATATATATATATAAGCTTAAAATATGTGCCATAATTTCTATTTCATGATCTATATTTTCCATTTTCTATTTTCTTTTTCATATTATATATTTTAAATTATATATTTTTTACTTTATAATTTATATTTAGCAATATGTTTTCTATGGCAAAATATTTTTCAGAATGGATTAAACTGATCAAAAATCTATATCGATTTTGTTTAATGCTTTATATTTTATACTTTATACTTTAAACTTTATACTTTATACTGTATATTACAAAGGCATCTCAATAATTTAACATTGATAGTTTATTTTATCGTCATAGCTGAGAAATAAATTTACAATAGGACTGATATTTATCTGACATGATCTTCAAATAAATGGAAATAACTTACATTAAAATTGTATATAAATTTGTAATCTTTACATCATAATTAATTAATTAATTATGCAAACTATTTGAAAGCTTAGATAACAAAAGTATTTATAAAATGCATAAAAAAAGATGTTTAAAATTTAATACAATAAATATGTATAAACCTGTTTACATCATGATTGATTGATTGATTGATTGATTAATCAATATAGCTAAGAGTAATCAAAAATCTTCAAATTCACATCAAAAATGATAGGCAGAAATGACATTAAATTTAATATGCACAGATAATGTTTAAATCACAATTGATTGATTGACTGATTGATTCCAGCTCAACTCACTTGAAATGTTGCTCAATGTAGGTCTCCGCATAGTTGAGCAGCTCGACGCAGCCATGAAGATCGGCGAATTCTCGAATGCCCAAACAATTGCTGGCATCCAACTGGGTCTGGAGAAAATCACAGCAAGCATCTCGCACATCCGTCAGCTGGAGAAGATTGGCTGCCGTTAGGAGTACTTGCACATTATCCTCGTTCACCTCCACCGTCGATGTGTAGACATAGTCGATGAGCAGCTCGAGAGCACGTGCATCGACACTCTGCAGCGTGATGCGTGTTTTGCGCGACTCCTCGAAACTGGTGAACATCGCATAGAAGTAGGGACTGCAGCTGGCCAAAACCATGCGATGGGCATGGATCTCCACATCGTCAGCAACCAAAATGACGTCACACAGCTGCTTTTGTCTAGGCGAAATGCGGAATAGAATCGTTTTAGTAATTGTTGAGTAAGGTCAGCAAATGAAATCAAATTGTTAGTTATAAATAAAATTAACTATATATATAGATATAAATAGAATGATTTTACATTTTTAGACATAATTCGTTTTACATTTTTGTGTGTTTTGTATATCTGAGCGATCATTGTAATAAAGTAAAAATAACAAATCGAATATGGTTTTTTTGCTTAGTAATTGTTGAGTAAGGTCAGCTTATAAAATCGTATCATTTAGCAAGACACACATTCTCAAGCACAGTGAGGCAAATTTCAAATAAAAAAATATACTTAAAATAAATTTAAATATTCAAACATTCAATACTTATTTATAAGCATCAAAGAAGTATTAGCAAAAAATAAAGAAAATGCTTAACAAATGTACATTTTTAAGTTTTGAATTTCTTAATAATAATTGTACCTAATTAAAATTAAAGGAAAAATTCAAGTTAGAATGCGCAAGTCAAGAGATCTCGAGCAGCTTTTAAATGACAGTAATTTGTTCAATATGAAAATACATAATTTAAATCTGTATTTCTTGATAATAATACTTAATTTGTAAATAACACTTGGAACAGCTGATCAAAAATATGTCTGAATAAATTTTATATATAAATATATTCACACAAAATTGTGCCCTCTTTTCGATTGAATAAAATATACTTAATATTATAAACATATTTCAAGTCCCTATAAACAAACAGACGAACAAGGCTAAAACGAATTATCTGCTTATGTAGATCAAGAATATATATTTACACTATTTAGTTTTACTTCATTAAATCAACTTTGCTATTTTTAATGAGTTGAGGTTATAAAAATAGTAATAAAATTATTGATGCGAGTGGAAAATTTATTATTAACTAATCAAAATTCGTTCTTGAATTGCATTTCGACAAGGTAATTAAATTATGCAGCGTCATGATCATTGATTAGCAACCCAAATTTTGATAGATATTCAATGAAGTTTTCTGTAGAAATCTTTCCACTCTTTTGACCAATAGCTCGTTTAGGGCATTGGCTTACAACCAAAAACAAAAACCACTACCAAAAAAAACAAGTTTGTTGCCGTTCAAAAAAACAATAAAAAAAAATTCCATTAAGATAGTTTTTTTCTGCCAGTCATGCGACATCTAAGCAAGTTGGGCCCACGGAAATGGGAAGCATTTCGAATTTTTGTATATGAGGAAGAAAATGTAATAAAATTAACAAATCAGAGCAATTTGAAGTTCAAGGGCAACATTGTTTTGTCTGCTGCGAAAAGTAAACGTTAATAAGCAAAATAAAATGAACATACAAAATTTACAAAGTTTAAAAATTAATGCGAATGGCTTCTGCGCAAAAAGCGAATAAATATAAATATATATATATATATATATATATATATATATATATATATATATAAATCAGGTAGTCACACTTATCTGCCAAAAGTTGAAGGGGCCAAAACAGACAAACAAAGCGTAATGCGCAAATTATGCGAGAATGCGCCGCAGATCGGCCATAATTACAGATAAACATTCATCTATATATATACACACACACATATATATATATATATATTCATTCTTATGTATAGACTTTAATCTGTACACATTGTTGACCGTTTTTAGCCCATCATAAGTATTTTTCATATTTTTGCCAAGACCAAAATAAACAAATCTTAGGCGACGTCATATTTTTGAACTATGCTCATTAAAAGTGTACTGCAAAATGGGGTATATTAGTGTTAATTATATAACTGACGAAAAGTGAACATATATCTGTATCTATTATATATAGTTTGTTTAGGATTGTGTATTAATCAGCTATATTCAGTTATGACCATAAATTGTTGAGTTAGAATTTCTTGAAATACATTTTAGACACATTCAAAGGGTATCTGATTGACTATCACATTGCTGCTGTGCTCGATTTATCTTTTTACAGGTCTTTTGACTAATATGATTGAGGAATATTATAGATATAATCTTTTATGGAGTATGCGCTACTTGTATTTAAAAAAATACTCATACAACACCTTAGATGATCATTTACAGGATATCTTATAGTCGATGAGACTTTTTCTTTTTAGATAGTTGTTAACTTATCACACCTTAGCTATGCCTATCCTCAAAATACTCATTTACGATCAAATAACTTGTAATGTATATATTTACAGGGTATGTGCTAGTCACGCAAGCTATACATAGATATATTGAAAATAATAAACAAATATCATTAATGAATGTCCTTTTACAGGGTATTCACTAGTTACACTAAACTACACTACACTAATCCTTATAATCATTTATGATCATTTTACATGGTATTCATTTAGTCATATACACCATTTACATGGTATTAACCCGTCGATCACACTTTAAGAACTGTTTTGCTTACACATCTCTAACTACACTTGACAGGGTATTAAATTAACACTATACACTATGTACCACTTTTGCAGGGTATTTTGCTAGTCGAGCACTTTCTCAGTTTCTTTCTTACTTGCGCATCTCGTTCATTGCATCAAAGGATCTGGCCGTGTGCTGGTCGTTGTTGTATTGCCCCACTGTGCCACGCTCCTTGCCGTTGGGTCGCTGGATGTGCTTCTGCGAGGATTCGTCCAAACTGTTTTGGCTCGCATAGCGCAGCAGGCAGCTGCCCCTCTCCAAGCCGCTGCCCTCCGCGGCAGGATTTTGATGTTGCTGGTGCTGCTGCTGTAGTTGTTGTTGACGTTGTGGCAAGCCCCAAACAACCATGCCGCGGGCAGGTGCAGGAGCTGGTGCAGGGGCGGGCATTGCAGCTGGTGGCTCTATCAATAACGGTACCACCCCTGCCGCCGCTTCGCCGTTATTCTGTTGTTGCTGCTGCTGTTGTTGTTGTTGATTCTGCTGCAAGTTGCCATTGCTTAAATTGCTCATAATACCGATTGTGTATTTGGTTAGTAAAGCAGTCAAAGCTATCATTCACTTCACGTCCAAGCTGAATGTAGCCAACAAATACAAATTGTGTTATATTTTTTTTTTGGCCTTTTTTTTGGGAGCAACTTCGCAAAACGCAACTTGAAAATATCGACTCTGTCTAATAACTGATGAGGGAGAAAAAAAAATACCATATGATTGTTTGCATTAATAGTTTAACAGCTGTTAATTAACATTCTGCAGTTAACAGTTATTGTTGTAGTGTTTGTTCATGGTGAATCTCGTTGCTAAATTTAAAAGAAAATCTGTTTAACAAATTATTTATATTATTCATTATATTAAATTTGATTTAAATTTAATATAACAGCTGTAAGCGGAATGCTCAAACTTTGCTAACATAAGAAATATATTGCTGTAAGAACAGTGTTCAAATTGTGGCGGTCTGGCAATACATGTAGTCGCTGCTAACATCATGTGTGTGGTACAAATGTACCAAATAAGAATGTTAGTTATTGAAAGCTATGAACTGAAAATAACAACACAAATATTTACCATCCTATCACATTTGTTGAAAACATAACGTTATGAATGAGTTTGTTTAGTAAATAATATTTAAATTTGTACCCGCTCATATTTGAGTTAAACAGCTCACTTAACAGAAAAAACACTAACCGCATCCAGGTGGCAACGCTGTTGCATATCGATATGCACTAACCAGCTATCGATACGAGCATCATATTTTTTTTAGGGCGGTGTTCGCGTTTTGTTTTCATGAATATTATTTGCTGAATACAAATTAGTTTATATTAATAAAATTAAAAGCATAAATAATTAAAATGAAAACATTTGAGAATTGGCTCGTGACCGTCGTGCTGCTCTGTTGTGCGCTGCAAACAGGTAAGTCGTACGCACCTGCGTAGTAAACGATGAGAAACAAGTAAACAAAGTTTTTTTTTCTTGTCTCGGAATTTTATTTTAGCATATGGCATTAAATGCTGGGATTGTCGTTCCGACAACGATCCCAAGTGCGGTGATCCTTTCGATAACAGCACACTTGCCATAACAGATTGTCAACAGGCCCAGGAACTCGAGCACTTGAAGGGGGTGCGGCCGACAATGTGCCGTAAGATCCGTCAGAAGGTGCATGGGGAATGGCGTTATTTCCGGAGCTGCGCTTACATGGGCGAACCGGGCATCGAGGGAGACGAACGCTTCTGCCTGATGCGCACCGGCAGCTACAACATCTTCATGGAGTATTGCACCTGCAACAGCAAAGATGGCTGCAACGGGGCGGGGCTGCAAAAGTCTAATTTACTCGCAGTTCTCCTTGGTACATTTACCGTTGGAGCTGTCGCCCATTTGCTTAGGCATTAACAGCGATTTTCTCTCTGTCACTTTTTATGTGCCTTAAAAAATTTAACTCGAAAAAACAAAAAATAACTTTTACACTTATATGTATAAATATTTTTATATACTTACTCTCAGCGCTGACATTCCGTCCAAAAGTTTTATCTCTTTTTGAGAGACTCGTGTTCAGTTTTCTACAAAAATATTGAATTTAGCTTAAGACACGGTAGTTTTACAAATTTTATTGTAATGCAAAAAAAACTAGTTCATTTTTACAACTGAATAAACGATTTAAATACAAAAATGTCATGTTTTTGGATATTCGTTTGTATTATATTTAAAAAATCGTTGACCTCCTAATTGCACACATTTTAAAAATATATTAAAACATTTTAATGCCATATTTTTTGTAACTCATTACATTTTGCAGATTTTCAAAATTTAGCAGTTGCACAAATATAAAAATTCAATAGAAAACAGGTAATAAATTTTCCCTTGACTTAAATACTCGGCCTTTTCAATAAGTAAATTAATAACTATTGTGTTGAACTATAAAAAAATTAAAATTATATTTGCAAATGACATTTAAATGATTTTAATTATTGTAGTTTTGCATATTTGCTTGGCGAGTCATATTATCGATATTTTTGCTGCAGGTCTATTTTGTACTACAAAACATAATTCAACACATTTCACTAGTTACTCTTCCAAACGATACTCTTGTAGATGTGTTTTTCCATGTCTGCCTATTTATTTCGTCGCTTCTCGCTTGTACGCTTATAATTTGTGTTTAAATGTGTCTTTAAATGTTATTTAAAGTGTAAAAAGTGGTTTAAAAGATTGTTTAGTGAATTGGATATTCTCTGTCTGTCGAACATTTTGTATTCTTGCATTTTAAAACGTTAATTTGTTTTTTGCATTTTTTTTCTCTTGTGAGTTAAAAAGTGCCGGTACTTGGCAAAGTCGGGTTTGCGCCTCAGCCATTTTTTTTTAAAACATATATGTTGTCAGTTTTTTTTTTGTGTTCTGCTTTAAAATGATGAATAAATTAACCGACGATATGAAAAATTTGCGTGTCTCTGTGAAGTAAGTTTTTTAATTTTGATTTTATAAGTATATTTCTTACTAGCAGCTACATTTTTCTATTCATTTATTTTTTAAAATGTGATAATCAATTTACATAAACCTTCAACAATTTGTTTTTAATACGTTTATTTTGTGTATCCTGAGAAACGACTCGTCTCTTCCTTTTACAATTTAAAATGCAATTATTTTTATAAATAACTACAAATGTACATACGTTCTTGCATACATACATATTTACATATATACATCCATACGTACGTTCATACATTAATACATACATATGTAATACAAAAATTTGGCGAATGAAGCCCTAAAAGGGGAAAGAGTGAACCAATTGCTTATTGCGTATCGAGTTCAAGTATCGATACCCGTATTTAATTTTTTATGCACATATCACTCCTAACTTTACCACAACATTTAAACATCAATCGTGTATTAAAATTGTGTAAAAAAATATATTTTTTTAGTCCACAATAAAAGAAATGAATACATTTTTAGTATTTCACCATCCTTATTGCATTTCTACTCGCTACTCATTCAAACGATACTCTAGAAGATGCTGTTTTTTGTTTCTTTGCCTATGTTCTTCGTTGCCGTCGTTATGTGTGCTCGTTTTATTTATTTGTGATTTTATGTGTAGATTTACCATTGTCGATTTGTCGAAAACGTTTAGTGTGCTTGCATTTTAAAATATTTACTTTGTGTTTATTTTTGTGAGTCGAAAGTCTCGTTGGCAGATTTGGTGTTTCCATGTGTTTTCTGCACGTGGGTGCATATTTGGTTATGTTCAATTTTTTTATGAGCAATTATGACAATATATCTGAATTAAGCTTAACCATTTATTTCATTCAACATTTATTATTTTTGCACTTTATTTAAAACCAATAATTTGTACATCTTTAACGTTCACGACTGACTTTTATTTTATACATATTTATATTACAAATGCTCAGGCGGTTCACAGCGCCATCTGCAAGGCGAAAAGTGCGAGCATAGAGGCTGCACCAAACGCCACATAGCGACCAGAGCCGCTGGCATTGCACAGATCTCCCTTGCAGGTGAAACAGCTCTCCACTTGGCGGCTGTGCGTCACTGTGCACTCGTTGTCCTTCTGTCCAACCACCTCAAAGTGACAGTCTCGCGATACGATGGTACCAGCGCGATCTGTGTGTTGATAAACGTAAGAAATAAGAGTTGCGTTTAGTTTTCTATTATTTTTATAAATCAAGTTTGCCTCTGTGTCGGATATTAAATGTATATAAAATATGTGGAACAAACAGAGACAGAAAGTGTTCTCGGCTCGTTTTGTGTGCTGCTAAGACTAACGAGTACCACTTCAACGATTGCATGGAACTTTTCTGTGGTAACGAGTCAAATTATTTTGTAGAGTGCTGCTTTAAGTAACGAGATGAATTAATTAAAAAACTTTCGAAATAAATATATTATATTGCTCATACGAAAATAAAGAAATCGAGAAATTGTTGATTGGTTTTAAAACAAATATACTTGATGATAAATTATATATTATATACTGCAAATAAAATTGAATTTTAAATCGTAAATTTCTTTGTTTCGAGTTTGTTTACATATTTGGGTATTTTTATAATGTTGTATTTCTAACAATGTATCATCATGAAATTCTTTATGCATGTCTAAATGGATTTCCGAAAATTTTGTTGATTTTAATTCGATTTTGTTATTTTCCTGCTGTTTTGCAAATGATTAGCCCACGCAAAGCTTTATTTCTATCGTTCGAAAAACAAAAATAATAATACTCGAGACTCGTCAAATTGCGTTACTTTTGAGCATTTTTTGGAATCGTTTTTTATTATTCAATATGCTAATTTGGTTTGGCCTCCTCGACAAGTTGAGGCGTCTACGCAATGACATCACTACGACTCGTAAATACTCGTAATATTTTTTAATTTATTTATATTTTATCAAGGTGCATGCAAAACATGTTCAAATTGGGAGAGGGAGGGAGTTACGCAATTGCTATTACTTACCACTGGTGACGACCTTATTGCACCTGGTCACCGGCTGCAATTGATCCATGATATTTGGCTTGGGCAAAGTGTCGCAATCCACCTGACGAATATTCGAAGTGGCATCCAATTTATCGTTGCTGCAATTGGGATCCGTCAACGATTTGCATTGATAGCATTTAATGGCCGTTGCTACGGAAGAGAGCAGATATGTGTGAAATAATTGAGCAGATCAAAGTTTCATTTGAGATGTGTAATTTACTCAGACTTACAACCAGTTTGAACTGGCTCGCGTAGTTATGTAACGCCCTCAGCTCTACTCTGTTTCCAATTAGAAATCTTTACATACCATTATATATATATATTTATTTGTATATATATCTATATGTGACAAAGTATGTGACTATATTTGCTTTTGCTATGAAGTCAGCTCTGAATTTACATTTGTCTTTGTTTTGGTAGCAAATACGTGCTAAACAACAAATGGAAATTTTTGTGCGTAGTGAAATTGTGCAACAGTATGTGACAGGCAGCAGAAGCACAAAATATATATATTCTCGATCAGCATAAACAGATGAGACGATTTAGACATGTTTTTCAATATGAATTTGTTAAAACTAATTTCTAAATAAATAAATTAAGCATCTTATATTTTATACTGTGATAAGAACTATGGGCAGTAAGTTTAAAGACGTGTACAGGGTATCTACTAGTCGAACAATATTGATTTAAACATGGTAACTTATTTTTTTACTGTGTTTGTGTTAATTCTGTCATATTTATTGGTTTTGTATTTGCATTTAGCATTAATTACAAGATTTATTAAGAATGCTGAAATTTATGTTTTTTCTTTTTTGTATATAAACTTATTTAAAAGTCTTGAACACTGCGACTAATATTTTAAATTAAAATTTAATTAAAAATTATCACAACTTCCAGCAAATATTTGGTATTTTTTGACTATTTTTTAAATTTGAGTGCTGATTGGATTTTTAATCTGCTGTGTTGTAAAGTAAGCTTCAAAAATTCAAACCGGTTTTCACTTGACTTATTTTCTTTTCTTTGACCCATTTGAAATTGAACACAAACTGAAATCAGGAATAAAACTTACCACTATGCATGAGGCACATGGCAAGTAGAAAACAGGCGAACATTTGTTGCATCATTTTTACACAAATTATATTTTTAAATTCAATGTATTAGATATTTTTAATTTTTCGAAATCACAGTCAAAACTCGCAAATGTTTAAACGCTTTGGCAGCCGTCGAACAACTGAATGCGCATTTTAAGTTTGACATTTTGCATTTCGTATTTTTTTTTATTTGTTTGTCGGTTTCACATCTCCCCCGCCCACAGCTACAACACTCGACTCAAAATGTTTTGAGTGCAAAGCGCAAAAGCTTTTTTGCTTTCGTAAATTGTTTAAATAAATTTGAGTGGAACTCAAAACGAGTTCAACGCTGAAAAAAAAGTGGCAGAAAAACAAAAAAATTGAGAAAATGAAAACTATTTTGTTTTGATCGCCAGCTTCGCTTTACGATGCGAATGGCTTCGGGCGTGTATGTTCTGCGTGTGTGTGTGGGTGTGTGTGACCCTTGTTTGGTTTTTCTTTAATTTCATTTATTATAATGGAATTTAATTGCATGTTGGCACAGTTTTTCAGCAAGTTTGTCACTCTTGTTTTATAGAATGTGTTTTCTTACTCTGTATTATTTTCTAAGCGGGCATGATAGAGTCATACATTTCAGCATTAAAGCAACATTAACTGAAAAGATTTAGTCTGTTTCTTTATATGAAAGGCCCAAAAATCGGAGACTAGAAAAACTAAATATTTTAAACTCAAAATATTTTCTTTACTCATATCTAGTTTATTTTATTTGATCGAACACTGTCCGCGTTGCGCTGATATCGATATACAACTATTAACGACTCAAATAAAAGCCTAATTTTAAGATGTATTTTTCTAAACGAACATTAATTTATCTTTACATAACATTGATCAGTTGTACAAATTTAATTTATTAATTTCGTGAAGCATTGCATAGTTTAATTTTTATCAGCGGCAAGCGCAAGGTTATTTTGTACAGAGTATCACTAATTCAAGCTCTCTCGACTCGAGTACTCTCACTTTTTTAATTGAAATCCGCATTGCAGAATTTTCTGTAAAAATTTATCTTAGAACACTGCAAATTTATTTTAAGTGCTTGTCTGTTATTGACAAGAATTCAATCTAAAATCTGAAATCTTTGTCTCTCAAAGTGAAGTGGGTTATTAAACTGTGTGTGGGAGGTTCACTCACCTTATGCTCAATATATATGTGTATATTTATTATATAAGACAATGGTCTTGTCTGAATATGTTTTTCGCCTTTTCTTTTTCCAATCCACTCCTCTTCCACAGAGTTTGCCATTTATTGAGCATGATACTTGAGCCATAATCGACTACCCTGTAATCTTGGCAGTCTTGTCTGTTGTCTTGGTGACCGCTTGACTTGCACTTGGGGCAATTGGGCGCAATGAGCAGCAGCAGCTCAGACAGCATTGACTACAAATCCTTAAAAAGGAAACCTCTTTTGTCATAAAAGCTGTAAAAAGGCAGTGCATTTATCTTGCTGCTCCTTGGTTATCAATCAGGCAAAAGTAGACTTGGCAAGAATATGTTTCAGCTTGCTTTTTAAATGAGAGACTGGCTTTAAGCAAAAATATATTTTGTACATATTTTTTCAATTATTTTTTTTTGATGAGTTCAGAAATTACAGCTTAAAGTCACGCAATCTACCATATTTTTTTCAAGGTTAAAGTACACAAAATATAAATCAAATCATCAAATACAATTTAGAGCTATTTTCTTTAATTTTCAATCGAAAAACGCTCAAATTTTCTCTTTACATTGCAAGATTCGTGGAAATCTATCAAACTTTTATTTCGTCTCACAACGAAAAGCAAAGTGAAGTAAATTTTACGCCCCGTTAAGTTTAAATTTTCTTTGAAATCACACTCCATAGCTCTATCTCTCTTTCGCTTTCTCTCTCGCTCGATCTCTCTCTCGCTTGATCTCTCTCTCTGCCCACTTGTTGCATAAGCTTTGGTTCAGCTTTGAGTTTGAGTCGTTTTGCGAGCGATTGCAGCGAACTCGTTTCAATTACGCAGCACCTCAAAAAGCTTCGCTTTGAAATGATCCGCATAAGTAAACGAACATTGCAGGATAGAAAAATAGAGCCATATTATAAATTTATCTGTGCTTGATGTTTTTTTTCTACATATAACTATAGTTCTTTGAAAATAAATATACGTTCAATCAGGAAACAAAGGTTTGTTCTTAATTTAACTTTTAAAACAGTTTTGCAACGAATATAAAATTAAGGCGGTAAAAAAAATCCAAGTACAAATATATATATTTTTTTTTTTTTAGAAATTAAGCCATGTTGTGCAGAGGTTAATATTAAGTTGATATTTATTGGCAATAATAGCCATAATTCATATCAATGTTGAGAAATTATCTCATAGAATCTATTTTTATCCATGAGAGTTTAAAAATTATTTGAATAGTAAAAACAATAAGAAAATCTAGCCCACTCCATTTCCCAGAACTTCCGTGAATAACAATATTATTGACTGCTTCGTGGTATTAGGTATGATGTTTCTGTAAATCATTCGTTGAATTTTTAATTTAAAATTCTCCGCTGTACTTCAACCAATTCAAAATTGTCGTATTTAAATTTGCCAATTTGATTTTGCGCAATAGCAATTAACGGCATGGGGCATTATTATGGCTTTGACAATGTTGCCAATATTTAACAAATAGAACTTGGATTGACGAGTTGAGAGACTAAAACATTCCCTGTGATTAACCAATAAATTAACTTTGTTTATGCAACTAGTCCATTGGTCATATTAATATATTTTAAATAATATATTATTATTATGGGTTAGTCACAATTTAAGCAGCGGATAACTTTTTTTAATTGACTCAAATTATTTTATTAGGCTCGTTTTTTTGTACAAAGACTGTACTTAAAATCGGGGTATACATTCTCAACATTTTTACAGGATATTGTGAAAGCTCTAATTAATTTGACTGCTTAAATGCCGTGCATCAAAAACCAGGCACATAAAATATGACTGCAAAAGCAAATATTCAATTTCCGGTCGCGCAGCGTGCTGCATTTACCAGTTAGATGAATATTTATACCCTAAACTAGCGAAGAGGGTATGATGAATAGACAGAAGCCAGACTCTTCCACAAGACCAGGCATATAAAGTTTCTTTTATTTAATTTATAATTCTAGTTTCGCAGATATCGCAAATTATCGATTTTGATAAGCAAAACGTATTTACATTTTGATAAAGGGTATGTTCCAGTCGAGCTCTTCTCAACTTGTTCTCACTTCGGACCAGCTAATAATTTCTTGTAAGCTAAACGACATTATTTTTGGCCACATATTGTGCATAATAATATAATGAGAAAAATGGTAACTTTGTCACTATTTGTCCAATAATGTTTTAGAGTTGGATGAAAGCAAATCTTAAGCTGCTTTTGCAACAGACATCGTCAGCATAATCATTATAATCATTATCATCATCATCGTCATCTGCAGTGAACAGTGGCAACAATAAATTCTGATTGAATTTTTGCCAATGATGAGAGGAAAGAGATGCATTTTACTGCACACACACACACAAAAACATATTCACAATTTTTCTATTATATTTTTTTTTGAGAGTTGGCTGGGGCAGGTGTGTGTTGTTGGGATTGGTGGGGGAGTGGGAGGAGGATTGTTTCCCTTAGTGTGCATTTACCATTTTCTGGTTTCGGTTTTCGTTTGACCGTCTGCTGCTGCTTCTTCTTCTGCTTATTATTACCCTGGAGATGCCGCGTCGGGTTAGAATTCAATTATATGGTTGCATAGAGTGAAAGATAGAGCAGAAGATGCCACAAAACCGACAAGCGCATACAAAACGAAAGCAAGCTGCTGCATACCCTGTAAATGTGAGAGGGTATATTCAACACTAATGTGAATTAATTTTTAAATTAGATTCGAGTTAAAAATATTTAATTTGTTATTATATATATATACCCTGTTAATCTGAAGAATGTTCGGTTCCCATTTTAATTATATTTGTTTTTGATTGAAATGATAAGAGACATAATAAAGCAAATTTTAATTTATGTATTTCGCATAACACTCTCTAAAATATTTTCAGGGTATTTGTAACTCGTTGATTTTCTGTCACACATAACTCTTCTATTTGTTTGCTGCTTGTTATCTGACTTATTATTATCAAGCAGAGACTCAAACCTGTGAATCATGTCCAAGCGTTGCCTTCTGTGCTGTGACCATTTTGCAACATGATATTTATAGTTATTTTCTACTTATATATTATATAAATATATATATATATAATATTCAATCTGCGCATTGCTTTTGTGCGCTGGATTTTTTTTTGCTGCCATTGTTGTCAAAGATTTGCTGGCCACAGAATTTGACTTTGGGTTTCTTTTTTTTTCTTGCTTGTCTGCACACACACAATTTTAATAAGTTAGCTCTTTGTCTGCCACACCTCTCCCTCCTGGTGTGTTATACACCTACTGAACTTCATTCGATTCGATTTGAGACGATTGTCATTTCATTTGGAAAACTTCGTCGAGCAGAAAGAAGCAAATTTTCAATTTCGGACTTGAGCTCGCCTCTGCATTTAATGGCGTGTTGGGAAAACAATAAAAACAACAACAACAACGACAACAAACGGCTTACACTGAGTGAGGATGCGTTGAGTATAAAATTGAGACACTCTTCCTCTCTCTCTCTTTCTATCTTCCTCTTTCTCTCTCTCACACGTAAACAAATTGTTTGCAGACACTGTGTAAGAAACAAAACGCCCATATAATCTGTTCAATAACTTGGAAAATCATTGGCAATAAATCAAAATGACTTGCAGGAAGTGGCAGCGACTAGAAACACAATCAAGCCACAACACAACACACACACACCATACACACACACACATACACACAAATAGCATTAGAGTTGAGTTGCATTGAGTTTGAATCCGCTCTTAAAGTCGTTGTGCAAAAACGAATTTCAAATTCCATTCCAACACATGGGCGGCATAAATTTACGCCAGGCATTTTACGCAAAATCAGCAGAATATCAAGAAAACGAAATCCGTTTGGCTTGCTTGAAAAATGCTAGCGAGTTTTGAATACCCTTTTGGGCAGGAGTTGGAAACCAACAAATAAATATATTAAAAAATGTTATTATTATATATTTTTTGCCACATTTAAGATTAAGTTGATTTATCATACTATAATTATAAGGTTTGTTGATATAGATTAGTATTAAAAATTGTTTGATGGTCTGTGGATCAAGACTTGTTACGACTGGGTGTAAAAGATATATGGAAAACAATCACTATATATACCAAAGACACGAACCAGAACCATCAATCGAAACTAAAAACCATAAAAACAATCACTATGTACCAGAGACTCAAACCAGAACCATTAATAAAAATTTATCAATTGAAATTAAATATTTTTTATCTATTTTATATAATATCAAATAGTAATTTTTTTTATTTAGTGTACATTCAAAAATATATTCAGATGTCAATTGATGGAATTTCGAGTTAGTCATTTGTTAAACAATTTTTAACATGCGGAATTATTTTTTTTGGTTCGTCAAACTTATCGTTAAAAATTTTTAATGAAGTATTGAGTTATTGCCAATGTTTGTTGGCAACCTGCTCTACACAGCTAAACCAGCCAACTGCAGTGCATAATCAATGAGGTTGGCCGTGTTGGAGTTAGTTTTTTTCCGGCTTTCTTTTCTTTTTTGCTAGTTTTTTTTTAACGCTGCCGTTAACACATCATTTTTTGGGGTCGCCTCTGCCATTATCTTTCACTTGCGATCAAATGAAGTGTGCAATGTGTTGTCTCCCCGTCTTTCACTCACACACCCACTGCTTGCCTCTGTGTGTGTGTTGTAGATGCCCCGGCCCGAAATGAGCTAGTCGTCGAAGAGAGGTTCTCCTCGATGTTGGGGCATTTCGACGTTGTCCACGTTTAATGTCACTCGCAAAGTCGCAAATTGCTCTGCATGAGCTTTTTATGTTCATGCAAATGTCACCACTGCTGCTGCAAGGGGTAGGGAGAGATGCTAAAAGCGGGAAGGGACTAGGGGTTAGACATGAGGGTTACGTAATGTGCCCGGTTTTTGCGAGCGGGCCTTTGGTTTGGCTGGCTGCGACGAGAGAAATGCACTCAAAAGTTAACACAGAAAGGCCATAAGTGCCTAGGCCGAGAGGGAGGAGGAGGAGTTGGTGAGTGGTGGTCGTAGCTGAACTATACTGGCCTATCTGTCCTAACGTTGTCCCGTTGTCCTTGTTGTCCTGTCCATTTGCCTGTTTCGGTAATTTTGTGCTTAGTGCCAGTGCAAAATCTCTCTCTTCCCATCTCTTTTTGTTTGCTACTGCTGCTGGTTCTTCTATCTCTTGTTTTCCGCTTAAAATCAGATGTCGAAATAATTTGCAACACGCCGTGTGGCACATGAGCCACAATAAGGAAGGGGGGGTCATGACGTTTTGACGTGAGGGAGAGTCTCCTAAGAGTGGCACGTGTTTATGGGCTTTGGCCAAATGTTGCAGCTCAGCAGAATAGCTTTTAGTAGTGCTACATCGAAAGATTAAGGGAGGCAGGTGCTGGGGGGAGGAGTTGATATAAAAGAATCGTTTCTTGTTTTTGGTTTAAGTCTTTTGCAGATAGAAAGGATTTTTCTACAAGTAGAATAAACAACGGATAAGAGTATAAACTTTCATTGGATAATCTTGGTTTGCCGAAATTTTTGTAAATTTATTTATCTGTGAATAATCATAATTAAGTATTTTAATATTTTAAGTATTTATTTTACAACATATTTACAACAAAATTTTAGGTGCTTCAAGGCACCTCAACAACTTGTAAACTTTAGCTGAATTGCACTAAACTTAAACAGAAAAAGTGATTAACAATTAAAAAAAAAACAAAGTATTCATATCATATTTTTTATTTCCCGAGCTCGTCGCCACAAAGATTGAGTGGCTATTGTCGATTTAGAGGTATTTTTATATATATTTGACTTAAATTAAACTAAATTGCCAATTGCCATTTATCCTTCAGCAAAATGACGAGAATAATTGAGATAAATTAAATTATACGACTATGATGAAAAAATGAACAGTGTAATACAAAAATCGGTTAAAATTTGCTGTATTTGACAAGCAAGCTTGGCTATCAATAGAATTGTTAAGTATGAAATTAAAATCGGTTGTTGCAACTTGCGGCTACAAAGCTGAGCTGCTTTGCATTTTCATGCATTCCTCAAGATGCTAACCTCATCTACGCAGAAGGACGAGAGCGATTAAAGTGATTATCGACGAGAATTATCTTCAGTTTCTTCAGTATTTATTTTACAACATATTTACAACATATATGCAAAATTTTAGGTGCTTCAAGGCACCTCAACAACTTGTAAACTTTAGCTGAATTGCACTAAACTTAAACAGAAAAAGTGATTAACAATTAAAAAAAAACAAAGTATTCATATCATATTTTTTATTTCCCGAGCTCGTCGCCACAAAGATTGAGTGGCTATTGTCGATTTAGAGGTATTTTTATATATATTTGACTTAAATGCCACTAAATTGCCAATTTCCACTTATCCTTCAGCAAAATGACGAGAATAATTGAGATCAATTAAATTGTACGAGTATAATGAAAAAATGAACAGTGTAATAAAAAATTGGTTAAAATTTACTGTATTTGACAAGCAAACTTGGCTTGCAATAGAATTGTTAAGTATGAGATGCAAAATTTAAATCGGTTGTTGCAACTTGCGGCTACAAAGCTGAGCTGATTTTCATGCATTCCTCAATATGCTAACCTCATCTACGCAGAAGGACGAGAGCGATTAAAGTGATTATCGACCATGATGAACAAATCAATGAATGGAGACGCAAAAATGGGACAAAACGAGAATTATCTTCAGTTTCTTCAGTATTTATTTTACAACATATTTACAACATATATGCAAAATTTTAGGTGCTTCAAGGCACCTCAACAACTTGTAAACTTTAGCTGAATTGCACTAAACTTAAACAGAAAAAGTGATTAACAATTAAAAAAAAAACAAAGTATTCATATCATATTTTTTATTTCCCGAGCTCGTCGCCACAAAGATTGAGTGGCTATTGTCGATTTAGAGGTATTTTTATATATATTTGACTTAAATGCCACTAAATTGCCAATTTCCACTTATCCTTCAGCAAAATGACGAGAATAATTGAGATCAATTAAATTGTGCGACTATGATGAAAAAATGAACAGTGTAATACAAAAATCGGTTAAAATTAAAAACAAGCAAACTTGAACTGTAAGTCGCGAAATTGCAGCTATAAAGCTGAGCTGCCTTGCATTTTCATGCATTCCTCAATAGGCTAACTTCATCTACGCAGAAGGACGAGATTAAAGTGATTATCGACTATGATGAACAAATCAGTGAATGGAGCCGCGAAAATTTTATCTACAATCAATTAAAACCAATAAGTGAAATATCAAATAAACAACAAACATTAATTTACTAATTTAATCTGTGATTTGCTTGCTTATTTTGTTTACTGCTTTTTGTTTTCGCCTTTAAGTCAAAATACTAGTTAAACTTGATAAATCTAACTAAACTAGTAATAATTTTCTTAAGATATGCTGCAAGTCGAATAGAAAACTTTAGCTTTAAAGTAGTCTTAATGAATCTTCGAATATTTCATTATACTCAACTTTTTGCTGCACATATCTGTGATCGATTTAAAAAATTACCAGATAAAATTGACATCTTTAGGATCATCATTTATGATTTACTTATATATATTTCATCAAATGTAATGCTGAGATTAAACAAATGTTTACAATTTCCTTATTTCAAGTACCTTTAATTAAACGTTAGTTAGTTGTCAGTAAGTATTAATAAACAATAGGATAAGTGTTGCTTTGTGTTCATGCAACAAGTTGCAAGTTATTTGTCAATTGTTTTGTAGTACAATATTGTGAAAAACACTTCGATAAAACAATAATGAAATCAAAGGCAACAATTTGACACAAATTTGCTTGGGCGAAATGCAATTAATGAATGGCAGCCGAGAAATACGAAAAGCGATAATGAAATTTCCAAATGAAATTTGAAATGCATTAAAGCAGCAGCAACAATAAGAACAACAACAATTAAATGAAAATACAAAACTGAACTGAACTGAATTGAAAGACACATCTGCTGACAGAGTCGGAACAACACAGTTAATTAAATTGTGCACTGGCAGAAGCTGTGGAAATTAAATCCATCTGCCAGTTGCAGTTACATTTTACCCATTTCCCACTTTTCCCCAGAGATTGGGTTTTTGGCATAGAATACACGCGCCTAATGTGTTTACATAATACAAATAATGTGCAAATAACAATAAATTAAGCCAAGCAGCAAAAGCAAGCCAAACTCAAAGACAACAACAAAGACACAACATACAATTCCAAAACCAAAATCGAAATTCAAATTAAATACGTTTGAAAATTAAATATAAATGCGAGAGTTGTATAGAATTTGATATAGCTATTGATTATCAATTTGGAGTTTTAAATCCCAAGCAGAATTTTTAAACTGAAATACCAATTGAACTGCAGATAAAAAGTTTATTTATGTACCTTAAAAAAATATTATTGGTTTAGTAATATTGCTAAATTTCAAGCTAGATTTATTTGATAAATTAAAATAAATAAATTTCATTTAAAATTTGTCAGTGATTGCTATAGAAAATACCAAAAATATACAAAAATTTCGATGTATTTTGTAGCAAAAAATAAAAATTTCTTTCTAAAAACCACAAATGTTAAGTTAAACATTAAGAATGTTAAACCGGAATAAATTTACGAGAGTTGCAAACCGAAATTTCCCATTATTAATCGAATAAGAATTCAAATTTGAAAATAAATAAACACTTTATTGGAACAGAATATCAGAGCCGAAACCGAAATAAAATTTGAACTCAATTCAATCCCAATTTAGTTAATCATAAAATAAGTATGCCAGGATAAATAATTATACAGAAATTTTTTTTTATTGAATTATAGTAATTTTTGTTAATATAAAATGGATAAAATTACAAACAACCCTCGCTGGAGATGTGTGTGGCATGCATTGGGATTCATCGTGTCTATGGCAACACACAGCTGAGATACCCAAAAGTGCAATAAATTAAAAGTTTTTGCCAGCCCAGGCGAGAAATAAATTTATTATTATTATCGTCTAAATGTCAAAGCGCATTAAAATCAAGTGGGTGGCAAATACTGGGTGGGGAGAGGGATGAAGAACAAATATAAGAGGAGGACTTGGATTTGGAACAGATGTGTAGCTTGTTGCTGTAGCTGTAACTGTAACTGTAACTGTAACTGTAAATGCCGCAGCTGAGCTTGAATTGTGGCAATAAACCACGAATCGAATTCGCTTCTACTCTTCTGGCCAGAAAACACGCATATAAATTTCAATTTCCGACACTCGAAGTGGCTTGGCAAATGAAATAACATTTTCATTTAACCTGCATTCGATTTCAGCCCACCAATGATATCACTATCTATCTCTCTCTATCTCTCTATGTGTGTATGCGTGTGTGTGATTGTGTGTGTGATTGTGTGTGTTTGTGTTTAAGTGTGCGTGTGTGTGCTTGTACGTGCATGTCCATTATCGAGTGCTCGCTGCTGCTAGAGGCGATTCTCCTTTGGTGGCAGCTTCAAGCTCATAGCTCCTAGCTGCAGCTGCTGCTTCTGCTTCTGTTTCGACATCGGCTGCTGTTGTTGCTGCTGTTGTTGCTGCTGCAAGCTCAGCAAAGTGCGCCGCTTGCCTTTTGCATTACAGATTGCATTCCTCTCGTCGTTGCATGTTGGCCAAGCATCAAACACGCAACGACAGCAGAGACGAGACGGGCAGCCGGAACACTCACACACACACACAAACACACACACTCACAGACACACTCTGACTCACATCCGGGTTCTGGCTGGCTAAAAACACTCAAAAAACTTGTGTTACCTAACTCAAAAGATTTTCTGAATGGGATTTTGCTTATAGAAATAAATTTTTACTTTGTGGCGAAGATATTTTAAACTGATTTCTGGCTTTTTTTTTTTTAACAAAAAATGTAATTCTATTAATATTTAATAATTATAATACTGAATCCATTGAGCACAATGCAAAGATTTTCATATATAGTAAAAACTCTAAATTTGATGCATTTAATTTTTACATATTTTTATGGAAAGCATTTCTAATTATAAATTATTTATTCTTATTTTCTCTCTTAAAAAAATAAAATATTTTGGCATGATTTATTTTATAAAGTTCGCCAATTCTGTGCCATATTTTTTGTGAGTGCATGATGCAGCCTGCTTGGAGAGAAGCCTTCTGCTGGAGCAGAAGCATCGTCAGACACTCATGAAATTGCCCATAAATAACATTTTCTTTACATTTCATTTGGGTTTCCAATGCAGGCGAGGTGCTCCAGCTGCTTCTTCTTAATGATCTGTGTGTATGTGTGTGTGTGGCTGGCTTCCTGGCGAAGGCGGTTTAACCAACGGGGCGTGGCTAAGTTGCAATTAGCCACAGCTAGCTGTGCCCGCCCCCCTCTAACAGCCACCGTGGGGCCTGACTTGAAACCTCATGTTTACTTTATGCACTTGAATTGAATGTAGATTTGTCTGCAGCCTTTTAGAGGCTAATTAAAGTTGGCAACTTTCGGCCTAATTTTTTGCAGTATTACTGTCAAGTGGTTTCTATATTAATTCGTAACCGGTGAAGAGAGGGATTTATAATATTATTATATTTTTATAGTGGCAGAAAATAGAGAAAACTTATTTTTTTTTTTTTTTGCACTATAACTAGTAGCAAGCAGAGCAAATAAGCGACCAACAAAAAAAAAAGCTGAATAAAAATAAAACAGCCAACAAGAAGAGGTCAAAAGAGGAAAAAAAGGGCAAACTTATTGCTTGCTGTGCGCTCTGATTTCCCCATGGAAATCAGTTTAGCTTCGCTTGGGCTTGAAAATCATAAAACAAATCTTGTGCTACAAATAAAAACGATACGATGAAACACAGCAATTGTGACAACAAAATCAAAGAATGAATATGACATTAAATGCGTTACGCATACGCTCCGTGTACAACGCACTTTTTTTTATTAGTAATCGCTGTTGTTGTTGTTGTAGGTTGACTGGCTTAGCAATTTGCATTGGCAGCAGGCTTTGGGCTGTGTGAAACGCTTTTAGTCAGCTGCATAGACTTTCTTTACACTGGAAAAAAATGTTCACAAAATATATACAGGCTGCTTAAGTTTAATTATGATTCAAAATAAATAAAAATTTCTTGAAAAAACTTGGTTTTCCTTAACAAAACTATAAGTAAAAAGTTTTAATTTTAGTAATTCAAATCCAACAAAATACAGTCTGAAATGGTTTATGTTTTTATTTTTTTTTTTGGAAACTATTTATGACTTGAAATTAAATATTTGATCTTAGCTTTAAAAATTGTTTAGTACTCTATTTAAATATTATTTTTTTTTTTATTATCAAATTGCCAGAAAGTAGGCTACAATTAGCAAAGTAGAACAAAAACCCATTTGACTTAAACCATCAAAAAAGTTAGCTTGATTCTACTCCTCAGTGTAAGGAATCAACACACACAATTCACACACAACTCTTGAGTTTATTTCATGCATTAAAAGCTTTCAGGCTAAGTGTGTGTGTGTTTTTACTATAAATGTGTGTGAGTGTTGTTGTTGTTTGTATTGGTTTCTGTGGCCTGAAGTAACTTTTGCATGCGGACCATTTATAGACTTCAGCCTTAGCTTTTTAGCACCGCAAAGAAAGTTACAACATGCAGATGGATGTGGTTTGTTTCGACGTCTTTTTGCTATCAGTTAGCAAGAATCGTCTGGCCATTATTGAAGTTTTGTTGTGTTTCACACAATTTGCGCGTTTGAATGCGTTTCCTGCGTCGAAACTTATCTAATTCCAGCTAATTTGTCGGCACTTTTTCAGCACAGCTCAGCTTTTCACGATTGTTTTCCGGTTCGCTCAATTTCAATTATTTACCACAATGCCCGAGAACCTATTGGCGGAGTAAATTTAAATTTATTGCCCATTGGTGGCGGCGGTGGCAGCGCACAAACATGACTATAAATTTTAGTAGTTAAACAATTGATGTTTTACACACACACACATGGAGTGTGTGGGCAAGGAACGAAGGCTTGCGAATATCTTACAGTGCCCGCTCGATAACCCGCACAAAATCTATTAATTGGTAAGAACTTGTATGGTTTTTTTTTGGGTAAGAAAGTTTAAAAATTAAAATTAAAATTAAAACATTATTAAATATTTTAATTATTCACTAATAAAAATTAATTCCAATAAAATAAATTGCATTAAATTACTATTTGCTACATTTGTTTTCCATGATTACTAAGCGTAGCTAATTTCTTTAATTCGATTGACCACTGTACGCGGGCTGTTGGCAGCTGCTTGAACCCAATTAAGGTATTAACTTAATGAACAACCCTCGCAGTTGGACCGTAAAATAAATTTCGAATGCATGAAATAGTTGAGACTAGTTTTATTTTCCTTCCATTTTTTTTTTTTTTGTTTTTTTGGACAGGACACTTATCCTTCTTAGTTACACTTTCAGTTTGTCTTCTTGTTGTTGTTTTTATGTTTGGGGCAACAACATGCACTTATTGATACTTATAGTGCCACACACACACACACACCCACACCCACACACCTACACCCACACCCACACACCCACACACCCACACCCACACCCACACCCACACCCACACCCACACCCACACACCCACACACCCACATCCACACACACATACGATTGCTATGCATCTGCTTGGCTTTCTCATAGCTCCCTTGGGTCCGCTGGTAGCGCTGGCAAAATAAATTCAATTTTATAAAACTGATTCCCCACACAATTTCCCCCAAACACACACAACACACAAACTAGTCCCGGCTCCTCTTGCACCCGCTTGCTGCATCCTGCTCTATTTTTGTGCTTGAAGTGTGCGTGTTGTGCATATGTGCAAAATTTTAAGCGAAATGAATATGTATTGGCATTTAGTTGAAGCAGCTATAGGTAGCCCTGTTGCAAGCTGCTTGCTGCTTCTATCTGCTGCTCTGCTGCTCCTCTGCTCAACCAGCTGCCAGTTGCCACACTAACAGCAAAATACAACAAGTTGAAAAACACCATATGATGTTGATAACAATTTATTGCCATCAAGCGCGCCAAAATGCTATACTAAAAGTTAATGAAAGTAATTTGTTTGACGCTCGCTAGGGGAGAGTTCAAGCTCGATATAAAAAGGGTAAGTAAGCTTGAAGAAAGTACAAAATTTAAAGGCATTAGACACGCTAAATACATAAGCTACTTTTGAAATCCATCGATAAAAAACATATGTTAAACTCGATCAGCTAAACAATTGAGTGCTTAATGGATGATCCAAACAAAGCACAAAATTTCGAGAGGTGAGTCTTTGTTTTTTTTTTAGTAGTATTCTCTTATGATATATGTAAGTAAGATCAAAAGGAACTTTAAATAACAGCTAATTTGCTAGATATCAAAGTTTTCAAGCATCAAAACATTTCAGATCTACACCTGGATAAGGAGTCAAATAAAATGTGTCAAAAAATTAAAAAAGAACCGCAACTTTACCGATTAAAATATACATATATAAATGCATTTTAAAATATTTATTTTTCATTTAACCGATATTAGTTTATATTTCAATAAATTTGCAATTAAAGAAACCTCTCTGCTAACCGGTAAACGATTAAAATGCAGTTCAAACTAAATTTTTGTGCTATAAAAAAGTGCTTTATTTTTGTTGAGTCTAATAAAATTTTTACAAATCCAATTTCAGTGCATTTTATATTTATTAATCATAAGAGCACACAAAAGATTCTGTCAATAAGCAAACAAATTATTTAAAAATTAATTCAAAAATCGCTTCACGTTTTGATTTTGGCTGTTTTTAATATGCGAAAATTTGCTGATATCAAATTTGAGTGCCTCACAAGACGAGCAAATCCAAAATGCTGTGTGTGTGTGCTCGCGTGTGTGTGTTCGCGTGTGTGGATTGGTGTGCGTGTGTTTGTGAATGCAATCAAAGCAACAGCTTCAAGTGCTAACTGATGACGACTGCCAGCAGCGGGCAACTGGAGACGCCACAGGAGCAATAGCAAAAACAGCAGCGACTTTTCAATCAAACGCTGATGGGCCTTTTTATGATTGTGTGTTTTGTTTCCCTTTTTTTTTTTTTGTTTCTTGTGCTACACAAATACACACACATGCACAACAAGGTGAAGCTGGTAACCCTTTTTCTGACCGGTCACGATGTTCCCGCAGGACAACAAGGACACACACACACACACATGCACAACCAAAATGTTGCCAATTCGACAACGGCACTCAAATGAATTGGCGGTTATTGTGTAACGATGGGACGAGAGGAGTCGCTGCCAGAGACGAGGGGGCAGTGTTCGACTGCTCTTGTGGCATTGCGTTTGCTTTACGGTTCATTGGATTGGTCGCCACACACACGCACACTCACACACAACAGTAGTCAGCGGCTTCTGCTGGCAATCTTCTCGCCTCCTGCCCATCTCTCTCGCCGTGTATTGGGCAAAGTAATCACATTTAATATGAAACGCACTGCAGCAAAAGCCACAAGAGAGAAAGAGGTTATGGAATATACATGGCTGTGTGTATGTCTGGGAGGGTGTGTGTGTGTGTTGAGTGTGTGTACGTGCCCGCATAAAAGTAAATGCAGACATTCTCTCCTTTTTTTTCTGCTGCTGTGATGTGTAGAGGATGGGCTGTGGGGGGAGAAGAGTGTGTCTGTTTTTGGTCATTCACTTCCTGTGACCACTAATTGAGCCAACGGAAGTCTAGAAGCCGCACAACATAATTTAAATAAACAAAATGCCACTAAGTGAAGTTTGGACCGCAACCGGACGACCGCCAGACATATATACAGCCCAACCAACCCAACCCGCCCAAAACACCCCCTCGTGGCATCCCCAAACCTAAGTAGGAGCTGACCATTTGAGTTGTGGCACAACGTTCAGAATTTGGTTCCCATGGAACCAGGCCTTAAAATGAACAAGTAAGCAATTTTAAGTGGTTCATAATTTTTATTAATAAGCATTTCACTCGCTAATTTGATGTTTATATTTTAATAAGCAAATTTAATGGATCATAATTTATTTATAGCTGAAAGAGTAGTTCATATTTTTTAACAAGCATATTAAAAGTGAACTACTTGGCACTGAACTGGAACCAGATTGTTTACCACTGCTGACCATTATTTTGTTGCTAAGAGGAACTTCCGCTTCTTTGGCTCACTGCATTTGCAAGTATTTTTACTCTTGCAACGTTGTCACACACTAAACACATTTTTCAAAATGCTTGTCATTACACATACTACTACTACTACTTTATATAAGTATATATATATATATATATATATATACTATATGAAAATGAGTGTGTTGTCATGTTAAGAACGAGGCACTTGCCACACGACTACTGTGCCAACAGTTAATGCAATCACATCGCATTCATATTCATCATAAAACCACAAAAGACACTACACATGACTGTCTCTACAGTGTTGTAAAACGTGTGATGGGGTCACTTTACTCGGTTGCCCATTTGCTGTGCATTTGCCTAAGCAATCTGTCTCTCTCTTTATCTATCTCTCTCACTCACACACAAACACACACACTCTATTTAACTGTTATTCCACTTATTCGTCGAGTGTTTTTTTAAGCCTGTTTGTCTTTTTATTTGGCAAGTGTGTGAATTTGCTTAGTTGTCCCTCTGCTGCTCCTAATAGTCGTCAAGAAATAAAAGACAAAAATGTTAAAAATATCTCTGCTTTTATAAAATATAAATAAAATATATTATATTAATTTAGCTATCAATATATAATAATATAATATATAAGCCAATAAAAAACCATTCGCTGATTGAGTTTAATTCAATTCATCTTTATAACTTTTCATCGGTTTGTGAATATCGATAAAAATCGATTTATATAATTATATAATTATCAAGAAAACTATATAATTAAATTTATATATATAACTAAATTTATATATATAATTAAATTTATATATATAATTAAATTTATATATATAATTAAATGTATGTATGTAATTCATTTAATATATATAGGCATATTTGAACAACTGTAAAACTTTCATTAAGCTTGAAAAAGAAATGTAGTTTTGCTTAATCAATACATTCTTTCATATTGAAAAAACTTGTATTTATTTTCGTAATCATTCAATTTTCAAATTCTAACCAAATTTATAGACAACTTTTTCAAATTCTGCACATAATCAAGTTTTCCATTGTCTGACAACTTTTTCTAACACGATCTTTTTTTTTCAAAACCTCGTTTCTAATTCTCTGCCATTTCTAATCATTTTTTCTGGCAAACATTTATCAACACTTTTAAAAAAAAAGAAGAGAAAAAAAGGTCTGTCTGTGCCATAAACTGAACACTTGATTTGTGCCAAATCGTTAACGCCCCTTGCCCCCTTCCCCTTGCCCCTTACCAACTACCTTCCTCCATCGCATTCTTTGTTTGTCTTCTGGTTTTTTATTTTTAATCATAGCTCACCTGTTTTATGCGCTTTGCTCTTTATGCAACTTGATGCTGGATGCAGCAGTTGCGAGTGCTCGGCATAATTGCAATGTTTACCTCTCTGCACAGGGGCTAAGTGAAGCGTTATGGCAGCAGCGGGGTGTAGTTTCACGGAGGCGGAGCGGGGGCGTGTGGCGAATGCAGCATACTCTTGATTAAAATTTCTGATTACTCCCACTGATAGCAGAAAAGCAAAAAATGCATATAAAACACAAAAAAAAAAAAAAAATATGTAGAAAAGAAAAGACAAACAAGCAGAAAAAAAAAGAATTGAAAAGCTAGCGCAAAAGGTGCCACAAAATTGCAACGATGGCGCTTTGTGACAGCGCAACCGGTTGCCTGCCACCTGCCACGCCCACTTTTGTTGCCTAATAACACATCCAACACAGCCAGCAGCTGCTAACCGTTTCACTCTGAGTGTGTGTGTGTGTGTGTCTGTGTGTGTTTTGTTTGGCTTTCATTAGGCGGCTCTGCAGCTTTACAGCGGCAGGAGCAGCAGCAGCCGGAGAATGATGTAAAGTTCTTCCTTTCGGCATGATTGATGATTTCAATTTGAATTTCCATGTCGAGCATCATAAACAACAACAGCAAAAATATTCAACTTGCTACAAAAAAAAAAAACATAAAACGCAAAAAAAAACTACTAACTTAATTTAACTTTTTACCCAAACTCAACTGGCCCTGGCAAAAGTAGTTTGAGCTAAACGCGACAGTACTTCCGGTTTTTCTTCTTCTTTTTTTTTTATTTAGAGTCAGAGAGAGTGAGAGAGAGAAGAATGTAACGTGGAGCGCTAATTAATGATGCCCCATGACAGAAATTTATGTGCAATGCAAAAACTTTTGCAATATTTGTTCGCATTTCGAGTTGAGGCCGGCCCACGTCTGTGTTTTTGTGTGTGTGTTTGTATTTGTATGTTTGTTTGATTGTGTGTGTGTGTTTGTGTGTGTGTGTGTTTTGGCACTTCCGTTTCCTGTTTTAGGCCGGCCAAATGTACTACCTACATCATATTTCCTTATCTGTTTTTGAGAGCATTGTTGTTTTGCCATTTGGTTTGTGGTCAAGTAAAATATTTGCATCTATACATATTTATAAAAAAAAATAACTTGTTTTTGTTCATGTTCAAAATTTCACTTACTTGCAAATTGAAAATTAAATTATGGAGTTCCTCTAATTAGAAAAAAATAACAATTACTAAAAAGAACTGAAAATTAATATAAAAAAAAACATGTTCCATCTAAGGTTGAACTAGAAACTCAATTCGATCATTTTACTGCAACTAAATATACAAATAAATGTTGTATACACTTGGCAAAAATTCGAATCACTTTTAAATTACGGTGGTTCATTTTTATCAAGCAATTATTCTTCCCTTAGCCATTAAATAAAAGGGTATACAAAATTCAAAAGTTGTTCACAATAATTCAAGTGTAGTTATTCCTTTCATGTTTATTCATACATAGCTCGTTTTGGCTTGTGGCATGGTGCAATGTGTATTCATGTGGTCCACATCCAGGAGCTCGCCGCATGCTTTAGGCTACTTTGTCTGCTAATGGTCATTGGCTGTTTGCCTGGATTTCATTATGCATTGTATCTGTATCTGAATCGAGTTGCACTCTCTTTCCGCTCAACCCCTCCCCCCCAGTTTGGTTTCGTAAATGCTGTGCGAGCTGGCTTAGTTTGCACATAAAACTTTGCTATTGCATTTGGGGGGGCTGCATATGCTCTTCACTTCTCAAACTCAAACTCTCTCTTTGTTCCCCTGTCTGTTTGTCTGTCTTTCGAGTGGTGGCTTTTCCTGGCGCTTGAGGTGTGCTTTTCAGCTGGTGTGGAAACTCAATAGCACGTTGTACGTTGCACGTTGCACGTTGCACGCCGTCAGTTGCGATGAGGCAGTCCTTTGGTGCTCTTGCTGCTTGAGCCTGGAGCTGTTTATGATATGCATTGATCAGTTTCATGTTACACATCACTGTTAATAAGCCCCATCCATGATGTGAGACACCAACACCAGCAACAACGCCAGCGGCAACAAAAGTTTATTATTAACAAAGATGGGTTGCTTGAGATGTTTGTAGATTACAAGGGTTGTTGGCTAAAAAGAATATACTGACGCTTGTTTTATGTGGCTTATCTATGTATTAATAACTAACAAACATTGTTTTATATTAATATTTTGCCACTACCAATAAATATTGTAAATTTCAGTAGATTTATTATTTAGATATTCTAACATTTTTAATATGTTTACCTTTTCAGAATAAATTAATATGTTTCTTCGTCTTCGTTTTGGCTTTACTGACTAGTCAAATGTGGCTTATCTATTTATTTATAACTAACAAACATTGTTTTATTTTAATAATACATTTCAGCTGAATTATTATTTATATCTTGTATAATTTGAAATGTGTTTACCCTTTAAGATTGTAATAAATATGTTTTTCCTTCTTTCTATGTATTTAATCCTAATGCAGACATCTCCATCTCTTTTCTCTCAACTTTGATCAAATCCAATCCCTTGTTGCGCTCAACGTTAATCTTGCTGACAATTTTACATCTTCCACACCATTTGGCGCTATCAGCAGCGCTCGACTATAAAACAAATGCAACTATGCACAAGTATCCATGACGATTACATATATATATATATATATATATAGAAAACATAGAAAATAGCAGCAGCAACAGCAGCATGAGAGAATTCGAGTTTAAAAATGTGTGGAAACAGGCAATGCACAATGACAACGACAATGACGACTTGTCAAATATTGACGTATCTCTTGAAAATTGTGCTCCAGCGCGGCTCATCCAATGTAAGCAGCCATTGCCTGACTACTGACTGCTCTCCTCCCTCCCGCCGGTTTTCCTGATGCTGCTCCTCCTCCTGTGCATGCTGCTGTGGCAGCGTCAGCAACATCATCAACTGGTTGCCAACACATGATACAGTTGGCAATAACACTCGCAAAAATATAAGATCTAAATATTATTTGAATTTTAACAATTTTTATAAATTAATAAATTAACAAAAATATTGAATTAAGTTTTTCGAAATTTCTTAAAAAGTTCTAGCGACCTAAAATTTTAAATTTTCATCGAGCAATCGCAGATTACGATTATTTAGTCTTATCGATTACTTTTCCAGGAAAGAGAATATCGATGCAAAGCGTTTTCCGACGTCTTCGATTGATATATAATATACCCATAAATACTATATATATAATCTGTAAAAATATACAGTGCGTATTAGCTATTTAGATTTTATATCTGCAGCAGTTCTAAGGTGTTTTTTTTCTGAGTGCACTCACACCGACTTTTCTCACATATCATATGTGTGTGTTGTTGGGTTCGACATTTTTGTATTTGTTTCAGGCAGTTTCTCCCCCCTCTCTTGCCATATGTTTTGTTTCGCTTTCGTTGCACTTTTACTGTCCAGACCCGATCCTCCAACGCCAGCTCCTCTGGCACTTCATTTGCAGCGCTCAAGTGGATCCACTTTCATTTGTTTGCGCACTGCAACAAAACGAAAGAAAAAAAAAACGAAAGAAAAAATGAAAAAAGAGAGAGCAGAGAATAGATGCAAAGAATGGGCAGCGCAGCGACAGCGCAGCAACAATGAGTTGTCTGCTTTGCTGCTTTCTTTGCTGATACTACTTTTATTTTTTTTTTATATTCCTTGTTTTTTTTTTTGTATTTTGTCACCCCGCTTATTGTAGTTTGCAGAGTAGCTGTAGTAGCTGAAGCTTGCTGCTGCTGCTGCTGCTTCTACTGCTGATTCAGCTTTGTTTGCCTTAAGCCTTTGTGCAAACATTTTGCGCCTGAGACCAGCCCCAGGACTACAACACAGAGCAGCACATAGCACAGCGACAGAAGCAGCTCGACTGCATAATAAAACCGAAAATACACTAAAGCCCCGTGTGGTGAAAAAAAGAGAGCACTTATCTTTAGCACATCGAAGATAAAATACTCTGGCTGAACTAAATTCGAAATGCTAATGTTTAAAATTAATTAAAGTAATTTTAGAAGTGTTGCAAGCCAAGCTTAAATCGCTGCTGTTGCAAAAGAAGCTCAACTTCAGATTTTGTTTCGAAAAATAAAAACATTTGGGCAAACTCAAAAAAAATTAAAAAAGGAAAATTTTTAATAACCCTTCTTCGACTGATTTTTCTTATTGCTGTTTTATTTCCCGTTGCTGCTTTACGCACTTGGCCACAATATTCAAATGCCTCACTAAATTGCGAGAAAGCAGACATTGCTGCTCTGCTGTCCTCTGTTCCCTGCTCTGCTCTTGTTTGCCTCCGAGAAATGCATCATCAATAGCGTACCGAGACTGGTGGCTATGCGTGTGGAGGAGTCCTGTCTGCCTCTCCGCCCTGTGTCCTTTGTATGCCCCTTTCTAGACCACCCCCTGCTCACTTATTACGCATGCTGTTTCCCACACCGCGTTCACTCTTTGACCCCACACTTTGTGCGCCTTTGGCAGTGGCCTTTTTCCTGTTAGTTACTTCTTTTGTTGGTGTTGTTTGTACACCCAACCCAACCCAACCCAGCCCAGTGAGAAGCACATGATATCAGTCATATGCGTCAGGCTTAGTCAGTCAATGACGAGACGTCATTTTGGCCCAAAGTTATTGGCTAATATTTTACTGCTCACTGTTGTTGTTGCTGTGTGTATGCGCCTGTGTGTGGGTGTGTGTGTGTGTGTGTGTCTTATTTACTTGTCTACAAAAGCCAGTCATCAACTTGGGCATCAAAACTTGACATTGACTCATTATCATGCAAACATATATTTATATATATGTATATCTATGATTGAGTAGCAAATAGTCTTGGGAATATATCCTGTGTACACTTTTAAAGACTGCCAAGCCTAAACAAATTTTGAAATGCAGTCAATTCAATTCAATTTGACAATTTACTGCGTTGTGGTATTATTTTGTTAGTTTACTTTAAATTATTGAATATTTAAGATTTTGAAAATCTATTTAGATTACTTGTAAGGTTATTGTTTTAGTCTAGACTAAACTTGGCCACTTGAAAGTTGGTAAAAAAGTTTAATTGTTAGGCAGAAATTTTTGGAGACTATTTATTATAATTTAACTTAATTATTTGGCATATGTACTGGTCAGTTGAGTATTTATAATTGTCAAAGAATTTTTTAATTTACGATTTAATCAGAAATTATTTCACCATTTGCCTTATTATACAAGTCTTAGCTGCATTAATGTCAAAATAGCTTAAAAATACATTTTTATTTATCAACAGAGAAAGTATTTGTTTGGCAAATTAACGTTAATAAATTTAACATATTTTCGATTGATAAGCGAAAGTTTATATTGTTAAATTTGAACTTTTTATCAGATTACTTAGACGTTTGACTTCTAACTTGGCTAAAACTAAAACGATTTCGTAAAAGTCTTAAATTAGCATTTAATAGCTCAACATTTTTGTCTATCTTAGAAGACGCACAAACAATCTTATTGCAACACAGCTGCGAGTGCTAAGAATGCAATTGACAGCAACTGCTAAAAACTAGATCTGAGTTGCGGGTCTTGATGAAATTAACAACAACAACAAAAACAATAATAATAATAGTAACAACAACAACAAAAACAATAATAATGAGAAGGCAAACAAACAAGGCGAAAGCAAACTTTGCACTAAATCCTTACAAATGTTTATCTTTTCTTAATCCCGCACTTAAGTCTCTGCTCCAGAGACCCGCATTGGCCTTACTCGCTCTTCCTCTCTCTCTCTCTCTCTATGTCTCTGTGTATGTGCCAACATTCAAGCCGACTGAGAAATGAGAATGGGTTTAGTAGGTTTACAGGAGAGGGATATATCTCCCTTCAAGTGGCAAGTGGCAAGTGTGCATGTAGCTGGCAAATTGCTTAACGCTTCGCAGCGTCCACGATGCGAACCTCATTGCGAACTTGGTACTTGGTGGGTTTTTCTTGCCGTATTCTTAACACAGTTGTGCAGAAAACTTTTTGCACACAGTGAACATTTTTGGTACTTGCCGGGCTAAAAAGTAAGCTGGCCGATGAGTGCAGCTAACAAATTTCTGCAGCGACAAGTTTTATAAGTAGCTGCCTGCCTGCTAACCCCTCCCCCTCCCCCTGTTCTCTCCATCCATCCCCTTTTCTGACCGCCATCACGTCCTCCTTCATTTGCACATCGACCGCGAACGTGCAAAGTTCTCAGCGTTGACTTTTAGCCACGCCCATGCCACGCCCAGCTTCGGCTAACTTGCCCAAAAGTGTTGTAGACATCTCAGCTTGGAAACTTGTTTAATTGTTTTTATTTTTCTTATTTTATTTTATTTTTTTTTGGTCAAAATGTTGCTGCAAAAATACAAACAAAATATTTGCAATTGTCGCTGAAGACTTTTTCTCTCCGTCTCCGTCTCCATCTGAGCTGAATGCGTCTTAATCTTTTGTTGATGCTTGTTTATTTTGCAATTACTTAGGCGTTTTGTTTGCGTCTGCACTGCGGCGAGGCTGTGCCAACTTCCTTAGCTACACTCAGCGAAAATGTTCCTTACTAAAATTTATCAATTGATCGATTTTTAGCAATTAAATAAGAAAATTATGTCAAAACACAATATATGATTTACAAATAAAATATATAATAAATATAAGATATATAAAACAAATATATAATAAATATATGATTTTTAAAAAAAAATATGTAGTAAAATTAAGAACAATAAAAAATATATATATGTTATATATAAGATGTAAAAAAAAATACATAAATGTTATATATAAGATGTGAAAAAAATATATATGTTATATATAAGATGTAAAAAAAATGTATATATTAAAATGATTAAAACTTGAATATATATCAAAACTTACAATATATAAAATTAAAATATTGGTTTTAAATTTCAGTGTATTATTTATGTGGGTTGGAAATTTACTTCTAAAAAGCAGAATTTTGAAACTTTTCGCATTGAAATTAAATTTTTTTTTTTATATCAGAAACATTACAAAACCCAATACATACCATTCTTATAGTTTTTGGGTGGTTATAGGTAAAATTATTTTTTCGAGTGTAAAATAACTATGTGCTTCTTCTCCTCCTTCATTGTAAGAGTGCGTTTTAAGTGCTCGACTGCGTCGCTGTCTTCCTCCTGCCTCAGCTGCTTGCCTCGTTTTGTTTGCCTTTTCGTTATCCTTTCCCCTTAACTTGTTTGACTGCGCTTTTCACGTCTTAGGCTTGGCAGCTGCCTTTTGGCTCTTTCTCCTCCTCCTCCTCCTCCTGTGCTGGGCTCGCTGTTATTCTTGGGAGTTTACTGTGAAGACTCTTAACGGCCAAAAGTTGTTTGCCTAATTTTAAGCTTTGATTAGTTGTAAAGGTGCGCAAAAGTGGGCGATTAATTTAAAAAATTTCAATTGCAAATCAGCTAATATGTTGTGCCTATAAATATTTGAATCTTTTGTATAATCGAGTGAGGGCAAAATGTCGTTTCGCTTGGCTGCGGTTTATCCATTCGACTGTTTTAGCATTTAATTTCTAAAAATAACAAATTGTTACAAATCTTCTAGAGAATTTATAATTTATTTAGCCCTCCCAGCAATAATTACTTGGCCTTGTCTCGTACGGCTCATTAAACACACAACTGTAAGAATTTGAAAGCATTTTCAATAAATCAGCAACACTAAATCAAATGCCAAAAAAGCGCATGGAAAATGCGCCTCATAAAAGGGCACAATTAAACGCCCATTAATCAAGCGATTGATGGTGCGGGGAGGAGGGACTGTGCGGGGTTGCAAAAAATGTGGCTAACAACAATTGCTAAAATCACTTGAGATGAATGAAACTTTTGACTGCCTGTGGGAGAAACTCATTGAGTGAAAACTATTTGCTGCTTTAATCGGAAACGGAAACTGGCTGACAGTCGGCAGTTAGGCAGGCAGTCAGCCAGTTGACAGTCAATCGATAGATAAAATTCGATTCTCTCTCTCTATGTGTGTGTGTGTGTGTATTGGGGCGGTTCGTAGTTGGTTTTGCCGCACAATCAAAGCGGAAGTCATTTTCGTACGTTAATTGACAAGCACCCAGGAGCAGTCAGTCAGTAGAGTTGGCAGAACCAATAACGATGACGACGACGAGGACGACGAGGACGACGAGAACGAATGCGACGATAAGCATGACGATAACGATGACGATGACGTTGATGGTGTCGCTGACGTCGTCTATCAATCAGTAACCAACAACAATAACTGCTGGCAGTGCTCAATCTCTTGCAGCTACACTGAGGAAAAATAACCTAAATTGAAGCCAGCTAGATACGCTTTTTATTAGCAATATTTAACAATAATTTTGGGTATATTTAGTCATGTTTTTGCTATCGCTTTGTATCGATATAAGCGAAATGGCTGCCCTCGATTCGTCGATAAAATATCAAATATTATTTTAATTTTTAGGTGAACAGCTCTTATAGTTTATGGATCTGCTTTATAAAGATGTAGTTAAATTGACAAATTGATTGATATAAAATATATTTATATAACTTATAAGTTAGAAGATGTTACCTATAGCCAGTTCTATAATTTTGCATATCTTAAATTTACGCTTTTACATATTTTCATTGCGTTTAAGCCATAAATATTTTTAATATAAAATTTTTAGCTTAGATTTTCATGAAATTCTTTAAATAAGTAAATCTTTTTCTTATAAGTAAATCTTTTTCTTAAACAAACATTATCTGCACTCATTGCAAATTTTAGCAGTGCTCCGTAATAAATATATAATTAATTCTATGTCTAGTTTAAATAAATATATTTTTTTTGAGTGTACAAATCTTGTTGCCTCTTCCACCAGTTCAGTTGCCTTGTGCTTTGTTATATGACAAAATAGTAGTTGAATTGTTTTGCATTGTAAAGCGACAATTGTGAAATGGTTATGGGAAATATATATCTATATATTGAGTCGTCATGGAATGGGTTTTTGGTTGTAAATGAAAGCTTAATGAAGCTTGCCTTTGCCAGGGCTCAAAACTATGTGCACGATTGGGTTTCAGAGTGGAGTCCAAGTGAATTTTGCACACAGAGACTAGACGTATATCTGCCACTTTTGATGGCAGTTGGTGTAATAATTGGGACTGATTTGTGGCTTGTGCTGCTGCTGCCTGACAATTGAAGTTTGCATGAGACATGTGTGTGTTGTATTGTGGTCTTGAGCATGGAGTTGCAAATGATTTGTTGCATTGAGAAAACTTGCACATTGAAAATTTAATAAGTCCCATTAGAGAATTTAAAATATACTTCGTTATGAAAATAACACATAGAATAATATTTGAGCAAATAAATATGACCTTAAGTAAAAAGTTCTTCAAGCAAAAATAAAAATGCTCAAACTCGCTTTTATGCGGAAATTCATTGATATTTGGTTGGAGGCAGCGTATATTATATCGCCTTCTTTGATTATGTGCCGCTCTTCTCTGATTACTGTTCACTTTCGTATGCAGATATATATATATATAGATATATATGTACGATTTCACTTTGTGGCTTGCCGTCAGCCATCAGCGGATTCTGATGCTCATTACCAATGCACAGTCCAAAAAGTATCCATGTCACTTGGCATTATCCAACTGCACAATGGTGCAGCAGGACGGAAGGACGGATGAAGGACTATTCGTCAAATATATATATATATATATATATATATATAGAGTAAAACTGTATGACCTACTATTTGGTGCTCGACATCAACAGCATTTTAAAAAATAAAACGAATACGCAAACGAATACAAATGCGATTGTGAATGTGAATGTGAATGTGAATGTGAATATTGTGAAGGCAATGCGAGCTCAGCCATTTTGTTTTAGTTGCCCTGAACTGAACTGAACTGAATGACAGGCAGTAAGTCTGTCTGTCATTCGCTTTCTTTCTCTCTCAGTGTGTGTGTGTGCTTGTGTGTGTGTTAGTGTGTGTTTGTGTGTTGTTCGCTTTTGTGCGAACGCCACGCGCTGAATCAGCATTATTTTGTGTTGCATACGATGGGTAGGAGGGGGTTACAACTGTGGCACGTGAATATCAAAACTGCAGCGGCCGATTCTGCTGCTTGGGTCATCGATGAGTAGCAGCATGTTGATGATGTTCATGATGTTGAAAATGATGATGATGATGACAGACGGCACTTTACGGGCTTGGTTAGCTCAATTGTTATAATCCGTGTGGCGAATGATTCACTACAAAAATTTCCACAGTAGTTGCTTACCCATTTGCATATGCTTCTCATAACTCATTGATGTTGAAATGCAAGATGCATGCAACCAAAATCGAGTCAAGCTTCCTTTTTCAGATATTTATTTATTTTTAACCTCTTTGATGAAGACTACAAAGCCACATCAAATAGTGAGAGATCAAAAAGATCCAAATAACGAACAATTATGCATTAAAAGAGGTAAAATATAAATATGCTAAGGTTTGTTGAAGTAAAACAATATAAATAATTTGAGAAACAAAAGAATTTTTTTTAATAAAAAAAATATAGTAATAATTAAATAAAAGCTAGTTTAAAAAAAAAATTTCATAGATTAAACCTATACATTTTAAGGCACTTTAAAAGATTGTCGTAAAAATTGCAGCTTTAACATAATACTTCTATTAGAGAGAAGAGAAATTATTAATATTTATATATTTGAGTGACTAAAACTAATAAATATATTTAGATACAAATATTCGTACTCTATTTAAAATCTAGTTTTCAAAGAATTCAACTTTCACAGGCATTCAACTTGATGTGTAAAAATGTTTAAAAACAAAGACTAAATTCTAAATAATAATATTTGTTAAAAGAGGTTACTTTTTAAGTGTATACACTATTCGGTGAGCATGCTCCAGATGGAGAGAGAGAGAGAGAGAGAGAAAGAGAAACACATTTTGTTCTTGTTGCTGCTGATGTTAGCCAACTCGCTGTCCAATTGACCATTTATGGGGAAACTGCATTTGCTGCTGCTTCTGCTGCTGTTGATGAGACTCTGACATAAAACAATGTGACCTGCGTTTCCAATGTTCGATATGTTGTACTACAAATGAAAGGGCCAAAGCAAGGAGAGGAGAGGTATAGAGTGAGAAACTACACGGTTCTTATTATCAAATAGAGGACATCTGGGTGCAATATACATGGCTATCTCATTCGCACACAAAGCGGGCAACAAAAAAAAAAAAGAGCAAAAAAAAAACCAGAAAATTAAACTAATTTAACGCAAATTGCTCAACGCTATGTGACGGCTATTGTTTTATTTGCTAACAAACTGCTTTTGTTTTCCAACTGGAGGCCCCACACAGATACGGAACGGAATAATGATGATGATGATCCTCCTGACATGGCGGTGTGGCATAGAATTTTTGGTTTGGTATTCCGCTGGTTTTTCCAGCACTTTTGATTGTCCATTGTGAAACTTTTGAATTTCGAGGCTGGTGCTCTGACTGCTGCTGTGTGGTCCTTTTTGCAACTGAGCGGAAATTGATTTGTGCATTTGATGTCACGCTTTTGTTATTGGTATTAACCCGAACCGCACCCGCCATTAATAGCTGACCAAGCGACCGACCGACCGACCACTGAGCTAATAATTCCATTATTATTATTTTTGTTTGTCGAGGAAATGGCATTTCAAATATTTTGTTTCATGCACTTTATTACCAACTGCCCGCAATTCAATTGCAGTTAATTAAATGCATGTTAATTGTCTGCTGCCCCAATCCATGCCATTAAATTCCATGACTATCAATATTATTAAAACAATATTTTTCTGTCTTTTTTTTTTGGTTTAAATACTTTTACAAAGGCATGCCTTGTTATTGAATAATATTTATACTATCGATAGAAACTCATTGCAGTCGCTTAAATTCCATTAATAAACTTGCAGCAAGTCAATTTTATACGCTTAAAATGGGAGCATTATAAATTTTTCCTGTGATTTGCAACACGATGCAGGAAACGATTTTAATTCCATTAATTATATTGTTATTAATATTTTATTAGTAATAAACTTAACATTAATTTTAATTATAATTTAACCATCAATAAAAGTGAAATGAATTTTTTACCAGCCAAAAAAAGAAGCCGTTTTTTTTTTGTCTACAACCAGCATTTTAAAACAAGTTTTGTTTTCTTTTCGATTTAGAAATGTGAGTTTTTCTTTCTATATCCATGCCAAGTAGTGGCTATATCGGAGTAGTATATCGAATAGCTTTTGTAGCAATCAGTAGGCCTTTTTTTAAATTTATAAAGCATTTAAATGTGTTTGATCGTTGATTTACCTGTGACAATAATTTTTACTTGTTATTTAGCTAGTTTAATAATGCATTTCAATATCAATTGTTTAACTGTAATTCAAACTTATTGTTGGATTTAATGCACAGGACAACGCAGAAAAAAACACTTATTGTATTTTTTTTTGTGGCATTGTGAAAAGAATAAAAGTTGGAAAATGTGGGTAAGTTTTTGCATTTTATTGCCACGTAAATTTGTATTAGTCTTTAATTTATATGTTAATTATTTGCCATTATTGCGTTTCATTTGTGTTTGTCTGAGGGGGCGGTGAAAAAGAGGCGGAGATGGGTGGCTGGGTGGGTGGTTTGTTAAAGAGAGTGGGTGGGGTTGGAATTTGACCTGCTGTTGCCTTGTCAGTTTTTGTTAATTATTTTTTTTTGTTGTTGTTCACATTCCTAACGTGTTCAGCTGCCTGCCTTCTAATTATTCTTTATTAAATTTGCTGATTTGTGTGTGTGTGTGTGAGAGTGTGTGTTTGTGTATGGGTGTATAGGCTGGCAAAATAATTAAAACTCAACCCCCGACATGTGTGTGTGAGTGTGTGTGTGTGTGCGTGTGTGTGAGTTGGGTCTGTCCTTGGATTTGCGTTTATTTATGATTATTGGCAGTCAGCTAAATTAATTGAGACAACATTCTCCTCGGACATTTTGTGCCTTTTGGCCTTGACTCTTGGACACAATATTTATGTTCATCATTGTTGACACGCTGCCGCAATTAATACGCTCTGTTTTCGTCTGCACTATAGAACTTTTGTGTACACTAAAAAAATACAAAAAAAAAACAAAAGTTTATTAAGTTGTTGACTTGAATAAATGCTGATTATCCAACAATGGAAATTGTAGTTCTGTTTTGCTGAATATAGCTTTCTGATTCCCTTACCAAAATGACTGAGCATAGTATGAATAAAAATATATATTTGTTCTTTAACATATATAAAATGCTCAGTGTATGGATAATAATTTATTTATTCCATATATTTATATATAACTTTACATAGAAGATTTTAGTTTATTTTCTTTATTTAGACTTTTATTGTTTAAAGTATCTAAATTCTCAGTGTATTGAATGGCTCTATCTAAGCTCATCTTTCGCAGACACACAAACACAAATACACACACAAATACACACGCACACACACATTATAAATGAGGCAACATTTATAACACTTTCGCAAGTTAATCGCACTTCAGTCAATGTTTGTTTAATATTAGTTGATTCTCGTTCGATTCTGCTCATCTCAGTTTCTGTTCCTCTTCCTCTTCCTGTTTCTGTCTTGGCCATTAGTTTGCTGTTATTATGCTCATTAGGCTAAATGGTAGCTAATTTCTTTATAACACTCTAAAATAATGCTCAGCTCATGGGTGTTGCAAATTGCTGGTCATTACTTGCAAAACTCTGGTCAGTAGCACAATATATATATATATATATATATATACTTGTATCTGTATGTTAAGGGCTAGTGGCTTGGATTCTACCCTCCGTTTATTATTAAGTCGCTTGTCCCATTGTTTATTAATAGGTTTGCTGGGAATAGCTGCAGTTGTTGCTCGCCCAAACTTCTCCATTTCAAGTATGGACAAAACCTGTAATTGTCTCACTTTGTGGTTACTCGTTTTTATTCATATTCTTATTCATATAATAGCAGCAATTGTCTCTTTGTGGCGATAGTTATTCATAATTATATCATTCATACCAAATATAGTTGGCCAAAAAGCCCTTTTTTATGTCCTTTGCAAAGCATTAATTATTAATGAGTATCAAGAGCTAAATTTCAATATATCTCTTTTAAAATGATATGATATGAATTTAATTAAACATTTGTCATTCATTTCGTTTCGTATAATTCTCATAAAAAGCTTAGTATTAGCTCCAATTCTGCTGCTTTATCTAAATTTCAATCGGTTTCCGTTTCCGTTTTGACACCCTAGCTAACTGTAATGCCTAAAAATAGATTCAGTTCGAACTGTAAGCACCACTTAAACCATAAGCCGTTTATTCAATTTTATACCATGAACATTTTGTGACAACTCATGGGAATTCTGCACGAGCTCTTCAGCTAAATAATTTGCAGCATTTATCATTGCACATTTATATGAAAGACGCTGGACACACACACTCACACTCACACACAAAACAAATAATATAAATAAACTACTTAAGCCCATCCGGGCCGAACAATGCCGGACAATGCGGCAAGCCCAAAAACCAAATCCGATTCGGACGTTTGTGCAAAAGTAAAAGTAATGCCGATATTGTCATCAGCCACAGGTATTAAGCAACACGTGCCAACCGCCCACTCATCCCCCCTCCCCCCCACACACACACACTTTTCACACACTGTTGATAGAAGAAAATCCCCAGTAAACCCACCCCGCCTCACCACCCCATTCATCTACGCTGTCATTCATGCAGCACATGTCGCCAACAGTTTTTCCTATGAAAATGAAAATCTTTTGTTGTATTAATCCATTCGTTGTGGAGCGTGACAAATTTTGATAAAAAGGAGGCAGTGACTCCTCGATATAGAAATGATTGTGTGGGTTGCTGCTTGAGCACATTTAACACTTCGTTAAACATTTTGAAGAAATGAAACGCTGGCGGCTCATAAATATTTTAACACACATGCAATAAAATGCATCGAATTACATAGTTGAAAATGTAAACATAGCCGGAAAACTTAAGTAGGTTGCTGCATCACCACACACACAAACACACACACACACACACGCACAGGAGACGACGATGAATGGCTCCGGCTATAAAAGTCAATAATAGTAGTACGTTGAGCAAATGCACCAGACATGGTAGTACCCAAACCCAATCCAACCCAAGCCCTCTCATCCCATCGACCACCCCTATCCCAATCCCTATTTACGTGAGCTAATACAGCCAGTTGCGTATTTGCACAGGAGAAAAAAAACCAAATAAAAATAAAAAAAATAAATAAATGAAGAAAGTAGAAAGAAAAACACTTCGTCTGTGCCTGCCTGCAAATGGTCAATACGTGGGTTTCTGCGGACTCTACTGCCATTAAATTTCATAGCCTTGTTCTAGCGAATTTACGGCTGTTGAAGTTTTTAAGTAGTCATCGAATAAGGGGCAAACGCAACATGGGTCTGTTGCATGCTGCGTTGCTCCTGCTGCATTGATCGATGTTGCTGGCAAAATCGAAGCATGTATATATACGAGTATATATATTTTATTTTTCCTGTTTAGCAGTTTGGCAAATCTATAATTCTTCAGTTAAGTACACACGTGTCTGTTAATGCCTTTGCTGAAAGCACTTGCATTGTTTGCTGCTAGATGAAAAATGTTTTTAAGATTGCGTTTAAGTATTTTGAGCAAAAATTCGAATGTACTCTGTATTCAATAAAATCGATGTTAGGGTTATTTTAATTTAGGTAATCTAAGGAATAATTTTTTTGATTTGCTTACCTAATAAAAGCAATGCTCAAATATTTATTTCTAATTTGACATTCTTATTTATACTCAACTCAACGCTTGCAGTTCAATTAAAAAAAAAAAATGAAAAGTTACAAAAAAATCAACATTGTTTTTAGAATTATATATTAAAAAATAGAAGGGATCGTTTTTAATACAATTTAATTTAAAAGCCAAGTTCTCGTTAGCAATAAGCAGATCTAATGTTATTTAGGCCATCTAAGGAATAATTTTTTTCATCTGCGTGCCCAATAATAAAGCGTAAATATTTATCTCTAATTTAATATTCTTATTTATGTTCTAGTCGAGCAGTTCTGTTAATAAAATACTGTGAAAAATATGAAAAATCAACATAATGTTTAGAATATGTAAAATAAAGCAATCACGTGTATTGCACTTTAATGTTTATTCCAAGTTTCGTCAAGAGAAATTTAAGAATGAGGCACTCGTTTCAAAAGAAATTGATGTACGAACTTTTTAACATGACTATATAGTTTCTTCTTATTACTATATAGTTTCTTCTGCGTTACAAACTTCACTACAAATTTAGAATACCCTTTGCAAGAGCTCTAAAACATTCAACTTTTGATTATTGTGTTTATTTATTTATTTATGTATTTTATTGCATTCTAATGAATATATGTGTATATATAAAATTTAACAGCATCACGCACTGCACACGATTATTATCATTAGCAGGAGAAGAAGAAGCTGCTGCAGGCAGCGGGCAGCAGCAGCAGCGGGGAGCAGGCAGCAGCAGCAGCGGGCAGCAGGCAGCGGGCAGCAGCAGCTGTGTGTTTTACTGATAAGCAGTGATTCCACTTGATGATATTTTCGGCATTAGAATTTCGAACTCACATCGATTGCCGGCTAGACTCGGCTGCTGCTGCTGCTGCTGCTGTTGCTGTTGCTGCTCGCGTCGATCGATTTGCGCTTCTTATCAATAAAATAGCCTCGCGTCTGCCTTTTATCTCCCGCGCAATGCTCTCAGGCGTTGGATGCCGCCTCTTAATTCAGTCAGTTAGTCGATCGGTCAGCGATCAGCGAGCATTATCACAACAACAGATAGCAATAGCAACAACAACAACAACATTAACATTAATTGAGTATATGTCACATGCCCATCTGATCATCTAGTCGCAGTCGAACTTCGTATTCGTATTTGGTATTTAGTTTGTCAGAGTCTGTTGTCTTGATAACGTTAACGTTTCCCACTTGCACATTTCTATATCTCTCTCGTATTCTCTTTGTGTCTGTGTCTGCGTTTCGTATTACGTATTGTGCGTCTGCTCAAAAAATTAAAAAAAAAAAAAAACCAAACCTCAGCAAATTCAATAAAATTAATACATATATTTGTATAAAATATTTATTACAAGTGCCGTTCAAAAAAAAAAAAAAAAGCTTAAAATATAAGCTACGTCAAAGTCTACGCTTACGTCTTACGTCATTACGTCTCTCGTAACGTGTGTGTCAAACGTGAACGTCAAACGTAATTAAAGTGATTGTTTCGCTTTCTTTGTGGGTTTCTGGTCTATTTTAGATATATATTTAATATATATATCTGATATATTATAATATTCTTAACTTCCATATTTGTTTGTGTCTCTAGCAATTTATGTGAGTACTCGAGTTAATGTGATTAGTTAATAAGTCAATGTGTTTAATTGTAGTATTTTCATGTTTTTTTTTTTTTTCATGTTTTTCTTTTTACTGTTTTTCACTAATTAAACTCATTTCATTTCGTTTGATAAATTGGAAAAAATGTATTGCGAATAATTAAATATAAGCAGCGTGTTGTGTTAATATATTAATCAACCTTAATATTGCTTACATTTGTGTGTGTGTGTGTGTGTTTATAACGTGTATATATAAGAGTGTGCTATCTGTTGACCGTGTCTCCTGTCTGTCTATATGTCAATAAAACTGTCCACCTATTAACCCTCACAATATATATATATATATAAAAATGAAATATATATATCTTTTGTTATGTTTTTATGAATTCCAACGAAATAAATAAAGACAGATTTGTAATTGATAATGCAACTTTGATTTATTTCACATATACCTAAGGACTTTTTTTCCAATTTAGTTGGAATTAAAAATGGCTTAAAAGGGTATACAGGAATTCTTCGACTCTCTAAGAAAAATATATTGTTCTTGATCGACATTAAAAAGACGAGTTCATTTCAGAGACTTTAACAGCCAAGTACTTAAAATATAAAATATATAAGTTCCATATATCTGTCATAGGCAGATCAAGCTTATTCATTTTATTAAATACTCTTCTAGATTCGCGACACATTTTAATTATAAAGATTAAGCTTCCTAATTAATATAGTGGCATATTTAAATTAAAGCCTTAACTGCAATCAATTTCTACCTGTTTAAAGTTTGCCAAGCCCAACCGATTAATTAAGTCCTTTTAGATATTTAACATTGGTCAATTACAGTATATGGCCAATAACAATGCTTAGATTATGCCTAATTAGAGGCGTCTTTAGCCGACTTGTTGCAAGAATAATAGCGCTAATAACAACCACGCTGCGGAAGCTAAATGGCAACACCAGCAGCAGCAGCAGCAGCAACAGTAGCCAGGATACTGATATAAATACAAACACAATGGGGACGCAGGACACGAGATTTGTTTGCTTTGACAAACACAAGTTCCTAATGCCAATAACTGAACCCATAATAATATTATTTATGACCTCGAGCTGCTGCTGTTGCTGCTACTGTTGCGGTTGCTGTTGCTGTTGCTGCTGCTGCTACTGTTGCATATATAAATTTATACATATTTCATTATGGGTCGCAAAAGCAGCGCCCTGCTCTTTGCTCCTTGCTCCTCGCTCCTCGCTTCTCGCTCATTCACTTCTCCTATGCCCAAGGCGACTGTTTAGTCGCATACAAATTGCATTGATATTGTGGGCAGTTACTAAAGTACCAAGCAAACCAGTTTGTTACAGATTTGTGCAATTTTATGTGAATATAACTTTTATTTTTTTTTTTTTAGATATTTCTACAACGACTGAGTATCGTAAATATCTCAGACTTTCAGCTAAAAAAGCTTTAATTTTGCTTAACTCATTTGGGCATGTAAAAACAGCTACATTAACAGGGTATCTTCTAGTCGTTTACACTCGCCTTTCTAGTTATTGTTTTTTCTTAAGCTTGTTAACAATGGCAAGTCCATTCCCCCGCAGGCCCTCTGTTTGTTATCCGCTTTTGCAGTTTGTTTGTTTGCGTCTATTGTGATTTTTTTTTTTTTTTTTTATTCTTTTTGTTTTATATTTATTTTATGTCTTGTTTGGCTGTCTTTGCCTTGTTTTTGATGTTGACTCCAATAATATGTGCATTAAGTGCGTTCCCGTTAAACTTATTTCTATTCGAGCTGAGAGACGCAAAGTCTTCGCTTTGATTTTCCTGTTGTGCATTTCGTGTATTGCTGCTCATTTTCATGCTTTTCCTGTTATTTTCCTACAGGGGCTTTTTTTTTCGTTTCGTTTTGTTTTTTGTTTTTTTTTTTTTGTTTTTTTTTGCTGTTCATTTTTCTTGTAACATATGTTCATTTGTGTTTTCTAAGCTTGTTTACAATGACGACAACTACTCTCTGACAGCGTCAACAGAAATTGATGATGTTCCGCATACGACATGTATGGCAATTATGTTCTTCTTCTTCTTCCTCTTCACACAATTTCTCTTAGTTACTCTCTGACCTTTAGCTCTTAAGTCTTTTGTTATACATTTATAAAGAAGTTGTTCATCAAAGCATTAAACACAAGTTGACCCCACAGAAATTAAGAAAAGTTGAGCCATGGCAGGTGAGTAAACAGAGTAACTCAACTTTTCGTAATTTTCTACTTCCTCCACTGCCCGAAAAAGCCATGAGAACAATTTGATATAATGTTTGCAAAATGTTGCATAATTGCTATGAAGCTTTACTTTTGGCAAACTTTTGATATACCTTAATTAAGTTTGGGCCGCATTCAAATATTTATAGGCCGCAAATAGCCAATGGGGCGGAGAAAGAGAACGCTTCGAGCTAAACAAAATGTTAATGGGTTAATGCCCAAAATAGTTGCCTTATATTTAGATTTAAAAAAAATAAACATTTAATTAGAGTGTAAATCGCAGAGGAATAATCAATTTCAATTTAAATTCATTAATTAAAAATACCTGGAGAAAAGTACAACACATTTTACAATATTAACCAAACGAATAAATAACTTTAATTTTAACTATTTAGTTAGACTGTAAATCGACGTCGAATCACTTTCCAAACCAAACCTATAAATAATTTTAGCTTTAAATATTTATTTAAATTGCAAATCGCGGAGGAATAAATTTCAATTCATTCAATAATAATTACTACAATATTAACCAAACAAATAAATAATTTTAATTTTAGCTACCAAACTTATATTTATCTATCTGCTAACTCGTAAAACCATAATTGCCACGTTTATGTTGCTTCACATTAACATTCAGAGCAGAAAGCGTTTATTATTGCAAATTTTATGAACTCTATAAAATCAAATAACACAACTTGAACATATAGATTAAATCTAGCCAAGTTTTGTAGGCACAACAATGGCAATCAATTTATACGTCAATTACTTCAATTTGGCAGTTTCAGTAACCTGATCACTTTGTTAACAAAATACCAATTGAAATACAATTTGAGACGCACGAAAGCATTGCAAAATGAATCCAGCCGGTGAAATCAGTTGAATTAAATATATATATATGTGTGTGTATGTGTGTAAGAGAGAGTTTGAGTGTGTGTGTGTGGTAGAGTGTGTCATTCAGCAACAATTTCATTAAAATTTAAATAGCTCAAAACAAATTGAAAAGTTGTGCCAAGAAAGTCATTTGCTAAAATTGGCAAAGTGAGAAAGACAGAGAGATAAAGAGAAAAACAGAGAGAACGAGAGAGTTTCTCGCAGGAATACACAGAACAATAAAAGTAATAGAAAAAATGGGAAAGAAGAAAATCTGTTGTTGCTCCAACAAGCCAAATCAGTGGGAAAATACTTTCAATCAGGTTGCAAGTCTGTTTGGATAGCTGCCAAATGTGTAGAGAGAAGTGTGAGAAGAGGGGTAAAAATTGTCAACGTACTTTTTTTTTTTTTGTTTCTTTGTAATCAATTAATGAAATTGGCAAGAGACACGAAAATCTGCCGCTAAATAAATAAAGAAGCGCTGTTGCTGCTGCTGCCACCAAGCTGATTAGCTTTAGCAGTTTTTTTTTTTTTAATTACAACAGTGAATTTTGTAGGCAGTTGATAGGCAGCTGCGACTAATCCTTAAGCCGCCTTTGTATAAGCCGCCAATAGTGAGCAACTAAAACTTCATCATCAGCATTAGCCCAGATTATCATTGGCATAAATTGTTTGTTGTGTTTGTTGTTGTTGTTGTTGGCGCTGAGACTAAAACAATAAACAAAGCAAACGAAACAACTACCAACATTATCGCACATCATTATCATTGTCATTCCGAACGCGCACTGCTTAAGAAACAGCGCTGCAGCTGCTGCCTGACTAACGAATACCCTGTAAGGATCACCACTTGATTGGAATTATTTGAGTAGCTATTTACAACTTTCTTTAATTAATGGTGCATTGAAAACATTGCTAATAGAAAACATAAAAAATGCAAATTACTCTTTATAGAGCCTTAGACCTATAATTATAAAATAATGAAAATAACAAAAATTATTTATAAATTTAATAAAGTAATAATTGAACTTGCAAATATTATAAACGAAATAAAGTTTTCTGTCTTTTTTTTGTCTCAGCAGATTATAATATAATATAAATATTTATCACATGCAAACCTGAACTGCAAAAAAATAAGAGCCAAAACCTCTTTTAAAAGATTTCTTAGAAATCAATTCAAAGCCAGAATCCAATTAAACAATTTCTTAGGTATGAGTTACAGGTGCCGATATTATTAGTCGAAATATGATATTATATTTATCGGAAAATAATACGGAAACAAATAAAAAGTCAATTTATGATTATTATAGGAACTTTTACACTTTACAATTCGGAATGGGAAACGGAACTGAAATATGATCAAAAAAAAAAAATTCGGTATTTTCTTATTTTTTACCTATTACAAAATTTATAATTATTTTTATATTTATAATTTATAATTATTTTTATATTTATAATTTATAATTATTTTATATTTATAATTTATAATTATTTTATATTTATAATTTATAATTATATTTATTATTAAATCCAATTCGATTTGAGTTATGCGTCGTAAGCTCAACATATACAATACTTTTATAATGCACACACAGGGTATAACTATAACAACCAACAGGCTGCCATTAGTGTAGTTACTCTCTGCACTCCTCCACTCCCCACTCCCAGAGAGAGACACACCCAAAAACAAGCCAAGCATATCTCTTACCATCTCTGTCTATAACTGAGGAGTGTATTCCAAGTTGTCGTCGTTTTTGCTCCTACTGTGTTTGCTTTATTTTTCTGTTTAGTTAGTTTTTATGAGCGTCATTATTTTCGCTTGCCATGGCGCTAAGCATCTTAAGTGCCTTCATTTTTGGAAAAGGACTCTCCCCTCTCAAACAACTGCTGCACCCGCCTCCCTCCAACCAGCTCCTCAAGGTTATTTTTGGGGTGTTTGTGTTTGTTTGTTTGCATAGACGGCGACAGACATCGTTTGGCGGCTTATAATTCAACTTTTGCTGCTAGTTTTGAAAACAGCTTAATAAGAAAAAGATGGTCGCTGTGATTCTTCTGTTTTCCATTTAAGCTTAACCTGCCAAAGAAGAAGAAGCAGAAGAACAACTTGTCAAGTTTTGTAAAAGGCCTTTGTTTTGCGGCATTTGAATTGTAAAGTTGCACAAAGTTGTTTTGGATTAATTACTTCAATCAACCAGATAAGTGTTATAATTATATTATAAATATATATAGTTAAGTAATTGTGGACAAAATGTGCAAAATGTTTAGCTTATATTATACCCATTATTTAATTTTATTTTAGCGTATTTTTTAAGTCTCAGCACTCATTGCATAATGTCTCAATAACAGTTCACTTTTTGTTTTAACTTACAAAATTTGATTGTATAACGTACATTTATTTTATAAAAGTTCAATTTCGGCTTATAAGTGGCAAAATTATAAGTGTGTTAACTTTTCGGCCGTACCGCGTCACGATCTAAATATAATTAGCAAAAAAAGGGAATAAAAATATAAGCAATAAATAATCAAGATTTCGAACCAAATTTGCAATAGACAAAATCTGACAAATTTTTAAGAACGTCTTTCATTTTTTTTTGGCCAATCGCAAGCAAAATATAAAATAGGTGAGTGACATCAGCTGATTTGTGGGGGTGTTGATTGGGGGAGCGGGTGAGTGGGTGAGTGGAATGGTTAGCTTTTATGCTTGCCACGGTAGATGACAGATTAACAAGCGATGTCCGCCTTTGAGTGCTCTTAACAGTTATTGAAATTGCTGCAATTGAGTTCAGTGTGCTCGCAGCTATTTAATTGCTGCAGCTCTCTGAAGCAGCAGCAACAACAACAACAACAACAACAACAACAAATACAACAAAAACAAAAAATACAACAAAAACTAAAGCTATAGCTTAAACTCAGCTCGACTTTTACCCGCAGGTGTTGTAATCTAGCAACGTGTCTCGCTTCCGGACTGTACTCTCTCTCTCCATGTGTGTGTGTGTGTGTGTGTGTGTGTGTGTGTGTTCGTCTATGTGTGTTTATATCAGTGTGTTGTGTATCTTTGTGTGTCCCTCTGCGCTAGCTGGACCGGGGCCAAAAGCAGCTCGAGTGCTAACTAATTTCGTCGCTGTCGTCTTCTCGTGTCAGCAACATTTCTTCAATTGGTTTCGTTTGGCGTTGCCCTGTCTTGTCCTGTCCTGTCCTGTCCTGTTCAGTCCTGTCCTCTCCTAACATGGCTCCAACGCCACCTTTTGTACACTAAGAAATTAGACGATAGATTTTTATATGACTAAATTAGAAATGTTCTTAAAAAATAACGCAGAATTCAAAGCCTAACATATAGTTCTAAGTTCTTTTAATTTTCGCTCTAAAAATCCTATATTTATAATTAAGTTTATTCTCATTACTTGTAATCAGATATCGATTTAAGTTGAAAAAACAATCAAATCTGATTTTAAATACAAAAACCAACTGATAAATAATAAATACAGAAAAATTATTAAATATTTCGATTATTAATTGAGTTCTTAAATACATTTGTAATCAAATATATTGAAATATTTATTTAACTGCAACTTTTACATATTTTATTAAAAACTTTATTAATAATAATAATTTGAATAGCGATTTTAAAAATAAACTCATAAATAATATATTTTGATATATTATTGATTATTTCGTTCTTTAATTGAGTTCTTAAATTTATTTGTAATCAAAATATATTAAATTTTTTATTTAACTGAAACATTTAAATATTTCACTAGAAACTTCATTAATAATTATCATAATAATAAGTTGTTTTTTTTTTTGCACAGTGTTTCATTCTCTGAGTGTAGCATATCAACCTGGCATGTCCTTTATGAGTTTGTTTGTGTGTCCGATGTGTTCTCGTTGCTGCAGTTGTTGACTCGTTTTGTGCAACTTGGTCCGAGCCAATTCCTTTTGGCCAAGTCATCCAATCCTTGGCCTGTTTCTGCTCTTTATGCACTTGGCGCCACTCTGCTCCTAATGCTCATATGATCTGCTACTGCTTCTGCTCCGGCTACTGCTCCTGCTCCTGCTTCTGCCTCGGCTGGTAGCTTGCAGCATCCACAGCAATTTTATGGCACTTGCTGTTTACTTTTAGCGCCGTGTGTTGCAGTTGCACACTTGCCATTGCAGTTTCCAGTTGCTTGTTATTTTCCAAGAGCTGCTGCTGCTGCTGTTGCATGTTGTTTATTTTTTGTCTTCTCGTGTTTTTCAACATTTTTTGCTTGGGTTCTCACCTCCACCGATTGTGTCTCATTTGGATCGTAACATTTAGCTTAATGTTTATTATGTTGCTGTTCGAAATTGAGCTCCTGTGTTGAGGGTTTTTAGGTTAAGATATTCCTGTGGGCCGCAAGACGAGACTTTATAAATTATATACAAGCTTGGCAACTCTGGCAGGACTTGCTCCAAAATTATGTGAATCGACTTACAAAAGCAGCTAGTTAAATAAAAAAAAAATAATGCCTTGTTATTTGATGCCAAACTACAATAAGTGCATTAAATTTTGTGAGAGCTATGTTTTTATGAGTATTTTTTTATCTTTTTATACTATTTTTTTTATTATATAATTTTTGTGTACCCAATAAAAATGAGAATAGGGTGTAATGAAGTTCTATTTAATAGACAGAAGTGAGCCATATCCATATTAATCAGCATAAAAAAAACCGAGTTAATTGAGCCATTTCCGTCTGTCACTCCCAGGAAATAAAAGGACTATCATTCTGGTGAATTTTATTACATCGATAACTTTCCATGTTTTTTCAATTATCGATATAAATTGAAATCTTTTGATTTCCAATTATTAACTATTATTATATTATATATTACACAAATTATTGATCAAAACAAAAATTAACAAAAAATTATTTAAACAAACAAAGTCGGCTGCTTCCAGGTAAATCCTATCTTGTCTAGAGACTTCTTACTTTGAGCCCACTTATTTGTGGTAGTTTCAAATGGAAACTTGACTTTTAATTAGACACGATATCATTATCGATATATCTCAATTGCTAAGCTTATTAAACAAGTTGTTTTCTAGCTGTTTTTTTTTTCATTTGCCTCATTAGCCCAGGCATTCAAATGTTGTGCACAACCCCCTCTGACACCCCGCAATGCGATGCTGTCAACCGATAATATTAAAACGCAAGTGAAATGAAGGCAAAAACCAGAGGGCTAAAAAGAGGGCTGAGTGCTTTGCGTTTGAGGCCACAGTAAAGCTGTCAACAGCGCCGCGTAATTATTAAGTTGAAGCCAAAGTGCCCACCCACAATATTAGTAGAAAAGTCAGCCACACACAACACACACACACACAACTACACAAACTCATACGTTTCATTTACTTTCTATAATTTCTCTAGAAATTCCAATTGCACATGTGGGATTTTATATTGGCAGCACTGGAAACCAATTAAAATGCTGCACTGCTGCTGATTATGCCAACAACGCTCTTTGAATGTAGGCGTGTGTGTGTGTGTGTGTGTGTGTGTGTATATATATATGTGTGTGTGAATAGATTGGTATGTGTCAACTAAGTGCAGTTAATTAGTGCGAAAATCACTTCAGTTGGCTGGAGACTTTTCGCTCAGATTTTCTTTAGCCGTTTTTGTATGTGTTTTCCGCCCCGCTAAAGCAGCTTTTTTTTTAGTTTATTTTTCTTTAGAATTTTTCCCATTAATTGCGCTTTGCTCTGAGCGTGATGTGGACTTGCCCGACTCCGGTTGCAGCAATCAGCCGTAAGGGAGGGGGGGGGGGGCAGCCCGGAGAAGCTAAGCCACTTGGGGATTTTGCTTGATTTGTTGTCGCGCTGCGCAGCTGCTTTTATTTGGCTTACACTTTTTTTTGACCAAATAATAATCACACTGCATTTTGTTGTTGTTGTTGTTAACAAATCACTGTGTCATTTTGTGTAATTAAGTTTGTATCTTTTTTACGCATATGTGGAAAGTTTGCGGTTTGCGAGAGATCATCAGATTCTAGTCAGACATAAGTTAATTGCTGCATTTATGCAGATAAATATTTAATTAAAATTGTGCTCGTTTGTCAACTCGTCAGTTATTTTGTAACATGCTTGACATAATGCTTAATTGAAAATGTATCCAATATATACATTTTGCAAAAAAGATGATTGACAATATAAATAAAATAAATATCTATGTCAACTCTCTCTCTCTCTCTGTGATGCCAACAAATTAAGGTCATTTTGATATAGCTACTATCTTCATTTCAATCCATTGGATTAATTTTGCAGTTTTAGTTTAGCAAATGTAATTCATATTATCGTATTTATTATATTTATTATTAAAACTGTGTTGATAGTTTGACAGGTTTTGCATACTATTTTGCATAGTAGTTTTTTTTTTTTGTTGTTCTCATTTTATTAGACTAAACTTAATCACAACATGGATTTGTTATAGTTTCTGCTTGCATTCTGTGATTTATTTTATGATTTGTGTGCTTTTATGAGCTTTTAGGATTATTTCTCATTGTTTGCAAAGTTCTACAGATTCCGCTTTTTGAACAAAATTAATTCCATTCATCTTCATAGATGAGCACTTGACAATCTCTGCATGAAAATTAAATATTATTAAGCGATAAAAAACACATCTTGTACGAAAAGAGCTAAAGACATATTTGTATTATAATATAACAAAAGAAACATGATTCAATAATTGTTATACAATAAAACCAATTAAAAGATTAAATTAAACATGCCTTGGCAAGCATATTTATATTCATTTGCTGTCATTACTAATAACTTGACTGGGACTTTATAAAAAATCAACTAAGTACACTTAATAAACACGCAGAAGTAAAAAAAAAAAAATAATGGAATATGACAGAGGACGTGTTATTTACTCTGTTGATTAAGTTAAAATGCCGAGCAGAGATCAGGGAGCAGCCAGTAAGTCGGCGACTCGCATTTGCTCAAGGACAAAACACAAACCTAAACCAAAAAAAAAAAAAAAAAAAAAAACTCCAGCCAAGCGAGAACAAAAAAAAACAAGAACAAAAACTGTGCCCTAAGCTGTTGTTGCAAGAGAAGCGAAATAAAAAGTGGATGAAGAAGAGGAAGACAAGCCATACGCCATGCGGGGATTACATTAACGCAATTTCTGGTCACTGAAGTCGGCGACCCCAGCGAGAGTTGGCAAATTAAACGCCCACTTAATCTCAGCTGGGTCAACTTGTGACATGAAACTCATTTGTGCCGCCGCTGGCCTGGCGAAATGTGGCCAGTGTGGCACACACACACATACCATCGAGGGGGGGTGTGCAGGGGTGCAGCAAGTTCAGGGACACAAACGAACAACGTCAAGATCAAGGCACACAACCAACTCGAGAGATATGTCTGGCAGCTGGAATTTTCTGCAGCCAGCTAGTTTCTAGCTCCGACTCCCTTTGGTCTAGTCATTTTCAATTAATTTGGCAACGTGGGCACAGCAGAAGGGCAAGCGAGGGTGGGTGGGAGGTGCGCGGAGCGTTGCTGCTGCTTGCTCAAAAAGAAAAACAGTTTTCAGCACTTTTGTGTCAAAAGTTGTTTGTCGACGTTGTCGCGACATTTGCACTGCTGAGCAGTGTCTACATTTCACTGCCAGCTTTCTCTCTCTTTCTCTATCTCTCTCTCTTTCACTCAGTCTGTTTTCAAGTGCAGGAAATGCGTACTTCCTGTTTTGTTATAGTCCCAGTGTGTCTGTGTATGAGTGTGTGTGTGCGTGTGTGTGTTGGTTGAGTTTCAGCAGCAGCTGAAGCATCAGTCAGCCTCCAGCATATTTGCATGCTCGACTGCTTTGCCCAAAGACAATAAATGCACTTGGCTTTGCCTCGCCTCGCCTCCCCCTTGCCCATTTACCCTCTCCCATCTATATCTCTCTCTCTCTCTCTTTCTCTAGCTCTGTCTGTCTCTCTCTTTTGTCGCTTGGGTCAACCATAAACTTTTGCTTGCAACTGCCGCATAATTTTACATTTTGTCTCGTGCCTCCTTGCTGCACACAAAGAAAAATTCAAGTGCGCTGCTCGCTTAGCATATTGAAACGCTTTGATTTATTGAACTTTTAAATGCCTTTTTTCTGTGCTTTAAAAATGAAATTTTGCTGAATTAAGTAAATAGCAAAATAGCAAAATAACATGGCTGCATGAATAGATCGATCTGAAAGCTGCTCACTTCCATTTTGTTATGTATAACACACAGTACAAGTTTATTTAAATTTATCGATAACTACCAGCTATAGTTGAATTGAAATAAAATAAAAATAATAATATTTATTGATTTATAATAATTATTATTTGTATTGATTTAAATTAATACTAATCATTATTGATTTATGTTAATAATATTAATAAACTGAAGATATGTACTTAATTTCAACTAAGAAACGATGATTGTGTTTAAGAATCTTCTAATAATTTAATTGTTTAATTACAAAATACAAATAATATTTAAATCACTGCAAATTCCAATTTTTTTAAGTGAATTCGTTGGAAATTTGTTGGTCCTTTCGACTACTCAATTCAACTCGGCCCTTTGTCCGTTGGTTTTTTTTTGTTAAAAAGTTGCTACCATTTATCTGTTTTGTATGTGCAACGCTGCACTTCACTCACTCACCGCATCCACATTCTCAGCTCATCCGCTGTGTGCCACTGCCACTGCTCCTTATTCTTTTTTTTTTCTATCTTCTCTTCCTACTTTTTTGGGGGACGTCTTGTGCAGTTGATGGCAAATGCCAAATGGGTGGGGCGTGTGGCAGCAACTGTCTTACTGCCGCTCTCTCTTGAGTCTTGAGTTCCAGCACAGAACGCGAAAAGCTGCATGAACTTCCTTTTGTCGCATTGTCTACTTTGTTTGTGGCACGTAGACACTGTGGCAGTTGCTTTAAGGAATTTGCTGCAACATGTTTTTAATGGGGTGCTAAGGCAACACTTTTTTCATTGCCACAAAATGTTTTGTATTATTAGAAAATGCGTGCAAAATGTTTATAATAAATGACTGCAACTCAACTCGATTTAAATATTAATATAAACGCCTCACTTTTGTTGCCTAAATTCGATTTAATTGCCCAGATATTTGCCATTCCTCATTCAACAGCCACCGCTTTTTCCCTCTGCCCTGTTTGGCAAACAATTTGCACACCTTGACAACGTTTTTCATCATGAAATCTACATAATGAAAATATAGAGAAAGGTTGCATGCAACTCCTCTGCCTGCCCACCTGCCTTTCACCAAACTTGGTAACATTTGACAACGCTGTAAAGTTTTTGAAGCCTCAAAGGTCGTTAGACAGAGATAGAGAGAGAAAGACACACAGAGAGGGAGAGAGAGAGAGAGAGGGAGTTGCTTGTGGTTAATATGGAGTGCATTTGATGGAGCTGACATGGTTGCCAAAGGCAACAGCAGCAGCAAACTACAACAGAGACAAACAGGGACATCAATAGACACACTGCAACACATTTGGACACACTCAAAGAAGCAATAACAACAACTGCAACAACAACAACAACAGCAGCAACAAAAACAACAACAGAACAATAGAAACCGCCTGCGACCTCAGCGACCACAAAAGTAAAGTTCTTCGTGTTGCTGGTCGCGTCAACTTAATGGAGTTCGGCAAAAGACCACATCACAGCAAGGCGGGGCGGCGGAGGCGTGGCAGCGGGCCGAGGCTTTTGGCCACGTTAGTGCGTTTCGTCTCCTAGACTTGAGCCGCATCGTTGCTATTATTATTATACCCTTGCAGCTGGGGGTTTATTCTAATTATGTTACAATATGTGCAACACATTGAAGAAGTCGTCGCTTTCCCATAATTTATATGGATGCATATTCTTGATTAATGTGTGAACTCAACTTGCAATTAAACTGTAAATTTTTGGATATCATAAATCACTATTTCTTATCGCTGTCTTCGATCTGCTGATGTTGTTTCTAAGATATACCAAGCAATTCTTATTATTTTCCTGGGTTATAATGTTCCCTATAAATTAGCAGACAATTATTTAAAACTTTCCAAAATTGAGATCCCATTAATGTTGGTATATTTTTTCTTATTATTCCATATTTAAATTAGCAGTTTTTCCTTAACATTAATTGACTGAATTTGAGATCTGTCAGAGATCAGCTTGCTAATTTTATTAGCGCCATTCTAAAAATAGGTTTATTAAATCAATAATTGCAAAATTTTTTTTTATTTTTTTTTTAAATTTATTTGTTTAATTTTATACCATTTTAAGTAAAAATCTTTTCACGTATCTAATAAATTGAAAGAGATATGTTATTAATCTAAAAATATCTTTTATTAGGTAAATTAAAGTTTTTTGTGAATTTCTAGCTGGCTTTCTTACTAAGTACTAGCTGCAAATAATTATTTGTGTTATTTCAGGCCATTTCGTTAACAATTAATATTAAATGTGAGCCTACTCTGATTGTGGTGTGGCAAGTGCATGAAAGCATCGGCTTGCAGAAGTAAGCACTGTGTTCTTTTGTGTTGCTGCTGTTGTTGCAACATGGATTTCAGTTCGCTGCTGTGTGGCAGTGTGCAACCCACTAGTTTATGGCGAACCACATGTGCACTTTGTAATCTGTCGGCGTTATTGCATTGGAGGTGGTGGACTGTGCAACGGGGAGCGGTGGTGTACGGAGAGTTCAGGCTGAAAAGTACTGAGTGCATTTCGCTGTGGCCGAGGCATTTTCAAGTTGTGCGTGTGTGCCAGTCTCTCTGTGTGCGTGTGTGTGTGTGTGTGTGTCCTGTCTGTTTGTCCGTCTGGAGTGGATTTCAAGTACTTTAGTTAGAGAAGCCTCTACGACTTTATAATCAATTTGAAGCACTGTTTATGATACAGCCAATTGATTTCCATTTTTTATTGTTTTTCTCGTTGCAGGTAAGTGCTCTCAGTCAACTTTGTATCTTTTAAAAGTAAGTCGATTGGTATTGTTTGTCGAACGAAGGGAGTGGTGGGGGGGGATTAGGGAAGATGGGCCCATTATTCCAATCAGATCAGTGCAACATTTCTGCTTAGCATTATTGCAATACAATAAAGAAGCTTTGAGCAAATGCTAGCTAAGCATTTCTCTTCGACTCACTTTATTTATGCTCAAATAGAAAAATAAGCTTCTTAATTCAAGTTTTATATTTTTAAAACAAGCTGCTTACAGCTGAATACGATTTTAATAATTATTTATCTAGTTCGAATTAATCTTGAATTATTTTCAACTTGATTACGCCTTAAAGTTTGTGGAAATATCTTTTTTGAAAATTTAAAACTGCATTACAAAAAATATATATTAATTTGTAATATTCCTTTAGGCATGTCTAAAGTATTCCATTTATATTTTAAAATTGCATTTCTTGTTTTATATTTAATGCATTAAAAAATTGGAAAGTTTTTTTTTTTTTTTGATCTAGCAAACTTTTTTACGTAGCTAATTTTAGTTCTTAAAAAAAGTCTATTAATAATTTCATTTATTCACAATTTGCAAATTTAATATTACTTTACAATAAACAATTTTGCTGCCTATTTAAACTTATTTACCAGTTTTGTTGTTAAGTTTTCGTGGCAGGGCTCATCACTTTTTCGCAGCAAAAACCCGCAAATAGTTGGCATCTTTGTCATGTGATATATAAAAGCAGCCACCCCCCGCGAGCCGCCCACTCTTTGGTGGGGCTGTGTGTGTGTGGCTTGACTTAACAAGGCGTCTCATAATCGCATCAGGAATTTCCCTGTTAAGCGGCACCAAACAAAAAAAAAAAAAAAAAAACAGCAACAAAATAAAAAAAAATTATTTGCAACTTTTGGCGCGACGCGTCCTGTGAGTCCTTTGTGGACAATGCTAACAACAGCAACAGCTGCCGTTGCCGTTGCCTCTACCTGCCTGCGCCAAGCGCTCTTCCGCTCTTCTCTTCGCTTCTCTTCTCTTCACTTCTCTTTTCTTCTCGCTGCCAAGCAGCATGCATTACACACAAACAAGCTAAAGTTTGTAAACAAAAATATTGTTGACGGGGTCGACGTGGGGCAAGCCAGAGCAGCAGCGCGGAGTGTTTGGCTGGCTGGATGGGTGGGTTTGGGTTGGGTGGGTTGGTTGTGCGGTTGTGGGTTAAATGATGGTTAGCTGGGTTTGAAGGTGGTTTAAGGTTCTCGAATGCAAAAAGTTTTTACATCATGATGCTGTTGATATGCCTGTTAGTCGTCGACTCCAACGCTGTTGCTCCTAGTTAGTTGTTGTTGTTGTTGCTGCTGTTGCGTATTTATTGTCGTTGTTGCGGCGGCGACCACAGCGGCACAGGGCAACATCAACCCACTGTTGTTGTTGTTGTTGTTGTTATTGCTGAGGATACTGTCGTTTTACTAGTACTTCTATTTCTCTCTGCTTCTTCTCGTTTTTTTTTCGCGGTAAAAGTTGCTGGCATTTGTTAGACATTCGTTGCTGCTGCTGCTGCTTGCCACAGTTGTCGAGCAGCATACAATATTGCTGCACGTTCATCAGTTAGTTGGATTTTGGTTTGGGCTTGGGTTTGGCTTGTGTGTGCTCTACTTGCCGCTTGTTGGCTGGTTGGTTAGTTAGTTGGTATTTGTGGTGCCCAGCGGAGCTGTTTTAATAAGCTCCACCATTGAGCTAAAGCTAATGAAGCAACAACTCTCGCTTTAACTTGGTTTCTATGGTTTCTATTCTGCCTAATGAACAAATCTTTCTTTTTAATGGATTGCATTCCTCTTCAGTTTTAAGTAATCTTCGCTCGTTTTTTGAATTGCTTGCATTTATTTTGTTTACATTTTTGAGCCGAGTCGTGTTTTTGTTTTGGACTTTTTTAGCTCGTTGCTTTTTTTTTTTTTTTGGTTTTACCCGTTTCGCCATGGGGCATAATTTTTTACCGTTAACCGTTTCGTTTTAAGGCGCCTGCGCGCTCTTCGTGGGGAATTTTACTCTTTAAACTAACGCAGAAATTTCCCTTTGCTTAAATGGTTTGCAAAGCGTTCAGCAAACATATAAAATATTTGATTTTTTAGACAGTTTTATTAAGTTTAAAATTAAAACTGCATTAATAAATAAGAAAATATTTTTTCAAAATCAGACATTTTTTAAATGTTAATTTTATTGAAAGTTTATAGTTTAATTGTAAGCTATAATTTACCTGTAAATTCAGTTAGTTATGAGTTACAAAACTTGATTTTTAATCTACTTTATAATTTAAATTGTTAAGCCTCAAGCAACATTTAAAAACTCTTTCAAATTGAATGAATTGAATTGTGATATAATTTTAGATTTTATATAATTTAAATTGAAATTTAGACTTTGATTTTTCATTAGCTAATTTACGCCAAAATTGAATTTGCCCCTAGAGAGGCTGCAGTTCGTTGCAATTGTTACTCATTCATTCATGCAACCAGTTCACAAACAATCAGAGACGACTCGCAAGGATGTCTAACAGGTTGCTGGCCATGGCAACATGTGGACGCGAACGAAACGCGACTGCCAAAAAACGAATGCTTTCTCTAGAGAGACAGAGAGAGAGAGTAAGAGAGAAAGAGAATGCAGTGAGGATTTTAGAGTTTCGTTATTTTTAGTACAGATTTTTGCCGCCTGTAAACAGAGAGCAAGTCCTGGCTGGCCAAAAATGAATTCAATTTGCCGTTGGCAATTTGCCGAGTGCTGCGTGTTGCGTGTTGTGTGGCACGATTTCATCCGTTCAGCCAGAGTTTAGTACAAATCGTGCATTCAAACGGTTCGGATGCGCGTTGTCCTTGTCGCATCCCTCGTCATCGTCGTAGTCCTTTCTCGTTGTTATCATCATCGTCGTCGAACGTCGAACATTGTGTTCTGTGTGTTTTGCTTTGCTTTGCCCTCTAAGCAGGCATAAGACACTTATTAATTTTCAATTAAACTTGCTCTCAGTAAATATATATATATATATATATATATATATATATATATACATAAAGCAACGCGCAACACAAAGGATTCGTCGAGTGCATAATTAGTCGCATCAAAGCAAATTCAATAAGCCCGCCCAACACCCCAACGCACAACCAAAAAGTTAAAAGTAAAAAACCCGAAAAAAAATAGAATCGCTAAATTTTGGCTTGAACCCCCCCGTCATTAAGTTAAGAGTGTATGCCAAAAAGTGCTGTGGCACTTGAGAGTGCCCGGGCTCCAGCCGTCGAGTCAGAGGCAGCAAGTAATGACAAAAAAGGCCCAGCTACGCCTACTGTGTCCTGCCTCCTGCATTGTTCGTCCTGTCGCCCAAATTAAATTCCAACGCAACTCGCAATCTGCTTAATAAATAATTAAGCGCAATTAAAGAGTTGTAAAAAGACATGTATTAAAAAAAAGGTATTTTTATTATTGTCAATTTCATATATATATACACTTGTGGTGTGATACGTGTGTGCTTAAACAATTGTGTGTGTGTGTGTGTGTCTTCTTTTTTTGATAGTACAGTAAATATAGCAAAAGAGTGAATTTATTTGCCTATAAGCTAAAATATATCGTTGTATTTTAAATACAATAACATCAACAAATTTAGTTAAATTCTGTGATCTCAATATTTTTATAATTCAACTTAAGGCATTCATATATCAGACTAAATGTAAAGTAAACAAATTACTTTTGATTTGATGTCAGTGAAAAACATATTAAAAATTTGTTTTATATTTGAAAATGTAGTTTTGCAAATTTTATTAACGTGAAAAGTGGGAAACTTCTCTTAGTTATTTAGTTTTCTGTTTTGTGTTTGCTAACAAAAAAAGTTGAGTAGTATTTCTATTTTTTTTTATATATATAAAATAGAATTTCTTTAGAAATGTTTGCTAATTAAAAGACAAAACTACTTGCGAATTTTATCTAGCAATTTAATTACTTTGAATTTCTTAAAAGTTTCAAAGAAAACAAAATAAGCAATACAAGTTTAAAGCAACAGTTAAGAATGAAATAAATTATCAATGATCATGCAATGAATGTAAAATAGTAATTCAAAGTTTATTTAATCAATTCCCACTTTAATTAATACCAATTGAAAAGTAATTCAATTGCTTTTAGTTAATTTCTACTGTATTTGCTGTGGCGATTGTTGGACTATTTGTGAACGTGTTAAATGCAAATGAGTTTTGTGTGTTGTGTGTTGTGTGTGGTGTGTGTTGTCTGCTGCATTTGCCTTGACTGTTAAGCTTTATCAATGCCAAAGCGACAATAACAACAACAATTACACACATATTTGCGTCTTGAGCATGTAGTTGTTATTATTGTTGTTGCTGTTGTTGTTTTTTATCTGCTTCTTTATTTTGTTGTTGCTGCTGCTGCTGTTTGCATACCGGAAATGCAAAACTTCAACAACAGCAGCAGCAGCATCATTGTTCTCCTCATTCTACAACTGTTTCTGCCATATCCTATTCGAGTTGAGTGTGCATATGGGTGTGTGTGTGTGTGTGTGTCTCTGTCTGTTTTTCACAGCCATAACCATTTCCGTTGCCTGACTGCTGTCGCTTCTTATATTCGACAAGAGCAGCAGCAGCGGCAGCAGCTGAGAATAGTAAATTTTTAATTTCATTTGCTTTTATTTATTGTTTTTATTTTTTTCCCTCAATTACATTACAATTTCTCGCTTCTTACAACACACAACATTTATTCCTCCCCCTGCTTTTGCCTCGCATAATTCAAATTGTCTGATTTCCATTTTATTGTTGGGTTTGCTGGTTTTATTGTAGTTTTGCTGCATTGTAGTTTTGAGTGCTTGCCGTTGTTTGCATAAATATTTAATTGATTTTTAATATGCGCAATGCATATTTGATAAATGATTTGATTTCTTCGTTTCACCCAAAATGCTTTTTGATTGTTCATTTCGATTGTCCATGCATAATTCTAAGCGAATTCTTATTACAGTAAAATGCACAGCTTTACGGCCAAAAATATATATTTTAATATAAAATAAAACTGAAAAAATGCTTTCAATAAAAGCTGATCAAAACAATATGTCGATAAAAAAAAGATAACAAAATTATAAATATATAAAGAACATTTTAAACCGAATTCAATAAGAACTTCAAATTGTATTTAAGTTAAAACCCAATTTAAATCATTTGCATAGTCACTAAAAAGTAATAATCTGAAAGAATATATAAATAAATCGTTGAAAATCATTAGCCATTTTTGAATTTAAATAGATAAATGAGAATTGCAGTTTTTTTGCGTTGAATTCGATTGCTTAAATAATTGATTTATAAATATTTCATAGACTATAAACATATTTGTATGGCAGTGCCAAAATGTGCAACAAAAATTGAAATAAGCTTAGCGGAACCAAAACCACCAAAATGCATAGATACATAAATAAATAAAAAAATAACAGAAATGGTGGTAAAATCGAATTTAGACAATTTTCACAAATATTTAACCGTAATTCAATTGGCAATTATAGGTGTAGATGTGTGTGTGTGTGTGTGTGTGTGTTGCTCGCGTGTGTTCGTTCTGACCGCAAACATTTTGTCCGCTGACAAATATGGTTAAATAACACAAACCTAAAAATTAGATACAAATCACGTGCAACGTCGGTTTGTGGCAATAAACGCAAGCGAGATTTTTTTACGCGCTTTTGCAACATTTTTATTTCGTTCCCTTTTTTTTTTGTATGTTTGTTTGTCTATTTTTATGTCTGTTCTGTGCTTGTTGACAGGATATCCTAAGAAGACTTCCGGCCAACAAGCTTTTAATTGAAAAACGTGCTGCGGATACGAAAATTTCTTGATCTAATTTTTGCTCTGACTTTGCTGCTTTTATTTCTATTTCAAGTTTTACTTCTACCTTTTTCTTGCTAAATATTTAAGATTGTTTTAATTAAATGCACTTGCAGCATTGTGTTTCTCGGTGAAATTGTGATTATATTTGATGCGTCAAGTTTTTGAAAATGATTTCCTTAAACTTGTCAGCACTGTGATTTATGACTTTTAATTAAATGCATTTGTTGGTCTGCCTGTTTTGTGTGTGTGTGTGTGTGTTTGTGTGTTTATTATTTATCTATTTTGTGCGCAAGTTTTTGAACCCCCCTTTTTGCGGTGTTTGGGCACGTTTCAGCTTTCAGTGGCAGACATATAATTATGCAATTACCTAACCATTTAAATGGACATCACACGAATTTCACAAAGTGAAACGAAATACGTTGGCAACGCCTCCCCCGCACCCCACTAGTAGAAAAAAGACCCCCCTTTGACGTGACTGCAGAGCTGTGTCTGCGGTTGCACAAGTGCCCAGACAGACTCCCATTTTGTTTGTTAACACAGCTCATCTTTTACTTATTGTTGTTGTTGTTGTTGTTGTTGTGTGTGTGATGTGTGTAGCTAATTTGTGTTAGTGGGTGTAACACAAGTGCGGCGTTGGCGGCGGCTGCTGCTTTAGCTACAGTTTAGTATGAAAACTGCAGCTGCAAATCACTCGCAAAGCATAATTACAAGCCAAAACAGAGAGTTGAATCCAACTGAATTTGTGAGAATTCCTTTTGTTGCCAACTTGTGCATTAAGGGTGAAATTTGGCAACTGGTTGTTTTGTGAATGTTAATAAAATAAGGGTGCTGCTTATATAATATACTTATGGACTGGGTTCTTGAGTGCTGAAACTAATCGAATATTGGGTTTAATTCTTGTGAGCTGTATTTTAATGGAGCGTAAAATGTGAACAACAAAGTGGCACAATTGAAAAAGTTTCAAGTGTTGCAATTTAATAAAAGATAAATCCTTCTATTTATCTATAATATTGTGATATTAATAAATGATTTGCTAGAAATCTGCATAACTAAATATTTTAAGGTTTTGGCCTGTTATTTAAATATTTTTGTTTGCTGTTAAAATATTAAATTAACATCAAACAATTCATATAAAACGTGTTTCAGCTGAATTTATTTAAATATATATCTTTTTTTTTTACATCAATTTATTTTGTTTTGTTGAAACATCTGCATTTGCTGTACATTTTCTATCATTCATTCAGTGAGTCAGTCAGTCAGTCGGTGGCCAGCTCAAATCCGCCCAACCCAGTGGAAATGGCTCTTGAGTATCTGTTTAGTAGTGCGCTTAACTTAACTTCCGTTTCCGCTTTGAACAGCTTCCGTTGAGCGTTATTATCTAACTAACTAGTGGCACTCGTGCGCGTAACGTTCTTTATGCCTGTACCCCGCCTCCCCCCCCCCCCAACCTACTCTCCTAGTTTGTATCTAAAGTTTTCTTTTTTTTCTTTTGCATCTGCATCTCAGAGATGAGTAGCTGATGCTGCGGCTGCTCATCCTGTTGCTGTTGCAGCTATGACGACGGGCTGCTCCTAACGATGGGCGCTATAGGAATTTTTTTTTTTTTGAAAAATTTAATTACAAACTCTCTGAGGCATTATTAGAGAGATAACAGGATAATAACGATGGCAAGGACGATGGCAAGCTAACAGCATCTGCTGCTGCTGCCGCTGCTGCTGCTTCTGCTTCTGCTGCTCCAGTTGCCAGTTTCGTTTGCTTTGCCTTTGCCTTGCGCTTTTTTTCTATTTTCCTTTTTTGTCCTTTTTTTTGCATTTTCTTTATTATTTTTTTTTTTTTTTGTTTAGGCTGCTTCTGGCTGTGGAGCATTTTGTGTCATATGCAAATTTGTTTTTGCCCGCTTCGCAGACGTCGTCGCCGTTGTCTGTCTGCCTTTCAATTAGTTTTCGAGACTAGACGCGGTGGCACGTGCCACGTGCCACGTTTTTCTTGTCCCTCTCATTGTGCGCATTGTCCGTTTTCAATGAAACTCCGCAAACTAGGCTACAATATTTGTTCGATTTTTCAACTTAAACTTTAATTGAGTGGCACTTAAACTATTTATTTTGTTTTTCTTTTTCGTTTTGTTATTATTAAAATTCTTTTTTTTTTGCATTAATTAATTATAGTTGAAGAGCGCAAAATATGCCAGTGCCCATCAAGTAGGCATTTAATTACCAATCATATTTCAATTAATTGGTTATAAAAAGGCTATTAAAAACAACATTTACATATCGTTTGTGTGCATATGCATTGTTATTATCATTTCACGCGGCACGCCGGCCGAACAATTTTTATAGTTTTAATTACTATTAGCACAGATGCAAAGCCAGTGGAAAATTTAAAAAAAAAACAACATCAATTAAACAAACCGAAAGCGAAACGGACAAGGATATTAAGTAGACGCACATACAAAACCTTAATCCATTGGCAACAATTAAAAGCTTTATTTGGTCGGTTGTCGGTCGACGGTCGACTGGCTAAAAGTGTGCCACAAACTGAATAATGCGGCTTTATTTTTTTGTTTTTGTGCGCCAAGTAATTTTTATCAAAAAATACACTGCACAGAACTGAAAATAACGTCGCCATGAAAATCAAAATAAATATAAAAAAACCCAGATTTGTTGGAAAATCTTTCTCAGTGAAATGTGAAACTATTATTTTCTCCTCTTATGTTATATTTGTGTATTCAATCATCTCTAAAAATAGTGTATATATTTATCGGAAATGCCACATAATGCCACATTTAAAGCTCGTCATTATTTACTAATTGCCTTTTATTTGAGTTTTGCTCTGCTGCAAAAGTTTTCTATAAAATTTAATTCGCTTGTTTTAATTTTCATTTGTTTGCATATTAATTGAAGCATGCACTTTGCCACAAAAAGAAAAAAGTGAAAGTGCTGGTTATATCAAATATAGTGGATTTTTCGCTGTTGCAATGCATATTTCTTTCCTTTTTTTTACTCTTTGTATACAAGTTAATTAATAAATTGCAATGAGGCTCAAAACAAACAATGGCAACAAATTTCTGCTAGTAAATTTTGTAGAAAATTCTATTTTGTACAAAATTTCATTTTGTTTCTTGTAAATCCAGCTCGCTGTTGTTGTGGGCATATTTCAATTGCACAATTGCAATAGAATTCTTGCCGCAAACTTATTTTTTCTTATTAATTTTAAAAGATCATTTTTGCAAATTGCAAAAAATGCTTAATATTTTGTAGTACGTTTACGGCAACTTAAACTTGCTTATATTGAAAATTGTATTTAATTATTATTTATGCAAATTATTATTCAAATTATTATTCAAAGATAAGGTTAAACAACGAAGACAACAAATTTCCTTCATTTTATTTTGAATATATATATATGATTCAATTCGAAAATTTATCAGAAAAAAATAAGAAATACCAAAATTCTTAAACAAAGAACATTTTCTTAAATTAAGCTTGATTTATAGGATTGAAGTGAGGAATTTACAAATCTTAAGCAGAAAACATATTCTTAGATTAAGCTTGACTCTTGACGTGAATTAATTGGATTCTGCAAAACTATGTAGAAAATAGAAGAAAGCATCTTCGATATAGCATATATATTCTTGATCAGCAGCAAAAGCTGATTCAATTTAACTATGCTCATTTTGAGTAAATACTTGATTCAATTAGAAAACTTATTAGAAATTAATTGGAATTAACAAATATCTTAAAGAAAAAACTGAGAACTCTTAGATTAAGCTTGATTTATAGCGTGATTTAATTGAATGGATTGTGCAAAAGAGACATAAAGAGACAACTCCGATATAGCATATATATACTTGATCAGCAACAACATTTGATTAAGTCTAATCAATCTGATAATAGACACCATTTTTTTTTTTTTATATATATCTTTGTTTTTATTTGTGAAAAGTTTGTGACGACTGTAAATAGCTAAAGATTAATCTGTTTACTTGTGCATTCTTGTAAATTGTATTCTCAGAAATAATACCCATGCCTTGTGCCTAGTGTTGCACGTTGCTTAATTAAATAATGATAGCCACCGTGCCCCGCCTACCTAAGCAGGCAATTAGTGCATGTTGTTTTTTAAGAAAAGGCGCTTTGCATGTCTTTATTAAATGTTGCAATGTCTGCGCAGCTGTTGCTGCTGTTGCTGTTGCTGCTGTTGTTGTTGCTGCTGTTGTTGCCTACATTCATGTAACGCATATGTCCTGGCACTTGTTGTCCTTGCTGTGCTTGTCTTTGACTCTGCGCGTGGTGCCTGTGTAATTTAATAAATTTAATGAACATATGCCGACGGCAGCCAACAGCTGCCACAGGCGTGTGGCAAATAGACTTCAATGCGACATCGGCATTTGCAGATGTCAAAAGCACAACGAGCTGGAGCCGGAGCCGGAGCCGGAGATGGAGACAAACTTCTGCACTGACATCTATTTTTCAATGCCCATTTTGACGTCTTTAAGGCACTGGCTGAAAAGTAAATATTATGGAGTGGGGACCCCAGAGTGCTCCGACATGCCAGAGAGCCAGATATATATAGTTAAAAGTGGGTGGGTGGTGGTGCGGGGGTGTTTGAGATTATGTAGCATGACTTATGATTGATGCCTTTTGTTATTGTTGCTGCTGCTGTGTGTGTGTGTGTGTGTGTGGGTGTGCGTGTGTGTGTCTGTGTGTGTTTGCGTATGACTTTTTTTTATATAAATTTTTACTTGCTTTGAAAGATATTTCTTATGGCTCGCAGATGTTTTGCTTTTGTGTTTTGCCTGCTGCTTTATTAGATATAATATTTTAGTGGCCTTTTGTTGCGCTCAGTTTCGTCCCGTTATATTTTTTGATGCTCTACTGCAGACATATGTTTACTTTTGTTTACACAGAAAGAAAAAATCCAAATACAGATATATTTATATATATATATATATATGTATGTATACATTTTATATCTTGTGTTTGTATTTATAACAAAGGCGGCACTCAAATGACTCTAAATGTCTCCCCCACACTGTATCTGACTGAGTGTGTCTGCGTGTGTGTGTGTGCCTGTGTGTGTGTGCGTGGCTCTAAATTATGACCCGCATGGGCTGCTCACAGCACTGCTTGCTATAAATGTGCCTCGCATTTTTCTTAACATTAAAGCGACAATATTTTCATGGAAATTGCTCATTTTATGGAGCAAATTTTTTACTTCTTTCTTTTTTTTTTTAAGCAAGCAAATTGTTTCTTTATATTTATGTGGCTGGTTTAATTGACGTTAGAAGGATGCGTTGGGAGGGCGTGTTCTTTATTGTGGAGGACAATAAAGATAATGAAAATTTGTTATATTTAGTATATGGAAATAATGACGGTTTTCTGTGGCTGTAAAATGTTTGTTGAAAGCCTACTTTGTGAGTTCCTCACGCGAAAGATTATAAAAAAAAAATTATTTTACGATTTAATTGCATTTAAGCTGCTATTTTGTTATTAGAATATTTAATGCAGATGCAAATGCTTATCTGAAAAAATAAAAGACGCAGTTGCTTTACTAAATAGTGCAGTGCTCTCTTTCATAACTTTCAAAAACTATGCCTTTTTAATATTAACTCTTTATTAATACTAAATCAAAAGTAGAAACGCAATTCTGGTTCTATTATCATGTACAAATTATGCTCCTAAAAAGTGCTTGCAGAGACGAAATTAGCCGTTTTGTAAAAGCATTTAAAGATTGCATGAAATGCACTTAAAGGAAGTGTCTTTCATTTTTAACCATATATTTTCTGTATTAGAATATAGAAATAATGAGCACCTAAAAGCCATTGACTTTTCTTTAATAATTCTAAATAAAAAAAAGAAATGCACTTGACAACAGTTTTAGCTTAAGTTCTACCAAAACTGAGGCAATTGGCTCTCGAGAAGCGCTTGTATTGTCTTCGTGCCGTGGAAAGGGACGAAAACAAAAGCGCAAAATTCACAAAGAACATAAAAAAAAAAATTATGCTGGCATTGTTTGGAGTCAGCGAAGAGTGGCAGTGGCAGTAGCAAAAGTAGCTCGTAGACTTAAATTTTCACCTGACCAAAAGCTGGTCAACGGTTGTCGTTGATTCCCAGTTTTCATTGTGGCAAATGTTGCCGCATTCACGTTGTTGTTGTTGTTGTTGGCGCTCTGGTCGAGTGGGTTTTTGTAGCTGTGGTCATCATCAGGCAACCACAAAAGGCAGTCAGGCCACCTCACCACCCACCCAGACAACAGTCAGCGTCAGTGTCTGTCGCTCAATGAAGCATGGCAACATTATTTTTGCTGACCCACAGGTTATGCATTCATGTAGCATACTTTTCAGCGCACACACACTTCTTCACACCCTCGCATCCCCCTCCCTCCCTCCCCCTGCAGCACTCCATTTGCTTTCACTCGCAGGTGAAAAGCTGCACGTGAAAATAGCCAGCGTTTAAACAGCAGCGTTTATTGACAGGCGAGCGACTTTGCTTTAAATTGCTGCGTTTACAATACACATTTTATTTTATTTTTTTTTTGCGGAGAGCATTTTTAATTTACCAAGGGGTATGCAACGCAAGGAACGCGCAGAAGAGTGTGGCATTTACGACATATTTTAATTCTGGTTATGGCAATATAGTCTGGGTTGTCATTTTTAATTGATGTAAACGTAAATCTTACTGAATCGAAAGTTTTGCAATATTTTTGTTTATTATTTTTGTTATAATTCTACACTGCATAATTTTGCGATTATACATTTTTTTTACTATTTTTTTATATTTCAGTAAGAGTATTAAATCTGCGGGATTCCAATAATAACTGAGCTTTATTTTTCTGTTATTTATTTTGCTCAGATGTTCTACAATTTGTTGGCTTTAATATTTTTTATTATGTTTTTTTTTTTTTTTTTATATATTTCTGTATATTTTTAAATTTTTTTTGCGGTTGCATTTTTTTATTTGTTTTTTTTTTGTGGCGCGTCAGCTGCAATTGGCGTATAGACCATATATTCTGCCTCACTTTGTGTGTGTGTGTTGTGGGTGTGTGCTGTGTGTGTGTGCTGTGTGTGTTTGTTGTGTGTGTGTGCTGTGTGTGTTTGTTGTGTGTGTTTGTTGTGCAAGTTGAAACGAGCTAATTTGTTTACTGCAGTAACAGCCTGCTTTCTCGCCATTTATATGCCTTGCCTTGCCCGCCTCTCTCTCTTCCGCTCTCTCTTTCTCTCTCTCTCTCTCTCTCGATTGGCACCCACATTAAACCGTATAACTTCTTGTGCAAATGTGAACCGCAACAGTTTTATAAACCATTTTATGTATATATAAAGTACACTTGCCGCCCTCAAGCAAAATTATATGCTTAACGAAACCAAGTCGGTTTGCATAAATTAACTCTGTTTTAATTAAATTTTCCAGCTAAAGTCGGTACAAAAAAAAAAAAGAAGAAACCAGAAATGCTTTCTTTGTTGCCCCTTCGAACGGCATTCAAAAATAAATTTTTAATTTGCAGAGTTGCCGACGCAATCTTAAACAATTAAACTCTCATAAACTTCTTGGCGCTGAATTATAAAAATGAAAGTTGACAGCTTAAGCTGACCTTTTGCTTAAGTTGACAGTGTTTTTTAAATATTTAATTGAATAAAAATAGTAGATTAAAAATTGTGCCTGAAACACAACTCAGTCTTAATAAATTAAAAACCTGCGAATTGCTAAACTTTAAAGAAAGAATATTCATTTTAAGAATAGTAATTTTAAATAATTTAATGAACAAATATACAAATGTTTATATTTACTTTAAATTGTTATTTATTGAAATTTATAGTAGGCAGTCGAGAGACTCCATAAGATTTAACTATCAGCTCAAGATTTATAATATAAACAAAAAGAAGAAAAGGAAAACAACTGTTGAAATTTATTCGAAAGGCAGTTAAAATTTCAAGCAATCACTTGATGAATTCTCACAGAAAAGCTGTAATTCCTTTCGAGAGAATTGCGAAAAACAAATCAAAATTTTGTAGTGCAAACAAACGACGAGTCAGGAAGAACTTATTCTAATTAATATCACACGGCGAAATAACATCCGCAAATCGCCCAAAAGTGTTATTCCGCTGTTGCCACTTCTGATGCGGATGTTCTGACTTTTATGGCAAGCAGGAGAGGGAGGGGTGGTGGGCTTCATAGCCTCAACGTGCGAAACGTGAGCAGATCTGACTTGGCCTGGCCATATCGGTCCACATCCTTGTTGTTGTCTACCGGCGGCTGCTGTGTCATAAATCTCACGATTCCTGCATGAAACTCAGCTGCGCTGGGCTTTATTGCTGTGCCTGGGTGTGTCTATCTGTGTGGGTGTGTGTGTGGGTGTGTTTGTGTGTGTGGGAGTATTTGTGTGTGTGTGTGTTGGTAGCTGCTGTTTTCTACTTTTATATAAATATCAACGTAAAATGTCTTAATAAAGTCCCCAGGCCTCTATGCAAACATCTTTATGTCAAGGACACTTTTATGCCTGCCACAGCCGTTGTTATTGTTCTTGTTTGCCACTGCTGCTGCCTCAGCAGCAAATGAATGAGATTTTACTTAATGATGGCCAGGATGGCACATTTAATAAATACGTAAATAAGCAATTGCTAACAAATTAAGTGTTTTCGAGCGTGTGAAAAGTATTGCCACACATTTTGGCTGCTTATTTGGCAAGAATTTAAGAATTAGGAATTTGTGAAATGGCGTTTGATTCTTAACTAAATTTAAAAACAGCATATCAAAAATTGTGGTCACAATTTTGCTTAAGCGAATATGAAAAAGTTCAATTTTAAATTTTCCGAAACCCCCAGAGCATTTTGACAGGCGACAAAATTGCACACACAAAAATCAATAACTAACAGCAGCGTATACACATGCACACACACACCTACACCTACGCACAACCAGCATGTGAAATGCGCACAAAAATATGCACACCAAAAAAAAATAAAGGAAAAAAAAGTGAAAATATGCAAACCAAAAACAAACCCAAAAAGCAAACAAACGTTTGCCACTTCCGCCAAAAACTGACAATGAATGCAACCAAAAAAAAAGTACATTTATTTTATATCATAAATTAAATGCGCTGCCCAAATACTGCATTAAACATAAATCAATGAGAGTCACAGACAATCTGATTAAATGAGTTAGTGACAGAAATGGATGGCGGAGAGGAGAGAGGGGCAAATTTGGGGTAGCTAAATAATGACTGTCATTTGTATTCAGCGCTCGATGCAGCCAATTTAAAATTGTTACCAAAAATGTATGTGAAATTAATCAAATATTTAAAATGCAGCAAACAAATTTTCCAACAATTATAAGCATATTAAACTATTAGGTAACTGCATGTGTGGGCGTGTGATAGTGTGTGTGTGTGGAAGTGGAAGTGTATGTTTGAATGCGAAAAATCTGGGCGCAACCTTATTATGAAGAGGCAAAATGCAAACAAAATGCGAGAGGCGTAAATTTGCATTTCAAAGCTGCTAATAGAGAGCAACAGAGAAAGAGACGGATGCACACAACAGAAAGAGAGAGAAAAACAAGCTAATGTGTGTGCGAGTGTGATTGTGTGTGTGCGAGTGTGTGATTGTAATGTGCTGAGCGTGTGTGTTTGAGCGTCATAAATGTGTTATTTATGAGGCATATTAACAAGCGACAAACGACATACGACAACAACCAAACACACACACACTCACACACACACAGCAACACACAAACGACAACAACAACAGTTCATATATTCAGTTATATATATATATGTATAACAATCAGAACTTCATAACTCATACGCACTGTGTATAGCATATTTATTGTCTTTAATAATTGATGCAACTCTCGGACAAAACGGACAAAATCTGTGGATTTCTGTAGCTTAAAGCAAATTTCAACAATGTTTGTTAGTGCCGTCATTTAAAAGTCTGGAATAAAACAGTTTATCAGCTATGCAAATTTTAAGCTGCATATAAATTAAAATGTGGGATATTTGTATTAAGTAAAGTGAGTTTAAAATTGTCACAAAAAACTGACACACATTTCTCGCTTTGAAATTGATTCGCTTTTGAGCTGAAATTTAGTTTAACGAGGTACAGAAAAATATTGTAGTACTTTTATAGCACTTTTGGTGATGATTATGACGTAGGATATCATTCTTTAAATACCAAAAAAAAAATGCTAAAGTAAATTATCGTAAATTAATCGATTTGTCGATTTACTTTCAAAATTGTCACACATATTTCCACTGTTTCGATAGATGAATATTGTAATACTTATGTGCTCCATGTTTTTATGGTCATTCGAATTTGCATTTTATTTTATTTAAATTGTTCAACAATTTGTAAAAACAATTCAATTTGTTCCACTTAAAGTTCCTTTCATATCTCCGCTTGAAGTCTCTTTTTGGGTTGTCCTTCAGACTCAATTTATCTCAATAAGCGACTAAATTCAATGCACACAACACACATTCCATGAAATCTAGAATTAAATACAATTCGTACACAAACAAATCTCTACAATTTCACTGACTTAATTCAATTCAACAGTTTACAAAACCGAAAAAACACAAAAACAATAACGAACTGAAAAGGTTAAACAAACAAAGGAAAATGTCTGATAATATTTTGGGCCAAAGGATGAGATGGCAAAAACAAAAAAAACACCAAACACCTGCAGAGATTGAGACAAAAGGGATACCCGAAAACAAAATGAAAAACCCTTTGAGAGGAAACAAACTCAACTCAAACTCCTCATCCTGATAAGAATAAAAAAAATAAAAAAAAAACCAGATACTGGCAAAATGCTGGGCTTTAAAAAAAAAGGGTTGCAACAATTTTGGTTTCACTTTGCAAAAACACATTTGTCTATTAAAAAATATAAATAAACAAGCGACCGTTGGCAACTTATCTGTCTGTATTTGTATTTGTTGTACACGTATCTCTATCACTCTCACTCTCAACATGCAACAAGCAACAAGCAACAAGCAACAAACATGTCAACAGCTTTGTGTGCACCTATTTTCTGTTTGCCCTTCTGCCATATCTTTTATGTGGCACAAACAAAAATTTTTTTTAATTTTTATTTTTTTTTTTCCTTTCTGTGAACGGCTTTGGTTTGTGGCGGTGTTGTGTATTTTATGCGGCTGCTGCACATATTTATTTGCCAAAAAAGCCCTATGTCCCTTTTATCAGCACACGTTCGTTGGTTGCAACAACAACAGCAACAAAGAGGGGCAGACAAACAGCGAGTGTTAACTCTGAATGCAGCCAAGCGTTTCCACACACAGCCTGAAATTATTTGGTTTGCATTTTATGGCAAATCTATGATGGGCTTATCAGTGCGTCTGCATACTATAACCATATAGTGTCAGCTGTGTGGGTTGCTGCTCTCTATTTGTTCTGCCAGTATATATATATATATTTTTTTTTTGGTATTACTTTGTACTGTTATTGACTGAATTTCTTCATGTAATTTTTAACCCAATTGCGGTACACAGCTCTTTTCATGTGCAAATACACATGGAGTATTTATTATAAACAGCAGCAAACATGATATGAAATATGAAAAATAAAATATATTATTTTAAAATGATAATTAAAATAATAAGATTAACACTGTTATATTATAATAATTTGATTGATATTCTTTAACTAAAGTGAGATAAATGGCTACAGTCAGTTATACAATTAATTAAAAAATTAAAATAAATTGATTGTACAATAAAAAAAAATACCTGAAAATAGCTCAAAAAAATGTTTGACATTTTTAAAAAAAATAATTGCAATTACATTATGGCTATACGAAACAAAAAAAAAAAAATTGAAATATTACCCAAAATTATGTTGAAATATATTTGTCAATGTCCAGAAAATATGGCAAGACAATTTTGTTGAATTGTCAACTGTGTTGTCAACGTTTCTTTTAATAGGGCAGCACAACAGTCAAGTGGCTAACGAACTGCATGACAATGTCAAATTTCGATAGTAGCAAACGATAAATTTTCATGAAAATTGACAACATCAAATTGATGGGAGCAACAAATGAGTGACAAGGAAAAAACAACACAACACAATATAACAGTAAAGGGACGTCCAAGCGACTCTGACCAGTTGGGTAGATAACACTAAAAAACGAACATCGCGTGTCACTGAAGATTATGATAGGATATATATATATATATATATATATGTATACACATATATATATGTTTGTGTATAAAAAGATATACAAACAACAAGAACACGATACGTAAAATTTAACGTTGCCCAATTTGACTGACATGTCCAACACAGCAAAGAAAAGTGCAAATAAAATGATACAAAAAAGTTTAAAAAAAAAAAACACACAATACATGTGTAAAAATGCATTTTTTATCCACAGAAGGAACATCAATAAACGGGTCAACGACAAATGAATGACAATTGAGAATACATATTGTCAGAGTGTATAGCAATTATGAGGATTTTTGAGAGCATTTGAAGACTTAACCAAAGTTTGTGCATTATTTCATACATGCTTGACTCTTATGTGTGGAGTTCAATGCACATGACGAACTTTAATATGCTGTAATTAGCCAACAGACGGCAGACAACAACCGAGTTATTTCAGACCAGACAAGTGCTGCAGTTGTTTGTGGTATATTCTACTCATGTATGTGTGTATGTATTGGTGCAGACAAGGACTTTCTTCTCGTCTCAATGCACACCTCTTGTTGGCTTTTTGCAGTTGCTGCTGTTGTTGCTGCTGCTGCTGCTGTTGCTGCTGCTGCTGCTGCTGCTGCTGCTGTTGCTGCTGCTGCTGCTGCTGCTGCTGCTGCTGCTGCTGCTGTTGCTGCTGTTGTTGTTCCTGTTGTTGCTGCTGCTGCTGTTGTCTCGACAAACGCACAATGCATGCAAATCGCAACGGAGCAATTAATATGTCCAACTCTTGTGGGTAGCCATGCGAATTGCTATTGCTATTTGCTTGCCTGACATTTTGCCTCTGCGCTCTCCTTTTTTGCTAATTTGTTATTTAAAGCTTTATTTTGCTGCAACAATAATTCTGTAAAAGTTTTCCAGACGCCATCTCATCATTAGTTGCAGTTTATGCTTTAACCATAAACTGAATGTTATAGCAAATATTTTGATTATTAAGCTTATAATTGATGTAGTCGATAAATCATAATCAAAACGGCATTGTCCATGCAAACTGTATAAATTTTGACATGACTTTAGAAGTCATTTTTGAGTACATAATTTCGACATGAATTTCGAGACTGAAACGGGTTTTCTCAGTAGTATTTATTAAAGATCAAATTAAACTCATAAATACTATTTTATTTTGGTAAAATTAATAATAAATCAGACTAATTTGCTAAGCATTTGTAAATGTTAACTTTATTGTAACTGTTTCCCATATGCGAATACTTAATTTTTGGATTTATAGTTTAGCTTTTTAAGCGGATGTGGCAAACTTCCTAAATACACACCCAACCAACTGCTTACAACGTGTCCAAACCAATTAACACATTGTCCGCATTTTTAATACGCCCAAAACTCTCAGAAACGGGAAATGCCACAAACACTTAAACTATTTGAGAAACTCAAACTAAAAATGAAACTTGCGTGCGAAACACTCGCAAAGTCAGCTTTTTAATGCCCAACTGACTTTTTACCTTTTTACGAGTTGCGTTGAGTTTGAGGCAAGCGAATTTATGTTGCACATACACGCAGCACGCATACGCGGCACATTTCTCATTCCACTGCTTGGCCATTTGCTAATTAATAGCAAATTCCATTAATTTCAAAGCTAAAACAACTAAATTTTCTCTCAAACAAATCAATTTTGTTTCTGTGTTTTTTTTCTATTTTCTTTATTACTTTTGGTTTGAGATTTGTGGGCTTTTACGGCTTTTGGCATTTGTGAAAGTTGCCTTTAGATATTTTTGGCATTGCGTGTTGTTTGGAGTTGCTCTATTCTGTGTTGTAGGAGTTGGGGTTGTTGATGTCGGATGGAGGAGGGTTGTGGGTGGTGGTCTTTGCCTTGTCAGCATCGTTTAGCTGCGATCGCACGCAAAAATATTTGTATGTAATAAAATTAATGGCGTCCGTTGATGTTTTATTAATTTATACAATGTTTGCTATTTGCTGTTTGCCGTTTGAGGCCAAAAGGGAAATAAAATATATTGCGTATGCGACGCGTGCTTTGCATTATTGAGCAATTAAATACTAATTAAAGCGTAACATGAGCCAATTTTCCCATTTTCTTCATTTCCTTTCCGCGTTTGGCCAACAACAAAATTTTGTCGGGGCGCACTAATGAGCTGATTTCTTTTTGGGGTAAGAAGTCGACTTTAAGATGATTAGTTTCATCTGCTGACTAATTGGATTGCTTAAGTTATTGCCTAGCTGCATATGATATATGTGATGTTAGTAGTGGGTGGGTTGTTCAGCTTGGCTAGCAGTTTTCTTATTTATTCATTCAATATTTATTCCTCTAGACTATTATTAGATTATAGAAATGTTTATTCATATGTTTGTCTTGTTTTTATTAAGTGCCGAACAAAGTACTAAAACTGTAGTTAAAAATGAACAACAGAATAAACAAAATTAACATTTCGACAATTTCAATTCGATTTAGTAGTGATTGAAAATCAAGTGGAAATATGAAAATTCAAATAGTCATTCTTTGTAGTACTTTGAAGTTATACAAAAGCAAATTTAATTCCCTTTTTGAACCATTTTTTTTTGTTTATCAATTTTGCACGATTGTATTTCATTTTGATGTTGGTTTCATATTTGAACCGGCCCCATGTGATTTTAACGAGACATTTGAGATTTGAATAACAACCTGCAGTTCTGTTTATGACTTTGCCAGCTGGTTGGCAATCTACCAATTGCCAGTTGCTGCTGCTATCCTAAGGACCACCTTCCTCATGTTGTCACAAAAAAATATTCATAGTTGACTCAACGTTGCAGTACTCGAAGCAAATAGATAACAGCAAAAAAATAAATATAAATTATTACAGTGAGCATGTGCATGGCAATTGCCTCGCAGTGCCATAAACATTTTTCCATTTAGCACTGGCCAAAAGTAACTAACTGTAGATATTGCTGCTTGTTTAAATAAAAAAACAAAAAGTATTGATATAAATTGTGAAATATGATTTGAATGGTTTTTACCTTCCGTCAATGTTGCAAGTCTCCCTCCACCTTTCGTGTGTTTTTTTGAATTACATTTCGCATATTTTGCACACGAACGTTTCGTGTTCGATATATTCTTATTGGTTTAGCTAGGCTCGCATCAATATTGTGTGGTTGTTGTCTTGTTTTCACATACCCTGTAACCACAATACGGGTTCGAAGGGTTGAATAACTTACAAAGGGGAAGAAATATCAATCTATGCTAAAACATATTTGGTAAAGAAGACAATCAATATGTATACATATAGATAGGTGCAGAGATGTATATATAAATATTTATATATTTAAATAAAGCTAAGTTTATTTCACAAATGGGTGTCAAATAATTGAGCACCCTTTCAACTGTATCTTCTACCTATTCTGGTTGTTGTTGTTGTGCATTTTTGCGTTTGATCCTTGGCAAGCAATAAATATTGGCATATGAAAATTAAATTCAGAAATTCCAAGTTGCTGCCTGAATTGTTCTTGCCACTTTGTTTGTTCATTTTGTAGGCCAGCAAAATAGCTTTTGAATTTATTAAAGCGGCAGGCAAATGCCAGTTATTGAACCATGCACTGCCAGTATTTTGGTAATTTTCAGCTAAGATTGAAAGTGCCGCCGGACCCGAACGATTGTAAATATAAGAATATTTATGTTTGCATTTGGCTTATGGAACCAATCCATGCAAATAGGCTTAAAAGTAAATTTATTGTAACTTTGGTAAATAACTTTGAGAAATGAAAATTGATTTCATAAAAAGAACGAAAAATAATATAAATTTCACAACTGCTTACTTAAAATAAATAAAAGCATATCAAAATTAAGACATATTTTTTAGCAAACAGTAGTAAAATAGTTTCTCGAGTTCATCACAGATTGTGATTATTTATTGTGTCTTCTTTGTAAAACTCATAAATAGGAGTCCTCCTCATAAAGCATGCGGCGTATATCAAAATACAAACAAGCCAAGGCAAACAAACACAACAACTATCATCATCATAATGATAAGCACTTACAGAAAGTAAAAAACGAAACTGTAAAATTAGTTCAAAACAACAATTTTGCAGTGAAAAATAACAGAAAGAAAGAAAAAAATGACAGATTAGCGCTAAAAGTTTGGAAAGTTGGGGTGGTTTCTCTATGAGGAGAGGAAAAGCAACGACAGTCGATTGCAGCGGTCGGACACGTCGTGAAAGTTGCACAAAGAAAAAAAAAAACACGAACCGCTAGGATTGCCGAGAATTGGGAAAGTGCTAAAAGAAAAAGTGGAAGAAGCTGCTGAGAAGAATGCGACGTCAGCAGCAAAAGTTAAACGAAAAACTTTTGAAATCAACCAACAAAAAATATCATATATATGTGTAAGCAAATATATATTTATTTGCCCTCAAAGCGTTACATACATTAACAAGTAAGAATTCTATAGTTGAGTGAGTTCGACTACGATATACGCTTATTAAAAAGATGCCCAGATATGAGCAGGCTTTTCTTATAGCAAGCGAAGGCACAGAAGAGTACAAAAGAAAAGGAATGCAGCGCATATTTTCATTCACAAGTCCGATCTGATCCCTAATTGGCTGGCTAGAAACACATGCATATACATACATGCAAACGTACACGCAGTCGTACGTAACGGGGTTCTTTAGAATACGCACATAAGCAAATTGACGCTCGCACCGATTATCATGCCATCTTTTTCTCACACATGCAATTGCATATTTATTTATACTGAAAATGTTTGCGGCTGCTGATAGAATTAAGATCAATATGAGAATATATTTTTGTTATTCGATCTTGATGCAATTAAGGCAGTTGATTATAGTCTCTGGCTATATCGACTCGGCTGTTGATTAAGAATATATATACCTTATGGAATCTGCGATGCTTCTAACTGTTACATAAATTTGCACAAAACCATTATACACTTTATACCCATTTTCAATGGCTTCAGGGTATTAGGAGAAGTTGCGACCGCCAGGAAAGGTCTACAACAAAAAAGGAGAAAAAAAAAGTTTGCTAATGAGAGTAAGAGTTCGTTTCTGCTACTCATGCTGTCTACGGTGTTGAAAAGTTCCTCGACTTCCGCACTTCAGTTCACTTGATTTGAGTGGTGCTTCTTTTTTTTTGCCAGTGATAAATTAGTTGGGCAGTTGATTTTTGAATTTCCACTGAATAATGTATATTAATTAAATCAAAAACTGTGCTTTAATTGAATATTTTGGCCTTAATGTCACACAATAAGCTACTAAGCCTTAAAGTCTAATAAAAATAAACAGTAAACACACTTAATGCCTTGATTACCAGCATCAACAAAAGGCAACAAAAACAACTTGTTCTCTGCTTGCTGGCCGCTTGTCTCACCAGCTTTTGGCTGGCTTTCGTCCTGCGCAAGACATTCGAGCGGGCACCGATTTATTTACGCCACAAGCAGCCAAGAAGTTGACCTCAAAATTTTGTACTCGACTGCTTCTGATGGAGTGTTCCTAAACAGCAGAGGAGGAGATGTGCTGGTTTTGGGTTCGAGTTTTGTTTTAGTCCCTAGCTCCTCCGCTCGTAGAGTCAGTCGCCTGAGTCCAAAAACTGTGCAAGTGAAACACATGTTGGAGGCCAAACTGCGCTCTCAAGCATGACTTCTTAGTTGTTGTTGTTGTGGTTCTTCTTCTTGTTGGTTTGCTCTTCTACATAAATTTCTCCATAACTCTTAAAAGTGAATTCGTTGCAATTTCGCCAAGAACTGAAATTTAAATAATTGCTTTTAGTATAAATGCAATTCAGCTCCATTGATATGAATGAAATCAATGAAATATTTAATAATATTTTCCATATTTATTTGTACTCTTTTTTATATATTTATAATAAAATATAACCAGGACTCTTAAAAGTGATTTTGTTAAAAAATATCGCCAGAAAAATGAACAATCGGTTTTCGGAATAAAATAAAATATTTATTAAGGTTTTTTATTTTTATTTGTCTTATTGTTTTTTAAATTTCTAATTAAATTAATTGTTTTTTTAAATTAAGCACTTACAAACTAATTGAAATCATAACAAAATTGACTTCAAGAATACGCTACAATAGATATACATATATATATATATATATAGGTACTATATATTGTTACTAAGTTGCGACTAGCTTAGGGCACACACCACTTTTCGGTTACTGTGTGTGTTGTTGCCTCAACTTGACTGTTTTCGTCTGTGTTGCAAGTAAATTTATAGCAATGATGTGGTGCTGTCTTAAAGTAAAATATTGGCAGTTGACTGGTAGCAAGTGGAGCATGAACTGTGCTGCCAGAGCGCCACCAAAAGTTTTCTTGTGTTTTCCTTCACTCTGCTGGCTGCTTGCTACATTTATTTTTTTTTTTTCGGCTTTAGAGAGAAGCAACAAGCGGCAGCAGCAGCAAGCACAGGAAGAAGTAATTGCTTTCTGCTACTCATCCTGGTCGTCCTTGGCAGCAATAGTTGATGTTGTTCTTGTTGTTGTTCGTTTTATGTGTCAGCGAGAGAGCGAAAGAGATAGAGAGAGAGCATGTCATGACTTGGGGTCGTGTTTCGTCCTTTACCTTCGTCCATATCCTGGCAGCTACAATGAAAATCGCATCGTTGGATATATATTTAATTTTTAGGCATGCTGCTGTTTAAAACTCTATGTTGTATAGCGGGTTGGGGCATGTGGCAGACTCATCAAGTTTTTTAGTGCTTTATAAATAAGTTATGCCCACACGAAACATATTTTATTCATTTTGACTCGAAGGCAATTCAATGACAGAATGCGGCATAAAGTGCGTTTTCATGTTTCTGCTGCTGCTGCTGCTGATTACACAATAATATTTTAACAATACATAATAATAATTGCAAATATTTCAATCAATGCATAAACATCCATTGGGCTTAATAATTAGCAGCTGCAATTTTGCCTTGCCTATTTTCATCGGTTTTTGGGCCAAACATTTGCTTGACGTCCTTGCCAATTAATTCGATTTTGGGCTTTTGAATTAATTATCATGTTGCACCGAGTGCTGCATTATTAATTAAATTGTCAGCAGCAAATTTATGTGTGCTACTTGCCCAAATAAATCAAATAAACGCTTCGTTTGATTTAATCCGAGTCGAGCATCAAGTTGGCAAATATTCTTGTAATTTTAGCTCTCAATAAATATGATATTCTTAGTATTTGTTTAAATCCAAAATATGCTTTGTTTGATATTTGATATATTGGAAAACTAGAATATATTTGTTTAAGTACAGGCTTCCAATTTAATTTCAATAGGTTGTGTATTTTGATGAATTACTTCCACAGATAATTTTATTGTCTTTTGAGGCACATCAAAAAGTCAAAAACTTTTAGAAAACTAATATGCATCTCTTAATGTCTAAAGTTTATTTAAGCTTGTTAATTATTTAGTTTATTAAGCTTTTCACCTTTGCTTTTCAAATATTCTTTGAGAGTGTTTCAACTTGTCACTTCAAAACTTTAAACTTGAAGTTGTTTTATTTTTTTTTATTCATTTTACAGAGTTCTTTATGCTGTGTCATTCTCATGCAGCAAAATCTCATTATTTTTTTTGTGGCACCACAGTTTCCTATTGCCACTAAACCAAACCCCCACCCCACACTAACCCCACTCCCCCCGAAACACATTTAATAGTCAACGGTCTTCAGAGTTCTGTGTTGGCTGTTAGAAAATGGTTCGTCGTTGACGCTTATCAACTTTTTTCCACTTAGATTTCCTTCTCACTTGCATACGTACAACTATTGTAAGAGTGTGTGTGTGTGTATTTGTGTGTGTGTTTTTGTGTATATTTCTGTGTGTGACTCACATAGATAGTCTAGCAAACTTGCAGCATATTCATTTCTCTCTTTTGCCATTTGCTTTATTTATTTTCCAAAAGGATTTATGTTTTTGGGTTATGGCGCGTTTTCTTTGATATTGCAATTTTTTCCATTTTTCCCGCGCTTTTTCACAATTTTAACCATTTTTTTTTCATTATTTCTCTTTTATTCGCCTCAGTTTGATAACATTGCTGCATGCTGCAACTAGATTTTAAAGCTTCTTTCAAATGCTTTTATGCGACAGCTTTGCTGACTAATGAAAATAATAAAGGAAATAATAAAAGATGCTTTCGTCTGCTGCAGAGCAGCAAGGACTTGCCCCAAGGCTGTGGTGTTGACTGGGTTTTTGTTTTTCATTCATTTCTTTAAAGTAATTAGTTGCCGCACTCAATTGTAGTTTTGGCCTAGTTTCGACAATAGATTAAGTCGAAAATTTAGACCAAAAAGTTAAAGAAAATTAAGACAGAAAGTTAAAGAAAATTTTGCAAATTATGTAGCAAAGTAAATAAAATAAATCATATGAAAAAGTCTTTAATTAATATGTGTTTGCGAGTAGCTTTAATATTTAGCAAGGTGAGAAATATGAGTAAAAGCTAAATGTGAAGCCAAAGCAAATCCTTAGGATTATATCAGCTTTGATAAACAAATAGAGTGCTTGACTTATTGATTAAGAACTAATTTGCTCAAGTTAAAATTGCATATTTCGTGGTTATCAATCAATCATCGCCATGTCATCTTCAGAGGGAAGCTGCTTAAATTTAAGTCCTTTTCAAATGGTTTACAATGAGAAGAAATCTGCTGCTGCTGCTTGTAAAATACTTTTGTGGTCAGACATGATGCTATTCAAGTAGTTTGCAGCTTGGCCACAAACAGGCTCCAACTCATGGCTAAGCATCTTACAAGCTTTTTGGTCAAGTCATACAAAAAGACACACACATACAAAGACAAACACACACACACACACACACACACACAAACAAACACACACCTGTCTGGCAGTTCACTAGCCCTTGCACAAATTGTTGCAAGTATCTAAACTAGAATGTTTGTTTAGTATCTCTTTTGCACACTGTGTTGCATGCAACTTGCTGCTTGCTGCTAGCTCTGCTTTTCATGGCTGTCAGAAATAGGTTCGCTGGGCACTTTTTGCTTTCTTTCGGACTTTCGTGTTTGGTCATACATACGTTTCTTGCATGCTTTGAATGCTACTCGACTAGCACAAACAGTCGCATACAAATGCAAACACACACCCACACACGCACACACATCCACACACCCACACACATCTCTCCTTCTACTCTGTTCACAAAATGACTGGTTATATTTGGATTTTTAACATTAGTTCAAACTGAGCAACGCTTTGTAAGCCAAGTCTTTTCTATACTTGAAGTCACAGTTTGAGGCTCACTAATCCAGTTTTTTTGTCTTAACTTTACAGCGTATTAGCCTAGTTGGTTATGGCCAACTGTTTCAACTGCCTTAACTTGTTTGCTGTTTGTTGTATGACATATAAAAGTCAACTTGAATGTGCTGTGTAAATTTAGCCACCCAGCATTCATTGCTGCATTTCACATTTTGCTCTGTTCTAAGCATCTATGTGTGTGTGTGTGTGTGTTGTGTGTGTTATGTGTGTGTGTGTTGTATATGTGTATCTGCTATCTACACACTGTTGCAACTTTAAGTAGTTGTGTGCAAAGGAAATGGTTGCATTTGAAAGGAATTTGCCTTTACAAGATTTTACTCTTTGCAATTTACACGCGCCGCGCACTTTTCTTATACATAGCATTACTTTGCTGTACAAGAGTATATATATAGATATATATATTATATATACTCGTATATATATATATCAGTCAGATATATATGTGTGTATGGACATGTATTGTATGCATTTGGCTTTTGAAAATGTTGCTTTCTTATTACATGGCATTATAACGTGTCGTGTAGACGAGAACACACTTTTGTGTGTGTGTTTGTGTGTAGTTATGTGTGTATTTGTGTGTGTATAAAATAGTTGCCTGGTGACGTTTGCTATTTCTTGCAGGATGTTGTTTGCCTTGGCTTCAGCTGCAGCAGGCAGGAAGTCATCTTCAGGAAAGCAGTGAAACATTTTTAACAAACTGATATTTTGTTGCCAAATGGCCAAGCAGCTGCATTTAATTAGCAAAACTAAAAAATAAGCTATGAAACGAATTTATTAAAATTCAAGCTAATTTTAGCAATAAAGTAGGCATTTTAATTTCATTATATTTTAATTGAATACATTTATTTATACCTGATAAAGATGGAATTTTACGCTTTTTATATTTCAATTGAATATATATATTTTTTTTTTATTATAAAGCCAACTTTTAGTGGAAAACTCTTTGGCTCATTTTCATTGTAGTTTTTATTTTATGCATTACAGTTTTATAGTTGTATTAATTATAATTTTATTTTGGTTTGCTTAAATCAATAAATGCTTTTATATTTATGAAAAAATATTTCTTTCTTTTAAACTGATTAGTTAAACTTTTTGTAACACTTTTTGTGCCACAAACTTTTTATTGAAATTATCAGCTGAGCCACGTTTTGCACTGCCAACCATCAAAATCGCATTTTGATGCACCTCTGTTTGCCAATTGAGGCAGCTGTGAGCCCAAAAACCAACCAGACGGCAACCTTCAAACAACCCCTCAAATTGTGGACCATTAAAGCAAAACCCGGCGCTGACTCAGTGCCCCAAGAGGGACACAGACAGAACCCGTACACCTCTACACTTTCCAACCCCCCTTTATCAACCGAGTACAACTGCCCTTCGACACCGACTGATGTTGCTATTGTTGTTGTTGTTGTTGTTGTTGTTGTTGCTGTGGGCATTCAGTGCCTGGCTTGTATGGCTCAAGTGTTTGCATTTTACAACCACACACTCTGCTGCAAGTGTGTGTGTGTGTGTTTGGGTGTGTGTGTGTGTATTTGTGTGTGTGTGTGTTGATACGTTTTGTGTTTGTGCGTTGGCATTTTGTAGAAGAGTTTCTCTAGCAGCAGCTTAAGTGAAATGTAGCTGACCTAAGCTACAAAATAAACACAAATGCAATGCAAGGCAAACAAACAGAAACACACACAAACACACACACACATACATATTGTTAAAGCACAATGAAGAACGCAAATGTCAGTGCACATTTGATAAACAACAAAGAGAGGATTTATCTAACTGTCTCTCTTCAATGAGAGAAAAGCGTTGAGGCAACATTTGCTGTAAAATGTTCGTCGCACTTAATAACACATTTTTACAAATTGTTTAATAATATTAATAATCTTTTGTTTTACTTTTTTTTTTACATATGTGTAGAATATCAGATTTTTCATTACAAAAATAAAACGCTGTACTTTAAAGTAGGCAGCAAATTCATCACAAAATTATAAGCAAAGATTCTGCTATGCTATAAAATTGAATTATTCGCATTTAATAACAAATTTTTTAAAGTTGTTAAATAATATTAATTTTGAGGTGAAATTCATATTTTTAATTACAAAAATAAAACCTTTTACTTTAAAGTAGGCAGCAAATTCTGGAAAAATAATAAGCTATGCTTCTACTTAGCCACAGAATGGAACTATTTATATGCCCAGCACTGTGCAGGTGTAATTATTTTTATTTGAAAAGATTTGAGGGAGATTTTTTAAACATGTTAAATAATATAAATACATTTTTTTTTTACTTTTCTGATGGTGATTAAAAATTAAGATTTTGTAATTACAAAAAATTTTTTTTTAGATGTGTGAAAAAATTTAAATTTTTAATTACAAAAATAAAACTCTTTACCTGAAAGTAGCTAAAAAAATTCTTCACAAATAATAAGTTAAGTTTCTGCTTCGCCTTAAAATCGTACTATTTATATGCCCAGCACTGTGTGGATGTTTATTTCTTTTTATTTGTGTGTGAATCTGCATGTATGTGTTTGTCTAATAACGGTCAAGGTCACCCGTCTCACACTCACTATCTAAACTAATAATTACATTAATTTGACTTTTCTTTCTGTACTAATCGAATTTGTAATTTGCCTCCCAACTTTTCCCTCAGGCAATTAACTAGTCTAATTCAAGCAAATCAAAAGCGGGAGACTAAAAACCAAAGTGAAAAAAAAAAAAAAACGCTCAGTAACAAATATCCAACTAGAAAATAACCAAAAAAAAAAAAACAACTTAAAACAAATAAACGTGCAATAAAAAGCACTGAAAAAAATCACTGCATGCTGCTGAAAATAAAAAAAAAGTGACACCAACGCAGAGAGAAAGTGAAAAAGACAGAGACGAATCACAAATAGAGAGGGAAAGAGAGAAAAATAGAGACAATGCTCAGTTCTCTGGATGCGCTGGCTGGCAAAATAGCCAAAGCGACGCCGGCAACTGGCGCCATTTCGGCCAGCGGCAATGGCAATAAGCCAACAATGAACAATAATAATAATAATAATAGTGGCGCACATCATCCGGCGCATCAGCATCATCCACATCATCTGCATCCGGGCACGCGTAGCATGGACTATGATTATTCCGCTGTCGAAATCGAACCACCCGCCGAACAGTTGGCCAACTCGCCGCGCAGCGAACGCGAGCGGCTGCAACAGGCGCAACACGCTTACGAGCAGCAGTCGCAGGCGGAGCTGGAATTTGGACTGGCCGATGTGGACACGAAAAGCTGCCTAACACTGCTCACCCACAGACGCAGCAGCAGCAACAATAATGTGCAACAGGTGGGCAAATCGAGTCATGCACGACAACACCAGCAACATTATCATCATCCCTATCAGCGTCCATTGCGGCCAGTGTCACCAGTGTTGCAACATGGCCAGCAAAGCCATTCGCCATATCATCAACAGTTATCAACATTGGCTGCGCTCCACGATCATCATCAGGAGCTGCTGCAGACACAACAGGAACTATTCCACAAGCAGCTAATCAACTTGCAACAGCAACAGGAAAGAGAACGTAATGTTGCCGCTGCTAATAACTATAATGATAGCTGCAACAACAGTGACCACGACTCGCAGCATGAGTATAAAATTTGCCTGAGGGATAGGTGAGTGTCTGACTAAAAGCCACACACAAAAAGCCCACAATACACCAAAAAAAAAAAATATATAAACTGAATCAGAACTTACCTTGCCCCTCGCTCAACTCTTGCCACCTTGCCACCTTAAATCAGTACTTGTTTGTTGCATTACTTCACCTCCCCCTGAAACATTCTCGCCGCTTTTAACAAAGTTCAAAAATTAACGTTTTTTTTTACATTTATCCTAACAAATCATTTTTCCACATTGCAAAGCTTACTAATTTAATTTTCCGGTAATCCCCTCACCACTCCCCTTTCATTGTTTTTAATTTAATTTAATTCTTTAACTTGCACAGCAACAATTTCTGCTACTTTAATGCGATAATCTGTTTAACATTTTCTCTCCATCAATTATTATATTATTCATACTTATTTCCAGACATCGCATGTTTGCAAGCACTTCACAAACAACAACAAAAACATAAAAAAAAACAACAAAAAATTGTTTTAAAAACAAACTTAATTCATTAACTAAAATCAACAGGGAAACGTTGAGTGAGTGCAGCTGCCGCCAGTTGTTGGTCATACACTGAAAATGCATTAAAAATAGAACGTATAAAACCGTATCCTGAGGGAGTTTTTCTACTCGAATTTTATACACATCACTGCACACGTGTGCAAAGTGTGTGCTCCCATTTCCCCCCCTCAGCCCGCCTCCTTCCAGGTATCGTTGTTATTCACTCAGACGCAGACAGACAAGCTAAAATTAGCTACTCGTTTTATCAGTTCGCATTTATCAGATGTTCATTGATTTAGTTGAAGTTTAATTACACTTTTTATGTTGCCATTATTTTTATGTTTTTTATGTTTAAAGGAATCTACTTGGTGTATAAAATATAACTAAATAGAAAATATATATATAATCAATTTAATTTTCTTAATGAGATTAATTACGAAATGCATTCCAAAAAATATATTTGTAGTTGCAGTAAATGCTGCTGCTGTAAATAAATAAAGCATTTCGATGAATATAATAAAACTATAGAAAAGGATTTTCTTTTTTTAAATTTTAAAATATAATTAAATATAATATAAATACATAGATAGATAAAAAAAATCTATTTTCTTACTGAAATTAATTGTGAAATACATCTTAAGAAAAAATTTGTAGTTGCAGTAAATGCAAAGAATCAAAGAATATAATAAAGTATATCTTGAGAAAAGTATAGAATATAAAAGGCTTTCTTTCCTTTTTGCATTTTGTTAATCAAGTATAAACTAAAATATATTTATATAGAAAAAAATATGTAGATCGTTGTTATTCACTCAGACAGATAAACAAGTTTAAGTAGCTACTCATAGTTTAAGTATAATAACACTTTTATTATTCTTTTATGGAAGACAAAATATAGCATCCCATATATAATATTTTTTTCGATTTACCTATGTCCGTCTATATGCACCGATATCTGAGTTATCAGAGCTGATTAGGAATATCAATTCTCGTAAACCAAACGCATTTCAAGCTTATCTTTGCATCGATAAACTAAATTGTTTCGTAAACAGCGATACAAATCGATTTTCGAGATCAAACAAATATACTTTTGTCAAGATTTAGACTTGCACTTGATACTTGGATTTATAATAATCCAGAAAAATAGATTTATTGTCTTCCAGTCAAGCTCTGTCAAATATACTTTTCCTTTAAATGTAAACTTTCCATAAGTTGCTTATTTATCCTGAAATGCAGTTTATTAAACTTAATAAAGTTATTAATATAAATCTTATGAGTCAATCAATTTCGTTTTAAAGAACAATTTGTCATCAGTTGGAGTTGAATTATTGTTTAAATGTGAGCTGTAAATAATAATTATACACAACAAACTGAACTTGAATGATATATTTGTTATTCTGCTACCGATTGACTGCAATTAATTACATTCATTTAGTCTGAACAATTTTGTCAGTTGAATGTAGTTAATAATTTATAAGTTTAAATATTTAACATATTAAATTTAAGTATAACAAAGTGTTTTTCATATTTGTTGCGCCCATTCGTACATTATTCATCAATTAAATAAATTAAAACAAAAATTCCACATAAATTCAAAGTGCAAATGAGACATTCAATTTTGGCAGCAAACCAACCAACTGTTGAATGAATGAATGAATCAATGAATGAATGTACTCACAGCACTCATGAATTAAGTCATGCGAAGCAACTATTTTTTGTGTGTAATTCTGTCATGTAAACACAAGAAAATAGAAGATGAAATCTAAGAAAAAAAAGCAAGCTACACAACAAATTTTGTGTGACTGGAAACAGGTTTAATTTGTTGGCTTTAACTCGGCTTAAAGCAACAACAATCAGAGGCAACTCAGAAACAACAACAAGAAAATGAAATTCTCGTGACAAATTGCTGCTGGGCAAAATGTTGTAAGAACGACTTAAGCAATGAAGTATGAAACAAAGAGAGAAAGCCAAGCAACCGAATCGAGTGACACGCAAGACACACACAAAAACACACACACACACTCAAACACACACACATACACCTACACCCACCCACATTCACATGTGACATTTAACTTTATTATACAAACAGACACACATGTTCCGATTGTATTTGATTTGTGCATTTTAGTATAACGCATGCTTTTAACTAATTCAATGTATTATTTGACATATTGTTTGCCGTGTTTTTGCCTTGATTTGTTACCTGCTTTCGGTTAGCCCTTTGGACTTTGTGATCCCCCCCAAGAGAGACTTGTTTGCCTGCGCCTTGTTTCACACATGCAAATGTATTTTGGTAGCAAGGCGTAGGCGGCGCCTCGAAAGTTGCCTCGTTTATAACTACACTGTAAAAAAATGCCATGTGTAATATTTATCAGCATTTGTTCTTCTTTTTTATTTCTTGCCAGCAAAAGTAAATTTAGAACTGAAATAAAAAACTCTAATTGAAATAAGAATATTTTTTTATGGGGAAACCAACCCACATTTTCGGAGTGACTTTTACAGCCTTTCGGGTTATTTTTATGGAAAGCTTAACATTTATTTTTATGAACATGATTAAAATGCTAAATAGAGTTCGCTATGGCATACCACATGTGACATTTTGGTGTTTATTGTTTCTTTTGCAATTTGTTATTGTTGTTTGTGTTGTTTGTGTTGTTTGTGCTGTTGACATTTGCGTGCTTGGCGACCGAACCTTTTCCAGAGTATTTCCAGCTAACCGTTCATTGACTTTAAAGCGCGTGTCGTAATGCAATTAGCCTTAAAAGGAACAACAACTGAAATCAGTGAGAAACGAGGCACTTGCATGGTTGGGAGGGGGAGGGATACACACAGCAGTCAATTAGTTTAAACAGAAAAATAAAAGAAATTTCGAGGAAATTTAAATTACGATACGATGACACAGATAATGATATATAAGAACTTACAGACTATCCATAATAATTACGTAAAATTTATATTTGCTAAACAAAATGAGATGTTGCCGTTGGGAAAGTGAAAGCCGAGTGACAAAAGAGCCACCAAATAAGCAAAAGCAACAACAACAATAGAACAAAACAGCAGCAACAATAAACACACATAAACAAACACTTGGAAGTAAACAAAAACTGGATGGTTTTTCATTTATTAAAGTGGCTACACAACACGAGAGAGATTGTGGTAGAGCCCCGGGGGCTGTGTGGGGGGGAAGAGAGAGCAGCTCGGACGACACGTAAGCGAGCAAACATTGTAGATGAGGCAGGAGGGTGGAGAGGTGTGACTTGCATATATATGAGACGAGTGATTGTTTACATGTTGGAAGTGTTTACTTTGGCCAGAACGCTGACTAAATACTCTAAGAGCTGCCCTAAAAATATGTATAAAATATAACTAAATAAAACAAAAAATATACATTTAAACAAATGCATTTTCTAAACGAGATTAATTGTGAAATACATTTAAAGAAAATATTTGTTGTTGCATATAATTGAAATAAATATAGCAGAATATAATAAAGTTTATCTTGAGAAAAGTATAGAATATCAAATATAATCAAATTGATCAAAAATATATAGCTAGGCAAAATCCTCTTTTTAGTAAGATTAAATGTAAAATGTATCCAAAAAAAATATTTTTGTAGTTGCAGCTGATTCTGGAAATTAGAAAGCATTGTGAAGAATACAATAAATTAAATCTTGAGAACAAGTACAATATTAAAATCCAAGTTTTTCACTTTTAAGTTTTTTTTTCTGTTTCCTAATTTTTTTTCTTTAATTATAACATATATGTTTTACTAAACTATATTAATTATAAAATTCAATTTAATTTATTATTATTATATATATTTGTATGCGCTGATGCGATTCTCGATATGATTCCAAGCTAAGTTTATTGTAGAAAGCTTAAATTAAAGACTCGATTCTTAGCATTACTTTTACCCAATCGATATATGTTTAAATTGATTGTCATTTTGCTTGTTTTATTGAATAAACTCCTTCACAAGTTAGGGCAATCTGGGAGCTTTACATAGAGATATTCTCGCGCAAACTATAGAAAATGCTGCCCTTAGAATAGGTGAGTGCTTGGCGCCTTTTGGCTTTGGCTTTGCATTGTCTATTATGCATGCCAAAGTAACAACAACAATGTAATACACCCACACATACACACACACACACACAACAAACACACATAGGTTTATTTATAAAATTCAGTAGCGGCGGCAGCTGCGTTTCATTTCAACTGCTGCGTTGTGCAACCTTCACTTTAAGCTGCCACTTTTGTTATTGTTGTTGTTGCCGCTTCTCTGACCCTTAAGCCTGGCCAGCTAATTTAGCTTGGCGCTTATTCGAATGTTGCATATACATTTTCTCGACTAACCCACTGATAGCTTTACATTTTCATTGTTGGTGCAATTGAAAAAATACTTCTTTGCCGAGTGATTTTTATTTATTTACCGTTTTAATTTTCACTGTTTTCACTATTAGAATTACTACAAAGCAAAACGAAGGTTTTTGCCAACCAGATTTTTATGGATGTGTTCACTTTTTTTATTTTGTAATAATTTTATATGCAAAAGTTTTTTCTCTTTTTTTTTTTGGCATTTATGTGCTTGTTTGAGGGGCGGCGGGGAGGTGTGTCTATTTTGCATACGCTTTCATTGTTCAAAGCCATTTGCAAAATTTGTTATTTAAATCGAGAAAAAGTTGACATATACATAAATTGTATGCATGACTATTGCTTTTTAGTGCTGTGTGTTGTTTTTGTGGTTTACGTAATATTTTGGCTATGATGCATTAAGGCGGAACCAACTGTCAGACTGTGTTTTGGATTTCATTGTTTTTTTTTTAAATTTGCATGTTAACATTCAATTACGATAAGGCATAAATGGAAACTAAATGTATTAGAAATATAAGTCTTAAGAATGTCAATAGTTAAATCTCATAATTCCTGAATTAATTGAAGTGGTAAAAGTGAAAGATAATCTAAATAAAAAAATCTAATAATTCAGAAATTAAGTGAACTGGTAAAAGTGAGAGCTAATCTATATAAAAATATATATTTTATGAAATCTCTATAAATGCATATAATCATTTTCTTAGCTTATTTAGAGTTATTTATATATTTCTTACCTCTGCTGAGCTTAAGCAAAACACTTGAGAGAATTTCTCATCACAGTTATTTGGCAATCAGAATCTAATCTTTTGCTAATCTGCAAATATTCTAATTGCAAAAACATTGCTTCGCTTTCATCTTTGGCCAAATGTAAGTTTAAAGCAAGCCAAAAGAAAGCCAAAAATTGCATGCTTAACAAAACAAACCGCAACATAAATAAAAGCGAAAACAAATAATGCTTACAAAGTGCCGAAAATCTACCGAAAGAAAAAAAAAAGGAAGGAGAAAAACAAATTCAGCTGACGATGCCGCAAAATCCTAAAAAACTAGCAAAGTTCATTTCCACACCAAAATCAATGAACCAAGCGTCGGCAACCCAGACACACACACACATAAAACACACACGCACACGCACACTTAGACAAAAAAAAAAAGCAAACCCAGACACAGACAGGGCACAGCTTGTTGGTGTGGGTCTGGATCTGGATCTGGATCTGGTTTGCTGTGGGGCTCTGCTGAAAATGGGTAACAGCTTTGCAGCTTTTGTTTTGCCATTGCGGCGGGTGAATATAAGAAGAGGGGAGAGGAGGTGTAAAAAATTGGAAGGAGGCAGTCGAAGTCAGCCAACTGTAGACCGCAACGCAGTTACAAAAACACACACAAACACAGCGAACACACTTTCAAAGCGTAGCCGAACAAAACTAACCGCAATTTTCGAGGCGCTTGCTTGCATGCAATACAAAAAGAAATACCAAAAAAAAAAAAATACGGAAAAAAAACAACTTGTAGAGAAAAATGAAGGGGAAATATAAAAAAAAGCATAGCGCAGCAAACGGCGCCGTTGCTGCTGCTTATTTTATTAATGCTGCACGCAGCTTTCACTTTTTTTTTTTGCAAACTTATACTTTGTATTTTGTTTGGTTTGCCACATATAAATAAACATTTATATTTTATTTACTTTATGTGGCCACAGGGGCAGCAACTACACATCAGCCAACTGTTGGCCAACAACAACACACACATTTTGATGTGCTTAAATTAAAGCGAAAAATCGAGAGAAATGGGACAAATTCAATGAACTCTTTTTATAGGAAAGCTTATTTAAAAGTTGCTTTCAAAGATGAATATTTACAAGAATTTGCAACATTTGAAGTAAGCTTCACTTTTTTTTTATCTAGTCTAAAATTAATTATTTTTTATTTTTTACACAGAGCATCTTACAGTTCATCAACCAACTCGCTTATGATTTCTTTGCCATTGCCGTATTTATTTTATTTTTTCTGTTTTGCTAACCAAAAACCGCAGAATCGCCTCTTATCGACTGCTCTTTGGCATTTTATTCACTAATTTTTTCGGGCTTGTAGTTTGGGCAAACGAAGGGTTATAGTTATTGGTTTCTGTGCCACACTCGAGGGCTCAACGATATGGAAAAAAAAACTTTGCAGACCGTTGTGTGATTATGTGTGTATGAGTGTATGTGTGTGTGTGTTTTTGTGTGTGTGATTAATACTTTTGGTCAGGCATTAAGCCCAGACTCTGGCTGTGTGTTTTATTTGAACGGACTTTCATTTTATTTGATACGGATACGAACCTTAAGGACACTTGAGTAATGATGGAACAGAGCTCGAGACCAGCGATACCACCCCCTTCACGCCGCCACCGCCACCGCAGCAACCTTCACTGCTCTCGAGTGCCGCAAATTTGTGGCGCATTCTCGGCCCTGTTTGAAGCTCCACAGCAAAAGTGCTGACATGTTATTTGTGCATTTAACGAGCTGAGTTATTTTGCGGGCACAAACCACACTTGAAAAGGCAGATAAGCAAAAAAAATAAAATTGTTAAAAATACAATAAATATATGTATATATATAAGTATATATATATACTCGCTGCTGTCCATTGTGCGACTTGTTTTGTTTTTGCTATTTGTTTGTTTATGCAATTGCCGCACATTAAAATCGAATTGCAATTTTTAACCAGTTTTATATAATACAAATAAACATTTGCACACGTTTTTTGGTTTTATTTATGTGTCGGCGACTGCATAATTTATTATGTGGCAACGATCTGAGCTGCGCTCACTTTTAATGGCAATTCTCTGTTGCATTTAATGGGAAATAAATTGAAGTGTGTTGCACGAAAAGAAAATATGGAAAATCCTCTGCTATCTGGCCTTAAATTGTATACTCTATAAATTAATATTATGTATATAAATTAGACCTTTTCTTTAGCAGCTATTTCAATGTTCTTATCAAAAATGTAAAATAATATTTTCATCACATTTTTAATGAAATTAATAAGATGCCTTTGCTCTCAACTACAGCTGCAAAGGTTAAAGCACAACATTTTTAACCTTTCGACTGTCAAACGCTGATAAGGCACAAACATCCCTGCCACACCCACTTCGCTGGCAGCCCGTCGTTCGTCGGGCTTGTCGAAAATTTCATAAATTAAAATGACGCTTCAACGCCATCTAAAAAACAACAAATAACAGCAAGTAAAATGCAGAAAAAAATATGTTTTCAAACTCGCAACCCGTCAAAGAGTTGCAGACATTCTCTTGTTTTTTCTACTTTTTTTTTCCTACTTTTTTGGCTTTCCTCTGCGAGTTTTTCATTGCCAGCCAGACGAGCCCCAAAAAGTGTGCTATACAAAACAATAAAACATGTTGCGCAAAACAAATGCGGTTGTTGTTGCCGTTGCTTTTGTTATTACCTTGGAGATTAATTAATTGCAAGGCACACAAATATATATGCTTCAAGTCCGCCTCCTCCCCCCCCGCCAGCAGCTACTGCTTTGCTCTGTCAGTCATTTCCGGTCGCTTCCTCTGCCTGCATTTATGAGTGAGCCAAACGGGCACTGAAATAAAAACAACAACAATAAGATGATAATTTTCTGGCTCGTTTCGATGACGCCACCCAACACCCACCACCCCCAACGTTTTGTTTATGGCTTTTTCTTCTTTTATAAAGTGGAAAATTGCAGACAGCATTGTTTGTTATTTATTGCCATTTTGATATGAAAACGTTTTTTATGCCAAACGCGCGGCTGTATAAGGAAATCAGCCATCCACCAAAATAAAACACGCTTGTTTGCCCAATCCCAAAATATTTGATAGACTGTAGGTTGGGGGGGGGGGGGGGGATGGTTCACTCTGCCTATTTGGCCTGTCATAAAAGGCCCAACTAATGATTTGTTTTTGGCCCGGCTTCATCAATATCAAGTGGCTGTCAATGACGAGGCCAAAACACAATGAATGGTTAGCAAAGCGCTTTGACTAAACATTTGCATTAATGTTTATTAACATAAAAACTCAATCAGAATTTACATTGATTAGTTTTTTGTCTATTTATAAGTCGATTTAATCGATCTAATTTTGTTTAGTAATCTTTTTGATCCATTTATTCGCTTATAATTAGAAATAAATAAATAAATATAAATATATATTACACACATTTCTCCTCATTTTGCGTAACAATTGTACACATTTTCACACTTTAATTATTATCTGACATGTGTCATCTGCAATTATATCAATTTCTCATTTACGCATGTGCACATTTTAATTAACATATGATAAACATATCAACTTCAGTATATATATATATATATATATTTTTTATGCAAAATTGTTGATAAAAAACTACCCTGAGGCAATATTGTATTTATTTCCGTGTTCAACTTAATACGCTTTTGATTATCCGTCACACATTTTTCATATTATTATCCGCCCTCCGCTGCTAACTCAATCAGTCTTGTAAAATTGTAAAAAAAAAGAGCCACATCCGTTTGCCATTTTCTCGGCCTCTCACATTTGGCCTGTTGTCAACCCTTCTTAACATTGAAATCAATTTGACAAAAGCCACATAAATTTAAATATATTGCGGCCACATAAATTTAGACATGAACTAACAGCAACAAAAAAGAAATATACGAGAAAACCGAAACAAACAAAAAATATCAGAAAGGACGCCAAACACACAAATAAACTTGGAGGCGACGACTCAACTAACAAAATAAACAGAAACAGCAGCCAAAAAAAAATACAAAAAAAAACCAAAAAAAAAAAAAGGGTATGTGGCAGTAAACTAAAACGGAGTCCTGTAAGCTGCTACAGGACTCGAAAGAGTGCGTTCAACGGTAAACGAAAATATCCACTTGCCACAGCTGCCACTTCTTCAACTGCTGCGCTGCTGCTTGCTCCTGCCACACACACACAAATTGACCGACCGCTCGGATAACTAACGAAAATAGAAACAACAAATACAATTTAAGCTGAGAAAATCAAAATGAAGCATAAACAAACGCGCAGAGCCAAACAGCAGCAACTACGAAAAGTAAATCGAGCCAATAATAGAAGGAAAAAAAAAAAATATATATATGTATACCTTATATAAGAGGATTGAGGCAGTAACAGAAGCAGAACCCGAAGCAGAATTAGAGCTAGAAGCAGCAGCAGAAGGAGTACCATAATCAGCAGCAGCAGCAGGACAGGACACACGGCAGAGAGTTTCAGTTAGGAGCTAGGAAACAAGTTTTGGTCTGGCCAAAACAGGAAAGTGTATAAATGAAAAAAAATCGAAACCGATTGCGTTGCAGTGTGTGTTGTACACAGCAAAAAAAAAATGTTAATATAGAAAATTTTAGATATATTTTATATGAATTTAAAATGAAAAAGCAAGAAAGCTAAGCAAATTTAAGGACGGAAATTGAGAGTTCAGTTAAAAATAAATAGATTTACATTTTAATTAAATTAAATTATTTTTAAGCCAAAAGATACAAACAATTATTTAAAGATAGATTTAAATTTTAATTAAATTAAATTATTTTTAAGCCAAAAAATACAAACAATTATTTAAAGATAGATTTAAATTTTAATTAAATTGAATTATTTTTAAACCAAAAGATAAATATAATTATTGAGTAATAAATTGAAACCCCAAATTTGCCTGAAAAATAATAGCCATAATTGAATTCATTTATCTTAATTGCCTTTATTTACGCAAGAATGTTTTAAAATACGTAGCACAATAAATTTTTGTGCAGTGTATGCAACATGATAAGCACATCGCCAGACTAATAACGGAAACCCAAACCCCCAAAAGGCCAGCATAAATGAATGCTAAACAGGCGTTGGCCGGCAACGAAAACAAACCCCGCAGCCAAAGACCCCAGGGATCGACTGACTGACTAACTGACTATTTGGCTAACTGACTGTTTGCCTGACTGGTTGGTGTAGCGGGCAAAAAAGGCTTTTCATAATATTTTTAGACATTTGACTTTTGATTGAGCGCATTACACGTTCGCGTTTTGCTTCTGCTCCTGCCACAATTTTCGAGACTCTTTTCCTGGGCTAAGCTTACAATTTGACTGCCGCAATTTATTTGCCAGGGGGAGAGGGGGGAGCAGCCTCAATCAGCTGGTGCTGCCTGGCCTGGCCTGGCCTGGCTATAAAATTAGATTGTCTTGGGCTTATGGCAAGGATTTAGTGGGGTTTTGGATTGTTGTGTTTGGATTGTTGCCGTTTTTATTGAAAATCTTAGTCAAATATCTAAACGGCAGTGTTTTATTACCTGTTTGTGTTTTGCCTTTGGCTCTCGATTCTGTTTTGCCATTGTTGTTGCTGTGGCATATTTAGCACGTGTTTTACATTACAAGAGCTTAGGCATAAATGTTGCAACTTGTAGGTAGTAACTTGCTGCTTGCCCCAAGAATTTCAAGTGTTGACTGAAAATCGCTGAGTAGAAAAAGCTGGGCAATTTGATTAGCCCGAGTAGAGGCATAATAAACTTGTGTTAGTTTTGTTAAAAGCATTGATTTTATATAAACAACTTTTTAGGGCGAAAAACCAATTTGCACAAAAATCTTTTTTATTTTAATCAAGCACAATTTACTCATCATTATCTTTATCGTTCGTAGAATGACATTAATCTGTGTCGTTTACTTTGGCAAAGCATTAATTAGAGCCAGCTTTAAAAAGCGTATTTTATGTGCTCTCAATTCAGTTTTCTAATGAAATTTTTGCCAGCTCTTTTGTGCAAATATGTTGAATTTAAAGGAATTAAATTCCACCAATATTTGCCTCCAGACAGCTGACAGCTGTTGTTATGCGAACACTTGGGAAAGGCGTTTGGGTGGAGGGGGGAGGAGTTCAATTTGTGTAGAGAGCAACCCCAAATCTTTGCAGAGTTCAGGCAACAGCTGGCTGGAGTCTGAGCCAAATCACAAATTCAACTTTTTGGCTCAAAGAAACGAAAGTAAAAGTGTGAGACGCTCGCTAATTTTCAACTTTGTGTCGCAGGGCGAGGCGAAAAAAAAACTTTAAAAATGTTTGCCTCTTTTTATTTATTTTATATTACGTTGACGCTGACTTTGACATTATATTTTTTCTTTTTGCCTGTTCCCGCTGACTGACTTCCTTCCGCTTAGCTCATTAAACACACACAGCGTGCAAAAAAAAAAATAAATATATATAAATAAAAGCAGCGAGCAACTTTTTGCTTTTTACTTTTGGCCCTGTTGTTGTTTGTTGCTCTGTCTGCGGCAGACATAATTCTCTGGCAGTGTCTTTGGCATTTGTATTCCTGCTTTTCGCTGCTCTCCAACGAAATGTGAAATGTGTTTTTTTTTTTTGCAAGGGGGAGTTTTCTACCCCAAGATTTGTGAGTTTGTGGCTCGCATATAAGTCAGACACCCTCTGCGCATATTATTTATTTGCCGTGTTTATGCCGTGGCTGCATAATTTTATTTACTTGCTTAAAAAAGAATTAAAAGCGGTTTTTTGTTGGCGTTCTGCTTTTGCCTTTAATGCGCTAAATCGCTTTTATGTGCCTTGCCGGCAATTTGCTGTGCATTGCGCATACGCAGCGTGTGCTGCTGGCATTTTTATTTTATTTTTTCGCCTCCTTAAAGTGAACATTTTATTTATTTTATTTTTTTTTAAGGCAATTGTTGACATTACCATTTTGTTTTTATGATGCTGCGGTTTGGTTAATGCACGCATTTTAAGGTCATTATGCGTAGAATTTGGCAAATTGCGCTTGAATTTGTTGTACATGTGTGTCTTGTGGAATGTAGAAGTTGCTACTGTGAAGATGTATTTCTAAAAAAAATGGGCATGTGGATTTGGGTTATTAAACAGCACATCTTTGAATTCAATTTGGCTTGTCAAATGTTAAGCTGAAGTAAATTATGGCTATGATTGTATTATATTATATTAATAATGTGAATTAACTTATACTAATTTATACTTTTAACAATAAAAGTTGTTTATATATCATAATTTATTAATTATATTTCATACAAAATTAGTGGCTTATTATACCCTGAATTTACTTACTAACACATAATATGCATATGCATAATATTGATCAACTGCATAAATCTCATTAAGATCGGTTAAGAAACACTCAAATTGTGGTCAAAAATATATTCTCTTATTGATATCATTTCTATCAGCAGCCGAAAGCATTTTCTGTATGCATAAATATGCAAGCGCACGTGTGAGAAAGAGATGACATGATAATCAATGCGAGCGTCAATTTGTTTTGTTTGTATTCTGCAGAGCCCCGTTACCTACAATTGCGTGCACGTATGCATATATGTATGTATGTATATGCATGTGTTTCTAGCCAGCCAATTAGGGATCGTGCTTTTGAATATTCGTATGCATGCGTAAAATTATGTATGTATATATGTTTGTATATACATGCATGTGTTTCTAACCAGCCAATTAAAGATCTGTTCGTGCTTGTGAACAAAAATATATGCTCTATTTGATTTTTTTTTTACTCCTCATTGTTCTTCATTCTTCTACTTAGCCTGCTCATATCTGAGTGCAAAACTCTTTAAAGGGAAATGTGCCAATTAATTGAATAACTGTTTTCAGGGTAGATCGTAGTCGTGCTCATTCGACGCCATGTTTTTTTATTTGCCGATTTGTCAGAAATGCTTGTCATGATTGCGCATTTACGTCTGCATTACTTCAACTATTTGCAAAGTTTATTCGTTCTCTCCATTTATAGTGTTTAGCTGATCAAAAATCCACAACTGACAGTTGCACACAGCAACTACAAATAGACAGGCAAACAAACAGGCAGACGCACAAACACACAAACAGGCAGACGCACACACACACAAACAGGCAGACGCACACACACACACAGACATTGTTTTGCCCTTTCGCGTTTGTTTTGCTCTCGATTTGTTGTATCTCTGCTGCAGCTGCTGCTTCTCGTTCTGCCATTTTATTTTTGCACGTCTGTTTACCTGTCCGTGTTCATTGGCCACTTTAAGACAAAGGCTGAGTTGCTGCCGCCAGTTGCCAGTTGCCAATCGGCGGTGCAACGAAGCGGCAAATGCAACACCACGACACGACAGCAACAACAACAACAATGGTCACAACAACAATAGTCACAACATCAACTGAGGTTTAACTTGGATATCATTTCCGGCCAAATGCGTTCGCAACATGGCAGATAGCCTCGACTATGAGTGAGTGAAATAGATAGATAGCCAGAAATAGAATGGCAGACTTTGATAGCGAGAGACAAAGAACTGCTAGGCATAAGCAAGTTGCAACATATGCAACATATTTGTTGGGTTCATACACTCAAAATGAACACAGGCCATTGCATTCTGGGATTTTATGGGCTGCGTATTAAATCGATTTTGGTAAAAGCTTCAAATGTCTATAGCTCTGCATAAGCCCAGGAAGCAAAACAACGAATATGGTAATACAAAATTGAAAAATAATATATAAATATAATGAATTTTGTAAATTTATTTATTTTTTTTGTAAAAAGTTCAACTTTACTGCACAGCTATTAATATGAACCTTTTAAAAGTATTTCTAAGGATTTTTAAGAGAGCTTAAAACAGAAAAAGTAATTAAAAATAACTGCATATTTATTGCATATTTTGAGCAAAATTTTAAAACATTTCCTATATGAAATTTAAGTTCAAAACTTTTACAGATTTTAAGTGCTACTTAAATTTAATTTATGCCAAAATATAGCTCATGTCTTAATGAATATTTACTATTTAATTAAACGATGCATTTGCTGAGTGCACATTTACTCCATCAATTAATGCAGCACAATCTGCCCCTTTGCCACATTCTTCGATAAGTGCTGAAATTATCTGTTACATTTTTCAACTGCTTACAGAAAGACAGAGAAAGTGCAGAAAAAACACAAATTTGAATTGTAATTGCATTCGAAATTCCATGCTTAGACGGTGACAGGCATCGTCTGGGCCACTGAGTGGCAGCTAAAGTATCGTTAGCAACATTTTGTGGCAGCCTCGCATGTTGTAGCCAATAATCGTGCGCAACAACTGCAACTACAACTCCAACAATCCCTCAATCAGGCAGTCAGTCAGTCAGTCAATCAAATGGCAACCACTGAGTCTCAGCAATCAGCGAGTCATTTGTACAGTTTGCTCAGCAACTCACAAGTTTTGTGTCCGCCTGTCAAGTTGTCGTCTGCTCCATGCGAATTAGCGTTTCCTCGTTATTATGGGGCTAAGTTTGCAGCCAGCTCTGTCTGAGAAGGGGGTGGGGCGGGGGTGGGCGTGTTGCAGGTGTTGCCAAAACTGAACAACTGTGGTCGGGTCTGGTGTGAAATGAAGTGAACTAAACTGAACTGGCTTGGGCTGGATTTGGTTTGGTCTGGCTTGGTCTGGACTTGGCTTGGTCTGGCCAGTTGAGGTAGTCCTCCAACCAACTGCCTCTGCTACTTCAATGCACTTTTCTCTGATGATGACTCGTCAACAACGTCAACACCTACATAACTTGCAGTCAAAAAGTTTTGCGTGCTGGTGTGTGTGTGTGTGTGTGTGTGCGTGTGTGTGTACGAGAGTGCATACGTCAGCTACAAGTAGAATCTCACAATTCGTTTCGTTGATTTGTAAATACTCTAAATTTTCCAAAAAAAAAAAAGAAGTGTTTTCTTGGTCGAATGGGAAAAGGGAAACTTTTCCTTTAGCAACTAATTTATTTCGATTTATTGTATGAGCTCATCATATATGTACAGCTGGAACAGACGTTGATAACAATTTAATTTTACATTGGTAAAAATGAAATGTTTTGTTTGTCTATTATTGTAAATATTTAATATAATAATTGTAATAATTTATTGAGATGTTTTGTTTGTTCATTTCAAATTTTCAATTTCATTACAAATTTATAAATAATGCAGTTAAAATATTGTATTATCAACTGCCCTAACTATAATTATTTGCATTGATTTATTTAATTTACTTTGAGGCTGCTCAAAACCTTTCACAGCGATATCTTTGTTCAAAATAATCAGATTTTTAAAAATTATAAAATTATGTCTTATTGTCAGAGCCTGAGCTCCAAATTAATGCCACATATAAAGTTGAAAACGCGATCCAAGCTTGATTATTATGTTAAGATTATGCCCCAAAAAAATGCAGATCTTAGCATTTTTATAAAGATTTGGTTTTTGAAAATCGGACAAAATTTGACGGCTTAGTAAAGTTTTTTTTTTTACTGTTTTTATTACTAAGCTGTCAAATGTGGTACGAAAACAAAATCTTTTTAAACATGCTTTGAACTGCAAAGTAATTAAAAGTTAAAAACGCAAATCGTGTTTCAATTGTGCACTCAAAAATAGCTCTTTTTTTTGGGAGATATCAAAACTTTGTATAACTTTGCCTTTACATTTTGGTTATCATATTTACATCACTAGTATTATAATAGTTGTAGTCTAGTTGAGCTGCTTAATCAATTTGCTCCGTAAACTATACCCTTTATCAGTGCATTTATGCCGAGTCATTTGGCAGTTGCACGAGTCCTGCGTGCGTTGCTTGCCTTCCTGCTCCGCTGCCTGCCTCGCTGCCTGCTGCCTGCCGCTTGTTGTCTGCCTGTCTGCTGTGTAGAATTGTTGCCCATAGTAATTGTTGTTGTAAGCAATTTCCGTTGCAGCATTTTAGGCAGCAGGCTGGCACATTCCAGGCTGGCCTTGTCGCCGCCGCCGACCAACTCCAATGAGAGAGACTCCTGCCGAAAACTGGGCTAATTGCCTTGGAGTTTGTGCATTTTTAATTGAAAATCAATAAGCCTGAAGTGCCGTCCCAACCAGTTTAAATGTGTGTGTTGTGTGTGTGTGTGTGTTTGTTGTCTATGTTGTGTTTTGGATTTTGCTTGACTTGGCAGCGCCATTGACAAATGGGCCAGCAGGCGCAGCTTTAAATCGCAAAAATCCATTGCCTACTTTTGAGCGCCTCTCAAACTTTTTAAATACTTTAAAACTCACCTGCTGCAATTTGCAGTATAAATTTATTAAAAAAAAAAAATATATTAAAACTGAAACCAAACTCAACTTTTTTAATAGCTTTGTTGCAATTTTTCTAGCTTGGAAGAAATGGCTTACAGCTTTTCCCAGCCAGCTCAAAGAATGTTTTAATTAAATCAAAAAAGGCAGCCAAAATGAAAAACCTTCGAGCCAAAGCCAAAGCTAAAGCTAAAAGCTAAAACTGGCTGCTGCAGTTTTTGCCATCATTTTGTTTTTTTTTTTTACTTTTGGCTCACGTGAAAACTTTGCGCGCACAAAATTCATTAAAAATTTAATTTTCGCTCAACAAGTTTAAAATATGCAGCTAAAGCCTGACCAGCCAGATAATGTTCATGTATATATATATATATATATAGACTGAAGAATGCACTTTTGCTAATAAGCAGCTGGCTGCTGCTGCTGATGTTGCCTTTTTCTTGCTGCATATCAAATGTTAAAGTTGCCGCCGTGCAACACCTTTGGGCGCATTTTTGCACGGATTTATAGGAGTTAAAGTTTTTTGGCTAAGGCGGCGAGCGACTGCGAAAATTGGCAGTTAGAGTTCCCCCACGATCCTGGTTTCTGTGTCAATGTATGCCAAGAGTTTCTTGGCGAACAGGCCAAGCATCGCTGCGCAGCAGAGTATGTTGATATACCCTGTAATTTTCTGATTTAGTACAGGGCATGCAAATTTTTATAGAATACAGCGAATTGACAGCTGAAAATTCATTCTTAAAATTAAAAATAGATTCTTTTACTTAAAGTTAATTAAAAGTAAACAGATTCTATAATTAAACATAAAAATAAACGAAAAGGTAAATATCGCAAAGCAGGAATTCAAAATTTAAGAATCTCCAATCAGAGAATAATTTTTGACATAAAATTTGGAGTTTAAATTGAAGACATATAATAGATTTTCCCTTCAGAATTTATTCGATTAATTTCAAACTTATGCAACAATTACTGAACAATATTTTCGAGCAACTATTTTGGTGTCGTTTTTTTTAATATTAAATCGCATGCTAAACCAAGCAATTTTTTTGAATTTATATATATTTTATATATCGTTTCAAAATTCGTTTCTTTTCGCTACAATGCATTTATCTGACGTTATTGATGATATGGTCTAAAGGATTGTTATTATGTTTAACTATAGATAACAATATGCTCTATATTTATCGTATATTTATAGCTGTTTGCAAACAAAATATTGGCTTAGACGCTATTCGCAAACAAATCGGCGCATTCGCATCAGTTTTGGCAGAATTTTGAACAAAATTTGGATTACCTCACCCAATTCGCAGAGGTAACAATTTTCAAAGAAATACAAAAATTGTTATTCTTTTCTTGTTAATTTTTAGACTGATTTGAATTTGACAGAATTTTAGATTTGAGATTTTTGTATTAAAAAAGAGCAAATAATAAAATATGAAAATGAACTAAAGAATTTTTTCAGATAATGCAAATTTAAAAAATATAATATAAAATAAATAAAAGTGCAGTTTGCATTATAATTATTATTTTTTACTTAACAATTTTTAAAAGTTTAGTTCATATTTGAGCTAATTTCTATATTTATTATTATTAGTTATTTTTGTGTATATTTTTTATAGGATAGCTGATTACTGAGCTGCTCAGCAGCTGCAACACTTATCTGCCGCTTGTTGTCGTTGTTGGCGATGCGCAGCGAGGCATGCATACGGTTTACATTAGGCTAAGTAGCACATAGCAAGAGCCCAACCCCTCAGCACGCAACAAGCCAACCAACCCCCCACCACACCCTCTCAACCACAACCACAATCAGCAGCAACTGAGCAAACCCCGAACACCTACCTAGGGAGACAGGCAACGCTGACGCTGCTGCTGTGTGTGTGTAGTGTGTTGTGTGTGTGTGTGTGACGTGTGTGTGTGTGTTGTGCTTTGGCATAACGCGTTGATAAGCTAAAAGGCTAAGGGGCTGCTGCTGCCACACATGCATGCAGCGCACACTTTAGGCCCGCTCTGGGGAGCTAACAAAATGAAGGTAGATTTCTCTCTGTGCATAAAAAGCCAAAAGCAAATTTACACAAAAACAAAAAAAATGAACTTTCCAAAAAGCCAAAACAACGCTGATAAGCGACCGACTCGCTTGGCCCCTGCCCAAACCACAAAAAAAAAACAAGCACACACTTAACATATTCTATTTTGGGGGTTGCTACTATCACACACACACACCCCTCTGCCCAACTCACACACACACAAAAAACCCCCCAAAAAGGGGTGTTGTCTATAAAAATTTATGTCTAACCGGGCAAATGCCGCAGCTCTTGGTTTAATGGTGTGAATTATATTAAGCGAAGCTGCCAACAACGCACACACACACGCACACACATGCCTGGTTGTGCGTGTGGGTGTGTGGCAGTCGAGACAGCTGCGTTATGGGGCATGGTTTGACTTGGGGGCAAGCGCCGCTTGATGTGCCAACCCCAACACTACTGAACAGCTCTTGTGTCCGTGTGTGTGTGTGTGTATGTGTGTATGCATGTGTGTGTGTGTATGTGTGTGTGTGTATATGTGTGTGTGTGCTTCGCTGATTTGTTTTTATCGCAGCTCCCGGGAGGCATCAATTATGCTGCTCTTGCTTATTTTTTGTTTGGCTTTTTTTCTGCAGTTTTTGTTGTTGTTGTTGTTGTTGCTGCCGCTGAACAGCAGCGTTTAATGGAAAATAACAGCTCCACTTTGTACCCTTTTACGAGGAGGTCCTTAAAACTCTAGCAGTGTGTTTTTAATGGCAAAAGCAAGATAAAGATAGTGTTGTGTTTCCACTCATGTAATCTACTTAAGAGTGATCTAAATTTCCAGAAATTATCATAATCGCAGAAAATTAAAATAATAATATTTTTATTGCAAGTTAAATTTTCTTGCTACGTTTTGCAGTATTTCTCTAATTTTTGTATTCTCTTGCTAATAGTAAAAATATTAATGAATGAAAATTATAACAAGAAGATTTTTGAAATTTTATTTCTATTTTTATTGCAACTTAAACTTTTTTGCGATGTTTGGCAGTACTCCTCAAATTAAATTAATCACTTTCTAATAATGAAAAAAAAATAAATGAATAAAACTTTTTCCAAAAAGAAAATTTTTGAAAGGAATAATAAATTATTGAAAAGTATACCTCATAAAAAGTATAAAACAATAATAATAATATAAATAAATAAATTTAACTCAAATTATAAGACAAAAACAGTTATCAGAAGAACAAAACAACAAAACATATTTATGTTTATATTATTATTATTATAATATATTTTAAAGAATTTTAAAATAGCTTTACCACGTTTTATAGTCAAATATTTATATTCACAAAAACTAGCTTGCTGGATTGTCTGCTCTTCTGCTCAATAATTGCAGCAGTTCTTAAAAAAAATACTTCTTTTAATTAAATAAAAAAAATATTTATAGTAATTATAACTTTTAAAATAATAATTTATCTTTCTACGTTGACTTGTTTCTTTACATAAGATTAACCCAGTTTTCCTGTACAACATCTCCGCTGCATTAGTAGAGAGATTTTGATCTATTCGCGCGCTGCAAGCGGCAGCAGCCGCCCATTTGTCGCGTTGCATGCAACATACACATAAGCGAGTCAAGTGCGTGGCAAGTTCCCTAATTACGCAAGTGCGAGAGGTTCTCTCTTGACACATATATGTGCATAAATATATATTTATATATATAAATACTTTTATTTTGTTGTTGCCGCACAGAGCCAAGCAGTGGCCGCATTGAAAAGTAAAACTCAAACATGGTTACATAGAAAAGTGTTTGGGGGGGGGGGGGAGGGGAAAAGGGTGCATTATATGGCAGATAGCGTATAACCACTTCTAGCCACATTTTATGTTATCTCCTCCAACGCTAAGCCAAAATCCACAAGCCAGCAAATTTCAACACATATTGCAGCTCAAATTACTCTCTCAGTTTCTCTCCATAGAAATTACTTGGCCTGTTTTATTTGTATTATATATATATGTGTCTGTGTGTGTGTGTGTATATGTGTGTGTGTGTGTGTGTGTGCGGCATCATTTTGTAGGGGGAAGCCCCGTTGCACAACTCTAAAGTATGCAGCGCTTTAATTACATTTTACACGCAAAGAGCATAAAGAATATAAAAATTATTTGAGGTTTTCAAAAAAAAAAAAAGAAAACTAAAAAGTTTGCTTTTCATAAACCGAAATGAAAAAGAAACCCTTTCAAATGCATTTAGGCATGGCAACTTTTACTGTGTGTGTATACAGTGTGTGTGTGTGTGCGAGTGTGTGTGTGTATTTGTGTTGTGCCAGCTAACCCAAATAAACCGCTAAAAGTGTTAATTAAACAAGTTATACTTTTTTTTTGTTGGCAATATGAGAAAATGAGTTTTCAGAGTTTTATTAACTGATTTTAGAATTTGGAGAGGTGTGCACAAAATTAAAAGTGCAAACAATATGCAAAGTATTAAGTAATTAGTAAAGTCAACTTTTGTTTAAACACGCATTAAATATATTATTGATATTATAAAATTATCAATATAAATATTGAATTTATATCGAACAAATGTGACTGAAAATAAAGAAAGACAAGCAAAAAGCCAGTGAGAATGCTATAGTCGAGTGAGCTCGCCTGTAGCCAAATTTATCTTTTTTTTTCTTTATTTTATTTAATAATGTAAATTAAATTTTGAATATTAATTTTAAATTTATAATGAACCTCTTTTAATGTAACTGAATTAAGCATTAAATATTAAATTAAAAAAAAACAAGCTTAAAAGAAGTAAGAAAATTGTAGTCGAGTGAGCTCGCCTATAGCAAAATTGATACATTTTGTTTTTTATTTGTGTTTTGTTTATTTTATTTAATGATATTATAAAATATTAAATATTAGTATTAAATTTAAATCGAACTTATTTAAATATGACTGAATAAAGATTCAATATTTTATGAAAAACAAGCAAAAAACAAGTAACAATTATGAAGTCGAGTGAGCTCGCCTATTGCTAGATTGATATTTCTTTTTTTTATAAATCAAACTATCATTAAACAGTATCTCAACTTTATAAAAATCATGATTTGTTCTATTCTGGTTATTTAAGTATTTTTCTCTGTTTAACTTGATGAGTTCAACCTGCAATACTCATGAAGAGTGTTTACAGAATAGCTTACGGCAATCATTTGCTGCTATACTTCACTTGAAAGTCTGGTCAATTAATGCAACAGTGGCAGCTAAACTAATCATGGAGTTGCATTTAATGAGAATGCACAAGGAGAATCAAGAATGGCTTAAATGCTCTGCTGCACTGCAGCAATCGTAATCAACAGGCTCAAACAAGCAGCCAGCAAACGACTCCCTGAAACAAGCAACAACAATAATAACAACAAAAAAAAAAGAACAACAACAATAAAAAGCATAATTACAACTACACACGCACACACACACACACACACACATATATAGAAAGTGCAGCCGCAACAACAATTAAAACAACTGAGTTGCCACATTTGAAGTGAACTTTGCCAAGAAAGAAGAAGCAAACATACAATGACAATGACAAGGGGGGGAGTGCGGTGGAGCAGTACTTGTAATCATAATCATGTGCTTCCTACGTTTTGTTAATTGTTGTGTGTGTGTGGAGGGGAGGGGTGGAGGGTGGAGGGTGTCCTCTTTATTTTGCTATTCATTGTTGGACAGCAGGAGCAAAGCAAGGACATGCATTCAATTTGGCAAAAATTCACTTTGTCTGTGTGTGTGTGTGTGTGTGTGTGTGTGTGTGTGTGTGTGTGTGTGTGTGTGTGTGTGTGTGTGTTTGTGTGTTTGTGTGTGTGTGTGTGCGTCTGTGTGTAATTTTGTTGTGTGTAGCTTTTATTGTTGCTTTCCATTCTTTGTTTCCTCATCATTATCATCAGCTGTGTGTGTGTGTGTGTGTGTGTGTGTGTGTGTGTGTGTGTACTTCGTCCTTGGTGGCATTTTCATTGTTGTGCGCTGCTGCTGCACTTGATGCCTTTTAATTGTTTGCCCGCTCGTCATAATCATAATTTTTAATGATGCTGCCAACAGAATAAAGACACTATGCACATAAAAATAAACAGAGGCAGACAAAGAGAGAAAGAGAGAGAGTGAGAGAGAGAGAAAGGATGTGGCAGTCCTAGATCAGGTGGACATCAATGAAACTAATTTGCAAAGGCTTCCTCTGCGCTCTGGGAAATATTTTATCACAGCTGCAGCCTCTAAACACAGACGACAATTAAAATGACCATAAAAGTGGCCCGGCAAAAAGGACCAAAATACGGCAAACAAAAGACATTTCACTGGGGTTTCCTCCCCCACCACCCACACCCCACCCCCACTCTCTCTCTCTGTTACATAAATTGTGTGTGGCACCAAATTAGGCATCTGAAGACAGTTGAATTTTGTCTGTTTGTCTGTTTTGTCTGCTTTTCTCATGTGTTTTTTGGCCTTCCTCGAAATGTAACAATTAAAATTTTCCAGCCTTTTCTCTTGGCTGTCATTTTGTGGCCCTGCCAATTGCAACATTTTCCATTGCATTGTCGCCTCAAGCGTTACAAGCTATTTAAATGTACATTTCTAGCTGCCACATTTTTTCTCTCTTTCGCTCTGATTTTGTTGTTTAAATTTCAGCCATAAAAACTGAATATTTTATTTGATTGTTTTGCATTGGCATCTCGCCTGCAAATATTGAGCTAAAATGTATTTAAATGCTTAAAAGTTGTTGCAAAGACATGTAAAATGCACATCAAAATTGAATTTTGAGCGTTATAAAATAAATATTAAATTAAATCTATTAAATTTTAATACAAATTGGAGCAGCTTATTTAGATTATTTAAGACTTCAACCGATAAAATTCAGTTTTAAAGATTTGAACAATTTTCACAATATTACTTTACAGTCGCCAGTTTAAACAAATTCATATTTTTATATTTGTGCATATTGCAATTTTTGCGGCATATTTAAATTATTTCATGCGGCTGACATATATATTTTTTCTCTCACATATCCTTGCGGCACATTATGAAAACAACACGTGTGGCCGCCAAAATGCAAATTATACAAACAAAAAAAAATATACATTTGACAAAATTAAAAAGTAAAATTTGTACAAGAAGGCGGTGGTAAACAAAAATTCAATGGTGTTGCGAGTCGCCCCAAAAAGCCGACAAACAGCAGCAACGCAAAATGCTGGCGGCTTTCAAATGTTTTTCTGCGAATCTCTCTTTTTTTTCACAGTTGTTTTTGGTGTTGCCAGTGGCAAGAGCTGCCTTGTCAAAGAGAGTGGAAATTGTGTCAGATGAGGCATGCAGTGAGTTGAATAAGATGAAGCCAAGCCAGCAACATACAACATACAACATGCTACATGCTACATGCTACATCATTAACTAAACGACAGTTTAAGCATTTGAGCAGAGCTAAGAAAAGCCAAGCAGGAAAAAGGAAAATGCTACTCGTTGTTGTTGTTGTTGTTGTTGTTGTGGTTGCTACTCAAAAATTAGGCAATGTCGTTGCCAGCCATTGCCGGAAATGTGGCATCATAACATTAACCAACATATACTTGCAACACAAGTTTTTTGTTGTTGCCCAACACAACAGAGCCTGTTGATAGTCTCCGAGACACACACACAACACACACACACACACAGTGCGTCTAATGAAGCGGCAATGAATGAAGAGAGAGGGGGGAGGAAAAGCAGTCAGCAGACAGAGGATAAAAAGCCACAAAAGAATTTTCACAACAACGCGATGAGGTGGCAGCTGAGGCAGCCGTGGCAGCTGAGGGGGTGGCCAACTTTTTATGTTCGGGGCAGTGCCTTCAATTTGCATATGAGCAACATTTTTGCGGTACTTCATCAAGTTTTTGAGCTGCTTGCTGCTTGCTGAGGGGAGAGCAGCGCAGGACTTTATGACAGCAAAAATTAATGAGCAGCTGATTGGGTTAGTTCCTCGTCCTGCTCTCCGAAGCTCTTTGAATATTCAATGCGAAATGCGAACATTTTCTGCAAGTAACGCATATAAATATATAAAGAGAAAGAGAGATGTAGAGGAGGGGCAGAAGAGAGAGAGAGAGAAAGAGAGAGATATTAAAAAGTAAATGACTTAAAAAAAAGGCAACGCATGGCCCAAAAAAATCATTAAAAGCATTTATTAAAACAGGCTTTTCTGGCAAATCACTGTCAGTCATCAATATTTGCTTAGTTTCGTAAATCTTTTTAAGATCTTAAAAATGGTTGTCAGCATATAAAAGAAATTTAAAAAGTTCTTTGGCATAAATCATAAAGCTGAAATAAATCTAAATAATAATTTTGGAAAACTCCATGTTAGTTTGAAGTTTTATAATTCTTCATTTAAAGGTATTTTAAAGTACTTAAAAAATCATCAAAGGAGATATTAAAACAGGCTCAATAATATTTGCTTAGCTTTGTAAACCTTTTCCATTTAATATCTTCAAAATTGTTGACTAATTTTAAAATAAATTTGAAATTAAAGCTGTGAAATAAATCTACAAGTTTGAAGTTTTACATTTCTCTATTTAAAAGTGTTTTATTGTACCCCAAAAATCATTTAAAGGAGTTATTATAAAATGCTTGGAAAATCCATCAGTCATCAAAATTTGCTTAGCTTCGTAAAACTGTTGCTTTTAATATCTTCTAAAATGTTGTCAGCATAAATCATAAAGCGGAAATAAATCTAAACAATAATTTCATGAGAATTTTTTGAGAATTCGAAGACAGATTTGAAGTCTTATAATTCTCCATTTAAAAGTTTTTTATGGTACCCAAAAAACCATTAAAAGCTGTTCCTAAAAAAAAACTTAGCTTAGCTTTTTAAAACTTTTACTTTTTATAACTTTAGCTTTTTTTTAATAGAAATTTTAACAGTTCTTTGGCATAAATTATAAAGCTGGAAAATATATAAACAATAATTTCATGGGAACTTTATGGTATTATAATTGTCCATTTAAAAGTCTCTTATTGTAACCCAATTTTTCAAGATACGAAAAACTTCTCATTTTAAAAGTGTTTTATTATCTTTTTGAAATGCAAAATTCTGTAAAGTTCTTAAAAATGCGCTTCTGAAGACCACAAACAGTCTTAGCTTGGCCAAAACTGAACTCATTTGCTGCCCAGAAGTACATAAATTTTGAACACAAATTAAAACTGAAGAATAAAAAAAAAAATGCAAAATGAAAAACTCATTTTGTGTGTAGAAAGTCTGTGAAAGTCTTTGAAAAGTTGCAAGTCTAGCAAAAAAAAAAAAAGCACTTGCAACAAAAGGGCGGCAAACATTGTGTCGTAAATCTTGGGCCAAAACTTTTACAAAACCTGCTTTTATCTATTAAAATTGAATTGTGAGAATATTTTATGCGTATTTTCAATGGCAATCATAATAATAATAAGGGTCAAAATTTTGAGGCTGATTTGCATTTAGCTGTGCAGCTTTAGCTGCCTCACTTCAAGCTGTTGCTATGCCACACACACACTTGGCAATTATTCAGTTGTCTAGACAAAAAGCAGCATTCCGAGAAATGTCGGACTTTGTCCGCCGTGCCCCGGAGCACCTGCGGCTGCTATCACCTGTCACATAAATAGTGCTAGTTGAATTATTAAAGCGCCGGCGAAAACAACTTTAGACAGCGGGCTAGACAAAGACCACACGACCACCTTCCTCCCCCTCCCTCACTCCCTCTCTCTCCCTCCACTCATGCTCTTTTTTAAGATGCTTAAAAGCGCCGCCGTCTGGCGCTTGAATCCTTGCGATCCTTGCTGTGGCCCGTCGTCTAGCGGCGCGCACAAGTATAAAAAACTTTTCATTTGGCTTGTGGCTGCTGCGCTGAAAGTAATAAAAAGCGTTGGGGGCACCGTTATAATAAGCGACGGCGATGGCGACGGCGACTGCTGCTGCTGCTGCTGCTGCGACGAGTGCGACGACTGCGGCTGTTGCCGCAAAAAGCGCAGTGCTTGCTTGTTGTCGCTGTTGTTGTTGTCATTGTGGCACATAAGTGGCACCTGTGACCAAAACCGCATAGCAGCATGGAGTCACACACACACACACGCACACACACACAGCAGTCGCGTCTGGAGCGCATTTTGTAACACGCTTTTAGGCGAGGCGCGCATAAAAAATGTCTGCTAGCAAAGTTTACAAAATACCCAGCAAAATGCTGCTTAATGACAGGGTATATGCGACTCATAATAATATTATTTCTCTAGCAAAAATCACATCAATTTATCCAATTTATATTGTGCTGCTTTCTTAAGTTGTTTTTGTCTATAAACAACAACTGTTTCCGCTTAATTATATATGAAAATGGTTTTTGTTTAATTAACCTGCAAATTGGCATCAAAGCACATATGAAAAGTGTAAGAAAAATAATGGAAAGTGCATTATTCTTATGCGAATTTGAACTCAATTTTATAACAATTAACCAAGTCAAATGTGCAATTAATTGTTTAACTTTGATAAACATTTAATGTTTGGTATTCGAGAATTTCAATTCAAAAACCAAACTGCAAAATTTACTGCTTGAAATTCAGTAGAGTAAATGCAAATTTAGCATTTTCATTTTTTTTTTAAATTAATGCAAAGGAATATAGAAAAAGTATTTCTACTAATTTTTCAACTTAAGCAGAATCTTTACTTTATATACCTTTCCTGGAATTGACTGACGGATTTGGTTTAACATCCTGTTAATAATAAAATTGAGATTCTAATGAATTATCATTTTTTAATGTATTAAATTATTTTTCTCAACTTCTGAACAATCTCTTATGCCTTTTATCAATAGTTTAACTAATTTATTTTTAAGGTAATTGTGTGAATTTTACAAAATAAAAATTTAAATTTTGACCAAAAAGTCATAGCTGTTAAAGATCTCTGCAATTTTAAGTACTTTAAGGAAATGAAAAATAAAAAATGCTTCCTTGAGTTAGATGATATTTGATCTTGACTAAAAAGAAATAGCTTTTAAAGGCGTCTACAATTTTGAGCATAATATGGAAATTTGAATTAAAAAATACGGCTTTAAACTAGATGATGAAAGTCATAGCTTTAAAAGGCTTCTAAAGTTTTGAGCATGTCATAAAAATTCAAATTATTAAACAATATTTTCAAACTGATTCAATGCATAATTGTTCTAATAATCAATTCTACGGAAAATATCAAGAGGAACTTCTTAATTGATTAATTAGGCGAAAAGCAAACTGAACAATATATATTAAATGTTGAATAACTTTTACTGAGTATCTCTTAGTGAATTCCATCATTTAGCAGATTAATTACTGAGTATCTTGTAGTCGCCATATACAACATTTCCTTAGCCAGGCTTATAAAATATAATTCGACAGGCGACGGCGTTAAGCAAATGGCAAATACTCGGCATATTCACAAGGCAAACAAACGCAGAGAGGAAAAACCGAGAAACGAGCAAATGCAACAAACAAAAATGTTGTTTAAACAAAGTTAAAACGAGCTGCTGTGCAACAAAAGAAAGAAACAACAACAAAAACAAACAACAACAAAAAACAACAACAACAAATAAAGCAAATTTGACGCTGGCTGTTGGAGAAAAGTTATGGACTTGTTTTGGGTTAAGAGGCGTTTAAATGGCGGCTTCTACACAACCAAAATACAAGCACATAATTTCACTTGTAACTCACCTCAGTTGAGCACACACCCCACTCCCCTCCACGTCCCTACTCCCCCCTTATGCTGCAGCAATTTGCCAGCCATTTTATTTGCGGTTATTACACATTAAGTGTGGTAGAGGGAAAAGGGGCGCCTCTAATTGTTGTTGCTGCTAAAGTTGAAAATTGTTTTTTTTTTTCTTTTTTTTTTTGGTATAATCAGCAACTGCTATTTTTTTTGCTGCTCGTTGACCATTTTAATTACACAGAAATTATTCAAGTTGTGCATTTTTTGAACCCCCCAACAAAAAAATAACTGCATTTTCACCCGCTTTAATCTAACTCTTTGTGTTTTTGTGCATTTTTCTCTTTTGTTAATAATTAATTACACATTTTGCTTTTCTTATTGTTATAAAATTAAGTTTAAATTCGCATAAGACTAATGCATTTTTCATTATTTTTGTTACTCTTTTCATATGTGCTCCGATGCCAAATTTGTAGGTAAGTTAAACAAAAACAATTTTCATATATAATTAAGCGGAAACAGTTTTTGTTTATAAACAAAAGCAACTTCAGAAATCAGCACAATAAAAAATTGGGTTAATTCTTAATTGATGTGATTTGTGCACTTTTTGTCAGAGAAATATACAACAAACACATTGATAATGTTTACGAAGTGACAGTTATAGGCAGATATAATATTTTATATATAATATAATATATATATATAATATATATATATATAATATATATATATATAATATATATATATATAATATATATATATATAATATACTTGATCGGCATAAACAGAGAAGTCGATAAAGCCAAGCAACTCAGCTTGTCTGTAGAATTTAGTCGATCTCAGTTACCGCAGGGACTTGGAATATAAAGTTTGTCATATTATATTATAGAAATATTATCGATAGGTGTCCCCAATATATATCGAACATAAATCATTATCCAAATGCAATAATAATCACAATTCTTAACTTAATACTTGCTAATAGAGAAAGATATAAATAATAAATAAGTCAATATGATTCAGATATTCATTTATTTAATGGTAAAGTATACAGCAATAAGCTGGATCATTTGCTATATAAGATTTATAGGCAAAAACTTGAATACACCTGGTGTTCATTTTGTCGAGCTCTTTCGACTACAACATTCTTTTTTAAGTTAGTTCTATGATTTTTTCTGATTTGCAAGCCAAGCGTTTAAGCAATTTGTGTATCTCTGACTGTTACACTCCCTTTCTCTCTCTCTGTCTCCCTGTCTCTGCATCTGTCTATCTCTCTCTATATCCATCTCTCTATCTCTTTTCACTCCATCTCTCAATTTCTGGAATTCTGTGTTTCTTTTTCTGTCTCTGTTTATATCCCTTTCACTCACTCTTTCTCTGTCTCTTTTACACTCTCTTGATCTCCCGCTATACCTTTATCTCTCTTTCTTATTCGTGTCTCTTTTTTCATTTACTCCCTCTGCCTGTTTGTAAATAATTTTCTATTTAAGATTTCAAAAAGTTTCGACTGCTGCTTTATTTCATTTAATCTACTCAAAGTTTCACTTTATTTTTAGTCTCAATGCTTCAACTTTTGCTCATATTTACCACGCACAACTTTACTTGCCACACATCCTTGCTGCGACTCCACTCAGGGGACACACACACACACACTGAGAGAGACACAAAGAGTCGTAGAAAACTCCAAGAAAATTGCTGCCAAGATGACACAATTTCGGCTGACACATTTCAAGACCTCCCCTTTAACTTACCCATTTTCCCCTCCATTTGCACCTACTTACATACATATATATATATATATATATTTATATGTATATATCTATATATATATATTTGTATAAAAAAAGTGCCATGTCGTCTGCCAATACAATAAATATTTAATGTACATGTTATTACATCAATAAGTGTGTCACTCACACAAACACACACTCACACACACGTACACACACACACACACACACAATGTGTGTGAGATTCAGATATTGTGGGAAAGCTTTTATCGTTCACCTTGTTGCCAGTTTTTTACCATTACTTTTCGTAGCCGGCAGCGCTCGCGGGGCGTATACGTAATATTGTAATAAAAATATGTGTGCGACATAGTTAAAGAATGGCCAAGACAAAAGAGAGTTGATCGACCAAGCAGATACCCCTTAAATTGCTAATCAGTAGCAAATTAAAACTGTAGCTAAATATATGCACAAAAAAGGCTACAACAAAACGATAAATTTAACTTTGAATAAATTTTGTACAATTAACATGCCCACTTCTTACAAATTAATATTTACAGGGTATGCCAACAACAGAGGCAGCAGTAAAAGTAAAATTGATACAACGAATTGAAATGTCGCCTCATAGATTGTTGCATAAATTGTGGCAGCTAGAATTGTAGTCGATATTAAATTTGATAAATCGCATGTAAAAGTGAGCAAAACAAATTCCATAAACACATCAAAAATAAATGTGTGTATTTAGTCAGGTGTGTGTGTGTGTGTTTGTTTGTGTGTGTGTTAGTCAAGGGAAATAAAAAGTTTGTTTTATTCATGCAAAGAGGTTTTCACTTTGGCAAACGGGTTAAGCAAACGTAAAAAATACAAATATGTATTTTTAATACAAATACATATAAATGGGTCATTTTTTTATGCATTAGTCAACAATTGAATAAATAAAATAATCATGAATAATAGCATTTGAGTGACTACTCGACTAAGAGATACCCTGCAGACAGCTATTAAATTGCTGATGAAAAAACTTGTTGCTCAATTAATTTGTGTTTGTTAGTCAAAAATTTGACTGCTTAGCTTAGATCTTAGCATAAACGACTTGTATCGATATATCGTTATCGATAACAAGATCTTGACAAGTTATGTTTCAAAGTGAAGTCATTTGATCTTATTAAGAGTTGAAACTACCCTTTTATCCACTTGCATTGAAATAGATTTATATCGTTGTATTGTTATTGTTATCGATAACATGAAATAAACTTGATTTAAGATTTTATGTTATTCCCAAACTGTTTACAAATTCTTTCTTCTACACAAGTTTAAAAAGAGCTTTTTATCCGTTTGCATTCAATTCGATTTGTATCGATGTCTCGTTATCTTTATCGATAAAATAAAATTTACTTGATATTCAGAACTTTTGTTCCAAAACATAGTATTTTTATTTTATAACCTTAAGGTCGACTTGACTTTTGATACTGATCAATAATATATATTCGATATTTCGTTATCGATAACATGCAATTAACTTGATGTTGAACACTTTTATGTTTCAAAATGAAGACTTTTATCTTATTAACTCTAACATTGACTAGGCTTTTATTACTGATCAAGAAAAACCATTTCTGCTTTGGCCCAAGTTCAAAATACCCTTTTGGCCCATTTGCATTGACTTTGGTTAATAAAAACAAACCAAAATCCTACCAAAATAAAATAAGCTGGCCAACAATTTATCTGTTGATTGTAGTTTGGTATTGGAAGTTGAAATGGTAAATTGTAAATGGTAAATTGTTTTTGGTGTATTCGCGTCGTTTGATGCTTTCGCATGTCAATCGCATTTGAGCCAACATAATGCCACAGGATGCCGCACGACACACAACAGCGAGAGGAAAGGAGTTGGAGGCGACACCACCGTCTGCGTGTCAAAAATCGCTGGATATTTTAAATTGTGCTTCTCGTTCAATTTTTTGCATTGAATTTTTCATGGTTTCCATTTGGAAAGTTTTTTTTTTTTCAGTTTTTTATGGCAACCAAAAAAATATAAAATAAAAAAAATAAATTATGCTGTGCATCAACAATATTTTTTCGTAATTAAAAAAGGCTTGTAAATAGATTGAGTGACAGACGCAGAGGGCAAACACCAGGGGCGTGGTAGGGGTTAGTTTGTAGTGTGGCAGAGGGGTGGGGCCTGCGGCATGTCGAAACATTTGATATTAAAATTTTCATATGCATTTGACATGTTCAAACAATAAATTCGCTGTGTGTTTTTGTGTGTGTATATGTTTGTGTCTGTGTGTGTGTGGGGGGGGGGGGGGGGGGGGTTTGTGTGTGTCAGTCTTTATCTGAATTGTCAATGAGTGTTGTGAGTTTGCAAAAATATTATTTAATATCATATCAGCTATCAGCAAAGGATATTTTTATATTATAAAATATTAGTTTATTACGCAAAGAAGTCTGATTTCTTTGACCCATAAAGTATATATATAAGTATAAGTATATATATATATAAATATATATATATATACTTGATCAGACATGCGAATCGATATAAACAAATTCGTCTGTTAAACAGCTTTAATAAAAATCAATTTATATATTTTAAAGCTCAAAGAAACTTTGATTATTTCCATATATTTGCTGCAGTTAGTTAGTGTGTATAAAACTTTATATTTAACCAATATATCCAAACCGAATTTTAACCAGTTATGATAATTATTATGCTCCTCACTTAAGAAAGTCATCCAAATCGGTCTACTATTATTTTATATAGTTTTTATATGAACAATCTGTCGATTATTTTTAATTGATACTTTATTGATATTTAAAAGTCGCCAGATTGCATTTAGTCAGCAAAGCTATTTAATCTTAAAAGTACCTCCAATTTTAATGGAGTTGTCTCTTATTTTTTATTATTTATATTTTTATTTAATTATCGATTATTTATCGATATATTTCATAAATTTATGGTACACCCTTATTAATTGCCTTGAATTCGACAGCAGATTAAGTAATAATGAGTGTTATTTTGTTTGTTTTGTACTCAATTAAATATTGGGCTACTTAACTTGGGTTTTTTCTTATTACTAATGATAATTTCCTTATTCTAATTTTCTTACTGCTTTGACATGGTGGTTTCCCCTAACTTTTTACGTGTATTCCTCAGTACTTAAAGCAATTCAGTCAATAATCCGCTGATAATTGAACCCTCACAAAGCATTTAATACTCTTGCAACGATTGCTTATTTCCTTGAATTGATTAGAAATTTGATAACCAATTATGCCAATCAATGATTAATAATCAATGCACAAGCTTTCGAAATGTAAGGCATGCCGTTTTCCTTTCCCACTGCCCAGGAGAGTTACAAAAGTTACGCAAAGGCACAATTAAAATGACGCATGCCCCAAAACGTGGAACGCTTAAAGCAGACACAAAATCCGCAGACACAGATTGATATATATATATATATAATAAGTGAGTATAAAGTTGGTGAGAGGGGGAGGGAGAGACTTATGCAGAAATTTGCCACGCACACAATTAAAAACACAAGCAAAGTCATTAAAAATTTAAGCAGCTTTTAGGCTTACACACGAGACACTCAAACAAACACACACACTCACACACACACACGTCATCGACACACACACACCTCACCACACCACTTTCATTCACACATGTGTGTGTGAATTGTTGGGGTTAAATAAGAGCAACAAAAATAAAAAACAAATTTGTCCTGAGTCCTTGCCTTTTCAGCAGGGTTGCCAACACGCCTGATTAACATGCGTAAACAGACAAAACACAATGTGCCGGATATGAAGAGAGAAAGAGACAGAGAGAGAGAGAGGTAGAGTAATTGTTGTGAGGGGGCAGTAAACCGGCTTGATCAAATTTCATTAATTGAGTGAACAGCAGACAAACAAACAAAATAAAAAAAATTAAATTAATTAGCTGCGCTGTGCAGAGTAAATAAAAAAAAAACATATTTTGAATATATTTTTTTTTATAGGGATTAAATTTATTGTGTATTTTGGAACTAGCTTATAAAGAAAAATACCTAAAGCAAATATTGGTTAAGGATGGCATATTATAGCTAAATTGTTATTATTATTAATTCAGTATGGGATATTATGGTGTTTATTAATATTATTTTTATTTTTTTATTCTATTTTTTTTATATATATTAATTTCAAATTACATTTAAAATAATATACTATGCCAATAAAATAGAGAAGAAACTGAAATTAAAAAATGTATCAAAATTGCATATGTCAAAATAAACCATACAAATTTTCCAGTCAATTGTAAATTCGAAATGTTATAGGCTTTCCAGCTATAATATGTTCAGCACTTAAATATTATTTGCGTCATGTTGCTGAATATAAATGCTTTTTCTGCTCTCTTCCTTGCTGTGCTCTTAAATCGAAATGTGCATTATCCAGTTTTGTTTGCCGCTGTCAGCTATTTAGACTCTTGCATTTGTCAACATTTTGCAACACGTCGCACAAATGTAGGCCACAGAAGCAATCCAATGTTGTCACAAGTGCAACAAACCAGCGAATAAAAAACCACAAAGTGTTGCAAACTCAAAAGCCACGTAAGAAACGTTGTCTTAACGCCGGCTTGCCAAAATATACAGCTAAAAAAAAGCATCTAAAAGGGGGGAAGATGTATTTAGACAAGTTGGCAGCCTCGTCGCGTAGTTTTGTGCTTAGAGCGTAAAGAAAGCGACGCGTCGTAAAAGTCACACACACACACACACGCAAACCAAACTGGCAATAAATATTAAGACAAAATTCGCATGTCAAACACAAAACAAGCGCACAAAAGCTGACAGCGAAAGAGAGAGGGAGAGAGAGGTAGCAAGAGAGCGAAGAGAAAAAGTGAACGCAGCCAAGTCACGTAAATAATTAAACACGTGACATGCGTGGGCATCATTTTTAGGCGAGAGGCCGAAAAAAAATCTGTCGCTGTTAGTTCTGGAACAAAGAGGGAGGGAAGACAGAGGGAGTCAGACAGTCAAGCAGTTGAGCTTTGATGTCTTTAACTTGTATGCTGTGTGTGCGCGTGTGCTTGCATAAGTGTGCGTGCGTGATTTCTGCTCTCACAGCAGGTAAAGTGTCGCCGTTATAAAAATATATATATATAACTGTAAGTGTGCAAGTTGTTACATGATGAGTACTTACTTTGTATCATTATTTATCGCCTGCCTGCCTGTCGAGTGCCTCATTCCGTCTCTCTCTCTCTCTCTCATGGGCCACTCAATTAGAATATTTGTTGTTGACAAGCTTTGCGACATTATTTGAATGCAGCAAACACTCGACAAAAAATAACGTATTTATTTTACTTTGATCTGCAAACAATGTTAAATGCTATATTTGGCTTTATTTACTTGCTGATGAATATTATTGCTAGGAAATTAATGAATTTGTGTTACTTTTCTTGGATATAAAATAGTAATAATCAATAAGGAATTTTTTATTTAAACTTAAACTTTTCGGACTTCTATAAATTCTATAGAAATCGCATGATTGTTGCTATGAAATCTATATGATATAGCTTATAATAGTAGTCAAATGCTTTTGCTTTTGTAGCCTTAAAGTGAGAAGCATAAATACATATTTTGTGACTTTTATTTCCATATCATGATAATAAAAAAAAAGTTTTTAAAATGAGAAATCAACTTACGATTGATTTTTCACAGAGATAGAATATTTTTACCCTATCCAACATATAAACTAACTGCAGTTCAAAAAATAATATCTTCAAAGTTTCATAAAGGCAGCTTTTGAACTGAGTAATAAATTTTCATAGAAATAAGCAGGGAAAAAATTAAATTTTTATATAATATAACATATAAAATACTGATCAAGAAAATATATACTCCAAATCAAATATATATGACTTATATTGCGGTAAACTATTTTTAATTGACTTTACTAATTTTAATATTACTTTTTGTTGTCATTTTTAGGTTAAGATTACTTAAATATATTACAAAAAAAAAAATATTTTAAATTCTCCTTTAATTTTGAATATCTTCTTATCAATTACAGTTTTTTTTAATAAGCCAAAAGAAATGCCTGACTTTGATACTTGCCACGTTTGTTTGTTTTTGATGGCCATTTTTCTTTTTTCAGCTTATCGAAATAAATACTTGCCGCAGGCAGCGCTGCACCTGCCACAAGAAGCGACTTTCTTGGCCTTTTTCCGCTTCTCTTGGACAATTAGATACCAAAACGGGTTCTCAAAAGAGGGGGGTTTTTTTTTTTTGGTGGAGTGGTGTCCCTGGGGCGTCGTTGGCAAATGCCCATTACAATGATTATCGTGGGTCGCTTTTGTGGATTGTTGTTGTTGTTTGTTTGTTGTTGTTGTTGTTTGCCTGTTGTTTGTTATCCTTTCGCAGCTCGTTTCATGTTTGCCGAGTTGACAAAATCATAAAAATGTAGTCGACACAACAAATTATACAAATGTCTCCCGCATGCCACAATAACACACAACCACACACACACACACACACACACACACACACACACACACACACACACACACACCCACACACCATCCCACACAATTTAAACTGAATTTATAATGCTTCATTTTCTTCCTTTTTCGGCTTACCAGTGTTGTCACCATTTTTGGTAATGGGCCCCAAGCGACCCTGAAATTGAAGTTGTGAGTTACAAGTTGTTTTGTGTGTGTGGGGAGAGGGGGGGGGGGGGCGTTGTGGGTGTGGCACTCGCGTAATGTGCTTAAAAACGCCATTTACACTAGCTTGGTGTGTGTGTTGTTTGTTGTGTGTGGTAATGCGTAGAGTTGCCATGAGTGCCTCTAAGAGGCTTTTAACCAACTTTCAAAAGGCAGCTTAAAAAGTCGGTAAACATAACTTCAGTTTTGACATATTTCCCACTTAAGTCGGCACTTTTAAGAATTAAGTAAATTATGTGCAAACAATTTCGATTTTTAAGTCAAATCTGAAACGAATTTTGAACTTTAAACTAGACATCAAATCTTGTCACGAAATCTGGTTATTTGAGCCAAAATTGCGCTTACTCCATTATATGTAGTACTTTTCTCGAAGTTAAACCTGGATTAAGAAGTACAGGTTTTTGAAAAAAAATATATTTTTAATATAGCTGTTGATATAGAAAGTTTTATTCAAGCATTTTTTGTGCAATATGAATTTAACTAGGCAATCCGAATCGGGCTTTTAACCTTAAATGAAGAGGTCTGAAAAGTCTTGGCTTTTCAAAGTTCAGATTCTTCTAGAATTGGCAGAGTTTTATCTCTATATTCGTGCAGCATTATTCTAGAGGTTGAAGTCTGGATTCTGTGGAAAATTTTATCTATCAAAACCAACACTATTTCTAAGACATATATTTTACAAGGAAATTGAGTTAGAATTACGTTTTTGAAAATCTACAAAATTGTCGAAATCGCATTTTACGGAAGAAATTTTTGCATTTATTTCAACACAGAATAGCGTTTTCGAAACGAAAGGCGGTATTTTTCTATATTTAAATACATTATTAAAAATTGCTTTTATTTTAAAATCGATAACTTTTGATAAATTTATTCATATTCCTTTTTGTATTTAGATAAATTAATTTAAATGCAATTGCTAGTTTTTTGTGTATTGCTGTTTTTATTTTATTGATATTGATTTATTTTACTTCTTATTTATAATTATTGATAAATTAAAATATTAAAGTCAACATGGCAACGCCTGAATCAGAGTTGCTTTTGCGCTGCCACCAATTGTTGCAGCTTGAAGCAAACAAGTCAGAAATTTTATCAAATGTCTGCTTCAGTTGCAGCGACTGCTGAAGGATGGGTACTCTGCGCGTGGGGTAGCAACTCTGGCGCTGTTTCAATTGTTTGCATTTCGCCCTGGCAAATAACAATTTGCGCAAAAGTGGCGACAATTTCAACGAGTCGCGATGGAATTTTCATTTATAATTTTCCTCGATTTTCTTATGCATTAATCAAAATATATATAAATATATAAGTGTGTATATGTATATATATATGTATATATATTTATATATGTGATAACCATTTGATTCAATTTTACACACGCTGGATACTCGCAGGATTTTCTTTTGGGACTCCCCAAAACGGCAGCCATGCAAATCATTTTTGCCCCTGTTTGCCCACCTCTGCCCTCCTCCCGAGTCTCGTCCTGGGTTCCAACGTTGTCATTGTCCTCCTCGTTTTCGTCCTTGTCGTTGGTTTTTCAAAATGAATCAATAAATTCTTTAGCCAGCAAAAGAAGTTTAACCGAATTGTTTCATTTTTATTTTTATTTTCTTTGTTTTTTTGGCAAACCTTTTTCTTTCCCATTTTTTTTTTTGGCAATACCCTTTTCGGCAGGTTAATATTCATCAGTTACTTAAAAATGTTTTTATTTGTTGTAAAATCTTTTAAATAAGATTAGTAAAATGCCTTTCTATGCCTAACTCAGAAATTGCCCAGACTTTATTGATACATTTATTTTTTTTGTTGTTCATAATTTTTGAAATACATTTTTTTTTTTATATTTAGTATTTTTAAGACTATTTGTTTGTTTATAAACTTTGTATTTCAGAACATGACATAAATCATATTTGCTTTGTAATTATTTTTATAAATATTTGTCTTATTTGCCATAAGTTTCTTCGATTTCATCTTATTTCTTTTATATATTAATAGTTGTTTTTGTTTTTCAAAATCACTTTTGATAAATTTAACGCATGTTAAATTTTAATATGAATTTCTAGCGAAATTTTTGCTCTTCATATATAAATAAATTAATTAAAAACTTACATATATCCTCTATATATCCTTTCATATTCAGGGTATGCCAGAGTTGCCAGTAGTAAAAAAATAAATTGCTTACTTTCTTTGCTGTTTTTTTTAAGTGCCACTTTTTATTTCTTTTCTTTTTTGTCCCAGGGTTCAGCTGGACCCGGCTGCGTTTTTGGCATTTTTCAGACGCAGTCACTGCGCGCCGTTATATGCGAAATTCCGTTACTTTTTTTCTGTACGCTGCCAACTCTATCTGCAATAAGAGTAAAAGAGAGAGATGGAGGGATACAGAGAGAGTGCAAAAGGTGCTCCACATGTGCCTTATGCAAAAAAAAAATAAAAACAGTTACAAAAAATAAAAGTCTACTCTGAATTTGTATTTTCGTTCATTTCATTGTGGTCGCTTGTCATTTTAACCGCTTTTCTTTTTTGTGCTCAAATTATTTTCATTTTATTCATTTTATTGTAATACATATAAGTATTTCTCTGGCCTTTGTGACTTATCTGTTTGTTTGCGAGTTCTTTATTTTTTAATGTTGCTGAATTGAAAAATTTGTCAATGAAATTTAATATAGGCTTTATTTATTTTCATATATACGACATTCTAAAGCAGCTTATTACTTAAAATAAAATTAGAACCTAAACAAATTTAGTGTATTACAAAAAGGGCGATAGGGGGTTAATCCAGCTTGCATTTGGCTTTTCAATTTCTTAGGGTTTTATTTTTTGGCAAATTAAATGCTTTGCCAACTTAATTTAATACAGATTGACATGTCCATTGGCTTGAAACCCTTTTTCGTTGTTGACCCTTTAGGGCCAGCAGTGTCCCAAGTCAATAATTAATATTGCCTGACAGAGATAATGGTCAAAAGGGGGACAAGGCACAAATAACTCTGGGCTACGCCTTAATATAAACTATAGCATTAAACTACCCTCGCTCATCCAATGGAGCATGTCAAAGCACCACTAATTAGTCAACATAATCCAACTAAAGCGCTCAGACTTTCAATTTTCTCTTTATTCTTCATGCTCTCTTACACCCCGCTCCATCCTCTCCTCCTTCTTTTCAAAAGCCAAACAAATGCCAACTTTGATCTATTTACAAGCAATTATTAGCACAACAACAACGGCAACAACAACAATTTTACATTTTTGCTTAATTACACACGAGTCCCAGACCGTAAAAGCTCCCCCAACCCCCCTACTATAAATCCTCACTCTTCTTCCTTTTTGCCCTGTCTCTTTGACATTGGCCAGCCAAAAATGAGCTGCTGCTCTCCAAGTCCATTTTTGTGTTCATATCAAATATTTGCACAAGAGTCCAAGCTCTGCTGCTCCGTCACTCTTTTACTCCACTCTATCCCTTTTGCTGCTCATTCGCCGTGAACGTCGTCGCAGCGCAGCTTAGCATTGACAAAAAGCGCAGCGCTGGAGAAAGGCAGCGTCGCCTTTTGGTGGGAGGGGTTCACTGACTGTCAACATTGCTGGCGCCCTTTTTCAGTTGAGCTTATTCTCTCCACCCCCAACAGCCACAGCCCCTTCCATCAATCCACCTCTCCCTCTCATTCTCCTCAGGCAGCATTGCCAACTTGCACTTTTTTGCTTGGCTATCCCATCGCTGGCAGCGTTGCCAGACAACGCATAGTCAGCGTAAATTTTGGCTGGAAATTTATCAAAAAAAGAGAAAGCAAAACCAGCGCTGGAGTCGATCGACTAGGAAATACCCTGTAAAGAAAAAAATTAAATAAATGGTTATAAAAATTTAATTTATATTCCATTTTAAAAATAAATACATAATCTAAGACACACATATTAAAATTCACGTTTTTAATGATGAAACTCTACAATTCAATGTATTTATATACAAAAAATATAAAGATTTTTAATAGAAAATTAATCGGTTAATCGAATTATTTAAAACTGTATCATAAATCTGCACTACTACTCATCAGACTAAAATCATGCAGGGTATTTAAAAAAATGAACAAATATTCGCATAGCTCAACACAAAAAAGTTGTTGCTGCAGTGCTGAAAAAGAAAGGCAAAGAAATCATTTTAAATGCGGCTTAAAATTATCTTTGATAAGCGTGGCGAAATGTTTCTGCTGAGTAATTTATAGGCAAAGGTTGTCCTTACAACAACGTTGACAAGGGTGAGGGGTAAAGCTGGGCATTAAAAGGTCCTTGAGATCAAAGTCATCGTGGCTGTGTCTTAGTGTTGGTTAGGGCCAAAGTTTAAGCGGCTTACCGAAAGCTCCTTCGTCGCCAATGTGAGAGGCGAAGAGAGATTTGGAGTTTAGTGGAAAGAGTATCATTTAAGCTAAACGTTAGCTAATTGGGCAAAATGTATAAATTATTAGCACTTGGTATGAGGGTTTATAAATTGCAACAACGTTAAAGCGAGAAATTAAATTTCTGTCTGAGTTGAATAAATATTTACTCAAGAAATGTTTGCAAAGAGTTAACAAAGCAAATCAATACAATCTGCTTTGCATATATAACTCTTATTTTACTCTCTTAACATCCAGCCAGTATTCAGCTACGATCTCGTATCTCTTAAAGCTAAAGCTTCATCCTTTAATCTGGTATCATTTAAACTAACCAAAAGCAAGCTTAAAGCTTTTTCACATTGATTTTCAATAGTCTGCGTCGCTCTCTTCCCAACTTCTCCTTCTTCTCTTGCTCTTGTAAATTGATATTATGAAGCATTTGTTGCAGCAAACAGTGTAGCAAGAAGAACGACAACAGCAAAACAAAATTACAAGAATCAAGTTATTTTTTGAGTAGTAGAAAAAACTACAACTTGACTTCATTTATTCTTTTCTCTTTTTTCAGTAGACTTTTGCACTTGATTTGTAAAGCAGACGCTTCAAATTTACCTTCAGTTTTACTTGCAAACAACAAAAAAGTAGAAAAAAAAAGTTGTTCAACAAATTTGCTGCTACTTTTACAACCTACTCCGTTTTTTTCTACTACCTTTTCAGACAGTTTGTCTTTATGTGCCATCTGTCAAAGAGAAATGAGACGGAGTGGGTGGGAGGTAAAGTGGGGCAAAATGACAAGTGATTTCTCTGGCCAATAGCAAAATTCTCATTTCCTTTAACTTGAAACTTTTTTAATAGATTTCAAAATTTGTTGCCAACTCTCATCGTCTTTCGCTCTATTCCCTCTCTTAAAATTCTCGAGAGTAATCAAGCAAATTAGTATGTTTTCATACGTCCGGTTTGTGCAGAAGGAATAAGAAAGATACCCAAATCCGAATTGGATGCCAAGTTTCTTCTTCTTTCAAGTTGCTCCCAGGATAATTTGAACGGTAAATTGTTGACAGCTTTGGGTTAAAATTTATACATTTTTTTCGCTTATTTTTTGGCTTAACTTTTTGCTGCGTAGACAAATGAAGATAAATGCGAATATTTTGTAAATTTCTCTAGGCGTATAAATTATTAAAATTATGGCAAAAATTCGAGATAGTCTGAAATTTATCAGTTACAACTGGCAAGTAGAATTAAGCTAGTATATCGATTTTGATTAATACATAATTCGAAGACTAAATCAAAATCAATATGCCCTACTACTCTGCGTTGCTTATAGGGTATTTAAAGATGTAACTGTAAACAAGCATTGCAAATAAATGCGATAGTCTTGTTAAGTCGATATTCGAACTAAACTTTTTCATGTTGATCTCATTTTCTCACTATCTGCATCTCTGTCTCTCTCGTTGCGCCTGATGATGATGAAGATGAATTGCAGTTTGAACTTTGATAGAAATGCACAAGCTTTTCAGCAGTGGTTGTTGTTGTTGTAGTTGCATGGAAAAAAGAGAGTAAAAAAATGGTTTGTAGGCTAGCAAAGTTTTTAATAAAATTGTCGCAATTGCATGTTTTAGATAAAAGTTCGAAAGAGCAAAACATGATCGTGAAAATGAGGACAAGGATGTGCAATAATTGTGTCAAATGGTGGGCGGTGCTCATAATGTGAAGATTATAAGAGAACAATAAGCACAATGAGTGCCCAAAAGTGAAACAAAATAGCACAAAGAAGTGGAAATGCTAAGAGAGGGTTAAACACTTTTGTGCGTTTTTGTGCATGTGAAAGTCAAAGAGCTTTAAAGTTTGCTGTGTGCATAACAACGAAGCGAAAAGTTGAAATTACAAAATGCAACAAAGCAAAAGTAGAAGAAGAAGAATAAGTAGATGGAGGACGAGCAGCAAACGATTAAGTCAAGGAATTTGCAAACTTGCCAAAGAAATTAGAAGTCAAATGAAATGAGCAGAAAATTGCTGCTATGTGTATAAGTGTAGAGAGAGTGGGAGTAAGAGCGTATGAGTAAAGTATTAAATGAGCAGAATGGTTGGAGAGGGGGTGTAAATCCTGTTGTTTTGTTTTAATTACATGTGTAACTTGATATGCTTTATGCTTATGCCTGATTGACTCCCTCTTTCTCTCTCTCGCTCTTATTATGCACATTAAAATAGGAGGCTCTTCAGCTAAGCGTTTAAACCTCTTAACCTCCTTCCCTCCGCCTCTTCCTCCTTTGTCCTATTAGGTTTAGTGAACCTGCCTTGCTTTGTTTGCTTAACGATTTTCAGGCTGGACAAACCGCAAATATCATTTATCTAATGGCTGTTTGATAGTGTAAATAGTATTGGGTCAATTAAAGTGCTTAGTAGAAGAAGTAACAGTGGTTATTCGATATATGAAACTTTAAAATTTAATTTATAATTAATAAGCATTTAAAAAATTATTATAATTAAAGTTAAAAATATTTTTTTTAAATTTAACAAATTGAAATTTACTTTCATTTAAAAGCGTGTATTACACTGTGCCAATGCCGTAATAGCGACAAGAAAATATATAACTTGCTGAATCGTTAATAGCGTTGTGTATTTTTTTGTTGGCGTGTGGGAAGCTTAAAAGTCATTTGCATGCTTAAAATTCAGTTGATAATAAGATAAATGCAAATAAAATAACAAAAGTAAAAGAGTGAAAACGTCTATAAAGCTTAAATTTTACACCTAGTTGTTCGAAGCACTGCGAAAATAGACTAATAAACAACCGTTACATGTTGAGCTCAACTCACAAAGAAGAGAGTTTACTCTGCAGAAGCTGTCAGCTGCACCTGCGCAGTGATTGCTCAATGTAAAAGCTCAATTTGCACTCACTTCCTTATCGCAATCTGTGCTCAAAATTGATAGTTTCTCGTTCATTTGTTCTTCGACGATTGCCAATGAAGGAAGTGTTTTGAACCGAGCTGCGCGTGCGTGCAAAATTTATGTGCCAAAATTTTAATTAGTGCCCATTTGTAGTTCGCCGTTTTGCAGTGTCTTACATGGAAAACATATATAAAATATATATGATACATTTTTTTTAGATAGCCTTTTTTTACAATTCGACAATTTATTGTGCGGTGTGCGTCTATTTTTTCTTTAGTTGTTAAATCGATTCGAAAGTGTTGAAAAATAATAAAAAGTTAATAAATCAATATGTTTAGCAGTCGCACTTCGTTTATGGGCAATCGCCGCATGATTTTTGAGTTCTCCGAGAAAAATACCGATCTCTATATGGAGTGAGTCTGTACTATATATATAAATAACTGTTAATGATAATGAGCTTGAACTCCATTTTGTAACTGTAGAGAAAGCTTTTCCTTTCATCGATCTCTATATGAAGTCAGTTTAAAAGCTTGCACATAACTGTTAACTAACTAGATTAAAGCTCCATTTTACTAATTCTCTGCCTACTCTCTTTCTCTTTGCAGCGCATTTGGGATGAGCGATAAGAGCAGCAGCGCCACAAACAGCCTGCCAAATAGTCCCATCCACAGCAACAATAATAATTCATCACTGCTCAACAACAACAACAGTTCGAGTCTCGTTGGCAGCAACAATTCACTTACCGGTATCCCCTTTGGCAGCAGCGGAGGCAACAACAACAACATCATGTCGGCCAATTTGCTTAACAATAATAATAATTCGTGCAGCGCCAATCGCAACGTTGTCGGCAGCAGCAGCATGGACGATGATTCGTGCTTTCGCCTCGATTCCGACTCGGCTGTCGTCACCTACGGCGAAAAGGAGCCTGATCCTGATAACATCAAAATGTTTGTCGGCCAAGTGCCCAAGTCTATGGATGAGGCCCAGCTGCGCGAAATGTTCGAGGAGTATGGACAGGTTCATTCCATAAATGTTCTTCGTGACAAGGCCACGGGCATTAGCAAAGGTGAGTGAATAAGAAACAGAAGGAGAAACTATAACTGCAACTTACTGTAATTGTAACGATAAAGCTCCCCCATGCGCTTACCTTTATCTATTGATCTTGCACTGCTTACAGTAAATTATTATACAGTTGTCACTCGCTATTAAGAACTCCTCTGTCCTGCGTCTTAACTGAGTACATTGTGAAAAGAATGTGTATAAGAATCATTTCTATAGCAGAAACATTCTGATTAGCGAGTGAACACTGTATTAGCGAAGATAGCGGTAAATGCTTAAGCTCAACCTGCTTTCTTCCACTCCTTATTCAGCTGCATTTTCTTGGTGTGTGTGTGTGAATGAGTATGATTAATCAAAGCACTTTTACCGTTTCATTTCATAGACAGATAGCACTTGAATTTTACTCGTAAAAAATCGAAACTTTGCAAAAATTTAAGTTCATAATATGATTTTGACTATTTTTAATATTTTTTCTAAGGGCTCAGTACGTTTAATAATAGCTCCAAATTGATGAGTTTGGGATTGCTTTTCTCCCCATTGTTGTTGCTGTCATTTGCAGTCAATTGTTAAAAAACAGGCTCAACTGCAGGCCAGCCATTTCTATTGATGCTAGTCTCTCTCCACACTTCATTTGCTCCTCTCTACTCCACTCTCTTTTCTTTTCCGTTCTTTTTTTTTTTGTTGTACAGTTATAACGGCATTTGCAATTGTTGAGCATTCATCACGAGGGGGGGGGAGGGGGAGCACAAATACAATGTATAAATATTATGTAAACATGCAAACAATGAAGTGATTTGTTGCTACTTAAATTTAGCCCCCGAGAGTGCCCCTGCAACAACAACAACAACTGAATTTGTACGGGTTAGAGCTGTGGTGGGGCTAAGTAAGTGGTGGTATGCGTAGATTGGATCGGCAGAGACTGTTGTCTGTCTACTTTTGGACTGTGGCTGCTGTTGCTGCTTCTGTTGCTGGCAGCGCTTCTCATAGCTGATCCTGCAACTTGAAGAAATCTTTTAATTTTTTTGCTTTTATTTTTTTTTTTTGCTCTACTTCCACGCGTGGTATAGAAAAACTGAAATAAGTTGCCAAAGAAAGCCGATGAAAAAAAGAGAAATGAAATTCAAAGAAAATATGTTGCCAGGCATCGCTTGTCGAGCGCAAGCCAAACAGTGCCCAAGGCAAAAAGGAAAGAAATATATAAATATAAATACTGAATAGGAGCCGTAACATTTTCTAGCTTGTTTACCAACACTTAAACACTAAACTGGCTGACTGGCTGACTCGTTGACTTACTTGAGCTTACTTCCTTCCGCGATAAGCAATCCAGCGAGTCGCCGAATTGAAAGATGAGTTCTCAATCCTTGGCCAGAAGCACGGCTACTAAAATTGATGCCATCACCTGTGCCACACTGGTTACGGTTATTGCTGTGGCAACCTGTATACTATATGCATCTTATACATGCAACACTCTGTCGTAAATCACAGCGCCTACGTCGAGCAGATTTTGTTCCTCGATGTGGTTTTATACTTTGTGCAACTCAAATTAACTGAAAAAAAACGTAAATCATGTTTTACGCCAAGAAAGTATCAAAAGTCAGTTTGACTTGTTAAGATGAAAAATAAATTAACTTTCACAGTTTTTTTCTTATGCACTCTTATTTATTTAATATATATATATATATTAATATATATATCTTTTAGTTGAGCTCTTTCGATTTGCGCGTTTTAAATCGTTTAAAAATTATTTCAGTCACAAATCGTCCCCCCCCCCCCAATCCGACGATCCCCACTGTTGCCACAAAAAATCATCCATCCACCTGGTTGGCTGGCAGACTGTCAGTCACTTTGTATTGTTGTTGTAATGCAATTTCAACAAATTAAAAAGTAGTGCGTGGTAATTTTGCTACCAGTTGGCAGCGACGTGTGTGTTTGTGTGGTTGTTGAAATTTATCGATAATCGATAATAATCTAAATCTGGTTTTGGTTATTGAAGTCGTTTACATTGTGTCAATTGTTGAAATGGGTGAAAATTAGGATCCGTTATCCTGCTGCCACTGCTCGTGCTTGGCCAGCAGTCTTTCGCCCAGCGGCTTAATCTGTTTGAAGGCCCGCTCAAGTGTCGCCTCCTGATTGGTTTCCGATTTGGTTGTGGTCGTTGCTACCTTGCTACCGCGTGTGGCACAACGCATTCGCTGCATGCTGATCTCCTTGCAGGCGAGACGAATCTCGTCGCCGGTAAAGTGTTCCGATAGTCGCACCAGTTGCTCCAGCTGTCGCCCGGTCAGGCTGACAGTTGAGCCGAGCAGACGTTGGATGAGCGAGGTGCGTTCGTCGGCGCTGGGCAGCTGGATGAGTAGCTTCTTCTCGAAGCGACGCAGGAATGCGTCATCAATGTCCCAAGGCATATTGGTGCTGGCCAGCACAAAGACGCCGCTCAGCGTATGCTCCATGCCATCGAGCAGTTGCAGCAGCTCGTTCTTGAAACGCTTCGATGACTCATGATCCGTCGATCGATCGCGTCTCGAGGTGAGGCTCTCGATCTCATCAAAGAATATGACCGACGGTGCTCGACGTGCCGCCATGTGGAAGAGCACACGCAATATCTTCTCCGATTCGCCGCGCCACTTGGACACCATAATGCTGGCCGTTATATTGAAGAAGGTGACCAGACCACGCGTCTCCGCGTAGAGTGCTTTGGCCAGAAAGGTCTTGCCACTGCCGGGTGGACCGTGCAACAGCAGCGAACGCCAGGGTTTTAGGCCATGGACAAATAGCTGCGGATACTCGATGGGCGTGAGGACTGCCTCCTTGACCAGCTCGATGGATCTTTGATTGCCGCAGATGTCCGTCCAGCGCAGTTTGATGTCCTCGCACAGAATGCTCGTCTTGACGAGCTCTGCCAGCGATTGCCATTCCACTGAGTCAAACAGTGCATCGTCGGCCGCATGTCCATGCTCGATTTCGCTCAGTGCATTTACACGTTTCATGTCCTGCATTGGCAACGTTTCGCCAGTCTCCATTTTTTTCACATGCAACGGAAAACTGCTTGCCTTCAGTTGCCCCGCCAATTGTGTGGCATCCGTTGCCAAACTGGCAGCTGCCGCTGTTGTGGCAGCTCCAATGCCCGCATGCCAACATGCCTGTTGCTGCGTCTGCAATTGTGCTTGTGATTGCAACTGCAACGGTGAATTGGATTGCAACGGCGACTTGGATTTCACCTGCTCTTTGAGAATAGGCTTTGCTGCCGCGTTGAGGTCCAACTTGAGTTTGGGCGCAATTTTCTTGAGTATGCGCGGATATTTACCAAACTTCATGTTGAAGAAGCTGGCATACTCCAAATAGATGCTATCCAAGTCAATATTGTCGCACAACTCGTACTCCTCGGTTAGCTTCCCCTCGCCCTTGAGCGCATCCGCGGTGCTATAATAGCCATTCTCCTGTAAATAGCAATGCATCAAATACAGCAGATTTCGTCGCCTTGCGGTAAAGTTGCGCACATCCTCGCAGAGGACATTTGAGGCAGCTGTCGCTGTAACACCATATTTGGTATGTGGCTTCATCTGGCACCTTAACCAAGCAGCAGCAGCAACAATTTGTGTTTCTGTGTTTGATAATTTCGATAATTTCCAAAAATATTTAGTTGTTTTAACAAACTTCACTTAAACTAGACTGCTGCTGCGCTGCCAACTAAAACAATTGTTTCTCATTCGAAACGAAATTGTTTAATGTTTATTGACAACATTCAAATTGTTTGCCTGAACATTGCTGTTGCGAGGCAACAACAACTTGCAACGTTTGCAACCTGGCAACCAACAAAATATAAATATCTAATGTGTACTCTTTTCGTGATATTAAAATAACAATTTTATATAAACATGAATTTATATATTATTTTTTATTTTAAATTACAATTAAAACTCATTTGCAAAAAGTGTAGCATAAATTTTCAATAAATGACAAACAACTTTTAATATTTGAATTTCTTTGCCCTTTTTGTAAATAATTTGCTTGCACACAACTAATTTGTATTGCAATACTTTTTCACGTATTAGTTGTGGATACAAAAAAATATTAAATCTTCTCTTTTGGCATCTCTGTTCAGCTATCCACGATTCGTGCGTCAAATGTTTCTGTTCTTTTGCACTAATTAAAATTGGGCAGTGCATGAAGGGAATACACTAAAATAGCATTATGACGACACTCAAATACCCTTTTTCACATGCATTTTTGGTGTCTTGCAATACGAAGATGAAAAGCTGTGAAATGCGCAAATGGTTGTTATTTATATTTTTTTTATTTTATTTTTTTATTTATATTTTTTTTTTATTTTATAATATAAATTTTACTTAAAACATCATTTTTCTTTACGACTTTCGCTGACTCAAATCATAAATCTATCTACACATTTACATTTATTTTTATTTATTTATTTTTTTTTTTGATTCTTGTTTATTGTTTAGCTTTTCTCATTTTGTCTATTTAGCTTTATTTTCAAACTTTTGTAATACTTCTCCCTCCCTTTTCATACACATATGGATGGCTTTGCTGCCGTTGACAGGCGGCTGCTGCTTCCAAATTGTGGGCGTGTGCATGGTCAGCTTGTCGTTGATGGGGGCGTGTCACTCGAGAGAAGAGAGGTGAATGTGTGTGTGTAAAGTAAAAGCGCAAACAATTTCAGGACGCACTTAAGTGGCGCGTTGTGTTGATGATTTATGACAGTGAAATGGCGACAGAGACGCCGACTCTGAGTTAGGTGAAATGGGTGTGGAGAGGAGAGCGAGAGCAACTTCGGCTATGTGACTGCCTATATCCCACACATATGTATGTATGTATGTATGCATGTGTGCGTGTGTTTTTGGTTTTGTTTGTCACTTGAGCTTTTAAAAGCAAACACTCGCACACCCATACACACAAACACACACACACACACTCAAATCGACACAAATTGCATTTGAAAGTTATTATTTATGCCGGGCAACTGTCAAATACAAATACAGCTAAACAAAAAAAAAATATAACGAGAAGTAGCAGGAAAAGAAGGCGTGTTTTAGTCAGTAGGGACCCATAAATAAGGTATAAAGATTTGCGCTAGCAAATATCCTGTAAAATGTAAATAAAATACAAACGATTGATTTTGATTGATTTGCTCTGTTGTGCTAATGCAAATAAATTGCATGCTAAGCACAGACTCAGTATACTTCTTTTCATTCATTTATAGGGTATATAAAACACAAAGAGAGTGAGATAATACGAGCTGTTTTAGCACTTTCTTGCCGCATGCAAATTTGTTGTTGTTTTTGTTGTTGTTTTCCCCCCATTTCCTTTTCATATGCAGTTTTTATATATTTTTGGCTGCAACTTTCTGCAAACAGCATTTTCATTTTGCCCGGCTTGTTGTAACCCAGTTAAAGTTATATTTTTGTTGTTGTTCCTTGCATCTTTGCGGCGACAAAAAGTTGGTAATACCCCTCGCTTCCTTTAGCAGCTGCAACTTTTTGGAATTTTACTGTTGCATTTTGATGGTAAAACGCTTCGAGGTAAAAAAAATATAGAACAAGTCAAAAAAAAGCTCAGGACTCGCCTCGATTCAGCTGCTAACCAAAAATGGGAAATGACACTTTTAAGCGCGACGACGACCTCTGAACCAGAAAGTCGTAAATAACCCGTCCGCCAAAAAAAAAACAACAAATTTCCGTTTCGTTTGAAGCAAAAGTTTGTGTGCCTCTCCACCTCCACCTCTTCCACCAACACATCGTTTATATTTCTAGGCTAATGCCTTTTGGCTAAAAACTTGCTTTTCTTTTGCACTAAATTTCGTTAGCGGCCAGTTACAGTTACTTTTCGAGTGGATTTTTAATGTTTTTGTTTTGCGGGTGTTGTTATTGCGGTTACGCTGTGGTTCTTCTTCCTCTTGTTGAAGCTGATAGCGGAACGATGCGAGCTAGTGAGCGAGAGAGAGATGGAGTGGATTTAAGCTTTCGGCTCATTATTTATTAGCACTTGCGGTGAGCGCAGGAACTACAAACGAGAAGAAGAGAGGGAAATGAAGGGCGTTTGCGGTTCTCTTCAGGTGTAAAGCACCTTTTTCTGTTTGTGTATTCTTGGTCAAAGCATTGTATTTGATGTGCTCTCGAATGTTGTAAAATATATTGGGCAAAAAGTTTGTCGAGCGGAAAACCTTGAAAAGGGTAAGCCATAAATAGTCTAAGAAACGAAAATAAATATAAAAACGATTACTCAATTATAAACACATTAATAATAATATATAGCAAATATATTCAATAGAAAAAATATATGCAAACCCAACTCAAACTATTTATTTTAATGCGTTGCCCATAATAGCATTAAGAGTGTCTTGGATGTTTTTCCTTTGCTCAAAATATGATTTATGAGCACATAAGGAAAACTTAGCTCGCGCTGACCAAATCACAGAAGAAGGAAAAAGAAGAGAAGGCAGGCTGACAGTAGCTTCTGCTTCTTGCCACTTTAGTTTTTTTTGTATGCTATCGCTGCCTCCGCTGTGCTTGAGAACTTCATTTTGAAAAGCTCCTTTTGTAACTGTGAATATGGCTGGCCTGCGTTTGGCCTCTGCCCAGATGTCCGCTGTCAAGCTAAGGAGAAAGAGAAAAGAAAATATATAAGTTGAAAAAGACAACTAACGCACTTATCTGGCGTGTCTTCATCGTAGCCTCTCTCCTCTCCTCGTTGTCTTCTTTTGCTTTCTTTTTTGACATTTTTATTTTAGCCGCTTGCTGAGCGTGAAAAATGCATAAAATTTCACTTAATTCTCTCTCGTTGCCGCCATTTCAATTTCAAAGAGAATCGTTTTATTTTTGTGGCATTTTCAGATTATTTTACTTTTTTTTTTGCGGTCTTGACTTTTGTCGCTCAACTGAACTATTGCTAAGCGTTCGTCACTTTCGTTTAGCGAAGGGTGGTGGTGATGTAGCCATAAACTAAATTCGATTGCAATTGCAGTTGCTGTTGTTGGTGTTCTTCTTCGTGTTTGCTGCTGTTGATCTGCTACTGTTACTGTTGCTATCTCTGTCTACCCATACCATTCCAGCCAGTAAATCTCTGTATTCAACTTTAATGACATTGATTTATTTTACTTCGATTAATTCGTTCGTTTGCCTTCTCTCTCTCCCTTTCTCTCTTTATCCCGTTTACTGGACTTTGGCACGTCTTGTCTGGGGCAAAGCAAGCAACGGCATTCGATTTCACATCTTAAAATACCCCTCCCCCTATCTACACACACACACATATATATGACACGCCCACAATATATCCAACGCCCTTCGCCTGGATTAAGTTTTTGTCGAAAAACGTGACTGGATGTCGTTTTCAGCTCTTGCTACCATTGGTTTTATTCTTCTTTCTTGGTGTTGTTACTTTATCGCATTGTTCCCAAAAGCTTCAACTGCTTCGATTCTCTTCTCTCCCTCTTTCACACGCTTGTTTTGGTGCTTTGATTCTAACTGCAGTTGACATGCACATAATGGGAATTGAGAGATTTCTCTTGCTTTCTGCTGCTGCTGCTGCTTCTGTGTCGTCTACTTCTTGTTCGTTTTCGTTATCGCATTCGATTGGTTTTCGTCTCTGGTTTCGCTTGTTCTTTCACTTCTTCTTCAACTTGCACACGGATATTTTATTGCATTTGAAATCGTTTCTATTTTCTTTCATTTGTTACATTTAACGCTAGTTTAATTTTAAGTGATATTTAATCTGCGATTGCACACAAGACGTTTACCGCTTTTCTTTTTTCCGATTTCAGCTTCTCCTATTTCCTTTTCTTTTATTTTATTTTTATTTTTTATTATTTAAGTGTTAAGTTTAAAGTGTTTTCTTCGAATGCAGAGAAATTTAAAATAGTCTTTGAATGTTTGCCTGATTTTGTGCCAGCTTTTCAGTCTCGATATCCTTTATTGATAATTTACCAATTGAAATTGACAACTTTATGTAAAGCTTAAAGTTTTAGCCACATATTTCTCACACATCCGGTGCAAGGTTGGTATTTGCTCTCTCCTTCCCACTCTCGCTAAGCCTGCACTGGTTACGATAAAAAAGAAGCATAACTTAACACAACACGAAAATGAAAAATATCTGTAAATGTGGGAAAAATGCCCGTGTCCTGATGACGACGATGATGGGGTAAAAACTGCGACAGATTGAATTACCCAAGTGTAAGAGTGAAAGGGGGGTAACGGTATGTTAGGCTCGCCGCAACGCATTACGCTCGGCTGAAGCTTTATCTACGTTTGTCGATATGGCCGGTAATTTCATTATGCAACTATTGCCGTATTAAGTTTGGGCCACGACAAAATTCAAAAATCCAGAAGAGAGATGGACCAGGGGATGGGATGATGGGGTAAGCGGAACGTTGAAAACAAGCCACGTTAAATGGAATATGTGCTCGCAAGCAGGAAATGGGTTTTCAACTGACGCTTCTGGGGTTTTATTTGGGTCCCTTCTCCCTCCATATATACAGCTGCGGTCAAAATAATAGAAGAACTGCTTCCTAAAGCATTATTTTGTCGTGATAAAATGGGGTGTGGCAATTATTGTGTTGCTGAAATCTGATCAATATGAAGAAAACTTCAATTCAAATCTTTCGAGTAAAAGTTGAGAAAGCTTTCCTATTATTTGAAAACTATTAAAATCATAAAATAAATATATAACAAAATACATTTAGAGACTGAATTTCTTTCATAATTTTATAGTTATGCCTTTTTATTAGCGTTCACTTTAAGTATTATTTTTTTGTACATTTTTCATTACTATTATTTTGACCGCAGCTGTAGATATAGAGACTAGCCACAGATTTTGGATGTAAACGGTTTTGTTGCGAGCAGAAAAAAAAGCTGTATTGAATTTTAGACACGGGAGCGGAAAAATCGTTGCAATCTTTTTTCTTTTTATGCTGACAACTGCAAAATGCAAATAAAATGTGTCAGGTGGCAAGAAGATGCCACATAAAAATGCCACTACCATATTGAAAGTGAGCTTAGTTTTGCGGGAGGCTGGCAGGGATTCAGAGATAAAAGATTTTGTAAATTAAAATATGTTTATTCAATTTGTGTGAATATTGTTTTTTAAGCGTAAACTGTTTATATAAATAAAATAACTCAAATGAATATAATTATAGTCTACAGCCAAAGTATGCCAAAATTTCAAATAACAGTAAAAAATAATTACACCCAAACACTTCTTTGCCTCTATAAAAATAATAACCTCAAAAAAATTAGTTGACCTTTTATGCCTGAATAGAAAATGGGGTCCACGCTTTATCGTATCGTATCGTTTGCCTGCTTAAATATGCCTGCCACATGCCCCAAAAAAAGAAAATTCAACATAAATTTGAACACCTAAAAAGCACCCTCTCCCCACACACACGTACACTCACACTCTTTAACACCTCACCCAGATTTGTTGAACGGGGCATGTGGATTTAAGTGTGGTTCGCTTGGCCGTAATGCTTAATTTAGTGTTGCCATGTTGTTGCCACATTTTGCTTGCCTGCCTGCTAATAATAATAATTTTCATAATTTCTGTGCCACCTTTCACCATCGTCGCTGCAAAATAAACTCCAATTTAACCCTTATGCTAATCTCAATATTTCTCTCTCTTTCCTTCCAACGCAGGTTGCTGCTTTGTGACATTTTATACGCGTCGCGCCGCACTGAAAGCTCAGGACGCACTCCACAATGTGAAAACGCTGAATGGGGTAAGTTTTATTTATTCCCCATTTAAACACGCATAGAAAGGGGGAAGGTATTATTAACGGGGCAAAAGCGGGGAAGTTTCGTTAGCAAGTTGATGAAGAATTACTGCTCTTCAGATACGAGTCTTTCTGCTCTTTTACACTGAAAATACTAAAAGGTATAGTAAAGCAGCAACAGTCAAAAGCTAATCTTAGAGACTATATTAATTAAATATTGTAATTTTTAATTGTATACTTTAATTTGCACGCCGCATATCAAGCTAATTTAATTTGTTCGATAACTGGTAGCGTTTAGCGTATCGATAAAAAAAATCAATTTTCGATAAAAACCAGAATATGTAGCCTTAAAATTGATGTATAATATGCACTGATATATTATTTTATCATTCGAATCCAGCTTGTATATATTTACTGATCAGCTGTCAAAGTTCATTCGGATTAGCTGAGAAATATGTTAGGATTTGGATTGAGAATAAATCCTCGTCGAGCATTTTCACTTTGATTTTATATCACATAATTCTAGTGACATTTATTGCTGGTAATTAAAGTGCCCCAACCCTCATCACCTCTTCACCAATTGCTTTCATATGAAATTCAGTTTTGACAGAATTTTCTTTTTTAATTGCAAAAATATTATTTATGCTGACTTTGCAAAAAATGAGAGTATAAAATGCCATGTGCCACATCAACTTATCACAAACGCAATCATGCAACACAGCTGAGGCAGCAGCAGCAGAAACAGCGGCAACATCAGTAAGAGAAAATAGCTGGCAGGAATATTTTGAGCTTAGCATTGCCTTCATTATAATGGCTAACTGACTGCGTGACTGACAGATTGACGGCTGCGTCGACTGACACCAAACAGAGATGACGTGGCACAAAAAATGCATACTTAAGCTGCGCCAACAGAAGCAAAAATAGGTCATGACTATCGAGATACCCCTTAAACTGGGCATATCTATATTATTAGAACAATTTTTTAAATAATAAAATAACAGAAATAATTTTGATAAATAGATAGTTGATTTTAATCACTTACTATATTTATAAAAAATTTAAATACTTCAAAATGCTTTCTCAATAACTATTTTAGTTTTTCTACATTTTCTTAAAAAAAATTGTTTTTAGCTTGAATTGATTATTTTTAGCATTAACCATTACTTGAGTATGTTAATTGTACATTTTCTTTCTTTTAATAATTCCTATTTCGCAATTATTCGCTCAACTTTATTTGAATATAGGCACAAAAGTAATAAAAAACTATGCTAAACTATAAAAAACTATGCATAACAATACGATTATTAAATCGATTGAATTTAATGATATCAAATATCTGCCTTATTTTCGGTTTTTTTTATATTTGCCTAATTTGGTCTATTTTCCAAGTTTTCCACATTTTGTTCGCTCCACAAAAGCATATTAATTTTTTAACAATATAGTTTTTTTTTCCACTAAACTGCAAGTTCGTTTTTAGCTTCCATAAAACCCAAGTAATTTCAAAGTTTAGACCTGCCTCCTGGCTGCTTAAGAAAAGCAGCCACAACAAAAAAGCAAAAATATTTGAAGCAAAAATAACAAAAAAAAAAGTAAAAATGTTGAAAATTGTTAGCAAAAGACACGCGCTAAAAGTTTTTTCAGCATAAGCTAAAAAAAAACCACAGGCATAAAAATGTCAATTTGCGCTTTGCGAGACGAGCTACAACCAAAGTTGTGTGTGCCCTTTACCCCTAAAAAGAAGGGTTGTGTGTGTTTCAGAAGGGGTTGGCGGAGCGGGAATGGGGGCTAAACATAAAGACAACGTCAGCGAAAAGCAGAGTAGATTTTTTGTTGTATTGTTGCGTTTTATATTCCTGTTTCTATTGCGCTATCAAATCAGCATGAATATTATTATTTGGAATGTTGTCAAAAGCGGGTTGAAGAAGTGGTTGAAAAACGTTCAAGGGGTTGCAAATTATGTTGTTGGGGCAGGTTGCAAGCAGCATATAACAATGCTTTGTGTCAGCCGAGGCATTCCACAATCTGACATAACTTGCATGTTGCAACGAGTGCCACACCACAAAAAAAAAAAAAATGAAAGAAATATCTGCGCTGCTGTGATATTTATTTTGTAAAAAAGCACAACAAACCAACGACAAGAAAAAGAAAGTCAAGGAAAATAAATCGAAGAAAGATAGAGAAGCGAGGAAAGTACGAAAGGGCGGAGGGATGCGATGAAAGGACAAAGTTGTTGCACTTTGTGTGCTGCTTCTCAATGCAATTGACAGATTTGCTGGGGAAAATTCACAAATTGACAGCTGTTAAGAGCAGCGTGCCAAAGCGGAACCGCTAACGGAACCGCAATATTCCGGTTTCTAATTTTGAAACGGAACCAAAATTGTTCATTTAAAATTTAGAGCAAACGATATTGTTATCGAAATTTCTCAGTTATGATCCAAAGTAAATACAAATATATCTAATAGATATATGTTCAGATGCAAATATAAATATTATGTTAATTTTAACGCATGAAATCTAGAAACGTTTGAATCTTTTATATGGAATACAACAATCGAATAGGAATACCGCAACAAATTTACAATTTTGTAAGTGAATCAGTAGAAATGAATCGGTTTGACATTTGTGTTATTTATCGATAGATTTATCGATTATGTGTAGCTTACTTCTTTTTGTACAATTGTCCGAAATATATGAAATTTTTACATTTCGAATTTTTATTTTTAGAAAATATCAAATGGGCTTAACTGAAGGCTTAGTTCTTAAAAATATATTTAGAATAGTTTTGATATTAAGAACAGTATTGAATCCGTCCAATATTGATTTTTGGCAAAGAATCTTTACATGAATTCCAACTAAAATTCTGCAAAACTGTAAACTCTTTCAGTTAGTTTTTGTGTCTTTAAATTTATAGAGAAAACACACATACAAAACCGATAACAGCAAGCAAACATTTCGGGCAATTAGGCCAAACGGCAGCTGCTTATGGCCTGGTTAGTCGGGTAATTGCTACTTCCGACATATACAACAAAAAAACAACCATAGTTAAAAAGGCAGAAGGCAAATAAAAGGGGCGTGGCAAGCCATAAAAATACAACAACAAAAATAGGGGAGAAAACAGGTTGACTTGGACTGCAATTTGTAAAAAGTTGCAAGTCGCAAGTTGCTGTGCGAGTTGCGTGTATTATTTACGACCGCACAAAGAGAGAAAGCGACACTGAGCTAGATAAGAGGGGTGTGGAGGGAAAAGTGGTGTACCAGCACAGTTGCAAGGACGTTTGCCTTAAATAAACGCAAAGAATGTCCTCGTAGTCCTCGTCGTCGTTGTTGCCAATAAATCACGGCCCATTAGCCAGCGCAGACTTAACGACGGAAGTTCTCGCTTGCCGGCCTCGTTTGCTCGGCTACTGCCCCATTCCATCCCTCCCAACCCATTTACCTTGCCACCAATCCCCCCCGATCCCTGACCTCGTCGTGCCTTTGCGGCACGTTTTGCGGACGCTTTAAGCTTGTTTTAATTAGAAGACGCGCTGTGCGAAAAATTACATTTAAAACGGTTGCCGCTGCAATTTCTAACATGAAGCAAAATGCGAACGCATATTTTAGGTTTATAGAGCTAAGTGAGAGAAGAGAGTGGAGAAAGAGAAGAGAGAAGAGAGGGGAGTCAGAGTGAGCTGCCTAAAAGGTGGCATAATTGTAGTTGTTGCTGTTTCTGTTGTTGCTCGTCGCGCGACCACTGAATAAATGTGTTTGGCTTTAGTAAAGGGGATTTGGCGGCCAGTTAGAAAGGCAGCAGCAGCTTGTCTTTCTGTCGTCTCTTTTTTGCTGCATTCATTCATTATGCAGCTTAAGCGCGACTTTCAGCAATAAAAAAAGGAGACAAGAGGAAAGCCAACTAGATACGACAACGAGGCTGGCTGCAGCTACAGATACATATATATAAATAAATGGACTCTACACACAGGCACAACACACACAGCACACAACTTGTCCACTTTTTGGGTTTCGTTGCATTGCGCCAAAAAGCTGAGGCAAATTAATCGTGGACTGCGTCGCGCGCTTCTGGCGCACTTCTCCAATATATCAAATGTGATTAAAACGAGTCCAAAAATAGAGTTGTGGAAGTTGGTTGGGATAGGAGAGGTCATATTTTAGTGGAGGAAATATGAGTGCTTAACTGGGTTGAACTATGCTATAAAAGGCTTCTAAATAATTAAGATATTTACATAATTATAAATTGATAGATTTATATCTCATTTACTTATAAATTAAATTTAATTATACTTTTCTTAGTACTTTTCTAGTATCCACATTGAAAATGAGTCAAGAGTCTGGAAAATAGACCATTACAATGTTAAAATATAATTTCTCCAAAAGAAGATCAAGTTTATTTTATGTCCTTGTAAATGTCCCTGCTTTGCAAAATATAGTATATCCAATATATATATAATATATTCTGTCATTTGATTGATATACTTTAAAAATTTGATAAAAACCGCAAGTGTGTTTTCATATTGCACAAACTACTATTCGCAATTTTACTACAAATTTGGGTTCAGCTCTCCTATTTAAGCTCTGTTATGTTAGATATGTTAGTTTTTTTTCCAACAAATATTTAAATATTTTCCATAAATATATCCCTTAAATTCTTGTCTAATTTAGCTATCAAATATTTCCTTTTTCTTTCAGATGTATCATCCCATTCAAATGAAGCCCGCCGATAGCGAGAATCGCAATGGTAAGTCAAAATAATTGTAATAAAATAAAAATAATTTAAAATTCCATTAACTCAATTGAAATTTCGAGTTAAATATTCTCGTTGTTTTTCTCTATTATTTTAGAGTACAGTTATTAATCTGTCTAAAACAGTTAGTTTGATATTGTAAACTTGGCTTACACACAGTTTACTCATTTTTTTTTTGTTAGTGGCCATTTAACTGTATGTCAAATGTTGGCGCTGCCTAAAAGCAGGCAATTCTATTTGACAGCTTTTATTGGCAGCTCTCCGTTCCCCAATGAACGGAATCTCTGACATTGACTGTGACTCTGATGGCTCCCAACGATGGACAGATGGTCAGTTGGACGGGGCGGGGATTCACATTTAAAACGATTTTAACACATTTTTTCGACACTTTTTCACTATATATTTGTTGCTCCCTTTTTTTCTCTGGATTATTTTTTGGCCTGTGTCAGTTGCGTGTTTGTCGTCTGTCGGTCAACTTGGCAGTTAATTAAAAACCATCAATTATGTGAACGAAACTGCAGCAGCAGCAGCAGCAGCAACTCTACCAAAAATTGTTTAAAAAAAAGTTTCTTGTACAAAAATTTAATTTATGTTAATTTTTTCAGTCTACTCTCTCTGCTCTCTCCCTACTCCCTCTTCTCTCTCTCTCTCTCTCTCTCTCTGCCCACGCATGTGGCTGCGGCAGCTTCTTCTTTTAATTATACCCATGAAATTAATCTGCTTAAGTGACCACAAAAATGTTGACTTTTACACACACACACACACACTAGCTAAAGGGGTGTGCGGCAAGGGGCCGATAGCTCGCTGTCAGAGCATTTTTTTTTAATTGGCGACCTCTAGCGGCGAGTATTGTTAACAAGTTGTAGCCAACATACACACATACACTGGCAAAAAGGAGAAAAATTTCTGACATGTGGCTTCAACGGCGGTTGCATCCTTTACCACACACACCCACACACATACCGCACACACGCGTGTAATTACGCTTGTTCGACATGGCGTATGCTTAATTTTTTTATTTCAACTTTTTGGGCTGCTTTTAATATGAAAGTTAAAACAGGGGTTTTTATGTTTCTGAAAAGTGCTAAGGAAAATCATTTTGAATACATAAATAGAGAATAAAGAAAAGCTGTTGGCAAACAATTTATTAATTGGAGTAGGCCCAAAAGCATTTAAAAGCCAAATGAGAAACAGAGATATATATATATATTTTATAGATTTATAAAAATATGGATTTTCTTAAACACCTTTGTAGAGGGTTAAATAATTTTGTCGTAAAATTGTTAACACATTAAAGTAGATATATTTGACCCCATAAAGTATACAACAATAAGTAGTCAACAACAGCAGACGATTCGATATAGTCATTTAATCCGCTCGTCTTTTGATTTTTTCATATTATTTTACATACTAAATAGCCATCATGAAAACAATATGTCGAACATGAGTTTTATAAGAAATACTTTCTTGTTTGCCAAGATATCCAATTTCAACTTACAAATTATACGCCTTATTAAATTATTGGGCTCCCTATATCATATAGCTGCCATAGCATCAGTCGAAAGATGCGTTTTTTGTGTGAAAAACAATTTCATTTTCCATGTTATACAAGTCAGATTAAAACTGCGTGTTAAAGTAGAAAATCATAAATATTTAATCAGTTGACTATTTTTTGACAAGTTGACTGTGGTCTGCAAGGATTTGTAGTCTTTATTTATTTTATTTATTTGTATATTTTTACCCATTTCGTTAGATATACTTCATAAATATTGTTTATGGTTTCAGGCTTATTAATAATTGTTACTTTCTATAGGATTTTAATTAGGGACTATCATCACATTCCGAAAATAATCGTACTACTTAGTTTTATTAATTCTTATCAATCAGCACGAAAGTAAATTGAAAACAAAGTAACTAAAAATGTAGCATTAAGCTGTATATAATTTACTGTTTTAATGCCCTAACTGTGCCTAAAGCTATAATTAGCTCAACTAAAAGCAGCTCTAAAAGCATTTGCTGTTTTTTATAGTATTTTTTTTTTTTAAGTTTTTTGTTGTGTTTCAATTTCAATTTTAGATAAGCTTAAAAGGCAACGCCCGCAATGCGCCTGAGGCTCAAGCGATGGCAATTCAAATGCAAATGCAAATGCATTTTGGACAAGCTCCAACATTTGCCGCATTATAGACATTTTGTAGATATATCTATATATTTATATATATATATATATATGTATATAATGTATTTGCTGCATGCCTCAATCGCATTTCAATATTGCCACAAAGCCAAAAAACTAGACAAACTTTGGGTTTATTTCTTTTTTTATTTTTGCTTGTGTATTTTACTTTATCTATTGTTTTTAGTATTTTGTATTTCGTGTGCTTTGGCACTTTAAACTGGGAAAAAATACACCAGCAGAGATAAAAAAAAAAACAAACGGAAACATGTCGGAAAAAACTCTTGCAATAAGCATAAAAAATAGCAAAAGTTTTCACACAGCGAAGAAATTTATGCCAAACAGCGGAAACGATATAATAGAAAAAGATGGCAGAAATATTCTTTATACTTGAAATGTCTGTCGCTGTGTGTGTATGGGTGTGTGTGTGTGTGTTTATGCCTAGAAATCGAAAATAAAAGACAGTTGCAGACAACAGTTGGAGCCAAGGCTTGCAGCAACAACAAACGGAAGGTGGCAATTTAATAAAATGCTTGAGTGAGTCGCCGAGTTTTGTTTCCTGCTGCTCCTTGCTTCTTGCTAGCCTTCCCTCTGCTCCTCTGCCCCTTGTCCTTGGATACTTTTTGGCAGAGTTGCGTCGCCAGGCAAAAGCAAAAGCAACCTTTGATTGGTTTTTGGGGTTTCTGTCTGACTGTGTCTCCGTCTGAGCAATTGTGTTGTTTCGTGTCGTTTAAGGGCTTCAATCTGAAGTGCTCTGCAGTTGCCGCAAATAAGTATTGCTGCTGATGCTGCTGCTGATGTTGCTGCTTCAGATGAAGAAGCAGAGATTACTGGCCAAGAAAGAGTGCTCAAATGCTCTATCAAACAGAGTGTGGATTTGTGGCAATGTTGCTTTGCGTCATGTCTATTTATGGGACCAATTTTACATATTATGTGTGGTATGGGTAACTAAGATGTACTTCTTTTATAAATGATCGAAATCTTACTTGTCAGATCAGATCTGAAATGTGATTTATAGCCAAAGATTTGCAAAGTTTTCAACTTAAAACTTTTATAACTTGCTTATAACTCTGATTTAATAAACAAAGACTTTTTTACTAATGTCTTTAGCTCAGCAATAGTTGCGCATACTAAGTTGGAAATGCGATTTTGGCTGTAAAATCATTCAATCGAAAATTTTTTTTAGGAAATATCAAATATTCCACACACATAACTTGCTCAAAACTTCACAAATTTGTGTTTATGGCTTGAGCTTTATATTAATAGTAGATGTTATATTATTAATACGATTTTGGAATAAAATTATATTGTCAAAAAATGATTGATGTTTAAATTAAAATCACAATGATATAGTTAATAGTAGTAATATTTATTACATTCCTACTTCTAACCTGACTTATTACGTAAACTGAAACACAAGTCGATTAGCTCTAAACCACTAAACTTTAGCCTAATACAATTTACTTATTACACTCGTAACACCTTTTTGGAGGCCACACGCCATTTTGTGGTTTGTATAACATGTGTTGCCTTGTTGTGGCACAAAACACCAAATACAACAAATGGCGTCGCATTTCTACTTGAGTAACAGCGAATGTGCAGTTAGATTTAATGGCGCTGACCCTGCCCCATAAGCAGCAGCAGCGAGCCAAAACAAAGAAGGTTACAATAAATACGTCAAGTGTGAAAAGTGTGTTAGCCAAAGCCAAAGCCAAGAATGAAGAAGAAGACGACCATGTAGACGAAGTATAAAAAGGGCCAACAGTCAGCAAACAAAAGACAGTGGCAGCAATAAAGGCGATTTGCATTAGAGGGTTTAGTTAAGTAGAAAACATGAAAAGTGCTTCAAAACAACTGCAACCAAATCAAATGTGTAAGCAAAAAGAGAGCGAAAGAGACGGGAAACGTAGACTAAGAGAGGACTAGTGACTGAGAGGAGGGGGAGGGGAGAAAAGTGCAGCGTGTTTGTGTGGTAATCAGTGCAATTTGCATGCAACCAAACTTCAAACAGACAACTGCTGATGATGAAGAACGAAAACAAGCGCCAAAAAACGTTGTCAACTTTGCTGGCCTCAGTTTTTTTTCCTTTTGCATTATCTTTTTATAGGGGTACATTAAATATAAAATGGTTTAAGAAATGTGCGAGACAAAAGCCATAGAGTATATATATATTTTTTTTATCAGCACAAACAGTCTAGTCGACTTAGCTGGGTGTGGCTATATATAAAGCTTGAAGAGCTGACGATTTCAACTTAAGAATATAATCTATTTATTAATTTCAGTTATAAATTATAGATTTAAATCGAAATCGGTTAGCTATAATTGTGTACATTAGTACACAATTGTAAAGGCCAATACTTTCAATTGATGTATATATAAACATTTTCATCATAATCAGACATATGGTTATATTATGGATTAACTATAAAACCAGATCGACATAGATAATACAATTTAATAATCATTTCTTTCGTTTGTTTAAGTTTAGTTTTCCAAGTAATATCACACCTGAAAATCAAATTGTAGAGACTCTCAAAATGAATAGAAAAATAATTAAGAGGCGCAAAATATAATAAATTAAATGTTCGATATTTATAAATTAAATAGATATTTATAAGTGTTTAGCAATTTAAATTGTGGTTATTGCTTCTTATCTAGCTGAATTTAGCTTAGGTGTTTATTTAACTGTTTTCAAAATAATTAATATACAGGGTATCTGCAAGTCAAGCTCCTCCAACTCGAACAAGCTGTTTACCGTTCTTCTTCATTTTTGACTCTATTTCGGGGGTGTTATTAAATTTGCAAATACGTAATGTGAAATATGTGTGGGCGTGTGTGCAGTGTGTGGGTGTGTGTATGTTTTTTTTTGGCGTTGCATACTTGAGGGCGCGCCACAAATGCAGCAAGTAAGCCAACAAATAAAAAAGAGGCAAGTAAGAAAGGGGGTGGTGGTGGGGGGGAGGGGCAGACATGTAAACATTTTCATGGTTATTCCACACAATTTGCGAACGCGCATCCAAGAAATATTCAAAATGGATTTTATTTGCATTTGTCAAAGGGGTGTGGTGGGAAGGAGGGTGTTGTGGTGGATATTGCCGCATATGAAATCGATATGCAAATGTTTTGCTAGCTAGTTGGTTGTTGCTGAAAAGTAAGGTGGGGGGGGGGGGGGGGAGAAGGGAGTAGAGGAGTCGTGTTGAGGCGTCGTCGTTTCTTGATGATGATGATGCACGTATTGTTTGCTTGTAAACATGATAAAAATTCAAATTAGCCATTATGGCAAGTCAAGTACATACACCACACACACGCACACGTACTGTGTGTGAGTGTTTTGTTGTCGCGTTGAAATGTAAAATGTGGCTACAAATTACCGGAAGGCAATTGGGAATAAGAAGAAGCAGTCGAAGTAAGACCTGTAAAACCTTGAGCCAAGTTTATTCAACATTTACAAAAATTTGCATTTTTCATTGACGCAAATGAGGTATGCTTGAGTAAATAATTGTATATATATGTAAGTTCTCATTTTTCTAGAACTGTAAAGCTATCACAAACAAACGTGTTATTTTTTCCGTATCTATGTTAAACATTCGTAAGAGTTACTTATATGAATTTAATAATTAAATCAATCGTGCTTTATAATCTTAAACATTATTAAAGTTGCTTAGTAAAGGGCATTAAAGCTCTAAAGGTAAATTGTTAATTCCATATTATTGCAATAGCAAATGTTTGAATGTATTTTTGGCAAAGCAGTTTCTAAATTAGCCGAACCGAATTCCGACAGAATTTGCCAAATAAATGTTTAACCTTTCTGCATACTCTGAGTCAACTTTTGTTTTCGTTTACAAAATAAATAATATTTGTTAAGCAAAGTATAAATTTGAATCTATTTCTCTCTTCGTTTTCGTTGTTCGCATTCTCACAATTTGCTTCTAATCATAATTAGCGCAAACGCAATAGTGTTACGAAGTTCACCTCAAGAAATAAAAAAAGTGCTCAGCCAAATGTGTTAATTAACTCATTAGCAGCAACAACTATTGCTGCAACAACAACAACAACAAAAGCAACAACAACGATGACTACACTCTTAGAGACATGTAAATGAACAAAGTATAACTAAAATGCAAAGCAAATACAAACTAACATTAAAACTCATTTAAAAAAGAGCGCAACAATTTCACAACAAGAACAATAGCAACAAAACTAGTTGTAAATCAAGTTTTTCCACTTGAAGAAGAACCTTTTTGACATCTGACGTTGATGAGTTGAGATCAAGAAAAGATGAGTTGCGTTTTTAAACTGAGCTGAGCTGAGCTGAGCAGAAATTGAGCTGTGCTGAGATTCTCCGCGTGTGTTGAATTTTGCACTTTGCTCAAGCGAACAAAATCTGTGCGCTAATCGCGATTAGTTGCAGCTTAAGCTTCAATCGGTTCGAAACTCTGAACGCATCTCGCTGCTCGAATTGAATTCCAATATTTTTCAATATTTATCGGGTGCCAAACGAAAAAAATATTTATATATATATAGATTTAAATGCATTTAAATTGGCTTTTGTTTGATATTTAAATACGCTGCACGTCGTTGTTGGTGTTGTCTGTTGTTGCATGTTGCATGTGACGTTGCTTAATTAGTTGCAGTGTCTTCCTTTCCCTCCCCCCGTTTGCGCCACTGATTGATGTCAATTTATTTTTAGCCATTTGATTTTTGCCAATACGCGCGTTTTTTATATATATCCACGGCATGCGAACTGTGTCTCCCCATTGTTGTTGTGCTGCTGGGGAAAAGTGAAAAACAAATAAATACACTTATACATAGATATATCGATGTAGAGGTGTATATAACAAAAGAATCAAAATAAATCGATTTAGTCTGCATTTAAATTTTAATCGCGGTGCAGCGACGCATGCCGCAAAACTGCAAACGGAAAACAATACTCGACAACAGGGTGACTCACTCGACTCCCAGCAAAAAAAAAGCTCTAAACTCTAAAGGAGCGCTACATTAATGTGAGTGTTCTCTTATTTAAATATAGATTGGTTGTAGTTTATTTATATTTATTATTATAGTTTATAAAATATAAATCAAGCAGATTATTGTTGAAATCTATGCAAACAGTGCATTTGTAATCGAATATTTTTGTGTGATTGGAAATTAGAAATTCTTAGGTCATACTTTTCGCTTTATGTAAATAGTACGACTTGGTATGATATAAATTTTAATAAAAATTATGAAATATAAATTAGGTAAGCGCACGTTTGCCAAAGGCTAATCAACAACTAAGTGAATAATCGAAAAGGTTAATAACGAGTTAGTTTATATAGAGTCCATTTATCAATTAAATGGAATGTTAACTGATATTATTCCCATTTAAATCAGTCTTTTTTAATAAGTTTCCATTTGGACAAAAACCCATTGTTCCAATTAAATAATTGTTTGGATGCTCAACAAATATGATTACTTTGAAATAATTTAGAACCAGCCAAATTTTGATTTTTATATATAAGATTTAGGCAGCCTATCGGATTTTTTATATTAAAGCTAAAGTTATAGTTTTTAAAAATATGTAAAATGTTTTTTATATTTTATTTTTATAAATGTATGTGTTCACTTCTGTTATAGAAAATTATTCTTCGCTCTTATTGATCTAATTACTATTACTACACTAGCTAAGCAGCTAATTATCTGTATCGGCCAAAATCGATGAGCCACCCTATATATATTGCCTATATATTGGCAATTGCCTATTTATTATCACTCTCTCAATTAAATGCCGAATGCCTTTCGACGTCTTTTCAATTCTTTTGCGCGCCTTTTGTCTCCTTTTGCTGCTGCTGCTGCTGTTGTCTGCGTTCCCCAACTATAATTAGCGCCAGTTGTCGGTATGCTGTCTATATATTCTCTATATTCGATCTATAAAAGCAGCTTCTGATTAACGGCTGGCCTGCAATCGCAAACTGAAGGAAAACTCGATACAAGCGGCCTGTCCACAAAAATTTCGACACAAAAAGATAAAAAAAAAATAAAAAATCAACGCTAAAAGTGCGAATGCAAAAAAAAAACAGTGTCAAAAACTAAATGTTAATTGTTGTTTAACTGCAAAACAGTAAAAATAAATATATATAAAAAAAAATCACAAATTTAATTTATGTTCAACGTTTAAACATAAAAAGCAAAGTCGAAAAGATTTCATTGTGCGTGGCTAAAAAGAAAGAGCAGAAAATAAAAATCGTTGCGTGTGTTTGCTAAAAGCTAAAAAATCAAAAAATCAATAAAAAAAAATACATATATATATATATAATAAAGTGTTAACCTGACGCTAATTGTTTAAAAATCAACAGGCTGTTGTTGTTTTTTTTTCTTATAGTTGTTGTTGTTATTGTTGTGATTGTCGTTTGTAATATTTATGATATTTGCTTAACGTATTTTCCACTCGCTCAAATGTGCTCTCAACTGTTGTGTTTTTAATGCTGTGTATGAGTGTGTTTGTGCGTATTTCTCTTACTCTGTGTGTGTATGTGTGTGTGTGTGTAAAAATAAGTGTAAAAGTATTTTCAAGAATTTTTTCTTCTTCGTCGCCACACTTCTTCTGACATGATAAATAATTCAACTGCAATTGGTTGCGCAAATAGCCAAGCCTCAACAGCATCAGCAGCAGCAGCAGAGAATGGCAACAACAGCAACATACACGCCAGCAACACCAGCAGCAGTCAATTATCGTTGGTAATTGAGAATTTATCCAATAATAGCGACAACGCGACATCATCGACATTGTCAGCCTCTGCCGCTTCCATTACCACTTCTCCTCTTGCCTGCTGTTCCACATCGTCGTCATCATCGCCATCGTTGCTGGCAGCAGCAGCAGCAGCCGCCGCCGCCGCAGCAGCAGCCACATCCTTACAGCCGACGTTGCATGCCACGCATAAATCCTATCCGCCAATAAATTCAGCATATTGGCTGCCATCGTCGCATCCATCACCGTACACAGTGCCAGGTATGCAACAGTCGCTCAATTGCCAACACTAGTCCAGGCAAGGCAAGACCAGGCCCAGCCCAGTCAGGTAGCCAGGCATCAGCAGCTGCTCCTTTATCCTTTGCACAGCTCAGCTGTCCATCTTCATTCAACTCTTTCGTCCTTATTGATGTGCTGCTCATGCTGAGTGTTATCTGCCTTGCCCTGCCCGCCTGTTTGCCTCCCTGCCTTGCCTCCCCCCTCTCAATCAGATTGTCGCATAGTAGCAGGCAGCCCCAAATTGCTGGGCTGGCGTCAACTTACATGCATATTACTCCACCCCTCCATCCACTTACCCCCCCTTTAAAATGGGGTAATTAAAGCAATTTATTGGCCACCAAAATTCCGCCAAGCAAGTTGTCATTAAGTAAATTGGCCCAAAACACACAGTTGGCAGAGTTTTGTTGCCAACATTGCATTTAAACTGGCTTCAATCAGCGTCAAACAAAATGAACGTCGATATTCAGTTTGAGCTGCTGGAGTCAGCCATCCTCCATTTTGGCTAACTAATTGTTAAGCTATTAGCTTGTGTGGAATGTTGCCCAATTTATTATGCACTTTAAGCACAGGCATTAATCTATTCGAATTTCACTTTAATCCAGACAATTTTAAGTAAAATAAGTATTTTTTATTTAAGTAATCAGCTTATGCTGTTAACTGTTATAGTAAAATATTCATAAAAATGTGTTATTAGTAGGCAAATTCAAAAGCTAAATAAATTGTAAAATGCCATATTTAGTTATTATATTTTTCATATTTTTAATCAACTCGTGTGAAAGATGAACAAATTTGTTTTGCAGCCTCAAATAAAACTCGATGCAATTTTCTCATAGGCTTTTGCAATTTTTGGGAAATTCCAATTTAATTTCTATTCAATAAGCTTTATTAAACCAATTTTGTAGAGAAATGTGCAATGTTTTTTGCTGGTTTAAATTACTATGTGTGTCTCTTTCTAACTCCTATCTAATTCCTATCTTGCTGAATCTCTCTTCCTCTCCCTCTCTCTCTCCCTCTCTGTTTATATGTTATGGCTTCAATTTCGCTTTCTGTACTCTGTCTCTCTCTATCTTTCTATCTCTCTCACTCTATCTATCTTGCTCTCTCTTTCTGTTTCTCTCTCTCTCTCTCGTTTTGTCTCTCTTTCCATTTGACCTCTTCATGAATTTTCATATTAAATATATATATGTAAAATATACACATTTGTCGACTTTTATCAACTGCTGCTGAATTGCCTTGCCCACATTTTCACAAGTTGTGTGTCATTTAAATGAAAATTTCACACACTGTCACACACAAAATTAAGTGTTAAATATATAAATTTTCACTTTTGATGCGAGCCCAGCAGCAGCAACAACAACAACAACAACAATCACATTTACAACAACAACATGCAAAGATGATGACAATGACAGGCAAACTGGGTTTCATTTTGAGCCACAACCTGAGCCTTAATGCTGCTGGTGCTGCTGGTGCGGAGTATATCAAACAGCTAAAGTGTTGTGTGTGTCAACCACACGCACACACAGCAATGCATACACACAAACCGCACACACACACATACACACAAACACACACTCGCTGTTTGTCAGACATCGTTGCCAGATTGTTTTTCCTTAACATAAACCAACAAAAGGATGAAACAAAAAAATTAAACTGCAACACAAGTCGAATGTGTATACACATGTGTGTGTGTGTGCGTGTGTATGCGTGTGTTAATGATGTTAAAGTCAAGTGTAAATTGCGGGCAAGTGGGAGTGGCAGTAGGCGGCGTTAGGTGTGTGTGCGAGACAATGCCATTGACATGCTTTTTAATATGTTTGGCATATGTTTCTTTTGTCTCATTTTTTTTTTGTGTTTAAATGTTTCGAGAGTGGCGAGGGAAATGCATACATTCTTCCACTATAGATGAGGTCACCTGCTGAAGTGTGTCAGCAGTTGCAGCGGATCATAAAAAGCTGCTGGGTAATTGACATTAAAATTTTAAACGGAGCCGGAAGCATTCGTTGGCACCGCGGAATATCAGGCGGTAGCAGATAACGTCATCGGATGGATGAACTCTGATGCCGGCTGACATGAAATTGTGGCTGAAGTGTGTGAAAAGTGTGTTTAAAAAACAGTTACAGATTTTTTCTCAAGTTATTGGCATATTGACTGAAGTTAAGGCGAATAAGCTGATAGGTGGTATTTTTACAGCTTGATTTTACACCCTTATTTTAAAGCTATTTCGCTTTTTATGTGGTTCCAAACCAAACTTATTAAATTTATAGTTGATGCTAGCTTTGGATAAGTTTTAAGTGTTTTGATAGCAGTATTTAGGTATTTATTTTATGAATAATATACAAAATGTGAATTAAGTGTTTTGACAAAAGATAAACAAATAACTTTTTTAATGATAAATATTGTTTATATTTATTTCTATATTATTATTACTGTTATTATTATTTATGTAAACTGTATAAATATTTAGATCTCTTTGTCAAAACACTTTCTTGCTATACTCAGATTTAAACAGTTGATTTGAACAGAATTCTTCCCTAAAGTTTTCAGCTATGCTTTAATAAACCAAAAAGGAAGCGAAAACTTTTTTGCAGGTAGTAATAAGAATATATCATTATTATCGATAGTTTCAACTGAGCGTATTTTGAAAGTAGTTTTTGCAGCAGTTAGTTCTGCTCACATTAACCAAATTGCTTGGCATAATAAATGCATGCTGTCATCCCTTGGCAATTTTTCAAGCTGCATGCTGCATGCTGCGCTGCATGCGCACTTCATAAATCTAACCGACAAATTGGCAAGCGCTGGCAAAAGCAGAGGCAAAACTGCCATGCAAATTTTAACTGGACTTTAATTTTCTGGCAAATTAAACGCCAAATGAACTGGCCACGTACCCGGCACGTGACAGCTCCCATTGCCATTTAAACAGGCTACACTCGCTGTGTGTGTTTATGTGTGTGTGCGAAAAATTACATTTTTTAAGCGCCTTGCGCACACACACACACAACACACACACACACTCACAAATTTATAACCTTTAATTGCTTTGACCCAAAAACGCAGCAGGAGGCAGAGCAGGTCGAGTCGAGAAGTGTGGCAAATGGTGGGGTTCATCTGAGCGCAGCACGTGCAGCGCAAAAACATGGCCACAAAAGCCACATTGCCTATGGCCTGCATAAAGTTTGGGGTGTGCAACATGCAACACAAACCAAAATTCACACAAACTCTCTCTCCCTCCCTCTCTCCCTCTCTCTCTATCGCTGTCTCTTTCTCTCTGTTCTTTGTTGTTGTTGTCTAATGCACTTTCACATTTGCATTCAGATTTACATTCACATTCGCATTTTTGTTGAACGCGTGTGCCATTTACCCACTTTTAGTCCCCTCTCCCCTCGCTCCTGTTGTTGTCCCCCTTTGAGCCGGTGTCCCGTTTGTTGTAAGCCTTGGCGACACACGGCGCATTGCGTATCATAGTGTTAGGTTCCCGGTTGCAGCACTTGCAACACACACTCGCTTCTAGTTGCCATTTTATGCAAATGAATTGGTTTCCTAGTGAAATACTTTACACTTTGTTGTATGCCACCAGTCATGCCACGCCACGCATCGCTTTGCAGGCACAGCCTGGAGGCAAACTGACTATTTGCTGCTGCCTGGTGGCATCCATTCGCCGCTTTGAGTGGCAGCTTGTGCAAGTCTGAGTGAATCATGGTTGCACTCACTGACTGACTGACTGACTGACTCAGTGTCCCACTGAGTGTCCAACTGAGTGATGTATCCCTGCTGCTGCTGCTGCTGCTGCTGCCTCTCTGTTCTGTCCAGTTCTCTTCTGTCCTGTCACTTTCAGCTATCTGTGCAATGTCAGCTTTGCCTCGACTTTCAAAACTGTACATTAAGTTTAAGTGTGTGTGTTCCATATATCAAAGCAGTCAAAGTCGAAAACAGCTTTTTTTTTTATCTTAGAAACTTCAATTCGGATTTCGATTTTTAAATTTATCACCATTTTGATATATTAAAATTTCAATTATATTTGTCTTTTTTTTTCATTCTTAGTTAATTATAATTATAATAATCTATTAATTATATTATGCCGTTTTGTTGGTCGATCTTTTAAATATTGCTTTAACATACTTAATATTTGTCGGGCTAAGAGTTATTTTGCTATGAATTGATTTGTGGATTATAAATCATTTTCACAAAATCGACTACTGACTGTTTTATCTAGTTTAGTTCTGCGACTTCTCAAAAGACCGATGAGTATTGCAAGTATTTTATTTCTCAAGGATATTATTTGCTTAATTACATTGTTCTTAAATTAAAGAGACATTTGACTAGTTTAAGAACTGGTTATTGCCTCTGCCCAGCTCACTTGTTGCCGATGTATTTCTTCTTCTAAGTTGTGTGTATTGTGTGTGCTTTTTTATACCTCAACCGATCTGATTTGTTTTAGCTTAACTTGTAAATAACTTAACTATTTCAAACTCATTTGTTTCTAATCTTCATTACAAATGAAAATATCTCTGTTATTGTTTTTTTATTCCATCTTAAAAACCAGCTTCTTTTCAAATATACTTTTGACATAGACTACCAAATTCATTGCCACGAGACATAAGCTGAATTTCTTTTACACCAGAGTTGAGCTGTTGCTTATAAATATGATAACCAGTTACAATCAATTTTAATCAAATGTAAGCATTACATATAAATGCTTACATAACCAATGCCCAAAAAAGAAGAGGACAAAAAAAACTCAGTTGAGCATAAAGCAAACGCAATTTGCATAAATGTCATAAATGATGTTTACCCACGGCACATGTGGAATGCGTCGCATAATTCAATATCTTGTAAAATAAAAATGTATATAGAGAATCGACGACCTTTTCTATGTCATAATCATAATCCAGCAGCATGCCTAACATTCTAATATGCGTATAAAAAAAAAGGAAGAATAGCCATAAAATGCAATAAAGGAAGTTGAAAGTTCCGACACAGAAACCCATTATCACAGTTACACACACAACGCACACACACGCATTGTCCGATCATTGGGTAAAAGTTTTATCCCCTCGCATAAATGGACATCATGCAGGACATTCATTTTTTTTTTGCCTCCTTTCCCTTTTTTTTGTGTTGTTGCCGTCGTCCTTTGGCTGACCCTCAAAATGTGTAAAAATGCAAATAATTTTTGGACTCGCCTCGTTATTGTTATGCTCTTGATTATGTTGTTGTTGTATGTCTGTCTGTCCCTTAGTTTATCTGTCTGTGCAGGCAAGTAAAGTATGAAAACATGTCCTTTTTATTGCCCGTACATGGAAATTTATGTATGTAGTTGAGTGTTCCAGTTGCTCAAATGGCCTGGCCTCAAAATGGGAGGCTTTTTCTTATTCTTGGTTTGGTAAAGAATGGCTCATTTTATTGGCTTGTTGGTTGTGCTTGTATTAGTTCTAGTTTTGTAGCCGAAGGACTCAAAATGTCATATCGATTTATTAACCTGTGTGCGAACTATTGTCTTATATCCACCCCTGCCTAACCCCTCGCTACCCCTGCTAGGAGTGATAAATGTGTTTGAGTTTCGTGAAATTGGTCGTTTTCGGTTTAGTGTTTGAATTTATTTCCTTTCTCTGATGTGAATGCTCTGCTTTGCTCGATTTTTGCCGCTTTCTGCTTGCTGCTTGCTTCCTCCAAAGTGTTGGCAGTTATGGGCATAATGGAAATTTATGCCAAAAACTTGCTACCCTTGCAATTATCCTTGATATATGTATATAGCTCGCTCGCTCGCTTCTCTCCTCGTTGATATTCAATATTTTTGGGAAATAGATTAAATGCAAGGGGACAAACAACAAATTTCAATGCAATTAAAATGTAAATTTCGCTTGTCAAAAAGTTTATGCAATGTGAAAAGCGCTAAAGCCATGGTAAGAGAATATATGTATATATATATATATATATATAGGATGTCTACTTTTGACTGTCGTTGCCCCTTCTTCCATCTCCCTGTCTGTTTTGCAAAAATCAACTATGGAGCGCGAAAGCCAAATGCTTGAAAAATATACAAAAATATATACAAAAGATGGCATTGAAGCAACTAACCCCCCACACCCCCGCCTGCTGCAAACTGCGTATAGCAACTGCAAATGTTTGTTGCTGAAAATACACATGGAAAGTTCAGATTAAAGCGACGAACAAAACTCAATTTCTTTGCAGAGGTTATTTCTTTTTCACTTTAAAATTGATAGTTTTATGTCCCAAATTCATAAAAAAAAAGATATGAAAATGGTGTGTTAAAGTAATGCAAAATTAAATTACATGCAAAACAAAGCACATCGGATATTATTAAGTATATATGTTCTTGATCAGCATCAAAAGCCCAGTCGATATTGGCGAATTATTATTTATCAATAACTTCCCCTTTTTATCGTTCATCGGAACAAATTGATTTTCAGTAGAATTAAAAGATACAATTGCATTTCGCTTAACATATTTTTGCTAAACTATTCAAATTTCACTAAGATCAAATAAGAAACAAAGATTTGCTAAATAAATGATGATTTTATATAAAAAAAAAAAAAGACTATTATCAGATTTAGTCAAGCATTTTAACAGGGTTATTTCTAGTGCTTTTGTGATTCGATCAATTCACATAATTAAAGCCTTATTTGCTTGGCCAAATTTTGATGGCACACATGCAAAGTGAGAAGTGGATGCCTCAAAAGCAAAAGTGATTTGCCTGCTGCTCCCTTTTTTTTATTGCTGTTGGTTTTGTAGCCCAGCTTGTTATCCCAACGAGCAGCAGCAATACTCAAAATCCACTTGAAGCGAGCGATGCCCATTTGTAAGTCCCTCTTTCTCCTCCTCCTCCTCATCACTTTTTACATTTGTTTTTGTGCTGCGCCCACTTAAAGTCGAATCCAATATAAAAAATTTTTGCTGCTTGCGATTAAAATTTAAATTTTATATGCAAAAAAAGAGATGAAAAAAAAAGTAGAAATAAAATGAAAATAAGAATTTTTGCCATAATTTCTTCGAAGCTCGCTTTTTCGCTGGCGCTCGACCCGAAATTAAATTTAATAATGCAGCGAGCGAAGCGCCGAAATTTCATTAGGTGGCAAAAGGTGATATATGCAGTACAGATACACACATACATACATACATACACATACACATACACATATATATATATATATATGCAAATGCGTTTGTATTGAGCTGGGTTTGGGTTTTTGCTTTTGGATGGTTTTACGGTGTGTGCGCTCTTTCTCTTTGTGTGTATGTGTGTGTGGCTTATTGATAAGTTTGCTGCTGCTCAGTGCGCCTGGTCGTCGTATCGCTTGATTAGATTTTGCCCAGCTAACCAGGTTGGCAACTGCATACCTACATATCCGCTCTCCAACCCTCCCTACAGCTTCCTTCTCCCTTTTCGCTCGATGTGTGAGCAGTGGAAACCACAGCCACAACAACAACAAGTTTAGGTGTAGAGTGGGTGGGGTGGGGTGGGTGATGTTGGGTGTTGTGGGTCGAGTGTGTTTTTGAGCGTTACATTATTTTTGTGAAAATTTGTTAAATATGCCAAACACGCAGCGATGCATGCAAAGTGGCGAAACAGTTAGTTCAACTCACCCAACCCTCTTCAAGTGCCTCATCCGCATCCGCATCCTCATCCTCATCCTGCTCCTCAACCAGGCAGGAATCATCCAAGCGTTGGCATAAAATTAAAAAAAAAATAGGAAAAAATCGTAGTCAAGCCGAGGCTTGGCTAACCAGCCGTGGCATTGCGTACGACGCGCTCAGTCGCTCTCAGCTCGCAACTCGCAGTTCGCTGGCTGCTCATATTTGTGACATAAATAAGCTAAGCCTGAATTCCGGGTTTGGGCACCAGCCAACACACACACACACTTGAACACACACACTCGCTCGTCGTGGCGAGTCAAATATGACCCGCTTTCATACGGAATCAACAAATAGCACTGGCATTGCACCTGTCGCACAGTGTCCACATTTTAACTATTTTCAATTGAAATTTAAGTGCATCAGTTATCTGAGCATTTGGCATCGAGATTGGGTCTCCTCTTGCCTGCTATAATCTGCTGTAATTGGTTGTGATTATTAAGCAATAATATTTAGTGTATAAATTATTACACTTTATACTACATATACTTACATCATATCATAATTTAGCATTCATTCAGTGTTACAATTGAAATGAGCAAAAATATTTGTGTAAAAAAAAAATATATTTTAGCTTATTCATTATTATATTACAATTGGTAGTTCAAATTAAAACATTAAACGAATATTTCTTTAGCTCTGCTAAGTAATGATTTATATTTTAATATGTGCTCTAATAAATTATAGAAGCTGTCAATCAACATGACTTCCTGTCTCACTTTGGAATTAGAAAGTAAATAGCCGATAAAATATTTCTTATATTCGCCCAACTAAAATGAGGCTATTTTTTGTGCTATATTACTAATGTGCTCAAAGTTGCTGTGCTCAAAGATGCTAATGATGATGTTCTCAATGCGAAGATGTCCCAGTTTATATTATAAATTATGGCTTAATAAAAGTTAGTTCTTGCCATGCCGTTAACACTGTAACCGACTTCAACATCATCATCATCATCATGATCTTAATCATCATTTGCATTCGAGTCGATGTCATGAAACGCGCGCAATGCATTTTTGTTTTTCCATACGGTTCGGTTCGGTTGGGTTTTTTGTGTTTGGTTTGAGTGGTCGCTCGGTTAGTTGAGTTGCATGTAAAATGGCTGCCATATTTTTAGTAGGTGTGCGTATGACTGTATGACTGTGTGAGTGTGTAAGTGTGTGAGTGTGTGTGTGTGCTGCAGTTGCACAAGTGGCCACACTTTAGTCGCTGCTCTGCTTCTGCTTCAGCCTCTGGCTCTGGCTCTGCTCACTCTGCTGCTGCTACTGCTGCTGCTGCTGCTGCAGCTGCATGCTTTATGTTTTCAAATTAAAGTCGAAAGCGTGGCAATACTTAATGTGCGCCACTAGAAGCAGATTAGTTGCATTAAGGTTGGCCTGCCCACGACGACGACGACGACGAGCACCACACAGTAGTCTTGGACCCGAGCCATGGCAATATTAATATTTCAAATGGATGCTTCAAATTGCTACCAGAGCACCATGGTGTGGTGTGGTGTGCTGTTGGCAAGGGGCACTTAGAGAGGGAGAGAGGTATGCTTGCGACTTTAAGCTAAAATGAAGTATTTTCTGTGCATTAAATTTTCAATTGAATTGCATTTGGAAATAATCAGCTTTGGGCAAGTGAAATAGTTGGTTGCTTTTATGCTTTGTTGATAGTAGCAGATAAAATGAAAGTAAGCTTAGCTTGAAGTGTGTTGCAAATGCACTGGAATAATAAAAATAACTAATGGATAATTTGGAAAAACTGCAAATAGGTTAATAAAATTAAATACATTAAAGAAGAAAAATTTTTGATAAGATTATACTCTTAAAATAAAAGACTTGTGTATTAAATTTGGATGATTGTAGAGTTTAGACATTTTGTTCTATATGAAATCAAAGTTTATTTTTAAAATTTGATAAACAATTAGTATAGTTTTAAAGTTAACATAGGAACAATCGTTAGACAAAAAAAAAACCCATATTTTTTAACAAGACATTTGAAACTAATTACATAAAAACATTTCTGAATGAGTTTTGTACTAAAAACTTGTTTATTTAACAGGATATAAAGTCAAACTATCTGTTTGACCATCTTAATATTTGTCTGTTTTAAAATTGTAATATTTCTCCCAATCTGGAAATAAATAAATCGAGTCCACTTGGCAGTGTTTCCAAATTTTGCACATTTTTTTTTTTTTTTTTTTTGATTTAGTGCCGCTAATGCTCTCTGTTTCCCACACCTAAAATTTGCTGCAAGTGAAGTCAAGTTGCTGCCACATTGCGATGACAACACAACGTAGCCAAGTGGGTGGATGGGTGAGTGGTGCATGGGTGGGTGTTTGGGGGGTGGAATGTTTTTTAGCTCAACAACTGCTGAGCTGCAACTGCAACTGGCAGTCAGCCACAGACAGCCACAGTCATCGACACGCATCAAATTCAATGAATTTTAAATTTTGTTCATGCCGCGAGGGTGGATGCAATGTTGTTGTTGTTGTTGTTGCCGCCGTTGTGGCTGCAACTGGGATTATGATAATGTAGCTCAAGTGCAGTTAGCTTTTGCTATTGCTATTGCAGCTGCAATAATCATAATAATAATGCAAGTGCTGCCAGCAGCCAGCAGCAGCAGCGGAGTCATTGGCGGTTTGCATTTGATAACGATGATGATGCAGCACTCTGTCTCTCTCTCTCTCTCTCCCCCTCTCTGTATATCTCCCTCAAACAAGGGAATGGAAAGTCAAAAGAAATTGCAGCACGTAATGCCTTAAAAAGTGTGGCAAATACCGCATAGCTGTGGCAGCGCTCCCTCTTCCATTAGGAATGGTGCATTCCATTCCTCATTATAATTTGGCCATAACTGAAGAGCTAAAGTATAAATGTATTTCACAATGACAGAGCAGAGCAGCCAAAGTATTGTGGATCTTCTTCAAGTTGTTCACATTTCAAATAATGCTGATGAGATGTTTAAATAAAAAAAACTACAAACATTTCAAACTTCTATTAAAGATAACTAAATGTGTATTTTTACTATATAAAATATAGTCAGCGACTGTCCAAATTGTGCACTTTAAACGGTTTTAATTATAATTTTTAATTGATTTACAATAACAACAGGCACAGGCACATAATAATTATAAAATTATTAACAATAAAATGAAATTTTCGCTGCAACGTATGATAAATAATTTTAATATTTATGCCGAAAATAATAAACGGGTATTTGTGGTACCTTGAAACATAGAAAACGTAATTGCAGAATAAATTTAAGATGCTATAAGTAAAATGTACTTTTAAATTGTATAACCCCATTTTTGGTGAACTAATTAAAAATGGGTAAAAAAAAAAGTTTAATGTAGTTGTGACAAAAACTGTAAATGGCTGAAGAAGAAAAATATAATAAATGTATTTTATATGTGAAGTGTAAAAAAATATAATCAGCTAAGTAAATATATTTATGATCAGCATTAAAACACCAGAGCTACAAAATTTGGAATATAAGTTATACAAGTTGATATCGATATTTAAATTACAATGAAAACTCCTAATTGCCAATATACATAATATGCAATATGTATCTTAACATTTATATATAATTACTCAGAAATAGTATTAATTAACTACGGGAATTCGAGTAAGGAACCAAAACTTAATTGTCATATTGAACATCATCAAATGTGCTATATATTAAATATATTTTCGCGATTCAAAATTCGGTTGTTTAGATTGCAGAGTAATTCTTAATTGAGTTCACTCGACATTTTGGCATTTTGTTAATTATCCAAGTGCATTAAAATGGATTTTTATCTATGCCTAAAATAATAGCGTCCAGTTTTACCAAAAATACAAATTGGTTTACATTTAATGCTGGTTTCGCCTACATTTGATTCACATCCAAGCGTGAAAAAATTGCATTTTAATGAACCGCAATTAGGACAAATTTATTATTTATTTGTTGTCTGTCCTTTGTCGGCTCTCAACAAAAACGGTTAACAGTTGCAACAACAACTGCTGCAAATGCAGTTGCAGCATATTTGGCAGCTATTAATTTCTCCAGTTGCTGGCTGCATTTTGCCTGTGTTTTTGTTTGTGCAAATAAATTAGCTGACAATCATTTATGTCTGTGTGTGTGTTTGGCTGTGTGTGTATTTGACTGTGTGTGTGTGTGTGTGAGGGGGCGGGGGCGTTGGCGTTTGCATGCAAATATATTTGGCAAGCCTGTTCTAAATGTGCGCCAATTAGTTGACTGAGAATCCTCCCAATTTGGTTCAGTCTCATTTCCCAGCTATCGAAAATTGTGCATGCAAATTATAAATAATGCTGAATTAATTGTGCTAAACGAGCGTTGTTTTTTGGAGCGTAGCTGTTCACCTGTACCTCTCTGTGTCTGTCTCTCTCTCTCTCTCTCTCTCTCCCTCTCTTACTCTTTTTCTAGTATCTTCTCTTTTTATCTGTATCTCTCTCACTCTCGTTGTCTCTGTTTACTCGTGGACTCTTGAGATCTTTTTGCCTTTGTCTACCAATTTTCCTTCCTATCTAACTGTCTCTGTATATTCATTTCTCTCTTTCTCTAATATATGTCTATGTATGCGTTTCTCTCTTTCATTCTTTTCAATATATCTATATATGCTTTTTACTCAGTTATCTCTAATCTTAGTCACTTTCTCTTTCTGATCTCTCTGAATCTGTTGCTGGTAATTGATCTCTCTCTCTCTCTAATATATTTCTTTGTATGCTTTTGTCTTTCTCCCTTTATTTCTCTCTCTTATTCGGTCTATTTGTCTATCTCTCTCTTTCTGTATCTGTCTCTTACTCTGTATTTAAATCTCACTATGTCTCTATCACTAACTCCTTATCTCTCCTTATCTCTATCTCTATTTCGTACTCTCTTTGTCTCTTTCACTTTCTTTGTAACTCTCTATCTCAATTGCTTTAGCTCTCTCTCTCTCTCTATATTTTGTTTATAAGCATCCCAGCTTTCACTTTGTGATCTCCCAATTTTTTGCTAGTTCTAGCTGATCTCAGATATCTCTGTCTTGCTCTCTCTCTCTCTCTCTCTCACTGTCTCTCTCTCGTTCTTGCTCTCTTTCTCTTTTTTTGGTCTTGTATCTATTGCTCTTTCTTAATACTATTTCTATCTTTTCCTTCATATAAATCTCTTTCTCACCTTCTCCCTTTCTTTTTCTCTTTCTGGTCAATGACTTCTTTCTATACTCCAAGTCCCCCCTCTCATCTGTGTAACTAGGCCAAGTTATCTAGTTCTCTGACCGTCAACACCAACTGCTGCCAATGTCAAATGCTGAACCTTGTCATTTGATAGTTAGTCAAGCGTTTGCCACAAACACTGAGGTTTTCAATTACATATTGTATGTATGTGTGTGTGTGGGCATGTGTGTGTGTGTGTGTATGCGTGTGTGTGCGCGCTGTGCGCTTTGAAGGCTGCTGTGGTTGCTAGCTTCGCTTCCGCATTGCGTTTTCTTCACGCTACGATTAACTTACCAAGGCCAAGGCAAAGGCAAATCCAAAGCTAATTAAATTATAAACTTTTAGCAAATATGCTTTGCTTTGGTTCAGTCGGCTTTTTTTTAAATAACTTATTTTTATGTTCAACAAGTTTAAAGACAACATGTTACTAAATTTCGTCTGACGTTGTGCAATTTTGGAAGACAGCTTAGAAATTTATATAAATTTACTATATTTATAAAGAAATGCTGCGTATTTATATTTAACCCGATAAACTTGCTAAAAAAAAAACATAATAATAGAAGAAAATTTTTTAATTGATCTAAGATTTAATAATAATAATAATAAACTTGATTTGTAAATCAGTTTTCTAATAGACCGTTTAGTTTTAACAATCTACATTTAAAAATTGTTAACTTTTTAAACTTTGTAAATAAATTTTCTAAACGTCCGTTCAGTTTTAGCAATATTTAAAAAATTATTAACTTTTCTTACATGACTTGCATTTTTCTTATATTTTGCAGAACGCAAACTGTTCGTTGGCATGCTAAATAAGAAGCTGAACGAAAACGACGTGCGTAAACTATTTGAAGTCCACGGTGGCATCGAGGAGTGCACCGTTCTGCGTGATCCCAACGGTCAAAGCAAGGGTTGTGCCTTTGTCACATTCGCCACCAAACACGCTGCCATCTCGGCCATTAAAGTGGTAAGTGGTAACTCGACCTATTTAAATAATAATTATTAATATGCTAAATCATTTCTTGTTTAGACTTTGAGTCAGAATAGAATCATGGAGGGCTGCACATCGCCGCTGGTCGTTAAATTTGCAGACACACAAAAGGAGAAGGAACAGAAGAAGATCCAGCAAATTCAGGCGAACTTATGGAATCTGGCCACCAACATAAATATACCACTGGGCCAAACGGCAACCACAGTGTCGACACCGATACTGCCAAACCCACCGCAACAGCCGTCGCCAGTGTTGGGAGCCGATGCTCTGACACCAGCCAGCATTCAATTGCTGCAGCAGCTGCAAACAGTTGGACTGCAGCAGCAGCTGTTGCAAGGTAAGTCTCCACATAAAAATATATATTACAACAAAAAGAAGCAGAAAAAAGTTGGTTCAAACCAATAGAGCTTAGATATTATTATCATTAAGCAGATGAATCGATCTAGCCATGTTTGTCTGTCAGTCTGTCCGTCTGTCCCTCTGTACGAGCAAGCCGATCCTCGACAGCATAAGAACCTATAAGCTTTAAATGTATAATATAAACTCATATATCAAACACAGCTGAAGTCTATTTAATGTCATCAATAACCTGTTTTGCAAATATCAATATTAATTGATTACCGATAGCAATAAAATAGACAAATTGTAAAAATATTTCCTTTTAATTTATATATTTAATTTATTAGCATATCAAATTCATGAAGAAGCGTAGATTTTCTGAAATATTTTTAAAGTTATTTAATAAATCACCAACATGTATTTTACTACATTTTGTGGCTTAGATATTTTTTTTTAATATATTATATTTCATTTAATTAATAATTTTGAGTTATACTTCGCTCAAAGTTTATAAATTCAGGAGACTAATTAAATATCTTTTTATATATTCACAGCACTCACTGGATTGGGTGCAGCACAGCAAAATAATGCCACGCAGGATTCGGCAAATGCCGCGGCAGCAGCTAGTCTACTAAATCCGCTTTCCGTACAGAATTTGGCAGCAATTGCGGCCATGACAAACCCGAGTCTTACCAATTCGGCCAACTCGCCGGGCAGTGCCCAGTTGACCAATACGGCGGCTCTCTTATGTAAGTCTATAAAAATTATCGTAAGCCACAAAACTCAACTAAATTCAACCCTCAACTAATCAGCTAATTTCCATTTTTTTCACGACTTTGAGTGGCATACCAAAAACTCATCTCACAAATCGTATCTGTGTCAGTTTTTTGACAGCTGTCCAAAGAAATTTAACGTGAAAATGTTTTTCACTTGCCACGCTTAACTTGCAATTTTATTCGTTGTTTGTTTCCTTATCGATTTATAAATTATTTTGTTTCTAAGCGTTAATTTTGTGTTTAGCTATTTTTTCGTTTTATACATTTTAAGGCATTTGGGAGGAGTTTACTTATTATAATGAAATTATGATTTAATAAGGTGAACTCAGCTGTGCAAGGTAATTTCAGCTTTGGCGTGCTTTAAATGTTTTCTGTATTTTTATACTCTGATAACTAAGGTAAAGGAGCTTATTGGGCTTTTTGTGCAGAGTCCGTCATGATAAATGTTCGTCTGTCTTTAATCATAAAGTATATATTAATCAGTACTCAAATTGGTGTGTTACTTTCAAGAAATTTTTTAAATCAATAATTGCAAATCTATCAAAATATGTATCTACCAGAATGTTAAAGTTAAAGTCACCCAATGTGGTTAATCTGTTAGAGATTAGCTTTTAAATATAATGATAACGCCAGTTACCGAAAAATGGCTAAAAAGCTCAAATACCAAACTTGGAATATTAGTTTCAACTTTAAAGGAAAGTTGTGCTAACTTTTTTTTAACTCACCACAAAAAATTGTAAAAATTTATATCTATTTAAAATATTTAAACAATATTTAAAAAATTGGACTAGCCAGTTATGTAGAAGGTACTTTAATCCTTCAGCCACATCAGCTGCTAGCTGTTATCAGAGTATTCCAAAGTCGGCTACGACCGACTGAATTTTTTATTTTGTGTTTACATAAATTATGCGAAAATGGCATCAAAAGAATTGGCTGCCTTTGTCAGTAAATATATATTTTTGATTTTATATTTATGCCGTTTACCCTGTTGGCCTTGTTGAACTGAATTCAATTCACAGAGTTCATTTAATGCGATTTAAAATAGTCGAAATTATGCCGCATGAGTGAGTCGCCGACTGATGTTTAATATCTAATCAAAATACAGATAAGATTAAAATGTATATTTTATATATGTCTTTCTTTCTTCCACTTTCTCTCTCTTTCTCTCTTTAAAATGCTAACCAACGTTTTGTGGATCTATTTTGTGTTATTTGTAACTGTTTTTCTTAAAGCAGGTCTAATAAGAAAAAAGGCAGCTGCCAAATTATCGAGTGAACTGCACAACACGAAAAAGAAGAAAAGTAAGTGAAAAATGTTTTGATTTGGATATTTTTGAGCCTGATTTTGACAGACTTTCGCAAATCCGCTTTTCGTATTTCGTTTGTAAATTTTGACATCGATTTTGAGTTTGGTTTCGTTTTCTTTTGCTGAACGTTGTGCAAGAGAGAATTATTAATAATGGTTATTCAGAGTTGACATTTAAAGCAAACGAAGCATTTCCTCACCGCTTGTTACGCTTTATGTAACGCTTAACGCTCACGTGGCTGCTGCTCTGTTTTACGTCGTCGTTTACGTCACGCGGCCAAGTAAGGCAAAAGCAGCAGTAGCAGCAGCAGCACAAGCCCGTTGCACGTGAAGCGAACAAAATTACAAGTTGCAAGTTACACTCTCTTCAGAAATTAACAACACGGAACTTATTGCAACAGAGTGTAGCACACCAACAGGCAACAGAGGAGGGGGAGTGGTGGGGTTTCAGTTGCAGGACTTTGGCCTCATTGACTTTTAGCCGCGTTTCGCTTTGCAATGCTTCAAGTTCCACTTGCCAAGGCTTTCCCAGTTGAGAATTTCTTTCTTCTTTTTTTTTTTGCTTTCTCTGCCACGTGGCACAACAAGCCCTGGCTCAGGCTCCGGCTCTGGCTCAGGCTTAGGCTTTATATGCACAGACAGTTGCAATAAAAACGATAAAAACGAATATACGAGTGGCGCGAAGAATTATGGCCTATTGCCTGCATTTTTCAATAGGCAGGCTTACAAAATATGGGCCAATGTAAATTCACCTCTTAAAAAGACGCATGAATCAGCTGTAGTCCAAAGATATAAATACCAAACAAAAAAAGCAACCTGAATCATGGTTCATGCAAGCTTTTCAAAGCTCAATAAAATTTTGAATTCTAAGTGTTTTAGTATTTCTTTTGTAAAAGTTGAAACTGTGTTCAATTTTATGTAATATTTTGTACGCATTTTATTAGATGTAGACAATTTTTTAAGGTAAACTTAAAAAATCGATAAAATGTATACAGCTTTTTTAAATGTTAGTTTTAGTGACAGAGAAAGTAAAAAGCGATGATCTTAAAAATATATATAATATTGAAAAATCCATCATAATATCTGCAAGAAGCAGGGAAGCTGTTCAAGTGTGGAGTGGCTTTTTTCTAAGAACATATTTTTCCGAGTTCAAGAAACCAATGGAATTATGCTATGCTTAAATATTTTAAAATTAGTTGATGCACAAAACATAGTTTCAGCCTTAATGATCTTTTGCAAGTGGGGTTATCTATCATAAAAATGAGTATCATAAGCAATATAATTAAGTTTTACACATTTTTACATATCTGTATAATGAAGTCTATAGTCAGTTTACAGTTAATGTGAAAACAGGCTTAAACACATTTTATTTGTGCTGGTTTAAAATGTTTACACAGATATCATGACCAAATCCTCTGCCCCACTTTATCTTTGAGATGCCTTCTGTCCAACTGTCTAATGCAGCTATTGTTAAATATTTTAAGCACAAAAAGCAAATAAAAAAAAAATATATAAAGGAATGGAAAAGAAACCAACCTCAAGTTGCCTGTTTGCTTCCTTGGCCTGGCTAAGCTGCGCATTACCAAGTTAATTTCGTGAGCAGCTACGAACCGTGAAGCACAAAAAAAAAATGAAAGAAAGAAATGGGAAAAAAGTGGCTGAATTAACCAGAGAAATGCCAAGAAAATGTGAGAGAAAATCAGAAGCGAGTTCTTTTTTTTTTTTGTGTGTGTCTGCCTAAACTACAAGTTCAAGATTTCAGTTCCAATCCCCTCCTCCCCCCTCCACCATCCGTTGTGTGCACTTGTGCGTGCTCATCATGTGCCACTTGAACGATTTCCGGGGCCACTTAATTTAATGAAATATTAAAAATTCTTGTCGAAAAACTTAAGTTCATCCCCCAAGGACCCCCGGACTTGGGGTGCGGGTAGGGTCAAAAGGACGCACGACAAGCAGCGCCTATTTTTGTCCAATAGGGGAGGTTTGCACTTTTTTTTTGTTACCCCCTTCTCGGAACATAAATGAACAACGAAATGTACTAGAAAATTTGGCTCGGTTTGTTTTTAGCCATTTGCTGGTATTTTTTTTTTTTTCTGATTTTGTTGCCCAACCGAAACATAAACTCAACAACAGAAACACTTTTAAAGTTCATTTTGGTATTGTTGTTTCTGTTGTTGTTGTTGTTGTTGTGGTTAGTTCGCTGGCTGCCAGTTTCAATATACTTGGCATATTGTGTGTTGTAGCTGTAAAATGGCCCAAAACAAATGACGCTTGAGGCTTTTGTTTGCTGCAAATTGTTTATGGCAAACGCATCGCAAAACTCGTTGCAAAATATCAAAAATGTGCGCACAGATTGGCCCATAATTGTTGCCACATTTTACTCCCTCCCCCCCAAACCACTCTGTCTCACTTTGTGTGTGTGTGAAAATTGATATTGCAAATTGTGTTGTGTGTTGTGTGTCCGGTTGGCTGTTTCGATTGCATTGCGCAACATTAAAAAAAGAGGGCGAAACATTTTATGTTGTTTGACAATCGAAGTTTTTGTAATTGCTGAATATGACATGCAAATGTTGGCATATGCAAACTTTTGCTGCCCCTCTGCAATTGAAGCATCGATTTTTGATGTTTCAAACAGAAATAGCAACTAAAACTGGCTGAAATTGTAATTTAACAGAAATTAATATTTGAGTCTGTTTATTTAAATTTTTTCAACCGAACACTGGAATTTTTCTTATCTAAAAGTTAACATAGAATATGAACAGTTTTTAAATTTAAATGTGAATAATGAAGTTGTGCTGAAGTGTTTAACTGGCTGAAGGAATTAACTGCCAACCTTATAAGTTATATATATGTATTCTCGACTAGCAACAAAAGCTGAGTCGATCTAGCCATGAGCATATTTATGAACTAACAGTTCTGAGAATCTAACAAAACTACAGAAACATAAGTTATCATTTTTGGAAACTATCAAAACTAGCGAAATATAAATTCTTACTATCCAAAATCCGATCAAGCTTATATTTGATCAATAACTATGCTTATTATGGGCATATCGGTACCAATCGATTTTCGATAGCAATAAGATGTAATATCAGAAATTAGAAAATTTATCCTTTCAATTTATACACAATATTCACTGATATTTATATATTTTTTATTAATCTTTAAGAACGGTTAAGAAACAGAAATAGTATTTTATATTATCCAAATTACAAATAGTAATTTTAATTATAAATTTAAAAGCAGGGTATCTTCCAGTCAAGCTCTCTTTGTGCAATATAGTGCATTTAACAGGGTATCTGCTAGTACAGGTCTCTCTCGAGTAGAGCTCCCTCGACTTGTAGTTATATCCAAGCAAAAAGTGAATACCTTTTGCCGATTGCCTGCAACTTTCGAATCGTAAACTTAATCCTTTTGGCAAGCAGCAATTGAACACAACATTTGCAACATCCCAAAAACAACCCAAAACTCACCACAATGCAAAGGACTCTCTGTGCCTCTGTTGCCATAGATGAACAAAGCCAGATGATGAAGAAGAAGCAGAAGTAGAGATGGAAGAATCAACTAAATCCCGGCCCAAAGTCGTCGAGTGCATCCAATTCAAAAGTTTCTTTTTCTCTCTGCCAACGAAATAGAAACAAGAAAACAAAATTGAAGAGAAAAAGAGAAAAACGGAGGATGAACAACAAACGAAAATCTTAATCAAAGTTTTGTAAAGTGCAGTAAACTATGTACTTTATACCACCTTCAATATATACCCCCGCAATAACCCTCAGCTTGATTTTGGAGTGGTGGTGAAGGGGGAATCTCTTTCTCTCCCTCTCTCTCACTCCTCTTTGTAAGCTTTACCAACACGTTTTGCACTCTGTTTTCAACATGGTTCTCCATTACGTTTGTTTATACACTTTTTCGCTCTTTGCACTTCAAAATCAACAGCAGCAGCAACAACAACAACAACGACAACTGGCAAAAGTCTTCAAGTGGCCTGCAAGTGAAAAAAACAACAACAACAACAAAAATACACAACTTGCCTCAAATTTGTGCACAAATTTGCCAGCTGAAAAGTTGAGTGCCAATGGGCAATATAGACTGCCATGGGGCGAGGGGGGCATGGTAATATTAAACAATTCCAGGCAGACACATAAAAATACCAAATAGTTTTAGGCTCCACTGTCTGTTTATTTGTTGTGTGTAAGTGTGTGTGTGTGTTGCTTTTTGTTATTATTGGCCTGGCTAAAAGCAGTGTTCAGTGTTGTTAGCCCTCTAGCCATATGACATGTGAGTGTGTGTGTGAGTGTGTGTGTGTGGCATGCAACAAAGAGTGTCAACAACAAACAATTAAAACAATTTCTTGGCAAATATGCAAAAGTTGCCACAGGTTACACGATTTGCTTAGCTTTTGTTTTGCAATACTTGACTTGGTCTATGTTTTTGGTGCTGCTCGGTTTGTATGTATATATATATATATATATATTTATATATATATATAATTTAAATATTGTTATTAAGATTTGTGAATGTAATTTTTAAATTGAAAAATTTGAATTTTAAATTCGATATTGACTCAATAAAAAGTTTAATCAGCTATTAAATTGAAAACAGCGTATTTGTTAGTCTGGTTTGCTTTTGCAAAATTTGCCACATGCTCACCTGTTTTTATTGCCACACACACACACACACGCGCACAAGTTGCCAAGTTTGCAAGCTGTTAAATTAAAAATGTTGGAATCCTCTCCTCGCCCACTCCCAAAAATTGATTGCAACACCTAATGCAGGGGGGAGGGGGTTGGTAAGGTAAGGCACTGAAGAAGCAACAGCAGCAGCACATGGGTAAAAACTTTTGAAATTAAATCTGTAAAATCTCGCAAAAGTTTCGACAACGTTTATATGTGTATGTGTGTGTGTGTGTGTGTGTAAGCCAAGTTCTTTGAAGAACTTTTCGTATAATTTTGTATGGCATGGAAATAATTTCAACTTGACTGCAAAATTCAAAATGAAAACTTTTGCGACACTCGCCACAAGGAGAAAGGAGAAAGGAGGAGAAGGGAGCAGAACGCCATGGCGAGCTGACATCATTATTCGTTATTAGCCAAATTAGTTATCAAATGCACTGGTCGCTCATTGTCAGAGACCACACACACACAAACACACGAACACACACAACACACACATAGTCAAATGCAAAACTCATTAATAACAAACAGAGGGGGCGGAGGAGGAGGAGTTGTCGCGAGCTGAAACTGAACTGCAAACCACAAAATTGCATTGCATGACGACGGTCAACAACAAAAACTAAAACTACTAAAACAAATACAACAACAAAAACAACGAGTGGCAAAAACAACTAAATAACAAACAACAGGCGTCAAATTACACAAAACACAAACCAGACCTCTAAAAACACACACACAGACACACACACACACACACAGAGATAGCGGGTGCCACATGGCGTATGAACAACAAATTAATTTCAGATTTATAAGTTCATATGTATATATATATGTTATTTGTGTGTATTTTGTTGTGTGTGTGTGTTGTGCTGTACAAAATATATATAATCAAATGTCGCCCACGTGGCGTGTAATATTCTATGATTAATTACGTCTGACTGGCTTTGCAACGCGCTGTGGTTGGGGTTGGGGTTGGGGTTGATGTTGTGCTTCTGCTTGTGGTTGCTGAAGGGGGAGTGGAGCTGAGGCAGAGGTCAAAACTATGATTATATTATTTAGTGCATGTTTGCTTTTAAGCTAAGCAGGCCAACGAAATGCAATAACAAATACAGAATAAACTTTAAGCTAACATGGAAAAAAAAAGTAAATGTTAAAAAAACAATTTAAATATGTGTTAACTAACATCAACTTTAGCAGCAACCTTTATAAAAAAATAAGTCTATAAATATAAAGGTAGTTAGCACTGCATTACTAACACACACATACACACACATGTCTACACACACACGCACATCACCCACATCGCATGTGCAAAAGAGCATCGCGATTTTAATTTCGTTATGGCAATTTTTGGTTTTCCAAAATGTAATTTACTTTTGCAGCTGACACTAACCAAATTCAACACGCAACTTACAACTTGCAACTCGCAACTTGTAGCAAATGACTCGCATTGCATTGATCTCTATATATATATCTGTATATACTTAATTTTTGTGTGTTTTTTATTTGCAGGGTCTGATCCGAATCCATTGGCATCGGCGTATATGTCAACAGCCGCTGGCTTACCGCAATTTGGAAGTGCCGCCGCTTTGTCCACCTCACCGCTGGCCAGCGTTGCGCTGAGCGCCGCTGCGGCCGCTGCTGCGGGCAAGCAGATTGAAGGTGAGTAAACTGCCAAATAGTGGGAGGGGGAATGGTGGAGGTGGGATTGAAATTATGGATGGGATAAGAGCGTTTTTGCTGTGTGGTTGGTGGGTTGGGGCGGAGTGGATACCCTGTAGAAAATAAATAAAAAGTGTTTGATAAAGTATAACAGAAAGAAAAGAGAAAGGTGATGAGAGGAGAACTAGGAGAGAAAGACAGAAGAAATCGAATAGAAGAAAAGATATGAGTGGAAAAAGATAGGAGTGGTAAAAGATTTGAGTGGAAAAAAATTAGAGTTGAAAAAGATATGAATGGAAAAAGATAAGAAAAAGAGATGAAGAAGAAAACAGAGAAAATTAATAAGAGACGAGAGAAGAAAATAAATAAATGAGAAAAGAAAAAAAAAAAAAAAAAAGAGAAGAAGCTGAAACCTTAATAGCAGCAATCTACTGTGCACGAATAATGTTTCCAGGGTATCTGCAAAAGGATTACAACCTAGTCGAGCAACCTTTTTAAAAGTAAGCTTTTTCCAGAGTGGATACAAGCTGTGGTTCTGTTTAAGAACATCTGCTTTTAGAGCAGAATTACTTCAAAGTGTATATCGAAGCAAACCCAAAGAATCTGCTAATCGCTCTTATAATAAGTATAGTTTTTTCTATAGTGTGTATGAAATTTAAAATTTTATTATAAAAACTGGAATAAGGGTATCTGCTCGTCGAGCAGTTCCCTCTACAGCATCCTTGCTTGTTTTTACCGCTGCTGCTGTTGCACAAACAAATGGAAATGTCTAAATGCTAGACACATTTTGATAAATGCTCGCAAATGTCCTGTCAAGCAACACAGTCAGACAGTTCGTCAGTCAGACAGTCAGTCAGTCATTTCAGTTAGTCATTGCGCCATTCAGTCGCTCATTGGTATTGCATAGAACAAAATGTTGCAGTTTTTGTTGCAACATCAAATGCATTAACCCCGCTCATCGCTGACAGCTCGATTCGCATTCTGCGGTTTCTCCTCGGAACAGAGCAGAGCAGAACAGAGCAGAGTTGCTTTTGCGCCTGTCTGTCATGCAACCCGTTTCGTTGTCAATCTACTTAGTTGCAGGATTAATCTTTCATTAGTTTGTGTGTGTCTCTGAGTGTGTGTGTGTGCGCGCGTGGGGGGTGTACTACTGGTAGATCTATTTATGGCAAGTAGAAAAGGTTACGAGGCGAGGGTCTGTGTTGTGTAACCCTCTGTTTTTATACAGCATCACATACATATATACATATATATACATACATACTTACATACCTACATACATACAGACATACAATTATATGTATTTACTTGGGCCAACATCATTTATCAAAAAGTTATTGAGGCCAGTTGTCAGTGTTGGAAACACATTAAAAAATTTAAAAAAAAAAGGGATAAGAGTAATGAGTGGAAAGAAATGGGAAAAAATAAAGGAAGCTGACTTTAAAAACCAACCTGAAAATCTATTCTTAAACTTTTAGTCAAAATCAATGAAATTAAGATAAATAAAATGCATAAAATTTATTAAATAAAAGCAGTCAGTAAAATAACTAAAAGTTAGTAAATAAAATGGCTTAAATTATTCAAATTAAATAAAAAGATAAATAAAATGAAATATTTATAATAAATTCTAATATAAATGATATATAATTAAAGTTGTCAGATATCAATTATATAAATATATATAAATATTCACAATATATCAAAGTTGATGCTATGCTGATTTTATATCTCAGTTTTTGAGATATTTGCACAAATTACTGCATTAAAAACAATACAAACAACTGCAAAAATCCTACAATAAATAACACTGAGAGTGAATTTCAATTTTTGCATTAAAACAGTTCAGTTGCAAATACAAATCTCAAGTTGCCCCACTTGTGCACACTTTCTTGCAACTCCAAGTAGCAGCAGCAGCAGCAGCGCAGAAGAGATAAGAAAAATCAATAGGATCAATCATGTCTTGTACATTTCCTAGCACAAAATGCATTTGGGGGGGTGGGGTGGGGAGTGGTAAGTGGGGGGGTGTTAAAACTAATGCGATTTTATCTGAACGGGCATTTTGCTATAGCTTAAATTTTGATCAGCTTTTGACACAGTGTAAATATTACACACTTGACACACAATTCCATTAGTCAGACGTGAAACGTCGATATCACAAAATATTGCAATACTTGGCATATATAGGAAATATATATAGACACACACACCCGCACACACACACACACACACACACACTCAGAGACAGATGAAGATGAGCGAGTTGCGCTTTGGCGCACATAACATTAAAGTTGCAGTGGCATATGTTGAGTAGGGGCATGGTTAGTTGCGGGATGTGGGGGGTGAGTGGAGCACATAACAGTAGTTCGCGAGCAGAAGGACGAACAAGCAAACAAAGACGATGACGACAACGAAGATGATGTGGATGAGGATGATGGCGACGAAGATGAGGATTTGGGTTGGGGGAAATGGCAATGACGATGACGATGCTAGGGCAAAATGCAATGGAAAATATTTTTGGTGTTGCACTTTTTGCCATATTTCCGGTTACATAAGCAACACACTACTCGTTAGACTGAGTTGAAGGGCCGTCGTAGGTGGTCTATGATATGGCTGAAGGATGTTGGGAGGGGTTGGTGGGGGAGTAGAAGCTGTTGCAACCCACGCCATACGAAACATTCAGCGAGAGGAGCGGGAGTCATGACAAATATAGAATCACACATTTATCCACAACAAGTAAGAAGTGTGCGGAGTAGTTGGGTGTGAACGACGAGAAAATACCCTATTTAGGCAGCCTTAACCTTATGCGTTTCTACTCATTATTGATGGATTCCTAAATAGTTTCTTTATAAATATTCTGATTGCCTTGTGATTTGTAGATTTTAAGTATGTCATTTATATGGATAGATGCAAATTGGTTAAGATAAAATCTTTATTCAAGATTCCTAAATAGTTTCTGTAAATATAAGCTTTTTAAATCATAAGTCTGCCATTTATGGAGAATTTTTTACTTATCTACAAATTGGCTTAGATTAAGTCTTCATTTAGGATGTTTATATTTCAAAAATGATAGAATATTGCTTATTAAAAAAATGATTTTTAAATTTTAAAGTCATGCTGTAGTAACTGCGGTTTCTGTACCTATATTTGAGGACCTGTTTTCTAAACATTCAAATGTGTTAATCTATTTCCCGTGAAAGTTTCTTTCTTAAAATTATATTTATTTATCAGTATTTCTGATTATCCACATTTAACCAGGAAACAATAAATTTGTAGACAATCAGCTGCAGTTGACACTAGATAAAAACCAATTCTTTTGGAAAGTATATATTTAAAGTAAGAAAAATAACATAAATGTAAGCTGCCTATAATATAAAATAGAACCGGTTTCAATCAAGCATATTTGTGAATAGTGTTCATCTTTAAAGATGCCAACTGCTGCTGCCTTTTTGTGTCTCCTTTAAAATAACCAAATTTACAGCTTCAACTTTAATCCCTTAGTTCTTTGGGTTTATTCAGACGCAAGGCTAAATCGGCTTGCTAGTTGTTTTAATTTGTATAAACTTTCTGTACTATTTTCCCAATCTGATTAAACTCTTTGAAGCCCTTTTATAAGAGGTATAGTCTAAAAATATGTGTTTATGTACAACTGTCTCAAATATGTTGTGGGACATATATTTTTGCAGTTGGTTGACTTTTGTGTTTCTGTGTGTGTGTGTCGCTTGTTTGGTTTGCTGACTCATGATGTTGCCCCCGAAAATTCTCTTGTGGCCAACAAAAAAACACACACACACACACACACAACAAGATAGAGAAACACACACATTACTCGTTTACATTCAAACAAATTGCGCATGTTATGCGACATGCGAGCTGCCATGTTGAGCAAAGACGCCCCCTCAACTACCTCGCCCCCTCCCCCCCCCCCCCCCCACACACACGCTTGACTGCACTGGCTGCACAGCTGATTTCTTCTTTTTCTGCTCTCTTCTGTTTTTTCTTTGCTAAGTTCAAAAGGTTAAACAAAAAAAAAAGTGATGCGTGTGGGGCATAATTAGTTTGCCATTAGTCTTTGACTAGTTTGCCGCAACTCGACAAAGAATCAAAGAATCTGTGTATCAGAAAACTAAATATAATTGAGTTATAGTTCGATTTGGCCAGGTAATCAATATGGTATCAATAAAAGAGGGCCAACTATTCTAGGAATTGGTAATAATTGGATACGTTTGAGTTGCACATAACATTTGTACTTGATTAAAGTTGAACTAAGGAAGCATATCAAGTGGTTTAGATATGGGTCAGTAATTAGCAAGTTATCGATGAGTTTTGGAAGCAAATATTAATAGGCAGTTGGCACAGCATTAATTCAATTTATAGTTGTTAATAATGCTGCTTACTGAATTGCTGAGAAAATACTCATTATTTGTGTCTGCCAATTGGACTTATTTTGCTTAGAGAAGTCATGAAAAATGTTGGCTAAATATTTAAATATTATTTGCACAAATGAAATTAATATTTATAGTTATAAAATGTTGCTTACTAAATTCCTGAGAATCGCCTGATAAATCAACTAAACAAAATGAATATTTTAGCATATTTTGGAATGGGAATAAAAACCAGAGAATATTCTTTCAATTAAAACCATTTCAACTTCAATTATAATAATATTTATTTATTTTATAAAAGTTTTGTAACTTTGAATTTTTGAAAAGACAAGGAATTAATTTTGATTTAATATTTGTTGTTATCAAATTTTTGCATACTAAATTCCTGAGAATAATCTGATAAATCAACGAAACAAAGTGAATTTCTTGGGAATAGCTTAGCATATTTTGGAAATAGAATAAAAAAAACCAAAGAATATATTTTCTTTGCTTAACATAGTAACCAAATAAAGAATCCAAAAATTATTCTTTTAGCCTTATCTTATTCGCTACACAACAAATGTTAGCCAGTTGAGCAGCGCTTGTATTATTTACGCTCATTTTATTCCCATAATGCTTAGCTGCTTGTTAACTGTAGCATACATTATGGCGTCGTCTCGTCGTTGGCTTATAAATTCAGTTAACTCGGAATCATTATGTTAGCCCGCATTATTCCCCACTGCATTTCGTTGCAAGCCACAAAAATAAAAAAACAAGCAGCCACAAAAAAATAAAATGTTATATGTAACAAAAAATTTAACCACACATTTCCTACTTGGCTGGTCCATTTTTTTTTTTCTTTTGCACCACAAATAAACTTCCTGTTTTCTTTTTTTTGTGTTAGCTATGTGTGTGTGTGTTTGTGTGTGTGTGTGTGTGTGTGTGTGTGACGTTCGTTTAATGTGTGTGTGCGAAAAACGATTTCCTATATTGCATTTTGCTCTTTCGTTGAGCAAAGATGCCGCATCCGTTTCGAGCTGCTTGTGTCTCCTGCTCCGCCTTCAATTTCTTTTCTTTGGTTTCCTATTGATGCACTTGCACAAACGAACATATATTGTACAGATATATATTTATATATATCTATGTGTATCTGTAGTATATATGTTTTTAGTGCTCGAACATGTTTGCTAACAAGCAGCAGGCCAACAATTTTTGTCATTTTCTTCAGTTCGTTTTCGCGTTTCTATTCGGCTCTCAAGGGCATGTTGGCCCGGCCAAAATGGAATTTATATGACAGCGACTATATAACAGCTTTGGCTTGCATATAGATTTATTGATTTTATTGCCACACACATACATAAATCTTTATAGTTTTTAGGAGTATCTCTTGCAATATGTCGCCAGTTCTCATAATCACTCACTTGCTTGCTTGCAGGCCGTTGTCCTTAGTCCTTGGTCCTTGCTCCTTGCTGTGCAGTCCGAGTCGCAGTTAATGTCAAGTTCGCTGCATGTCCGGCCAAAAGTCGCAAATCTTTCTGACTTCCTCTGTCCTTTATCCTGCTCCCATCGCCCATCTCTCATCTGCCTTTTCCCCTCTGTCTGCAATTGCTTATTTTATATTCCCACTTCCGGCTTATGCACATGACTTTAATCTGACTGCATCCGTTTTGGAGGTTTTTGACTCTGTCCATAAACGGACTACTGCCTCCTGCCTGCCGCCTGCCCCTTCTGCAGTGCCGACGCCTCCCTTTTGCTCATCGTTTGTCACTGTCATATTTTGCAGCCACACTCGCATTTGGAGAACAGCACACAATTTGAACCTCAATTATAATAATATTTATTTATTTTATAATAGTTTCATTATTATTTTTACTTGATAAGACAAGGAAGTCATTTTGATTTACACAATTTTAATCCGTTATATTTTGAATGAAAAGAGTTTTTCTTTTCAAGTGATAATTAATTATCTGCAAGCAAAATCTTTAATATTTAAAGTTTCAATCCAATATATATTTTATCTCTATCTTTTATATAAATTTCTCTTTTTATTAATTTTTATTCTAATATAATAATAGAATTTCACTGTAAAATGTTTGATTTCAACATCCTTTTTTTTTTTAAATAGTTAAATTTATATAATCTGAGCTCTTTCAATATATTTTCGCTGCACTTTCAATTATAATTTTGAATATTAATTTTGTCTTTAATTAAATTCATATTTTACATCCAAGTGATTTATTGTATAGAACTCTATTAATTCCCTACACTATTTATAACAATCCGTTGACACCCAGCTCTGCCAGCTGCTAAGCCTTAGCATGGTTTTATATATATATATATATATATTCATATATATATATCCTTTTTTTAACTTTACATATCCTTTTGCTCCTTCTCCTGCTCATGCTCTTTTTTCTGTTTATTTTTTATTATTTTTGTGCTGTGCTTTACGCTTCCTGCTTAATTTTGTGCCTGTCGACATGCTTATAACTTGTTTCCTGTTGTTGTTAGTCTGCCACTGCCACTGCCACAGCTCCAGCTGCCCCTGCTGCAACTTCTTCTTCTTTTTTAGAGTTGTTGCTCCTGTTGTCATTTGATAAATTTCACATGCTGAGAATTTATCTGGCCCCAGACATTGTTGCCACTTCCTCCTCCCACGACTCGTGTTGCCTACTTGCTGTTGCTTTTGGCCTCCTTCACAGATTGCACAAATCTGCTGCATTTTTTTGCAACAACTTCGATTTGAGATTTTGCCCTTAAGGATGAGCGCAAAGTCGTTGTAAAATATTATCATTGTGTTGGGTGTTGGTTTCGCCTGAGCTGCTTAGGAAATGCTAAGGGAAGCATTTAACTTGGCTAACAACACGCTTTCAATGGGGACACTTTACTGAAAACTAAGAAAGCTTAGTAGAATTTTTTTGTATATATATTTTTTAATTAAATATTGTAATAGTAAAAAAATATTAGATGCTTAAAAATATATTGTTTATTTTTTCATATTGATTGTTTTAATTTGCGATGCATTAAAATTGTGGCCAACAGAATAAATATAATCTTACGCAGATGCAGTAAATTATGGAACTTATTTATTTCTATATGTTGCAATTCTGACGAAGTTGCAGCGAAAAAATAGTCTTCTCTTGACACTCTGCAGCTCTACTATCTCTACTCCCTTCCATGCAACGCGTTGCCTCAAACTTAAAGTTGCGTTGCAACAATAACAATTCCGCTGCGGGCAGCCAATTATAACTCAAGTGGAGCGAAGTGTTGCAAGTCTTCTTTTTTTCTATTATTCCATTTTCTCTAATTAAATAAAATGTGCAATTATATAATTTGCAACTTATTCTAATTTACTCTGACTTTCATGTTGCCTCTTTAATTGTTGTTAATTGTTGTTGCAACACGTGTTGCTCGTTAGGCGTTTAATTCAATAGCAAACATTTTTTAAGCATCACTCAACACTTGCTCATTAGCAACACCACCACAACATGTGTGTGTATATATGTATTTATGTGTGTGTGTGTGTGTGTGTTTATTAAATTAATTGTTAAGCGTTGTGCGAGACAACAACAACAAAGCAGCAAAGAAAAGTCAATTATTATTTAGAAAGGACTCGATTTTGTATGGCAGGCCTATATGGAGGCAAGGCGAGTGCGTTGTGGTTGTTGTGGGTACTAGAGGGGAGGGGGAAAAGGTGGATTGCCTCTTCATTTGCTTTTCATTTCATAATCATATCACTCACTCCAGAAAGACCACCCCTGCCTTCGTTCCCCCGTTCCTCCTTTCTATTTGTGCAACTTTGTCGATTCAGCTGCCAGCGCAATTTCAATGAAACAAAACGTTGTGGTGGGGGGGGGGAGGGGTTAGTGGTGTGGGGTGTTGCACAAGGCGTTACATTGTGTGTTTTGGAGGCGTGGCATGCGTCATTGTGTTATCGTGGCAAAGATGACAAAAGATGTATCTATGTTATTAATAGCGCTGCTGGCAAACGATGATGGAGTTGACATGCTGCATGCCACAACAACAGTAGCAACAACAACAACAACATCAACAATGTCGAAGAAGGCACACAAAGTTATTTGATTTAACAATGACGCATGCATTATGATGGGCTTATGGTTGTGAGGGGTGTAAGGTGGTGTGCGGGCATTGAGGGCATTGAGGGCGTGGCACAACATGCATCAAGCAAGTGCGAAGCATGATGCACACAAATTGCCATTGTTGTTATTATTCTTGGCTGCACACATGCATTTATGATAGCCTTGATGAGCAGAGATTAATAAGACAAGTTTCTGCAAGAGCAAAGTGGTAGGGGGGGATAGTGCTGAAAGACTGGGCATAAATCAGATTTCATTATTCAATTAATTAAATAAACAATGTTGTTATTTAAAACAAGCCTACAATGAGCCCATTTGTGTTAGTTTAATTTGCACTTCAAATTATCTTAGAAGTAATTAAATTAACACTTCAAATTAATAATAGAAGGGATGTGATTATTTGTATATACAGATTTTAGTTCTGTATTGTATTGTATTATTTTCACAGTCCTCTTTTTTTTAAGTCAGTTGATAGACATAAATATGCTCGATTTGCAATGTTCGTTCGCTTCTGCTCACAACTAATAATAATTAAATAATAAATAATTTCAAGTTTGTAGTTCACATTTTTTATAGATACAGACAAACATATAGACATAGATCTAGGCGGAAATAAAATAATAAAATTTCATATTTTATAACTAGATTAATAATTGTGAAAATTACATGATTAATAGTATATTTTTTTGACTATGTTAAATAGTACATTTTTGCTAAGTGTAATTAATTAGTATATTAACTAAATACAACGAGGACAAATAACAGTGCAACAATTTACATCTAAAGCCATTTAAAGCCAACAACTTTTAGTCAACTCACGTCACCTTTAAATCTTCAATTCTTCAGTTCGAATACACATGTAAACCATCTAAACCATCTATCTGAAGTTAATCAGAGACTTTACAGATATGGTGCTCAATATCCTGTCATGCAGCAGCAATCCCGTATCTGCCAGTTTTGTCCAAACTGAACTTTAAAAGGTCCTTTTTGTTGTCAGCTGTCAGTGTCCTGTCCGTGTCCTCTCCACTCATAGCTCAATCAGCAGTCGCTTTTGGTGCGCATCTCTGTGTCTTAGCTCAGCAATGAGCAATTAATTTAGCTGTTCCACACGCACACCCAAACACACACACACACGCACATATACATAATGACAGCAGACCAAAGCTAAAATGAAATGCGAGCAGAGTGAGACAGAGACAGAGACAGAGAGAGAGAGAGAGAGGGAGAGAGTGAGAGTGAGACTCTGAGTGAGTGAGCGGGAAGCGAGCGAAGCTGATTGCCAAAACGGATGCGGAAATGATGTGCCCAAGTGGCTTGCGTATGTCTCTCCCCCTCTATCTATCTATATATGTGTATATGTATGTGTGTGTGTGTGCGCGCGTGTGTGTGACTGTTGGTGGGCGTGTGACATTTTGTTTAGCAGCACGTGCCGCCAACTGTCTGTCGCCGGCAACGCATATTAACAGCTGCTGCTGCTGCTGATATTGCTGCTGCTCAGTCGTCATCGTCATCGTCATCGTCAGCAGCGGCGTCGCTGTCCTGCTCTTTTCCTCCCACACCCCCTCTCTCATTTACTCGCGTCCTGCTGCGGTTTGCATTTTCGTGCAAATTACTGTCAACGTCAGCAGCAGCAGCAGCAACGGCAGCACCAATAAAGCCCAGCAGCAGTCAGCAGCTGCAACTTTAGCAGTTGTTTTTGTTGTTGTTGTTGTTATTGTTGTTGTTGTCGTTGGCTGTTTCCTCCATTAAGTTTTCACTTTCGAGAGCTGCTTTTAATGATGCTTTAAGCGGCAGCTGAATGTTGCCAGAGTTGCCAGAGCTGCCAGTTGGCATGTGGCATTTTGCGGTTTTGTCAATTTGCCAGGCAGCATTCTTCCAGCTAATTTGCAAGCAATTTTCTACAGCCACAAACAGAGTTCATGGATAAGTTCAATTTCAGCCAATTTATAGCAGGAAGTTCAATTTAAAGTTTTCTGCAGGCGTTCAGACAGCATCTCAGCCACAACCTTAACCTGATGTTAAATTTGTTAACAAAAAATAAACCAATTGACAACTAACAAAATGAGACATTGAATTGTAAATTTTAAATACGTTAATAATGTACCGTTTGAAAAGCGATTCTCTACAAGCTGAAAGCCTTAGAAAATTCTTTAAAATTAAATAATTGCTGAAATGATAAATGTGTTGAAAATATGCTTACCTTGTTATATAATTAATTAATATTCAATTCATCAATTTATTAATAAATTATATTTTCTTTTGTGTTGCAGGACCTGAAGGCTGTAATCTGTTCATATATCATTTGCCGCAGGAGTTTACGGATACCGATTTGGCATCCACATTCTTGCCCTTTGGCAATGTCATCTCGGCCAAGGTGTTCATCGATAAGCAGACAAGTTTGTCGAAATGCTTTGGATTTGTTTCATTTGATAATCCGGAATCGGCACAGATCGCCATTAAGGCCATGAACGGTTTTCAGGTGGGCACGAAGCGTTTGAAGGTGCAGCTAAAGAAGCCAAAGGATGCTTCCAAGCCATATTAGCGACAGCTGAAACAAATGGAGAATATTGTCATCAGCGACTAGAAGAAGAAGAAAAAAGAAGAAGAACAACAACAACAACTTAAGCAAACAACAACAATAGCTAAAAGAGCAAAACAGGAAGAAATGTTTACTAAGAAAGAAACAACCCAACCGAAGTTTGTCAAATGGAGTAGTCTAATTATTAAAAAGAGTTACCCGTGTGGACTATAACTAAAAAACCAAATCAAGAAGCCTACGTTGTACGTATTATCCCCAAAAAAAAAAACAAAAAAAAAATTATAAAAAAAACCCCAAAAAAAAAATACAATTTGAAAGACATGAATTTGTGCCAAAAAAAAAAGAAAGTGAGACAGCAAATATTAATTTCGCACGTTAAATGTTGAAGTCGAAACAAAAAATACGTAAATCGATACCCTATAATTTTAGTGCCTTAGTTTAGCGTTTAGTTTTTTGTCAAACACTTTTTGTTTGTTACGCTTTGAAGTTACTTTCGCAACAAAAGAAAAACAAAATACATAATTTAACGACACCTTTGATTTTGTTGTAAGCTGTTGTCGAACAGTTGAATTTTTTAACAAATCTTTTTTTTTCTGTACACACTCTTTGCTATTTCGAAATTATGACACACTCTTAATATTTAATCTGTTTCAAGTGTTATCTCTTAAGTTTCACCTAAAACAAAAACGGAAAAAAAAGAAATGTTTTGAAAGAATAAGAACAAAAATTGTATTTAAAATACTTTTCCCTGGTTTTGAATAATCCACACTTGTCTCTGTTTCATTTGTTCATCTCATGATGTCAAGTCGAGTCACAAGTTTTGAACGTTTATTTTTTATTTTTATTTCTTGAATATCTGAAGTTCTCAACTATACACATAGTATATATATAAATATATATATATATACATATATATATTGGTTACTTTGTTCTGTTAAATGGATTACATACATTTTATATGCTAATGCGTATATACTCTACTAATTTTAAGTGCCTTTACTGAATTGTTAATCAAAACTAAAAAGAATACCAAAATCTTTTATTTGTACTGAATGGAAAAAATAATGTTTTTGTTATACATAATTATCATTACTATTATTATCATAATTCTATAAATATTTCGTTTAGTTTTAATGTGAATTAATGCGCTACAAAATTGTTTAGTATTAATGTCATTAAATACAAAAATATTCAACTTGTTGCATTTATTGATAATTTTGTGGTTTTTGTTTTTGTTACAAAAGACATTTGAATAATTCAACTAAAAATCCACGAAATTAGAAACAAAATGCAACAATGTATATTTTTCTTTTTTGTTTGCTTAAATGAAGTTGCTTTTTAGTTTTTAGTTTTAATTCTTATTCATTTTGTATTATTTATGTAATACACTTTTCATTTTTTCAGTGTACTTTTTGTATCCATATCAAAATGTCGAAAAACTCATCTTGTTTACTTATTTTATGCACTGAACATTTTGTAGTTCATTTGTAGAGCTATTTGGATACATTATATAGAAACATAGTTTTGTTTATGTATAATATCTATATATATAAATAAATATATACACTTACACACATTCAAACACACACACTCACATACATACACATACTTAAATAAACAAACACAAATACTTGCATATATAAAAATAAAGTTTTGTTTTCTGTTTAAAAATGCACAAAATTATCGCAACTGTTTGTCTTACTTTTATTGATATATCGAAATTTGTATATGTTTTTGGTAAATGTATATTTATATTTAACTCGTTATATTTATATTTTAACCCTTTTTCTTACCCAAATAGCTTTTCCGTGGACGTTCACTAAAGTTGCATTAGAATATGCCTAATTTATGCGCTATTTTACTATGGAGTAAATCACAACTGATGCTGCTAACCAGAGTCATAAGGTGAGCCTTCATCAAAACTGATATAATTATCTATAATATCGCTAATTACGTTTTTTTCTTTGCAGTTGTTTGCTGTTTTCTATAGCTTTTTCGTCCCAATATATATATTTACATATTGTACATACTATAACTATGCTGCCCATCAAAAATTGCTGTCACAAACGAATTCGCAACAAGTGTAAATTTTTAAAACCTATATATATATATTTGTAAAAAACGAAAACAACTTTATAACGGATATTTGTAAGATATCGCAGTGTAATGCCATTTTTAATAATGCTTGCGAAGCAAAAATTTTTTAAATAAAAATTTAAAAACAAACAAAAAAAATTAAAAATTAATGTTATTTCTAATGTGTGGTTTTATGATTTGTAGATTTTTGTTTTTTAGTTGTAGTAATACAAAAGCATTGACAAATCATAGTTTGGAACACAATTGGGCTAATAAGTGAGTTTAAGTGTTGCTAAAAGTAATATATATTTAGCATTTGGCATTTATTGTGCAGAAAATAATAATATTGAATCACTGAAATAATAACCAGGCTTTAGCAATTTTTTTGTTTTGATTTTAGCAAATTTTTGATTGTAGAACTAATTAAATATGTGTATGAATGTATCCATAAGATATTGGTGTAATCCCTAACTGTGCATTTCTATCTGAATGTGGCTTTAAATAAAAAAATAAAAAAATAATAAATGAAAAAAAATCTATAAGTAACTAAACAATTATCAATGCTTTTTCAAAGATATCGTCAAATGCATACAAATTGTAATAAAATTCTATAAGCGTTTTCATCGGTGTGTAATTAAATGTAATTAACTTATAGAGTTAAGTGTAATTTTTTAGAGAAACAAAGCAAGGCTGTGTATTCTAATTTAGATGTTAAGCAAACCAAAATGAAAATAACCATTTCATAAATATGTGCGCAAATTTCAATTCATTATAATTGTAACAAAAAAAAAACAAAAAAAAAAAACAAACATAATTTGCTGATTCCGATTCAAGATGTGAAAATCGAAAGCGAGAACGTAAAAATCTAGTGATAAATGCAGTTAGTTAAGCAACATAAATTATATGTGTAATATGTATATTTATGTATACTAAAACTCAACACAACACAACCAACACACTATCACACACACACACAAAAAACATATACATCTAAACCAAAACTAAATCAATAAAAGGTGTCATCATTTTTTGATAATAAAAATAAAAAAAAAAATATATGTGTATAATTTATTTTGGAAAATAGAGGAGAGATAAACTTACATGGCTGTGCCGCATCGGTTGCTTGGCGCAATTTATCAAAAGTTTTCGACTAACTTTTTGCGTGCGTTGCGCTGAAAGAGAAAACATACAAAAAGGTTTTGACAAGCAGCAACTAAAGAAAACTTCAACAATAAACGAAATATTTTGCTAAACTTGCGATTTGCATATGAAAAAGTTTATGCCAATTGTAGATGCCGCTCTTTTGGTTGGTGTGAGGGGTTTTTCGGGAAGGAGGGGAGTTGCAAAACTAAAACGTCGACAGAGCAACATGTAAACAAATTTACCAACTACGTGACGCAGCAACAACGCCCCAACGAATGCAGATCCATCTCCTGGGTTTCTCTATGCCTGCCCCATTGCCACATCCCTTTGCCTAATCTTTTTAGTTTGGCAGACGACGCCACGTTGCATAATCCAAATCCGAGTCGAATCTTAACGCAAGATTTATTTCCATTTAAATCATGCGTGGAAAAGTTTGCTGCTGCAGATGATTTTCGTATGGGGACCTTGGCAGTCCTGGCCAAAAAGCGAGCAGACGATGCAGTGCTGGGTGGGGGAGGAGTGGAGGTAAGGAAACAACACACGGCATTCATTTTGTCTTGGCAAATATTTTGGCTTTTGATTACGATAAAAGTTTTTGGCATTTGTGCAATGCTTAGCTGCACAACAAAACCAGCTGCATCTGGAGCATATTTATTATTCGATTCAAATGAATTTTAACTTTTGATAAGCCAATGAAAATCTTATTTATTTTAATTCACAGACAAAAAAAAGGAAATAGTGATCGAGATGCAGTTTAACAAAATCAGCTAGCTAATTTTATGTACTTTTTGTATTTAATGAATGCTTGCTAAATTTCAAATAAATGAAAATACACAAGTTGAATAATGTTTTTCCTTTTATTTTTCTACTCAAAGTACCAGGCGAACAGTTTGGGGCAGAAGGTCGAAAGCCATGCAAAAATTAAGTTATCTGCATAAAAAAAAACTGGGCATACTTTTAGGGGCACTGAGAAAAATTATCCAAACTTGGCAAAATCCTTGCAGACTTTTAAGGGACTCGCAAGGGAAACTGATTTCAATGTTTTAGGGGTCTTTTTGAGTACACACAAATTAGCTTAAAGTTGATTCGCTGGGGAAGGAAACTAGGTCAAAATCACAAAGAATAATTAGCCAACTTTCAGCTCAAAGGGTCAAGAATTGTCCTGCTTAACTGTTATTTATAATAATGAATAAGTTGTTACGTTGTTTAATGCTACAACAGAATCTGCAGTGACTTATACATATAAGAAAATAATTTTATTTTATCAATAAACAATTATTAATTTCCAAACAAGCTTTAAATTTTGTAAGGCTGCCTCAAAATTGCAATTTAAGTTGCTGAACACAATATAAATTGGCAAACTCTGCCCTGTAACACAGCCATAAATGTTCATCGTTATCCTTTGCAGTTGGTACAATATAGTTGCCCCCTTCTCCGCAACGCCCTCTTTGCCTCTTCTACGCTGTGGCAACAACTCAGTTTCCCGTTTCGATGTGAATGTGTTGCGACCTAAGCAGATTAGCAAAGTTTGTAATTACGTTGGTAATTGATTAGGTTCGAACAACAAACTGCTAATAAGATTATTGCAGTCGAGAACAAACCGAGCTGAAAAAACAACTCAAACTAGACGAGACCAAAACCAACAACAACAACAAGAGTAGCAGCAGCAGCAGCAGCAACAGGGCCAGAAACCGAACACGCAACAAAACTGAAGCGATTTGTGGCACAAGTTTTGCATGGAGCATCCTGACGAAATGTTCCCTTTCCCCTCTTATCGCTCTCTGTCTCGTTCCCACGCTTGTTTGCACAATTTGCGGCTAACGTGGAGTGAGTGTGGCTGGCTGATAGGCAGTGAGGGAGGAAGGGAGTGGGGAGGTGATGGGTTTTGGGCCGCAGTAAGCTCACGCAAGCCGGAAGAACAACAATTGACCGCCGAAATAACAATGGCTTTGGCGCGTTTGCCAGTTTTGGCATTGGGCGTATTGTTAATGGCATTGCACGCAACACAGAGACACACCCACTCTCGCACACACACATAGAAGACAAACAATTTAGTGGCAATGCAGCGTTGGCAAACAATCAGTGCTCTCCGCCCAACTCATCTCGGCTGAGCTTGAAGATGGGCAAATGTGCAGTTTGTTTCTTTTGCAACTTGCCTGCTTGCCACCCCCTCTTAAGCGGAAACGGAAGTGCAACTGCATGAGCAGTGAGCGTGTATGTGTGTGTGTGCGTGTGTGTGCGTGAGATAAATGCCTAGGCCAGGCAATGCAAAGCCATACAGGATATCAGTCGTTGTCATTGTCTGCCCAGCACCGATCGGCTTTCAGTTGCTGATTAAAATCCACAGGCCTCCTGTGTGCACCACATCCTGCTTGCTGCGCGTTGCATGCTGCATGTACTGCCAGCATCCATCGATCACACTCAAAATGACGCCAATGCAAACACACACACACACATACACACACATGCACATGCAAAGTGAATTTGATTTAACAAAGGCAACAAAAAGAGTTTTTAAGCGGGAGGCTAATTTCAGCAAGCCAAAGATTTTATACACTTGCTAATCAAAGTCTAACTAAAAAATCTATTTTAAATAAAAATCAGTAGATCGATGTAAATATATAAAATTTATTTTACTAATAGTTTATGAACATATTAACAGTTATAGTTAGTTGGTTTGGTTAAGTTTACTTGGCAAACTAAACCAATCAAGAAAAATTGCTCATAATTTTTTTTTTTAAATAGTTCCTAAATAAAAGAACAAATTTTAGGAATCGTTGAATAACAAACAACAATTATTTTTCAAAGAAACCTTTTAAGAAGCCTTGAATAATAAATAATAATAATTTTTAAAAGAAACCTTTAAGAAAACTTGAAAAAAATAAATAATAATGTTGCTTGAATAAACTTCATGAAAATTGGAGAAATTCCTACTAAATTTAAGAAAAATCTACTCTGAATTTAATAAAAAATAGATGCTGATTTTTAGATCTATAATTTCTCTTTTATTTTTTGAATGAAACCTTTAAGAAAACTTGAATAATGAATAATAATAATTTTTGAGTTGGTTGCTTGAACAAATATGAAAAAACTTCATGAATATTACAGAAATTCCTACTAAATTTAAGAAAAATCTACTCTGAATTTAATAAAAGAAAAATGCTGATTTTTAGAAATATAATTTCTAAATAATTAAAGAGTAACAGTTGGTATCAAAAGATAGCCAAAATTGTAACATGCGAGTAAATTTTATTTACTGTCGTACTCAATGACAAAATGGCAATACCCTCGATCCTTGCTAGATACAAGGATAAAAAGTGGCAAACGTTTGGGAATAGCTGCTGCAATTTTGCACGTGAACACGCTCGTCCTGCGCTGCTTGCAGCTCGTCCTGCTGCTGCTGCTGCTGCTGCTGCGATGTGGCATATCACTTCCAGTTCACTTGACAGATATCGTGGGAGCAGCATGGAGCAGCGTGGGCGTTATAGGGGGCGAAACGGGATGGGTGCGGGGGCGTGGGCGTGGGCGTGGGCGTTGTCAGTGTCGGCTTGCATTGCCCGTCATTTCGCTTGGTTGCCTGCGCTTCAGTTTCAGCTTCAGATTCGACTGCAGCTTGTGAATTTTTAGCTTGTTTTTCTTGTTGTTTTTTCTTGCTTTTTTTTTTACAGATTTTTGTTTGTTTTTGGCTTCGCTCAATTGCAAATGCATTGGCAATCCCAAATGCTCCGGTTGTGATGTGTATGGGCTGTCAATGGGCTGCCGTTACTAGAATTGCTCATCCTTCCCGATTCGCGTATTGGGGAATCTCGACAGTTAACCCAGTTTTTCGGGTTTTCATGCCACAAAGTGCACAGTGCAAGCGAGCGGGAGACATTGGAAATTGTTATGTGTGTGGCATCGCTGCTGCTGCTCTTATGACTGGCATTTTGTGTGTTGCCACTTTTGAAATCTGTTACTGTTAGTTACTGCAAATATTTCATATTGATTTGGATAAATGCACTTGGGCAATGCAGCTGCTCGACGGATGAGCATTGCAAATATGCACAAAATCGAATATTTCGTGAAACAGAAAATGGAATCAAAGAAGAGCGACTCAAATTGTACAGATTCCTTGATACGTGGCATGTTTCAGTGGAACTGTGCAACAAGTGCCTCGAAGCACATCGGAAGCTAATAAATATTTCAGGTGCCTACCTGGCGCACTTCCTGGCCAACTAAATCATTTCCGTCCAAAGGCAGCTAATCAGATTTAAATAATTTGCAGACCGCAGTTTTGATTTATTTTCTTTAAGTGATTTTCCAACAACTTTCCTTTCCATTCCCGGAATTTCCTGTTGTTTACTGGCCACATTTTCGCTATATAAAAAACGTTATTTATTCAATTTATTTGTGCAAAACTTATTTTTCTGCCCCAAAGAAAAGTGGAAAAGGAAAAACAAGTAAAAATCTTTGCGGTAAAATCTAACCTTTGATATTGTGGCTAAACTTTGTCGTACTCAAAAGTATTTTTTTTTTTTTTACTTTTGTTTGAGAAATTGGAAAAACAAATGTGGCATTAAATTTGTAATGAAATGTTTGTTATTGGTTTTTTGTTGGTCGCGTGACCAGCAAAATTGCAAAATAGCCAAATTTGCATTTCATTCACAATGTTGCCAAATTGCCAGCATATCAAATTTGTGTATTCTGAACTAAATGAAATCAAATGTAGATGTGACAAATGTATAACTGAAATTGCATTCTATTATCCATGGCACACACATACACTGCAAAAACTCAATTAAAATGGACTTAGTTTTATTTTCGGCGTGACAAGTGCAAATCAAAAATCTCCACAATTCAAACTATGTTGCACCCACCTCAACATGTTTACCCCACTTCCCCACTATGCTCTCTCAACCGAACTCTCTAAAAAGCCACAAACTTTTAAGTAAAACATAAATATAAATGGAATGGAAAATGGATATGATTGCCATGTCGAAGCTGAGATACACTTTAAATAAAAAATATATATATTTGCCTTGCTAGCTAAAGTTTAATTATATCGCTAATTTGTCACTTAAATATCGATAATAATAATAATAATAAAAAGCGACAATAATTCGCTATTAGTTTAAAAGATTTTAATTATGATCCACTTTCAGTCAAATAAATAGATTAAATAAATATTTAATATATAAATATATAATACTTAGGCTGATCTACTATCGATATCTTGTGCACCTAAAGTTAATTCATATATGTAATTTGTTACTTAAATATCGATAATTTATCGCTTAAAAATATCGATATTCTGCCAGAGCTAAACAGCGAAAATAATGTGCAGAGTAAGCCAATTAAACGATTTTAAGTTTGATAAATCTTTAGCCTTATTGATTTTATATATATATATATAAAATAAATATATTATATATAAATATATAATTCTAAGACTGATCTACCTCAGATGTCTTCTATATCCAAATTGTGCTGCTTATTTATGTTACCCAAATGAGAGTTACAAGTATGGCAAAAGCTGTCTTTACAATTTCCATTTGAATTAAATTCATATTTTTCATCGCCATGTCAAATGTGTGTGTTAAAAGCAATGTGTGTATGTGTGTGTGTGTGTGGATTTGAGAGAAGCGTGCAGGCCAAACGTGCCACAAAACAGAGACAACAAGCAGACAACTTACTGGGTACCAACATACACACACACACACACACACACACACACACACACTCATACACACACACTTTCGCACACCTTCAACTTATTTTTGGACTTAAAATTGTGGTCTTCGTGCTGCAAACATTTTTTGGGCTTCTCCCAAAGACTCCAGCTGAAAATTGTTATTTTTGTTCAGTGTTCATTGTTCGGTGTTGGCCTGTCTCCCAATTTCACTGACATTTCTCTCAGTGCGGTTTTGTGGCCTCCTTTTTTTTGGGTAGTTGTTAAGAAATCAACTTTTCTGGCTTTTGCGGTTGGGCGCACATTTAGTTGTAAGTTGTCTGCGCAATTGTGAAAGCTTAAAAACTGCATTTTACTTCTAATTGGCGCACTTTTGTTTCATCATATTACACACACACATGTGTGTGTGTGTGTGGTATAAAAGGCTTTCAAATGTCTAACAAGCTCAGCAATTAGCATGACAGTTGTCATCTTGCATTTATCCCAAAAAAACGAGAGACAAGTTCAAAATGCAGTTGATGACAAGAAAAGATAAACTGAATAACTCAGTGGCCAAAATAGTTGACAACCCGGTTTCGTAAAGTTGGAACAATTGCAACTAAGAACTTTAAAGTTTTATAATCTCAATTATATCATATTTAAATGAGATTAAATTCAGCTGGTTAGCCACAGTAGAATTTGTAGTATATGTTGCGAATTATTAAGAGTCTTTTGGCAGCAGCATCTGAGATATGTTTATTTTATATATTCAATGGAATGTTTTAATGAAATTTAAATACATATTTCGATTGATAAGAATCTGCATATATATGTATATATATATATATATAGGTAATTTATTTGCATATAATTTTTAAGCTGTCTGTTAATTCCTATCTATATAAATTGATATATTTTCCATTTATATTTCTAACTTATATCTAATATTCTATTCATATGAATATCATATTTATATCTATGCCTGTTTTAACAGTGCACATGTGCTGTGATTGGCTGGCACAATAAAATATGTAATGGCTATAACAAACACCCCTTTTTGGCCAAATGGGGCACATGGTCGAAATCAACGCTGAACTCTGATTTCGCAAGCGAGGCTATTAAATTTATGACGCAAGTAAATTGAATTTTAAATTTGAGTATGACAAATGTGTACCACACACAAGCACACACACACATGTGTGAGGGGGCGTGTCAGGTGGGTGTTGAGGGGAGAAGGGAGGTGGTGGTTGTGCATAGAGATTGCCTATGCGCGCACAAAAGTCATAAGTCGGTAAATGGAAAAGGCAGCAGCGAAAAAATTGCCAACAATAAACGTGACTCCCACAACACGTGTGTGTGTGTGTGTGTGGGTGCGGGTGTGCAGCAGCAAAGTGTTGACGCAATGACTAACTGAAACTGCCAGAATGCCAGCCAGACTGACGCACTGACTGATTGAGTGAATTTGAGATTGAGCGACGGGCGCCTGGTCACAGCGTAGAGTGTAGGGGAGAGCAGGGGGAGTAGGGCGGAGCTGCCAGTTTGGGCAGCAAATCAAAATCAGCACAAACTGTAATGGAAACGACAAATACGTGAGAAGTTCCTCAAAAATAATAGCAACCGTAGAGAAAAACAAAAATTTGTGACAGTAAATTTAACGGCAAGTGCCTCATCAACACATGCTGCCACTGTTGCAAGTCGCTGTTGCCACGTGCTTTTTTTATATTATTTTACTTTTCACACACACACACACACAAAACGCTGACGTAACAAATTTTTTGGCCGCGTTTTATTTGGGCTGTTCAATTATTGGCGTGGAATCAAATCAAACAAAGATTTTCTATTAGTGCACAAGCAACATGCAAAATTATACACAGGGGTGTGACTGAAATGAGGTGGGGGAGGCATTTTGAAAATTCAGCACACGTTTCCTTTTGTTAGCCAATATTATATTCCTTTTTTTTTTTGGCATCAAATGTGGCGTTAACTTGGCGTCTCTGACAAATCTGGAAGAGCGCTGAAAATCAAATTACCAAAAACATACAGCTAAAAATCACTAAAAGGTGGTAGAAGGGGGGGAGTGCTGCTGCTGCTGCTGCTGCTGTTGGTGGGTTATGTTTGACAAAAAACTCACGTGTCATGATGCACTTGAGACTGGGCGCAGTCCCAGTGCCACCCACATCCACCCACTTGCTCTCTGTCTTTGTCATTGTTTTCGACAGCAGTTTTTTCGACAAAAAAAAGGTGGTCGATAAGGGGATTTGGGGGTTGGGGGGGGTTGTACACACATTGACATTGTCTGCTGCGGCAACTACGTTCACTTCTCTCAAATCAAAAACGTATCAAATAAAAGATTGCTCGATGCTCCAAAGCATACTTTGGTGCGCACTCAACACGTGCCCCGCTTCAGATTCCCCCCCTCTCCAGCCAACACATCCCCTTTTAGCTGATTTTGGCTGTGAATGTGACAAGTGGCATTGGCTTGAATACTGCTGCTGTTAGCAGGTCCTGGCCCTGGTTCTGGCCTCCTGATACAGCCTCCAGGTCCGGTGAATGCGACATTTTCGAGAGCAACTTGGCCACTTGGGAATTTCAAGTTTTGAGACGCTGACGAGGCGACGATGACAGAAAGCAGCCCAATCCCTGATCTGACTCTTGCACAGCGTAAAATCAGAGAATCACCAAATATATAAAAGTAATAAACAAAAATAATAGCTACAGTTTCATAAAGCACTCGAAAATGAACAAGTAAAAAGATTGTTTGATTTGAGACATTCTCATTGGTCGTTTTCTCGGCTTACCTTTGATTGGTGCAAGTAAATTAACGGGAAATAAAAAGTTTAAATAATGCTATACTTATAGTATATAAACTTGAATTAGAAAAATATAAATCATATGTTTTTTCAGTACTTTTAAATACCAGAAAATTGCACCTCGAAAGAGAGAAAATTATTCAGATTTGTTTATTAACTTATTTAATCTTAATTTAATAAAATGAAATAAATAAATGAACAAATCGGCCCAATTTTCAGCCGTCAATCATCACAGAAAAATACAAAAGAAAAAAATTCAGTTCAATTCAATAAAACGCAATATTTATGCAAATCAATTTTACATTTAGAAATGTTAGACAAAATGTATAAGCCAAAAAAATGGTTCTGCGAAAGAGAGAAAATTTAGCAGATTTATTTATTAAAATATTTAATGTTGTATAAAATTCAATTCAATAAAATAAAATGCAATACTATTTAAATTCAATTTTATAAATAATAAAATGAGACAAAATGTATAAACTTGATGGAGAAATTCACAAATTGCTGCAACATTTGTTGACTGCATGGTAAAAATTTACAAAAAAAACCAAGTAGGAAAAAAAGAAAAAAAAAAAAAAATTATAAGAATTAGTTGAAGATGATCGACTATACTAACAATTACAGTGTATTTCAGCAATCTACTAATAATAATAAATAATTCGATTCGATTTTTGATTGACTATTTTCCACTGCGAAATTCATGTTTCGCATGGAGTAAATCGATTTTTGGTCATGCAAAATTGGAAACTATTTACTGCAGCCAGCTAATTAAATAACCAAATTTCTAATGCCCAACGTGGTGTTGGCAATGCATAAAATTAGAGCAGAACCACAGGCGACACCAGACCACACCACGTGCCACACTATCAGCTCCATCAACTTATTGCTTGCCACCGATGTGGGGCAACTCTTTTTTTATTTGGTGTTGAATGTGTGAAACTACGCTTGCATTATTTCATTAAAATAACTGTCAAAAATTTCACGTATGCCAAACACACACACTAACACACACACACACACACTTACACTTGTGTGAAAAGCCTGTGGCTGTCATGTTAAAAGGCACACACACCCACAAACACACACACACACACACACACGCTTTGCCATAGCCAAAGCCAACAAAATGCTAAACGCTTCAAATTCAAACGCGTACTTTGTGGCGCCTCCGCTGCTGCCTCTGCTGCTGCTGCTGCGACGTAGCTGTCAATGTGAATTCTGCAGGTGTCAAAAATATTTTAGGCATGACTGTGTCTCTCCATCTATATCTCTGCATTAGTATGTGTGTTGCGTGTGTGTGTGAAAATTGGCATAAATTGCTTTAGGGCCTTGTGGGTAGCATAAACCAAACCACAGCACGCCCTCCGCCCCCTCTGTCAGTGTGTGTGTGTGAAATTAATTTTCATTATTGGATTTCGCGACTTAGACATCATTATCATGTTCTTATCGGCATCGACACTCAAACACACACACACACGCCACACACACACACCACAATTTTTGCTCTCGATGTGGCACCTAATCGCTCAGAAAGCTCCTCGCATTTGCCACAAAGCCCAATCACAATCGATTTTCGATTTAAAGAATTTGTGATATGTCAAAAGCTGAATCTTTCTGACAGTTTTTTCAGCATTTTATTTTAGAATTTTATGGCGCTTAATTTTTGCGTGTACAAATTCAAGAGTTATTCACTAATTTGCTAAGTTATGATTATAATTATAAATATTGTATTTATACCAAATTTGTATATGAGAAACTCAATTTTTGATTTAAAAATAAATGTAGTCAAATAAGAAAAATATATATTAAATAATGTGCAAATCACATCGAAGCGACAGATATCAATTTTGGCCATTGTCTAATTGCTATTGTCATTTTGGGCTGAACAATTCAATTAGAGTTCAATGGGCTGACATAAGGGAAACTCAATAGCAAAACTCAAGCATTGTGGCCAAAAACTGAGAGCTGTTTCCGAGCCGATGCATAGTTTGCATGAGTGGTGTCTCCTTTGGGTTTGGGGTTGACAGAGAAACCATTTTATGGTTACCCAATGCTTCACAGATAATGAAGTGGAAGCCCCAGGCACACACACGTGCTGCTTGTGTGTGTGTGTGTGCGAGTGTGTGTGTGTGTGTGTAAGTGTGACTTGCCGATCCAAACAATTTTGTGGAAGCCACAAAACTAACCAAGCAAATAATTTGTCAAAATTGAATTTGCTTCTCTGCTGTATATGAATATCGAAAGCAAACTCAGACAACTCAATTCTTCAACTATTTTTAAACAAACGAATTTTCAATAATTTGTGTAGAAAATTTAATTTGATTCGAAGTGGGAAAGTTGCCAGTTTGCGCTTCATTGCCAGCTTAATTGTAAAGTTCTATAAATCAAAGTGCTTTTGGAGGCGGCGGCCAAGTAACCAAAACGAATCCAAATCAAATCACGTTGTCGACCAACAAACCAACTTTAGGCCAACAAAACAACAACAAAAACAAAAACAACAACAGCAACTTGAACCACTTTAACAAAATGTCAAGTGAAAAAGCATTCACAAATCTTTGGCCGCACTTTCGAGCCGAGTTGCCACAAAAAAAAAAAAAACAACAAACTTTTCTCAAAATCAACGCGCGGCGCACCTTTTCTCAAAAGGTAGCGAAACGTGAGTTGAATTCGAAATGGCAAGCAAAATCGAAAGCGACTCGAGAAACTGAGAACTCGCTCAGATCTCTTGTGTAAAAGCCAAGTTGAGCTTGCCAAACATTTTTGTTTAATGAGACCAATAAAAGTGGGGGGGCTATGTCTCCCTCTCCCTTACCCTCTCCCTCTGCTTACCGGGGCGAAATCAAAAGTTTTTTGCAAATTGCATTTGGAATGGCAGCGAAGCTTAAATCTTTTATGAGCACCGTTCTTAAGTGTATTACGAACCCCCCTCCCCCCAGAAGGGGGGCTAGGAAATGAAATTGAAAGCGCACGCACGTGTTTAAGACGTTAAAACCCTTTACTATAATTGTCCACATGGGACAATTTTCAACAAACTGAAAACTTTCAAAAAGCCCCACCCCTTCTCACCCACAACATCAAATCAACTCAAAACTGTTCGTCGTAGTTTGCCTTAAAATTTATGGGCGGCATTAATCGATAAATACTCGTGATTTGCTCTTTATTTACCCAAGTTAACTTTAAATATTCTGAATATGAAAATTGCTCATTTTAATTACTTAATAGTTTTTTAAATATCAGAATATATTTACTGTAAGTGTCAAAGCCAATTTTAATTAACTAATTGTTTTTAATATAAACTAACTTTCAAGCCAAGTCAAAGCTGTAATTTTTTCTTAAATTTGTACGTGAGAATTATCATAAAATATTTGCAATTCCTTTTAATTCGGTTTTACCTACAAAATGTTCATATCCGACGGGGTTTATTAATCAACATTAAATAAATCAATAATTAACACGATTTCCATTGCTTGAATCCGAGTCACCCTCTCTTTCCTCGGCAATCAATACTGTAAATTCCCAATTCAATATCAAATACCTAATTGTTTTTAAATATTAACTAATTTTTAAACATTATATGCAAGCAGGTCAAAGTTCTAAGTATTTCTAGAATTTGCTTGTGGGACTTGTCATATAATCTTTGCACTTTGTTTTAATTGGGTTTTACTTGCAGAATGTGCATATTTATTGTATATTCATATTGGTCCGACTGAGTTTATTTTCCCTGGATACTGCAATGCCCCATTCCTATTCAATTACCTAATTGTTTTTAATTATTAACTAACTTTCCAACATTATATGATAGCAAGTGAAAGATGTAAGTTTGTTCTTAAGTTTGTATGTGAGAATTATCAGAAAACATTTCTCTTGATTGCGTTTTTCTTACAGAATGTGCATATTTATTGTATATTCATTATGGTCTGGGTTTTTTGAGTTTTTTTTTCGGGAATAGCTATGTATATTCGTATTGGTACGACGGTTTTTTTTCTGGATCTTCCTCTTCCTAAGCAGCATAAATATAAAAATAAATCAATAACTAATACGATTTTCATTGCATTAATTTAAGTCTCCCTCTCTCTCCTCAGCAATCAATTCAGTAAATGCCACATTCCATATTAAATTCCTACTTGTTTAGTTTGTAATTAGTAAACTTTGAAAACCAGAGTAGGCTATTATTTTCGAGAAAATTTAAGTAAGTCACATTAAAGAAATTCTCATCACAACTAAAGCAAGAGTTAAGCAGATAGCATCTTATTTTTTGTGTTTTTTTCACTAATTATAACTTTTGTTTAATCATGAGCCATACTCTATTGTTGATACATCCGAAGGAGTGCCCCAAAACACGCACTTACAGGGAATATGACAGCATTGAGGATTGCTTGAATGCCGTTTCCAGGATTTACGAGGAGCATTTAAAGCGCACCAATGGCGATATGCCAAGTATTACATATGATATTGGGCAATTGTTTGATTTCATCGACTCTTTGGTGGATGTCAGCTGTCTGACGTTCCAGAAGAGCACCAATAGCTATGCACCCCACAGCAAGGAGTGGATCAAGGGCATGCTCTACGAACAGTTTCGACAGATGGCCTGAGAGAATTGCAGAAATCTTATACATAATGCAGATTCCATCGATTAGCAATAAAAATAAAGCGACTAATTAAAAATGTTGAAAAGAAAGAAATGGTTTAATTGTAATTAATTTAATTAATTAGCACATAAAATGCATATAATATTTTTTTTTTAACTTAACAAAATGATACGAAAGTTAAAAAAAACAATGGTTTTATTGTAATAAACTTTTTAATTAGCACTTAAATAGCACAACATAATTTTTTATTAACTTTACCAAATGCAAAAACAACCTTTTCAAATGATATTTCACTTTTGGTTGCCTTAAATTATGGATAAACATTTTCCGCCAGTGAAAATGCAAATGAAAATTGATTGCTCCACAAATGTCTAGCAGAAAATCAGACAGAGAAACGTGCAACGGAAATAACAATAATTAATTAATCATCAGCAATAAGCGCACAACATTAAACACAATCGTTTGCGGGGAGGGGAGCAGAAGGGGAAGGTGCCGGCGGAAGTATTCACAAGTAAAAAGTAATCCACTTAAACTCAAATTTGTCAAAAGCATAAAATTACCCAAAGCAAAAGGGGGGTGAAAAAAAAACAAGAAAAACATTTGGCAACAAGAAAGCAAACAGCAAATAAAAGTAGCAAAAAAAAAGGGTGCGACAAAGAATACAAAAAAAAAAAAAAAACAAATGATCGCTCATAAAAAAGTGACACTTTTTGGCAAGAAGGACAAAGAAGTGAAATAGAATGTGGTTGGTGGGGGAATGGGGGGTTGGGGAAACAAAATGTCGCTTTTCGTCGCATCCGTCATTCGGTTATATATTGGAAATTTGTTACAATCAGAGTTGCAGGTGTGTGTGTTATGGTTGTGCGGGGTGTGTGGGTGTGCGGGGTGTTTAGGGTGTGCGGGGGTGTGTGTATCTGCAGTTATGTGCCATATCAAATCACTCAAAGTGTTACAAAGACAACGCCAGACAATTGCACCGATGCCCAGACAAACAGACAGACAGACAGAGAGACAGTTAGACAGACAGGCAGATAGGTGGATAGACAGAGGGACAGACGGACAGAGGGGCGGACAGACGGACAGGTTTCGCATTTGTTGTCAGAGTTTATTGGCAAATGGTTATCATATTGCTTATAGATTTTGCAACAAGAGTCGACTGACATTGATTGATCAATATGAGAGCCGCAGTTACCTAACCAGTCAGTTTTACCTGGCTTTATCTTATTTTTATACATATTTTTTATTTGTTGTTGTTTGCAACTCTTGTTCGAATGACAGCCCTTTGTTTGGTGGGGGTGGGGAGGGGGGCTGGGGATTTTCGGTTGTGCAGCTGCGTTCCAAGTGATTTCTGTTTATGATTAATCACTGCGTGTGGCAACAGTTGGCAACAGTTGGCAGCAAAGCAACTTTTTGCCACAAAATTATTACTTGAGCTTTAACGTGCTCAGTTGGCAAATGTGGCAGCAAACAAAATATAACAACAATAACTGCTCCAACAACAACAAAGCAAATTAAAAAATATTTAGGCAGCTGTGGCGAGCACTCGAAATTTACGCAGTGCAAACTTATATTTTATGATTTTGATTGCGAAACACTTCGTGTGCCTAACGCCTGCCCCAAAAAGTAGGCAACGAAATATGTAAAACATTTGTCGTTGTGCCACAATGTGGCAAAAGGTGCATTTCTTGAGCATTTTTCAAAAGTAAAAAAAAAGGTTTTTCAAGAGCCATAAAACTTATCGTGAATTTCTTAATGTAATCAAGTTAATAAATTAAATACGAAATATGAAATGAGTGAAAAGACTTAACTGCAATTGGCCTTTAAAAGTTGATAATTAAAAATAAATAAATAAAACAAAATGCATATACAAATATTTTATTGTTATTATATGAAAAGATTATGTAATAATGACTTATGTGAAGAGAAGAAAAAATATGTGGTTTACTGACTAATTTGAACAATTTTTTTTTTTTTGTAATTAAACAGAATATGTTCAATTATTTTGTATCATAGATTTGATTGAATCTCAAGTATAAATAAAATATTTATATTATTTTATTATATATTTCATTTATATGACGAAATTATATATTTTATCCACAGTGCATCAATAACAATTTGGTCGTTGCAAAAGTTCTGACTGCCATTGTTATGTGATTGTGTGGTACATTGAAACCGACTGAATTAGAGAGCTGTTCCCAAAATTGCTAACGTAAGAACTTAAGAAAATGCCAAAATTGCCAAAAATATATTAATAATATTAGTTAAGAGAAAATTAATATTTGTTCAGAGTATATTAAAGATTTACTTCCAAAACTGCTACCGAAAGAACTGATGAAAATGTTGTTAAATATATATTAATTGTATTAGTTAACTGGAAATTAATGTTGGCTCAGAGTATCTGAAAAAATTAGTCCCAAAATAGCTAACGAAAGAACTTAGGAAAATGCCAAAGTTGCCAAAATTATAATAATTATATTAGTTAAAATGAAAATTAATATTTGCTCGAAGCATATTAAAGATATGCTTCCAAAATTGCTGATGAAAATGTTAAAAAAAAATATTAATTATATGGAAATTAATATTTGCCTAGAGTGAATGCTACAAGTTCAAGCAAAAACTATTCAAGCCATTCCACAAATTTTGGCGAAATACTGGCGAAAGCGTGTTATGGTGATTTCAGCCATACAAAACACACAAAACCGAAACACAAAACCGTCTATTGCAATTTGATAACAGCACAAGTAAACGTACAGATACAGATACGAATACAAATACAGATAGTACACACACATACACACCACACACACACATGCACACTCAGATTTCAATTTGACTTCAATACGAAAATACATTTGGCGCAGCTGTTACGCGTATCTTTTGAAATATGTATGCCAAAAATATATAAAAGTTCAACTTTTTTCTTACTGTATTATTTATGCAGCATTTTTGCAGCTCATTTTTGCCCCCCCAATGTATTTCACATAATTTAAAAAGCCAAATTGTTTTGCAATTGAAGAAGAAACAAAAAAAAAAGGAAGTGAATAACAAAAAAAAAATTGCCAAAGCAATTACAAACACTCTAAGGACGATGACTATGACAAGGGGGGAGAGGGGGAAGAATGGTAAGCGAGAACGATTGACAACAGGCATTGAGTAAATATTTGTTCAAGCCAACATATTTTGTAGATAGATTTTCTAGATATTTTATGCGATTCAATGTTGCTGCTGTTGTTGCTTTTGTGTGTGTGTGTGTTGCATGAAAGGCGATGCCCAAACAATTTGGTGTAATTTAATTAAATGAACACAGCAGTGGGGCAAAAGCAGCGTGCAGCCCCAGCAATGACCAGAATGGCGACGAGGAGGCCAGCAAGCAGTCTAGACACAAGTATGGGCACTGGAGAAGACAGAGTGGTGAGCGTGTGAAAGGGTGGGAGGGGGTTCCTAGGCTAGGAGCTGCCAATTCACATTGCATTGTTCAGTGGCTGAGGGGTGCTCAAAATGACAAAAGTTAATGCCTGGCAACGTTCAACGTTGGACACTGAACAAAGCTGACAAAGGCCAACAGCAACAACAACAATAATAACAGGAAAAACAACAACAAGAATAGCAACAACAACAACAACTGCTATTAGTAGGCAGCCAGCCAAAAACCGAATGAAAATAATAAAAAGGCAATGAGGATGCCGCTGCCGACATCCAACAAAAAAAAAACAAAGTAGAATAGAATAGCAAAAGTAGCAAAGCAGAGAAACCAATGAAAGAGACTGGCAAATATAGAGTGGGAGAGGGAGAGGAAGAGAGAGAGAGACACAGTTAGCCATGCAGGACACCTGCTGATTAAGATCACAAATTGAAAATCATGCCGGGCGCTGACAGGACAAGCTACGCTTGCCCAGGCAACGATAGCAGCTGCTGCTGCTGCTGCTGACAGAGAAGCAATTCCCTCGCCCCCTCACACACCCCTTCTCTTCTTTCCTGCTGCTGCTGTTTGATGTGGCGCACAAAAAGAAAGCAAATACACTAAACATTTGTGTTATTTTCATTAGTGACAGGCGCAGGCGGAGCTCAATCAAAGCCTGATGTGCGGAATTTTCGTATTAAGCTAATCGAAAGCGCAGTCTTCAGACAAACACACACACACACACACACATATACACCCACACACTCGGACAAACACACACACATGAGTGTGTTAACAGACCAGCTGCCGGCTGTGCTAAACATCAAAGTATTTTATGGAGATGTCTGCAAAGTTTTTTGTTTACTTCAAAAATGGCTGCTTAAATTGAGTATTCAATTTTTCGAAAATCGAACTTGAAATGCGCTTAGCAAACATTTTACTTAGCAAAAGCTATAAAAAAAATACACTTATTGATATTTGAAAGCTGAAAATTAATAGTTTTATTTGTTGTTAAAAGAATTTTTATATTATAAGAATTTTACTTGTCAATTAAATTATATAAAAAAAATTGAACAATTCACCTAAAATCTTTTAAAGTAACAAAATTAAAGTACTTAACAAGTAAAAGCAAAAATTCCTAGCTAAGTATTTGTTGTTGTTGTTGTTGTTCGCTGCCATTACATGTTGTACTGCTAATGCCCCGAGGAGGTCATAGTTCAGACAAAGGCAACAGCTGACAGACAGACAGACAGACAGAGCGACAGACTAAGAACTGGCCAGAATAGACAGCCAGACAGCTGAGTCTGTGTGCCCAGGCAGAAACAAAAGTCAAAGCGCTAATGAAATTGAAATCTATAACAAGTGAAGCTGACACACACACACACACACACACACAAACACACACATTCAATCAGCGGGAGGTGTTTACATCAAAGCGCTGCAGCAGTGACCATAGCAATCAGTATTTGTCTGCTTCAATGTTGAGCTGTGACTGACATTTATGTGTGTGTTTTTCATTGATATACCCTACAATTTTTAGAATTGTGTGAAGGGGTTATATTACATACAAGAAAAAGCTGAAAATATCTGCTCAACAAATAAGCATGAATAAAAAATTAAATTCTGCCTCAATTTAATTGTTTAATTATTTTTAATTTTATTGTTTAATCTGCATTTATATTTTCAAAATTACAGCGCAACTCCTAGTCGATCATTGATATACCCTATAATTTTTAAAAGTGTGTGTATAACAAACAGCAGAAGACATTTTCAAACCAATAAGCATAATTTATATAATTAAAATTTACTCCTTTTCAACAAATGCTACGAAAAATTTAATTGTTTAAGTTTTTTTTTATTCAATTTTTAGTCTGTTAGAGACAAAATTACAGGGCAACTCATAGTCGAGCTTCGGAAAATACTCTCTAATTACTCATTTAGCTTTTCCAAAGCGAAAAATCAAGTGTTAATTTTGACTTCATTTGCTGCCAACCACAAATTGAATTTTGTGTGTAAATTGCATTTGAACTGAAAACACAATTTTTTATGTGTAGAATATTTAACACTAAATGTTAACTTTTAGCCAAAGACGAGGAGGGGGTGGGGGGTTGAGGTGGTGTGTAAAATTGTAGAAAATATTGGTGGCTTGCCACATGTGTCGTTGAGTTTGTGTGTGGCCAAAAACTTGCAAAACTGGCAACTTTCTTAATTGTCTGATTGAATTGATGATTTAATAACTTTAATTTAATTTTCGGAGCAGGCTACAAGTGTGTGCAAGAGTGCGTGTGTACTGTGCGTGTGTGTGTGTACTGTGTGTAAAGTTCTTTAGAGTTTGGAAAGCTTAAAACTTTCGTCAGTTTGTGGCTTTCATTTGGCGTCGTTTGTGTTAAGTTTCTAAACTGTGCGAGTGCCAAAAGCCAAAGATTTGTCAATGAAATTATTGAAGTTAGAACTGCAGCAGCTGTCGCTTGTTAGCCCAAAAAGCAACTTTCTCTGTGTGTGTGTGTGTGTGTGTGTGTGTGTGTGTGTGCAATGAATCAAAAAGTAAAATCAATTTTTGTCTTTTTGCCCTCAGTTGGACATGGAGCATGACCATTAATCCAGGCAGTCAGGCGCTGGCAACCAAAATAGAAGGCGACAACATTGATGTGGAGAATGCCACAATGCGATTGCGGTCAGCAGACAAATGGAATGGACAAAACTGGACACACACAGTGTGGCAACACAGTGTGGCAACATGGACACATGGCCAAAGCTCAAGCGCTGCTGAGCCGCCTTTGCTCCGTGTTTCCGGCTCGCAGCGTAACTAAAAACACAAAAGCTTCTTTACAGCAAAAACCTTGTTCTGCACTTGAAAGATCCCAATGCAAAAAAAAACAACAACAACAACAGAAAACACATCAACCAGATGAAAATACCAAAGAAAAACGGTAAATACTCGCAAAGTTCTTTAGCCCTGCTTGGTTGGCATTTTCATTTGGCCATTTTCCTTACTTTTCCTTCTGTATTTTCTTTTTTTGGTTTTTCTTCTTTACTTGATTCGAATTGGGGGCAACTGTGTGCAACTGCAACTGCAACTGCATCAGTTTTGTGGCTAGAACCTGGCGCAGCAAAGTTTTTGGCAGCTAATTAATTAAGTTCTACGAAATCGCCTTTTTTGGAATGGTGAGGGGTAGTGGTAGGAGGAGGGTGACAAGTTCAATGGCCATGCAATGCAAATTTCCCTTCGCTTTTAGCTGGATAATTGCATTACCGTTTGATGGCGCGACTTATTAACACGCCACAGCCAATGTCAACAAATTGCATTATTGCTGCAATAAAAGCGAGACACTCAAACACACACACACACAGACAGACATATATATATATATATATATATATATATATATGTAGCTGAGAATAAACAGCTTCAATAACAAGCCTCTGGAGTCTGTGCGTGTTTTAAATGTTATTGAAAGTAGCCCCTTTAACTGCAGAAATTGTCAATGTGTTTTAATACCCTAGAAATATACTAAAAGAGTCCTTTGAAGTCCTGCGATAGCAAGATAATATTTAGAATAATGCAAGGAGAAAATAAATGCCATTATTGTTGGTACGCCCGAATTTATTAAATTATTTATTTATTTATTTTTCTTTGTTTTAAATGTTAGTTTAACTAATTACTTCTTTATTGTTTGTTGGCTAATTTTTATGTATGGTTTATTTCACTTTAAATAATGTAAAAAGAAATAAAAATTAAATTCAATCAATTGGAAAAAATGATTTATGCAAACTCAGATTTATTAAATGATTTATTATATTAATTTATTTATTTTTTTAATTATAAATGTTATTTAAACTAATAATTTCTTTATGGTTTTGCAAACTTTTAAATAAGATGTACTTGTTTCACACTAAATTGAATACAAATAAATAAAATTAAAATTCAATCAATTGAAAAAAATATATTGGAAACATACTCAGATTTATTAAATGTTCTGATTTATTTACTTATATATATTTAATTTGTAATGTTAGTTTAACTAATCAATTTTTTATTGTTCTTTTTAGTTAACTTAAATATGATTTTGCTAACTTTTATATATGATGTACTCGATTGTTTGACATTAAATCAAGTAAAAATAAATAAAATTAAAATTTAATCCATTGAAAAAATCCCAAAAGCAACTTTTTTTTGTTGCACTTACAGCTAGATCCTGCAAGTTGCAAGTTGCAAGGTATATCCTTATCTATCATATGCAGCAAGGACACTTTTGCAATGTGCTGCTGACCATTGGAGGACTCGGAACAACTCAATGTGGATGTCACTGGCTGTGCACGCTTCAGGTGTTAATGATTTAATTTCGTTTCATGTAAAGGTAAATTTCATTACTGTTGACAATGGCTCTGAGCACAACACAGTGCTCCAAATGTGCGTGTGTGTGTGAGTGTGTGTGGGAGTCTGAGTGTGCGAGAGTGTGTGTTTATGTGTGTGTGGTTAAATGATAAGGTTTTATCACGTTCAAGGGTGCCGTGTTTCAAGCATATAATTTTATTGTTGCTCACAGCTCAATTTTCCATTTAATTTATGTTCAGTTGAAAAATCAACAAAAATTCATTTAAAAAAATAATAATATCTGCTATTAAAATGCTTAAATTAAATATTAATGGGCGCCGCTTTATTAACATTTTAATAGCATTTTGTTTTTTAATTACACTTATTAATAAGGCACTTGAAATTCTTTTATCTTACTTATCAGTTTATTTTTTAATGACTTTTCAAGTATTTATGGTATGCCAATTTTATTGAAATATTGATGAATAATATTGAAGAGCTGCTGGTAATAAATACAAAATTAAATGTTAAATTGGAAATTAAAAATTTTAGCTTAGTGAATTTTAGTTAGTTTTTAAAGTAGAAATGCGAAAGAGATTCTTAAATGCTTGTGCAGATTTTGAGTTCGATTCTCAAAGTATTTACTAACTTTAAGAAAAGACTCAACTAGTCATGCAACAGATGAATTTTCATGTTCGCAAAATATTTATCTAAAATACTCAGTTTATTTTTGCGCACAATAAATTCAATTTTCATAAAAGTATCTCACAAATATATTCAATTCGTTGTTGCCGCGGTCAGTTTTGCATGGCCAATTAAATTTGTTTATTGAAATATGATAAACAGCGAGTGGCAGAACAAAGACTATGCTAAATGTGTTACTTAACCAAGGGAGTCGTCAACAACAAAAGCAAAAAGCAACAACAACAATAACAACAACAAAAGGGGGCAACTTCTGATGCCGCTGATAAATATTAATGCCAAGCAAAGTGCGCACTGAGCCGCACTGCGGCCAAAGGACTTTGTCGAATCGGCAGTGGGTTGGGTGGGCGAAGGGGAAACTGGATATGGTCGGGGAGAGCACAATTCAGGCAGCATTAATATTCATTTCCATGGCTACAAACACACAGAGCGCACTGGCCACAACAGGAGGCGACTGCCATAAGGACAACAACAAGAACAACCACAGCAACAGAGGAGGAGGAGGATGAATAGCTGGCGAAGAGGCATCATACAACTTGCCACACTCATTGTCAGCCTGCAGCAGTGGCAGTGCCAGTGGCTCATATTTGTCATCCTGTGTGTGTCAAAGGAATTGTTAAGCCAGGAGGCGATGCCACCAGTGAAGTGTTTCAGCCGCTGCTCTTTGACATCCATTTAATTGAGCCGCCAGCTGCGAACTTTTTGATTTTGCATTTCAAATGAAGCGATGAATTTTCACTTTTCTTTTGGCAAAATTAATTACATTGTTGGCTAACAAACAAATCGCATTTGAATTGTGCAACAGGCGCTGCTGTTGTTGGCCATAATTTAAATTTCTTTTTTCCATTTTTATATTATTGTTATTATTATTATTGCTTTGGCAAAATTCCCAAAATGGAAGCACAAATAAAATTGCTTCGCACTTTTGTCATTGTGCTGCAGCCAGAAGCAAATGCGGCCCGGGAGAGTGGTGGTGGGGGAATTGAAGCTGTTAAGTTGGCTGCCAACTTGCGGCAGTTGAGACAATGGTGTGAAATATGAAATTATAAGCAAAGACAAAAAGGAGACGCAACACATCAAAAATGGAAAGGACATATTAAAAAAATTGCTATAAAATTAAAAAAAAAGAAAATAAATATTAAAAAAAATTGCTATAAAATTTAAAAAAAAGAAAAGAAATATTAAAAAAAAATGCTTTGAAATTTAAAAAAAGAAAAGAAATATTACAAAAATTGCTATAAAATTTAAAGAAAAGAAATATTACAAAAATTGCTATAAAATTTAAAAAAAAATAAAGGAAATATTACAAAAATTGCTATGGAATTTAAAAAAAAGAAAAGAAATATTACAAAAATTGCTATGAAATTTAAAAAAAAGAAAAGAAATATTACAAAAATTGCTATGGAAATTAAAGACAACATTGATAAAGATATATTCTTTGCCCGATATAATATTAATTAGCTGACAAGCGTCGTCTAGGGAATAAGTGTATATGATTAATTCCAAGAATTTTTGTTTGCCGTGTATTGGATGTTGTCAGAAAGTATGGATGCCATCATCTTTGTGTCGAGTCAAAGTCCTGACAGACTACAATACATCTTAGGCGCATTTTAATTTCATGCTTAGCTTGACACTGCTCCTGCTGATGGTGCTCCTGCTGCTACTCCTGCCTGCTCCTGCTGCTGCCTGCTCCTGCTGCTGCTACTCTTGCCTGCTCCTGCTGCTAGTCCCATTGCTACTCCTGCCTGCCTGTCTGTCTGCCTGTCTATTGCCATCTCTCTTTGATTGTTGCTGCGTAATGACATTTAATGTCCAAGGCCCATATAATTGACTGGGGAGCCCCAGCTCGAAGCTGGAAGCTGAAGCTGTCAGCTCTGAGTCCTTCGGAGTTTCTGCGCTTTCTGCGCGACTGAACAGCAGTTAAATTCTTGCTCTTAATATATTTTGCTCTTATTTATATATCTCATTGTTGTTTGGCTGACAATTTGGGTCATAATTCATGGCTTGCGGTAAATTTAATTGTGCAACCACATTTTGAGCACGTGCCACAAAAGCCGATTTACCTGTGCGGCAGTAAAACCAATAATAATTGCTGTCCTTGAACAGTCAAAGATTTTAGCTGACATAACTCTTAGTATTTTATCTATCCAAGTATTTTTGGCTCTTACATGGCACTTAGCTGCCATATAATGGGTAATAATGGTAGCTATATTGTGAACATAAGAAATCTGGCAATAAAAAAAATACACAAAATATACGTATATACACAATATACACAAAATAAATACCCAAAAACTATATTGATAAATTTTTATCTAATTTTCCTGAGCAAAGTAAAAAAAAGTCAAGAAAAAGCATAACTTAAATGTGAGCAAAGGAATCTGGCAAAAAAAATACACAAAATATGCGCAGCACAAAAAGGAAAATCCAAAAACTATGTTAATTAAATTTCAATTTTCATTACATTTATTTTAATTAATTAATTTCAAATCTCTAATTGGATTTTTAATTAATTTCCCTCAGCAAAGTAAGAAAAAGTAAAAAATGCAATTCTTAAAGCGATTTGCAGCTTGCGGCGATGTGCAGCTTTTGAGTAGTTGCATGATTGAAGAACAGTGGCAGTTGCATAAAAGTGAACCTTCTTGAGAATATCAAGGATTTTGAGAGCAGTTGAAAGCTAAACCAGCTGACAGCAATCAAAAACAGGCAGCTAAAGCAGCTAAGCAAGCAACTAGGCCAACCATTCACTCAGCTAAGCAGTGGATCAGCTCAAGGAACTGGAGGAGCTGGTGAAGCTCAAGGAACTGGAGGAGATGGAGGAGGTGGAGGAGCTGGAGGAGCTGGAGGAGATGGAGGAGGTGGAGAAGTCGTGCATTTTAAGTGCGAGCGCCACGTTATTCAAAGCACCAACTGCCAGCAACATGCGTAGCCAACCCAAAAACAATGAAATGCCCCAGGTGCAACAACAACAACAACAACAACAACAATTAGGCACCTTTAGTTATAGCTGCTAAACAGGAAGCATGAAAGGAACTGTGCAGCAAAACCAGGATAATGCATTTGATCAAAAAGCGTTGGCCGCAGCAAGTAGACAGAGAGAGAGAGGAAGTAAGGGAGAGAGGAAGCGGGAGGGAGACAGCTTGTGTGTGTTTGTGTGTGTGGGGATCAGGAAATTAATTACAAGCGCCACAGCAGACAATGCGCAATTTTGTTTGTTGTTTTGCATCTTGTTGTTGATTTTCTGCTTCTTCTTCTTTTTTTTTTGTTTTTGCAGTGTAAATATTAATCTTCTCACCTTTTGACGCAGCAGAGAACTTCAAGTTTATTTGTTGTCACTGCTGCTGTCAACGCCAAATCATGCAGTGTTTTGCATGTAAGTTGGGGGATTGCAAGCTAAACTTGAAAATAAAGATAATTAAATATCTCTCTAATAATTGCTATTTGATAGTGGTTGCTGGGAAATCAGAGAAAGCTATTTATTCAAATTGAAATTTAGAGAGTGATTTAATTAAGCAAAAAAGACATTATAATAGATCAAATATATATTTAATCTTGAGCAAACTATTTCATATAGTTAAGCAAGATAATTAATAAATATTGTCCAACTAAGTATTCTAAATTCATTTAGTAATTTGGTTTTTATTTACTGAATAACCTACATTTTCTAATATTTTAAATTTCAAGGGATTTTTTACAAGAATTTAAAATTGAGTAAACTATTTCATATGCTATAAAGCAAAATAATATATAATATATATACTAACAAATACAGGTTATTATCCAACTATCCATTCTATATTTAATTTTAATTGTGTTTTCAGTTATTGAGCTACTTTTATTTACTGATATTGTAATTTTCAACTGACTACAATTTAAACTTTACCAAAATATATGAAATACTTATATATATATATCTTATATATTCATTATCTATGGCATTTCTACCAACTGAAGTACTTTCTTATCCCCAACTTAAAATTGTAAGCTGTACTTTTCTGATTTTGTAGTTGTTTATTCTAATTTAAAGACAGTAAAAAATAAATCTTGGTAACTTTAGCAAGCGATAATAAATCATAAAATTAGGGAGCATATTTCGAAAGATTACATAAAAGATAATAATTTGAATAAAGTGTAGTTTTCTATATTCATTATCAAATGCAATTCTATACTTTCTAAACTATTCCAATTTCCTCAACGTATAATTTCCGAGTGTCCACTGTGCAACAATTTGAACTTGAACTGTGCTTTGTAGTTGATTGTCGTCTGCTACGTGCGCTTTACAAAATGATAGCAACTGTGCTGCACCCTCCCCCCCTTCACCATGCACACACACACACACACACACACCCGCAATACATTACAACAATTTTTGGCAAGGACTTCAACTTCAACTTGAACTCGGACTGAGACTCGAACTCGGCATAATCTCGCACGTAATTTGTGAGGATGCGACAGAAATGTCCGTTGCACCTGTCGCTGGCCTCCATCCAAGGAGCCCACTCCTACTTGCCACCTTCCACCTGCCCCCCTGACTGTCTGTGGCAAAACTATTGTCTGGGCCAAGTTGTTGACAGGCACGTTGACGTCATTGTTTCGTAATTTGTATCCTTAGCTGCGCATTACAGCTTAGTTCTACACAACCCAAACTTACCCCAGCTTTTCTCTCTGTGTGTGTGTGTATTTTTTAGATTTAGTTTGTCGTTTTTTGTCCTTGTTTATAAAAGTGTTAAAGTGTTTGTAATGCGCTTTTGAACATGGCTTACGAATTATTTAACTCCTTCACTCAAAACACACACAGACACGCTGCGTATACGTAATGCGATAACTAAGCCAAGTCAAGCTGAGCCGAGCCAAGTCGAGCACCTTAACTGTATTTAATTACACGGCCTACTTAATTAAGTTTCTCAGCACATTATGCCCAATTCATTAAATTGCTACATTGCTCAACTTGGCCAACAACATTTTCACCTGCAAAACCTAAACAAACAAAATCTGCGCACTTCATTTGGCCGGGTTCAATGAGCAAAGTGCTCCATATCTCAAGCAGCTTACAGCACTTTTCTCGACCCAAACCCAAAGAATAGGACAAAATAACAACCAAATTCAAAGCAGCCCAAAAAATTGCCTAAATTGTTGGGCTACTCAATTATTAAATACCCTGGGAATCTGTTTCAAGAAAACATATAAGACCTTAGGCAATTTATACAACTAGTAAATAATATTCTAATTGCACATTACTTAATGAGAATAAATATTAAAAAAAAAATATATATAATTTTTATAAATGTTCTCAAATTTGTATTACACCTTTTCAACGATGGAATACAAATTTTAATCTATTCAACGATGGAATAAACTTTTAAATACTTTTATAAATATTAATTATAAAAATCTGTAAAAATAAAAATAGTATTTTTGTCTCATAAATAAGCCGAAATTAGATTTATTTCTCCAATATTGACAGCTTAAAAAATATATGTTTAATATATGATTAACGATTTCTTATAAATATAATTTTTCATAACAGACATTCTTACTGCTTCGCATTCAAAACCCTTCAAAAGTTGCTTAAAATTTTCTTAATATTTTATATTTTCCCACAAAATTAATACACTCTTCGTTAAGGCAATCAACAACAAAACAGAAAAACCAATTTGAAGGGCGCCAAAAACTTAATCGACAACTTTTTCAGCTGATAAAAATGTTGAGGCGAAGCAGAGGTAAAAAAAAATCGAAAAGGGCCAAGTGGAAAGAATTTCCAGATATAGCCAGTGGACAAGAGCTCTTTGGAGGTTTGTCATTCAAGATGTCGTTGCAATAAAATTAATGCACAAAGTTTATTTTTACCTTCGTTGACAAGCCAAAAAAACAAAAAACAGAAAACAGAAAAAAACGTAAAGGAAAAGCGACGAAATCTTTTAGAATTTGTAATGAGAAGCAACTTTTCTTTTCATTCGGTTCTTTTTTTTTTTTTTGATTTGAGTTTGAGGGTTTTGTGAGTGGCAAGTGGAATAAGACGCGAAAAGTTTTCAAATAAAAATTAAAAATTGTCAAGGCGTTAAATTAGGGTCACAGGTAACAAGAGACAGAAAGAGACAGAGAGAGAGAGTGAGAGAAAGAGAGGGAGAGGGGTGAATAAAGTTAGATGAACTCGAGTCAAATTGAAATTAAATGGGTTTGACAGCAGCTAAAAAGGGTCAACTCAACGAATTGCTGTAATTGACAGGCGGCAGTCTCAGTTTGTCAATATAATTGAGAGATTACCGAACGTATTTCAATGTGGGCTTTAAATTTTCGGCTTAATGCGCCGCTTCGCTCCGCTGCCCGCCCTAATCTCCCTGGGGCTCAACAAGCTGAACGCAGCAACAAAAGCCGCACAGGACATGAAAAACTTTCTGTTGAACAAGGGGCGACTTTAAACCCAACCCTTACACACACACACATACACACACACACATGATTCATAATCTGTACACTAATCTTTTAATCCAGTCGAGTGAATTTTGTACTCGATTGTGAAACAAAGTTGCCAAAGGAGCAGCCGGAGGAAAGCACAAAGAGTTAACTTTTTGAGCAGCGCATCCTAAAAATAAACATCTATGGCTATATTCCAATAAACCAAATCCCTTACCCCACTTTCCTCCCCCACCTATACTTTCCCTTACCCCCTCTCTCTACCATTAAGCATACAACTCTCTGATGTCATCTTTGTGACCAGGCCACCAACAAAGTTTTCAGCTCCCAGCTCCTGCTCCTGACGTGACCAGCTGAAACTTTTTTAATAGTAATGGACTTGGCCAAAAACATTTTTTTTCTCTCTCTCTCCCCCTCCCCCTCTCTCCATCTCTTTCTCTCTCATTTTGTTGTGCTTTTTTTTTGTTAGCTGCTGCGCCTCCCCCTTCCCCTTCCCTCCACCATTGCAAATGTTTTACAGCTTAAGCGCATTGGTCTCCTGCTTGGAGCCGTTGTTGTGGCCAGGTGAATCAGCCTGTGGACGCTGTGCATCAAAAAGTTATTTCCGCCACCAATCAACCCACACCTGAAATTCATTTTCCTTCTTTTTTTTGTTTTTTAGCTGTACGCTGTCCATCGATATGGTACCCGGTGCCTGGCACTTAGTGATGGGCCCAGCACAAACAGATGGAGCACTGCCGGATGGGCTAACTGAATGCCTGACTGCCTGAATGGCTGAATGGCACTGGGCATAAGCGGCTTAGCTTTTAAACAACTTTTAGCATATATGAATGGCCCAGGCACTGGTTGCATTTCTCTCCACACAACAAAACTATTAAATGCGACTCGTTTGGGCTTCAGTTGGCAGTGGTTAAGCTAAAATTTGCTGAATTTTATCAATTTTGTAAAGATTGAAATATTAATAAATAATAAAAATTAGAAAAACTAGTCGAAATTGCTATGGCTAATATAGAATATCTTCAGTTAACAATTGAAATAGTTAGTTAAAAAAAATATACAAAATAAAATAAATTATTTATTTAATATTATTTATTATTCATTTGAACCGATTATTTAATTCATCGATTTTGCTCTAGTTTAATTCTGCACAAAAAATGAATATACTTAAATATTTACAGATTTTCATTCATTGCTAGGCATTTTTTCTGCTATTTTTTATTATGAAATTTTAATACATGTTTTTTGTTCTTAAGTCCAACAATTTAAAGCTGAACTTAGCTGATTTAGCTCATGTGGCAGGCTGCACATACACTCCACATATGTGGAGTAGCAGTGGCTATCGATGACTTTATGCTGACCATTTCAGATTTGGGGAATGGGGCTAAAGCCAACATACGTTTTGGTGACAGCTCCACTCGAAAAGCCAAATGCGTTGAAGAGCAGGCTTAACGCTTAGCGCAACGCAGACAGGACACTCAACAGGAGTGACTCTCAGAGAGGGGACAGGGGGTGAGGAGGAGGAGGAGGGTGTAGGATATGTCTGTCACTTTTATGCTGTGTGTGTTTGTTATGGATTAGCAGCAGCATAAATATGAAACTGGATTGAGTTTTGTCACGCCCCTTCAAATCCACAAAAAATCCAATGAAACCGTTTCAAATCCATTGACGAGTTTTTGACATTTTTTTCATATATATATTTTTTTTTTTTGGCAAAAGCCGCTTAAATCGGAAATCGTAAGGCTGCCGCTGCAGATTTCGAGATCAACCCAAGCAAATTTCGGGACGTATGTGAAGCGTATTATATTTCAATAAAGGTATCAAGAACTTATGCCCTGCCATGCAAATCTTTGCCTAGCAATTTTAACACTTGAACGCATTTCAAACCAAACGCGCAAAACCAAAAAAAAAAAACCAGAAAAAAAAGGCAAAAAAAGGCTCTTGAAGCGAATATGAAATATATCGCAATGTTTTGGCCACAGGAATGTTGGTTAATGCCTTTTATATAAGTTGTGGTTGGGTGTGGGAGAGGTGGAGTAGGGAGTAGGGAGGGGAGGGGGATCAACCATTTCCCTTTTTCGTTTCATTTCGTTTCGACTGGTTGCATACCTTGAGGCGCCATAAAAGTGTGGACCCGTCCCAAAAGCAAATAAATAAGAAAAACTGTTCGCTACATTTCAGCAAATAATCTCATAAAGCATTTTATGCTGCTGCTGCCCAGCTGCTGAATCGCATATGATGTGTGTGTGTGTGTGTGGTCAGAGCTCAGGTTAAGGTGAGCGGGGAATGGGGGACTGTGGCATGGGGATTTCTCTATTGTTTGCTAAGCGTTTCGGTTTGCTTGAAGCAACGACGGATAAATCCAAAAGATGGCCGGGTTTTTGTTAGGCATTAAGTGCGGTCTGCGACCCTTTGAAGTGGACACGTGCTGTCATAAATTTTCACAGTGTTCTGAGCACAACTCGGCAAACGCCTTGCCATGGACACAGTTGACACTTCAAGCTGTTGTCCAGCAAATAGTTATCGATAGAGAAGTTTTTGGAGAAGTTCCATATAAGAATTGAGACTTGAAGTTAATGTCGAGCTAAAGTTATGAGTAGAGTGAGTAAGTTTAAGACAAGTTAATCGATGGAGTTGGGGAAAGTAATCAAAGGATTGCTGTTGACCATATATAGTTATCGATAAAGAAGTTTTTGTAGAAGCTCCATATAAGAATTGAGACTTTAATGTCGGGCTAAATTTATGAGTAGAGCGAGAATGAGAGAAAGTTAAAGACAATTATTGGTTACAGTAATCGATGGAGTTGGGGAAAGTAATCAAAGGAATGCTATTGACCATATATAGTTATCGATAGAACAGTGTTTGGAGAAGTTCCATATAAGAAATCAGACTTTAATGTCGAGCTAAAGTTATGAGCAGAGTGGGAAAGAGAGAAAGTTAAAGGTAATTATTGGGTATAGTAATTAATGGAGTTGGGGAATATAATAAAAGGAATGTATCATTATTTAAAGTTGCTGTTTATCGATAGTTATCTATAAAGTTTCTATAGGCTAGTTCGGCATAAGCATTAACAATTTAAATTAAATAAATTATAAATTAAGACTGTGGAACTTTAACCCTTCAAGTGAAAATGCCTTGCCATGACGCAGTTAACACTTGAAGCTGTTGTCCAGCAAAAGTTATCGATAGAGAATTTTTTTTTTGAGAGGTTGCATATAAGAATTAAGACTTGAATTTAATTTCTAGCTAAAGTTATAAGGAGAGCGAAAGTAGAAAGTTTATTTACTATTGGTTATAATTAAATGAAATATCTTCCTATTGATAGTAATCGATAAAGTCATTTTAGGCTAGTTCGACATAAGAATTGACAATTTATATTCAATTAAAGCTGTGCAACTTTAATGTAGTTTATAAATAAAAAAAAGTTAAAAAATTAAATTCAATTTGTTGTCTATCGATAATTATAGATTGAGAAGCTTTAGATAAAAAATACAGATGCTTTTAGTTGCTGCACAGCTATAGATTATTATTATTAATGAGGAAATATTAAAGATGAAAAGATAAATCAACAATCATTAATTCTACCCAGACCCTAAATAAATTGTTAAGGCACATCTTATGCTAATTTCTAAGCAAAAAAGTAAAGGAAGTTGCCTTATTCATATTTGATAAATAACTTAACTACAGCAGACTTTAAGAAACGTCTTGAATAATTCATAAATTGTAATTTTGTTTAGATATTCATCCAATTATGGCATACCTAATTTTAGACATAATTTGTATGTAAATATTGGCAAATGCCATTCAACCAATTATGCCAAACCTGTTGTAATTTTAGCAACTGAAGACATAAGCTGCATGTAAATACAAACAAATGCCATAAATCTGCATTGATTGATTTTGACTTAAAGTCAGTCAACACAATGCAGGATGTCAAATAAATGTAATCAATTAAGTTGCACTACTTATTGTGGTAATATGCTTAAGTCCCATTTGCATAGGCCACACAAGCAAATACTTTTGGCCAGGAGCAATGGGGAAGAAGAAGAAGAACAAGTCAAGGATGCCGTTTCAACTTTCACTGGCAAAGTACAAAATCAACACGTAAAATTCCAATTAATTGCGCTTAGCTAAATAAATCGTTTCAACGCAAAACACAAACTGATCATAAAACTTAATAACCAACACACACACACTCGACACACACACGTACACGCACACAATCATAATTGGCCGTGTGTGTGTGTGTAAACAGCTTTTTTGGCTATTTGCTTATCGGTAAATTGCAATTTGTGCTGCCAAACAACGCACAACTTTGTGCTGATTAATAAGAAAGCGCCAGCAACAGCAAGGATAACAACTATTAGTGGCAGCAGGATCTGTAATCCACAGAGTCACCCCTCTCTCTCTCTCTCTCTTTCTCTCTCTCTCTCTCCCCATGGACACATTAGCCAGCTGGGCATAGCCAGCATCAGCATCAGCAACATGATGCTCACATAGCAAACGCATAAATCCAATTGAAAATGCTTAGCTTTGATTTTTGCTCAGGCATAGAACGCAATCTGTTCGCACAGCACTCCTCGACCCTCCCCTATCCTCCCCTATCCTACCCGCTCGACTAGTTCAAGTGGCACTGTTAGAAATATTATATTAGTTTACTTTATGAAATTTTGTTTATATAAAATTAATATTTATAATATATATAAAATTTATATTTAAATTCATTTAAATTATATATACATTTTTAATTTAGTTGATTATAGCTTTTTTATTTAATATATAGCTTTAATAATGTATAATATTTAATAAAAACTTAAAGGCTAATTTAATTGTAGACACTTTAAAAATGATTAGTTTTTCATAGATAGGTTTTAGACTGCGTTTCAATAGTTTAGTTTTCAGCTTTAAAAATACGTTTTAAAATATTTAAAATAAAAATATTTACATTAGGCATACGCTTAAAATTCTTAAAAAAACAAATTTATTATTTGAAACTATGCAAATTGTTTAATTTTTTATAAATTTTATTTTTAAAGATTTGTTTTCAGCTTTAAATTGATAAATTAAATCAAATTAAAATGCAATAATTATTTTTAACTTCCTAAAAATATATATATTTATATTAGGTTACTGTTATATATATTTATATAAAAATAATAATTATTAAAAAATTTTATTAAATTGAATTTTAAAAGATAGTTTATTTTCAGCTTTAAATTGATAAATTAAATGCAATAATTATTTGTAATTTACTAAAAAAAATATATGTATACATATATTAAGTTACTATTATATATATTTATATAAAATTAAGAATTATTAAATAAACCTGTAAGCTTTATTTGCAGTGTTGCAAAGCGTACGTGTTAGTTGCTGAGCCGCTTTTTCAACACTTTGGACAGTTTTGGCGTCGGGCTGGCAAAACGTGCCGCAATTCAGCCTGTGACGTTATCAGATATAGTCATTGAGAGACAGAGAAAGAGAGAGAAAGAGGGAGAGAGAGCTTACTCAACTCTGGTCATATTGATAAATGCTATTTGCCCAGACCCAGCCTTAGCCTCAGAAACAAATATTTAGTTGTGAGAAAATCCAAATCGAAATTAAGTCACGTCGCGCCAATCGCGCACAGCAGTTGAGGCTAAAATGCTGGAACACAATCTTAACCCTATCGAAATGCCATTTCAATGCAAATGCAAAATGGCAAAATTAATGATGTTCATTTCCTGCAGACAAACACACACACAAACACACACACACACACAGAGCATCCATTTGATGCAGCTTACAAGAGAATTATGATTCAGAAACAATAGACTTTTATGCAGCATACTCATGCAATTTATCCCACCCCCTCACTTCCTGTGCAACCATTTGCTGCACACCGCCACCACTTGCAACAAGATTTTCGCATTAAGTTACTCAGTGTACCAATCCCATCCCTCCCCTGCACACACCCCAGGCAACAGTTTGCATTGAAAGGCCATTACCATTTTTGGTCTAGCTGCAGTTTTTGGTTTTGGCTGCTGCTGCTGCTGCCGTCGACGTCGACGTCGTCGTTTCTTTTGTTTGCTGCTTGCCAATTTTGTATGCACTTTTAGTCAAGTTGCCCCACTCCACCACCCCCGCCACATTCCCCTTTCATTCGCTTGCCAGGAGGCACCCCTTCCGTCATGTTGTTTACATTGTCACAGTTGCCGCTTTCCTTGCATTGCAACTTGCATTCACAGTTGGCTTTTATGTTTGCATTTTATGCGTCTGACTTTCCCCATTTACAGTTTTACCAGTTTTACCAGTTTTCACTGCAGCGTGCAACATCAAAAACAAAAAAGAAACTCATTCGCTGCACTTGCTTAATTGTCTGAGCCGCAGTTCTGAAATTTTGCCCAAGTCATCTTAAAGTTATTATTATATTTTTGTTTTTGTATGAGAAACTCGAAAAAAAGAATAAAAAAAAAACATATAAGAAAATTGTGGCAAAAATTCAATTATTTAACTAGCAGCTGCAACTTAATTTTGCAGCTGTAACTTAATTTAGCAACTGCTTAAATATAAAATAAAAGTTGATTTTAGTTTAGTGTTTCAGCTTATTTTTATTCGTACCCAGAAGTAATTTTTTAAAAAAATAGAAAAAGTTTTACAGTTTTTGAAAACGAAAGATTTGACGTATTCTTAAGAAATGTTAAACATGAAAATTGTTCTAAAATATCGACTCATACCGATTCACTTTTGACAAAATTAAGGCGATAGAAAATTAAGAACCGATTCTCTGAATTTTCGCTACTTAATTTAGTACAAAAATTTCGTTATTTATAACATAGATTTTCAAAACTGGATCGCTTCCGTCGCACTCCAATTCGGACACTCAAAATATGCGCAAGAAAAGTTTTCTTATAGTCAAAGTCTTGAAAAAAATAAACGCTTTAAACTTATAATGTGAAAACAATTTTCTCTTGCGACTGACCCCAAAATGGAGACAATGGTGAGCAACTCGGGGCAGGATACAATTAATGGGAATGGCCATTAGTGCTGCACCAGGGATTGGCGAAAATCTACTACCAAAAACTCCAGTGGGGCACCGCAAACAATTTGGACAACTGACCCGATCTGGCTGGAGTAGAAAAGTCAAACAATTTGCTGACGACGTCTTTGGGAAAATTTATAGAAATTACACTTGACACTTTTCAATTAGTGCGCCAAACTTTATTTTAATTGTGACAGTAACACGCTGGTGTTGCCACTCCACAGGAACAAAAAAATAAAATAAAAATCAAATGAGGAAGAGGAAGAGTAAGAAGGGAAGCAACAACTTTTGGCCAACTTTCTGAGGCGACATCTTGATATACAGCAAAAGTGTGGGAAAGTTGCAGCAGCCACAGAATGTCAAAAGGAAACTTTGTAAGATTAATTACAATTGAAAACAAATGAATGCAAAAACGATAAGCAGCCAAAAGGATTTGGCCAAAAACCGAGTTGGCAGCACCAACGAGCCAACTCAACTCAACAGCGCCAACTTTGCCAATCAAGATAAAAGACTCGCCGCAGGGAAATGCTGGGTATTGGATTGGGTTTGGGTTGGGTTTGACTTGGGTTTGTCTTGGGTTTGGGTTATTAAACAGAAAAATAAAGGGCGATGAAACAAATGTTCACACCTACACAATAACAAAACAGCAAAAACAATAACAATAGAAACAACAATAGCAACAATAGAAACAACAGCAGCAGCAGCTTGTCCACTTTTTGAGAACTTGAACTTTGACCAAACTAAACGCAAAGTTTGTCGAGGTTAGCAGGGCCACTTCCAAGGCTACTTTATGGCTAAGAGACGTGACTTGATTTTAGCTTTTCTATATATATATATGCTCTATATATTCTCTATTTATATATATATATATAGTAAAAGTGTATAATTGAATAAGCTATTCTTTTTAATAATAAAAAAAAAGTGATCGCAAAATAAAAAAAAAAAAAAAATCTTCTCAATTCCTTCTATTAAAGACGTAAACTGGGCTTATAGCTTTATGTTTAAAATTCGGACACTAAATTAATAACACACGAAATGAGATAATGTAAAATCCACGCAGATATTTCTCAGAATTTTAAATCAAATTTTGAATTTTAAATTCAAATTATATATATATTTTCCGTACGCATTATTTGTTTGGAGCTTTCATAATCATATTTTTTAATTTTATTTATATATTTCTTTATCTATTTACAAGTAGAGCATCCATAAATCGTGTATTAAATCTTATTTGATTTTCCATGCCCTTCGCTTAACTCCATTTTGACCATTTGACCAAACGAACCCGAAAAGTGGCAAAACGTCAACTGAAAAGTTTTGTGCTGCATAAATCATGAAATTAATTAATTTTGACACACATTTTGTGCCCGAGCAGCGCCCATTAACAATTTAATATTAGTGTTACTTTGCTATATAAATATATTTATATATATATACATAATGCATGGATATACATATATAAATTTTTGGCAAGAAATTAAAAGTAAAATCAAGCAGAGCAACAACTAGCGGAAAACTTGACTAGTTTTGTTTGAGTGTGTTTGCCTTTGGGGGTTTCTTCTTGCTTCTGGCAAACTTTTCGAGACGGAAATGCCAAAAAAAAATCCAAATTTATATGTATGTGTGTTTGTAGAAAAAAGTTAAGTTTGAAATATGTGCAAAATTCATTCAGTATTTGAAATATGCACAAGTTGCACAAGTTCCACCCGCTGCTGCCAAAGAAAAACTTATGCCGTGAGTTTAATTTTATTCATGTTGCTAAGTGAGACGCTGAGCGACGACGTCGACGTCGACAGCGCCGTCAGCAGCTGGAAAAACTTTTCCAAAATGCACTGTTTAATTGCATAATTTGAGAGTGAAAAGAGTGAAAAGAGATTTGACTAGTTACACCTGAAAGCGGCTTGATAAAAACTTAATTACTTCGCATCGCCTGACAGATGCACTCGAAGAAAGAACTTTTTAGTTACTAAGCTCAAAAAAGTTGAGTGTAAGTAGAAATATGTTTATACTAAAAAATAACTTATACTAAAACTTTAATTTTGTGTAAACTTCAGCAAAAAAAATTTAGGTAAATAATTTGTATATACATTTTCTAAGTGCGCCCGTCAATTAAAGAAGTGTAATTCAAATCAATTTCTTAAGGCATAAATAAAAAATAAAATAAAAATAATATAAAAATAAATACTGTAAAATACAAACATATTCGTTGCCAGCCAGCATAACCCAAGCAATTAAAAATATTATGCTTAATTAAGCATGAAAAGCAGCTAAAAATATCTATTTCAATGCGTTTTCTTTGCAGTGTGCATTGAATTTCAAAATGCGATGCAATTTCGATAATTGAAATGTGCCAAATGCAATGAGTAAAATGCGTATAAAATATGAATATGAAAATTGCAAAACACACTCAAAATCGGACAATTTGTAGCTGTTATTTGTGGCCAAATGCGAAATATTTGCGCAAAGAATTTATGCCTTGCGCCTGAAAGTATGCGGCGATAATAAGAAATGCAACTTTTGCTGCTGCTGCTGCTGCTGCTGCTCCCTCTGCCAGCACACACACACCCCCCTTTTGCTGAGCACGAGCGATAAGCAAAATCTATGGCAAATACTTTTGCAGCGAGCGAACGATTGGCAAACTACTCAAGTTTCCTAGTGGGGGTTGCTGCTGCTTAAACTTCGCCTGCCTAATGCATATGTGTGTGTGTGTGTGTGTGTAGGTGTATCTGTGTTTGTTTGTGTTAGTGCCTGCCTTGGGGGCGCAGTGAAAACTTAATCCTTTCAGTGCACAACGGGCCAAAAACCCAAAGTCAAACAAACAAACTGAAGCGACTATTGCTGTTACTGTTGGGTTGAGGGGGGGGGGTGTGTGGAAAAGAGGGGCTGCGGGGCACAGTGGCAACTAGTTCTTAAGCTGCCATAGAACATTTGCGGGGCCCAAAGTATTTAAGCCATTTGCGCTAATGAATGCAGTCGCGCATTTTTAAGCGTACTCCCCAAAAAAAAAAAAATCCCCCTTGGCCGAGTTGGACAAACTTTTAGCCAGAAAATTCCAACAACTTATTCGAAACACGTGCAAAAATTATGCTAGCAGTTTTACCCGGCGTTTATTTTTGTGATAATTTTTAGAGTGTGGTGCGGTGAGTGCGGGGGGAGTGAGACTGGCCAACAGATTTTTGCCTCTTGTTGACGTCGTTTTTTTTGATGCAGTGGCTATTTAGTGGGAAATCTGTTGCGCTTCACTCATTTATTGCTTGAGGCGTTAAATTTTGTAAAACGCAATGTTTCGGCGCAATTTAAATCGGTTTACGGCGTAGTCCGTTGACCGGGACTATCCGTCCCCAGCCACTGACATTCGGCTGTCAAGTGCCAAAGGCGCTCGTTGAATAATTGCACAATTCTGTTAATTACCCCTTCCCCACAAAGCTCACCCCTTTTCCTTGCCACATATGCAATTTTGTCTGAATTGTCTTCTTTTTCGTTTACTGTGAAATATTATTATTATAATTATCATTGTTTTTTGAGCAGAGCGCGGGTCAGGAGCAGTAGTCTCCAAGTGGCACAGTGGCATCGTAAAAATATCAATAAAAACAAAAGAAAATAGATAAAAAAAAAGAACAATAAATTGTCTTTGAGTCATTAAACAAAAAAAATGCTCTTCCGAAGAACCGATTTATCAAATGAAAACGTGACCAAATCAGGATTAGTCTGCAGTTCTTGTCAAATTTGTTGTGAAACATTTTATTGTTGTGCTCAAAATAGAATTCATTTCAAATTAAAAGAGAAAAGCGGCTATTTTAGGCACGTCGAAATTAAAATACTCTTGCAACCTGCTTAAATATAAATTTCCTTGCTTGTATATAAAGCTTCATTAACATATAATGAATATAGAATATAGAAGGGGAAACTGGAGTTGCATTAAAAAAAACAGACAATCGATTCGCCTAGTGATGCTGATCAAGAATATATATATATATCTCAGGGGTCGAAGACATCTTCTTCAATGCGTTGCAAGCAGCATGCCAAATTTATAGCACTTTCTGCGAGAGTATAAATTATTCATTAATCATTGCATTACCATCATTATTTGGCGGTTGTTGCTATGACAGTTTTATAATGAACTAAACTTAAAGCCTTAAAGCAATGTAACATTCCAGCAGACTTTATTTTTCAAATGTTATTCGCTGTCTTTAAGCAATACGCAATATTCATTTTTAATTATATTATATTTTCAGGTCAGCAAAATATATTGCCAAATTGCCAAGCTTAACAAACAGCTAAGAAACATATTTATATTGAATTTAGTGCTTATTATTATTTTATTAATATTACAAAAATTATTGTAAAATTATAAAGATATTGTGGATTCATTTTTTTATTCATTTTATTTTATTATTTTTTTTATTTTTCTTTCATTTACATTTTAAGAAATTACATTTCACAAACACTCTCGCTCAGAAATTACACACAACAAAAAAAAGATCTGCACAATTCTTATAAAATATCAAACAACATAATTCAGTTTGACCAAACCAATATGTGTTTATATATATATAAATGATTTATATTGATTATGCATATAGTCAACGCCCACGAGCAGAGTCAGCCACCCCACCCCACCCCACCCCAAGAGCTGTTCGGCTAATGAGCGTTTAATCCAGCTGACAAAATGTCAAGGGAACACTTAAAGAAGCCAACTGAAAGCAGAACACACAATGCGGAAAAACAAATGAGGGGAAAAGTAACGGGAAAAAGATAAACATCTGTTTGCCGCTGCTCGAGACAGCTGCACAATGAGTGCGAGTGCAACGGCTAGAGAAATTGAGTGATTGAGTGTGAGAGAGAGCGAGAGATGAGAGAATCGTAGATTTTCCAAATAACGAGCGCAAAATAGATACGCTTTATAAATAATAATTTTACTAGTTTTTTTATGACTTTAGAAGAATGAGTAAAAATGTGTCTTTCACTAAGTGCCACTCTCACTCTCTCTCTCTCTCTCTCTCTCTTTCTCTCTTTCTCTCTTTCTCTGTTGAAGATGTCTCCACAAATTGATAACGACAGTTGCGTCTTTGAGTCAGCAAATAAACAGAGCAGCAAATGCAAAGGAAATTTATATTTTGCTAATTTGTGTTTGGACTTAAATTGTGTACAACATGCAAACGTGTCGTCATCTTGGCCACACACCTCCGCCAACTGCCCCGCATTCCCCCTCCCACACTAAATAGAACTGAAATGAATTAAGTTCTAACTGAAAACATGGCACACGGAAAACATGCAATCATTTTTTTTTTTTTTTAATTTTTTTACTTATATTATTTATATATGAATTTTATTTTATTTTTCGGAAAAATGATTTTTTTGCAGCGTTGGCGTCGTTGTATTTGTTGTTGTTGTTGTATTTGTTGTTGTTGTTGTCGTTTTGCTTGGGCTCCATGGATTGTCGGCTGGCTGTCAGGTCGATTGGCTCAGTGCTCACTTGGACGTTGTCAGCGCTGCTCCTCCTCAAGAGAGAGAATCGTCTTCCACAGACTCCAAGTCGACGTCTCCGTTTGCATTTTAGCCGGTTGCGCGTTGTGTTTTTATCGTGGGCAGCGTCGCCCACATTTGCACTTATACACATATGAACTATATAGTATATATATATATATATATGATATATAGTTGATGTGGCCCAATGCGTTTCTTTTGGATATCATGTCGCCTGTAGTGCTAAAATCTTGGCTAAAAGTGCCCCAAAGTGGCCAACAACAACAACAAGTGTGTGTGTACAAGAGTGAGAATAATGCAAAGTGTATATAGAAAAATACATAAAAATATACAAAAATGTAATGCAAGTGCCAAAATATATATTTAAGTGTATACAACAAAAACAACATGAAAATGGAATAATAAAATTTTTATATATTCAGTAAATTTGAATAGCTGTCAATGTTTGTTTGCATTGTTCGAGTATCTGTGTGTTTAAGTGTGTGTGAATCTCTTTATCTGTATCTACATTTGTATGTGTATCTGTATCTGTATCTGTATCTGTTTGTGCATCTTTGAGCGATCGCTTTGTGTCAACTGAAAGATTTGACCTCGCACTTCACCCATCAAGTGAATTAACCGAGACGCACAAGTTTCACAGCGTTTCTGTGCGTGTGTGTGTGTAGTGTGTGTCTTCAATAGTGACCAACAGTTCCAACAGTTCCCCAATAGCCCTCGGCCCCTCTTCAAACAGAACTTAAAGGCAATTTGTCATACAAAGAAATCATTCAACTTAGTTTTTGTGTCGCAAATGTTGCGGAAGTTTTTCGCATAGCACAATTATTATAATATTGAAGTGAACTTAACAGATATAAATAAAGATAAAGATAAATATATATATATATATATATATATATATAGATAAATTGTGTAGTGAACTGTGTTAAGTGAGCTTCTATTCAGAGATCAATTAAAGCCAATTTTTATCAAATATATCAACACAGTGCGTGCCTCTCAGAATAATAATTACGCACAATTGAAAGCAAGTCAACAATTTTGTGCAGGTAAAAATTAATAAATAAAATATATATTAATAAATTATTAAAAAATCAAAAAATATTATATTGATGCTAACTAACTAGTGTTAGTGATGAAAATATTTAAAATTAGTTAAATGATAGATATTAGACAGGTGCATGAATTTCGCTCTGATAGAAGAAAAAAACCCATTTTGTCATTTATAATTTATATATTTAAAATGTAAATCGCCATAAGTCATTTATATATATATAAAGATATTCTTAAAGCTGCATTCAAATGTCAAAAAATTCTTGTGCTTATTCCTTACAAAGATAAATCTGACATTAATCATTTCCCACTCAACTAACTTAATCCCATCAGACAATAAATAAATCTTTGAATAAACATTCAGCAGCTACTTTTACCAACTTATTAGAATTTCCATTAAGAAAATATACTTTTTTAAAAGCAAACAAAATCAAAGCAAATAATTGCCATTAATTTTGTATTATACGATTTTATTTTTATGCGATGCGGCAACATCTGTGCTAAAATAGTTTTTAATTCCAAAAATAGTTTAGAGACATGTCATTAATTGGTTTTTTGATAAGTTATGCGTATGGCAAAACGCGCAGGCGAATTAAGTATATATAATATATATATGTGTATAAACTAAATGATATGTTGATAATAATATCTGTGAAGCGTTTGTACGAGCGATTTTAATTATGAAAACTGCCAACATTTAGTTGACAAATCACGAAACAGAATTCAAATGTCAAAAAGATATATGCAAGATATAAGCAAGAGTGATCGACTGGCAGATACTCTGTTCGTTAATATATATGAAGCATGGCAAGCAACTTACAATGCCAATGCATATATAATTTTATTAGTATATATTTTGTAGAATATAGAAATTACCTAATGTTTATGTGATGTGATGTAATTCATAATGAAAATATAAATAACCAAAAAAAAAACCCGCTTAAACTGTTTCCCGCGAAAAAACATATTTAAATTGTAAACAAGAGATAAATAATTTATTATTATATAAATTGTTTTTAATTTGTTGATGCATAAATTGCAAGGAGTGACAAAGTCTTCACAGTAAATTCCTGCAATGGCTTTCGTCCTTCTACGAAAAGTTTAGTGAATGTTGTTGCACAAATAAATAATAAAAATATTTTAAATAAATATTTGAGCTCCAAAATACCGTTTGACTAAGCTTTGCAGATTTGAAAATGTGAATTTAAGCTTTGTTCACATACGACAGAAAATATTTATTTTAGTTTATTCAACAAAAAAAAGGGAACAAAAAATGGAATAATGAAGTTGTTTATATTCAGTAAAGTTAAATAGTTGTTTGTTTGGTTTAAATACAAAAGATAATTAATATTATTAATTATTATTAATATTAATATTAATATTTATTGTGGTATTTTTTTATTTAATATTTAATGTCTTACCTCAAATTTTTAACTTAATTTAAGAACTTTGTATTTAGACGCTACTAAAATGTGCGACTTGATTCTAGACATATGCCAGCCACTTATAAATAATTAAAAATAAAATAAATAAATAATAAATCTATTTTACAATTGGCAACTTTCTGCTAAAAACCAATATTTCAATACATTTATTAAATGCAGAGTAAAAAACATGGAAAAACTCGCACAGGTAGCTATTAATCTATATAGAGAGAACTATGTCTTTCTCTCTCTCTCTCTTTCTCTCTCTCCCTCTCTTACTCCCTCTCTTTCTGTCTCAGTTACAGTCTCAGCATGTGTCCAATTCTGTCACATTTATATAGTTTATGCTCTGCTTGTTTTAATTTCTCATTTCAAATTTGATTTTTATGGCCTTAATTGAGTTGACAACAAATACTTTAAACTGTTGAAAATTTATGCGTAACACTCAAAAAAAATGCTAACCCAAAAAGTTTCGCAGAGTTGCCCCATAATTTTTGGGCGTAAATCAATTAAAAATTTTATTTCATTTTTGTATTATTTTTATTTGATTTCCAGCCTGGTTTTGTGTCAGTTGGGAAAATCCAATTAAAATGAAAGGCACACACACACACAACACACACACACAACACACACACACAACACACACACACAACACACACCAACACACACAAGAGTCAAGAGTGCAAATCTAAAGCAATTTGTTTGTGGGCAGCAGACGGGTGAAGGGGGGGAGCGGTTGGATGGTGGGTGTGTGTGATTCGATGGTTTTTGGGGTTTTGTCATTACGGTCAATAATTACCGCAAGCATGTCAACCGAAATTATTGCCCAGATAGATTTTCTAGCCAGATTGAGGTGAGTTGAGGGTGAGTTCGGCAGAGGGGTTGGCGACAAGGACAGAGGGGGAGTGATAAGGTGGGGCAGTTGGTTGTGCTTATGAGTTGCTTCGTTTGCCACTTTTGGTTTAAGTGTCCGGCCATGTGTTGCAGTCAAACCGCAGGACTCCATCTCTGGACTTGCTGTGCTTGCTCTGTCGGAAATAATTACTCAGCTTTGGCTTTCTTTGGACACACACACACACACACACCCCCACACACCCCCACACACGCACACATACACATCTAATTTATATTGTTTGCGCTTCCTTTTGTCTGGCATTTCTCTCTTTCTCACTCTTGGCCAAGTTGCTCATTTTGTTTACCTGGTTTTTGCTGTTGGGCTGCTTTATTAGTTTATTGTTGTTGCAGAGCACTCGATTGTCAGTATTACTGTCTGTCTGTCTGTCTGTCTCATTTGTTTGTGTGGTTATCTGCTGCTGCTGCCATTCAACCACTAAACTGTGTTTTGGCTTTTGTTTCTTCACAAACCCCATTTTGGTGGCTTCGATTTTATTGTTTGATTTTCTTAAAATATTATATTATTTCAGCAAACGCTTTGTAACCTGGCCCCAAACATTTTCAAGTCTGGAATACCTTATATATATATATATATATAATGTATAAGAAACTGTCTAAATGCATAAGTATTTGTGACGATTTATTGTCCTTTTACCTATTTACGTATGAATAATTGAATTATTTTGTTCAACTAACACATTTAACAACACAACAGCTACACACACACACACACATCCACACATCCACACATACACAAATTCATTTCCAATTTCATATTGATTGCTTGAACAACTGACAACTGGAAAAGTATATGAAAAATCGAAAGAAGCCGCAAGTCGAAAAGGGTTTCAACTTGTGATAAGTGCAGTGGAAAGCCAGTTAAAGTTAAGGCTACAGATACATATATATGTATATATATCGTAGCATAGTATGTATATGTATTTATAGCGGTAACTTTAACTGTAACTATTTGGCTTTCCACTACTACAACTAGTCGCATAATATATATATATATAGACAAACAACTACAATTAGTAGTAGCAGTTTGTCTTATATATATATATATATATATATATTAGATTTTAGTGTACTATTTTTGATGATCCGCAGAATATTTACAGATTAGATAAATTAAAGAGAGCTATCAAAAACCCGGCATTTGTAGATAGATGATAAGCAATTATCGCCAGACGGATTATATAGTAAAATGCTTCCTGATGGAGTTATAACTACTGTTATACATATCTGTTACTTGATAGATAATTTAGAAGAAACTGTTATACTATAGAGACAGTTATACTCGAATTTATGTGCTAAAAATATAGACTTTAATGTTCATAGTAATTCATAAAAATACCACAAAATAAAATTGTTCAGTTAAAAAATTATCTTGGCTTTTTAAAATGCGAACTTTTATAACTTGTAACAATTTTCAACTTATATACAGCTTTTCCACATATCTTTAAAAAAAAATCAAGCATAAAAGCTACAAATTAATAACAGCATTTATCAATCCATATTCCTTCACAATGCTGTCCACAAAAATTGGGCTAATTATTGGCCTATAAATGCCACACATAATTAAATATTCGATTCTTGGCCAGCTTTCACATTTATTGTAATCGATGTCCATATAATTATCCCATTAAGCGCTGCCAGTCAATACTGATATATATAAATAGAAGAATGCATATATATATATATGTGTGTGTGTGTGTGGGTGTGTGTGTATGTGTGTATGTTTGTGTGTGGAAAGTAACACACATTTACCTCTAAATAGTCGCGCATTATTATTTGATGGCACAGTGGCAAAAGGCAATGCTATATATATATATATGGAAAAACCTTATGTGTGTTTTATATATATATATCAAGGTATATCTAGGTATATCTAGGTATATATATATATATGTATATATGTGTGTATGTATGTATGTATATATGTTAAAGCGCGGTCTCTAACCCTTGTGCTGCTGTCTGTTATGGCCAATGCTGAACTGCTGTCCGGTCACACGGGTTGTAAGGCACTTTTCCAACATGCCCCACCTCCTGCCCTCTGCCACCTGCCATGCCCCCCTGCCCAAGGCAACCCACACGAATCACTCCATTGAGCACTTCAAACTCATCGATACTTTGGGCAGCAAAACGTGGTCTTTTTTATATTTCCAGACTGGCCACAACAACACGGCGAGTGTTGCCATCGTTTGTATATATATATATATATATATGTATAGATATCTGTATTTGTATATAGAGCAGACAACTCCCACACATATTGCTGGCGGTGCATGAGTTTAGTTTATATTTATGGGTATTATAGTGCGGATATATCGAGGACGAAGCGCGCTTTACGAGTCTGAGGAGACTCGAGCAATTGCAGCGGCATTTTCGATTACGACTCCGATTCGCATCGAGTTCGATAATGTTTTTTGCCACATGTTGATAAGAAGTGAATAGCCATAAAAAATATTATTTGTTGTTGTTATTCTTGTTGTTGTTGTTGTTGTTGGTCAGCAGGCGACATTTTTGTGCGAATTGTGCTTATCAGAGATTTGCAGAGATTCGGCGACCGGCTGCGACCGGAACTTGACTGCCTCTTTTTTTGTTGCATCTGCCTCAACTTGTAAGTGAATTTTGTATTTGGTTTTTTTTTTTGTTGCACTGTAAAAAATTTAACTAAGTTTAAAATCAATGCCGCGAAAGTTCGCAATGTAAAAAAATTAAATTCGGCAAACTTTCACAGTTCAAAATTATGTACTTAAAATTGCTGTGCTCTGGTTGTAATTCAAATCACTTTAAGAAACTTTTATATGTAAAATAATTGCCAAATCAATTTTTTTGTCCTCTTAAAACTTGGCAAGTTACATTTTGAGAATAGTTTGTTATTCCAATTAAGGCAATTAATATGGTTATCAAGGGAATATTAAATATTTAAATGCAACCGCTTTAATTGGCGACTGGACTAAATAGATTAAATATAGATTAAAGAAGAGATTAAATAATAATAAATTATAATAAAAATAGATTAAAGTTAAAATATATGCAGCTAAATAAATGCTTTAAATTCGAATAATTAAAAGTGTTAAAAACAAAGACAAAATATGCACAAAGTAACTCAAATTTGTTACAGTGTAAACAGTGTGAGTCACAGCGCCTGTGATAAGCGGAATGACCAATTAAAGAGCGAGGATTTTGGGTATAAATCGAAGTCGAGTCGAGTGCACTTGTCTTGTGGCATAAAGATAAAGAACTGAGAAAATAAACAAATGACAACTTCAAGTCAACAGTAGCAGGCAGAGAAGGAGAGAAAGCGAGAGAGTCCACAAGAGAGACCCACTTAGCCAAGGTAAATGTTTGCTCAAGAGAGAGAGAGAAAGAAAGAAAGGGAGAGGGAATGTGTGTGTAGTATGTGTGTAGTGTGTGTGTAGGTGTAGTTTAGTTTACCTGCCTGCTGCTGCTGCTGCTGCTGACAACAATCAGCGAGCAATTATGCGATAAGCGCATTCTTATCAGCAATAGATAACACACACAGACACACACACACAAATACACACACACACATGTAGAGCGAGAGTGTGTGAAAAGTTATTATGAAATTGATGGTTTCGTATTTCACTTTATTTTCGGGCTCGATTTTAGTTGTCTTTAGCTTGGCTACGCGTGCAGTCGAAACCAAAACTCGCGAAGTGAATTTGAAATGCACAATTAGTGTATTTTTGAACAGTGTATATGCAATAAGTGAGTGTGTAGGTGTTAGTGTCTATATATATATATATATATATATAAATATATTGTGTGTGCAAATTGAAGGACAAAATTCACTTGCAACTGTAAAATACTTGCTTAAGCTGAAATGTGAGTAGCGAATGCAAAATGTTGCGGGCAACTGTTATACTAATTGCAACTGTTATACTAGTTGCAACTGTTATACTAGTTGCAACTGTTATACACGCTATTTGCTATGTTTCTTCTTTTTTTTTTACAACCAACAGATAACAGTTTGTTAATCTAAATGGTAGACCAACATTGGACTTATGGATAAATATATAGCTCATAGTTACCCAAAAAAACAGAGAAAATATAATAAAAAAAAAGAAAAAACCTAAGCGAAAACAAGACCAATAAAAAGCAACCATACAAAACGCATAAAATATCAGATAAGATAACGGCAAAACTCGTTCAACAAGTGAATGAAGCACAGTCTGTCTCTGTCTGTGTGTGTGTGTGTGTGTGTGTGTATTTGTGTAGTGTAGTGTTGTGTTGTGTGTAGCACAGTGTCATGCAGCGTCAGTGCAATGCTGCCCCATGGCTAAGTGTCTTGCTGCCGGGCGCTGTTGACATGTGATTCCTTCTAAATGGAGTGCAAGTTGTGAGATGTCAACAGCAGTGTCAGTGTCACAAAACACACACAAAGAGAGAGAGAGAGAGAGACAGAGATAGGCAGAGAGAGAGAGAATGAGAGGGGTATAGACAATGAAATTTGGGTCAGAGTTTTGGGTTCACACTAGGCCTACATTTGCATACTTTGTTGCCCAACACACAAACAGTTTGATTATCTCTCAGTGGCAGATTAGGCAGAGGAGAGGAGATGAGCCGTTGCCGGAGCAGGACGTGGTGGGGCAGTAAAGGCAAACTGTGCGAAATATTGTCACTAAAGTTAATTAAAAAACAGCCAGTGGCACACAATATTTACACACACACACACAAACACACACACACAGCTGACAGACATCTAACGGTTCACCCACTGCTCTTGTCTATGTGGCAAACAGCTTTAATAAAAATGCCTGGCAAAGGATAAGCGTCCTGTGCTGTGGTCGGGGAGGGTTGGGGGAGGGGTTGGGTGAACTTGGGCGCCTTTCATCGTCATCGTCAGCGCGCTGCGTGCGCAAACAAAGGCAAATAAATAGAAACGAGATACTCAATAATCAATAGATAAATAAAATTACAAGGTGACAGCAGCAGCAACAGCTACGAGGACGACAAAGCTGCCACCGCTGGGCGTCTTGCCTCGTGCCCCCAGTTGGTGGTCTGCCTGTTAAAGCTGCAGGAGCAGCAGCAGCAGGCAACGTTAACTGCTCATAATGCAACAACAGCAACACTCAAAACAGAAACACAAACAAAAGTCAAAAAAAAATCGAACTGAATTTGAAATACTCTTATAAAAAATTCAAAATGAAGTCTAAGTAAAAGTTGCTTTTTAGAAATGTTCCAAAATTCGTTGCGCTGCAGTTAAAAAAAATGTTTAAATATTTATCAAAATTAAATTTTAATAATTTCTTTAGAATATCAAATTTAATTTTAAAAAATGTTTATACCTGTAAAACTTTAAACTTTGAGTCTAATAACAATTTCTAAAATTAATTTCATATAAAAAAAGTATAATAAAAATTAACTTTGAGTTGAATCACAATTTCTGAACAAAGTTTTATATCAACAGAAAAACATATTAAACAAAATTTAAAACTTAAGTTATTACTTTAAAAAACCAAAAATATTTAAAAAAAAAAGTTTATATAGGAAAAAAAATACAAATTTTGATTCTAATAACAATTTTTAAAGTCGGATGATCATTTTTGAAGAATATTTTATTCCAATAGAAAAAAATATAACAACAAAAGTTTCTTTTTACTAGACAAATTTTTATCGATAATCAGCTAATAAGTTCTAAAAGACATAAAATGCTTGCAATTTTTTATTGTTGCTCAAGCTTTTTTTAAATTATAGTACAACGTAAAAAAAATTGCTTAATTGAGCAAGATTAGATTAAAAAATGAGGAATTGACAAAAGCGTGTTTCCCAATTTGATGGCAACTAATGCCACAATTTATCTAAGATAGTTGAAACAGGTGTCTTCCAAATAATCCAGAAATACTGTACAAGCAGAGCTACTCTAACTGTGTAGTTAGGGTATTTATAAGTCGTATATGGTATATAAATAGACAATAGGCGTTGGCGTTAGCATCGTCGTCATCGTTGTTGTTATTGTCATTGTTATTGTTGCTGTTGTTGTTGCCGTCGACATCGTTTGATGGCGCTGGATAAGCGTGTGGCAACATTGGCAATGTGGCAACGTGGCAGCAGCAGCAATGCCGCTGGCAAACCGAAGCAGCGGCAACATAAATATCGACAACACGGAGAATCTTTTGTTGGCGGGGTGCAACAAGCGTTTCACGACACGTCGCCAGTTGCCAGCCTTTGGCCAACTGAAGCGGACGCCAAAAAACAACAAAAATAATAATAAAAAAAAAACTAAAGTAAATAAAAATAGAAAAGCGCGAAAATATGCAAACATTGCAATTGATTAGCAAAATACGAAAATAATAAAGAAAAATTCCGATCAAAATTTCACAATAATTGCAAATAGCGCAATTTGAAGTTAAGGTTTAAGTTGCAGATTGCGCATACGCCAAGTGGAACGTTTGGAATTTAGGACAAGCGTATGTGTGTGTGCAAGTGTGAGTGTGTGTGTGTAAGTGTGAGTGTGTGTGTGTAAGTGTGTGTGTGTGTGTGCAAGCGCGTTAATTAAGGTGCCCCTGCTTGTGGTCAGTCAAGTGCGACAACAAATAATTTGATTTCAATTTAACTAATTAGCTGCAGCCTTCAACATAATGCAACCGTCTGAGCCTCATAGAATGATAAATGTGTGTGTGCGCGAGTGTGTGTGTATGTGTGTGTGTGTGGTAGTGTGTGCTGAAGCACTCAAATCCTTATCTGTTTAGCGGCAGCTACAAACATGTTCAGTTTAAATGGCACTCCAAATTGCAGACATGTGTGTGCATGTGTGTGTGTGTGTGTGTGTGTGTGTGTGGTGATGCTATATCAAAGCCAAGCACTTGAATGCAGACAGTCAAGCAGGCAGTCAGAGCTGCGGTCAGTCTGTCAATATGCGTTCATTTCAATGCGCTCAGCAATGCAGCTGCCAACTACCGTTAGTTATAGCCGGGCCAAATGTTAGGGAGGGAGTGGAATGTGCTCAATCTGGCGGCCATTTCAACTGCGGTTTGCGCTGCCAACCACACAAATAATAATTGTTCATTTTTTTTGGTCTAACCGCTAGTTTTTGGTATTACATTTAATTAGCCACTTGAATAGTTTTTAATTAAATTATATTGAAAATTATAAATTATGATATATATTTATATATAAATATATATATATATATATATGTGTTCACTTAAGTGATATGTATTAATTTAGAATCTGTTTGTAATTGTTAGATCTGCACTTCAATATCAAACATATTAATTAGTTAATATTTCAAGTGGCTACTTTGAATATTTATTAATTTTCTGTGCATTATTCATTATTCAATATTAAATTTGAAATTAGAGCGAATGGGAATATTAATATAAATAAATATATAAAATGTTTATTTAAATTAACGTTAATTTTCTAGAATGGAATTTAGTTCAGTTAGTTAATAAATAAATACATTTGTCGTATAGAAATAGTTAATAAAATAATTTTCATTTTAATCGACAAAATCGATCAAACTATTTTGAGCAACCCAATTCTCTACCTTTTTAAGACTAATTTGTTTAATGCAATTTCTGTTCAAATTAATTAGCTTAAGCCTAATTGCTCTAGAGTGGTATGTGTGTGTGTGTGAATGTGTGTTTGTGTGTGTATGCTAATAGTTAATCAGTCAGTCAATCGAATAAACACCTTAAGACTTAAAGGTAAATACAACCCAAGCCACTATTTCAATTCGTACTTGAAGCCTTTTAGGCTTATAATAAATTATAAAATTTATTTATGGGGCTTATGCTTTTTAGATAGTTAATTTAATTACCTCAAATATCATAAAAGAATTTAGATTATATAAAAGAAAAAAATATTAAAGTAAGAAAAAGTAATTTGACCAAAAATATTGCTTGAATAAAACAGATTAAAACCTTCCTTAATATTATTAAAATACATTATTTAGTTTTATTGTTACTATAATATTTTATATACTTTCTAGAGTAATGGAGTCCAAAATTTACTAATCTTTTGTGGCAATTCAGATTAATTCAGATATATAGATAAGCTGTGGAATATTAACTTCCTGCCTAATTATTTATAATAGGGTGTTAAAATCATTTTGTTGAAGCTTTATTTTAGCTACATCAGAGCTACGTGGAAATACCTTATCGGCTTGTTAGACTTTTTTATAAGATAAGAAGAAAATTTCAAAAAGTGTGGTTGAATTTGGTTGAATTGTGAATGGTTTATAAATATATTTATTGCCCTGGCCAAGCACTAAAAATAAACAATTGATAAGAATTTTGTAATTTTTTCACCAAAGAATGACAATATTTGAGATCTAATTGGGTTTTATTAAAATGAAAGAACTTGATATAAGTAAGGCTCTTCAATTGTATCTATTGTATGCAACATTGTATAATAAATGAACACCACTTCCAAACCGTTAAACTAACAACTAATTGTTTGTGATTTTTTTTTCTATTTTTTAATTTAATTACAGTTAAACCCGCAGCAAAACGAAGTGCAACAAATGAAAACGGATATAAATAAACAGCAACAAATTAAAAAGGAGGTGAATAAGGGATAAAACTGTGATAAGCAAAACGAGCAAAACATAGCAATTAAATGCGCAGATAATACACAATTTTCATAAAAATAAACTCGCAGTGAAATTAAAAAGGGAAGCGTCGCCAAATACAGCAACAGCAGCAGCAGCAACAGTTGCAACAGTAACACTAAAAGTAATTAGCGACAGCAGCAGCAGGCGAAAGACTGAGATAGAAAGTGAAAGAAAGAGTGAGAAAGAGAGAGAGAGAGAGAGAGTAATAATAATAAAGTGGCAAATAAAATAAATGATGTTGCAATCTTTGAAAGTGCGCGCGGATAAACTAAGCGGCATACCACCAGCAACAAATACAACAGAGGCAACTGTTGATGTAACAACAGCAACAGCAACAGCAACAAGTACAGATACGGCAGCAATAGCAACAACTGCAACAACAACAACAACAACAATGTTAACTACAGCACCTGTTGCCCATGTCGCTAATGGTATGGCCAATGGCAGCATTCTCTATAACGGCATCAGCACCAGCAATAACAATTTAAATAACAATAACAACTTGCTGCTGCAACAGCAACAACAACAACAACAACAGCCGGCAAAGTATTTAGAAAATCTAACGCCAGCAACGGGCGCCATTGCAACGGCAACAACTTTTACAGGTGTTGCAAAAAGTTTTCATCCATATTTGAGGCGCAGCAGCAACATACCAGCAGCAGCAGCGGCAGCTGCAACACCAGCAGCAGCAGCAGTAACGACAATGACCAAAACTGCTGGCATGTCGACAACATTGCTGGAAACACTTTTGCACAACCAAATAAATTCCAATGTAACAACAGTCGCTGCCGTTGTTGCCGGCATACAAGCAGCACCAGCAGTAGCAGCAGATGAAGCAGCAATAGCAACAGCAACAGATGTGGCAGCAACCACAGCAGCAGCTGCAACGCCGACGCTGCTAAATTCCAGCATTAATTCCAGAACTTCATTAGCCGACCAAAATGCCCAAAGCGGCGCGCCAATTTGGTGAGTATTGCAGTCACGCCCCTCCCCCCACAACACGCCCCCTCTTACGATGCACACCCACTTTTTACACAGCACCCAACTCCCAATTGCATTTTTGTGATCCTTTAAATTGCGTTAAAATGATTTTTACGAAAAAAATATACGCACAAAAGTAGGCTATAAAAAGTTTTGGAGTCGGTTTTATTAAGCTCAAATTTCAACAGGAGGAAATATACTAATTTGGCAGAAGACTTGATTTAAATTGCATTTTTAACGTTGAAATTTTATAAATAATATTATATTTTTATAAATCTAACCATATCATTTGCCCTAAAATTCAAATAGTCTTCGTTTAGAGACTTGTATTAGGCTAATACTTTTGTAACATCTTAATTAAATTATTTATCAACTTATTATATAAATCTAAATCGATGACAATTTGTGTATAATTTCAATCGGAAATCCATTTGTATCGAAATTCGCTAAATGGGTTTATTAATAACAATCAGTAAACCTACACTGAGGATGAGTCCTCAACTCACATCCTAACACATTGTGTCGCCTTATCCAGGAAAAGATGCAGCATCCTAAAAATGCATTTTATGAGTTTCAATAGATCTATTAGGTCGCATTGCAGAAACCCTCAATTTTTAAATGGTTTAATATATCGATAAATTAAATAATCTTAATATTGAAAGATTTAAAATACTTTTTGGAAGTTTTTAGTTGTGATAGTCTCTGAAATCGGCTTATGCATGAATATGGACAGATTTACATGGCTAATTCTACTCATCTGTTTATAATAATATTATAAGTTTTTTTTTATTTAAAATTTAAACTTACCTAATGAAGTGAACAGACTTGGTTATAGAAACAGAAAATATAAAAGCTTTGCTTAATTTTAGCCGCTACAAACTAAACAATTGTAAATAAGAAACAGTTTTTATATTCTAAACTTTATGATGATTTTTCTCTCAGTGCTTCGCCCATTCTTATTGAAATTCTACACATATTTTACAAGAAATTAAACTAATTCTCACGTACCATTTACAAATTACCAATTATTTAGCTTAATTTCAATCAATTTGCATATTAGCTATATATAAATTTCAATTTCCTTTCGTTAAATTACAACCCGCTGCTATCAAATATCAAATTGTAATTTCTTCCCTCCCCCCGCACCATCAGCGACCGCTGCAAAACGATTTCCATTTCCAGACAAGTTCCTTTGCCCGGAAATTATAAAAAAAATATATATGCAAAAAAAAAAAAAATAAAGTAGTAGCAGAAAGAAGAAGAGAAATGTCCATTTGGCAGTTGGCAGGAATTTTATTCGTTCATTTTTTTTTTGGTACGAAATCGATTCAATTAAAATAAGTGACAATGTGCCGAAGTGAAGACGGTTTGGGCTCTTCTGCTGCTGCTTCTGCTTCTTCTTCTTCTTCTTGCTCCTCCACACTGACTAACGATAATTGGCATTGCATTAAGGTTATTAATTGGCAATGTAACAAGGATAGCCATTGAGCCATCAAGTCACCAATCACCATCATTCCGGAACGACACTCATCAAGGATATAATGCAAATGATCATTGACACGGGGCATGGGGCAATTATAATATTACGTTATCTTTATTGATAATAATGATGATGATGATGTTGATGTTGATGTTGATGATGATGTGGTCGATAAGACTATCGACGACATCGTGACTAACTGACAGAATGACTAACGGAAATTCAGACATAGCCCCAATGCAACCCAGCTCAATGTCCGTTGTCCAAATATCCAATCTCAATTTAACTGCAGTCCCATAGGCATCATGCACATTCTCCCCTACCTCTCTCTCCCTCTCTCTCTCTCTTGCTCTCTCTGTATCTCCCTCTCTCTCACTCTGTATCTCTGTATCTGTCTATCTGTCAGTTTTTATGCCCTATACCCAACAAAAATTTATAAAACTGGGTATTTTGCAGTTATCGCTGCGTATCCCTTTTTGGTGTCTATAAGAATAGATTTAATTGAACTATTTTTTGTATAAATTTTGTTCAATTTTTTCATTTAATTTTATGTAAATAACAAATTGGTTTACTTTAAGTGCCATGATAAATAACTTAACATTGTTCAGATAATTTTAATTATCAATTATTTTGATTTAGCTAATCCAAATCTTTCTATTTATTTACGCCGAGCAAAGCTTTCAAACTCTTAAAGTTCTGTTGTTGTTAAATTAAAAAAAAACGTATATAGATATTAATCTATCTATTAAATATTACTTATTTTTTATTTATATTTATATATAATTATTTATTAATTGAATAGTAAACTTGCATATCAATTCCTCAACTATTCATTACTAAAAAAAAGCAGCAACTGCTTTAAATTTTATACTTTTTTTCATTGGTTTTTTAAATTTTAGTTTAGTTTTTAATCTACCCGTTTATGTTTCTCACAGGGTATCTACCCGTTGAGTTCTTCTAGTTAGTTGTTGTTCCTAGCGTATTGCGCTGCCATTAAATAATAAAGCAAGAATATTAAATTTATGCTGGGTCATTTTTATGCGCCTCGCTGCCTCAACTCCTGCTGCTGATGACTGCTGCTGCTGCTCCTGTTCCTGCTACTGCTACTGCTCCTGCCCCCACCCCCCTTGTTGCCCACTATCTGTGTCACTTTGGCGTCCTCTATCTTTGCTGGACTGTTTGTTTTTTGTTGTGACAGGCGCGACATAACAAACTGCCATCATAAATTAAATGCCGCGTCACGGCTTTTGTCGGCTGCTGCTGCTGCTTCTGCTGCTGGTAGGCGTAGTTGTAGTGGGCGTGGTCACCAACACTCTGCAGTGTGGCAGCGTGGCAGCTTTCACATCCTCAACTCAACTTGAATATCATCGCATGTGCGTTGCGCCAGAAGCACAAAACACTTGCACACAAATCGTTAGCCAGCAATCCAACACCTGAGCAAAGAAGAAGAAAAGAGAGAGGCAAAACCGACTGCACAATACTCTGTAACTAAGCTGTGACTCACAAAAGATGTATTTAAAATGTCAGGGATATCAATTTATTTTTATTTATATTTATGATATTTTTTGGAAAAGCTTAAAAATAGCTATCAGAAATTTTAAATTTATTTAGTCTTTCTGAGAAGGATCAAAAATTTGGCTAATAGAATGGAAAAAACTAAAAAGAAGTAATTAAGTATAAATGTGAATAATTGTAGCATTATTCAGAAATAAAAAACTTATAAATAAATTTAGATATCTTAGTTGAAATTAACTTGAATATAGTGTGAAGTATTTCTAATCTTTAATTTTGCTGAGCACAACTAATTGAGCAATATGATTATTAAATCTTTGAAGATAAATATATAAAATTCACTAAAACTAAGATGATTAAAATTAAGAAGTATACGATTTCTCGATTCTACGATTTTCGAATTTATTCTGGCATATATTCTAAAAAAAAGTTATTATTTACAGAGTCTGTGAATGGTAATAATTTTGATAAATATATAAAAAAAAAAGTGGAAAAAGTTTCAAGCTTTAATGCCATACAAAAATGACAAGAAAAACACTCAATTAATATACCCTTTTTGCCTAACAAAAACAGCGCATAAGCAGCGTGGTTAAATCCAAAGCCAAAGCCAAGGCCAAAACTGATGCTGCTGCTGATGCTGATGCCAAAGCAAATCCCAATGGGCGAGCACCGCAGGCAATTTTCTCATTAAGCTCCGACGCATTTAAATGAAACTGAATTAGTAATGCTGAGAAAGCCACCGAGACGAAAGGCGAAAGACGAAAGACGGAGGACGGCAGACGAAAGATGAAGATGAAGACAACGACACAGAGAATTTGCCGTCGCGCCTCGGCAACTGTTGCCAACGTCTCAGCAAGTAGTTGCTGCCGTTTGCTGCCATTTGCTGCTGCTTGCTGCCGTTGCTCCAGTTTTGCCCCATTGCCAACCTCCCAGCGGAGGCGAGGCTGTTTCTCTGATGGATTCCCCAGGCGGCTGTGCGACTTTGAAAGCGAAATAATTGCCTATGGGGCAAAAGCGACACCTGTCGCACAGCGCCTGTAACATGCCTCCTTCCCTTCATCATTGCTTTATTTTTTTTTATTTAAAGCGCGCGCCAAAAAGTGGGCAACACAAAATTGCGCGGATTTTGATTTATGCCTGCGGGGCAAATTTAATACACAGTTCAGTGCCCCCCCCCCCGATTCGCCCTTCTACTTTTGGGGAAGCCGTTTTGGCCTACTTTGCATTTGACTTGTAGGCAATATTTATCACCTTGACACTTGACTATTTGGCAAGCGAGACTCTCTTCCTCTTTGTGCCTCTAACAGATTAAGTGCGTTTTGTCATTTCACCCGCCTCGGGGGCACTGCTGTCATCCTATATAGCTATATATTTAAGAGGGGGAGGGTTGGAGTGGATTGCTTTATTTATGCTACACTCCATAAATGTTGCCTAAGAAAGTGGAATTAAATTAAGATAGCATCAGAATTTGATAATATCAGCAATGGCTTCATTTCTTTTAACTTGGTAAAACACTTTTAAGTTGTGAGAAAATTAAAATTAGCCTTGAAAAGCACTAAAATTAAACATTTAAATTTGCTATAAATCACTATATAACTAAGTGAAGAGAAAATTAACATTAACCTTGAAAAGCACTAAAATTAAACATTTAAATTTGCTATAAATCACTATATAATCAATTATTGATGAAAATAATTCAATATTTGGTAAGTTGAAAAGCTGAACCATATTTATAATGTGTAGAAATGAAAATAGGGAGTGGTTAAAAATTACCTGTGATCATCATTAATTTAGAGAACGTTTCAACTTAATTTAATTAAGGTGGCAAGCGATTAAAAACATTTTATTAAATATTTACTTCAATTAAAACAACAGAATTCGACTACGAAATAACTGCAAACAGATTTTAAATAAACTTTAGGTTTGTCGATAGTACTTGGTTAAACATATAAAAATAGCTGTTGGTTAACAAAATCTTTTTTTCTTAAGCATTAATCAAAATTTTAAATTAAATAACTGAACATATTTTATCCATTTTGAAAGACTACAACTTTAACGCTGTCTTAAAGTGCTTTCGGAAATCGATTTGCATGGACTCACGAAATGAAATATTTATCGATAAAATTATATAAACTTTATCTGCGATTTGTAATCAAGAATTTCTTTTCAAAATTTCTTTAGCTCTTCTAGTCTCACATTTTTTTATAAAACATTTTTAATGTAAAAAACGCCACATTGAAATTAAAACCGAAATAATTCGATGCCCTTGTTATAATTTTATTTTAAGCCACTTCTCAAATGGCTAATTAGAAAGGTTGAAACCACAAACCACTGTCGTCCACAGCACTCGAAAGTAATTTTGTTTTCAAATTTATTGCCTGAACAATTTGACAACTTGAACTTATTGTGAAAATCAACTCGAGTTTTGTTGTTGCGGCTAATTCAGTTGTTGCAACTGTGGTTGCTGCTTGTTGCTGTTGTTGACATCAACCAAAAGTCAATTTCGTATGCCATCAACAACACCCAATAAACCGCAAATATACACACACTTACACACCACCCACACACACACACACAAACACATAAAAGCTAGCAAACAAAGTTTTTTGGGGGCATTACATAAAAAGTCTGAAGTGAAGTATCCAAGTAACCCCAAAATGAACCATTCAATGCATTGCTAGATACTTGCCACCAACTAACCCTCTCTCACATTAGATACACTCTGCTGTATACACACACTGATAACACACACTCACACACACTTGCACACACACACACACGCTTTTTGGTCAGCCACAAAACAAAGTAAAAACGTTTACAACTTTTTAGATTAGATTAGTTTGCTAATAACAATTAGTATTTGTATTTTATGCACTGCTCAACTTGTCTATCTCCCTCTCTCTCTCTCTCTCATTCTAATACTAACTAGCTCTCTGTTTCACTCACTCACTTTCTCCCTCTCTTTCTGGCCACACATCGCACGCAGCATTGTTGTCCAGTCAGTTGTTTTTTATTGTCATTAGCAAATGAAGTTAGAACACAGAGAGAAAATGGGAGATAGAGAGAAGTGGTGAGTGGGAAGTTGGGGGGGGGGGGGGTGAGTGTGCAGTTAGAGTTGGTGCTTGGCTTTGACCATGTACAATATGTTAGCCATAAAAGTTCAATACAAGTGCCGCAAAAGTTTCCTGGTAACGACTTGTAGATAATATATATTTGGACGCAGATGAAGCCAATATAAAAATATATAACTCGACTAGAAGATACCCTACATATAAAAATATGTTTTAGTTAAGAAAATGTTGTATTTGTTATGCAATATTTATTAAATCTGTACAGTTTTTCCATAAGTTGACTAGGCATATTTTATATCGATTTGCTGGTTATTTCTTTACAATTGTGCCTTTTGCTGTTATCGATTTGTTATCGATATTCAGCAATAGAGAGAACAAAATAAGCTCTAGTTACGATTGATAAACGTAAAAGTATATTTCAAATTTAAAGTGACAGTGTCAGGGATTTTTCTGCTGATTAAGAATAAATATAGTTTATTTGGTTGAAAAGTCTTTCTTCTTGATCAACCATTTTCTAGCAGTTTCGGATATAAAAAAAAAGATGAAAATCTAGTTTAACATCTTCGAAGATAACCCAACGGAAAATCTATTTTTTCTTTAAAATTAAATATAATATTTCCTAATCAGTTCTTCATATAAATAATAAAATTTTCCTTATTCGATTTGCAGCGATGCAAATGGCGCAGAGGAGTCGCAACAACAGCAGCTGGAATTGGAGGCCATCAAATGTGATTCAGATTCGGGGAATGTGAATTCGAATGCAATGGATATACCTCAAGTGGATGCAGAGCTGGCCAAGGATCAGCCAGATGCGGACAACATTAAAATGTTTGTCGGCCAAATACCAAAGACATGGGATGAGCTCAAATTGCGATGCCTCTTCGAGCAATTTGGACGCGTTCACACTCTAAATGTGCTCCGAGATAAGGTCACATCGATTAGTCGAGGTGAGTGTTGTTGGGTGTCGAGCAGCATACAAATGTCCCAATTAATTGCCACAAAAAGTGTGGCAACTTACCAACTTGCTGCAACTCGCAATGAATTTTTACAATACCCATCAATTTGAGGCGCACCCTTCTAAGCCACAGTGCGTTGCAAGTTTAAGGGAGGGCAACATCAACATCAACATCAAGTAATATGATTATGGGTACACTCAAAAAAAAATATAGCACAGAATTATAAAAAATTCAACAAGTGTAATTTAGGTGATTATTGAGAAAGTATATTTCCAAGTATCAGAGTTAGAAAAAATATGAATTGTTTATTCTAAAATTAGCCCTTATTTTTGCTAATATTTAAAATACAACAATTTTCAATAGTTTATTAATTTAATTACGATTCGACTTCGAATTGAGCTATTCGGCTGCTGACAACTAAACTCTAATATAAAGGAAAGACTCTTAATTTAATATTAGAAAAGAATCAGCATTTTTTATGCTTTTTAGAAATAAGTTTCTTAGAGAAAATATTTCTAAAAACTTAAAAAAAAAACAATATTATTTTAGATTGTTGATTTAGGGAAACTCATTCAAATTTTTTAGAAATGTGTATTTTGAATATATAAAACTAGGCAATTCCTAATATTTATGGCAATTTTTTTGCTGAGTGTAGCCCGAAACAAAACCATTAAAACTAACACCCAAAGCAAGCAACACCAGGCACAGGTGTTGAGCTACAGTTTTTTTTGTGTCAGTAATTGTAGCACACATACACACACACACACACATACACATACCTAAACACACGCACACTCACTCACAAGTTGAGTTAATTCTGTTGGGTATTTGAATAATTTGCACATTTGCTTGCAAACTTTTATGAAAGGTTGAAATTGTATTATGCATATTTATGGGCATGCGTGCCTCTGATCGGATATACTCATAGTTACCACTACACCAACACCTCCTCACAACTTGCCACTCCTCTTGTTGGTTTTATTTTATGTGCGCAGATTAGGACTTATAACACACACACGGACACACACAGACGCACAACAACATTTGAGGTGGCCAAGGATGATAATGCACTTAGTGTGCAAAGCCTTAACCAAAAAAAATATGAGAATTACACTTCAAGTTGCTTCGTTTATCTTGTTTTCCTTTTTTTGGGGGCTTAAGCTGTGTCATAAATATTTGATTTAATACCAATAGATTCACACACACACACACACATTAAATTTTATTTATATTGAAAATGGTGTTTCTTGTTTATGGTTTAATAGATATGCCTAAAGTTGGAGTACATGAAAAGGAATTAAATACATATTTATATTAGTGTAGTAAGACGGTTTACAATGAAAGCAATCAATGTCGATATGTTATCGATCAATCGATGGAAACGCTTAAGAATCGCTTCTAAATAGAGTAAATTTATCGATTAATAATTTTATGTCTGTTTTATACTTTATAGTTTAAACTATTAATGAAATAAATTTGTTTATAAATAATGTGTTATCGACCACCATATATTTATCGATAATATGTTCTCATTTAAAGTGTTGTTTTGTACAAACTGTATAAAGATATTAGATATCATTTTTTGTTTCACAGTCTCAACCACAATATAAATATTTATTCAATATCTATCTGAAATAATGTGTTATCGATAACGATACAATTATTTATCTTATCGTTATACATAGTCTGTTTGATAGTCTGTTTATATTTAAAGTGTTGTTAATTATATTCTATATATATATATGATTGTTTCTGTTAAATATTCTAAGGCACAAGCCATATATAAATTTGATCGATTATTGTCGAATGGGCAGTCTTAATCACAATACATTTAAAATGTTTACTCTAATTGTGATATTATTATATTCGTTATCTGTTTTGTTCGACTCGATTGATAATGCATAAGCACATGCGTATATTATTACAATTTTAGTCTATTCCAATAAGGAAACCACAACCCCGTTTTGTCCATCCATCAATTACTCTGCATGACTTGCATGATGCGCTCGTAAATTGTCCACAAAAAAATTAAATAAACATTTGGCAGAATAAAAATTACTTTGCATGTTAAAGTTAACTTTTAAATGATTTGTCCCATGCATGATAAATATATATATATATAAATATATATAAATATATATTCTTATATATATATACATAAAGAGCGCTTTATAAAAAAAAGTGATAACTATGATTGTCCTTGTATCAAAACGTTTGGTGCTTTTGTCTATCGATTGTTACTTACTGGTTATCGACTTGCCTATTTATGTTTATCGATTTGTATCGGTTTGTACTGTTCTGTCTCGTTTACAGGGTGCTGTTTTGTCACCTACTACACCCGCAAGGCGGCTCTTCGTGCACAGGATGCCCTGCACAACATTAAAACGCTGGATGGGGTAAGTAAGGGGAATACCCCTACTATATAAATAGATAACAATTAGCATTTATTGTAGCTGCTTTCAACTTGCTCGTTTATGTTTGCGTATGTATATGTATGTATGTGTCTATGTATGTATGTATTTGTGTTCTGTTTTTATATCCTTTTCTTTTTTGTAGTTTACCCAAAAAAAAATACAACTTTTAACTAAATAATGCAAGCTGAGAAAGTCAACTGCTGTGCACCAAAATCGATTAATCGACTGACATAGTTTGCCTAAAACCAAACCAGACATTATACACACACACACACACACACAGACGGAGGGAGGGGGAGGGGGTTGTTGTTGGTGTGTGACCAACACAAACGTAATCATCAGTCAATTAGTGGATTCAATTATTGAGGACAATCTCATTGTTCACGTATCAAATGAAGCGTTCACACACAGGCAAACACGCAAAGAAAGGGCACTACCCCTACTACTACACTCTATATACATATATATATATATATATATGTGTGTGTGTGTATATGTATGTGTGCTATATAGCTGGCCTGAGCAGCTTTGGTGCTTCATTTACATATTCAAATTGTTAATGGAAAATCCATAGCACTAAAATGTTCAGGGTCCAAAATGACGCCACGTGTGTAATTGTCAAAATAATGACCAGAGCCCAAGCTATACACACATGTGTGTGCGTGTGTTCGTGTGTGTGTGTAGCTTTTGTTGATATAAGTAAGTGCCTAGCATATGTGTGTGTGTGTGTGGCATGTCTGATCCTTTAATGCATTTGGCAGGATGTCTGCACAACCACCAAAACTCACCGACAACCTCAACTCTCTCCTGCTGTCGCTGCCTGCCTGTGCAGAGAGCTACTTAATTTACCTGAAATAATCGATAGGTAAACAGACGTTAAAACGTCGGCATTTTCACACACACACACCAGCACACACACATACACACACAGGTGCACAACTTGTCAACGGCTACAATAAATATTTTGTTTTGAAGTGACCATTTTACTCAGTATGTAAAGAGAACGGCATATGTGTGCGCAAGTGTGTGTGTGTGTGTGTTAAGTGGCCTGACATCCTTTCTGCCTCCTTCGCTTTGCTTTATGCTGTGGCACGTGTGAAAAGGCGCAGTTGTGACGCACTTGGAAAGCTCGTCGAATAAGATTACACTGAAAAACTGTAAAACTGTTGAAATGTGGTTACTATTTAAGCGCACAGCCCGAAAGTATGCAATGCATTTTTTCTCCTTTGAGATGTGTGCAGCTATTGTGTGAGCGAGAGCGAGATGGAGATACGGATTGAGTGTTGGGCGAGATTGAAAATAAGAAGAGAATTTTAAGGCATCTTAATAAATACATTAAGAAATTAAATTTAAAACAAATAAATATAAAACAAAAAAAGCCACAAACGCTTTGACGAAAACTTCTTCAATTATTAAATTTCAATTTTTAATTGTTCTTTTTAATTATAATTATAAATTATTTATTTTATATTTATTTTATTAAGACGTGATTTAAACGTAATTCAAATTGGTTTGAGTATAAATGACTTTTGCAAGTCACTAAACACTTTTGGGAAAATTTATAACTTCATTTATTAAATTTCCATTTTTAAGTTATTTAATTTTTAAAAATAATTATAAATTATTTGTTCAACATTTATTTTCTTTATATTTTTTGTTTAAGTTTTTAAATATTTTTTGCAAAAGTATATACAAAGTATGCAAATTCGATCCCATATAGTATATATATATATACATTCTTGATCATCATGAAAAGTCGCTGATCTAAGAGACTGTTACAGCTAGAAAATTTATTAATATTCTTGCGTGTATATCATAAATAGATTATTATTTATTTATTTAATTTTGTCAGAGTGTTTTGTTTTTTTGCAGTGTAGTCAGCAGTATTCCAGTATTTCAAACTATTTCAAATAGATCAAACTAACTTGTTAAATAAATAATTTTTACATGAACCTTTTAATAATTTTTTTTTTCGTAGTGTGGCACAAATCTCTTTTTGAATCTCTTCCCTTCCACAGTTTTGTAATATTTTCATAGCTAATTGACAATTTGATGGCCAATCACACATGGAAAAAATGGAAAAATAGAATCAGAACAGAAACAACAAGTTGAATGTAAATCGTATTGTACACAAATTGCCATTATAATGAAAAGGGTAACAATTTGCATATATATCGCCAATAAGAGATGGGCTCAACACAAATCAGACAGACAGCTGATGCAGGTGCAGAAGGAGGAAAGGAGGTGGGGAATGGGGGAGACATCCTGGAAAGGACACTTAACTCATTCAACTGTCAATTTTGAATAATAGAGCAGCAAAATGACGCAACAATTGAGCGAGTCAAGTGGGGGTGGGGTGTATGAAGAGAAAGGGAGAAGGGAGAAGGGGCTTCGACATTTGCTTGTAATTTGTGCAAAACCTTTTGACCAGTTGCCCCTCCAGCCCAGTCAGGCCAATAGGCGACCAGAGAAAGAGCTGACAAACAGACGACGACATTTGCTGACATTTGAGTTAATAGTTTCCGTTTGAGTTTAAGTTTGAGCTGAAGTTGAAGTTGCAGTTGCAGTTGAAGTTTGAGTTCAACTTGAAGTTGATGTTGAAGTTGAAGTTCTTGCGCATTTCATTTCAATTTTCAGCACAACAGTCACTCAGTCAGTCCGTCAGTCAGTCAGTCATTCATTCATTCACTTAGTGTAGCTGTCGGTGTCTGTTTTATATTTTATAATACCCTGTTGCATATTGAAAAGTGTAAGAAGTGAAGTGAAATTAATAATAAATAAATAATAAATAATAATAATATAATTAACTAATAAATAATAATAAACTATTATTTCATTTTGCTTAAGGTTTGAGTATTTTATTTTGCTTGTTAGTTAAATATTAAAAATTTGCATTTTAGTAATTAACTGGCAGGCAAAACGGTATCAGTATAAGTTTTAATAAATTTTATTTCCCGCAGTAGATGCGATTTTTGAGAATTCTATCGATAAAATTAAATTTGAAAATAAAGGCTTTAAATTTTTAAATTTGCAATTGATTTTTTTAAGATTTTTACAATATTTCTCTATTTTTAAACAGTTTTTTTTAAAATTAATAAATGATTGATACAAAATTTATTTAAAATAAAGGTTTTCATTTTTTAAACTTTCCATTGTTTTTTTTTTTATTATCTTTTTAGATCTTTTGCAATATTTTCACATCTTCAAAAATTTTTAAAATCAATTTAAAATAAATGCCTTAATTTTTGATATTTATCATTTTTTTTTTTGTTATTACTAAAGCCTTTCACAATATTCCCAATTTTTTAAACAGTTTTTAAAGGCACAAAAAAACAATAAACAGCCTTTCAAGTCTCTCGACTTATTACCACTTAAGAATATATATGCTTTATACACTTGTTTTTTTGGCACCTGTTACAAACTTGTGCAGAATTTTAATATACCCAATTTGAATATTTTTTGAGCAATTGGTGCAATTCTAGAACGAGTTTGATTGCAAGTATTATTATTATCTTTTGGCGCTGTTGGCGGCACTTGGCTGAATCAAAAGTTAATTGAAATCAAAGTAAGGACAGCCCATTGGCAAAGTCCTGTCAAGTCCTGCCACAGACAGGCAGGACAGACGGGAGAGGACGGAGAGGAAGGAGAGGCAGAGAGCCTTATCGGGTTTGCTCAATGAATGTAAAATAAATTAAAAACTGTTAAAAGCAGCGCATTGAATGGCAAGTGCTAATGGCCACGTTAATGAAATGAAATTCTGCTCTTTCACTCTTTTTTCTTTTTTGTTTTTGACCATTTGCCGCTTGTCTGCTTTTGGCCATTTCATTAGTTTTATGAACATTTGTTAGCCTTTGCCTTGTGCCTTTTGTTGCAACATTCTTGTTGCACTTGCTTCGCATCAAAGTAATCAAATCATCAGAGGGAAACGGTAACACAACTGATGAAAAAAACTTATCAATGTGGGGAAAGGAAATTGAGGGGGATGGAAAACTGGGTTGGGGTATTCCGGGTTTTTTACAGTCTCATATGTCAAAAGCCTCAATTGCCATTCAGCAGCTGCTGGCATCTATTAAAAACTGACAGGACATGAACAGCTCTGCTCTGTCTGCCTTTTGCTCTCCTCCTTCTCCAACTCAATATCAGCTCTCCATCTTTATTTTATCTCCTTCTCTTTACTCTCCACTCTCTGCTCTTACTGACTCTCTTTGTTTCTTTTGTTTTGCCATTTACAGATGCATCATCCCATTCAAATGAAGCCGGCGGATAGTGAGAACAGAAATGGTAAGTTCAAACAACGAAACTAGATTAATTCGAGTACGCTCGACTCGGAAATACCCTTTGATTTTATTGCTTCCTTATTTACTATTGAATTTATTCTATTAAGAAACTATGGGAAATTAATTATAAAAAATTCTTTTTGGTTTCTTTACATTTGTATTTAACTACTTTAGGCTTAATTAAATTGCATATCGATTTTTATCTAATTTTGAAAAACGTGCGAGAATGTTAAGCATAATATTAAATAAGTACTAGTTGTGTTTATATGGGCACCGATTAAACCAAATAAAACAGAGTTTAAACCGATTAAAAATCAGCAGCAAAATCAGTGCCGAAATTATATATTTTCTTAGAAGCAGTATAATATATGGAATAACAGTAAAATAAGTAAATACAGAAAATATAACGGAATCGAATTCCGAAACAAACTTAGAAGCATTTTATTATTTTTAATAGAACCTTTAAACTTTATGTATCGGGAACGATAATTGATTTAGTTCGAATGTCGGACATATATATTTTATGCAATGGAATTATTAGGATCATCTACAAATTGCAAACACATCGAATACCCTTAAAATAACTTTAAGGAATAATCTTTAAATACTATAAAATTAAATATAATATAATCATATAATAAATTAATATAATATAATATATAATATAATTTAAATAAAAATATTTCCTAAATAAACCACACTTAAATTTGGCATTTAAACTAACATATTTATGCAAAAATTACATTTGAAAACTAGGGTCAAGAAATCTTTATAAAGATGAACATATATATTCGGTATACAACAGATCTTTAAAAAGTTTAACATATATTGATATATAAGATCTACAACTTTAATAATCTATAACTTTTGCCTGTTTCAAACTGTTGCACAGCAGCATTATACCCATCTCTAATATTTTACTGGAAAACTACAAAAAAAAAAAGAGAGAAAAGAAATTGTTAATTTTTTTGTAGCCTGGCTAACTGCTAAGACTGTTTGCTAGATTTTACCGATATTGCTATTGCTATAGCAATTACGATTGCTATTGAAATTGCTATTGCTTCGACCAGTTGTATGCCTTGTGGCCTTAATCACAACCTGTCTCGGAGACAGCCGCCTACAATATGAATGAGTAATGGATAAGGGGTATGTTGAGATGGTGTTAGCTGCTTTGTGGCGGCTTTCTAAATCGATTAGAATCCTTTTCCATCCCCCAACTCCATCTCTGTCTCTGTCTCTGTCTGTGGCAATCACGGCTCAAGTTCTTTGGACACGTTCAAATACAAATACAATTTTCAGTAAGCTCAAAATTGGAAACATGAACATGTCTACGCTTTCTCTTTCCCTCTCTCTCTCTCTCTCCCTTTTACTCTCTCGTTCTCTCTCACTCATATCCACTCAGCAAAAATGTAAACTATTTGGCAACCTTGGTCAAGCAAAGCCTACAAACAAGTTTTTTGGCTTAGCGGCTTTCACAGAATGAAAATCGTTATTGAGCCCCATTTTTATCGTGTGGCAAATCAACAAACGCGACGACGACGCCATTTTGCACCACGCAATGCGCTTCCGTTTCCGCTTTGTGTGCGTTTTTTTTTTGTATATGCTTTTTATAGCAGGTTATTTTTCTTGATTTCAAATCTCGATTTCTGCAAAGTTTATTTTTGAACAGTTTTTATCATTCGAAATCGCATCGTTGTTGTTGATTGGGATTCTTGTTCGTCTGTGGCTGTTTTTGTGTATTTGGTGTACTTTTTAATTAATGCAAAAGATTGCAAATGCTTCAAATAAAGACAGCTCAACTTTTAAGAAATGCCCAGAAAAATTATATATGTATAAATAATATATGTAAAAGAAATTTATACAAAATATTTAAAAGAAATATTTCAAACCATATTTATAAGATATAAATTTCGATTTTTTTTTATCATAGGTATTTATTATAAATACTAAATGTATAATCTCATGTATAAATCATGATTCTTTTTTCTTAGTATAACTATTTGTCTTAAATATGTTCTGATTTGGTGTAAAAAAACTGCATCTCTTTGCTCCAGTTCAAATTCTTAGTATAGCTGAAAAAAATTTAACTAATAAAATCTAATAAATTCTGCGCTTGTTTTGCTGAAGTTTATTGAGTAAAGTAACACAAAATTAACTTAGCAGCTTGTTGAAAAATCATTCGAAGAGAGAAGTGATCATTTTATGGTCATTTTGTATCCCTAAAAAGCGAGAGCACATTAAAAACCATCAATTCACAAGAAAATCTTATTTAATTTCAACAATTTGCCTGCTTTAAAATTTAAGTATTTTCACACCATAAATTCTTGCAATTTCAAATTCAGTGTAGATTATGGTGTATATATATAAAAACACTTTAATAAATATCTTCCATCTGTCATAACTCATTTGTATCCAATTCTAAGTTCTCTTGATACATTCAAGTACAATTTTTTCGCTCTTTCCCAGCAACATTTTGATGTCCCTCAATAATGTATCTTGCGGGTTTTTCTCTTTCTCATCTTTGTATCTGTATCTTTTGCTACACGCAAAATCACTTGATGTGCTCAACAAGGCATAATTGTTGTTGTCATTTGTGTCACGCTGTACGCATGGTAAAAATAAATCACAAATTTAAAAATACGTAACACACAAATTTTTGTTATAAATTAGGTAGAAAATCCAACAACAAACAAAAATTGTCTCTCAGTCGTGCATTACAAACCGAAGCGGAAAAGTCGCGCGAGTGAATCACATACAACAAAATAAAAACATGTTTTTAAGGAAAATGTCGAAAACAGTTTTCATTTAATATGGCATTATCCCCAAATTGTATATAAACATATTTTTATATATCTGTCACGACATAAACTATAACAAGGCCTATAAAGAACAAATCTATTAAACTGCCAGCTGCATTTAAAATAATAATAATACAACTGAAGATCAAATGCCCTGAAATATATTAGATATTGTTTGAAAAATGTTTAATCAGTAATGCAAAATAAATAAATAAAATTTAACTCAAATAATCACAATGAAGCAGCATTAAATAAAGCTAAAAGTAACTCTTTTTTGTATTCAGAAAAACTATATTTAAAATAGTATTATCAGAATAATAATAAAAATATATTTAAAAAAGATTTTTAAATTAGTTAATTAACTTAAAAATACGACTCTAAATCGAAGATCTTTTTTTTTATTCATTTTATTTTTGTGTATTGCATTTCTTCAGTCAGTTATATATATATATTTATCGATTTTAAAAAAATCCATTTATTCGGTCAGTTCTTAAAGCCTTTAAGTCAACTTTTATCGATTTTAAAAAGAAAGTCATTTATTTAATTATTTTAATTTAAGCAAGAATTAATTATTAAAAAATTACATATATATAAAACTATTGTTTTAAAGAACTTTACAAATTGAATTAAAAATTTGTTAATACTCAAAACGTTTAGAGCATTTATAGTTTGTGGCCAAAAGCACAAAATGTCGCACAATTTGAAATGCCACACATAAAATATGCGAAATGCAACAAGTGCAAAACTGCTACTGACACCCTTGCCACATCCCCTCCCTCGATGCACCTAGAAACTGTGCGTGTTTGGCAAAATGCTTTGGCGACACTTGACAAAATGCCAGAAATTCTAAACACTTTTAGCCGCTTGTCGTTCGCCTTTCGTTTAGACGGCTGCCCTTTGGGTTTGGCTCGCCTTGTCTTGGCTGCTTCGCATACTTTTTACCCCAATATATTCAACCAGCCTGATCAACAGAGAGAAAGAGAAAGATAGAGAGAGAGAGAAAGGGAGGAGGGATGTGGAGTCTGTTCAAATCATGGCAAATTAATTATTTGAAGCAGCTTCGTCAGCATATTTTATATTCCGCTTGGTTTTTCTAATTAATGAGTTTATTAATTCGCGAATTGTCAGCAGCTGACAGGGTGCGTTAACTTGCAACATCAACATCAACAACCGCAACTGCAAGTGCAACATTTGAAGTTTTTTTTCTAGCTGTCGCGGAATGAATGCCGAGTCACAGTTGATAGCGGTATCTTTTGATCTCCCGTTAAGTTAAATGCATTTCAATGCACTTTTGCTTTGGGCATATCAAATTTGCACTGAAGCGTGCAACACTTTGATGAAGCTATACAAAAACCCATAAGGTGTATTTACTCTTAATATGCATCTATAAAAGTGTTTTTATTTTCTTGGCTTCTCAGTTTTCATTCATCTAAACTAGGCTAAGTCCTGGCTAAGATTTGTCCTTAATTTGAAATGTTATTAATTTACCAAGTTATGGCTTTTAAAAACTGATAACTATATTATACATTGAAAAAACCATGGCAAAAAATCTTGCGGTTTTTTTATATCTGATCATTTTTAGAAAATTATGACTCCTGAAAGATTTCGATCAGAGCCCAGAATATATTTTTAGGCTACATTTTTAAAACGAATTTTAAGGCTTTTCATTTTGAAATGCAGTTTTACTATAGAAGTCAAACTATGAAAAAAAAAACCTGATATACTCCCCCTTTTTTTTATATATATTAAACAGAAATTAAATCAATATTTATATATATTTTTTATTGTACATTATATTTATATTACATATATTTTTGTTATTTATGCCTCCCCCACAAAGAGTATTCAATATTCGTTATTCGTTTAACGATTATTTTTGCAATTTGTATCTTGTATCTGGTAGATACTTAGATACTTAGCATTGCTTAGATGCTGGTCGCATTAACACACTTTTCAAATTCAATTACGGCATTCAGCGCGGCTCGCAAATGGAAAACAAAGCGCTTTTCTATGTAAAAATCAACAGCAGAAGAAGAAGCAGCAGCAGAAGAAGAAGCAAAAGTTGAAGCATTGAAATGCGCCTCAATTGAATTTCGCAGGGTTTCGTTAAGTTGCTTAGCGGCTGACGTGATCGTTTGTTTAGATGATGAGATGTAATCTTGAATTCACTTCATGTTGTTAATTGCGTTTCGTTTAACTTGGCGTTAAATGTGTTGACTGTTGCACGATTTATTGAAATGAGAGCTCAAAAATGTGTTTAAGAGAGTGCAGCATTAACTAACCGTTAACTCAACGAAACATTGTTAGCTAAGCTAAGCTGCACTTGGCGCATTGCAAACAAGAAAAAGAGATAAAGCAAAAGAGCAATGTGACAGTCAAGCAGCTAAAGCACACAAAACTGCTGAGTCAACCGGCTAAGCGAATGCCCAAACAAACATAAACAAACACATAAAGAAGAAGAAGCAAAGAGCGTAACTAATTGACTTTGAGTCAGCCACAAGTGTCAAAGAGAACACGTACAACAGCTGTGCTGCAAAGAGAGCGAGCGCGAGTCTGAATAAGAGAGAGAGAGCGGTAGCCGGCAAAGCAGCAATGGCATTGCCAGCGGCAACCAAATGAAATTCAAAGTGCAGCGCAATTGACGATCGGCTAGCGCCAAAGCGAACAACAAAAACAACAACAAGTACACACACACAGAATAATGGGATACGTCAGTTGTTCCGTCTCCACGCAGTCAGCCGGTCGTCGCTCATTCGTTCGATAGTCTCTCGCAATTTGTCAATAGAATTTGTCGTCAGTTGTTCCGCAGTTGCCAGTTGTCAGTCGCCAATTGAACGTTTGCCAGTCATCAGCGGTATTCCATTCAAGACACGATCGATTCGCCGAATCGTTGAGTTTTTTGGTTTTTAGTACTCTTCGTGCCATTTTGAAAAAGTAAACAATAAATAAGTGAAATTCTTTAAATTAATTAACTGCGCTGCGCTCGATTGAACAGTTACATACATAAATAAATATCGATTCTTTAAGTCAATTAATAGAAAATGTCGCGCACTTAATTTCAATTAATTAACAATGAGTTTTCAATTGTCAATGGTCAAGTGAAAAAGTATAGCCAAATTACGGAAATACAATTTTCAGAGTTGTACAAAAAATACATTTTTTGTAAGAGAAAAGTCAACTGAGTATAAAATAATAATAATAAAAGTGTGTTAAAAAAAGATTTTAGATATATTTTGTCCAAAAAAAAATGAACTTGCTTAAAAAAAAGAAATGTTTTATAAAATTGTGCATAAAGTTTGAAAATTTGCAATAACCAACAAAATTGTGATAATAATAATAATTTTAATTTAAACAAAATGATTCATTTTAAAAACTGTGACATTTCAAGTTGTGATTAAATTGGCTATGCAAAATCAATTTTCCATGCATGCATGTAAAATATATTTATATATATATTATATATCTTAAATATATTTTATACATTGTATATATATTCCCCGCTTATTTAGTCAATTATTTAACTTCGCAATTGCCAAAAAAGTAAACAAAAGCCGCAGCAGACAAAAGACAAATGCGACAACAATATGCAAATTAGTTCTTCGCAATATTGACAAAATACTTTGAGCAAAACACTTAAACAAGTTAAAAATATACAAAAACAACAAAAAATATAACCAAATGAGAATATTGCACTGTGCTATAAATGACTGGGTAATACTCTGCTAGAAATCGGATATTGGTGGAAAAAAAATGGAAGAGATTTCATTGAGGGTGGTTGAGGTTTTGTTTGGAATATTCCTAAAATTGCATCAGTTATGCACATTCCAAATATATAAATATATAAACAAATGTAATATATATACATGTTTAATCGAGATCGTATCGAATTCTGAATTCTCCCCCATCTTCCATCGTTCTCGGTGCAATCTTCACACTTTATCCAAAGCTGACTCAAAAAAGATAATAAAAATGTTGCCAGCGCTTGCAGAGAAAGAGTTTTAAGCAGAAAATATATTTAATTCTCTTTGATAAGCAGAGAGAATTCTAATAAATTAATGTGAGCAACTGCACAGATTTTTAATTATTAATAACAAAAATAGTAATAATAAATCTTGACTCATTTTAGCCGGCTTCTCTTTAAATAAATATCTCAGCTTGGCTCAGCTGCTTAGTTATTGTGAATCACCTGCGCCCCCTTTGCTGACACGCCCCTCCCCCCTTTGCTAACAGTGTTGCCAACCAGTTTGAGTTTCATATATATATATATATATATATATATATATATCGAAGCGAAGACACAGAAATGGCAATTGAGCCGATTTGAAATCAGCTGTTTTCTGTTTATTTTGTTTTGTTTTGGTTTTGCTTTGCTGTCGATTGCATTTTGCAGATACTTTATTTGTATCTTTAACTCTGTATCTGTATCTGTATCTTTATTCTAGTTGCGCTTGCGTGGCTTGAGCTGTGCGCTGTGCTGAAAGCATTTGTGTGGAATGCCACCAAATGGAGAGAGTTTTATGTTGCGTGCTTGCGTCGCTTTGTTGTTTTGCTGCCGTTGCAGCTGCATACTGTTGTCATGTGTGGCATCAAGTTGATTTTAGATTTGGTACGCTCGACGTGCCACAATTGAAATATGCACATAATTGCAGTGCGTACCAAATGCGAAATGCGAATCGAATCGAATTGAAATCTTGCCACTGAATTTCAAATGAAATATATATATAAAACTCTCGATTCGTTAGTTTTCCTCGATGACAAAACTTGGCTTTTGGCTTAAATGAGGCTAAGTTTTGCTTTTGATCAGAAATCGAATTCAATGTGTCTTTCTTAAGCATAAAAAGAATTTAAAATAAGATAGCATTTCAATTGTTTGCATAACTTATTTTCACAATATTTTTAAATACAAGTTTTTAGTATAATTCAGAGGGGAAAATAGCAACTTTTTAATTTAATAATAATTCAGATTATATTCAGTTTAAACTTTGTAAACTTGTGTAATTATTATTCAATTCTGATTCTATTCTTGTATTAATTTCGTTAGAATTATTTAGTTCACTTATTATGTTTTTATTAATTTTGCCTTTGCCATAAGCTTTGTTTCATATTTTTATTGTGTGCATAATTTTATTGCCTTTTTTTTGTGCAATTTTTGTCAAATTTCCTTGGCTTAGGTGCTTGTCTTTGGTAAGTGTCTAGGGTGATTGTCTTAGGTGCTTGTCTTGGCTGCTTCTGAGATTATTTAAAATGAATAAAAATATATTCTGTAAATTATAAATTTGCATCTTTCTCATTTAAAACACAATTCAAGAAATATCCTCTTATAAAAAGGAAGCTTTTGAATTGAAAATGTGCCAGAAAACTATATATATATATATACATATATAAATATATATATACAATATATAAACAATAAGATCAATTTATAAGTATTCCAATTGACTTACCCAACTTAAGCTTGTTGCACAAAAATTCTGAAAAATAAACAAAAATTGTGTTAGCAAAATGTTTTTATACATAGAACAAAAGCAGAACAGTTGAATATTTTATTTATAAATATTTCATGTGTCTCTGCAAACAGCTCAATCATCAGCTAAAATGCTTAACATATTTCAACGGAAAATAAACCCATTTGTAATAAGATTAAAATGGATAATACAATTATGATTATCTATGATTAATTAGACAATTCCTTTGCTTTCTTCTATGCGAGGCAGAACGACACAAAACTCCCACAAAATTGTACATGCAAAGCGACAAACAACAAACACATTTCCTAACCATAATTACAAACAATTTCCATGGTCATTTTATTGCATTCAACTCAACTCGTGGATATATATATATATGCATATATATATATATATATGGTTCCCATGTATTCTATTCTATTCTGTTCTATTCTGTTAGTTGAACTATTGTCATTGTTTGAGCTTTGAGTGCTTCAAATATACAACAAGTATTGTCCAATGTGAGGTCTTAGAACCAAACAAACATACAGACACACAATGCTGTGAGCTATGAATGTTGTGGCAAACCCCTCCTCCCCTCCCCCACCCCTCTTTATGAGTAGTGAGGGGGAGTCAAAGACATCGCCACATTATTGTGCAATGTGCAATTCAAGAGTGCTTCTGCTGCACAGACTTTGGGGGCAATTAATTGAAGAAATCACGCACTTAGAATCCCAAATGCAGCACGCTCATAAATTTCAAAAAGCGACACAAAGGGAGAGGGGGCACAGTGGATAGAGATTGGTTGCAGGGAGAGGGGGTGGGATAGATTGAACAAAAGAAAATGCATTCAATGACGTTGGGGACATTATAACATCGACATCGACATCGACTTCTTTGGACTGGACACAGTGCGGCACAAATACGGCTAACGGGCCTTGCTGTCGCTGCTGCTGCCTTGAGTGCCACAAGAGACAAGAGGCATAACAAAAAACTAGAAAGAAAAAATGAATAAAGCAAGAAAAAAGCAGAGACAGCAGCAGAATTCAACGACAGACGACAAGTTTTGCATATTAAAAAGCAGAGAAAAAATACAGAATTTAAATTGCTGCCAACTAAACAATACTCTGTTGTTACATAGTTTAAAAGAAAATTAATTAATTATTCTTCATGTAACAAAATTGTAGTTAAATGTGTTTTTTAATATTTAAAAATTGTGTTTATATGACATGATTTAGTTGAGCAACGAGAGAAGAAATGCAAGCGATATTTTATTATTATTTAAGAAACAAGAAGTTACAATTACAGTTATAAATAATAGAATGATGAATGATGAAGTTCATTTTTACCACTTATAAAAAGTTGATAAAATAATAAAGTTTATAGCAATCAATAAATACACAATAAAACAAAAAAAAAATGGAATGAACTGAAAATAAGCAGGCAAATAAAATTTGTATCAATAGAACAGCAAAAGATAATAATTTCTTCTAATATAAGCCAATAGATAATTTGAATTCAATTTTAATTTTTGCTCTTCTGCTCTCATTTACATAATATCACATTTTTTTAGATTCTCTCTAGATTCTTTAGATTATATATAATATATTATAATCAAAAAACCTCTTTCAAATAAGTCTTACTTAGCTTTAAATGTTGAAACTTTATTCGACTTGCTTGTATGAGAGTAATTTTATTTACTTTATATTATTTTGTTATTATTATATATATATAAAGTCTCTAGAAATATCCCGAAATATGCTGCTTTACCTTTAACAGCACTTAAACAAATCAAACTCAAGATTGAATAATAAATATTTTATTTATGAATGGTAGCTGCATATTCAATTGTTGTTGTTGTTGTTGCTGTTGTTTTTATTGTTGCTACTTTTTATATAGCTTCTTTCACTCCCATTGTGGACGTCAGAGAAATAAAATAAAAAAAAAACAGCGAATGCGCCTCAATCAGAGAATTTTAATTATTATTTTCAATTATCGAAAATGCTTTTGCGTCTGCTGCTGCCATATAAACCATACTAAATATCTTTTTTCTCTTTGTCGTTTTTGGCTTTTCAAGTGCTCTTTTTTATTTGGTGGGTGTCTGTTTGCATTTGCATAGCCCTTCTCTACCACCCCCCCTCTCTGCCAACATATCTGTAATTAGGGGCGTTTCAATTGCGGCATATGGTTTTATTTTAATTAAATTTCTACTTGGAAAGATAAGCGAACACCGTAAAGCGACACAGCTGGCATTGCAGACTTACAGTTATATAGGGAGGATTTTCAAGTCGCCACTACACTAAGAGAAAATAGAAGTAGCTATCTGACAATAGCTCAAACTACATTTTTTCATTATTTTTCCATTGGCACGACAAGGGTAAATTTAGCTAACGCGTATTTCTGAGTACAATTTATTTATTTACTTATTTTGAAGTCACATTCTGTAAAATCTTTATTGTAAAATCTGTGGCGTTGAAATACGACCGAGTGGCAACAAGTGAAGCTTTTAGCGTTTAGCTGCAAAGGCCACAAAGCTGTTAACTGATAAACTAAACAACTGTCGCCTGGTAATAAATAAACAAATATAATGTGCGACTCGAAAAAGTCTACGTTGGCAAAGTCAGTTAGTAACAGAATATATATATAAATATATATATATTTACATAAATATATAAAGAGAGAAAAAGAGAGGGAGCGAGAGATAAATAAATAAGCCAATATTCTTCAACAGTCTCAAGCGATATTCATTGATTTTAGTCGAGTGGCAAACAATCGACGAATGCAAATGCAAATGCAAATGCATTAAAAAAAAATCCCTTTAAAATTACTTGAAGCTTTTTATTTATGTGTGTGTTCAGCTGTGTATCTGTGAGATACTCGTGATCTGCTGGCGACAGCAGATCAGTGCTGCTTAGCACGTGCCATCTGATGATGCCACAAAGCCACAGGTCTTAGATAAATTCCACAGCACCAGGCTGGAATGCAGCTGAAGTAAGCAGTGTAAAACTAAAATTGATTTTTAAATCTGTTTAGTAAAAGTATTTTAGATTTTTCAAAATAGTTTGTAAAACTGTTCTAAAGGAATACGAATATTATGGTCGATTTTATATATGTGTTTACTAGCAATTGGTTAACAAATAAATTTTTAACCTGCAGCTAAAAAATAGGAGCCAAAAAAAGCAGATGTCATTCAACTCAATATAGATTTGTAAACTTATTTTGTATTATTTTATATATATAAATAATAAGCAAGAATATATATATACCTTATGGTATCGTTACTTCTGCCTATTACAGATTTCTGCACAAAATCATTTCTTCAATTTACCATTTCTAATTTATTCATGATGCACAAAATCGTATAAACCTCAATTAAAAAATTGATTAAGAAATTCCTTGAGATTTAATCTGAATGGGGAAATGTATTTCTTAGATATTTGCCAAGTTTTGGCATTACTTATAAAAATACGCAGATCTAAAGCAAGAAATACAAAATAATTTCTATACATTTTTAAAGGCATTTTTCCACCTAATTAGATTTGCTCCCATTGAATATGTTTAGCTGGTGTATTACAACTGTTCATTTGCATTTGTTGTGTGTTGTTGTTGTGTGTGCCTGACATATTTTGTGTTTTTTTTTTTTGCATTTTACATTTTGTCACAAAATGCCATTTAACCGCAACGAAAAACTGCCAAAAACTTAAAGTCAACAAGAACAACCACAAGAAAAACCACAACAACAACAACAACAATAATGATGATTATTTTGTATTCGACTGTTGAATGTCGAATGTCGAATGGCTTAGCAGCAACACTACACTCAGAAAAAAGTCGAGCTGCATTTTAGTAGCTCACCTTATTATTCAAAAAGTATAAAAAAAAAGTATAGCAAAAAGTCAGAATGTTTGTTTGTATATAATAAATAAAATAATTTAATAAATAATATAATAAATAAATAAATAATTTTTTTTGATAATTTTTAAATGCATATAACTTAATTTGGATCGTATGAAAAGACAAAAGACAATTATTTTGTTGAGTGTAGTTACTGTGTGTGCTGTATGTGCTGTGTACTAGGGTCTGGCACATCGTGAACTGAGTACACAATGGCTAAAGTACACACAGCGAAACGTATTCGATACAACTACAACTAAATACAACAACAACAACAACAGCAGCAGCGGAGACAAAAAAAAAGCTAAAAACAACAACGAAAAAAAATGGAAATAAATACGAAATGGAAATAAAAAAAAACCAAAAAAAAATTTAAGTAAAATAAACCGCAAGAGAGCAGCAAAAAAAACGGCAGCGGCAAAAACAAAAACAAAATCCAAAAAAAAAAAAACGCGACGCAAGCAGTTTGTCACTCAATCGCCCAGCAATCAGACGCGTTTTAGTTTCGTGTGTGTTTTTGTGGCATAGAACGACGACTAAGACAAACGCGCAAGTATCTCACAGATACAAGCCGAACAGTTACAGATACAAATACAAACACCGGTGCAAAGTGAGACTTGCAACTTGGCTTCAAGCTTGAACGGCGCAAGCGCGTCTTGCAACGCGAAAGCGTTAAAACATAAACCTCTTATCAATTGTATCTGTGAGATACAATGTGACAATTGTATCTGTCAGATACACAAATACCATAAGAAATCTATTGCTATACAAGCAATGCACAATTGTTATTATTATTAATATTATTGTTGTTGTTGTTGTTCTTATTGTTGTTGCAGTTGTTTTTAGTGTGAGAAGTGCTCGTAACGATAAGAACCATAAAGTACAGTGAAGCTTCGCATAAGTGAAATTTTATCTGTAAATTTGCAAAGCCAGCTGTGCTTGGACAGTATTGTACTGTTTTTTAACAGTTGATAACGAAGACTCAATAGCCCAGTAAAGCTTCTTTGTAATGTTCTATTTGCACAGTTGGTTTTTCAAGTTTTTTTAAAAAAAAAAATAAATAAATCATTATAAATAATAACTATAAATAAATAATAAAAATAAAAAAAAACAGAGTTTAGTTTTTAGTTTCATAGATTTTGTGATAAACATACAATACAGTGAAGCTTCATTATGATTTTACTTATGTGATTTTTTTTGGAATTGTTAAAGAAAAGTTGATTTTTTCTATATATATTTTTCTATAGCTTGCTTCACATATTGTTAACTGATCCTTGAGTACCTTAAAGTTTCACACAGGCAGTAGTCACTGTAGCTGTAAAAAATTCGCATTTATCTGGGCAACAAGTACAACTCATTAAGTTGCTATGAGTGCTCATTAAAGTCATTAAAATTTCACATGGCTACATGTGAATCAAGGCAAATACAGTAAACCTTTTGTTCAAAGGTTACACATAGCCAGCTATCACTGTAAACTTAAATAGAATACATATTTACCTGCGCCAAATGTGCATTAAGAAACGTGTCGCATTTATTAACATAAAATTGAAGTACAGTTTAAGCAACAGCTGATTCGTTACACAAAACTACACACACATTACACACACACACTCGCACACACATACACACGTCTCTATATAGAGTACATATTTGTACAAAATGTAAACCGATTTCCGATACAGTTGGCTTTACGCTTCAGTGCGTCAACAGTTCGTTTATATTCGGAGGTGTGCCCGCAACAAACATACAGAGAGCGAGTAAGTGAGAAAGAGAGGGAGAAAGAGAGAGAGAAGGAGAGAAAGAGAAGAGCATCATAAATGGCTTTAGAAGAGCGACGCGATCTTCATACCTGAACAATGGCTAAAGTCTAACTCAAGGTCAGCATTGACTGCGCCCTAAGTCCATATAAATAATTACATATATATACATACATATATACATATATATATATATATATAGGTAAAATTATATACATAGATATACATAGATATTTCATCTATTTGCTTTAGTTTGAATACAATGCAAGGCAACATTTGTAGACATTTGTCTCGAGCTCAGCATTTGTGCAAATATCGAGAAAAAATAATGATATCGCTGGCAAACAACTAGAACAAGTGCCATTAAATTGGATAACATATTTATATGTACACGTGTATACATAAATATATGTATATATATATATATATAGATCCAAAAAACTAAAAAAACCAGAAGCACATACATCACGTAATGGATTTCTTGGCGTCAGCATGAAAATGAATCACTTTTCTCTTTCATTTCTCTCGTCAGCAAAGTAAATTCCAATTGAAAATAATCAGTCGAACAGGGGTCGAGGGGTACTTGGACTGTCTAGGAGGGAACGGAGGGGGAAGGGGGTTTTGGACTCGGCAACTGGGCAACAAACGGAAATTGTCAGTTGTCAATGTTTCGAGAACAGCAACTGAGACTGAGAACTACAACAAAGGTGTGCGGCACATATTAAATACAAAATGTCAACAGCTCATCAACCCGAAAGTTAAAAGCCAAAAAAATTATACTTATTCAACTACAATTTATATAGAAAATAAATAAGAATTTTTGTATGTGTGTGTGTGCATATAAATAGCCAACTAAGAAAAAAGGCCCAAAACTGTTTGTTATTTTACAAGATTGAAAATACAATTTATGCATTTTACATGTTTAGAATTTCAGAATGTTTCACTGCACAAAAATTTGAGACTTTTGCTATCGTTTTTCTATAAGATCAGGTTGTAAACAAAATTAATGAGTTGGCCCTTTAAGCTGATACATATATATATATATACTACAGTTACAGAATTTAGTTTTAGCATTTTTTAATGAGTTTACGGCGTGAAAAATAATATTTTAGAAAATGCCTCAACATGTTCAGCTACCATTAACGATATCTAAAATTGTTTAGCTACTTGCGGTTCAAGATTGTTCAAAGAACTTTAGAGGTATACCACATATGTAATATATATATATATGTATACACATATATAACTTCCACTACTGAAATTGTCGAATAGCTTAAATTGTTGGCACAATTTAGAAACTGTTTTTTTTTAACATGCTTCAAATGCGTTGCTTTACGCTCTAAATATTTTGAGATACCTCAATAAAAAGTAAAAAAAAAAAATAATTATTATAACGCCAGTTCAGAGTGTAAATGCGAAGTTGAGGCGATAATTGTTATAGTTGCTTCAGTGGGTTCAAGCGCAGAAGCCGAGTCAAAATAATGCTCAAAGTGCACAAGCCGCAAGTTCACCGACAGTTAAACCACATATTATATATATATATATTTCAAAATTTACATATTACATATATATATATATATATATCAGATAAGTACTTAAGACTAATCACTTCTAACTGTTTGTTATGCAACTTTGCGCTAATTTCAATAACAACTGCGTTGCAGAAAAACTGCCTTAATTGATGGTTAGATTTGTGAAGTCGTTTGTTGGCCGCGTTGACAAATTGGCCATTTGAAAGCGTGCAGCGAGGCGTAGCAAGAAACAATAAATACAACGACTGATTATAAGCCAAAAAAAAAAAAAGAAAAAAAAAACAAAGTTGAAAATGCCAACGTTGCAATAGCATTTTCACATGCTTCATTATAGCCCATTATATATCTGATTGCCACACATGGAGCCGCAGCAAATCAATTTAGTTTTGCATGTCTCGCAATCATTTGGGTTTAGTGTGTGTTGCAATGCAATTTAGCTGCAACACACACACACACAAAAAAGAAGAAAAACTACAACAAATACTTGAAAATGTTTTAAATCAATATTTGCACTTTCTTTGAATACTACTACCATATGTACTCTATATATAAGCATCTGACTTTCGTTTATTTACGCATATTTATGTCTATATATGTTGACCATTTACAAACAACAAACATCAGTCATCATAGTGACAACAACAACAACAACAACAACTAAAACAACATTAGAGAAGGCAGTCTGTCAATAGACTGGCAAACGTCAATTTAGCTGGGCAACAAGAAATTGAAAATAGAAACTGTCAAGTTGTGGAAAACTACGAAGCAACAAATATAAATATATTTTGAAAATAGTTGACATGAAAAATACTTCAATTTCCCATTGAACATCAGCTTTATTTTCGTAGTCAACATTTCCATTTTTAAACAGAATCCATTAAAGAATTTAAAATAATAAAAATGAATGTTGTGTAAAATTATATAGCAGATGGAAGATAAATCTCTAATTAAATTTAAATATATATAAATATATAAATATTCTTCAGCAATATAAATATTCTATAAATTAACTTAACAATGAACATTCTTGATCAATATAAATATTATGTGAATGAACCTAATAATGAATATTCTTGATAAACTTAAATATTCTGTAACTGTACTTAAATCAAGTTTTATAAGGAAAACTTAAATTATGTTCTTTTACTTCATAGGGATTATTTGGAACCCCATATGCTATAGATATTCTTGATCAATATAAATATTCTGTAACTGTACTTAAATCAAGTTTTATAAGGAAAACTTGAATTTATTTCAAAGTTTCTAAATAATCACATATGCTATAAATATTCTTAATCAATATAAATATTCTGTAATTGAACTTAAGTCAACTTTTCTAAAGAAAACTAGAATTCTTTTTGTTACATTTATTTGTTTGCCTAATCAAAAGTGGTTATTTTTATAGAACTTCAACATTTGTGTAAATAATCAGTTTCTGAGTGTTAACTACAAATTCAATATTTAAATTGCTAATCAAGAATAACTTTTGCTGAAGTTTGTCTCGTAAAAATATCGAAAAAGCTTTCTTTTTCTAAGAATTTCGCATGGCAATAAACCAACTGAGACAAAATGCTTGTTGCTACAAGTTGTTGTTGTTGTTGTTGCATTTGTTGTTGTTTTAAGTAAATAAGCTTAAAATTTCACAATTCATTTTGCTGTCGTCAGTTGTTTAGTTTTGAGAAACTTCCCCTCTGCCCCACCTAGCCGGGTCAATGTAAATATTTAGGCCTGGCCTATGTGCGTTATATAAACACAGACTTTCGTCTCATTTCAGCACTTTTCAAGCTGATTAGAGCCAAATACACAGCTGCCACATTATGTGTTATATAGCGAGACCCAATTGCTTAGTTATAGACAGACTTAATGGGCGTGGCCTATAGCTAAATTGTGTCACAGTAAAACTTGGTTAGCTGCGTTTTTTTTTTATTGATATTGTTTGGCTATTTTGGAGCTGCATTAGGGGTAACAAAAATGCACATTAAAATTGTTGTAGCGAAAGCTTTGCTCTTGACAAGGCAACAAAAAAATCAATTCATGCGTTGAGCTCTTAACTGGCTAACTGGCATTAAATGCAAAATCAAATAACTGTGCTATGTGATCGCCATAATAATCTTAATGACAATTGCAAATATCGTATGAATAGGTGTATATATATATATATGGCTGACATGCCTGGCACATTAACGCTCGAAATGATGCGATGATATGCAGCAAATTGAAAGTAAATAAAAAAAAATAATACAATAATCATAACAATATTACAAAAGCAAACGAAAAAAAAATGTGGCAAATTAATTAGTTATACAAAAATGGTAGACCATTAAAAATATAAAAAAAAAAAAAACCAACGAGTGAAAATCAACAACAATAAAAACAATAATAATATTAATATGCATAAAGTACGTAAAATAAGTGTGCATAAAAAGTGCTAATAAAAATAAGCCCTTTAATTTTTTTAGTTATTGCAAATAAAATTCAAATTATGCACAAGTGAATAATTGTGGTGAATTTTTTCCTTTAATGGCAGCTAAATAAATAAAATACAATAATAAAATAGTTAAAATACAACAAAAAAAAATAAATACAATTTGTATTTTAATATAGCCCAAGTGGCCCATAAAAACAAGTTGCCCTTTTTACTGTGCAACAGTGTGTGTGGTGTGTGTTGTGTGTGTGGCGCCATCTAGCGGCCCATAAATATGAAAAATCCAAATACAAATATCATGGAATGCAGCAATGGTTTAAACAACAACAATAACAATAACAACAACATTAAAAGTACTACCAACAACAACAACAACAACGGCAGCTGCCTCACAGCATCCAATATCAACGGAAACGGAAATGGCAATGTTAGCGAGCTGCAACTGCAACTGCAACAACGCCCGCTGCTCTCCTCGAAGCAGCCAGCAGCAGCAGCACTAACAACATGTGCAGCCACAGCAGCAGCAACAGCAACAACAATCTACCAATACAACAGCAACAGCAATAGCAGCAACAGCAGCAGTGGCATGTCCCCCCACTCGCCGCCCCCGCAACAGTCCACAAACATGGCCACAAATGGCCATCAGTCGTATCCGGCGATAACGGCAACGTATTGGCTACCGCCACCAAATCCGGCGCCATATTTAGTTCCAGGTAATTAGTGTTACTTGCAACAGTAGCTAGCCATTCCCCCCCTACAGTCTCCGGCTTACTCTTACATTTCCACCTCAGCTCACCCGTCTCGCCTTGCAACGTTGCAAATTATATTTTCGTGTTTATTGTAAAGCTCGCGAGGATTACGAAACATGGCGCACAAAAAAACAACAACAACAACAGCAGCAGCAACTACAGCAATGTGCCTCCGTGTCGTGTTGCATGCACTGGCAAAAAATTTATGTTATTGCTGTTTTTTAATAAGAAAATTATAATTTTCTCGTCATGTGTGAAAAACGTTTTGTACAAGTTTCGTTAACTGCAGCACAAAAACAGAGAAAACAGAACTTAAATTTATTACTTATATATTTCCAAATCGATTTAAATAAATTCAGTTTTTGAAATTCTTACAACACAATTTTTTTGTACACCCATGAACAATTTTTCTATAATTTAGTTGCAGGCTCTTTCCATATTACAGGAACTCACAAAACATTTATTATATGGATAATTGCAAAGCCTTTTAGATATTAAACGATCTGAAAAACATATATTTTATTGATCAACATCACTAGTCGAGTCTAAATAGGAATTTTTGTCTGTATGTCTGCTTTTAAGCGAATTATAATTATAACAATAATATTAACCTAATAATCATAAGTATAGAACTAATTTAATCATATAGCTGTCATTGGAAAAATCAGTTTGAAAACCTTACTGGAAATCCAAACCAAGCCAAAGTTTTTCAATATTTACTTAGTTGCATACAAATGAGTAACATTAAATTAATATATCAAAGAAACATTTATTTGAATAGTGAAATTTATCAACAGCTTAGTTCCGCTCTGCAAATATATATATATAATTCTATTAAGTAAGCTGTGCTCGTTTGATCTAGAAAAATACAGATTTTATTTAAACAAATTGCATTTTATTATAATACTTTTTTATTAAGGAAATTTCATTTTCTTCCAGTGTATGTTGTGTTGCTTTTTGTGTTCTATGTGTGTTGTCGTTGTGTGTATTTTATTTCCATTGGCATTATTTTTTGCTCGTATTTTTGCTTAGCCCAGCGACGCTGCCAAGTGGCAAAATGTTAAGCCAGTGTGTGAAGCTGGGGCTGGATTTGAATGCTGTGCTGTGTGTCCTTAGTGAGTGTGTGTGCGGGTGTGTCAGTTTGTGTGTGTGTGTGTGTGTGTGCGGGTGTGGAAGAGCTAGTGTATGGGGGCGTTTGTTTCTGGGCATCGGTTGCATGCATCGGCGCGGCGCCTCGTTTTTGTGTGTAATTTCATTTGCAAACGCCACTTGCTGGCTGCTAATTAAATTTTAGGTTTGTCAGGGGATTTGCACTTTTGCCATGTGTTTTGTTGTTGCTGTTGTTGTTGTTGTTGTTGTACTGAGTCTTGTTTTTGTTAACTGTTGCTTCCGAGCAGCAACAGCAGCAGCAGCATCAGAAACAACGTTTCAATTTGTGGCCTGTCAGTCGAAGAAACAAACTTACCACAAAAACGAATCAAATTTCAAATCGCAAAAATTCTCTGTTATGGAATAATCAGTTGGGCTAAGAAGACACAACTGAATAATAGAAACAGTTATAGATTGAAGTCTACCTGGTATTTGTTTCTTAGTCATGAATTGAAAACTAGAATCGCACTTTATTTAATACTTCATTTCATTTGCCTGCTGAAGGCTTAGTTAGAATGTTGTAGTAGAGAGAGCTGTTCTAGAATATGCCCTGTTCTTAGTTTTATATATAGTAAACTTAATCAAAATTTAATTTATTCAATTTGGTATATAAATTATATGTTTTCCTTACGATCTTTATGAAATATATGGGTATATTATATATGAATAAAAATCATCTGTTTCCTTTACGATCTTTTTCAAATATATTTGGGTATATTATTGATAATGGAAATCGACTTGAATATATATTTACCAAGCACCACAACTAAATTGTGCCTTTTTCGTGTTTTCAATACAATTAAATATTCTTGTTAGGATAATAATAATAAAAAAAAATGTATATAATAATTTAATTCACAAAAAAAATATTTGTTAAGCAGGTACATGGATTATTTAATATTATTTAATATATATTTATTTGGCAGCAACATTTTTTTAAACTCGCTCTGAACTCTAGAATCATACATTATATAAAATTAAAACACGATTTTCGCTCAAAATCGAGTTAAGAACTCTACGTGAAAAAAATGACACTTGACGACGATTTCAAACTTTCGACACTCAAAATGTGCTCAAAATAATTACGATTTATACAAACGATCAAAATTTAAATGTTGCTCAACAATTAGTTGAGTGTTTTTATTTATCGAGAGATAGACTAAAGTTGCTTATTCAATGAATAAAAATTGCTGGCAAATACAAGCAAATTTCATCTATTTGCTGATTGCAGCACAATTTTGAAAACGTACGTCAAATTTGAGCTGTGCATGCAAATCAATAAGTTAACGTTCTAATCTATTTCCGCTGTTGTGACTTGCATACAGATTGCTCCAAATACGGCTAATACAAAACGCAATTCAAACTGTTGCCGTCTCTTTTACCCCCTCTCTCTCTCTCTCTCTCAGTGTGTTTATTGAACTTCGTCAATATGTTTCTTGGTGTTTTGGCCAGTAGCAGATGCAAAATTTCTAACCTCAAGTCTCGTTGGGGAATATTGGCTGTTTGGGGATTTTTGGTTGTGGCCGGATTGCAATTTGCTGCTGACCAGAAGGGGGCGTGGCCAAGGGGTCGGCAGGTGGAACAACAAATAGAAGCCAAGTTTCGATAGACGCTGTCATCGTTGTTGTTGTTGTTGTCTAACTAAGCGCATGACTTGCATATTTATGTGATATATGCGAAATGAATTGTTTGTTGGTGTTTTTGATGCTGTTGCTCAAAAGGCCAGAAAGCCAGCGATAATAAATAAGCACAAGTCCAAAAAAGAGTTTATAAATAAATAAGCATCTATTTGCATGAATGAATGAATGAGTACACTAAGCGAAATACTACGTTTCTGAATAACAAATGAGTGGGTCCACCTTTTTATTCACTCACTTTGGAACTTGTCTGCTGAAAGGAGTACAACAATTATGCATTCCATTGAATAAATTGCGAATCTGGATTCAAGTGGTTTTCAATTCAAAATAAATATATTATTTTTAATTTCTCTGAACAAAGAAAATTGTAAATGAGAAGAAAACAAAATAATGTTTGTGTGGTATATATTTTTTGACGAATTCTTCACTTGAGATTTGACGTGAAAATACTTAAATGAATAAATTGCGAATATTGATTGAGAAGTTTCTCATTCTGAAAATTTGAAAATAAAATAAAATAGGTATAAAAATAAAAAGACAGCAATATTTATATTTTTATAAGATTTATTCTTCATTTGAGATTGTAGATCTCAGTTTTACGTCAATATTTCTATATAAAATATATAGAATATATTTTATTATATATAAAGAATTGAGATTTTTTATATCTAATAAATAGTTAAAATATATAAAAAGACTTCAAACTGAATTTATTATTCAAAGTGAAGTAAAACTCATAAAATTAATTATTTTTCAGCTTGCTTCACTTTAAATAATTTTGCACTTAAATCAAGAACACATTTTTAGCTTTACTAAGCTTTTTGCTTCTCTTAAGCAACTGCAATTTAATATGAACCTTGAACATTTGTGCTTTTATTTTTCTGAGTGTACAACAACAACAACAACAACAAGTATATATGATGATATTTTTAAAGCAATTCATGCCAACGGACACGTTTCCCCAACAGCAAAAACTAATAATTTTATGAGCTGATCAAATGACGAGCAGCAGCAAGGAATGGCGATGGGTATGGTGAGGGGAGGGGTGCGGCGTGGGGATGGGGAGAATGTTGTGCACAACAGTCAAAGTCAAAATGGCTGTCAGTCAAAGTGAAACGTAGCAGCCCGTGCCGAACAAGTATATACCTACCAATGGGTGTGTGTGTGCGAGTGTGTGTGTGTGCGAGTGTGTTCGTGTGTGTTTGTGTGTGTGTTACATAAGATTGTCTGTTTTAGAAGCGAATAGCAAGTGCCATTATGTGCATCTCGCTCGCACGCAACGTGCGCAAATGTGTTAACATAAATGTAACACGTTTCGCTGTGGCAACAATCCAACCACAAACGAAGAACAACAACAACTACAACAACACGCTGCACGTTGCCATGTCACGTAGTTGCCTTTGCATGTCAACGGCAGCAGGAATACCCTCAACGCAAGAAAATTTGTGGCATTCGAAAAAAAAAACCTAACTGTCACTTGGCCATTTGTGTCAAGAAAATTGTTTGTGCAACACCAATTTACCCCCCAAAAAAAAACACATCAAATAAAAATAAAAATATTTTATTGCAAAATCAGCAAAATTAATTTATTTTCGACAATTCACATTTTAAATACTAAAAATATACATTTGAAGATGATGTTCATGATAGTTTCTGGTTTTTTAGCAACTGTTCGCTAATTGCAAGAATTAAAAACACGCAGCTGAGAATTGTGCAAACGTCAAATGAACTTGATTTTGAAAATTAAATCAAAACATGCAAACACTAAAAATTAAGAGAGAATTACAGAGTAAAGAGAGTATGTGAAGCAAGGCAGAGTTAAGAGAGAGTGTGAAACTTAAGAGAGTGGTAAAGTTTAAGAGAATTGGAATACCTTTTATTAATTATGTATTTTAAGCAAATTTCTATTTTTTTATCAGTTGTAATATATTAAAAATATAAGGATTTTCCATTTTTTTTTTAAATCATGTAATAAAAACAAGTTTCGCATTTTAAATAAAGTAATTTCCTTAACCAGTTGTGAATAAAAACATGATTAAATAGAATTTGCCAATTATTTCATTTATAGAGTAGAAATCTTAAGTTAGAAAACAAAGGAAACTTTCTTTAAAAGACTTCTGATATACTTAAGAGTTAAGAAGCTGGCATTTTCCAAATATTTTATACAAATAATTAATTAATTTTTTTATTTATTAAATCATTAATTTTAAATCATCTTCTTGCCAATATCAAAATTGTAAACCAAAATTGCCTTATCATGAATTTTAGACAAATTTCTTAGGCGTATTATTTGTGAACAGCTGAAATGATAAGCAGACTTAAAACACATTTTTAAATTGCTTGCCTTTATAATTGCTGATCTAGTCAAAAATCTAAGAAATCTAGTTTTAACTTTGTCCAAGCGATTCCAATAAATTTCGTCGATGTTTTTGTCAATTCGATTGCTATTTTTGTGACCTGCTTCGGCTTTCGTCTGGTTTCCACTCAATTTGTTTGCAAGTAATTTTCTCAACTATTCGAAAATTTCACTAGTGGACGCCCCCTTTTAACCTCGACACACGCGCACACACACACACACAGAAACACACACACACACACACACGCACACACACAGCTGGTAAAAGCAAACGTCAACTGGCAGACAAGTGACCAGAGAACACAAAATACGTGAATTCTGTGGTACCCTTCAATGGTAAACAACAAAAATTCCAATGTTGCTTTGGTGTTGTTGTTGTTGTTATTGTACATTTTGCATAGACAATAGAGCGACAGACACAAGAGTCAACAGCAACAAAAGCAACAACAACAACAACAACTTTGAATGCGTTACAGTTCAATACAGAATGAACAAAAGCAGCAGCTGAATGAGGAGAGAGAAGAGAGAGTGGGGGGCTGTATAGGCGTTGAATTGGTCGCTCGATCGAATATATATATATATATATATATAGTTATATGCATGTGTGTGTGTGTGTGTATGTGTGCGTAGCCATAAGAACGAAATTAAATTCTGTCGCGACAATACAACATGCGGAATACGTAATCAATTGCCGACATCGATATAAAATACAAATATACATTGCACCAGATATCAGATATACACACACACACACACATCAACAAATACAAACACATGTCTGTATGTATGTAGCTATAGCTAGTAACTGTAACTGTATCTGTAGCTGTTTCTGTATCGCAAATGTATCTGCAACTTTATTCTGTAGCTGATTTTCAGCCGGCCCCCGTGCATATATTTACATAGCCACTGTGTACACACACATATATACACACTCACACACACTTAGATATACACACACACACACATATATAAAGTCGAGACGATAACTTACAAAATACTTTTTGAACTTGAACAAAAGGCAAAGAAACGAAACAAAAAATCATCTCATGCACATTTATTGCCTATTTATCTGCGACTATTGATGTCTATTAGAGATGTACAATTTGGAATGTGCTACTGAAAATAGATTTACTTGAAGATACCCAAAATGCAAAAAATAATCAAATATGTTTTGCTGAGTTGAAGTTGTGTTTTTGAATGAAATGAATACAGTTGAATCTATGCATATCAATTTATATTGGTGCCATTTATTGCTATAGAAAATCGATTTATATCGATAATTACGAAATTTACGGTTAGTGTAATAGTAAATTTAATAAACATAAACTGCATTTGGTAGACAAGAATTTATAATCCAGTTTGAAAGTATCTTTATATAATAGTCTCTGAGATCGGCTTGTTTATATAGACAGAATTGCCGACTTGTTTTTTTATGCCGTTCAAGAATATATATATTTTATGGTCGATGCTTCCTTTTGCCTCTAACAAGCATTTGCACACTTCATTAGAGCCCTTTTCGCATTTCTAATCGCTTCTGGTTATCACAAAAAAAAAATGACTAAAATTCAACAATCGAAATTCACATTCAAAACTCATGAATTTTAAGTACTGATTTATCCCATAGATTGATTCTTCAAAATTCCTCTTCAAATACAATGAAAGTTAAAACCAAAACAAACACGTTTCCATCTCTAATTCGAATTTCCATATTTGTGTTTGTGTGCATTGAAATGTGTGTGTGTGTGTGTGTGTTTGACTGTCTCCAGCATATTGTTGAACACTAATGCAGAGGGGCACTTGGATTGGTTCTCAACTTGAAAGCATTTTACATTTAGCATTTTGCATATGCAATTCAGTCAATACAATTGAAATATGTCAAAGTCTGCCCGGCATTCAGTGCATATCGAAGGGAACAGAGCAAATTTAGCATAGACAAGTTTTCAATTGATTGTACGTGTGAGTGTTGGTGTGTGTGTGTGTGATCTGTGTGTGTGTGTTTGTTGTGTGTGTGTGCTGACATATGCAGACAAGGCAGAGAATAGACGAGTCTATGAAATGTTTTCTAATTGAGTTGATCTTTTAATAAAAGTTTGATTATGCAAGCGATGTTTACTAAATTTAAGACAAAAACATAAATCAAATTTCAAATATTGTTGAAATTTTATAATTGAGGCTACATTTTTGCATACTAAATTTAAGACCAAAACATAAATCAAATTTCAAATATTTTTTCAAATTAAAATTGAGGCTAAGTTTTTGAAAGAGATTAATTCTAAATTACGCTCAAAGATTTGGTTAATTAAGTGCAGCTTTCAAATTAAATAAAAGTCAAGAAAACTATGAACAAATTTTGCTTTTTATAACTATTTAATAAAGAGGGAAAATAACCTGCTTAAATGCTATAAATGAGAAAGAGAAAAGGCTCGATTGAAATTATACCCTGTATTCTGATTTTAATCGAATCGTTAAAAAATTTTTTAGCTTGAAAATAAGTTTTGCTTAATAAACTTAAACTTAAAAACTGAATTTTTATATAATTAAATTAAATTGCATTTTTAGTATTTATCAATAATACTTTATGCACTAAACTAAATTAAATGTTAGAATTTATCAATGATATTTTAGTGAATATTATATAAAATCACGATGTTCAAATATTTGTAAATAAGCAATTTATTTTTTAACCGAAAATTGATTTTTAATGTTATTTGCAACACTTGCCAGTTATCAAAAAAATTAAGTAAATTTAAATTTGAATTGAATTTAATTTTCATTGTCATTTAACGAATCTAAACAAATGCAAAATACAGTCAAAAATATTAGCTAAATTAATTTGGGAACACCTCAAAAGTGGGTTAATAGAGTCGGCAACAGTTTGTGGCAACTGCGCGTCAGAAACAATTAGTGTTAATAAAATCAAATGACAGGCGAGTTTGGCCAACAGCGACAAACTCATTTAAATCAGCTGGCAAGCTGTGGCAACACTCTGTGTGTGGCATGCCAAAAAAAAAAAAATAAAAAACAGAAGTAGAATAAGTAGAAGAAGCAGCAGCAAGCAGCACACAAAAGGGGGCAGGCTAACGCTGCATGCAACACTCAATGACCGGACGGCGCCGTCGACAGCCAGAAGCAATACATGTTTGTGGCATGAGGCAGAGGTGTGGATAAGGGGCGAGGAAGGAGGGGGAGGGGTTAACGTTTCGATTACGTTGGCAACACTTCCGGGCCGCGAGCGCCACAATTTCCGCAGCGTTGCGTCTCAGCGCGCCAGGGTTGCATTTAGTTTTCAGTTTTCTGTTTTGGGTTTTCGGTTTTTGGGCAATCGCCAAAAGTGGCAGCAGTCAACGTCAACACAGTGGGGCAGGATCTGTGGATCTGCACTGGCCTGAAGGGTTCATTTGTTTTGTGTTATATGGATTATATATCTATATATGTATATATATATATATATATATGCATAAATCTATATATATTTTTGGAAACGCTTTGACTGCTGCTGCTGCTTTGTGCTGCCGGCTCATTCAATTACCGCTGCCCGCCAGCAATTCCTATTCTAATGTGCCCCTTTGCCACTTGCCACTTGCGACTTGCCCCTTGCCGCTGCAGTCAGCCTTTTTGATATTCTCAAGTGCTTGGCTGGCACATTGCCCCGAGCAAAGCAAGTTGAGTGGTTGCATTCACATATACCATATAGACTACAAACAATAGACGATAGTCTATATATATATATATATATATATATATATATATATATATTCCATATGCATCTCGATTGCCAGACAACGCGGCTGCCTATTGACTGCCTGAATGCTCCTCAAGTCTTTTATTATAATTTCCATATATATATATATATATATATATATATATAGATATAAATATCAATTTTCTAAGCACTTGCAATTTGTTGATATGAGTTGAAAGTGCCGCTTTTTGTTTGCCATCTCAAGTGGCACTCAATTCAAATTGAAACATTCAAAAACCACATTTCTGTGGTCAAATATTTCCCTGACTTTGCCTTGTATTTGCCATTAATCTGTGGCATGATTAGTTAATTAATCGAAATACCAGTTAATGCCACAAATACCAATTGAATTTTGTTAGAAATTCTCCTCAGTTGGCCGCTTCTCAAGTCTGGCATTTCATTATGCGCAATCCATTTTGATAGACGGCAACATTTTACATGCGAATGCCTTGGCTCAAAGTGCCAATCAACATCAAATGCAAAATTGTACACTGCACAAAAAAAATTAGGGGTATTCAATTATGTAAGCAGTTGTGATTAGCTAGAGAATTAATTATTGAACTGAAAGCATTTGCGGTCCACAACAAAAATTTAGCCTATATAAAAGAAAACTTTTTTTTTCTCAGGTCAACATTTCTATAGCTATAATTTTGCCAAAATTGATCGAAATTTTGCTTACTATGTTTATTTAATTATTGTAAAACAAACGCAATTCTAAGTCAAAATTTCATTCCAAAAGAAAGTTAAGAATGAGTTCGTTTTCCAGTAAAAAACTTTTATATAAATCATTATAAGCCAGCGCTTTTTGAGCATAGTTTTACATGTAAATTAATTAAACGTGATTTTTGGGCAAAATGCATATCAAAATTCCAAATTCCAAAATTTGCCAAGAGGAAGTTAAGAATGAGCCCAAATTTTTCAGTCATTAATTTATTAAATTATATGTTTTTTATTAAACAGCACTTTTTAGGCAGAGCTGCATTTTTAGCTTAATTAAACAAATATCTCAAGTTGAAATTGCGTTACTATTTCGATTTCAGCTTGAAATAAGATATTTAAACAACTAAATCAGCTTGCCACAGGCCAACAATATTTGATCTGTAGATTAATGCCACATTTAAAATTGAAAATGCGATGCTGTCTTTTTTTTATTTCAGTGTAACTATTAATGTTGGTTGCGATGCAGCAAAGACTAGTTGTTTATTCAGCGCTTATTAATGACATCTTTTGAGTAGACGTTTTCAATTGTTGCTGTTGCTATTGTTGTTGTTGTTGTTGTGGTTGCTGTTGTAGTTGTTGTGTCTCATCTGATTATTTGGCTTTTGCATTTGCTGCTGACGTCGTCGTCGTTGTTGTTGTTGTTGTGTGTCTTTACCTTAAACCAGTTTCTGGTGACGCACGTGCTGTCGCTTAATACTTGCTGTGATGTGAGACAATGAGCGTTGCCTTCCCCCCCCCCCCCATCCCCTCTCTCTCTACACACACACACTGTGGGTATTCATAAGAGCTACAACATGCGCTTGTTACTTGACGTCGTAAAGTATCTTGTGTCATTTTGGATTCGATGCCACAGCACGCTGCACATTTAATCTTGAGGTGTTCTGCATATTTGCGGCTTTGGCGGCAACGCGTCACGTCAAAAACACTTGGATTGTCAGTCACTCAGTCAGCCAGTTTGTCAGTTAGTCAGTTTGTCAATTGTTTTGTGGGTTTGGCAGCAGCGTGGCAGCAATCTTATTCGCTAACTGACTGAGCAAAACGCAAATGCGACCAAATTTCTGCGTTGTCGCGTTGACAGTCGTAAATTCTTTGAGGTATTTTTCATCATTTTTTTCGTCTTTTTTTTTGTTTTTTTTTTTTGCTAAGCTTTTGCTTTTCTCAGTTGTAAGTTTTGCGCGCTGGTTTTTGATTTGACTCGAAATTATTCGCCATGCGCTTTGCATAATAATCAGCTGGGATCCTCAGACTGAAGCCAAGCAGAGCCAGACAGCAAGAGAGAGAGAGGGGGAGAGAGAGCATTTGTGGCAAGCCAGGTGATTACTTTGTTGCCCGAGGGGAGTCTGGAGAGGCATGGGTCATACAAAATGTAATAAGCGTCTTGCTTTTGATTTGAAATTGTGCAACTCAAAAATGCTGTCATAATAATAATAAACTTTAGTTCAGCTTGATAAAAGACTTCACTTAATGGTACAAAATATATTCAAATTGTTGAAAAAAAAATATTATAAAATAATATATATTATATATCTATAAATAAAAAGGAAGAAAAAAGTTAAGCTTCGTACTACTAAAATCAGACAAAAAATATTTCAATTGCTTATTTTTGAGAACCTTTTTTTACATCTTCGATCTCAAAATATATCGGAGTAAATAAAAATAGAAAACAGTTTATCTGCAGCTAGTGAAAAATATTTAAAAACTTTACACAAACAATGGAAAATATATATTTACAAAGCAATATATATTTACCAAAAACTCTACAAAAACATTTTGTTTATCATATCAGACATGAATTAACTAATTAATTATACAATTATAATTTTCGTTAAACACCAAAAAAAATATAATTTTAACTAACACCAAAACTAGAGGGGAATTTTGAAATATTAATTAATAATGTTTGATGCATTTTTTGTTTATTCATTTTGAATGTAATTATTTGTCAACTTTAAAATACTATAAAACTTTGGCAAAATATTATTTAGAATGTTGATAACAGAATCGAGCTAGGACAAGTTTTTATAAAATATAGCTAATGAAAATAGCTAGGGTTTGTACATTCTATTAAAGCCTTTTGTTTAGATTAATTAAAATATTTCCACAATCCAATATGCAACTTAAAATATATATTTGATGCGCTACAAAGAGGAAATTGTTTGTTGAGTTTCAACTAATATTTGGCATACAACATTTTGGGCTGAATTATGCAATTTGCCTCAGATGCGAACTCAAACAACTTAACGTTTACCATTTTCAATTATAATATAAACACAACACAAGACTCTCAATTGTTGCGGCTGTTTGTTTATTGTTTGTTGTTTGGATTAAGCGAAAGCGGCAAAACTTAATAAATGAAAATGCAATGTACATGTTTGTAGTCGACATATTGAAGTGATCGCGTGTGTGCGTGTGTGAGTGTGTGTGTGAGTGTGTGCGAAACAGGAGCAACTTTTCATACATTTGTATCTGTTTATGTTGTTAAGTAGTTGGTGCTCCTGCTTCTGCTGCAGCTGCCTCAGCTGCATAAATATTTATTGCATATTTTGCAAATGAGTTGCCAACAATGTTGCATATCGCACCCATGTTGCAACGGCAACGGCAGCAGCAGCAGCTACGCAAATTGTGAATGTTTTTGCATTCATTTGAAAACACTTAACAGCATAATTGCCAACAATTCGCAATTTAATCGCTGCATTCAAATGTAGCAAGAATTTTATTTAAGTATCCATAATTTGGGCGTTTCTGTTACCAAATAATTATTGCCGGGCAACTTTACTATTGCAATTTTAAACTCTAATTAATGAGAATTAAAATTGAATTTAGGAATATTCTCTGCAAAATGATTGCTAAAACAATAAGTTGATTCCAGCTTTAAGTCAGCTTTAATTAAAGCAATCTTTGTCTTAGTTGAATTTTAGATCTTAAAAAATTGCCAAAACCAGGTCTTCTAACTTGTCCTATAAATAATTAATATGGATAGCTGGAAACGTGATTCTGGCTAGTTAGTATCTTCTTCAAAAAATGATTAGATTTTTGAAAATCAGAACTTTTTAATATTGATTTTATATCTATTTTTTCTGTTTTTTCTTAGATGAAAACGCGATTCTATCTCACTTTTTATATATTCAAATTAAATTATATCCGCACAAGTGCTTATGGGGAGTACTTAAGAATCATCATAAGCCAAACACAGACACACACCCACACACACACACACACATTCACACACTTACACCCACAAACACATTATTGCCTTCAGTGCTCATTTTATATCTCACATGTATTCAGTTCCCTGGGCTGGAAAAATTTATAGCCTACCCCAAGGCATTTATATATATATATATATATATATATAACCAAAACTTATTGCGGTGCAAAAATTTTTATGTTTTAATTCAATTAGGCGCCCAGACACGCCCCCAATCCGTAGACAGCGTCGCGACGCATTTAATGCGCAAATTTTCAACATTTTTCAACTATATTCAGCAAGCCCATTTTTTCGGTTTATTTCTTGGTTTTATTTTAATGTGCCGACAACTTATTTGCATAATTTTGCAATAATTGACAAGCGGAAAATGTTGAAGCGGAAACGGAAATTAAAACGGAATTTCAACTAATTTCCCATGCAGTTGTAAGAAGAAGAAATTACAGTCTACCTCATTAAATAAAAAGCGCGCATAAATTAAATTTGGTACAATAAATAAAAATAATAATTGTGAAATGTGACAGGAAAATATTAAAATTTATTTTTACCAAATATGAACGTTAAATAAAATGTGTATAAAAGTTACAGCCTGACTGACAGACAGCTTGACAAATTTATATAATTAATTAACTAAAAAAAAAAGTGAATTAAAATTGCTAAAAACTGAAACCATTAAAAAAAATTTTAAAAGGGCAAAATATTTAAATTTATATTTACCAAATATGACAGCCAGCTCGACGAGTTTATAAAATTAATTAACTAAATAAAGAAGTGAATTAAAATTACTAAAAACTGAAACCATTAAAATTGTCTAATAAATGTTTAACAGCTTTTTGCTCTTTTTGACTTGTGCATTTTTAGTGATTTATACTCAAAAAATAAAGCTCCATAATTAAATGCAAAATATGACAAAAGTAAATCTTTTTCACTTAAATTAAATACAACTGTTGTAAATGTAATAACTATCAAATAAAGCAGACGCCTGGCCCCCAAAAATATGCAACTATTTGAGCTGAACAAAAACCGCATTTCTGTGGCATTTATTAGATATGTGCAATGAGAGAGTGTGGTAGGGGAGAGAGAGGGATGTACAATTACAATCAGAGCCATTATCCCCAGCTTGTTCACATCTGTTTTTACAGATGTATTGCTATACAGCTTTTGCTCGCTTCTGCAACGCCTGCAGCAATGCTTTGAATAATGTTGCACGCTTCTCAGAACCCCAAAAAATAAATCCCAATTGCTATTCATGTGTGTGTGTGTGTGTGTGTTTGTGTGTGTGTGCATGTGTTGCTTACACGTTTGCATACATTTATCTCCGTGTTCAGCTCCGCCCCTTTCTTCGCCTCTGTCTTGGCAATAACAAAGCATTTTAATGTAACTCACATTAGAAACGATTTTCCATCTATATAAATACAAGTGTGTGTGTGTGGCTGTGTGTATGCAAATATATTTATGCTCTTTATATTTATTTTTCCTCTCAGCAATTTGCTTAAAACTATTTATGCCATTGCCCCAAGTAATGCATTAATTTTTGTTGTTACTTAATGCTTTTTCTTGTTGATAAAATTGAATGAAATTAAATATATTTATAATCATCAAATACTTAACAAATTAACTAAATGAATTTATCTTAATCTTGCATTAAGCTCAGAATATTAATATTGATTTCTTAGTCACATGTTAATTACTCCAAGTTCAATGTTTTTCAACTGTTTGTCCCCACGAATCAAAGTTGCTACAAATATTAAGAATTTTCTGTAAACTGTATTTTATACATGAAATATTAAAAAAGAATTATTTAAATACCATTAAAAAAAATACTCTTGTACTCAAATATATACCTATATTATTATATATATATTATTATATATTATATATTATTAGTTTATTACAGCAATTCGTCGTTATAATATGGTATTCTAAAATAAATAAAAAAAAATGACAACTTTTGCTAAATCATTGCGTTAAAATTTAATTAAAACACCGCACATTTGCACATATCAAATTGATTTTTTCTACTATTAAATTTAGCTTTTATCTAATTAGAGTGTATACAGTATTCCATCGATATAGAGAATTTCGAGCACATGTTTCAGTGCGCCTGATTGTGCTTGCAACTGAAAGTATTTGTTGCATTTGTAGTTGCTTAGCATTTGTGCTGTAAATTTAATTTGCATTTGCAATGCAAACAGATTGTTGAAATGATTAAAATTCCGGGCGAAACTGAAGCTTTAGATGAGTTCGCAAAATGCAATAAGATGTGTAAAAACGCCTTTCAAATTGCCATTGCAAATTGAATGAAATAAATCGCTTGAATTAACTTGCCACACAGGCGGCCAAAAATGCAAACTGCAATAAGATAAAAGATTTGAGCTGAGAAAAATGGTGCACATGACAAAGTTTTGGCCTCGAGTCATATACAGTTGACACAAAACTTGAGGTCCCAAGTGAGAGATATATATGTGTGAGAGATGGAGACGGGGAGTCAGGGGAAGGACAGGACATAAGTGCAGTTTCCGTCTTTGAGTTGAGCACATAAATCTTAAGACAGTTAACGACATCATATGCCAAGGAGTCAGTCGTAGTTTGGGGGTCAGATAAACTTCTCTGGCAAGAAAAATTATACGCCGCGTGAAGCGAACTTTATATGCATTTCATTCTCTCACCCTCTCCCTCTGTCTCTCTCCCTCTCCCTCTCTCTCTTTATTTTTGGGGCATAATTGTGAGGCAAGCAGGATGGCACGAATTCGCGACAAGCAGTTGCAGACGAACTGCGCCCGCCAGTTGAGGAAACCAATTTGTGGTAATTGTCGTGAAATTGCAATTTCTGCAACTGTAATGGCGCCTACATTTGTTGTTGTTGTTGTTGTTGTTGTTGTTGCACCCACAACTCACTGTGCAGCAGCGTGACTTGCTTAAATGAGATTTCTTGACTGCATCACGAAAGCGTTGAGAGTCCTGCGAGTGCTGTGAACTGAACTGAACTGAACTGAACTGAACTGAACTGAACTGATATGATATAGTCAAGATTAAAGCCAAGTCAAGTCAGTCTGTGTGTGCGTTAATGATGGCCATGAGAATATCAGGATTCATTGCACATATACATATACAGATACATATGCCACAAGTAGACCAAAGTAGACAATAAAATTCATTATGCAACTCAAAAAAACCACTGAGTAAAAAAGAAGCAAAAATTTTGCCATAAATAACTTCAATGTTTTTCTAATTAATATGTATTTAATATAACATTTAATTAAACGTACAATTTTATTTATTATGTTTGTATAATTTACAAATTAATTAAACAAATTTGTTTTTAATGTCAACCTTTTTTTTTTGTTTTACTCTGTCAACACACATATTTTATAATCGTTTAATATAAAATAAACATTGATAGACATATACAAAATAAAAAAATATATATATTTATAAAAAGTGAAAATAAATAAATTGAGCGATTGACTAGGATAATAAATTTAATTAAATTAATTGAAATGGTTGCGGGGCATAAAAAAGCAGCAGCGAAATAAATTATTATTAATTAAAATACAATTCAGCTTAAAATGAAATAATTTTTTTAATAGAATGAAATATTTAAGAGCTAAAAAAATACCTATAAGAATTGAATCAATTAGAAAAACCTGTGTAAAATGTACAATTTAATATAAATTAATTCTCAGCTGTTTGAAGTGTCGAATTTGTTTCAAGTGTCGAATTCAAGTGTCGATTTTGCTTAACTTTAAAATTGATGCTTGCAACCAAAAATAACGTTAATTAAACTGTTGGTTGTGTGTGTGTGGGTGTGTTATGAGTTGCAGCCAAGTTAAGTCAACGTGGTGCAGCCAATTGTTATCTTGTTTTATCGCTGGCTTAATTTACGGCACGTCAGTTGCAGCAACGTTAACAACAAACAGTTGCAAACGCGCACTCGCAGATAGTTGCTAGCAGATACAAATTTTTTTAAATTTTTTTTCTTGTCATGTCTTTGCCTTGCCTTATCGGTGCAAAATCACGTGCGCATAAAACTTTCCAATCAGCGTTTGCTATATCTTCCTCTATCTCGCTCTCTCTCTCCTCTCCACTACTCCTCCTCTCCGTTTCCCATTCTGCCACTGTGCAACAAAAGAGCTGCTTAACAAGCTCTCAGCAACAGCGCATCGTTGCAGCACCTGTCGCTGAGTCAGTTGCAATAAGTTGTTGCCCTCTTCAACCTGCTTCTTCTTCTTCTTCTCCTCTTCTCTTCTGTTCTTTCATTTTGCGTTTCTTGTCATAGTTTTGGTTATCTTTTGCTTGGCGCAAAGTTGCAACTTGAAATGGCAAATCCATACAATAAATATATAAAATGTTACTTTCTGTGTCACACCTGAACTAACCTCAAATAAATTTGTGCGCACATGTGTCAGAACGGTTGGGGCAAACAAAGGACTAAGCCCAAGTAGAATCGACACACACCACACATACACACACACACACATAACTCACACACACCTCACATCTTTGTATGTATTTAGCACAAAAGTGTGTGGCAAAAAGTTTCTGTTTTCGATAAGACCAGCGGGCAAACCAAAGCCGTTTGCTGCAGCTGCAGCTGCAACTGAAGCTGAGTGCTCTGCCCCACATAACACCGACCCCAAATAAAGTAAAATAGAAAAGCCAGCGACCCAAAAAAATATCGAAGAAGAAGCAGAGGAAAATGAAAAAGAAAAAACCTACGTCTTGCAAGGCGAAACGCAACAATTTCCAATCACTTCCGTTGCAGCGACACAATTTTCTATACATATTTATACGCTAAGACGGAAATCCCAACATGAAAACAGTTGCTGAACTTGAAATGCCCTTGCTTTGTGGCATGTTGCAATTATAGAATTTAAGTATGTCTGCCTTAACAAGATCTGTGCTTAAGTTAAAGAATGCTTCTGTTTTGGAAGTAGATTATAAAAAAGTTGTGGAAATATTAAAAATGGGAGAAAAAAACTCATAAATGGTTTTTTAAATAATAATAAAATGATCAGAAGCAAGCAACTGCGACTTCATAAAATATATATATAATCTTGATCAGTCTAGAGAACAACTTGACATAAAAGTTTACGTTTAAGAAGTGCAGATTTAATTTATATTGCTTCGGTAATATCGATACAAATCGATTTTCGATAGCATGAAAAATAATAATCGTAAATATAAAATATATAATATCAAATAAAAAAATTATAGACTCTTGATCAGACTAAAGATAAACTTAAAATATAAGTTTATGCATAACAAGCGCAGATCTAGTTTATTTTATTTCGGATATATCGACACAAATCAATTTTCGATAGCCATTAAATTAATAAGTGTATATATAAAATATAGAATATTAGTTAAAAAATAATATATATAAAAAATAAAAATATACATATTATAGATCAACTAACTAAAAAAAAAGAATTTGAATTTAATAAGAAAAATAGATTTTTTTTATTATATTCAAACTGAACAACCATCAGCATCTTGCAAGTATACTCTGTATATCGCCTAGCTTTACAGATTTATCACTTGCATAAATAAAATTCTTTTTAAATTATTTATAATATTTGCTTTGTCGCAAACCAGGCTACAATTTCAAGTAATCCCTTTTTTTAGGGTATTCACAAGTGGTTTGAATGCACGCTTAGTTTGTTTTGGCGTTGGAATTGGTTGCAGTCAGCTCCTTTTTTACTTGCACCTACCCTCCGCGCCCTATACATTCTAGCTGCACCACGTTGCGTATGAGTGTTGTCTATATGTGTGTGTGTGGGTAGGGGGTTGTGGCAACTCTAAAGTGTTGCAAAATGAAAAGTTTTCATGCGCTTTGTTGTTGCAATGATTCGATTTGTTGCGATTGCGTTTTTAGTCTTTTGCATGTGTGCTACAAAAGTTTTGAGGCAACAACACTTGCAACGCAACTTGTGTGGCACGGGGCAGGCGGGGCATATGCGTATTGTGTTTGCGCCAAGATAAAGCATGCAATTGCCATGCAAAAACTTTTACTCACAAATACCCAACTGGGAAGGGGCAGCCGAAGCAGCTTTCCTCCTTGGATTTATTGTTGCCGCTTAAAGTTATTGCAGTACTCAAGGCAAGTTGTAAGCAGCTAGTTGCAAGTTTGGCAGCAGCAGCATCTGCTTCTCAAGTGTCCAGAAAATTATTTAAACTAGCTGCCACAACTTGACCAGCAATTAATTATGTCTAATTCGATTTTGAACGCATGTGTCATAAAAAAAGAAACTTAAATTTCATATAAATTCTTTGAGCAGTTTTCATTTTAATACAGAATTATTTTACAGCTAGAATTGTTGGCTGAAATAAAGCCAAATTAAAGCAATTTAATTTCATATAAATTTTTCTGCAGTTTTCATTTTATGAGAGAATTATTTTACAGCTGGAATTGCTGGCTGAAATAAAGTGAAATTAAGGCAATTTGAGAATTATTTAAAGCATTTTTTCTGCCTTATTTTAAAGGCACGCTTTGAGCTCGTCAAAACTGTGGCAGCAACTTTAGAGCCTTCAATGAGCAGCTAAAGTCAAGTGGCAAACACCAACAACACACACACACACACACACACTCACACACACGAGCAATCCAACTGAAGAGTATAATTACAGTTAGTTGTTACCCATTAAGTTGAGCAGAAAAAACAGCAGAAAAACAAACAATTATAAAATGTCGCCGAGTTACTTATTTTTATTATTATTATTATTTTTTTTTAAAAGCCTCTACCTTTTGCCACATTTCATATTTGTTCAGCTACCTGAACTTTGCATTTATTTATATTTATATATTTATAAATTGTTAGAATTTTTCCAACAATTTTAGCTGTGCATTTTTTTAATGTTTTCTTTTCTGTTTTTTTTTTTTTTGCAGAGCGCAAACTTTTTGTTGGAATGCTGAATAAAAAGTTTACAGAAGCCGATGTGAGGCAACTGTTTGCGGGCCACGGCACCATCGAGGAGTGCACCGTGCTCCGGGATCAGGTAGGACAGAGCAAGGGCTGCGCCTTCGTAACATTCGCAACCAAACAGAATGCCATTGGGGCGATCAAGGTAAGCCCCCAGTTTACTAAATATATATATATATATACCATATATATAACCATAATTATCGTATACATGATCGCACTTAAGGCCTTAAGCGTATCGTTGTTAAAGACCCCCTGTGTGTGTGTGTGTGTTGGCCACATCGCAAAACTGTCGCAATGATTAATTGCTGTTGCGGCAAGAGTCGCGCATATAAAACACGACGCTTGCCGGTTGCACCCACAACACGCTGATAGCGTAAAACAGCTCATTATGTTTATATAACTGCAAAATATCCTGTAAAATTTCGCTTAACTAGAAATAGTTATTTAAGTATATTTTAATGACACAAATAGAGTAGATGTAAAAAATGGTGCTCCAAAGAAGTGAAACGATTTAATTAATTGTCAACTGTTAATCATTTTGACAATATTTTAATTAATCATTGTATCTATATTTATATATATATATATCTATGTTTATATATATATGTCGTGCAACTATCTTATATATATCTATGTATATATTAGGGTTTCTTTCTATATTTTTAATTTCTTTCTATATTCTCTTTCTGCTAAACTATCTTTATCCGTATAACTATCTAGCTATCCCTATATATTATACCCATCTATATTTGAATATGTACCTCTCCATCTGTTTGTCTATTGATGTATTCATTTCCATTTGACTGTTTACATATCTACGCATATATCTATTTATCATTCTCTTCTACTATAAATCGCTATATTTATCGATAAATTCAACTATCGATATATAAAACTATTTATCTAAGAGCGTAAAAAGAAGCGCAGCCTTTCTTATCCTCAAAAATAGTTTACTCTTTTAAAACAAATATAAATTTACTACGAGTAGATTTTATTCACTTCTCCAACAAATCTGAAATAAAATTTATAATAACAACTAAAATATACGCCCCATGTGCGCCTAAACTGCCTGAGTAAAAGCCGCATGTAGCTGCAACAAGAACAAGAGGCAAAGAGGAAGTAGAAATGCAAGCAAGACGCCGCCGCTGGCAGCGGAAGAAGTCAACGACAATGCTTCTGCCACAGCAGCAGCAGCAGAATGAAACAGAGACCAGAACAGAGCAGATTCCATGGCGTACAGCCTGCTATGGTCACACTAACACACACACTCGCACACTCGCACACACACACACACGCCTGTCACACACTAATGCAAGTTTTGTGCCGGAAACAGGCAAAATTACAAACTTCCGACAGGCAAACACAAACACATGTAAAGCACACACCCAAAAGCAACTGACAGCGCTTGCAGAGGGGGGTGTGTGAGGGGAGCAACTTCAAACATGTTGTCTCTGTGTCTGTGCATTGCACATAATTTGTCGCCTTTTGCAAGATGAATGTGTTGCGGGCGAGCATCATTATATACAAACACACCAATACAAATACAAATACAAATACAAACATGTGCATGTGTGTATATGCATGTGTGTGTGTGTGTATGCATGTGTGTGCGTGTGTGTGCGTGTGTGTGTACAGTGAATGCTCCAATAATGCACAGCTTGTAAGGATGCCATTTTCCTAATTTTAGTTTTACTATTTTCTGTTAAAGCAACTAAAAAAAAACTGAGCATAATTTATGCATTATTTAAAAACTTCGAATATTGATAAATAAGTTAGTTTAAATGTAATATAAAATAAAGAGAAATAATATTAATATTTTTTGTGATTAATTTCATTATTGAAAAAATCAGCCAAATAGGTGAATTAAAATGTTATATTAAATATAAAGAAAAATTGTTAATATTTATTGTGCTTTTCTTTGCATTATTTAAAAACTCAGCAAAATGTTTGTTGTAATAGGTTCATTAAAATGTTATATAAAATATAAAAAAAAATATTTATATTATATGCATAAAAATAACGAATTTCCGCTCATCTTCAAAAAGTTTGTAATATTTAAAGCATGCTTCATAATTTTCATAATGCTCATAACATTTATAAAAGCCAAACATTTGCACAAAAAATCGGCAACATTTGCAAACTACCTTTAATAGCTTTCAAAGGAAGAATCGTATTTTTAATAAGTATTAAATTTAAATAAGTAAATTTAAATAATATTCGCTTGACTCCAATCTGGAAGGGAATTAAATTTTGGTGTTTTTAATTATTTTCTAAAATATATTTCCTGTGTTATTTATAAAGTTTTGTTTAAAGTTGCTCTGATGAAAGTTCCAATTTGGTTTGTTCACTCAATGGAAATTTTCACTGTATATATAAAATGTACACACCTATATTGTATAGATGTGTGTGTGTGTGTGTGTTGTTGTGTTTGTGTTGTTGTGTGTGTGTTGTTGTGTGTGTGTTGTTGTGTGTGTGTTGTTGTGTGTGTGTTGTTTGTGTGTGTGTGCTGTGCAATTTTAATGCATTTGAAGTCAAATTACTGAATGCGAAGCACGCACCAAGGCAGACGCAATGAGCTGCTGTTTCTGCTGGCCAACAAAATGATTTGGCAAGTAAGCGGATGTTGTTTAGGGAAAGGGAAGTTGGGGTTAGATTTACAAAGGGGCGGCGGGTTTGGTAACTTACTAACTGCAAGTCATTGCAGTCCATTGACGCCTGAAAGTATGCAATGGCAAAGCGCAACTGCATTTAATATTAATGCGCCCTGTTTATAACCCCAGCAATTTATTTTACCACAAAACTGAAAACACAACCCTTAAAAAGCAAGCACACCCCTGCCCCCCCCTCCACCATCCACCAACTGCTGCAAGTGTGGCTTGCTTGTTTTTTTTCTTGTTGTTGTTGTTGCTGCCATAGAGACCGCTTTTTGTTTACATCGCAGAATGAATGAATGCTAAGAGCCAAATGATGATGCACAATTTTTCATCACATGCTGATTTTTCTTTTGCACAAATTTGTCAAGTGGACTCGAGCTGAGCTGTAAGTGGAGTAGAGTATTTCATTGCTGCTGATTATCAGGTCATTTAACTCGTGTTTTTCTCGTTTTCCTTTTTCTTTTTTTTTTTTTTTGCTTTTCTCGAGCCAAGCGCTAAAAAATGATGGGCGAGAAAATAAAGCAGTTGCTGCTGCTCAAAGAAAATAAGAAAATGAAGCGAGTTTTTTGGAGCAGCGCATTTTTCTTCTTCTTTGTTTGCTTTTAACTAAAACTGGGAATGTGGGTTCAAAACTTGATAAGTCTATCGAGTAAATTTTGCTTGAGCAGATTAAAATAATTAATTTAAAAAGATTTTTGTTTATGTATTTTTTCTGAACGAAAATAAAAAAAGGTCTCCAAAGTATAAGGCAGCCAGAAGAAAACATTTGCGACTCTACAAGTTTTCTATATATCTGATCAGCATCAATAATGAAGTTGGTCTAGTCTTGTTCGTCTGACTCTATTCCTGACCAAACTGACTTCAAATTAGAAATAGGAGTTCCCATTTACCAAATGAAAATTATGTTTATTTTATATAATCGATAACTGACCAGCGATAAAAATCAATTTCCGTTACACAATATAAATCTATTAAATTGATGTGGATTACATCCTGACATATTTTCGATTAGCTGTATAAAATTAGAAATATGAAAAACGCAAAATCAAGTTTATTTTCTTTGATCGATAACTGCTTATCGATAAAAATCAATTTCCGATACGGAATTTTAATGTAAAACTAGTAAACTGATGTAAAATAAACCCTGACATATTTTTAATTAGCTGTACAAATTTCGTTAGGACCATTTAAGAAACACAAACTTTAGTAATCAAAACTCTTTTGCATATGGAACAAACTACTAATATATATAAACATATATATATATATATATAATTATATATACCTAGTGTATACCGAACATTCTAATCTGTGCTAAAGTAAATACATTTCAACAAAAGTCGTTTTTTTTTAGAACGCTGTTGGTTTTGTGCCACGAAGGTTATTATTACAACAGCAACTTTGGCGACCTGTTTAAAAACACGGAAATTTGCCTAATTACCTTATGGCCAAGCAGCAGGAACTGCAACGGCAGCAACACCAACAACTGCAACAGTGGCAGAAGGAGAAGCAGAGACAAAGAGACAGCTGCAACAGTGGCAGCCATAGTCATAAAAGTCGCGCCACAGCCGCAAGAATTATAGTCAATGTAATTAAAGAGCACTTCTGTTCTGGCGTTGGCCAGGACAACCAGGACAACGAGTGCAACGCCTGGTACCCCACTTCCCTTCCCCCTCTTCCCCTGCAGTTTATCCAGCCAAATCGAGACTAGCAAGTGTAGACTGTTGCCACAGCTCGCAAAACTGCTGGCCACAATTGAGCGGAAGTTGGGCGCCTGGTCTCAATGATAAAGTCTACATAAACCGGGAAATGACTAAAGTGGCTTGGGCCCATTTTCACAATTTTCCTCTCCCCCATTTCCCCTCTTACATTTTCCAATGTGACGGCAGAATTGCATCGCGCGATTTGGCCTGGTTTATGTTTTAGTTGGCTGGCCCCATTTGTTTGTTTTGTTTTTGGCTTAGACGAGAGGTGTAAATTAAGTCGCTTAGGCAAACTGGAGAACCCAGCAATTGCTGTGGCTTTGAGGCAGCAGTTTTCCAGGCGTTGCCAGGCACCAGGATCAGGATGCGGATGCGGATGCCTTGGACAACCATCAGCTTTTGTTTGGTGGCAAACTTAAGTGCACATCATTATTTTGTTGCCTGTAAGCCACACTCATAAAACTTATCAAAACAGCTCAAGTTGGCTGCAAGTAAAACAGCTCTATCTACCTTTCTCCCTCCCCCCCCCACCCCTCTCTCACTACCTCTGTCTGCCTCTTAATTTCCTACAAATATGTACTTGGAGTGCACTCGTTAAGCTTGCACCAAGTGTTCAATGCAACATCTACTCAAATTGCATTGAAAATGGGTCATTTGTTACTCGAGTTCGCCTACAAGTGGCGAATACATTTTTAGGGCAGAATTTAATTGCATGTAATTAAGTTAAAATGTGGTTTAAAGGATATAGCCAACATTAACACCGCTCACAGGTTGATTAAGACAACAAAGCAGATTGCAAGTGCTTAGAATTATGCACTTTGTAAATTCAATTTATAACTTCACAAAAATTAATTGAGTTGTCTTCTGGCTCAGCTATATTTTAATGGCGTCGCCAGAGCAAATCAGTTCGATAATCTTTTCGAAAGCAGCACAGACTCAAATTAATTAGGAAAAAATGTAAATAGGAGAAGAGTAAAAAAAAATATACAAAAACTAAACTGAACTTTGTAAGAACTGCACGGAAAAATAAAATATTACTTGACATGTGCAATAATTAATTTTTACATTTAATCTTTTACAAAATAAATAAATTAAAAATAAAAGTAAATAAATAAAATAAACTTTCCAAGTTGGTTTTTACACGCAATAACTTTTTGATAAAGGTTTGGCCTCTGAAATAATACGTTATATGTAAAAAAAATGTGCTCTGATAAATACCATATCGAATGGAATTTAATTCCTATAAAAAAGGCTTTACAATTTAATTACTTAAAACTATTCAGTATGAACCGAAATGAAATAAAATATGCGATGAACAGAAATTATTCCGCTCTGAAGCTGAGAGCATATGTGAAAAGTACTATGCAACAAATGTATAAAAAAATAAAATAAATAATTAAATATTTTAATTTATAAAAATATTATTATTATAAATAAAATAAATTATAAATAAAATTTCATTTGTATATATTTGCAGTCACTGCACCAGAGCCAAACAATGGAAGGCTGTTCGGCGCCGCTGGTCGTCAAATTTGCAGACACGCAAAAGGAGAAAGACCAGAAGAAGATGCAGCAGCTGCAAGCGATATGTGGCATCAATGCGCTGACACAAACGCCTAGTGGCGCTGCCGCTGCAACGGCGACGCCTGCAGGCAATGCGGCAACAGCACTGATTGCTGCCACACCAACAGTGCAACGCACGAATCCATCGATGGCAGCAGCGCTGGCCGGTGTGCCACCAGTGCAGGGGGCAGGTGCAGCACAAACTGCCACACTGGTAACGGTGCCCACATCGGCGGCGGCAGCATTGAGCGCTTCGCTGGCACCCACGCTGCTGGGCAACACACATCCGCATTCGCATTCGCATCCGCATTCGCATCCGCATCACGGACAGACGCCGGGCAGCGCAGCAGCAGCGGCGGCAGCAGCAGCCGCCGCCTATCTCAATGGGGATCCCACAGGCGGTTTGGGCGCCGCCTCAGCGGCCCATCTACAGTTGTATCAGCATATGCAGGCCTACGGCTTGCATCCGACCCATTATCTGCCAGGTGAGTGCTCAACTGGAAGCAATTCCACTCCCCTCAAAATTCCACCCCTCCCACCAAGCTAGTCAAATAATCTTTCCCAATCGCCCCCTGAAACTTCTCTCAGCTGAGTTAGTCATTATCACAAAATAAAAACTAAAAAAAAAAACCAAAATATGTAAAAGAAAATCCACAGTTGTTCTTTCACTTGCTCTCTGTCTTCTTCTCTCTGTCTGTTTCTCTTTCTTTCTCTTCTTCTCTCTTTGTCTCTATATTTGTCTGCATCTCGTGTAATTTTCGTGTTAATTGCGCGCACTTTGTGATTTGTATGTTGTTGTTTTTTTTTTGTATTTCTTTTACTGCAACCCCACAAAATAAGTAAAAAAAAAAATCTATAAACTTGTTGTTTTATTTAATTGCGTGTTTAGTTAAACTATTCGTTGTACTCATTACATATAATTTGTTGAACTATTTGAACATTTATCTATCGACTTAACTGTTTTGTGCGTTTTCGTTTACCCGAAACCAAAGTTTCAATGGCATTTTAATTAGTTCGCATTTAGTGTGTGTGTGTATGTGTGTGTTTTTATGGTGTTTATTTTTTTTTTGTGTGTGCACCAAGTAAAATACACAAAAAAGTACATAAAGCATTAGCAACAGATTTGGTATAAAATAAAACGAGCAAGCAAAACACTTTGAATGAGCTCTGAGTGCGCTAAAAGTTTAGCAGGGAAGTAAATGTAATAATGTGGAATGCAATAGTCGGGTTGCTCGATTTTTAGACATTTAAAGACATATAAATCTTGCTAATGGCAGTTTGTTCAATATGCAAATATGTTTGTTATATAATCTTAATATTTGTTTAGTTGCTCAAAAATAAGTCTGGTTATATTCTACATCAATTAGAAGTTTACATCTTTACAAATGTATTTTTTATTGATCTTGCAAATTGATATTTTTCGTATTATTTATTGTACGTAACTAAATCGATTCAACTGATGCTGATCAAGAATATATATATATATATATATATATATATATATATACTTGCTTCCTTCTGCCTGTTTTAAGCCCTTTTTCCTATTCTTAAGCAGTTGCAACATATATTAACAAAACTAAGCCACCTTTTGTCCCTTCTAAAGTAGCACATGCATCATTTGTTCCACTGACAAACAGCAACCAAATCGTCTACTATTAATCCCTAAGCCAAAACAAAATCTGCTAGTGTCCATTAGCTACCTTAAATTATACATCTCTTAAGTTTGGTTCATCAGGTGTCAGCTGTTTGGATTTATAACAGTAACAAGTAACACCCAAATTTTACCCACAAGATAAATGACTTTAAGCACGCTGCAGTCATTTGTTGAGCATTTAAAAAAGTAAACAAGAATTAATGTAAAATGTTGCAAAAGCCAGAAATATCCTTTTAAGTTTTTTTCTTTATATTTTTTCTTCACTCTAAACTTGTCGTCGCTTCATTTATAACAAGGGACGGCTACCTATTATTCTCCATCTTTTTCTCTCTCTCTCTGTGACTGACTGACACAAAGTCAGCTAAAGGGAAGCACTAACAAGGACATGAATAACAGGCAGCACCCTTGTCCAACCCCCCCGACGACCAAACCCCCTGCGTCAACTAGTAGAAAAACACTCCTCAACGGGTGTCTCTTCAGTCATTTGCAAGCGACAACTGTCAAATAATTAATTTCAATTTAAGCAACCGAAATTTGCATAAATGTAGAAAAGAGTGCAAGAAAACCAAAAACAACAAAAACACAAAGCAAAACAATGTAGGCAAAAGAGAGGGGAGTGGAGTAGAGGGAGTGAAGCTCGTTGGACTAAAGAGCATGATGAATAAAACAAAAATTCTAATAGGATTAAAAGGTGGACAGGCATTGCACAGATTTCGGACTAAAGATACACAACACACACACACACACAGATATACACACAGTTACAGTTACAGTGAGAGATACAAGCACAGACAGACGGACAGACGGACGTACGTGGCGTCAATGTGAACGTGTTGCATATGCAACGGCGCTTCATTAGAATGTCCAGCATGGCCACACCCCATGCCAACAGCCCCCCCCCCCCCCCCCCCCTGGGGGGACAGACTTTTGCCACCGCCTTCAAACCAAACCCATCCTGCCTGTCTGGGCAGTCTCGACGACGACGAGAACATTTTGCGCATAACAAATCAAGCACAAAAGCACCAGGCAGCAGTAAAAAAAAAATAGAAAAGAATCACAGACAACCAAATGTTGAGCGGTGCGTGCTGTAATGGTATAAAAAAAAGCAAGTAAAAACAGCTAAATCATGCAAGCCGAAGTTTAAATACCCTTTTAAATACCTCTCGACATTCAAATTTAACTAACAGTAACTAATCAAGTAAAAAACCAAATGATGCTTCATATGAAAGTTATATAATTCGTAATATGTCAGATTTTGATACTTTATCCAGATTTAACATAACAATGTAAATATTAACAGAGCTCATTATTCGATTGATCGCGAAGTTTAAATTTAACATAACAATGTTGATATTAACAGAGCTAAAAATGTTAAATACTTAAAAACTTTCATATTGATCTCACAAAAGTTGAGAATACGTTGAAAAACAAAGAAATTTATAGCATACGATAGCTTAACTTTCGGCAGATTATTCCTATGGCAGATATATGATCAAGTAAACTCTTCTAGTCGCCCTCAACACAATGTCTACCAACAAACAAAAATACGTATAAATGCCAAGTTTAAAAACTGAGAAAATTGTTTGCATAGAAACGGATGAACATATAGACACAGCTATATGGCTTTGGATAATGATTGCTGATGCTGATCAAGAATATGTTTACCTTATGGGTTCACTAATGTCATTTTTCAACTTCAAATCATAATTATATATAATATATATATCTAGCATTGTTATTAGCACAAAGTTCATATTATTACAAAGTTCATATTTAATAAAATATATTTTTTTATTTATTTTGAGGCTGCTATTGTATATAAAAGGTTAGGAAATCACCATTAAAAAAGATTAATAAAAGGTATAGTTTGAATTTTTCCCAGTTTATCTAACATGTTAAAATAAATGTTTAAAAATTAGAGACTAAAAGAGCAAGTGACGTAAATGTTCCGAATATGTATGATATATATATATATATAAATATCTGTAAAAAACTCCACAGCCAACTTGAGGGAATTTCTCTACCAATTACATATGCACATGAAAAACACTTCAACTTGAGCCAGCCAAAATTACGTCAACAAAAAAACCTATATGTGAACAATTTAATATGATGATACCCATTGCAACATTAATTTTTAAAGCTGATAGCACTAAATAAATAAGTACATCCACTTGCACGTCTCTCCTTTAAAGGGTTACAAACTTGATGCTAAAGTCAATATACTCCCATTTCTAACAAGTATAGTTTATAGTTGTAAGAGAGCGAAATCAGGAACAGTTAACGATGACGATGACGAGTAAGGGCTGAGCGGGTGTGCGAGTGAGTGTGGGTGTTGGAGTAAGGGCAAGAGATGGGCAGTTAGAGGCAACTTAGAGCGACGTATGCCACTTGAATAACAAATGACGTTATTTTTTTTTAAATGTCAGCAACGGACTCCGAACGGGAGACTTCAGACTTGGACGAGTCCAAAGCCCGCTGATGGTCAGCAAATGTTTGGGACGTGCCTTTTATGCGAGGGCACTAAAAACGAACAGAAAATAAGAAAACACAAAAAAACAAATACAAAATACCGTTAAGTGTGCAACCTGTAAATGCGACTGATTTAACCAATTTGCACGTTAAACGAACTTTTGTGCACCACTGTAAAAAAGGGGATGTGGCACTTGCTAATTATTTCATATTTTAAGAAACGCCCGCAAAATCTGCCTTTACCAAAAGTCTGCTTTGCCAAAATATTATTTTCTTTTGCTTTCCTTGGCTTTAACGTGGCTGACACGTCTGGCATATTTGTGCCATACAATTTTTATAAGCCACGCCAAGGCCCCCAGGCAGCGCAGCAGCATCAAAGTAAAGTAAGCTATAAGAAAAAGTCATGTAAAGCATTAATGCACAGCGAGAAAAAAAGAGTGTATTCTATAAGATGTGATAAGAACTTTTCTTTATACAATACACAATTTTAAACAAAGAATTTTGTTGCCAAAATAAATACAGTCTCAAATCAAGATTGTGTTCAAAAAAAATAAGAGTAAAAAGACAAACAGACTTGATTCAAGGTTCATTGGCCTTAAATAAAGCGAACTCAATCTATGAATATATTTTCAATTTAAGCTTTGGACTTAATTAATATTCTTCTAAAGCAAACTCAATCTAAGCATACCATAAATAGGATCTCAATCTTAAAATATATTTTTAATTGATGGCTTAGGCTTGATTCAAACTTAATCAGAATTTAATAAAGCAAACTCCAGCTAAGAATATATTTTTTAGTTTAAGCTTTCTGATAAAAGTATTATTTTCTTTACTGTGCAGCAGAAAGGGGCGTTGAGCATTGTGGGTGTGGTAGTACCAATAGCCGCGGGGCATGCAACGTTGGCATGTAAACAAATGCACAAGCTGGCAAAGCAGAAGAAAAGCTAGTAGAAAATATAAAGAAAAAAGTAATACCTGGCCACAGGTGAGGCACACTTAAAGTTTTATGATGACGACAAAGCCCCTAGGCGTAAGGAAGGGGGGTGGTGTGTTGCAAAAAAAAAAAAGTATGCATTGTCTTTGATAGTTGAAATAATGGCTTTTCCAGCGGCTCATTCAAAGTGAAAAATTTTCCCTTAGCAAACTTTTTGTAGAGCACAAAAAATAAGGCCTCTAAAACTCAATTTTAATTTCCTTTTTTTTTGTTGAATGTTGTGACTCCTATGAAAGTGCTCATCAAACACACACACACTTACACACACACACACACATACATTTGCCTGACAGTTTATGTGTTGCTCGATCGTTCTCTACCTCTCTGTATCTCTATCCCCCTCTCTCTCCATCTCTTTGTTGCTCTCTATCCCTCTCTCTGTCTCAAATTTATGTTTAGGAGTCTCTCGTTTTGTGTAGCTGCTTGCAAACTAATTATGTTATCGAATTCATAGCTCAAATCAAATTAATTAGCGCCCTAATCTCAATTAATTTGCCCGCCACGCCTTTCATTTTAAGCAGCCGTTTTTAGCGCATCGTTTTATGCAAATGCAAGTTTTAAATATTTTATTTATTTATATTTATATATGTCTAACTGCATTTGAATTTGAATTTATGTCTATGCAATTTAATATTTGATTTATTTATATTTATTTTTTTATTTTTAAAGACAACAATTTTTTTTTAATTCTCTTTTTGAAAAGTATTAATTTTTATAAATTTTATAATAATACTAATTCGTTTTTTATATTATTTCGAAATTTAAAAATATCCATTTCTTTATTACTTAAACTAATTACTTTTTTTTTTAATTTATTATCATTTAATTTATATCAAAATATTTACTTAAATTATTGAAATTGACGTCTTTTCGGTGTTTCATAATAATTTTTTAATTTATTTACACATTTAATATACCTAAAAAATTGTTGTCTTTGTATTTTTTTTTTTTTATTATTTATTTGATTTTATGATTTCAAAATTTGTTTGATTTTTATTTTCGTTCGTTTTATTTTATATTTTGTTTTGCCCTTTTATGTTTTATTTATTTATGTTTTATGATTTGTATGTTATAAATATTTACATGAAAAACAAAAAAAAAACCAAATTAATTTTTAATTTCTTGTAAATGTAAATAATCCAATTGGGTGTGTGTTTTCTTCTATGTTTTTTATATATATAAATATTCGTTGAACATTTTTATGGTATGTCTATGATTGACTCTGTGGTCATGTACAAAACAAACAATTCAATCAATCAATCAAATCAAATCAACCAACTCAACCAAAACCTTACAACCATAAAACCAAAACTCAAAACTGTACAAAAAAACAAAAACAAAAAAAAAATACCAAAAAATATATGGAAAACTGAAACAGGACTAAATTTCCACCCATCGGATAATAGTGCCCACCACGGCGAACACGGTCCATCTTCATCAGCATCAGCATCAGCAGCAGCAGCATCATCCGGCGCAGCAACTCTATCGGCTGCAGCAGCCGCTGCAGGCATCGCCGGTACACCAACATCAGCAACAGCTGCAACAGCAACGTCATCTCTCCCAATTGGCCTCGCACCAACATCCGGCAGCGGCAGCGGCAGCAGCAGCGGGCTCCTTGCCGCCGGGCATGTTGCTGGCCCTGGACTGCTCACCAGTGCATCCCTGTCTATGCAGGATTTGGTAACGCTACTAAACACATCCCAGCACAACAAACACAACAGCAGCAGCAACATCAGCAGTCTCAGTCACAGTCATCGTCTCAGCAACAGCAACAACAACAACAATATTCTCAGCAGCAACCAACAACAACAACGTCAGCTTGTCGCTAGCTTTGTGCCTCATGCTGCACAGCAACAACAACATCAACAACACCAGCAACATCAACAACAACAACAACAGCTGATTTCGCATGCACATTTGGCACAGCTAATGGGCGTGGCACCGCCTCTGCCGCCACCAAGTGCGAGTCAAGCGCTAACGCTCAGCGCGCTTTGTAAGTAGATCAATGTATCTATGTAATATGTATCTATGTAATATGTATCTATGTATCTATACCTATGTATCTGTAAAATGTAGCTGGTGTGAATGTGTTCCTAACTTGTTAACTGTCTCGTTTTCAACTTGTTTTTACTAAATGTGTAATTACAAAAGTATCTAATAATAGCACGTTACCAAAAAAAAAAAAAAAAAAAAAAACACAACCGATTCCTTTAACGCCTGCATGTGCCTTGCCCCGCTCAAATAATCCGGTTAAAAGAAAACCCCTACTAAAACCAAAATTAATCGCTGAACCTACACAAAACTATTCCCCACAAAATCTATTTCCCGCATTAACTAATTGAAATTTTACCAAAACCCCAAAAGTATGTAGAAATTTTTGAATATCTTTGTAGTTTCAATACTTTTTATGATATTTTTAGATTTTTTTTTTTATGAATATTAAAGCTATTATTTTGAAGTGCTGCAAAACGGTAGCAGTCATGGCAATAATATTTAAGATTTTAGAGATTTTTATTATTTTTGTAAAGCAAGATTATATTTGCATTTTATATAAATGAGTAAAAGTATAAGTAAATTTTGGTATAATAAGTTGTTCATTTAAAAACTCATCTATTTCTATCTATATTTATATGATAAAGTGATTCGATCTGTCAGGCTTCAAATATTCTTATATATTCCAAATTGGGTTAGCTTTAAAACTGAAACTGACAAAACGAACTTGGCAAATCTGCTCGGCAAATAATCAATCAAACATATATATATTTCATCCTTTCGGAGACGTGTTCTTCAATGACGTACAAATTTCACGAGAAAATTTAATTATCCTCCGCCAGGACCTATAACAGGAATTGCACACACAAAGCCAATAAATACACTAAGCTCATCAAAAAACTCCCTAATTCAAACGCGTTGACCTCAAAAAGAATCGATTCACCTTCCAAAAAAGCCATGCCAATTGTTAATTAAAAATACATGCAGTCCTGGCCTACTCTTAACTGGGTTTTAACTGTACAAATTTTGTACGTTGTCAATAAAAATGGTCATGCAATAACAATCACAAAAAAAAAAGAGGCGCAACTATTTTACAAATTTTGCCACAACAAAATACGAAAAATAACAGGAAAATATCAAATCAACTGCTGATGCCGGAAAACGGGGTTGATTGCTTTCAAAACAAAAACAAAAAACAAGCGAATGTAATAATACAAAAAAAAAAACAATTGCATTTCACAATATGCCAAATCCAAAATAGCAACAGCAAAAACTGCAACGTCATTGAGTGTTCATATCAAAATTAAAATCCTAGCAATAACGTGAAATAAAAGAATATATTTATATCCCGTAAACTCTTTTCAACAAACAGTATTAAAATTTCTTTATATTAGAAAAAAAAAAGAATATTTGAGGTGGGATAATCAATGGCAAAGCAGCTAAACAAAAATAAGACAAAAGTAGTATTGCATTGCATAAAAAATTGGATTAAATTCGTTTTTTTTATTTGTATTTATTACTTTGAAAAACAGCTCAACAGGTATTAAAATAACAATAAAACCAGCCGCACTAAAAATTATTTCGCAAAGAATAGTTTTGAATAAAAAAAACCAACAAATCTTTTATTATATTTGAAATAGACAATCTCATGAAAAATAATTAATGCAATAAAAAAGAGCCATAATCAATAATAAAAAATTTTCCATTTAATATTCCTGTACTAAGAACCTTAATAATTAAATATTTGCCAAACGCAGTCAATACAGTTTTAAAGCATTCAAATAAAAAATAGTATGTTAAAAACATTAATAAAAGTTGGCAAAAATGCAATAATATATTGATTAAAAAATTCCCAATCAATGTGGATTTTTTTAACTGTATTTTGACTGACTTTCAATTACCATTTTCACCATTGCTTGTTAGCCACATGGCTTTTAAAAATATATTTCCCTAAATTGTGCCACAAAACTCAGTTACATAAATGAAGGGCATAAAAAATGTATAGCCATAATTTGATGGCCATATACTAAAAACGGCTATGAAAACTATAGTCGGACTTAGTCGACTTATCCGAATTTTTAATACTCTGTGATAAACTGAAGAACATGGTGGGAAATTGTAGATAACTCATAAATAGCTCTTACCGATAAAAAAAAAATTCGAAGTATATCGGAATCACATAGATTTTCTAGCAATACAAAGCCAAATCTTTGCACCTTATTTAAAGCAGATCTGAACAAATTAATATATTCCAAGTTTCAACTCGCTGGCCTCAGCTGCCACCAAAACACTCTCTGCCAGTTTCGGCCAAAGCATATAAAAAAAATTGCCAGTGTTGATGAACCTTTTTTTTTTTTGTTTATTTTTGTGGCACATAAAATTGGCTGAAATGCAAAACTTTCATTGCGTAACAATTTCTTATTTTTCATATGGTTTGCTGTTTGTTATAACACGTATGTAAATAACAAAAGAGATCCAACCAAAAAACGTAATAAATTTTTAGTAGATTACAAAAATTCGTGTGTTGCACAAAGCATACGTGAGAGGGAGAGTGGGGGTGGGGTAAGGGACTGTTGTCAGGTGGAAGCTGCTGTGCAGGGGCATTTGGGGCGGTACACAGCTCAATTAAAAAAAGTATACACACACAAGGCAGCCGTGCGCACAACAAAGACTAACAAATTTTTTTTGATATGCTGCACAAACGGATATATAAAATTTAATAATGTAAAGCAAACCAACAAAAAAAAAAACAAGCAGTGAAAAAGCAAAACAGGCAAAACAAAAGGAAACCCAGGTCGAAATATATATTTTTGTGTATTTATGTATATAGTATAAAGTCCGGATTCCCATATGCGTTAACTCAACTCAGCGCGTTTATTGTCTATGTGTGTGTGTGGGCGTGTCAGCCGCCTTGTTTCTGCCTGCATCTCTCCATATTCGTTTGTGTGATGTTTAATTTGTTTTTATTATGAACAACATGCATAAACTTAAGCAACAACAAAAAGAAAAATATCTCTGTCTATCTCTCTCTTTCTCTCTCTCTTTCTTTCTCTCTCTCTTTTTAGCACAGCAGAACTTTTGCATTTGTATTGAAAGAAATTGCGCATTTTTAACTTGATATATCTAAAATTTTCTAGGGCCCACCAGCGCCACAGATCCTTATGGAGCAACCACATTGAGTGGCTTAACAAATGGCGCCAATGCAGCCGCAGCTTATGGAGCCGCCCAATCGATGAATGCCAGCGCTTTGCAGGCGGCAGCAGCGGGCGTGGCAGGCAAACAGATCGAGGGTAAGTGCAACAATAAGTTTAACAAACCCTTTTCTGAATGGGTAAGAAAAAATAGACAAAAAGATTTTAACAGAAAATATCAAATATTTTAATCATTGAAACCCTCAAAAAATAGGTCTGATGAAATTGAGCAAATAATGAAGTTTATCAGGTCCGAACCCAAAAAGTATCAATCTGATCCTATTTCCCAACTCAGAGAATATAAGAGCTGGAAACCTCAGTAAACTTTTCTATATACGACTTACACAGGATAATCTCAGTATACAGGGTATCTTTTAGTGAAGTTATCGCATGACTACAGCATTCATACTTGTTTGTTCAAGAATCTTTGAAAATACAATTAACAATTCAATTCCCCTACACCTACGAAATCCAAGACTAAATAAAATGTTGAGCAGCCCATTTAGAAAATTGTTTGAAACAAAAAAAAGAATTGCATAACTTTAGGCTTAAAATAATATATTTCTCTCTCTGTTTGACTTATTTACAGGTCCGGATGGCAGCAATCTGTTTATCTATCATCTACCTCAGGAATTCATTGACACCGATCTCGCCTCGACATTTCTGCCGTTTGGCAATGTGCTATCGGCCAAGGTGTTTATCGATAAGCAGACGAACCTATCGAAATGCTTTGGCTTCGTCTCCTACGATAATCCCCACTCCGCCAATGCGGCCATCCAAGCAATGCATGGATTTCAGATCGGCACCAAGCGTCTCAAGGTCCAATTGAAGCGTCCCCGAGACTCGGGCAAACCCTACTAAATGTGGACTGGGGCATGGGGAGGGGGCGTGGCTTAAACACCAAAACAGACAGACACACACACACAAATAGAGAAAAAAAATAGTCGTAGTTCCACATTGTGCCTTTTTTTAGCGAAAGAGTTTTGAAACCAAAGGACCAATTATAACATATATTTAATGTTAAGCATACACCAAAAAAAAACAAAAAAAAACAAAGCAAAAAAAGCAACAACACAAAAATCACAAATCATTGTTTTCTTCTTCTTCACACACACACACTAAACCAACCAAAGAAGTAGCTTAAAAGTTGCATCCTTGTTGTAATCACTTTTGCTGAACACAATTTCTAGTGCGTTAAATTCATTAATGAAAGAAATATTTAAAAAAATATTTATATTGAAAAGCAAACATAAAACTAAAGCTGCGTTGTGGCGCCAAAGTATTTTCAAAGCCAAATAGTTAAGCAAAAACAAAAAAAAAACACCAAAAGCGAAAAAAACGGGAAATCAATGAGAGTTTTTATTAATGAAAAAAGTTCACTTGGAAAAAGAGAGAAATCATAATAAATTAATTTGTAGCTTTTAGTGAATTAAAAAAAAAAACAAAAACAAATTTAAAAAAAGTCAAAAATTAAATTAATTTAATCAGGCATACATTTTTAGCCCTGAATTATATATTATATAAATTTATAATATATACTTTCTTTAGCTGGCATTCTTTAGTTATATGGCACAAAACATTCGAAACTTCGTTTAAAAGTTAGTAAACGTCTGCTCTATAAAAATATAATAACAAACTGAGTTCTGACAAATCTAAAAATCTAGTAATAATAATTTCACAAAAACACACAAATACAAAACATGTGTCAGTCGTACTTTTAGGTTTTAGTCTATTGTTTCTTTAAATAAAAAAAAAGGAAACCTACTAAAACATAGTAAATAAAAAACTATGTTAATAGTTATAAACTATATTTTGTTAAATCTTTCAAATTATTATTTAATATGCAACATACAAATTGTTAAAAATAAAAACAAAAACAAACAAAAGTGTACTTAAGTTGCATACAAAAAATACAACTACAAATAGTAATAATATTTAAAACAAAAACAAGAAAAACCATTTAAGAATCAAATGATCTAGCGATTTAATAGGATTTCCATGAACATGGAGAGCCAACTTTATATATATATTTTAAAGTATATGCGAAAGCAGCAAACGTTTTAATATTTTTAAACAAATAAATAAATATTAAAAAACCAAACAAAACAAAAAACGAATAAGCTCTTTTAATTCATAACAAAATAGAAAATAAAAGGAAGAGGCAAGAAAAAGAAAGGATAAAATTATAAGTATAAAATTATACTTCCAAAAAAGTGTTTTTTTATTTCGTTAATTCTTTCAAATTAAACCGATATTCCGAGACCTTTGCCTCTAAACCAGCAGAAGAATACTGCATTTAAGAATTAAATCCAAATTCTGCCTTAAAATTAATCTCAAAATTATATACTAAAAGTAACAGATCATAACTTTGTCAAAAATTCTCCTATATTCTATACCAGCTTATTCTATAAAAACTAAGCAAAAATTCCAAAGTATTGCATTTATAATCATTATTATTACTCTATGTAAAGCACTAGTCAACAATACAATTATGGCAAAGATTTCATTATATTAGCTCAATATGGGTTTAAGGAGTGGCGTAAAAGTGTTTGGAATTTGCATAGAAAATCTTAAGAGGCAAAGCAATGTTAGCCAAGAAGCTGCCTTTTGTCCTCGAGTCAGCCTCGCTGCTGGCAGCCATTGTAAGCGGTTTTGTTGAGGGCTCTTATCACATTTGTGCTGTTGTACATACATTTTTTATGTGTGTGCTGACAACTCAACTACCGCTGATAGCCCAAAGGAGGAGGAGCGTCTGAGCGAGCGAGCGAGCTGCCCGCCCAGCGACGGACCATAAATCAAAAACTGCCGGCAGTTTCAGTTTCAGCTGCTGCTGCAATTCAAATGTTGGCGTTAACGCATGAAATATGCATATGGACAAGCAAGGATGCCCACGCTGTATGTGTATGTGTATGTGTGTGTGTGTGTGTAAGGATGCTGAAGCTGGGCAAATGCTGACTGCATTTCTTGCCATTTTTTATGGCATCTACCTAAATTGAGTAATGGTTCAAGCAGGGTATCTTGACTAGTAGAAACTAAATTTAACTTATATATATAAATAAAAATTATTAAATAATTCTGTTTTTTTTAATCTAAAATATTGATAAATGGAAAGTCAAGTTTAGAGCTCGAAGAAGAGGTATCTTTTAGTCGATTCACACTTCACTCGTTGTTGTTGTGTGTTTTTTGTGTGTGTTCATGCTACAACACCCCAACACTCAATTTTGATAGGTCAAAGTAAACAGTGCTTAAACCAAAAGCTGACTAACTGTCAAAATCTTGCCCAGTCTCAGTTTAGACGAGTTTCTGAAACGACAAGCAAACTAACAAAAAGCAAACCTGAAAAATAGAAAGAAAAAAAAAATATTTGTAGGGAAATTTAAATATCAAAAAGCACACCTGATAAAAGCAATATTTATATATTCAAGGCATAATTTGAAAAGAAAGCAAACAAAAGCCAAATGTCTGATTTGGACCCGGGACAGGGATCCTCCACGCCCCGGCGACCCAGGCCTCCACCGCGTCCACATGGTGCCGGCTCGCCACATGGACGCGGTGAGAACGCGGCTGAGTCCCGAACAGAGGACGAAAGTAATCGATCGCCAAAGCATACGATTTGGCCCGATGCCAATATAATGTCATCTGTGTCTACTCGCTCCAAAAAGGTGGTTCGATTCCTAACACCCCTAGCCAATGAAGCGGTGACCGATACTGATACTGATCCAGCTCCAGAGCGTGTGCGCAACTTGACCAGAGAGGTAATGCAGAAAGCCCGCATTCTCTATACCACCGATGAGGAAGTGCGGGATGCACTCATGGAATTCGCCGTATTTATCATATTTCTGATTCTAACCACGCTGGGTGAGTAAACGCTGCGGTATATGTTAAAATAAGGCAGCGGAATATTGCTTATGAGCAGACTTAACAGAAACTAGCTTAACATAGGCCATTAACATAGGCATTAACAGCGCTGGCTGTACAGTACAGTTTTCGCTTTGCAGTACTCACTTTGCAGTATTCACTTTACATTAATTACACTACAGTACTTATTTAACTGTTCCCATTAAACAGTACTCACTTAACAGCGTCATATTTTGGCATTGGTTAAAAACATATTTCTACATCAAAGGCCATTTAGAAGAACACCGTATTTAATGGATTTTTTGCTTTTGACGCTAATCATATACTATATAGATGGTCTATCTAAATTGAAAGCTAACTTAATATATATTATATCACAGTCGCATTATCGGTGCGTCACTCGTATATGTTTTACCTTAACGACACAATGAGGAAACAATTTGCGATACGAGAAATGGTTGTAGCGCCATCGACAACCATAACATTTGAGAAATTGATTACCGTACAGGACTTCTGGAATTATATGCTGTTTAATTTTCTGGTTACACTACATGGCGACATGTCCATGGTGGATGCCAATGGCTCCCAAACCAATCCTGATGCAGTGGATTATTATGAAACACCACCGCCAAAGCCGGGCACAGAAGAACCGCCGGCCAAAGGAAAAGAGCCCAGCACAGAAGAACCACCCGACACAGAAGAACAACCCAGCACAGAAGCACAACCCGGCACAGAAGATCCGGACATAGAAGAAAAATCGGGCGGAGACAACAAACGAAAACGACAGAAACGCGAAAAGAAAGCGGACAATCAGGAGAAACTGGCCAGAGGTCACACCCAATACGATCACGTTAACACGACGTACCTGGAGGGGAGAGTGTTTCTGCACGAGAATCTATTGCTAGGTCCGCCTCGTATACGCCAGATTCGAGTACGCAAGGATACATGCTACGTGAATGATGCCTTTATCCGTTATTTCAATACATGCTATGCCGCCTATTCCTCCGGAGCGGAACAGATTGGCAACGAGCACGGCGGTGCACCATATCGAACGATGACCGACCTGGACTCGACACCATTGTGGACAACACTCGGTTTCTATAGGAGCGGTGGCTACACCATCGATCTGACCTACAACAAACGAAAGAATCTAAAAATTATCAAGGATCTGAGAGATCGACATTGGTTGGATCGCGGCTCTCGGCTCTGTCTGATCGAGTTTAATCTGTACAACCATAACACGGATATGTTTCAGAGCGCCAAGTAAGTGCAGCATTATATAAAATATATGATAGATTTGCTATAATATAATATATTTTATTGTATATCCATTTGAAGGCTACATCTGAACAACTATATTTTTGTAAAGGTTTTAATAATTGATTTTTATCGATATTCCCAAAATGGGGTTAGTTATTGATAAGATTAAAATAACTTGAACGAGAACTTGATGTTTAAGGATGTATCTTAAAGAAAACGCTTATAGCAAATTGAAAGTAACTTTTTAATAAAAAGTTAAAGAACCATTTTTTCTTGATTCTTCACATTAATTTTTAACGTATAATTTGTATATATATAAAATTTTCTATATTTTAAATGGTATTGCAATAATATTTATTGAAACGTTGTTGACGCTTTCAGATTCATTGTGGAAATACCACCAACTGGTGGGGTTATTCCACAGAGCCAACTGCAAACGGTTAAACAGTTTTCGTTCTTAACCGATACAAGTCTAACGATGTTGGTCATCTATATATTCTGGTATATTATGGTTGTCTACTATACCATATACGAAATCAATACTATACGTCAATCGGGCTTTAAGAACTACTTCCATTCGATGCTAAATGTGCTTGATTCGATTATATTAGTTGTAAGTGGAAAAGTTTAATGATCTTTTATGTATTATATATATATATATACCATATATGTCGTACAGTTTTGTTATCTGGCTTTAATCTATAATGTGTGGCATACGTTTGAAGTGGGTCGACTGGTCCATAAAGCCAAATTTGAGGAATCTTTCCAAAGTTTGGATCAATTGTGTTTCTGGAACACCATCTATGTGGATATGATGGCAATCCTAGCTTTTCTCGTCTGGATCAAGATCTTTAAGTTCATCAGTTTCAACAAGACACTCGTACAATTTACAACGACGCTGAAACGCGTAAGTGCGATACAACTTTAATTCCAACTCGACAATTCTATAAATTGAAACATATTTAGTGTTCCAAGGATTTGGCCGGCTTTAGTCTGATGTTTGGCATTGTATTTTTGGCCTATGCCCAGCTTGGTCTTTTGCTCTTTGGCACTAAGCATCCCGATTTTCGTGATTTTTTAACATCGATTTTGACCATGATACGCATGATACTCGGTGACTTTCAATACAATCTTATCGAGGAGGCCAATCGGGTGCTGGGACCAATTTACTTTCTAACTTACATTCTGTTGGTCTTCTTCATTTTGCTGGTAAGGCAGAGCGATTATAACTAGAAATTATACTTGGACTCAATTAAGGATTTCTGCTTTCCTGTTTAGAACATGTTCTTGGCCATTATAATGGAAACGTACAATTCGGTAAAGAGTGAAATAACTCAGGGTAGCAGTCAACTGGGCGCCTATATCTACAAAAAGTTAGTATCGTTCATCTATTTGATTACCCACTGTGGACACAAGCGGCATGCCCCACCCGTTCGCGAGCAGCCGAACGTTGATAATCAGGAATTTGAGTCGGATGATCCTGGTAAGAAAAGCTTTCGTCCGCCCAAAGTTCAGCTGCGTCGCAATATGACCGAGGCCGAGTAAGTGTTATTTGTAACAAATTAAATTAAATTAAATTAAATAAAAATTAATGCAAATTCTTATGTTGCACAGCGCTCAGTACTTTGAAGATGTGCCCGAAGATGTCAGGAACAAGGATATGTTTCGGTGGGTATTCGTACAGTACTCAATGCCTATGTTGATCTTATGCCTCACTCTCTCCCTTTCTCTTTCTGTTAGGCTAAACAATCGCGTCTCGCTGCTCGAGGAAATTTTGGAGCAACTGGTTACCAACATGGATAGCATTTTGAAGCGAGTGGAAAGAGAAGTCAAGAAAAATCAGTAGAGAACGAAAAACTCCAATACTATTTAATCTATATAAAGTATAAAGCTCTTAAAATATAAAGCGATTGGAAAAAGAAGTCGAGAAAAGAAAAAAATGGTATACTTACTCTCTTTGCATCTTTGCTATTCATAAAAAAGATACTAAAAGTTAAAGAAGCCTTTTATTTCTGTAGAAAGAGGGAAATGAGGAAGGCAGGCAGAAGAAGGCATCTTCTTCTTGTCGTAATCAAACGCAGTTTATTGCATTTTATGGATAGATAACCCTGTTACGCGAATGTCGATAAAAATCGATTACTGACTGCAATACTTAGAATTTAGGTGCTTAGTTACAAATCGATTACCAACAGCAATAGAAAACAAACATGTAAAGTAGACTCAGATTGATATATTAAAATATATATCAACTTTAAAAAGCGTATTACCAAAATGTAATAACATAATCTATTTAACAGTGATACCCTTCCAAAAAGAGCTCTCTCGACTCGAACCTTTTTCACTGCTTATCTTTGTTATTAAACAAAAATTAATTAAGTTTAACCTACAGCCCAAAAAGAGAGTAGCCCCAAAAAATGCGCTCGCTAATCTTTGCCAAATCTGTGTACGGTTTCCGCTTTCACCCCTCACACCCAACTCCCCCACAATTCCCACCCGCTTATGTTTAACTTGCCCACAAAGGCATAAAGAAGGACGTGGAGGGGAATGGGCAACAAAGCGTTGCCAACGAATTAAACTTTATATTTAGTTATACAACGTGGCAGAAGGAGACCATTGCAAAGAGGACAAAAGGATAAAAGGAGCACATCATTAAGTATCTATGTGTGAGGGAGTGTGTGTGTGTGGGTGTGTGTGTGTGGGTGTGTGTGTCTGGCTCGAGGACAACGCTGTTAGCCGCTTTGTTGTGGCTGTGGCACGTGTGTGGCAAAGGCAACAACAGCTGTGTTGAAAGCAAAAACAATAACAACAACAACCAGTCTGAGGCCTAGGAAAGTTATGAAACAAGTTTACTGTTTACAAATTGCATTTAAACAACGTGTAAATAAATTTAGCAAATGTAAAAGAAATTGTGTTGAAAGTTATACTGAATAACTTGTAAAAAATGTTCAGATTAGAATCCAGAATTATGAAAAATGTTTTATCATTCAATCAGATATCGTACAAATATTTTTTATTTTTTCAACATTAAAACTCAATATTTTTTAATCATTTCATTTTACCCAGCAGAACTGGAAACTAAATTCGTTATTAATAAAAATGAATTCAAATTAAAACAAACACGAAACCAACATCAATAATCTGAAAATACACGGGGAAACTTTCTCACAAAAATATCTTATTTAACAATAATTAATTCACGTTATTTGGTGCTTGTAAATACAAAATATAAAATGTAAATCGAAAAAACGCAATTATCATTGCAACAAAAACAGCAACTGCAACTGCAATGTAAATACAAAAGAAAAAGAGGGAGATAGCGAGTGGGGGGTGCAGAGCAGAGAGCTGCACTTGAAAGCTTCCCCAATTTCCAACGAGTGGGTAGGAGGGAGACAGCGTCATAATTACTTACCTTTATACACGGCAACAGTGAAATGTTAAAAATACGTTCATGATGATCATGGTGTTAAGCATGATGATGATGATGGCGATTGGCAGCCGTCCAGCTCGTATGCATGCACAAACATGTTGGCCACTTGTGCAAAAAATGCATTAAATGTCTGCGTTCAAGCGAAAGCAATATGAAATTGACGCGTAAATATTAAACAGACAAATATGAAATGAAATGGGAAAAATTACAAAGGCTTTTGCACTTATTTGCACAGTATAAGTCAACAATATTACTTTAAAGATATCCATTCGATTAAATAAACGCGCATTTATTGGGTATTGTAATATTTTAATCAGTGCTGCCTATCTACGAAAGAGCGCTAAAAAGAAAATGGCAGCACTAGTAATTGAAACGGCAATTTTCTTATGCTTCACACTATTTTTTCGCTCGCCTCTCTTTGTCGAGAAAGGGTATAACTGTAAAGCCTCATGCACTTTAGGTTATTGCAGTTGAAACACTTTATTTATGCCACATATTGAACGGGCTTGCATTTTAATTATCAATAAAGCACTCACATTAAATGTGCCTTTCAACTGATATCGAATTTATTAATACTTTTTCGATCTTTAAGGCATAAATTGAACACAAACACTACGCTTTTGAGGACCGCACTTTAACAGCAGCTGCTGCTAGAAGACTAATAAGTAGCTTAAGAGTTATCTCTTGTGTAAATAGTTTGGCTCTCCAAATTACGCCTTACATACCAAATTAACATGTGCATATTAGCAGTCTGTTAAGCTCAACATTTCATTGTGAGAGTAGCATAAAAAAAATATTTCAATAAGCGGCTTAGTTTACCCTGATTCGTTAAAAAAAAATTGTAAAATAGATGTCACACGTCAAACGGATAACGCGTAATTAACTGGCCATAAGTTAACCAATAATTAAACGCACAGCTCGTTAACAGCAAAAAAAAAGCACTTAATCCATCATTAATTGCGCTTCCGAATTTAAAATAAATAAATCAATTTAAATTAAATTTAATTATTATACATTAAAAATAATAAATTTAGTCCTGTTTGCCAAATAAATAAAAATCGAATTATTTTATTATTTTTTGGTATATTTTATATTTTTGCATCAATAAATATTTTGGATTGCATTTGTTATGCATTTAATACTCGTACTTAGACAAAACATTAATAATTTAATGATGGGCTCAATGAAAATGAATGCAGTTCTGCTTAGACAACTAAAACACTTATTACAATAATAATATTAATAATAACTACAAATAAATTTGTTGCTTCACTTCAACAGCGGCGTCGGCGTTTTCAGCGATAATTTTCCAAATTTGGGCATCGCAGCAAATGACGATGCAGGCAACTCAAACACCTCCGCGTCGGGATTTCGGGGATAGTTCGGATTCGCAGCGGCCAGATCGTTAACAGCAATATCATTGGATAGATCCACGGGAAGATAGCTCTCGAATTGATCAATTGAATTGTCCAACTCGTTTGCGTAATCAACGTCGTCCAGTGTTTCCCACTCATCCTTGAATGTGTCACTCATCTCAATGGGACTCGCATTGCCATCCTCGTCGTCCGATGATTCCAACTCTTCGCGTTCCCGCTGTATTTGTGGCTCGCGTTCAACTAGCTCCAAATTCGTTTCGTCGTCGTTGCCAAAGTTTTCAATCAGACTTTCGCTGTCATACAGCGGCATTTCCGTTTCCGCTACGGCTTCCTCATTATGCGCCATTGTGTCGACATCTTGAGTCAACTGCTGCAGCTGCTGCTTCCCCTCCTCCTCCTCCTGCTCCTGCTGCTGCACCGCTAGCTGTTCCTCTTGCTCCTGCTCCTCCTGTTTTTGCGAAAGCTCCTCCACCTCCAGCTCTTGCTCCTCCTGCGACGCTTTAATATCTTCCATTAAATCTGACATTGTTGCGTTAACAGTCTGCTGTTGTCTGTTTACAGTTTCCTCGGCAATGGAATCTTCAATGGGCGAACTGGAGTCAAGTGTGTCTGTAGTTGTTGTTGTTGTTGTTGTTGTGCTTGTGCTCTGTGTATGTGTGCGTGTGCGTGTTTAATGGGTGCATCAGTTATGTGTGCATAAATAAATTGAATAAAAGTCTGGATTACTTTTGTGTTTGCCAATTAGGTGTTTGTTAGTTTTTAGTAAAAGCAGTCGCCGCCTCGTGCAAATAAATATTACGCAAAACTTACAACCAAGAAACACGTGTGTTTGCTGTCTGCTGTCTGTTTCAACTAAATTGCCGTTTTGCAAAGCATTCACTTTTATACACGCAAAGCGACGCTGACTCATCAGCAACAAGCTCGGCTTCCGACTCACAGAGAAAGAGAGCGTGAGAACGAGATTTGGCAGTTGGATGGTGTTAAGCTATGAAGAGCAGTGAATGAGAGACAATATCAGCAGCAGCGCTGTTAAGTTATCAATGTTCTCTTGCTGGCCTGATTAACAAGATGGTCACTAAGCTATGCTTTCTGATTTCGAGAGGGAGAAATGAAGATAGCAGGAACATCGTTGCTGAGATAGCAGAGTTTTTTTTTTGTTTGGCTGATTTTTAAAATGCTCTTTTCAAACTTAGCATCGGCGCTGCTAAGCTCATAGTTTTGTTGATCTGACCTCCCTTAACATGCTTCCAGCTCTCGCTCTTACGTGGCTTGCTTATTTCTAAGATGCTCTACATCTAGTTGTATTTCCCCACTGTTAAGCTAACAGTTCTGTGTTGCTATGCTAATTTCTAAGCTGCTTCTCTCGGACTTCGATCTGTTACTCAGACATTGCGCTCTCGCTCCCACTCGCACTTGCTATTCTGTCAATCGAGATTCATTTGCATTTCTCATTATTATGCGTCGCCGCAAACATGATTCACCTTCACCTGTCTGATAACATCATGTTCAAAAGGTATTTACACCTTGCACAAAAAAATCAGCATGCAATGAGTGAATAGTTTCACGCCTTGGCATTCACACACACAGAGAATCTTTGTTGGTCACTCGGTCGATCGGTGTAAAGTGTGACGTCACAAGCTCATTATTCATTCCCTTCCCTCGCTCAATTAATTCTATTTTCGTTTGTTACAAATTGCAAAAATAATTCACCGAAATTTGTCTTAATATTGTTTTTATTTATATTTTGTGCGACGCTCACTTAAATCTTTTGATGAATGCGGAACAGAGGCAACGACAAATTTTGAAACTATGAGTCAAGCTCTCTGTCAAGCTTACGGGGAATTTCTTGAGAATTGAGATGCTAACATAAGTTGTATTCTTGCATGAATGTGTGATATTTTTGCAAACATTCCTTAGCGCTTGGTAAGTTGGTCATAAAAAAAGATTCTTTCGGTTAAGCAGTCTTTTAAATGGGGTATTCCTTGAGAAACTGCCTGAGCTATGCAAACTAAAGTACTCTTTCCCCCCTTCCCAAAACACTGTTAATTCTTTGCAGTTTAACAATCTGTTTTATGCTGCATATTTCATGTGTGTGCACTGAGTTTTTACAGTTTACTGTTAACAACACCCCGTTGCTTTTTGCTCATTTCACGCGCACTTTGTGTGAAGCCACCCTGTAGAACGAACACACCACCATCCCGCCATGCCACCCTGTACCATAATGTTTAAATAGCGCGTAAAAAATCGGGCACATAACAAATTGAAATGCAAGTGCACAAAGTAATTTTGTACAAAGTTATGAAGGGCTCTATACATTTATGCGATAACTGCGGTTTACATATATATATATATATATATATACACAGCATTTGTAAATCTTTTTTGTTGTTTTTTATAGTAAATTATTAATATAAAATATCGCACATTTATTTGACTGTTTGACTGGCGAACGACAGACAAAATTGCTTAACAGCCATCAACAATTTTCAACAAATATTTCAGGGGAGATGTAGCTGAGTGTGTGTAGGTGTGTGTGTGTTATTCTATATTAATATTTATGGAAAATGTATATATATTCAAATAAATGCATGTGCTGAAAGTTTGGGCTACCAAAACCGCAGCTTTCAATATCCGCGTGTTGCAAAAAACTGAACTGCATATAAATTGAATAAATTTTTGCCACTTTCGCAATAGTTTCAACTACCCAACAACCATGGCCAATTTAAAATTTTGTGTATATATCTTTAAATATATATATATATTGAAATGCTTACATGTTGCACTTACGATTTAAACTTGTTCATAATTGCGCATTTCATACTTTTTTTTCATATGGTCATTTATTAATTTTGCTCTGATTTATGTGATTACGTACCAAAAAATAAAATTATATTAAGGAAATACCAAAAATAACATACTCTTTCAGACAGGAGTGCGAAAAGGCGACATTTAGTTTTCACTATAAAAAAACATTTTTTGTAAAGTATATATTAGAGTAGTTTGAAGTTGATTATTTTAGGTTTTTTTTTATGTAAACAAAAAGTTTTTAAGCACATAGCTTGCAAATTATTTATCCTAAAGCAGCTAAATAATAATATAGTGATCCAATTTGCCCAACTTCGACATATTATTGTCAGACATTGAAATCAAGAATATACCTTACGGAGTCAGAGACACCTCCTTTAGTGAGTTTAATTAAGATGTATACAAGCAATAATGTTGCAACATACAGATCAGAGTGCATAGGTTAAAACTACATCGACTATAAATATCTCCTATTATTGTTGATCATTAATATATATACTTAATGAGAAACATCTCATTAATTGCAACACAAACTTCACAGCATAATTGCAATACCCTTAAAAATAAAAGGCAATACAACAAATTGCAACACGCAATATGCCCGAAAGTCGCGTGCTCGTCGAAATTCGATATAATAAATTCTCATAAATACTACACGGTTGCCAACTGCCACGCCCACTTTTGGGGTGCCTCTGTATACGCCCAAGACAAGGATTTATGTGCACGACGCACATGACTTTTAATATAAATTAATTTTTATTATGGCTAAAAGTAATTAATGGACTTGAAAAACCGCATATATGATGCATGTACCGTTAAATTGCTGCAACAACTGTTAATGGTGGGGCATGCAGCATTTGTGCATGTGGCTGGCAAACCTGGTTTGCACATTGCAGGTTGCAAGTTGCCTGTTGTAAAATGTCATTTGCCCATAAATTGCATTTACAAGTGTGTCCTAACATAATTTGATAAGGCTTGTTATAAATTTATATATCAACTTTTATTTTTTGCAATTCTTTAATTGCCACTTTTGCTAATAAAATGTGCAAACAAATTGCGTGACAAAGATTTTGGCGTGAAATTTTCAGAAGCTTCTAGAAATACCATAAAAGTCTTTGAGCGAGAATGGACGAAGAAACTTAAATATTTTTATCAACTATACATTAAATTTATGTTTCTTTTTTTTAACTAAATGCCGAAAAAACACATTTTAAGCCTATTATTATTTTTTTACCGGAACCTAAATTCTGTTTGGTTTGACATCTAGCTTTATAAATAAAAATAAAAATACTTTAACAAAACTAAACCTATTTTAAAGCTTTAGCTAAACTTTTATTATATTTTATGCAGAAAAAAAAACCTATGCAAATTTTCAATTGTCAGAAAGTCTCTCAAATATGCAATTAACCTATGCATATTTAATATCACAGCTAGCAGATTTCCATTTGGAATGATATCATAATTTGTTTGCCACCTTTTTTTTAGCATAATATATATTATTTATTTGAATGCGTTCCATAATAAAATTTTATAATTTGCTTGCATTGTTAATTTAGGCGCAACAAAATTCGAAAGCACGCAAAAAACTCGGAAAAAAATGATATCTAAAAAACCAACAACAAAAAGAGATGAGCAAATATTTGAAATAATATCTGACTAGTAAAGACCCTTTAAACTTAACACTAAGAATTTGGGCATATCAAAAATATATAAATTAATAAGTAGAAAATAAATTCACAATCATTTTAAATATTTTTTTTAGACCATCTTAAATCTTTTCTTTTCCTCTTTTAATTTTTACAGGGAATGTAAAATGGGGAGAAAAAAATATAATTGCACCATTAAACATTTTGTCGTGTCAATAAAGTATTAATGATTGCGGTGGCTGCTGCTTTATTGGTCTGGCAAATTAACAAAACTTAATTATGGCTTCAAAAACAACCGCATTTAAAAAAAAAAAAAAACAGCGAAACAATAAAAATTTAAAAATAAATAAATTACCAAATAAAAGAAGCAAATTTACCAAGATTACAGCTTTAAAGCGCACAAAATAAATTAAATTAGAAAAATAATTAATATTAAAAATGTAATTAAGTAGAAAAAAATGCAAAGAACCACAGCCACGATTTTCTCACACCAGTTGACTTAACTTAGAAACTGTTTAAATTAGTTGTAAAATGAAATAAAATAAAAGCAAGCAAAAATATATACAAATAGTTTTTAGATATCTATTTTAGTTTTATGAAAAACTTTATTTGGAAAAAAATATTAGAAATGTTTTATATATGTATACATATATATATATATTACAAGTTTACATAGTTGGCTCAATATACATGAAGCTTATTAAAAGTTTATAGTAGTATTGTTGGTTAGTAGAGATTTTATTTTTTTTTTTTGTTTTTTTTTTATTGGCAAGACATTTTTGCATTAGCTGTTTGTTAGCTAGAAATGCTGTTTAAAGCGGTTTTTTTTTTTGTATGATTTTATACCTGAAGTCCATCGATGTCGAGCACCTCATTGTCATTGGACTGCTTCTCGAGCGGCTCACGGCGATCGGTCTCATCGGATTCCACGGATTCCTCCGGCCCATGTCTCTGTGGCGACGAAGTGCTGTGTGCCCTTGGCGGCTTGAATTCGTCCTCCGACTTGGTAACACCCTGGGCATCCTCCTCGCCTCTCTCGATGGGACGCACTCTGACATGACGCAGCTTGAACAAACTGTTGCTATCACCAAAGGTGGTCTCATTGATCTCCACCTTGTGACCATGGTACTTCTAAATGGATTTCGTTTTAAGCATATATCAATTGAGTTTCAAAAACAAAAACTTTTTTTTTTATATATATATTTATATATATATATATATGTCTCACCGTAACCGACGATGTGGTAGTGCCATTCTGGCTGTTCACTGCCGGCAGTTTAAGGCCAAAGCTAAAGCCAAGCGTTGGCATTTCCTCCGATGAATCGTCATCGCTCGAACCCACGACAAAGGGCCAGGAAGGGGAACTCATGCGGCGGAAAATGTCTGGAAACGAAAAATTAAATAAAAATGGGATGCATAAATTTTGTATGCATGTGTCTAGTCTCTTGTATAATTTCACGCCAAAACAAGCTAAAATAAGTTGCCATGTGTACGGACTAGCCATTTCCCTGTACATAATTAAATATATCGATAAATATCGATATTAGAAAATCACTGTGAGCTTTGCCGAAGCTATATACAAATCTTAATACCTATAACTCTTTTAATTTCTTACTGTAGAGAGGCAAACTACATAAAAGTTGCTTGAAAAACCGATATTTATCGATCACTTTAAAAAAAATTCATTTTAATAAATTTATTCTATTAATCAAAGTCCTATTTTGGGTTTTGCCTGATTTACTTTCCGAATTTCTCTAACCGCCTTAATTTTTTAAGCACCATACATAAAATATTAGTAATAAAAAAAGCGATTTTTATCGATAGCTATTTAAAATATAACTAAAATTTGAACAGAAGCTGGAAAACTAAAACTCTGTCTGTGACGCATTTAATATTCAATAGTCGATTTTTATCGATATACAAATTTAGCACATTGAAGACTTCTTTAAGAATGTATAATGTCTACAGGGTATAATGATAAAATAGAAGAGCCACACTTTTAAATTTAAATGGGTACGAGCAACTAGAGAAGCGAACAGTGCTGGGAATTGTCGCAGGTGTTGCAAAGTGCCAAAGTGGCAGCTGGCAACGACTTGGCGCTTGTTCTTTTTCGGGTTGCTGTTGTTGCTATTGTCATCTCTTTGATGACGAGTGGGCGCCCAGACGCTCAGACGCTCAGACGCTCAGACACCCAGACGCCTTTTGCCATGCTAATGCGTTTTTCTGTTTAAATTCCCTAATCCGTAAACGCTCTACAAAAAAAAAAAAATGAAAACCAAAATGAACCATTTTCTGTGTCGCCCTCTGTCTGCTTGTTTACCTAATCCTCTTTGCCACCTTGGTTTCCTTGCCTCATCTAACACACACACCCACACACACACACACCTTTTACAATCTCTTTTCTCTTCTCTTTGTGTGTGGCAACCTTGTCATAAATACTTGACCGCATTGTTTAGCTGGCTTTGGCATGTTGCAATTTATTTGCTTGTTGCATTCTAATGAGTTTAGAGAGGGAGAGACGGAGACGCCTCAAATACTTGACCAGCCAAATGCTTGACATCATTTCTCTAGCTACAATCGGCCACCTTTGAACTTTGCTGAAGGTTCTTTAACTTTTCTTGGCAACAACTTTAATTCCACATTTGTATTGGCAAACAATTTAAGACAATTATTTATCAATTTGTTAAAGTTTTTATATAATTGCATTGAAAAAATATTATAAATTGACTACATTTTATAATTTGACTGTTAAAGCTAAGATACATTTTTAAATCAAATTAAAAGATAATAACAAATTAATTTGATGATTGATGTAGATCAAAAAAGTGTCTAACTTTATCGAGTTACTATAACATTTCAATAATTCATAATTTTGCCATAATCAAGTTGATCAAATTTTTGTTCATCTGTTAAAAACTTATCAGAGAGTTTTAATATAAATAAATTAAAATCAATTAAGTTTTCAAAAACTTTTTAAAACTGTCAATTAAAATGGGCTAGCTTATAAATTTAATTTCATAAAATCAAACATTATTATTATTAATTTGAAAAATATTATTTACATTAGCTTTAAGCGCTGTAAAAAAAAAGCATAATTTACCCCACATAGAGTAAAGAAATTTCACATACTTTTTGGGCAGTGTATGCTTAAAACTGTCAATTAAAATATAATTTTAGTTCATTAAACTTTACTTAATTGAAAAATATTAATGTTAATCTCAGCTTTAACCGTTGCAAAAAGAAAAATATCATAATTTAACCCACATAGAGTAAAAAAAAGTGCACACACACTTTTTTTGCACAGTGTATGCTTAGCATTGAAGCTAATGAAACTTTTTACAGTCGTTATTATTGTTGTTTTTGTGTTGTTATCTTTGAAGCTGTTGCTAAATAAAAGTTTCTTGCATATAAAACGAGCCATTGGCTTAAGAACTTTTGTGAGCGTATTAGTTGGCAAAAGATTTATGAAGTTTTGGCCACTCATCCCTGGCTAAACAGGCAGCGTTTTATAAATGTTTATGTCTTCTCTTCCTCATATTTATATAGATATATATATATATATTCTTTTTAGCCAAGTTTCAAACTTTTCACTTTTAATGGTCAGCACAGTTTTTGACCCAGCCCTGCACATGCATATCAATATAAATACAGAAATATAAAGACTAAAAACTTTGACTGCTTTCCCTCCTCCCCGCAAAAAAAAAAAGGAACATTTCTGACATAATATTTTGATAAATTGTTTACTCCAAAGTTGTGTGTGTATGGCTTTGTGTGTGTGTGTGTTGAACGAACTTTTAGTCGAACTCCAACGCAGTGCAAAATGAATCTGCCACACAAGGAGTGCAAAATGATGTTGCAAAGCAGCACGTTGACTAACTGGCCGACTCCAATTGCAAAGCTTCCCCATTATAAAATTGCTGCAGACATTGCTGAAGCCTAAAAGTTTGCATATACACTGAGAATAAAGAATATATAAACTAGAAATATGTCTGGTTGATTAATCTCAAAAGAACATAATTTAAGAATATATTATTCTGGTATTAAAATAATTTAAACTCTAGGCTTATTTTTAATTAAAGTCAAAAGAAACTTAATTTAAAAATATATTTATCACTTAAGATTGAAACTGAAATTGATTCTCTGACAGAATGTGAAAAACTTTTTGTTTAAAGTCAAAAGAACATAACTTAAAAATGTATTTTGACTTAAGATTTGTTAAATAAATCGGTACCAAAAACAGGAAAAGGAACAGATTCCTTAACTGGCAACTAAATTGAAACTGAAATAAATCGATTGAAAACCAGAGCCAGAAATTCGAAATGCGATTTGATACCTTAATAAAAAGTGAATAATTTGAAGTCAATAATAATATTCTTAGACTCGATATGCAATTCTCAGTTAAGGCTGTAATCAAAAATCTTATTCTTGCGCTCAGAATTTAATTCTTGTCTTTTGCTCTGATTAAAATTGATTATAAGAGTATAGTAAAAATATTTATATATTATAGAGTATTTGAACATTGACATAGTCTCTTCTCTGGCATGGATAATAAAATCTCAGATCATGTAATAAGCATAACAATGAAAAGTGCATTAAATGCATACCTTACATTGTAATTACTTGTTTGTATCCTTCACTCGGCTTTATTTGGCTTAATGAGGCAACATGAAATTGTAATTAAATGCAAACGCACCATGCGTCATATGTGGTAAAAAAAAAAAAAAAAGAAGGAAACTCACTGTCAAAGAAACTGCTGGGAAAGTGGATAGTCTCTGGTTTCCTCTGCAGAAATGGTTGAACATCAGCTGTATCGTCACGTGGCGCCTTAATCACCTCATACTCATCATCCTGCAGATTGCTGCGTGCTGCAAGAGACACAAAAATAAAGAAAAATATATAAATATTATGCATAATTAAAAAACGCAGCTAAAGCTAAATTTGCCATAAATTAGCCGCATTAACTGCTGGCCAAATAAGCCAAATCAGCAAAAAAAAAAAAAAAAGGCCAAGCGTAGACAACAATTTTTTCTGCATGTTTTTGTTGTAGTCTGCATCCTTTTTGGCTAATCGTTTAGTGGCCCAATAAGCGCTAATTGTGGCTTTTAATTTTTGCATAATCTGCTGCTGCTTATAATAATTCTTGAGCGCTCAATCTTAGGACTGACCTTTGTGGGTGGAGCAGCAGCTGCCTGAGAAATGCTGATGAAAGAGTTTATTTTTCATAACCTGAATGGGTATTATAGAGTTGAACAAAATCATGTAAAAAAAAAATGAGGAAAGCAGCTTCAACTACATAAATAATAATATATAATTTTTTGAGTAGCAGAAACAAAACGAACTCAGAGATTATAAAAGCTAAAGCGCAAATTACGATTATTTTATTTTATCGATAACTGCAACAGTTTCGCGTATATCAATACAAATCGATGCTGATGAGAGTAATTATTTTTTATAACCTGAATTGATATTTTGAAGTTGATCAAAAGCATTTAAAAGTCAAAGGAAAGCATCTCCAACTACATAAAGAATATATATATACATATTCTTGAGCAGCAAAAATAGTCGAGTAGATTTAGCCACATCAGAAGACTATAAGAGCTAAAGACTTCGAATTTAGCATACAAGTTCTCGCATACCTTGCGCCAATTATGTTTATTTTATTTTATCGATAACATATAACAATACAAATCGATTACATATAGCAATAGAAACGCAGTTGTAAAGATATAGGTTTCTATTTGATGTATAAAATATGCAAACGTATTATGAATCAACAGCAAAAATTCCACAAGAAATGCAGAATTTGTTAACCAAAGCATATTTTTATATTGAACCGAATAATATTAGCTCTTCTGATATTATTTATATCTATGTTTTAAATTTATGTTTTATACATACATTAAATATACATTTAATATGATTATTTATTAAATATATATAGGTCAAATTTTATGCACTAATTGAATTGTTTGCTTATGTTTAAATTTATTTAAAAAATGCCACTCGATTCAATCAATATTATTTTCCGCTGCTCGAAGTGAAATGCTGTTGTTGAAACTGGGCCAAGGATCTATGGAAAAAACCGCAATGTGCCTCGAGCAATAGGGTTAAATAAACAAGAGCTTGTAGTAGTTCAGCCACAATTTACAATCAGTCAGTCAGTGAGGCAAGCAGAAGGGGAAGGCGGGGCAGCGGAGGCAGGGGAGGCATTCAGGGCAGGGCAGCAAGTGCAGATAAATGTGTCCCAACTCGGCCATGTTGCACTTCATAAATCTCAAGCAGCTGTGAGTGACATACTCACTACATACATACATACTTGTCGTACAACAAGTGGCAGGAACAGAAATTGTTCAACTAACGATGTTAAAAATAAGTCAAGCCAAGTTGAGACTTGACTTGCAATGAAAATGTGTAAAAGCGAGCGAGACGGGGAGATAGAGAAAGAGAGATTTATAAGCTGCGTAAAATGCGTAGATGAAAAATGAAAAAAAATACGTGAAAACCCCCGGGAAACAGCCCCAACAGAAGAGGTCAGCAAATGAATGCACCTCGAAAGCGCCGCTGTTGCAGAAAACATTCACATTCAACAACTTTTTTTAAGCCGATTTATGAGAAATACACACGTGATATGATTGCCTATATATATATATATATATATATATATATATCTGTGTGTGACAAGCAAAAACTACAAATTGTCACATATGAATGTCATTTACAAAAGCAAATATTTACCATTTGTGACGCTGCTGCACAAAAAGTGCGCAAATAAATATGCCGAGTTGGATATATATTTATTTATATATATATTCATATGCTATGCAAATAGCTGTGATATTAAACTCAGCATCATAAAATTGAAATTGTGCTAACAGTTCAACTAAGTTTATTGAGTTGCACATTTTAAGGAGTCTTAAATTTTAGCTTAAAAAAATAGATTTATAAACTTCATTTACATGTGAAAGGGTTTCTAAATATAGTAAAAAAAAAAAACTGAGATGGGAACATTTTGACTTTGTAATTTATTTATTTATTAGCAACTCAAAAAAAGTCACAATTTATTTTTTGTCATTTAAAAACATTACAAAATAAAAAATTATTAATAATAATGGTGCTTTGAACTGCAAGTTGTGTTGCAAATTTCAAACTGAGTTTATTACTTTAAATCAGCAGCAGAAAATTATAATAAATCATGCGAGAAATATGTACAATTTTTGTATTGCTTTTGCTTTTTCTAAGAACTATTATTTTGTTTCAAGTGGTCCCTGCTGAGTTGATTTTGCTAATCTTTTTTCTAAATACTAAAATGTGTTCATTATTTATTTATTTATTGTTATTTTTGTTATTTCTTGAACAATTACAAAATATAAGTTTATGCCACACTATCAAGACTTAATCTTTAAATTGCATATTTATAAACTAAAAGAAGAGAAACTGCTTTAAAAAAAACAGCTCAAACAATTTATTAAAAATAATCCACATAATTTTCGCTATTTTTAAATATTCCTTCACAAACTGAACATAAATACCCAATTCGCGTCATTTAAAGCAGTCGTAAAGAATATTAAAAATTCAGCTAGACTGTTGCACATCAAATATTTCATGCTGCATACCTTGCGGCCACTTGCTGCAAGCGAAAATTGAAAAATGTTTGCATAAAGAATTTATGGAAAACAAAAAACCAAAATTGTTTAACAACCAGTTAACAATGAGCAACTCCACCAACCAAAAAAAAAGCAAAGTTATTAGTCATGCTAATGATAAATACAAAAAAGGGGCGTGAGTTGCGCCCTAATGAAAGCATCTACATGGCATATTCATTAATTTTCCAATAATTAAGCACTGTGCCTCATGTCTACCTCCACACCCACCTCCCCCTCTCTGCTTCCCGTGGGCTGTTGCCATTGTTACGTTTTGACTGAATTATGAAATTAATAAAAGCAGTTGGCGCAAATTCGCCGAGCTCGGCGCTTTTGTTCTAAACACAACGAATTTTGTTGCTAATTATGTAAAGGTTAACTGCAATAGGCCCCAAAAGGGGTGTGCACAACCACACACACACATACACCCACACCCACACCCACTTTTTGTGTTTGTGCTGAGATGCCACAATTGAAATGCCGAAAAACTACGCCTGGCAAATCATTTGGTCTGCGTTTTATGGTGCTAATTGACGGCACGCAAAAGTAAAATGAGCGGTTTCAGGCCAAGATTGGAGGCAGGTCGTCTGGGTTCCACTTTGTGAGCGCGTCGTCAATTAATTAGCATAATTGTACAATTTTGCATAATTTACTGTGCTGCGATTTTTCTTTCCGTTTTTTTTCTCTCTCTTATTTGTTCTTATTATTTTGCTTCTTACTTTTTGTTGTAGAAAAGGTTTTTTTAAATTTTTTGAATTTATAAAATTATTTCTAGGGATGGTTGGTTTACATATTTAAAGTTTAAGTCACTGATTCAAAGCGGAAACGGAAGTGCAATCATTGAAGTAACATTTAATGACAGAAATTTAGAACCAGAAAACTAAATGCGATTTGAACTGATTTCTTAACAGAAAAAAATGAATCGTTACTAAGTTTGTAAAAAATCAAATTTATACAGAAAGCGATATTCAAATTTTAAGCGATTGAAATGCAAAAAAAGATTATGTGATAGGATAACAATTAATCTATTGAAATACAGCAAAAAATACAGCACAATACAGCAAAAAAAAAAGGGATTCCACAATCGAAATTTGATTCACTTCGAGTGCCTCTCTTAAATTTCTTAAGAACATTGATGATTTGTAAATAAATTTAACTTTTTTATTCCTAACCTTTCTTAGCTTATCTTAACTTCTAATCTAAACCGGATTTCTTTACTAGCTAACAACATAATTTAATAGATTTAATCGATTGAAATACAGCAAAAAAAAAGGCATTCCACAATCGTAATTCGGTTCACTTTGAGTGCCTCTCTTAAATTGCTTAAAAACATTGATGATTTGTAACTAAATTTAAATTTTTTATTCCTAACCTTTCTTAGCTTATCTTAACTTCTAGTCTAAGCCAGATTTCCCTAGCTAACATAATTTCATAGGATAAAAATTACCCAATTAAAATACAGAACCAAAACCGTATCCACAATCGAAATTAGATTCACTTCATTTCCTGCCTGCCGTTTCTTTAAGAAAATTTATGATTTCAAACTAAATTTAACTTTTTTATTTTTAACCCCTTTTAGTTTATCTTAACTTTAACACTAAACCAGTTTTCTCCACAAACTAACTGCATAATTTTATCTTTTACATCCAGTTAGACATCTCTATTAAGTTTAGCTTAAGAAATCTTTGTTGTGCACACTTTGCTGGCAATCATTTAGCAACTTTTGACGAGATTTGCAAATCCAACTAAATCACTGAGTAAGTGCAGCTGCCACCCTTTTGCACTCAACTGCAAATCATAATTGCTTGCCACTCCCCCAACTGTGCCCCCAACTTGTGGCTGCCCCGACAGGAGTTGGCAGAAACATCCTGTAACTATTATGGCAACTTTCTACATTAACCAAAGTAGAAGCTATTAAAAATTCATTAATCGCACGCAACAGTCGAGCAAAATAAGCCATAAAAAACGATTATGGAAAGGTGCTCGTCTAGAAAAATACCCTGCAAAAAGTTTTCAAAAGAGCTCATTGCAGTTATATGTACTCGATGGATTTATAGATTTAGATAAGTCAGGGTATTTAATCGAATAATAGAATCGAATCTAATCGGCTACGATTTAAGTACGTAAAGGAGAGTTTTCTACAATTGAAGTACTTATACATTTAACTATTTAAAGCAGAGTCTCAAATTTAATTAAATTTTTGATCCGGATCGGTTTTATGTACTTAAAGAAGGTTCTTTAAAAATTATGAATTGGTCAATAATCGTTCGAATTCGTTACTGGTTTTTAAAAATGAAAATACATATTGTATTCAATTTTATATAATAATTGATAACATTTCATTTCCGAATCAATTTATTACTAAATAAAGCACAATTTTTACTCTACCCTACCAAAAATTATGTTATAAAATCAGTAAATTTTTTTCTATTGTAATAAATTTTGTAGCATATCAAATTAATACTGCCAGAAATCCAAACACTTCCTCTAAAACAAAAGAAATATATTAAAGAGATAAAAAAAGAAATAAATAAAATAAGATTACTTCAGCTAACTTTAATTTTAATATACCCCCTTCCAACGTTTTACGACTACAGGGTAGAAAAAAAAATAAGAAAAATACCGCACGGGAAAAGTTTAATTGATTTGCGCGCAAAATGGCAAAATAATTGATAGATAAAAGCGTGCCAAATTTAATGAGAATTCGCCTGCAGAGAAAGTTCCGAATATTTCCAAAATTTTGCAATACGATAATTATGCAAAAAAAAAAATAACATAAGCAACAAAAAAAAAACGCAGCAGACAAACTCGTTGCAGTTATAGTTATTAATTAGAAAAGTTTTGCGGCGCCCAAAAACTGGCCACAAATCAGAATTGATTTTGCTTTGGGGTGAAATGGGCAAATGGGAAATTTTGAATTGAATTGCAATTTTGGGCAACTGTGGCAAGCTCTGTCGAGCGAAGCCGATGCGATTGATGAGTCTCGTGCCACATATGCATTACATTCTCTGGCAATCAGTCCGCCAGACGTAATTGCAAAACACATGTGGCAAATGTAGCGAATTTCGCTTTTGGGGCCGCCGCCTTGCCAAAGATATTCCATTTTTGTGGTCACTTGAAAATGTTGAAATTTTGTTTTTCGCGTTCCAATCGACACTTTTAATTACCGCAACTGCCGCATCTGCACAAAAAGCGCATTTCATATATTTGCCAGCAATTTGCCACAGCAAAACGAGACGAGATTGAGCGTACAAAGCCAAAACACACACACACACTCAGACACACACACACAGATACACACTCAAATATATTGTAACCATGGCAGTTTGTAATTATCGCACATATTTATTTGGTTACGTCTATTTGGCATTTGTCTCTGGGCCCAGTTTAATACCCGAAACACTTCTCATCTCATATTTCAAACGAACATTTTGCTCCCATGTCAGTTTGCCATTTATTTGATTTTTGCCTGTCAAATAATTTGAACATTTTCATATTCGGGCCTTTAGCAAACACAAGAAATTATTTAGCAACATTTCACAGCAATATCAAATATTAATATTAATATGCATGGCAGACTCAAACTCAACCAGCCGTAAAAGGAATATTTCAGAAATATCAAAATTAATTGATATTCGAATATGTGCAAATTTAACTTTCCTTTGTGAGAATTCATTAAATATTCTGGTAAATCGATATGTTGAAATGCCCATTGTTGCCAGCAGTTTTAAGTGAAATTAAAAAAATAATGAGAAAATAACGTAAGAGATAATTATCTCTTTTTAATGTAGTTGAAATTTATTAAATATTCGTTAAACTGTTTAAATTGAATAATTTGAATTGCCTCACAATAACTGTATTTTAGATTTATTTTGTAATCTTATAATTATTTTATTTAAGTTATTCAGTTGCAAAGCTTGTAACAGGAATTGTATTAAAAATGTTTTTTTTATTTTGATATTTTAATAATTTTGTTGTGAGTCGTTTCCGACTTCTTTAAAGTATATATTTTCTTGATCATTTTAAGTTAAGCCCTTCCTTCTATTTTTTGAAAGTTTGAAAATATTTTGATAGATATATATAAATGTCTTTTAAGTATTCGGGAAACAAGTCAAAGTTTGACAGATCGGGTAAATATGTATATATATATACATATATATATATATATACATATTGTTGTAACAATCGTTCGACAGAAAAGTTTTTATATAAATAACATTTTCCATTATCATAACATATAAATTTATCTTAATAAATATATGTTTTATTTAACTCTCCATTTTTAAACAAAATAAAATCGAGATCAACCTACGAAATTCATTTTTAAATTTTCTTTTCTCTTTTAATTTTCACTTTCTCAAGAAAATTTTTAAAGTGATCAGTTTAAGTTGAGAGATCCGTTGACAAGCAGCAAACCCAATCTGTGCCCACTTTCTATAGTGGGTCAAACCCAGCGACTGCAATTAATGTGCAGCCAATTATTATCAACACAAACATGGCATATCGTCTCCCACCGATAACCCAGTCAACCCCAATCTCAACTCGACCCCCCTCTTGTCCATCAATAGTCGCTGTTTGTTTCTCTTTCCCTTGGCTGCCAATCAATCGCGAGTCAACTAAACCCAACAAACAGTCAATGTGTGATTAAGAAAGGGGCAGCTGATTCCCCTTCTTCGGTCTGCGTTGATAACTAGAACTACGCCGTAACCACTAATAGGCAACGCATCCGCAACAGAAATACCCGGACTCTGGAACGGACTTCAACTCCCCTTTCTCTCCATTTACCTCATCTCCATCCTCCTCCTTCTTTCTTTTTGCAGCGCATGACATTAATCAAGCCTAGGCCAAAGTCCCCACATAAACCAACGCCATCGCCACCTGCATTCACAACATCATCATCCACATCCACATCAACATCATCACCGTCATCATCTGTTGGGGTGGCCAAAAAATCATTGTAGACATTTGTAATTAGAATTGATAGCAAGCCAGCAGCCTGGCAAAAGAGTTGCTGAGAGGGGTTCGCATAGGTAACACCGTCCCCTCTGTAGTGCTATATAAAGTACCCACACACAACACACACACACACACTCTTACACACACACAATGAGTGTGGCAATGCAAATGCAGAGCAGCTGATGGCGTTGGCGTTTCCATTGCGGCTGTTTTCGTTAAACAAATTTTATTCTCGAATTCATTGCAAAGCAGATGGGGTGCGGAAGCAAATGTGTGTGTGTAGATGTGTGTGTGTGTATTCGTGTGTGTAGGTGTGTGTGTAGGTGTGTGTGTGTGTATGTACACTAGAGTTGTCAGCGTGTCGTGTTTTATTATTTCTTAAGCATTTCAAATTTAAAGAATTTTTTTCCTAAACAAAATTATATTTTTGGTAGTTTTTAAGGTTATTTTTGAAAATGTTAGGCAATTTTTTTTTTTATTTTAATTTAACTCAGACTTAGAATATTGCTTGATCTGAAAAGTATTTATACATGTAAATTATTTATAGAGTAAAATAATATGTGGTATATAATGGATTGAAATTTTAATTGATAAAAAATTGAATAAGTAATAATAATAAGTTAGAGTTAAATTTTTAAATAAATAAAATATTTAAGAAAAAAAAATATGTATAATTTGTAAATCAGCAACTCGAGTCAACCAAAAATCAATTTAAAAAAATAATAACTAAATTTTTTAATTTAATTTTTTAGTTTTCTTTAAGTTTGAGTTTTTAATAAGTAAAAAATATGAGAAAAAATAATATTTATGATTTACAGTAAATAAGCTTTTAAGCTGCAAAACGAGTCGACCAAGTGTTACTTAAAAAAATAATAAAAGATTAAAAAAAAAAAACTAAATTTTTAAATGATCTGCAAGTTCAATTTTTAAATAAGTTAAAAATCCAAAAAAAAAAATATTTGTGATTGGGAAATTTGCAAATTAGCTTTTAAGCTGTATCTGCAGTCTACCAAGCGTTTCCTTAAAAAAAAAGGCAAAAACAAACTAAATTTTAATATTTAATTTTTTAAGCGATCTTTGGTACCATTTTATGCCCTAAAAAAATGGCGACACGCGTTCATCTCGAATATGCACCGAAAAAGTGTCTGCTCATGCAATTTCCATCATTTGTTAAAAGTTCTTTTTTTATGCTCAGCAGCAGCCCCCAGCCAATACAGGCTGTGTGTGTATAGAGGGGCTTAGGCTTAAGCGGGCGAGGGGTGAACGGGGAATGGTGGCTGTTGAGGGTCTGCAAATGCGTGCTAACAAAATATCAGCAAAACGTCAATTGAATGACATTTCAGTGGAAAGCTAGGATGACAGCTAACTGGGCTTGGGAACCACTTTCACTGGACGAGACGAGAAAGGCGACATTTTGGTCAGAATTCAATTTTCGGGTTTGAGTTTCACTTTCGGCTCAAATGCTGTTGACACTTGGCAGACAAGGAGGGGTGAGTAAAGGGAGAGCTAACTGACAGTGTGTGCAGTTCTGTGTGTGAGTGTGTATTTGTGTGTGTGTGACTGTTTGTGTGTGTGTGCCTGAAAATCAAACTAATTTTGCTGCTGCTTTGGGTTCTTGAACGTGACACAAGTCCGCACTTGGTCAGCCAAATAACTGACTATCGACATCTCTTTCTCTCTCTCTCTCTCTCTTTCTCTCGCTCTCTTTCTCTTTCAGTTCACTCTGCATTGCTCTTCAACTGCTCTGCAATCATTTTAAGCCATTGAGTTTGTCAACATAGGCGACATTTTCTTTGTTTTAGCATCTTTTTGGGAGGAAGTTGAACTTTTGTGCAGTTTGAGGTGTGTAATTAAGAAAGTGAATGTGCCAAAGAAGTGTTATTAAGGTGTTTATTCCACTTCGCATTGCTGCTTATGTTTTGAATGTGCTTTAAGCAAGCACAAAACTACTATTGCAAGCAAAATGATAATATATTTCAGACTCGTGAAAAATTCCAACAAGTCAAAAGCAGACTAAAAAAACACATAAATGCATTTTTTCTATTACTGTCACATTCAAAAATATATATTTTATATCTGACATCATATATATTTATGTAACTTATATTCATCTTTGTCTAATTTTGGAATCATATTGAAAAAATATATAAATTTAGTATTAATAAAGAAGCGAATCATTTTCATATGCATTTTATACCTTGTTAAAATATTAAAATAAATGTCTCTGATCCAACAAATTGAATATGTTGTGAAGCAACTGATTCACTGCTATTAAATGTTATAGCAAACGTTGAGCTGGACACTAAAAAAAATATATACATATATGTATAATATATAATATTAATAATAATATATATCTATATATCTACATATATTTATGTTTTCTTATAAGTATATTCACTCAATAATATCTACGCTATTCCTGAAGGAAATTGATGCCACTAACAACTGATTAAACTTAAAAAATAACCAAGAATTTTAATCAACAAAATGAAAGATGGATAACTAATAAACTGCCCGATGGATGGTCGCTCATAAATAAATAATTTAGAATTTATAATTAAAAAAATATTCGCTTCAATAACAATAGTTACAATTAGTGCCCCAAATTATAGCAAGTGAAAGCCCTTTCAATCAGTTAAAGAATTTGCAGCACCTGTGCTCAAGCAGCCAAAAAAAAAAAGAAAAAGTAAACCAAAATCAGTGCCGCAAATATTTTAAAAATCTCTGCACGTGCTGACAGTCAGTGCAAAAAAGTAAAAAATATATAATAAATCTAAGGAGGGGCCTAAAATTAAACAATTTTAACATTTTGCAGTGGCGGCTGCCATCAAATAATTTGCTACATGTGGCCAAAATGGGCGACGAATGAGATGAGCGACAAATCATAGTAAGTTTTTTACAGGGGTAGATGGGGGGAGACGGATCAGACGAGTGGATGTGGGGATTTGGCAGGATGTCGTGTCCGGGACCAAACAATCAAAATCAAATTCAGAAAGGGGCTACGGCTCGGGGCGGGGGGAGGTAGTGAAAAAAACTCATTTTAAACGCGACAAACGTAACGTTCAATCTTCCAGAACATTGCGTACGTGACACGATTGTCACATTTGGCAAACAGCAACAACAACAAACAACAACAACAAACAACATAAACAACAACAATACACTTCAATTTGAGGGTTACAGCGTTGCAAGGTTTTTATTTAGGCATTTGGTTTTCAGTTGCTGTTTTTTTCTTATTGTTTTTGTTGTTGATTTCGCGCCGTGTTTTCTGCCAAAATGCAAATGAAGTGAATGAGGAATGAATGAATAGTGAATGCCGTAAATGAATGAGAAGTGAAAAATGAAGGCAGCACCTGACTTACGAATCAAGAGTATATATATAGAGTATATATATATATACTCTTATTTGTACCTGACCCAGCGACCCACAAAATTAATTGAATTACATTTGATTCGATTGCAAATTAGTTTCTTAAGTTTCATTTTATTATTTGTTTTCTTGGTTTTATAAATCAGAGAGTAGACAACTTTGTCACTAAAAAGATTTTCACACTTTTTGATTAGAGTTTGAAGTCTGCAATAAAAACAAACGACCAGAAAAGGTAAATAGAAAAATTGTACCCCAAAAACTTGCAAGAATTCACGAAAAATTCTTAACTTAAATATAAAATAAATATATTGCCTTTAAGCTAGTTAGAAATCTTAACTTTAAAATGCTTTTTATTTAAAACACTGAAAACCATAAAATAAATGGAAACTTCAAAGAACTTTGGCCCAGTTTGATTAAGTAAAGACCAACATTAGTTGACTGCATATTTGCATAACTGAAAATTGCCAAAATAATTGCAACTATGCCAGTTGAGTTGAAGTTGGAATTCAAGGCGAGGCTGTCAATTACAAAGCTGCACAAACTTGGCAAACACAAAATGGGCATTTGGGCCACATGTCAATGTGGTCCAAAATCCAACAAAATGTTCACATTAAGTGCCACAAAAGATGCCGCATCGAATTGCAAGCAATGCCAAATTTCCCAAAATGCCAAAACCGAGCTTTTTGTGATTTATGATTACCCAACTAGTTAATGTGTGTTGCAAAAGGGATGATGCCCCATGTGGCATGTATTTGTGAAAGGAGTCGACTGTGTTGCAATTTGTTGCTAATTGCAACGAGCACAAATGCATTGTGGCAGCCCCGACAGATAGCAACAGATATGCATATATCTATATATATATGGGATATATATGTATATTTTACAGTTGCGTATATTTTTGGAAAAACCACAAATTGCCATTAACGAAAATCTAATCATAACCGGAAATTAATTTGACAGGAATCTCATTAAATTTACAGCCACAGCAAATGCTGCATTTCCAAAACCCTTAAATCAAAAAACACCACACACGCCCCCCCCCCCCCCCAAACATGCACACACACACATACACCCCAATCCCACCCCCCCCCCCCCTTGACAAACGTTTAAATCTGCATACGTTGACATTGGGTGACCAGTGTCCAAATGCCAGCTGACTATTTGAGTAATACACCAGGATTTTCATTATAATACTCAACTAATCACATAGCTACATATATATGTATATATATATATAAACATATATTATGTATGAGCAACTGCATCTGCCAATCCTCCCTCTCTCTCCCACTCACTCAATGCGTGGCTTGCACATTTTGCCAGCACATAAATTAACATAAAGAGCCGGCTAGCAAAAGCGGTTATCCAAGCGGGGGAGGCGAGTTGTGTGGGGGGAAGGGTTGTAGGTGCCACCCATAGATTCTAAATGCCTCTGCAGCTTTCAATCACAGATAGCCACAGAGAGCGAGATGGAAAGATAAACGCAAAAAGAGACCGCAACAGTTTAGCTAAATTTATGATTATTCAGCTTTAATTTTGGCAACCCTACTGTGAGGGGTATGCAAGTGCCTTGCGGCACTTCGTGACAGCTGACAATTGCCAGATGTGTGTGCGTGTGTTTGTGTGTGTGTATGTTGTTTATTGTAATAGGCGGAAATTGCAGCTGATAAAGCAGACTCATCTATCGAAATTGTTTATTAATTTTACGTTGCGTTCTGCAAATTGCCACTGAAACCTCAACTGAAATCAGCCAAAATGACTCAATTAAAATCGCGTAGGAAATTTTTTGATGATGTGTCACCAAATTAGCTAATATAAAATTAATCTAGGGCAACTCGACTAGTAACTGAATAAATATTTTGGCAAGAACAACAAACCAAGCACAATTAGAAAAATATATCTGAAAAATTATGTTTTTATTTGCTATTGAAAAATTAATTGTAAATAATAATAAGTAATCCTCAGAATAAAAAAAAATAAATTAAATCTGTGATTGGAAAACGACCACATTTGTTGTTCTAACATAAAGTCGAAAATATAAACTGAAAAAATATAAAAACCCTAAACAAAAAAATCTCTATTAAATAAACAATTAACAGTAGCTCTTTATTTTTTGAAGAAGTTATTATTTTTAATTTTTAATATCGCTTTTAAGCCAAGTAAAAAACATTAATTAACTCTTAGCTACTCAATATGCACTTTTAATAGACTCGTTTTTTTCTAATAATCATCGTCGCCAGATTTATTCACATTAATATTTTTATGTTCTGTCGACGACTATTGTTTTTCATTATTTATACAGATAAGAACTATAAGTTTGTGAGCCTGTCCAAGTAACAACAATTTACACACAGTAAAACCTATTATTTTTTTATTATCTATTATATATACAATACTGAAACATTTCTGTGGCGAGATCTTCCAGTGAATCGTGATTAATCATTCAAGAGCATATAAAAAAATAAAAAAAACAGCTGCCACAGTAGTAAAAAACAACAAAGAGTTTCTTATGGGTTTTTTTCTTTCCATGTGCCTTTCGATAACTGATATATCATTTTATTTACCCCTGAATTATTCATTTGAATTACGGTTGTGTGTTCAATATAAATATTTAAAAATGTTGCATAAAGTTCAAAGGTGTACATTGTTTTTAAATTACTAAGCGGTTTACTTTCAATTCCAGAGTTTTTCGCTTGATTTTTTTATGTACAGTGAATTTATTTATACAGTGTATAAATAAAACAATAACAATCAACTTTAATCGAATGCAAATAAAAGTGATTATAGTAAAAGCCAGCAACAGCTTTGAAATATGGTGAACAATTTTAATACTGCGGCATTTATTATTTTGAAATCTACCACTATTTTAATAGACAACAAATACATATTTTATTTAATATTCTTAGATTTTAAGTTGTGTAATAAAAGTCTCATGTAATAATTGTAAAGTTTTAGGTTGGATTCTCGGAATAGTTAATAGAGTTTCTACATCGATTATAATAGGAAATGACTTTAAAATTTGGGTTTAAAATAAAGTTAAGAATAGTTCGATCCAGACTAGGGCTTACTCGGAAGGTTAAACAATTTTCAATTAAAGTAAAAGTAAAATTAAAACACTACTTTCAGTAAATATATAATTCGAATTGGGCATTGATTGATGAAAACTAAATAACTGCAAGTTCAAGGAACTCGCTTTAACCTGGAAATTCTATGAATTTTTAATGATGTTAAACGAATTTGAATTGATTTCGGACTCTCAACTGAAAACATAAACACTTTCAACAGTTTAGCATTTACAATTTAGCTTTTGCTTTTAGCTTAAACGATTTGCAGGCATTTAAAATTATTTATTGGCTCCTCAAATTGAACGGCGCATTTAATTGTGAAGAAAGCACAATTTAAAATTTATGTTTAGACTTCACTTTTAAAGGAAAGTAAGGAAAAGTCATTTGCTTATTTATGAAATAGCAATAAAATATAAAAGACAATAAAAAAAGAACTTATTAGTAGTCACCCAGCTGCAATTTAAAATATTTTATTGCTTTACTTATTTATATTACCTATTTTTACGTGTTATCAAGTGAAATATCACATCATAAATTATTTAGCTCAAACCAGAGCTAAACTAATAAATTACGAATGCAATTACGGAGAAAAATAATAAATGCATGCAACAACCTATTAAAAAATCAAATAAAAGCGTTGCAGGCGGGATTATCCAACTGCGGAATACCCTGAATAAATAAATAAAATACTTCTTATTAAAGCATCTTTTCAATTTGTGTTAAAAATGTGGATTTACAATCTAGTAAAATGTTTAGTAAATCCATGTTTTTCTATACATAACTCCTATATTTGTATTATCTGACCAGGAAATGTATTTAGCAATCTTCCAAGTTTGGTCAATTTTATCTCAAAAATTGAGAAAAATATATTATTTCAAATTATGGAGTAGGCGTGGCCTGGAAATATGTATGACGATCCCTAAAGGAAGCTTGAAAACTGTCTAAGTTGTAGACATTTCCATAGAGAAATATATGTAAATATAGAAATATAACCATATATTCGAAGGACCAGAGATCTATACAACAAAATTAGTAACTCTCAAATGTTGACCTTAAAATTGTGTAAAAAATGTGATTTTAACAATTCGCACTTAAAAATTTTATCGATTTTCCAGCGCCACAATCGGCCAATATTAAGTGTGCTTCTGTCGCGGGTTAAAATAAATAGAATATACTTTTTCTAGCTTCAAAAACAGAGTAGATTAAAAGTTCAACCCATTTGCATAATGCAATTTGCACCCACGCAAAGAAAACTATTGACCTAAACAAAATGCCGACCAACAAGCTAATTAGCCGCAATTCACAGAACTAATTCTAAAAACGTTTTTGGTCAACGTTAAAATTAGCGCCAATTGGCAAAAATAAATAAATATGACAAAATTAAACAAATTGCGTCGCAAATAAAGCAAACAAAACGCAAATGGTGAAAATCATATTTCATAATATAATTATAAAGCGATTTGTTCTACATGCAAAGCCGCAGTCAACTTATTAGTTTAAAAAAAAAGAAAGAAAAACAAATACAATAAATAAATAATTTATGTGAATTTCACTGCAATTTGCACAAAATGCAATTGCAATTTGTAGATTTGTACATATTTATTTATTTATATATATAGATATATATGAAAAAGGCCTTACACACGAATTATGTCCACAATTAACCCAATTCCATTTGTCCCTGGCAACACTCATAAAATAAATTGCCACCGAAAAAAAATCATTAACAAAAACATATAAAAAAAAAACATAAAGCATTGAAATTGCTTAAGAATTCTTCTCCTCTCCCTCTCTTGCCACTCGACGACAATTGCAACAATTGACAAATTGCAATGGAAAAGAGCAAAAAAACAAAAAAAAGAAGAAAAAAAAGAAATCAGGCCAAAAGCAAAAGAAATAAAGAAAGAAATTGCAATTCACAAGAAGTGGGTTCATTAAACTGATGAATGCTTTCTGGTTTTCATCTCAAGACTTATCCCAAGCACTCAAATTATCATATTTAAAGTGTGCGTGCGCAATATGAGATCTGGCGAATAATGAAAACACAATCATAAAGCAGCCGTTGCAGCTGCAGAAACTATGAATTGCAACTGCTCCATGATGAAATGCTTTTAGCACTGTTCTTAGTTAGACTGAAATAAAAATACTTAGCACGACTAGCAGATACCCTGCAGTCAGCTGTTAAATACAATTGGCTTACTAACAGTATGCGTTTCTCAAGCGATTTAAATGCAATTTTCACAGTTGATAAATAATTTTTCTGATATCGATTAGAAGGCAATATCTGTACAATTCCTCCTTTTATTGTTATCGGCAATCGATTTGTAATCAGTTATCGATCAAATCAAATACATTTTATCTGCGTTTGAATAATTAGAATTTATATTAAAAAATTATTAACCAAAACATATTTATACAGAGCCTTATCAACACCTGGTCACCTCAATTCCTGCGCCAGGTCAACCTGGCCAAGACCCCACTTAGACATGGTCTAAATTAAGTAGACCGCAAATGCATGTTTGGAATAAGAACAATATTGAATCTCTTGTGCATCTCCCTGGCAAACAATATGGCTAATTTCTTGGTAGCAGTACACAGACAATAATACAATTATTAAATAGTTTTAGAGAAACTGTATTCAACTATCAAATAATAATAATTATTATAAAAACACTTTAAATAGTTATAAAAATCTGTTGCAACATGAATTAAGAAACTCAACTTATTTACAAACGATTGAATTCCATTTCTCTTATCTATCATTTTGAAATTATAATATTTTTTATATATAAAACAGGCAGATTAATCTGATTAATCTATTGACCTGGAAAAAAACCATAAAGAAATATTTTTGTTTTATGAGTTTTGCTTAATTATGACTCAAGTAAATGCGATAACAAATATAAAAATCCGGTTTAAATTACTTTATTTTGGTTCCAAATATTAAAGCAGCGTTTAAACAACAATGAGTTAAAGAAAAACCCAAGAAGCAAATATGAAGAGAAGAAAAAGGTCGTTTGTGCAACGGAATTATGCATAAAATTTGCATATTTTGTGTCTGATAAAAGATTTTGACAACTTCAAGTGGCAGTTGCCATGGGACAGGGGCAGAGAAATCAGAGTCTTCAACTTTAGCTGCCTGCAATTTATGCATTCAAGTGGCACCAAGATGACGATGACGATGACGATGACTATGATGGGGCAACTGGCTGGCTTCCATTTTGCATCTTGTATTTTGTATCTTGTATCTGCAGGATGCATTTTTTTATAGTTTGCTGATTGTCTGCAACAGCAGCAACAACAACAGCTGTTGTTAACAAAATCGAGCATGATTATGCCACGCATAATTTCTAGTAAATTCTTTGGAATTTGCTTTATCAATTTACATTGATAAAGTCGCCGTCATAGTTCAAAAGGTCCAAAAGCAGCATTATCAATTTAAATATAAGGACATATTTTTTATTGCGACGAATTTCAACGTGTACAATTTATTTACATAATTAAATGTAAATTTTTATATACATATATATATACTGTATATAATTTAAATATATATTTCTTAAATTTATAACTCACCTGGCAGAGACCAAACATCGCTGACAGCCAAGACGATCAGTAGAAAACCACACAGCAGTTTCATCTTTGATTTTCACACGTAGCTTTTGTTTTCGCTTATTTATTTGAGTTAAACAAATATTTTGTTTTCTAAATGTTCTTGAATTTGCTAAGCTTTTTGTTGTGGCAACACCGGTTTTCGATTAAAAATTCCGTTTCTGTTCTGTTTCGTATGACAAACAAAAGTCAAATGCGCTGAGTTGTGTTGAGGAAACTACAAATAAACACAACGTACAAAAAAATAACAGAAACGACGAGTGAAATGAGCAGGCAGATTGAGCGTCACAGAGAGCGATAAGCAGAGGGAGAATTAGAGAAGAGCTGAGGAAGAACAGAGGTAGAACTGTGGCAGAAGCAACACTCACAGAGCGAGCAGCTCAAAACTCAATTAGTAGCCCAAGCAGTGAGTGTTATTGATATGAATAAATTTCAACGAAAGTGTCACCAATATTACTAAGAGTGCTAGACGGGCAGATACCCTATTAAATATATTAAATTCATCAAAATGTTTATAATTTTAAACCATGCAGAAAAGTAATTTAATAATTTTAAACACTCAAGAATCTAGAAAGCTAATTTGGCGAGTGCAAGGTGTAAAAATGGTAAATTGAACTATGTATAAATTAAACGCATCTGCGATCAGAGATATTCTCAGAGCTAAAGATTTAAAATTTGAAATATAAGTTCTAATATAGCTCAAGCTTGTTTCATTTTATTGATAGTTATCTTTACAAGTCGATTTGCAATAAAAGTCGCAACTTTATTTTATATACGTTAATGAAAAGTTTGTAAAATACTCAATTATATAATAAGGTATATATTTGAAAAATTGTAAAAATTTCCTCAGGATCGGCTAATAACCAAAACTTATTTTTCAAATTAAAGAAACTAATATTAAAATATATTTTTTATTCATGATTCAAACACTCTGCTTGCTACTGTAAAGAAATAGCATGTAAATAGCTCATATAAAAATAGAAGTTTATAATATAATAAAACCACAATTGCTGTGGGAATTGTTTTTTTTTTTTTGGGCACAACTGAACACATTTTTATGGTCATGGCTGTAGGCGCTGCGAGCTGCAAACACGGCGAATGCGCAATTTTTAGTGCATATTCGTTGCATGTGCCCCTTTTTTATTTATTTGTTGATGCTTTTTGCAATCACTCATTTACGGGTTAATCAATTGTAGTTTGTGCTTCGTTAGCTGCACGTTTTTTACGCTATTTTATTTAGATTTTTGTTGTTGTTTGTTGTTTTGTTTTTGGTTTTGCTTTTCAGTGTTAGCTTCAAATGTGTCCGCGAGAAATTATGTCAAATTGCTAGTTGGATAAATAATAGCTCGTTATTTGCTCGACTGACTGTCGAGTTCAAGGTCAGAGTTTTTTTTTTCTTATTTTTTCAAATTAATTTGTGCTTTTTCTGCTTGTTATTCTAAGTTGTTCATAGGCTTTAATTGTTTCCATTATATCGATAACTTTAGATAAGCGAATTGAACTTAAAGTTCAATTACACCAAACTCAAGTGTAATATGCTATAATTACTACTACTTAAATTAATCTGTTGAACAGTTTCTTTATAATTAATTTGCTTATGATTGAGTGTTTCTCGCTAATTTACATCACAAAGCGAGTCACGATTAATTTACATACTATATTTAAGAGCACGATTTTATATCATAACTAGTTAAACAACAATAAGCTAATAAATTCTTTATTGCATTCAATTTATTAACAATTTTCGCATTTCATCTAGAAACTGTATCGTAAATAAATAAAATTATCTCTTAGTCGAAGCTATAGCCATTTTTAATATCCATCTAGCAAAAATCAACGTTTTATAGTTATATCTCTTTAATCAAAACTGAATCAAATTTCCATTTTTATCTAGCAACATTTTTCATATTTAAACAAATTAATTTTTTAATGCTCGCACACGCATTTCATGCTTATTTTTGAACTGTTTATATTTATTTTTGAACATAATACTTTTCGCAGAAACAAATTTCACTTTTTAGCACACCTTTTTTTTTTGTTTTATGTATGAATTTAATTTCTTCAAACAAACAATTTTTTTTTGCATATAAACATCAAACGGAAATGGCTCAAGTGTTGTTTAAACTTGCGAAATGTTTTTATTTACGGTTATTTTTGCTGGTTGTCGTTGTTGTTGCTGTTGTGAATAAGCGCGATCGTCGCGTCTGTTGGGTTTTGTATGAATTTTCGGACTAAACTGTTGCGTACGAATTTGGCGTAATTTATACCAACTCACGTAGCTCAACACAAACGCACACAAAGAACAAGCAGTGCTACAGCAAAGAGAGAGAAAGAGAAAAAAGAACTATCGAAATTTGAAGCGTCTTAAGAATATAGACGTATACAAAAGCACGTCGGCAATGCGACAGGGCCTTAAGAATGAAAAGTGAACGACTCTGTTTCAGTTGCTGTCCACTCTGCGCAGAAGAGAGCGAACAGCGTGCCTTGATTAAGAGATACTCAATTGAAATTCATTCCAGATCGCGTGCAAACGCGCGCGGTGCAACGTTCCCAGTGCCCCAAAAGAAGCATAACACAAAGTACGAAGAAGAAGATGAACAGCAAGAACCGTAAGAATCCACTAGAATGGGACGACAAATAAACACTCTAAGATTGGAAATCTACTTTTTATAGGGTATATACGGTTTTATTATGGTTTTGTGTTGCACAGATTGGGATCATAAGCGCAGTCTCTTTCCCGTTCCACTGTAAGCACATATATATGTGTATGTGTGTGTATATTTATATACAGAGTCTCTCCCTCAACCGGATTCACATTTAACTGCACTTTATTGTGCTTTATTGTTGACCGGTTCAGCTGTCCTTAAGTGCAAAAAAAACATTTAAAATTCTACATTTCATTACTGTTTTTGGATGAGCTGTTATGTTTGGCGCGGCGACATTCTTGCGGCGGCTGCTGCTGCAGATTCGCACAATTCCAAAGAAACTGGCTTCAAGGTCGCGATTTCGAATCAATTCAATAATTTACATTTTGCAGCTGACTAAACGATTTCTCTTCTTTTCTTGTTGTCTCTTCCAATACGCTCTTTCTGCGTTTCTCTTACTGAGAATATCCCAGCATCCAAAATACACAATTATAAATATATATATATATATATATATATATTATTCACGAATGATTATTGTATGCATTCAGAAATCCCTAGTTCTTTATTTCTTTCTTTCTCGCTGTAATGATGACCAATATTCTGTTAATCATAGCTGAATTATCATATCTGTCTGATGTCGCCGCCTACGCACAGAGCCAAAAAAAATAATGCTCTTGACCTTGATACTGTTGATGCTGGGAAAAGTGTCAGTAAAATCCATTAAATCAAATTAAACGCTTGCTAAAAATATATTTGATTTGCAGGCGCCATCTAAGAAAAATAATATCAGGTACCGCTAGCGCCATCTGTTGACTGTTCTACTTCATTGTACCGCGAATGTGAAACTTAAAACTGTTCTCAGAAGTATTTTCTGTAGAAAATCGACTTTAAAATTGTACTTTTAAATAGCTTTAAAAATTCTATGTTTTTGGTTTTGAAAAATTGATTAAATACATTTTGTGACTTTTAAAGATGTAGATAATTTACCAAATTGAGTAAATGAAAAACAACCCTGCGTTGTCATAGCACCCGTTTTGTTTTGATTTCTTGTTCCCTTTTTTTGTTTATGAAAAATAAGCCAAAAATTAAAATGTTTCGACGCGGTAAATTTTCGTTTCTGACGAACAAGGATGATCGTATTAAAATCATTAACGAACGCATTAATCTCACCGAGCGACATTTAATGGAAATGTGCTCGGCTTTTTCGCTGCTTACAAGGAAAATGGCAAAGTACACAAAACTCAATCAAAGTTGCCAATAAATTAATAATGTACAGTTAAAATCTTTTGAAGATATCGCGATGCACACGATGAGCTGGCCAAAAGTGTGAAAAACTATGCGGATGAGGAGGAAATCAATGAGAGTCTCTGCAACGGATTAAAGAGCTTCACAAATGCCTTAACAATAACCGGCGATTATATGGACATAAATGTCCACCGATTTGAGCTAAAGGTGACAATATGCAGACACACACTGAGTGCCAAAAGTTGAGCTACAGTTGGGAAAGGCTGTGGGAAATATTTGTGGCAGCTTGGCAAAATTGAAATATAAATCGACAAAAATATGACAATCAGTCCTACGTCCAACCGCTCTCTTTCCTAACCTAGCCCAACATATCTTATGGTATTTTTTCCCTTATCCCACAGATTGTCAATGAGTTGGCCCACTTTGAGCAGCTCTGCAAATCGACGCGGGATAATCTGCGCCTGGCTGTCATCGCACGGGACAAGGAGGTGCTCAGCCAGCGACAAATGCTCGAACTAAAATCCAAGTTTGCCGCCAATAATGTGAGTCTATAATTATCTATATACAGCTGCGGTCAAAATAGTAGTAGCGCTGCAAATACTAAATATTTTGAGAATAATCTAAATCTCATCTGAGAATAATCCAAATCTTATCTTCAGCATTGATTTGCTTTTATTCAGATCAAGCTTTAATAATTTTTAAACTATGATTTGAACTATTCTTGAACATATAATTTTGACCACATCTGTATATATATGACCCATATCTAAGCTAAGATCCTAATCCTCTAGAGCGCCGCCGACTCAGAGCTGTTCAAGACGAAAATGGAAGTGCAACGGGCCAACAAGGAAATCGATGAGATTATTAGCAATTTTGAGCAGCGCAAATTGAGGGATGTGAAACAAGTTTTGAGTGATTTCATATTGATTGCCATAAAGCAACATGCAAAAGCGCTGGAGGTGCTCAGCGCCAGCTATTATGATGTGTGCAACATTGATGAACGCGATGATTTTCTGCAGTTCCAGAAGCTAATGAAAACCAAAGAGGAGCCCACCAACAAGACCGCCCTGAAGAAGGGTCTGCGCTCGCAGTCCATGGACAGCTTGGAGCGTGATCATCATTTGAGTCCGCTGAAGCGTCATCAAAAGCTGTCCAGGAGCAGCAAGAATCTAAGTGGAGCAGGCATTGGGCGTGCCAGCAAATCGGAACCGGGTCCAACTGCGGATGATGACAGCGATGTGGATGAGGAGGAGGAGGACGACGGCGATGAGGAGGAGGATGAGGAAGGAGTAAATTTAGGTATGCTCTGCTTAAGCAGTATTTTGTAAAAGATTTCTCTTCTTTTTAAGGAGAGCGAGGCGAGTGTCGAGGAGGAAGAGGAGGATGCCACAGGCAGCGGCTCCGAAGAAGAAGCTGAACGTGTGACGACCAAAGCGTTGCCAGCGCGTGACAATGTTTTCGGCGCCAAGATGCGTAACAGTAAGGAGCAGCAGCAGCAGCAACAAGAAGCTGCAGCTGTTGCAACCACATCAAGCATGCCGCACAAGCCGGTGCGGCAGAGCGTCAAACATCCGTTTAAGGCTGTGGCAGCAACGCATGTAAGATTGCAAAAGCAATTCCATGTGCCACAAAACTAGCAAAGCTCGCCACTCATATAATTTGCATATCTGGCAATCCAATCAGCAACTAATCAAAATGCACGCCTCTTTTTATTTACCCCAAATAAACAAACAGAATAATCATAATCAACCACAATTTTTGTCTGCATAACAACAACTAATCAGGTGGCACAAATATCCCCTACCCCTTTCCCCTTCCACACACCCGTTCCAGGCAACTGTGAGGCGGCGACGCAAGGAACGCGCCGCTGGCTTGGCAACTGGGAGTCGCCACCGCCTGGTTACCGTTGTTGAATCGAAGCGATCCTAAAAAGAAAACCACCCCGTACAGTTTGACAAGCTCTGACCCACAAAATGTAAACAATGTGTTTATATATTTAAATATTTACTAGAAAGTTTAAAAGCCTGAAAATATTTCTGGTCCCACTTATTATGATTATGATTTTAATAAACAATATAAATTATAAATAAATTCCAAGCGTAGTTCGAATATTTTAAATATGTCTGGTCTCGCTTAGTGGGTTTATGATTTTAATATATAATTTATAAATAATAATAAATTATTAAATATACTGTTTAAATAAATAATTTTTCTGTATCTCGAACTAAATATTTAATATTTTGAAAACCATTCCTTATAGGTATGAAATTATGAAATATAAAATTATTATCATATCTTTGAATTTTCTATATAGTTTTGAATAACTGATGATTTTTCCATGCATTCTGCATCTCAATCTACATTTTTAAAGCTATTAATAATATATATAAAATGGCCATTAGTTTAAAAATGTTTAAAACAAAAATTAATAAAATTAAAAAATGATAATTCCAATATCTGTCATATTTCGTTGAACGTTCTGTTAAGTTTTGAATAACTGATAAATCTAGATCATCTATAGTTTAAAACTTTTAAGAGCCATTATGTAGATGCCCAAATCTTAAAAAACAGTTAAAAATTTCGATACATGTTTTTTTGTGTACAATTTTTAATTATAATAAAAACTTATGGGTAAAAATACCAAATTTTCTTGCAATTTTTTTTTTTGCTCCAGGAAAACAATGATTGTGGAAAATGCACTAAAATTAATTGTTTTCCTTTCTTTTCTTTTTTGTTTTGTTGACAAACTTAAAACTATGCAAAAATAGGTGAGCAAAATGGTGGCTTTTGTGTTTACGAGAATCTGTGTACAGTTGGAGAGCAATTGCATGGTGAGTGATACATGAATGAAATTGGAATTGTATTGTTTTTGTAGTTTTCTAGTTAAGTGAGATTTTTTTCGATGTATATGCATGTGTATGTGTGTGTGTTAGTTGCTGATGCCTTTTTCATTCTAATAAGGGGCGTGGCACTTGCACTAATTGATATTTTTAAATGCCCGCCCGCGCTTCCCTTTGGCGTTTACTCTATCTTCCAGAGACAGTTGGAGAGCGATTGGATTTTATTTTTCTGGACCTGGTCCCTCGACGCCCGCCTGATTCATTAGATCGGCAATACTTTTCTCCAGATCATCGATACGATTGCCCATGTCATCGATGCGTGTGATTATCTGATCCGACATCGTTTGGAATTTATCCTGAACGTTCTGCAAGAGATTTTGCACCTAAGATATTTTGTTGGTTTTGTATTTTTTGTTACATATTTTAATTGGTATTTGTGACGTTTGGCTAAAAAAATTACTCACGTAAATTGTTAGCTCCTGCATATTCTTGGGGTCCGCATTGCTATTTAGAGAGTAGTTCTGATCCAAATCGCTGTCCATTTCGTTTCGCAAATCAGTCATCCTGGTGTGTGTTTTTTATTTTTGCTTGATATAAAAAATACAAAAGTTGCAACCGTATCTCTTATCTTTGCTTCGCTTTTCTCTCCCTTTTTTTTGCTTGTGTTTGCGTCGGCGGCCGCTGCTCGATAGAAAAAATGTAGCAAATTGACACAGAGCACAGCTGTTAGCCGACTAAAATTCTAACCAAACGAAATATCGATTGTAATAACGATGTACCCGTGCTGCTGTTATAGTTAATTTACTGTTCAATTAAATGATTTGCCTTAAATAATATTGTTATCACTTAAATTAAATTATTATTAAGCTCTGCAATAATTCTTTGGTAATATTTGCTGCGAATATTTATCGTTTGCGATATTATACAGATATATAACAGTCATCTTGGTGTAGGCTGTTGAATGAGTGTGACCAAACCAGCATCATAGAACTTCATAAGCCGCTGCAGTATTTCGATAGATGATGTTATATCGATGACATATTATTCAACGCGGCGCCAATCAGCTTATTAGTTTGAGCAAATTGTGTAATAAAAAAGAATACAAATTAATAAAACAAAAATTTTGAATAGTACATAATTTATGCACAATTTTTACCAAATCTATAATAATGTGTATTTGAATTGCCGTGTATTTATTCAGCAAACAGCTGATAGTGTTTATGTTTCTTAAACAAAGACAGGCCTGTCTCTGTCACTCTCTCCCTATCTCTATCTGGTACACTTCAATGACAACTGGTTAGGCTCGTTTTGTGTGCTTTGTTTCAATTCAACTTGGAATGGGACAAAGGAGGTGTATGCGACACAAAGAAAACCAAAATGGGTGCAATCTTTGAACTACAAAAAAATAAGCGTCGTAAAATCAACAACTGCATAGAATGCCCTGCGTGCAGGAAACATACCCCCTGCAATAGCGGTAGAGAGAAAAATAAAATTATAAATAAACGCAGTGGCGTTGTTTGCCTCACGTTGCGAGGGGTCTCAGTCACTGATAAGCGTACTGAGCGCGCCCCTGTTAAACAACAGAGAGCGAGCGCAAGAGAGAGAAAACCGAGAGAGCGCATAAAAGAGCATAAGAGATAATGAGCAAAAATAGTAGAATATAATTTTGAGTTTTTTATATTTGAAAATAGTCTGAGTCTTGTTAACGGTCGTGGAGGATCGGTCGTCGCTATATCAACAATCAAACGAATATAGACAAAATAAAGGCGATTATTTGAACCTTAAAACTTTGAGTAATAAAAAATAATTTCAAAAATTATACTAATTGTAATTTACGTGTGCGGGTGTAAATCACCCCGTTTCTTTCTCTATGCGTGTATGCATGTGTGAGGAGCATGTTTATTATTCGAATGGCTGTGTGTGTGTGTGTGTATTAGTTTTATATCAGTGGTGATTGTGTTACAACAAAAACAACAACAATAACAGCAGTGCAGCGACTGTCTAATCAAAAACTTTTGACCAACATTCAATCGAACAGTAACATTTGTGGTTTACAGCACTGTAACAATCGCGATAAGCCACAAAATATTTTTATTTCTAACAAGATCTAGTGCTCGAATGTGTGCTCACACACACAGACACAGATAGACAACAATGTGTATATGTGTGTGATAATCAGCTGGTGCGAAGAAAAGAATCGCCCTGCGAACGTGTGCCAAACGGAACAAAAAAAAACAGAATTTTAATTGAAAGATATAACAATTTAAATAAATTAAAAAAGGCAACAAAAAAAGCGGTTTACAAAACAAAAGCAAGTAGAGTAATAAAATATACACACACATGAAAAAATGTGTGTCAGTGTGAGTGAAGAATATGAGCAACACACGAAGGCAAACTGCAATAAAAGTGCATATGTGAATGTATGTTTGTGTAAATAAATATCAATTTGCATATGCAAATCGGTGTGCGTGCGCTTGCTTATAAAGAGCGTCAGTTCGAAAGAGATTCAAGAATGTATTTAACAGAGCTGTTGTTGACAATTACAGGATCTGTTGTAGCTGTAATGAAGAGAGTCTAATTTGAACAGAGCTGGCCGTTAGTGTTTACAGAGACAGGATCGTTGTAACAGCTATTAAAGAGATTCGCAAATTAAGAGCTTTTGCTTATTGGTTTACGTTATGATAGCAAAAGAGTGCGCGTAAAAAGCAACACGTGTGGCGCAATAATAATATTAACAACAAAACAAAACAACAGCTGCTGCCAATACCAATAAAATCGAAAATAATATAAGTTGCCGCTGCTTTCTCTCTCTTGTGCTATTTGTGGGGCAAGTTCTGATTAGCAACAGTGCCAGCAACATTAACATAAGCTGCCATGGCCTCCTGCTCTCTCTCTCTGTATTTTGTCCATGTCAATCGGCATGCTAAGAAGCTAATGAACTCGTTAATACACCCACACATACACGGGGTTTTTAAGAGGCTCGCGCTCATTTCGTTTTCTTCAAATCCGAAACCGAAAAGAAGAAGCAGGCAATAAAACAAATAAGCTTAACAAGCTTGCACATACAGTGGTCGCTCGTTATTTCAATTTCGATAAATAATTATATATTTAAAATAGGAGTATTTATTGTTTGCTGTGTAAAAATAAAATTAAAATATAATAACGGTTTTTACATTTGTTCCAAAAGTGCTAATTATCGAGCGCGCACTGTATGAGCTTTTTTGGTGCGAATATAATTTATTCAAATTTCGTTCACCATGCCCTGCCCTTAACGGACACACATAGCGGTTGAAAGAGAGAGAGAGAGAGAGAAGGGTAGAGTAACAGCGAGTTTGCGTTTCTAGAATAATATTAAACAATCTTGTGTTGTTTATTTAAATAGGTAACTGTACTTGATGATCAAAAATACAGTTTTTTAAAACAACAGCAACAGACAATTTCGACAGAATTTTAACAAAATGTCCAGTTGGAGCTTGGCCAGCGGAATTTCGCCCACTGTGACGGGAGGTGACTTCATCCGGCTAAATAATCTTAAAGCCGTTTCCGAAACAAATATTGCAACAACGACTGACAAACAGCTGAAAGCCAAAGCAGCTGCAACAACAACAACAACACTAACAACCCGTCCAACAACACCGGTGCCAGCAAAGAAGTTGACACCAAAGCGACATCAGCCACACTTGACCTTGCTCATCCATGAAAAGCCGGCAACAATAGTTAAAACTCACAATGCGCCCCTCGCTGAGTCCGAGGAGAATCTAGCGCTCTCATCCAGCTCTTCCATTTATGGCACACCCTTGGGCACGGGATTAACAGCGGCTGCCTCACCAGAGACCTTTGGCTTGACTGCCAAAAGTCAGAATGCCAGCAACGAGAGCCAGAGTGGGACAAGTGCGCACAGTGGAACAAGTGCGCACAGTGGGAGCAGCACCTCTGAGTCCATATTCCCGCACGAGCAGAACAAAACGATCAAGAAACTAGATATAAAATTCGATAATGTCCGATATAGCTCGAAATTTGGTATCTTCAAGAGGGGTAAGTGAAAAAAACCATTTATTTGAATATAAGGTAATACATATATATATATTTATAAAATAAACCTTTTAAAAAAATTGCAAATCTATGTTTTTCGTATTTTTGGCATATGCGAAAAAATATGCCAATTGATTTCTAATTTAGCCAGTCACAGAGAAACGTCTTTTATGTTCCAATTCCAATTCTGTAATTTAATTGCAAATAATGCGGTTCCAATTCCGGTTAGATACCCTAGCTAAAACTGATATGGGACTATCTAATTCTTATAAACTATGTCACTCATCCATTTTACACACTGATCAATAGTTCGATTTTTAGAGTATGCTCTACTGCATCTATTAAATGTAATATATAACTTTACTATATTATTTTCAATCTACAAAAACATCATGTCCTTAATTTATGGTGTAACAACCATTGGTTTTTATCATGAATACCCTTATCAAATTGGGAAATATTAATTAAATGTTACAAAGTTTCATGTTTATCTGTAATGCGTAGTTATATTATCTCATGAGTAATATATGAACCATAGAACCTATATTGTTATCTATGTATTTCATATCTTTTACATGTTGTAATATTATTATCTTGTATTTTATTATCCAAAAACCTCTGTAGTTCTTTATGTATTCCGCTGATGGGACTAAAAAATAATTTAACTAGTTTCTAGACACTATAGTAAATGTAGTATGCCAATGAATATGGTTAAAACTTCAAATTAAGAATTGAAGTCGGATAAGAAAGTCAGATTTTGGATTTTTATATCGAACGAAGTCTTGCTACAAATGCAAAAAGGTATTTTTAGTTTTTGATTACTGAAACGATGCTTAAAATAATTATAAAACAATAAAACATATTTAAAATATTTAACAGCTGATTTCAGCTCCTGTCTCCTAATTGAACAATATAATTTTTTAAACATTCTATATTCGTTTTTAATATGTTGTGTGCTATAAGCCATTTAACCTAGCGCTCTATTTTATATATATTGTTATTCTTTCTATGGTTTTTCAGTTCCAGTTTAAACGACACAATTCAGTCACGCTTTGATGCGTGTTCCGATAAAAATATACCAAAAGCAGTAGTTTTGGTTCGTTTGCCTACTTAATATGCAAAAATTAGTGGAGAGCCTCTAAATAGAGTTGGCTAAAAAAAAATAATACAAATATAGAAATATGTAAATAAATTTCTATTTGCATGTTTATTTGGAATCGAATTAGATCAGCTACAAAAGAGAACGATTAAAAGAATGGTTTTCCCCTATGATAATAATTTTATAAAATAACTGTGATCACTAAATGGATTCTAATAGTTCAAAGTACAAGCTCTATAATCTATATAAACATAATCTACTAGTAATTATATCATATCATGGTTTCGACCAAATATCTTCATTGTTGAGCTCGCATTTATTTAATTATATATTTTTCCTATTGCTTTGATTAGCGCAATCAAAGTTTTTATAATTATATATATTATGTATTTGTATAATAACTTATAAGCTAGCATATAATGATAATTTGTTTGTTTTTGAGTGGGGTTTAAAGTTTCACTAATTTTCTTCGTATTTCTTGTAATCACATGAAAATTCAACTCAAACAACAATAAGAACTTTTAGCTGATAATAATGAGTAATGGGTTAAAGGCGATGAAGTTCAACGGTAAAGAAACTAATTTTATTGACAAGTTGCTAATTGAATTAATCAAAACTGTATTCAAGTTATAATTTTATTGGCAAGTGTCTGATTGAATGAAAATCAAAGCTGTATTCGAGTGCAAAGGTCAAGCAACAAAGAGCATCTCGATACTTTAGAGCCAATTGAAAATGTAAAATATATTTTTAGTTATATATAGAATATATATATATATATAAGATACAGCTTGAGTTTGTTATGAGTGTCGCTAAGGTTGCCAATTTAATGGTTTTTTCTGTTAATGTGGGTTTTTTGCATTTTTAATATTTGCAAAATCATTTCGGTGTGAAAGGTGTGTGTGTGTGTAAATATGAGCTTACCTAGGCACTACTCTGATAATATTGCTTTATAGAATCAAGTTTTACAAATCGATTCGAAGTAAATAATAATAATAATTATGCAATGCAACAAAAACTTCTAAAATAAATTTACAACTATTTAAGTACAAAAACTAACAATCGAAATCTATTTTTTTTTTTCATTATTCAATAGTGTATTTATTACAAACGCTATTCTTGATTACGCAAATGGATATATTTACACACTTCATTGTTTGTGTTCCTTTAAATTTTAGAGTAATAAATAAAAGAATGTTTGTTTGTTTAAAAAAAAAAAGTAAATGCCACAAGTGAAAATATCCATCAATTTATAAACAAAAAAAAATGTACATAAAATTATAATACCCTTGGCAACAGTATAAGATAAGATTGCTGGTTTACAAGCCATGTCTTCATATGTTTATAATTATGTAAGTACTTGTTATAAATGTTTTCTTCCTTTTTTTATCAAGGGACCTTCAACACACAAGCATAATAAAAATAACAATATGCAATACATTTAAATGTACATTTCTTGTCCTAATTAAACATTTCGGTTGTTATCTGGGGACCACATGTCTGATGTGATATTACTATGTCAAAACTATGTTTGATATTAAAAAAATTAAATGTTGTTATTTGATAACAACGATAATTAGTGTTCTGATCACTTAATGATAAGGGATACTACCAATTGCATAATGACTCAGATTGAGGCAGAGCAAGGCTTTTGTTTATATTCCTGTGCAAATATCACGTGAAAAATCAACTAGTAAAAAATAAACTCATAAAAATACATATCTGCAATTTGCAAAAGGTTGCGTGAAAAAAATAAGACTTATCTATTTGCTTATCTAAAAGTTTTTGTTTGTGGTTTATTTTAATAGGCGTCTGGTGGCAAAAAACGAATACTATTAAGAATATACCAAAATGTACAACAACAAAAAACACTAATAGAAAATCCAAAATATATTAATATGCATTTATTCCACATAACAATTATTAGCTTGGCAACAAATCTTAAACAATATAAAAAAAGAGATCGCAAACGTTTTAATTAATATCACTTAAAATCCATTAAATATTATGCATGTTCTCTCATTCATTTATTTTTGCTATTGCTATTGTTGTTATTATTCTGTATATTTGCTTTCTTTCGATCTTTCCCGGTTCGTTCAGTTATCAGTTTCATTAAGTGCCTCAACTGTGACCTTTTCACATGAGTCACGACATGTTTCCATGTTTCCTTATTACTTGAACCATAAACTGGGACAGCGTATGCGTGTCATAAGATCAAAGCAATTATATTCATTTAAACAAAAAAATAAACTGTACATTAAAACCGATGCTAACTTTACAAAAATGTCAGATTAAATTAATCCATTGCAACAATTAGACTTTTCAAGAGAGCTTTTGTGATAAGCCGGCGGCGACAAATACAGCAAAAGTCGACTACTCGTTGAACTCTGATTATGTTTTCATATATTATAAAAAGTATAGAAGATCGTTTGTTTAAAACAATATAATCATAAAAATGTGTTTTTTGCTTGTGCCGTTTCATGCATATTTTTTGTAGATAAAAGTCTTTTTAATCCTATACAACATTTATATATTAATAATGCAGTAATATATATATATATGAACAATACGAGTTCGACACTTATATAGAACTAGTTCATTTCACTTTATCGATACAAATCGATTTCCGATGACAGTAAAATACTCAATTTTAAATATCCAGTTAAGAGTAAATTTTGTTAGAAAAAAAATATGCAATTTCCAGTGTGTATTTTATATGTGATAAGTATTTTACACAAATATTTTATAGTTTATATTTTTTTTTAATAATAAGTATTTTTTTCTTTTACTTTGAAATAAAAGGTGCGATTGTATGGGTTTTTAACAGCTGATTTCATTTGAACTAGTTTATGAGGGGTATAATAAAATGTCGTAAGTTAAAAATTCCAATGTGGTTTTCAAGTAGGCATAAAAGATAAGCACTTGTAAATGATTTGGCATGACTTCGATCAGCAATCGATTATGGTCATATATTATAGTCAGAGTCATATCCGATCATACTGAACGACTTTTCTATGGTTTGCACCATTTGTGGTGCAGTTGCAATGTCAAGAACAAGACCTTGTCAACGCCACTGTTGGCCATGTGCTCGTGATAAGTGCAATAAACTGATTAACGTCTATTCTTTTTGGCCCAACATCTGGCTGAATTAAATATATATATACTCTATATATATACATATATACAAACACGTCATGCACCTGTGCTCGTAAAACTGGAACGTGCGATAAGATTCGATGCGAATTCCGTGATAAGCTCGTTCCGTCTTGGCCAAATGCCTGGCCAAAGCTAATCGATAGATTATCGGCCACTAACTTCTTTCTCTCTCTGTCTTACTTTTGGCAACAATGCTTGGCGACCATAAAATCTGTAACTGTAACTTCCACTTGCCACACCACAATGTGTGAATTTTTTTTTTTAAGACATTTTCATTGCCCGGCGATTAATCCGATCAATCGCTGACGGGAAACATAAATTGGCCTCTTCTTATCAGCTTGGCAACTATTTGTAGCTGATTTTATAAATATAGCATGATTTTTATTAGTTCCTATGTTGTTTAATAAAAAAAAACAGTTTTGAAGTAATAATATTAGTATTCTTAATCGAATACTGAGAAATTCAGGTTTACTAAAATATATTTCCAAAAACCACGATTTTTCTTTTCTTAATCAGAGTATTTTCTAATGTTTATTTAATTTCCAAGAATTTTATTGCCATGACTTAGATTTTTTTCGTTGTTTATAAGCATTATTAAACATAAATATTTAACGATTTCACTTATAAAAATATTTTCGATAAGGTTTAAATTTATTTCTACAATTAAGAAGTACATTTCGCAATAATAATTATGATAAGAATTTTAAATAATACTTTGTATCAAACTAAATACTAGATTCCTTGTTATAGATAATTTTATTCTATTATTTTATTTATTTATTTTTTATTTTATTTATTTATATATATTTTTTAATTGATATGATTAATCATACTAATTATTTTTGCAGAAAACAAAGACATTTTACTGGGTGTCACTGGCCACTTTCAATCCGGCGAGCTGAACGTCATTGCTGGTCCCTCTGGTGCTGGCAAGAGCACGTTGCTCAACATACTCTCCGGCTACACGTAATGTAACCCCGCACCTTGAACCCACTTCCCATTGTATACTAATCTTGAGACACATGCGCATTTCTAGATCCTTTGGCTACACGGGTAACTTATACGTCAATGGCAAGCCGCGTGATCTGAAGGCCTTCAAGCCAAATGTGGCTTTCATTACGCAGGACACAACGTTGCAGCCATTCCTCAGCGTCAAGGAGGCGATGCATTTTGCGGCCAATCTTAAAATTGGCACACACATGTCAGCGGAGGCGAAACGGGAAAGAGTGCTCAGCATCCTAGTTGCCATTGGCATGTACGAGACGCGGAATACGCGCACGGGCAATCTGAGCGGTGGTCAGCGCAAGCGTTTGGCCATCGCCCTCGAGCTAGTCAACAATCCTCCCGTGCTCGTGCTGGATGAGCCCACTTCGTAAGTCCAATATCCGTTTCAACTATTGTTCAGCTTAGCTAATATTTCCCTCTTTCATTGATTAGCGGCCTGGATAGCTCCACTTGCAATCAGCTGATAACGCTGCTCAAGAAACTGGCCATGGAGGGTCGCAATGTGATCTGCACGATTCATCAGCCCAGCGCATTGACCTTCTCCATGTTTGATCATCTGTATGCCATTGCGGAGGGTCAGTGCATCTATGCCGGCGGCACTCAGAATCTGGTGCCATTTTTGGGCGCCGTCAATCTGCACTGTCCCGAATCCTACAATCCAGCTGACTATTGTAAGTGTGAGGGAGTTTGCCATTACACTCAGCGAAAAGAGCCACATATCTAGAAATTAGCCATATCCAAATCCAGAATTTCTCTTTACTTAATTTCGATGTAAAATTTAAAAAACATTGCAATTTTCTAAAATTCAGTGGAATTTTTTGTGTAGTACAGAAAACATTGTTTTACAATTTGTGTGTTTTACAGTAATGGAAATAGCAACACATGACTATGATACGGAGGAGGAGCGACAGGTGGACAAGCTGATAGCACTTATGGACAATGGACGCAATAATGATTATAGGTACAGTAAAAGTGCCCGAAACGTGCAATTGGCGGCCATCAAGAAAATGGGTAAGTTCATAACAAACAAAGCTCTTTCCAAACTTTCTTCTCTAATGCCAATTTTCACTTGCAGAGCAAATGATGGCCTCTGGTAAGATGACACCAGTTACAGCACCTGTGATGTCAGCTGGCAACCGACCAGGCTTCAACTTTAAGCCAATGACACCGATCAATGAACTTTCGTCTCGCATCTGGGATAGTCAAATGGGTTGCGATGAGGGCACCGCCAGCAAATCGGATGCCAATTGTAGTAAGCCAAACCAACAGACGAAGAAGACGTCCAAGCTGACCATGTCAATGCCAAATCTTGATCCGGCCCACCTCTGCAAGCGTGAGAATATCTATGCGACGCCCTTCTACCGACAACTGAGCATTCTGCTGCTGCGCACCTTTCTGCTCATCTGGCGCGACAGCTCCTTGACAACGATGCGCTTTGGCATCCATCTGGCCGTTGGCATCCTCATCGGCATCCTCTTCTATGGCATTGGCAATGATGCCAACAATTCGATGAACAACTATCGCTACGTCTTCTATACCATCATGTTTATCATGTATTGCGCTTTCTCTGGCATTGTCGTCAAGTGTAAGTCTGAATACACTCAGCAAAAAATAAATCGACTTGAATTTTAGAAATTCGTCCATATTTCTATAAAATCAGGGTATTTCTCTTATATCAGGGTACAATTGAATTGAGAAAAAATATATCTAATTACAATGGTGCTTTAATTATTAATTCAATTATTGTTTACTTATTGAATATATTATTATTAGACATTAGTATTTTTAGATTTTACTGATACAACCATTTTATATAGCTCATTCATACAATTAAATTAAAAAAACTTACTATTTAACATCGATTGAAAGGCAGACAAAAGCTAGAATCTAATATAAAACTCGATTCAATAAATTTAATTTTTTCTGAATTTTAGAAATAATTTTTCCAAGAATCAGCGTTAATATTTATACTTTTTAGAAATGCATTTCTTAATAACATTTCTTTAGTAAACAGTTTTCTGAAATTGTCGATTTACGGCTAGTCTTATAAAATGCCAATATTTAAATATTCAAAAAATATTTCTACACAAAAAAAAAAACCAATTTTTTTCCATTTCCGAAAATCCAAGTCGATTCTTTTTTTATATATTTTTTCTCTGATCTTTTCAAATCTAATTTGATTTTCTTTATATTTGCAGTTCCTTTGGATGTTCCAATTGTTTCACGTGAGCATTTCAATCGTTGGTATTCGCTGCGTGCTTATTATGTGGCCATAACACTGGCCGATCTGCCCATCCAGATAATATGCAGTGCGCTGTTTATTGTGCCCACATATCTGATGACCCACCAGCCGCTGGAGGCGTGGCGCTTTGGCATGTTCTTTCTGATTGTGTTCATGACGGCGCTGGTGGCCCAGAGCATTGGACTGACTGTGGGCGCAGCGCTTAGTATGCATTTTGGTGCGATATTGGGACCGTTCTTCATCTGCCCGTTCCTGATCTTCAGCGGTTTCTTTCTGCAGGAGCGAGATGCACCCACCTATTTGCGTTGGTTCTTTGATGTCTCGTTTCTCAAGTACAGCTTGGATGGTGCAATGCTCTCCATATTTGGTTATGGCCGGGCTCGCTTGGAGTGCGAGGAGATGTACTGTCATCTGTCGCGTCCGAAATATATACTCAAGCATGTGGACATGGTGAATGCCAACTATCAATTGGCATTCTTCTTCCTGTTGGGATCGTTGATCCTGCTGCGCGTCATTGCCTTCTACATCATGTCATTTCGACTGAGATTATTCAGATGATGTCACCTTCCGTTCAGCGAATCGATCGGGTTTTGTTCTTATACATATATGATTTCTTGTAGCATTTAATCTGAGAGAACCATGTGCCAAAGAAATGATCAGCGTTTTAGCATAAGCATAAGAAGAAATCGTGATATACAATACAATACTTATCTAATTTATACCCGACATAAATACAACAAAATCAAACCAGACACCCCACAATTCCTTGGCAGCTCCAAGGATGCACACATCTAGCATAGCTTTGTATTTTTATATACAACCTCATTAATGACACCCATCGCCAAAAATCTATTGTTTAGTTTTAAGCGTATGTACATATTTTATTAAGCTCCAAATATTTTTGATGAACATATTTTTAATAAATATTATATATTTTGTAATTACCGACTGCTTTATAGAATTTTCTTATGAAAGTATAAAAATCTATCTTGAAATTTTGTAATATTTAAGTCTCTGCAAATTTTTAACGACTCATATATCATATATAGTTACTATAGGAACGATAGGTAAAAAGATGAATTTTACTAGCCAAAACTTGTATGTTACCAAAAAATGCGGAAATATGTTAAGATTGAAAATAATGTTTTGTTTTAACTGACTCAGATACATTTCTTAAGCTTGTTTCGTTTAAACACAGTTCTTAATCAATGAATTTGTATAGGATGCACTTTTTATTTGATTGTAAAAAAAACTTATAAATTATGCATGAATTTATAAGAATTCAGTTTTTGTCTTAACTGACTCAGATAAGTCTCTTAAGCTGACAAAGTTGTTGTATTATTTAATTTAAACTTTTTGCCAGACTTTTAAGATTGTGTCCAAATCGACTTATAATTTTCTTAAATTGTTGTGGTTTTTGTTGAATCATGATTCGTAATTTTGTTTGAAGAATACACTTCTTTCGTGGAGATTACCGGTTTTTCTTTGTTAAGCAGCTGTTCAGCTGCGTACCAATTGTGGAACTAACCCAGTCATGGCCCCAAGTTGCGTTGGATGTAAGTAATTGCGACTCAAACATGTTGGAGCCGGGACTCAACAAATATCAACAACCATTTGCCGGCACAAAGCTATTAAGCAATGGAATTCAGTTGTGTTTTGCATTTCAGCGGAAAGTGATCGGGGATCGGTTGCCAGACCCCATTTATATATACACAGATCGCGAGTGGGATAGTCGCTTAATTGTGTGACGTGACTTGAAGAGCCAATTTTGTGAAGTTAAAAAGCAAAAACAAAGTGTTTAAACATCAATTTAAATAGGTTTTTTCTTAAACATATTTTATGGTCATATGGATGTGGATATTAAAGATTCATAAGCCTGTTTTTAGTGTTGATTCCCAACTAAGAACACCATAAACAAGTTCGTTGTACAAGTAATTATTAACCAGCTGTGCCTTAAACAAGCTATAAATTTAACTATTTTAATTATAATATACAAATGTTAATTTCACAAAGCTGCATTACTAATCGAAATATAATATAATATATAATATTGTGCTTATCATAGGAAGTACGCAGTGAACTGAATTGAGTTTGTTTTTGCGTCGAGCATTAATTGATTAAGACATGCAAGTTATGTGTCATGTTGCAAGAAGAACACAGTTAAGCTACAAGAATAAAAACTTGTTGCATACTTTCGGGCATAGCTAAAAAACCATTTTGGTTTAGCACTTTAAAGAATGCAGTTTTTTAATCATGTAAAGTTTATGCAGCGAGAAAGATTATTATATTTGAATATGCACTAGGAAATTATATAGATAACAGTTTTATTTATTTATTTCTTTGTTTATAGGTTTTATTTTTTTTATCTCCTTTTTTTTTACATGTGTAATTCTATTTCTTAGTTTTCTTATAAATTGCATTAGTAGTTTTAAGAGCAAAAAAATTATTGCCTTATAATAAAAATTTTTTTTAGTGTATAATTACAAAGCACTTAATTTGTCAATCAACTACTGCATTTGCAAAATATGTGCATTTTTAAAAAGTGTCATGTTATCAATGTAAAATTAAACCCATGAAACCATTGGCCACAGACAAGACGCAACAAGCTGAATACTTTTAAGTTTAATCATTGTTAATTCAAATTCATAGTCTATTTTTTAAATACCGAATCTTTCTTGTAAAGTATATTTGTACAGAGGGCACCAGCAGATTCGCTGCTCCAAATGCAAAGATTAGATTGCAATCACCCTTAGCCGAAATTCGGATTAGACTTAAGTCAGATACGATGTTGATAATGAGTGCAGGCACTTGAACTCCCACAATCAGCCACAAACAGAGACAGACAGAAAGAGAGAGGAAGCCAAACAAAGAGAGAGGGAGAGATTGAAAAGAGGTCTGGGTAAATTAACCGATAAGCGCATTTTGCATTTCAGTCGATCGTTGCCTTTTACCAGTGCAACACGTATCAGACGCGCTTAACATAAAAAAACGTTCAGTAATCTCACATATATATATATATATATATATATATATTTATCTAACAGTTTAACAATGGGTGATAGCATTGCTCTTAACGGTTTTGTGACCAGTCGGCCAAAAACATTGGAGCTGCACTTCAAACAGGTTTGCTATGGGTCAAAGGCTGACAGTGACCCCAAGAAACAAATTCTGAATGGGGCTTGTGGTGCTTTTCGATCGGGTTGCTTGACAGCTATTATGGGTCCCTCCGGAGCCGGCAAAACCACACTCTTAAATATTTTGGCTGGTTTCAAGTGAGTCAGTCTAGCAGCTCACTCACAAAAATAAATACTTAAATACTCTGCAGAGTCAGCGGCGTTTCGGGTGAATTTCTGGTCAATGGCGAGCAGCGGGATCTGCTCGCCTTTCGCAAGATGTCCTCGTATATAGCGCAGAAATTTGTGATGCTTACGCTGCTAACGGTAGAGGAAACCCTGCGTGTCTCCACTGATTTGAAGCTGCCAACAACAACAACCAGGCAGCAAAAGCAACAAATTGTGAGTAAGAAAAAATTAAAAAATTAAATTCTTGTTAGATTGTTTCTACACTTAGACAAAAATCGAGCTAAAGTGATATTCATCCTGTAAAACTAGAAGAGTTTTCTTGTTTTTAGAATTGATAAATATAGGAAAAAAGTTTCCTAAAAATTCGAAAGGATTGCTGTAAGCCACTATCCCAAAAAGATGCTTGTTCTATGATTATTTTTTAGAAATATTTTCTATTATTGAGAAATTACCGCACAATTAAAAACTATCTAATTTTTGGAAAAATCTTTTCTGCAATTCACTGAAGATCTGAAGGTTTTTTTTTTTATCAAATTTAACAATGTTAATTTATAATCTATTTAAAATGTTTGTACATGTATGTAAAGTCTTCCAAAACTAATGTTTATTAATAATATAATTAATTTACACATTTATACAAAAAAAACTAATAAAATAGAGATATTTTTTAATCCTTTTTAAAATGCTTATCTGAAATTGAAAACAGAAAAACCTGGATTCTTAGATTATAATTTGTGAATAATAAGATCAGTTTGGCACTTCCACAAAAGTATGGCCAATTTAAAAAATGCAGTATCCTTTTTTTGCTCAGTGTATGATTTAATGGATCTGATTGTATTTAAAAGAATAATTTGCTCCCCAGCTGGATGACATTATCAAGTTGCTCAATTTGCATTCCTGCAGACACACCTTGGTGCGTGACATATCCGGCGGGGAGCACAAGCGTCTATCGATTGGCATTGAACTGATCACAAATCCGCCGATAATGTTCTTTGATGAGCCCACCAGTGGCTTGGATTCTGCATCCAGCTATCAGGTCATGTGCTACTTGCAGCGTTTGGCCCATGATGGCCGGATTGTGGTTTGTGTGGTGCATCAGCCCAGTTCGCGTCTGATGCAGCTCTTCGATGATGTCCTTGTACTAGCCAAAGGTGAAGTCCTCTATGCGGGCGCCCAGCGCAATATGTTGGCCAGCTTCAGGGATGCTGGCTTTAGCTGTCCGCAGTACTATAATCCGGGTGATTTTGGTGAGTTAAAATATATAGCCTCAAAAATAAAAATAAATTAAAATCGCGCTTAAAAAAAAATAAGTTTGAAATTTAAAAATTGTTTAACTTTCTATGCACAATTGTTTCAAATTATGTTAAATTATGAAATTGTATTAAAGCGTTAAAATTATTTTAATAATTAAAATTATATTTTAATATGGGAAAAAGACCATTTTAAATATATTTACAAATAATATTTCTGCTTTTCAGAAAGTAATTTCTCACTCCTCTGTCTATACACCCCTCTAACTTTTTCTACCCCTCACTTTCTTGCAGTTCTGGAGGTATGCAGCGAGTCCTCCAATGAGCGCTGCGAGTTCCTCATTAACCAAAATAAATCCAAATGCGATGGTTTGCAGAGTTTCAAAAAAGTTTCGGGCGATGAGCAGAGTAAGTTGTGCTTTGGCTTTTGGTAATTTTGGTGTTTGCTGATCCTGTTCCAACTGCTTCTGTTTATGCTTTTCGTTCTTCCATCCTTGTTCACTCTTCACTCGCCCTATTCGCACTGCTCTATCTATTCTTTTTCTATGCCTCCCAATTCACAAACAGCAGCGCTCATTGAGATGACCGGTTCCAGCGTGGAATGTGACAGCATCCTGCGGCCCAAAGAGATGGTTGGCTTCTGGTATCAGTTGCGCGTCCTCATGATAAGATCTCTGCGTTCCATGTTCAGGGATCGGGTATGTATATTAAAATGAATTTTCTACATTTCGAAAGATTCTAAAAAATTGCTTTTAACAATAAATTTTAAATAGATAAAAAAAAATATTTTTCAAAATTCAAATGCTCTATATTAAAAACTCTACATCAACATTAAAAACTTGAAAGAATATATAAAAAAAAATTTCTTATAATTAAAATATTTTATTGTAAATCAACATTACTTAAAATATGATGTTTTTTATTTTTTAGAAAAATTTATTATGGCTAAGAAATGGGTTTCTAAAAAGCAGGAATGCCAATTGTTCCTTTTGAAAAATCTTTCTAAAAGCTTAATTTTTAAAAAAAAGAAATTTAATGAAATTATAAAAGGTTATATATATGTAAAAATTTAATTTTAGAAATTATTATATAATACTAAATTTTATGTACATTTTAGAAAAACTTGAATTGAAAATAATTAAAGAAAATTTGTTGTTTTTAGAAATAGTTTTTCTACAATTCAGGTCTAAATTTTTCTGAGATACAAACGAATCTTTTATGAAAATCAAGTAAATTCTGACCTTTATCCTCCCAACAGATGGCCGTGCAGATGCGTGTGCTGATGCACGTGATTGTGGCTCTGCTGCTTGGTGTTGTCTATTGGCAGATTGGCAACGATGCCGCCAAGGTGATCAGCAATGTTTCCTGCCAGTTTTTCGTTATCCTCTTCCTGTTCTGCGGCAATGCGATGCCATCGATATTGCTCTGCATGAACGATTCAGCTGTGTTCATTCGGGAATACTACAATGGGTGGTATTCCCTGATGGCCTACTATATATCCAAGGTGCTGGCGGATTTGCCGTTGCAGCTGATCTGTCCCATGTCATTTATAAGCATTAGTTATTTTATGACCGGACAACCGCCAGAGTTGCAGAGATTTGCCATGTGCTGCATCATCAGTGTCCTAACCGCCTTCATTGGACACTTTATTGGGGTGATTGGTGGCACCTTGTTCTCCCTGCAGACGGCCATCTTTCTGGTGCCGGCGATCTCCATTCCATTCATGCTGTTCTCTGGATTTTTCATCAGAATGAGCGAGCTCTCCTGGTTTCTGCGTCCGCTTTGTGATGTGTCCTTTTTCCGATACATCTTCGAGGGATTCGTGCGTGCAATTTACGGCTATGATCGTGAAGAGTTGCCCTGCCATCAGACGTTTTGCTATCACAAGAAACCGGAGCAGTTCCTCAAAGATTTCGGTATGACTGGCGATGGGTTTAGTTTGGATATCGCCGCACTGGGGATATGCTTGCTCCTGCTCCTGATCTCATTCAATATTTCGCTGCATGTCTGCATTCGACGCGTCCTGTGAGATCTTTGATTAGCTTTTATACTTATTAATAATTTTATTTACATAATGACACTGTTTGCCTAAAATGAACAAAGTATGTGAATTTTCAGCTAAAACTTTCTTAAATAATTGTATCTGCCTTAAATTAATTTTAGTGCAAAATGCTAATAACTACATTTATCATTTGTTTTTATATTCATGTATTTTGTACTTATTTACACACATTTAGCATAAAAATTATATAAGTTTATTTACACAAAACCCAAATTGTATTAAAAAAACAAACATCAAAGATAAAAAATATACTTAAATAAATGCAAAAAAATAATTTGAAAATAATCTGTTTTTGGATGAAGCTAGTGGTTAATTTGGAGTTGAACCCAATCCTTAAGAGTGCATATGGATTTCTCATAAGTACAGGCTTAAGGAACATTATAAACACAAGTCAATAATTAAGCAATACAAAAAAATTACAGAAGACTTCCAGTTTTGCTCAATTTGTGTGGCTTCCCCTTTGAGGTCAAGTTTTATATTAGAAATTTGAAATATCTTGAAACGAAAATCGTTGGTATTTTGATGCGTACTTCTAAAATCCTTAAAATTATACATAAATAAGCAATATTAAAAAAATACCCATAATTTTGTAAGTATAACAAGGACAACTTAAATAATTTAACAAAAAACACGCATAATTTGCATTTTGTTCAACCAACAGTTTTTAATTAGCAAAATAAAGCCGTTTAAATAATAATGTTTAAAATCAAATTTTTGTATGAGAGTTTAATACTTATTTAAATATGAAACGGCATTCATCCTTGCATCTCTCATACAAACGAGATTTTTACAATCGCATAGCTTATAACAGAAGGGATGTGTACAATTCAATCAATGGACACACTGGATATATCCATGGAGCTGGTATCGCGTGGTGTTGCCTGCTGTTCTAATGTCGCCGGGGCCGGCGTAACATCCGCCGTCGTATCCACCGCTGCCAGTGGCGTCTCCTCGCTGATTGTTGTTATTGCTGCCGTTGTGGCTGCTGTTGTCGTCGTTGTCGCTGTGCTGTTTGCCGTTGGTCCTGGGTGCGTCCTTTGCGTTGGCTGCGTTCGACGCACACGCTCCGCTACCGGACGTAACCGTCGCACATTGGTCAGGCCTGTGACCGCTGCTGCTCCAGCTCCGGATGCTGCAGTGGATGTGCCGCTGCCACTAGTTGTGGCTGCAGTGGTTGCTGTTGTTGTTGTTGATGTCGCTGACGCTGTTTTGGGATCATCCGCTGGCACATGACGTACACGCACATCCAACTGTTCCCATTCCATTTCATCCTCGGAACTCGTTTCGGCATTGGCCACCACAGTTGTGGTCTTTGTTTTCTTTTGACACTCGACGTTGCGCCTGAAATCAATCACTTTTAGCAGCGCCTTGGCCTCAGTTTTGCGCTGGAAATGAGAGAAAAGCAGGATATGAGACAGGAAATCCAGCATCTATTTGCTCCAAGGAGACTAACCTCATCCGAGTCGAGGCACTTGTAGGCGTAGTAAGCAGCCCTCTCAAAGTCGCCCTTCTTCTCGTAGTAGTTGGCCAGGGTCATGAAGCCCTGATACAGGCTCTGTTTATCGGTGGCAGCCCGCTCATCCTCACAGTACATAATATAGCAGTGGACAGCGGTCTCGTTGTCTCCCAGCTTCTCGTGCAGACTGGCCAGCTTGTACATCGCTATGCCTTCGATGTCGCCCACATCGCAGGCCTTCCAATAGCACTTGACCGAATTCTCGCATTTGTCCAGCTTCTCGTAAGTCTCGCCCAGCGCGACCAACATGCGGGAATCGTACGGTCGCAATTGATGGGCAATTTTAAAATAATACAAACTATAATAGTGCATTTTGATAATCTCGTAGGCCTGACCCAGGCCGTACCAGGCGCGATAATCCCGCTTGTTGACCTCGACAGCTTTGCGATAGCTTTGAATGGCCGCATTTGTGTTCTTTAGCTCCATAAACTCATGGCCCATCAGCGTCCAGGCGGCCAAATATTTGGGATTCAATTTGAGTGCACGCTGAAAATATGAAATTGCCACCTGATGATCACTGCGTATGCTATAATAGTTGCCTAGAATATGCATTGAAGATGAGATTCATTTAATTTGTTTAATTGGTTTAGTTGATCTTGGTCACTCACCGATGACACAGCAAGTCTCCGGTCGATATTTATTAATGCTGACAGCCTTTTGCGCCAGTTGCGCCATTTCCGTTTTCATTTCCTTGACGAAGAGCAAATTTGAATAGGTGTCCACATTGTCCAGGCGATAGGGATCGCTTTCGAGCAGTGCCTGAAAGAGTTCAATGGCCTTATCCACATCTGGAAGACACAATAAAAACATTAACAGAGATTAGCCAGAGATCAGATCAGATCTAACTCACCTCGCTTATTGTGATAGACAAGCGCCATTTGTGCTGTTAAGTAGATGCTCTTGCTGAAACCCGCCGCCTGCAAATCCTCATAGATCTTCAGGCCATCATCATTGAGATAGAGCTCCAGATAGGTGTGTGCCATAAAGAAGTGACGCATCCAATGTTCACCCAGCTGCAGGCTCAGCAACTTTTTCTTTTCCATTATCAATGGAGATAGCTCCAGATAGGCACTCCACAGCATGGGCACCATGCGTATCGCAGTCAGCAGCATTTGTTCAGCCGCTTGATTAAGATCCAGTGCCTTGAGTACCACACCATACAAATAGATGCCGTAGCCATCCAAGCGACAGCGTCCATGCTCTGAGCGTAGGGTGGCCAACAGATCGGCCAGATCGCGCATTTGATTCGGCTCATTGAGATTGGCATGATCTGTGGTGGAGTCCAAGCGTCGCTTCTCCCTTGCCATATACGTCGAATAGAGATGTAGAAAACGTGGCACGCATGATTCCGAGTTGCGCACAGCATGTGCTGCCCGATCATATTCACGCACGTCATAATAGCTCTTGGCCAGGAAGTAATCACTGTACTCGGCGGGTGCAATGCCCTCCAAGTGGCACTCACTAAACGATCGATCATCATCGGGCGGCGCATTATCAATATTTACTTCACTCAGGCCATGATGCATCTCCGCCAGCCATTTGGTGGTGTGCAATAGGCCGCGTTTCGAGCACTCGATGATGCCACGGCGCAGCTCCTTCTTCACGTCCGGCAACAGCATGCTAAAGAACTCCTGCATGTTTGTATATTTTGCAGACAAGCAGAATTGGTTTCTAGCTATTTTAAAATTTACTAACAAAGTTCGCCTTGGAACGCGGTTAACAAGTGCATCTGCCGGTATCGATATAATAGTTGTTTTTAAAAAAAAAAATATCGTTGTGTCGATAAGCGATATGTTTTTTTTTTAGCGATGTTTTAATATTTTGCGCTGATTATTTAAATTATATATTAGTATTGGGATTTTGCAAAAATGGTGAGGATTTTGTAATACAATATCAACATTTTGTTTACTGACATTCAGAATATTTTTTCCATAAGCTTTTTAGAAATTATTTCCAATATGAATTCCAACAAATCCAATTCGAATATATGAAGCAGGAAAGTGAAACCATGTACAAACCTACAAAAAAAAAATACCAAAAATGCCAACCACATTAAAGCTTTGCAACACTGGCCAAGCAGCTGTTGAGTATCTGCGCAAAAAAAAACAACAATAATTAATAAAGCAAACTCTCCAATTTAAAGATAAGGCCGCGACGAAAACATTTCCTTGTTTGTAAATACGCACAATATTAATAACAAAAACAAACAACAATTACGAGGACGATCGCATCGCGCCATTTTGGATATGCGGAAACAACCGGTAACATAAATGGATACAGTTACATTTACTGGTTCTATAAGGTCAAATGAGATTTTGAGTTTGCAATTCACTGAGCATATATTCAGTACATATATGAATATATATGAATAAATAATTCACCATTGATAATTGCGTTGCTGATTCATTCTATTTACTACAACATTTTTTAATAACTTAAGTACCCTTTATCAGTGAGTGTAATTCAATTCACTGACGACTCGTCAGTTTGCAGTTAAGTGAGGGATTTTTATTGAGTTATTCAGTTATCTGCGAGCAAACATGAAGCTCGGACATTGCACAGCAACATTCGGTTTGCTGTTCCTGGCAACTTTGTTCAGTGCTGGCTACTGTTTTTGGCCTTTCAACCGCAAAACTTCAACTCCGAGTCCAAAGGAACCCCAGCTATCTCCTGTTATATTTGGTAAATATTGATTAATGTGGAAGCAAAATAAAACTGCAAGAAAATTTTAAGGCCAAGTAAACAAAAACAAGGTCAAGGTCCGCATTGAAAAAACTGCATTTTATTATTTTCAGTGCCAGGCGATGGCGGATCTCAAATCGAGGTACGTTTAAGCAAATCGTATTCACCATATTTTATATGCGAGAAGACGCACGACTGGTATAATATATGGCTTGATGTGGAGCAATTGGTTATACCGATGGTCTATTGTTGGGTGGACAATGTCAAGCTCTACTATGATAAGGCAACGAGGACAACACATAATTCTCCTGGCGTCGAGACACGCATACCTGGCTGGGGCAATCCCGATGTTGTCGAGTGGATAGATCCAACAAAAGGTAAGTCCGGTGCATATTTCAAGGATATTGGCAACTTGCTCGTCAACATGGGCTATGAGCGACGTAAAAATATACACGGAGCACCCTACGATTTTCGCAAGGCGCCAAGTAAGTGAATAAAACAAAATATATATATAAATAAATTTATAAAATATATTACTTTATCTTGTCTGCAGATGAGCTTCCGCAGTTTTTTATTGATCTCAAGAAGCTTGTGGAGGATACATATGAGGCAAATAATCAAACTGCCGTCACTTTTATAACGCACAGCATGGGCAGCCCGATGACGCTTGTCTTTCTGCAAGAGCAGACGCTCGAGTGGAAATACAAATATGTGCGGCGACAGATAAGTCTCGCTGGCGCTTGGGCTGGCAGCATTAAGGCCGTTAAGGTATTTGCCATGGGCGATGATCTGGATTCGTTTGCGTTGAGCGCCTCGATTCTTCGCGATGAACAAATTTCGCATCCGTCAACCGCTTGGCTGTTGCCATCGCCACTGTTCTGGGAGCAATCGGCAGTGCTGGCGACGACGCCATCAAAGAACTACACCATGGCAAATCTGGAGCAATTCTTCACGGATATTGACTACAAGACGGGATGGGAGATGCGCAAAAATACGTTGCGTTATACACAAAACTTTAGTCCACCCGATGTTGAGCTGCATTGCATCTACGGCGACGGTGTCAGCACCGTCGAAAGGTAATCCCAAATATATCCTCTATCCACAACATCAAAATTAACTCATATTTTTTTTGGCAATTAGATTGCAATACAAAAAGGACGACATTGCTGGGGAAACTCCAAAGTTAATAATGGGCTTGGGCGACGGCACCGTTAATCAGCGTTCGTTGCGCGCCTGTCAACACTGGTCGAGCTTCTCAAGTTCGCACATATCGACACTGGCCCTGCAAGGTGTCGATCACTTGGGCATTCTATCAAACCAGGATGTCTATCAATACATACGCACTGTTATGCAACAGCCATAATCTACTTCAGAACCAAAAACAAAAACAAAACTATATATTTATGTGTAATTTGTGATTTGTGTGCAGCTGGCGACTTCTTAATGTTAATTAAATAAATTGTTTAACTAGTTAACATAAATGTGTTTATTTATTTCTTTTATGAAAGATCGTTGACATCGAATTCAGTGCATTTGTTTAAAGTAAACGATATTTTAACTAGTGTCATCTTTAACCAATACATCGATAAATCGCCCGGCAACTACCCGGCGTGTTGTCGATATATCGATAAAGATGTACAATTCTGTTTAAGACAATTACTTGCACATTATATTCTTGTCACACAATTATTGTATTTATTATTATTTAAAACCATAATGCCGCACGGTCACTCGCACGATCATGGACATGGATGCAGCCATGAGGCAACTGATGTCGACAATGCGCTCGAAATGGGCATCGAATACAGTTTGTATACAAAAATCGACCTCGAGAATACGGAATGTTTGAACGAGGAGACCGACGGCAGCGGCAAGACCGTCTTCAAGCCATACGAAAACCGCCAAGACATAAGCAAAGTGAGCTTAGTATTATAATATATATTTCAATTAATCATATATATATATATATATATATTTGCAGTTTGTACAAAGCGATGCGGATGAGGAGCTGCTGTTCAATATACCATTTACCGGCAACATTAAGCTAAAGGGCATCATCATTAGCGGCGCCAATGATAATAGTCATCCAAATATGGTTAAAATGTGAGCCTTAAGTGTAAACAAATTGATTCTCTAATGATATTTCAATGTTGACAGCTTTAAGAATCGTCCCAAAATGACATTTGATGATGCACATGGCAAGGCAGATCAGCAGTTTGAACTCTCACGCGATTCTCGTGGTGAAATCGAATATTCGCCCAAGTAAATGACTATGAATATTTATATATAATTTAACCTAATTTATTTATGTCTTAGAGTTGTTGCCTTTTCATCGGTACATCATTTGTCGCTTTATTTCCCCAGTAATTTTGGTGTTGATGTGACGCGCATCTACTATATTGGTAAGTTAGACTAGCCTAATAAAAGATATACTTACATCGAAGTTTCCACCACTTTTTCAGGTCTTCGTGGTGAGTTTAGTGAGGCACATTACCACGGCGTTACCATCTGCAATTATGAATCGCGTGCCAATGCTGCCGATCACAAGGATAAAGCTTTTGATGGCGTTGGGCGCGCTATACAGTAAAAGAAAAACAAAAATGAGCAATGTAAAAATCATATAACTAATAAGCTTTTTTTCTCATACTCACTGTGCTTGATATTAAAGTTGTACAGATTGTAAAAAGGAGAGATGTTTCTTTAATTTATTTCTTTATTGTTATCTTATTGATTAATGCTTATAAGATGAGATATCGAATCACGTGTGTCAATGTCAATGCATAACGCTTTTTATTACTCAATAGTGTTTCATTTTTTTTTTTGTTTTTTTTTTATTTGTTTATTGTTTTCCATTCTTTTTTTCATTTGTATTTTAATAAATGGTTTATATGTATTTTACAAAGCGTTTACTTAAATGTATTTAATTTTACATTTATACCGAATAATTTGTTATTTATTGCACTAGTTGTTTTCTGTTTTTGTTTTTTAATATTCTTTTCTCCACTTGCTCATTTATTGTAGTTGACGTTTTTTCGTTAAAGTATGCTTCTTTGATATCTAATACATAGATGATAGACATGCACCAAGCGGATGTGTTCCGCGCTTGGAGTAAAAACTTTCCTGTTTCATTGGTTTTTTGTTCTTTTTGTTTTGTTGAAACACACTTTGTGCATAGTACAAATGCAATTAGGAGAAAACTAAATGTTATCAAATGAATGCTTGAAATTCTTATTCTTCTTTCTTTCTTTCTTGTTTTTTTTATTTTTTATTTATTCGTTTTGAGGTAAAATTAATTAATATTTATTTACAAATTGTATGCGCATACAAAAATCGCGTTTATAGGCGGAAAAATACAAATGTGATATTTAACTAGAAATTGTTGCTGCTGTGTGTCGCTTGTGTTGTTGTTGTGTTTTTGGGATAGGGGTTCCTGTTGTTGGGGGGAGGAGGAGGGGGTAAGAGGTTTTATAAAGCATAATCTTTTGGTGACCAATTTGTGCGGTTCTTTAGCTAGATATACATACATACATGTTCATATATTTAGTTGAGGATTTGTATATATATATATATATATTTGATTTTTTGTTGTTGTGTGTGTGTGTGATAAGTGTATGTGTGTGTATGTTTGGAATTTGAAAAAAGTTTTTTTTCTTAGTATTTGATTCCTGTTATTTGTTGTTGTTGTTTTTTGCTTTATGTGTGTTTTTGTTCAACAAAATTTGTGCTGTCGTTCCATAGTTGCAGTTAGGGTTTATATATATATATATATAGATATATATGATGTATACATACGTATAATATATATATATATATATATATATATGTATGACTATAAGTACGATTTTTGCATCAAATCAATATCAATCCGTTTTAAAAAATACGTTACTTTTAGCCCACAAAAAATCGTTCCGTTTTTATTTGGTTTTTTTTTGTATTTTTTGTTTTGTTTCATTTCAAAGAGTTTACGTTTAGTATAAAAAATCATTATATCGAAAGTATAAAAATCGTATTTAGCCTTTCACTTTATTTTTTGTTTTATTTATTACATTTTTTTTGTTTTTGGTTTTTTTGTTTTGGTTTTTCTTTTAGCAAAAGCGGGTGTATCTTCATCAAGCAGGTATTCGAATGTTACTTGGCAGGATTATTATTATTTTTTTCTTTTTTTCCATTTTTAAATATATATGTTTTTAAATAGTTTTATAAAAGCTTTGTGTGTGTGTATGTGTGTGTGTTTCAGCTTTTGTTTGTTGTTGTTGTTTTTGTGAATGTCGTGTTGAGTGTTTTTAGGCCTGTTTGAGTTTCTTTTATTTTTCTGTTTTTCGTTTGCATTTTGTTATTTTAAAAGTAGTTGCATTTTTGTTTATAGTTAATATGTGTGTGTATGAGTCTGAGTGTGTGTTTGTTTTTTATTATTTATTTATGCTTATAGAACTCACATTAGGCGACATTGACTTAGCTGGCTAGTTAATTAATTAATTTGTTTCAAATACAAATTTGTATCTACAATGGAATTTATCAATGATAATGATATCAAAATTATTACCGTTAATTAAATTATTTAAAGCTTCTTTTTGTGTGTGTCTATGTTTAATGTGTGTGTGTGTGTAAGTGTGAGTGTGTGTATTTTGTTTAACAGTTTGTTGTGTGTTTTATTTTTGAGAGACCAAATGATAAACCGTTGAAATATATAATCATCAAGCATTCGGTCTTAAAAAATAAACACAATAACCCAAAAAACATGTACATTAAAAATTGTATATACAATTGAATATTTCGCTACTTATGCACATACGATTTACTATTCAATTTGACAAATATATTATTTAGTTTTTAACTACACACTCCTACAAAATGATCGCTAAATTATTTCTGCTTCACATCTCTCTTTTTTGTATTTTGTTTGTCAGATTTATCAATGTCGTTAATACAATTGAATTGCCATTAATATTGCTAGAGATATAGCACCTACCCCGCACCACACCCAAAAAAAAAAAATTATCCAGAAAATAAAGAAATTATCTCGAAAATTGTCACACAGAAATTTACTCGAAGACAAATCAAAAGATTTGCGGCATGTTGCAACGTGGTGGAGGGCGGTGCAGGGGGGGAAATCAGGGCTAGTCAAGTGCTTCGGCTTGCCGAGACTAACTTAGGATATAACAAGTTTTCATCATTCTTTTTTTTTTATAAATATTTACTTTAACTAGCATTTCATAATGTTTTTTGTTTGTTTGTATTTTTTTTTATCATTATGCACTAATTTCTTGCGTTGCGCTACTTTATTATTAATTTATTTATTTTTTGTATTTAGTTTAAATATCTAATGGCTAAGTTATGTAATAATATTTTTTGTTTTTTTTTTCTTTCTTTTTGTTTTTGTTTGTTCTTGTGGCTTTAATTTATTCAAATCATCATCACATATCAAAAAGTTTACAAAAATTTGACCTTTACATTTTCTTTAGCTACATTTTCATTTGCATTTACTATTAGTTAATTTATTTAATTATTATTTCGTGCGCTTCAGAATAAAACATACAACAATAGTTATTATTTGTTTTCTGCTAACTTTTACCCACTTAACAATTGTTGTTCGCCGTTTCGCGTTCCACATTTAACAATAATATGTGAAATTTGAACTAAACCAAGTCCGATTTCATCGATTTGAATTCTCGATTAACATTTTTCCATTTGTCTTTTTATTTATTTTAGCTTATTTGTATTTAATTAGTTAATGTTTTGGTTTGGTTTTCCATTAGTGTACGCGTGGGCATGTAAAAGGCATTTGTTTGGTTTCTGTTTTTTTTTTCTTTCCCCCTTTCTTTTTTTACTCGTAATCATTTAAAGTATTTTGTTATTGTTAGTTTTGTTTGGTTTTCGTATTTTTTTTGTTATATATTTTGGAAGAACTGAGCTGAAAAACCTGAAATTACTTTCACTATTTGCTAGTATTCCAATAATGTCAGCATCTGATATGCCCAATTAAAATTTAAGGCTGTATATTTGTTTTATACATAAAAATAATACACAATGTTTCCGACAACTGATTTTTGTTCAAACATTTTCGTTTTTATTGTGTTAGAATCCAAATTTTGCTTTGTTTTGTTTGGTTTTTTATTTGAATTTTTTTTGTAACTAAAGCGCGTGACTTTTTTAAGCTTAGTGATATTATCTCTATGTATGTAATGTAATTATTCGTTATTCATTTATGGATTAGTTTTGCTTGAATCGTTTTCTCTTCCCAGCATTACGAACAAAATTGACCAAAATTCTACACGTGATTTTCAGAATTTTAAAAACTAATATTGCTTTGTTCATTTTTCATATATCTATTTTTCTTTGGATTCACAATTGATTATAACTCAGAAAACTTAAGCCAAACTTCTGCTTCTTGTGCACGAACAATTCCAAGTTTTCATATTTCACGTTGCTTACAAATTATATTAACAAACAGAAATTGCATAAAATCGGTTTTGATTTCCATACACACTTTTTTTCGTAGGCAAACTTTTTGGCTGAGTGAAATATTTGTAATGCTCCAAAAAGTATGCTTTATAATTAATTGGAATTGAAGTATGGATTGGTAAAACAAACATTATTGTTCTATTATTCTATAGTGTTGGTTGATGTAACAATTGCATTGGCTGCTATATCTTTGATCAAACTGAACTATAAAGCGCACACGCAACTGTACCTGCGATTGATTCAAATATATATATTTAACGGAATTAACGCTTCTGAATTTTACTTTACACATTTTTTAGAGGCATAAAAGTTTTAACGTGGCTTTGATTTAGGAACACTCTTTTTATTCATAACTTTCAGATGATTCCGAAAAGTAGACGAAAGTTAAATTCAGAATGTGATTTCTCAATTTCTCTCTATTTTAGTTTTCTTTTTGTCTTTTGAATTTTACTATTTTAAGTGGCTTTGATTTAGGAACACACCTTTTCATCATTTTCAGTTTGAGAAAGTGAAGAATTCAGAATTGGGTTTTGCTGATAAAACGGACAACTAAATATGTTATATAAATATTTATCTTTCGTTTTGATTTTTTTTGGCGTGTGCGCTTCTCTCATTTTAGTTTACATAGTTATTTATTTAATATAAGTTATTTGTATTATTTATTAAGCAACTTACTATATAAGCTCTCTCTCTCTCTCTTTCTCTCTATTTCTCTGACTCTCTTTAACATTCTCTCACACTTTCTACACAAATTGATGTATTTTGCACTTGTTAACAATATATGTTTTTTGCATTTAGGTATTTTTTGCTTGGTTTTGTTATTACTTTTATTTTTTATTTTTGAAACAATTCAATTACAGCTTTAATTATTATGACATATGCGTTAAATATTCATTTTCTCATTTATACAATGTCTTTATCAAAAAAATTATGCAAATTTTATACTTTATACTATCGAAATGTCTTTTGTTGTTGTTGTTGTGGTGTATTGCAAAAATGTGCCAATGATTGTGTCTGTTTGGTGTGTTCTGTTTGTGTGTGTATTAAATTGTTTATAAAAAATTTTACATATTGAATAAATGATGATTAATAGGCGAAGTGTATTTTGGTTTTGTTGAGTGTCTTCGAAATGGAAACTCTTGTTGATATCGCAAATGAAACAGCACAGCTTCTAGTTATTTGGTTAGTTGGTTGATTTGCTTTTGTTGTGTGTGTGTGTGTGTGTTGTTTATTTCACACAGCATGTCCATTTTTGTCTGTATTCGCAGCACGCTTAGCAGCCGCTGCGGCACCGAGACGCCTGGCACGCCACCGATCTAGCGGCGTGTAGCAGCATATGAAAAATGGTGGCACACGTGGCGAACGACTGCCGGAACCACTGCTGGCACCGCTGCTGAGCTGTGAATCAACAGTGAGTTCCGTTTGGACACCACTGCTGGTCAGGCGCACCTCAGCCTGTTGTTGTTGGGCATATGGAGGCGGTGGTGCCGCTTTGCAAATGACGCTCGGCGGCTCAAGTTCGTGCAGCTCAAAGCTGTCCGAGCGAGTGCTCGTCGGCGTCGTTGTCGACGGCCGAAACTCATGGGATGAGCTCTCAACCATGGCAGTGCGATACGTAGCCGCAAAATAGTTTGTCTCCAAATAATGACAAGACTCAAACAAATAGTCATCGAATTGCAGACGGGTGGTCGAACAACTATCCTGACTAACCATAAAATTGCCCTTGTGCGACTGTGTCGATGGTGAGTTGCCCAATGCGGCCGTTGCAATTGGCAACATTGAACTGGACATGGGCATTAGCTCCAAGGAGCTCGAACAAGCAGCTGTTGTGCGTTGTTGTTGTTGGGGTTGTTGTTGTGGTTGCTGTTGTTGTTGCTGCTGTTGTTGCTGCCTTTGCTGTTGTTGCTGCTGCTGTCTTTGCTTCATATCAACAATTTCTATTTCTTCAATATCATTAAAACTATTTAACTGTTTCAACAAATAATGCACATCATTTCGTTTCGTTTGTTCAGCGGCGTCGTGTTGCTGTTGTTGCTTGTGTTGCATTGCTGTCGTCTTGAGTTTTATTGTATTTAGTGCTTGCAATGTTAATGGTGTGCTAACGACGGCAATGCCACGACTATTGCTACGTGGGAGGTCATTGATTTGTCGCAACTCTTGCTGCTGCTGTTGTTGTTGCTGCTGCTGCTGCTGCTGTTGCTGCTGTTGTTGTTGCTCTGGATAGGCCAGCGCCAGGCGTTGTTGCAACGTTGCGCTGCTAAACGCTGACGAGGCACGATGTGGCTCCAGTTTGGCAGCGTCGAGTATACGATTGAATTTAGCTAATGCACTAGTTGATGCTGTTGATGAGCTGCTTGTTGTTGTTGTTGTTGCTGTGGTGATCTTATGTCTTAGTTGTTGTTTGATTTGAGGCACTGTTGTGACGGTTTTTTGTAGATAATAATCACCAACATGTCGCTGCCCACTGCCCTGAGCAACGACGACATCGGCAATGTTAGCACCTGAACGATGATCCTGATCCCGATCCTGATCCAGATTCTGATCACCTTCCATGTAACAATCATCGCCGACATCCTCATCAACATCATCAATATCGACGCCATCCTGCAGCGATGCATCCGTCACTTCCAAATTGAGATTTAAATGCAAACGTTGACGCAAAAGTAAACGTTGCATTTTATCAGTGGTTGCAACGGTTGCTGCTGATGGTGGCGCCGGCGCTGCAACGGATCCGGCTCCAATTAGACCACGGCCAGCGGCAATAACGGCCGCTGCTCGCTGCTGTGCTGTGGCTCTAGCTAAATTCTTTTGTAAAATCAACTTCCTCGACGAAATGATGTCATTATTGTCGCTCCCCCGCGATTACCGGCTGTCGCGGGTGGAGCGAGGCCGCCCCTAACTGGACGTACTCGCGATCGGCGAGACGGGTGACAGCGGACTGCGTACGGCCTGCTCGCGCGGACAGCCGGTCAACGTGATTACCAGCTTCCTGCTGCCGGCCTGATCGCGATGCTCGCAGAGCCAAACGCCCTGCCACGTGCCCAGCGATAGTTTGCCATCGGTAATGGGGATTGTCAGTGAGCTGCCCAGAAAGCAAGCCTTCACATGTGCGGGCTACAAATATAAATACCACAATTAGTCAATTATTTATTCAAATTCAATTATTCATTTATTGTACACTCAGCCAAAAAAAATCGCACAAAAAATATATTTTAGTAATAATTTGTTAACGTTATAAAAATAAATATTCTTGAAATTAAAAAGGCTTGCACAAAATAAATAAATATTTTATATTATTAAGAAATGCATTGCAGAAATGTATTGTGTATGCGAAATCCTAGTAAAATAAAAATATGTATTAACATATGTAACAAAAAAAACTACTATATAAAAAATTCTTTAATGTTTTTGCAACTGGAAATACTTTTTGTAGATTTTACAATAATTCCGCCTGAATAATTAAGCCTGAATTTTAGAAGTAACATTTATAACATTTTAAATATTTACTTTCTGATTTACTAAAATTTAGGGCGATTTTTTATTTGGTCTGAGTGTACTTAAATCAAGACTTGCCATATCGTCGGGTCCTTCGCACGAATGCCGATACGGCAATCCTTCGGGAACTATTTTATTCAACATCATTTCCATATCGTCTCTGCGGGCAGAAATCAGACAATCATATAAATCATATATATATGTATATATATTTTATAAAGCTCACCTGACGTCTGGATCCCAGCTCTCGTTTAACGCTAGACTCGCCGAGGTGTGAAGTACTGTAAAAATAAGAAAAATGAGACATAGTAAATGCGGCGTCCATTAACCAGTTGACTAGCTAAATTAATCTATGGCTAATTAATTTGGCATCGCGCTTTCGAGCATCATCCAACCAACTGGTTAGCCAAATCTGGTACGATTAGCCACCAGCCCAGTTATTAGACCATTACGTGGGCGGCAACGCATGCTTTCATACAACTGATGCATTTTCAATTCGGTTGTAAAGCCAATTAGCCAAATTTTTGGTTTCAACACGAATCTTGTTGTTGGCCAGATACATAGCGCCATAAATGAGCTTAAAACACGCTGCGTTTGGTTATTTGCCATCAATTTTAATTAAAAATGTTGTTCAAATTATATGACACGAAGTTGAAATTGTTGCAAAGGTTTTTCTTTTTATATATTTAATGAGTTGACTTTCCACATTTTCCCACATTTTCTTCAACATGCAACGTTAATATGTAATCAGATTTTCAAATTTATTTTTATTATTATTTAGCTTTAACTGCTTGTCACAATTAGCAACAGTTGTTCATAAATTTGACAGTTTTGTGTGGGTGAATTTAGCATAAAGAGATTTTGACAAGGACAAAAGCCTGTTGAATTATTTAAGGGCCAAAAGCATCAAGTATTTAAGAGTGGAGCGGAAATTCGAATTAAAGTGGATTAACTGGCAGTGGGTATTACGATTTTGTTGTCAAGTTTGTTATGAGGAGAAGGAGAATGTTGAAGTCAAAATTTAAATAAAACCCTTTTTAATTTGTATTTTTATTTACATAGTTACAAATGTGTTTGAATTAATTGTTATATTATTGATTTCCTTAAGTCAATCAAAAATAAATCGATACGTTTTTATATTTATCTAATTATCAAGTGATAATTTTGCTAATGAGTAACGAGGAATATTTTAATGATCATAAATTGACAGTAAAAACTTGCCTCGAGCTAAACCTTTCCGAATTGACTGAATGCACACAAAAAGAAACATTCTTTGACATAACACAAACCATTTTGTTATTCTTTGCTGAATTTTTGTCAATGTTGTATTTTCTAAACATGGCCAATTCATGTCTTGTTTGACTTTGAGGCATTTCGACAAAAAATTTCATAGCCCAATTTTAGCTGTCCCCTCCAAACGCAAACACTCGAAAAGTATTTGGCCAACTGCCAGCAACAAACAAGGAATAACAACAAAAAGACACAAAAAGGAAAAGGTCAGCGAACATTGAAATTGAATACTAGTACTTAAAATCATTTAGTGTTAATAATAAATAGAGTCATAGAGCTGCACACTAGTCACACTTCAATTTGCACACTAATTGCGTATTCATGAATAAAAGATAAGGACAACAACAACAACAGCAACAGCAGCAACGAGGGGAGCAACAATATAAATGAGTGAAACGCTGGGCAAATTAGTTTATTATCAAATCCCAGAGATGTCATTTGTGGCCCCAAAACGCTGTGTGTGTGTGTCTGCCAAGTGTGTGTGTGTTTATCAATGCTTATGCTACAAGTAAATTTTTGGGCATTTACTAAATAATTTCCGAAAAACCGATTATGTCATGTTGGACATGTGTGTAAATGGCCATTCAGGCATTTAAATGTGGCCCAGACAAATATGATAGTTGAAGTGAGGGTTAAGCAAACAACAGGCAAAATCGCAAAATGAAAACCAACTCAAAACTGACAGCCAAAGGCAACTTCAGCCCCAATTCCACAAGGCAAATTGTTCAAATTGATTTTGACTAGAGTGTAGAGCCAGCAAGGGGGGTGGGCAGTATTGAACGGGGTTGGTGGTTTAAGCTTCGAAAGTCAAAGAAGAAGCGACCGCAATTAGTAGCTTAAAATTAACGGATGATTGGCAAATGACAGAGGAAGGAGACAGAGAGAGAGAGAAAGAGAGAATTGAAGTAAGGTGTTGAGCAGCAGCAAATCAGGTGTATAGTGCGGGGCATGTAAATGGAGACAATAAAAAAAACTAGCGTGAGTGAAGCGAGAGAGCTCGACTGGGAGATAACCTCAAGCCAACAGTCCAAGAGATAATAAACTTGCTGATAGCAGTTTATACAATTTCTAATCGAAACAAAATGATATTTTTTAGTTAATTAATAATATGTCTTGCTATATTATATATCTGCAACTTAATTTATTTATGTATTTAATGTTAGCTAAAGTCAGTTGACACAAAATACAAAAATGATTCTAAAATATATTAAATTAAATCAAAATATAATTTTATAATATAATTAAACTAAATTTCCATTAAGAAGATTAGAAATATTTATAAGATTGGAATTCTTTGCATGAATTGCAAATTAAATCAAAATATAATTTAAACCAAATTTCCATTAAGAAGATTAGAAATATTTATAAGATTGGAATTCTTTGCATGAAGTGCGGAAACTCTATTGTGTCCATTTAATGCTATCAGACTTGGTTCGATATTGAAGAAATATAGAAAGTTATAGATAAGATATTAAAATGTTAAATTCAATTTAAATTAAGAAAATAAAAAATTTGTATAAGATTTGTATTTGTTGCATAGCAAATGCTTTGTACCGCTATAGCAGAAACTGACAACGTTATCGATAAGATAAGACGAACACTAATAATCCCATTATACTATAGCTGTTATATTCTCAGAGATCCGCTTGCTAATAAAGAGAAAATATGTTAAATCGACTCGTCTGTTGTTGCTGATCAAGAATATATATATACCTTATGAGCACATATATGCTACGTAATGCATATGTTACATACTTTTGCATTAACTCAATATACCCCATTACTAATTGTCATTTTTGCTTCTCTAACAACTTAATAACCATTTATCGAGCCAGCTCTAAAACATAATATAAAAGTATAATTAACTATAGCCAATAATGTAACCACCATTGTATGTTAACAGACACTCCATTTGCGGTTGTTGTGAATATGTTAATGCGCTAACATAATTGTGCGTGGCTGCTCATGGCTCATGAAGCCACAACAAGGGGCATGCCCCCTGTCCATTGCCAAATTCCACGGACACTATTCTAATGCTGCAGGCGTCATAACAAACAAAAAGGGAGGGGCAGGCGGACAGAGACGGAGGAACAACAAGCGGCTTTAATATGATTTACAGAGGGGGGACAACAACATGATGTATGCTGAAGCAGAGGCTGGAGCAGAGGCAGAGGCAGGAGCAGAGGAAGAGTATTCCATGTTTGTCAGTGGGCAGATGTGCCAAAGGCGCTAAGGAAACATTTGTTGGCGCGTATCAGTGGCAACAATAGCTCACAGCTAAAACTGACAATGTTTTCTCATACATTGAGCGAAACAGGCAGCAAATAGTAAATAAAAAAACATTATTACTCAACTAAACAATTACATGACTACAAAAATGATTTATTATGGTTATTATTATTCATTATTATTAAATAGATCAAGTCTGAGCTGAAAGTGCCAAATTTTGGCTTATATTAGTATTGGTAATCGGTTTTATATGATATATAATAAAAATAGCTTTTGGAGTTGGAGCACCTTTGTTTACTTATTTAACAACTTAATCCTACAGTTAAATTTTTAAAAATTATATTTACTTAAAACGTGCATAAATATAATATATATTTTTAAGAAATTTTGTTAAATTTTTTTTTATTGTTTTCAAACAGGATATTGACTAACTGCCTTAGCTATTAGTTTGTGAAAATCGTTCAGCTAAAATTTTTAATTTTTAATTTTCGAAATAATCTGCCTTATTAATATGAATTTTTTTGTCAATTAGCTGCCAATTGATTTGGAAGGATTTAAGTTGCATATTGGCAGGGGTTTTCAAAAGGAAACCACTTTCGAAAAATCTTAATTTCTCTTTCAATTACTACATGAAGAGATTTAAGCATAAAGTCAATAAGCTAAAATCCGAGATTACATATCTTGCCTAATCCTAATTAGATGAAGTCCTAGTCTGCTGGGAAGGCACAATTTCATGACTAATACATATGCGCCTAGATTAGGCTTGGATTATATTTGGCGCCAGTCAAGACTCATTTTAAATATAGATATAAATAAAGAAATATATGTTTCGAGCTGTACTTCAACTACCAATGATAATCCTAATCTTCTGCAGTGTAGCACGAGTGATGACAGGTGGCCGTTTTTGCTTTTTTTTGTTGACTGCAGGAGGCCGTTTAAGGGGAGGGGAATGGGCACACACACAGGGTGTACCAAGTTTGTGTGCATATTTATGTTGACGGGGGAGTTGGATGTAAAATTTCAAGTGGTTGTTGCCGCTGTTGTTGTTGTTGCTGTTGTTATTGCTGTTGTTGTTTTTGGCTGGCTTCTCACATTTAGCGGCGCGTTTAGGCCCTACAAAAGTTGCTAATGTTTTTAAAGAGGCCTTTTTTATTATACAAAGTCAAACATTCTGACAGCATAAGCACACACACGCACACACATGCATATAAAAACCGCAACATACACACACACACACAGACATACACACACACAGCAAGTAGGGAGACAAGCGTTTGCGGCTGCTGCAAATGTTGAACAATGGAAATGCTGCGGCTCGCTTATGTTTCTCATTCATTCATATATGCATTGCATATATAAGTAGCAATTGTGTGCCCCTCTATTTGTGTGCACGAGTGTGTGTACGAGTGTGTGTGTTGGTCTGCATATTACATGATATAAGGCAGCACGAAACGCTTAAATTCATCAACCTTATTACACACGTTGCATTTAATATACATTCTGTGGTCAAGAAATACACCCTGCAATCAGTTCTAACTGACTGACAGATATATAATTATGAAATTGTTAGAGTTGAGCTGATTAATTCAGATTATATATAATATTCAAATTCAATTAATGCATCCTAATGAACAAATTAAGCTTTGTATTCTTTAAGATCTACTCAAAAGTTTTGTTTCGCATATTCATATTTATCGATTTAAGGCAATTATCGATAAGCTAACAAGATTTTAATCGGTGCATAGAAGACTCAGTTACTTGTTTTAATCAAGAGAGTATTTTTTAATGGCTAAAAGTTGACTTCAAATACAAGTCAAAAATATGGTTGAAAGGAACGAACGTTTTACCAGTTACAACCTGGTATAACGTGATAAGATTTTAAAAAGCAATGGCTTTTTAGAGGTGGCTTGTTCTCTATAATAAAACTACATTTAAAGTTGAAAACTCGATGCTGACTCGAAATCCACGTTTTAATTCTGTCTCAAAAAGAACAATATGAAATTAGTTCCAACTTTTGACTGCTATATCAAAACTAAAACTATTTTTTTTACACGCAATGGGTTAGCTAATTTCCCGCCTTGATCAAGAATATATATGTAATTCACTCTATGATTTCAAAATTATCTTCCTATCTGTTTAACTTGCTTATAATATTTTTACAGGGTACTCGCTGAGAATGTGGCACAGGGATTAGAAAGAGAGAGGGATGGGGGGTGGAGGGGAATAAGTTGCAGGGCTACCTGCTAACCACTCATTAAGACAAGGCGACCCTTGCGCTAAAGCGCACACACACCAACAAAAACTTACACACACTCACTTACACAAACAAACTTACACACACAGACACACACACACAGACACACACACACAGACACACACACACAGACACACACTCTCACACGCAAAGCTAGTCAAATGGAACTAGTTCAAGTTTCTCATGGCAAACAAAACGTGTGCAAATGTTTGTTGTTCTCCTTGTCGCCTCGTTGTTGTTATTGTTGTAGTTGCCATATTTTTTTTGGCCTTTTTTTTGCATAAATAATATTGATTTATTGGCTAGCGCAGCATTTGCGGCTCATAAGCGAAACAATTTTTAATGCTAAAGGCGCCGCTGGGCCAAACAACAAGAAAAAAGAAGCCGCCAATTGGCTTGTGCTGGGCGGGGCGGGGTAGGGGAAGGGGTCGGCCGGAAACCTATGGCAACCTATGGCAGCCAGCAAGTATGACACACACAGACACACAGCCATGTGGCACAAATTTGTGTGGCATGCCACTTCGATTCGCTTTGCGCCAAGTCCTTGGATGTGGGCCATGTGAAGTTCTTCATAAAGTTGGCCAAAAAGCAAAAAAAAATAAAATAAGAATAAAAAAAAGAAGAGAAATCGCGAATAAGAAACACACAAAGAATAAGAAAATAACGGCAAAAGAGAGCAGCACGTTCCCCTTAATGTGTCTGTCAATGCTTCTGTCAGCTGACAAGACGTTAAATTGCATTTCTTTGCAGCACAAATCTGTCCAAAGGGGGATGCCACAGTCAATCGCTCAACAAATTTTTATAAATTAAATTCAACTGTCAGTTGCAACGAGCATCTTCATACTGATATTTTATGATATGATATTAAATTGTAGTTGTCAAATATTTAATAGCTTTATTAACGGACAGCTTGACTAGCGAAAAATAGCAGTAACCAAAAGGTAAATATAGAAAATATATACTTTAATATAATGTTTTAAGTAAATTGGAAAGCGCTATTTAAAATAGCTCGAGAAACAGGTACTTTGAAGCAAGTCTTAAAATATAAAAATACGGTTTACTTAAGAAAAATCTTTTTTTTCTATTTGAACTTAATATAATATTTACATTGTATCAATAATATGTCAGGGTATATTATAAATCAATAGAAAAACTATATCTATACAGTTGTGTAATTTACTGTTATGGGAAATGAATTTGCATCTATATTTGTGAAACAGGTAGAGTTATCGATAAAGCTTATGTTCTACAGTTATCAATCAAAGTAAATAAATTAATAATATATGAGAATTTTTATTCTACATTTCAAATGCTGATCAAAAATATATATATTGTACGGGGTTGGAATTGCTTCCTTATGCGTTGTTTGTCTATATTTATAATTATATATATATCTGCCTTTATATATATATTTAACCAGCTTGCAACCTTAAACTTCAGTTTGATTGTTTTTTATATTTACTAATCTGTTTCTTTCTATTTTTATTTAACTACCTTGTAACGGCATTTAAGCTTCTATATAAAAATAGAAAAGAAAACAAAACGAAAATCTTTCCGGTTTTTTTTTTAGTTCGATTGTTTTTTCGCTGTCACGAATCAAATAAAAAAAAACATGGCTGGCACACACACTTACACTCAAACACACACTCCCACACAAGAAATCTAACGTTGTTTCCCTTATAAGCCCTCCCTCCCTTCAATTCTCTATCCCTGGTTTTTTTTTTTGGCCACCCACTTTCAGTTTCAGTTGATTTATTTGGTGTTGCCTCTCTTTCGACTACACACAGGACATTGGGGAGTCCTTTTTTTTTTGTCGTCGTCGTCGTCGTCGTGCTTTGAAATATATGCTCGGGTTATAAATTGAAGTTGAGCCATTTATATGATCTTGCGATTATGTTGCAAATTGCTACGAGTAAGAAACAACTCTCCCTCAGGCAAAGCAACGATTTGCACAGCAGCAAAAAAGCAATAAGAAAATTGAGTTTAATATAGAAAATGTTGCTTGGCAAAACTAAAATCAAGCCATCTCATAAATCATTTCCAGACAACTCTATACTTAAATGCAAATAGGAGTTAATTTTATGTAATTTAAGACATATAGAAAAGTGTGTCAAAAAATAGAGCAGAACTAAATAATTCTTCAAAAAGTGTAGAGTAAAAAAATACTCTATATTTATAATTATTTTTATGAATCCAAATAGGATGTAAAACTGAAAACGACACTGGGACCACAACTTATTTATTTATCTTTTTAATGTCAACTGAAGTCAGACTCACAAAATACACAAAAAAATGATTGAAAATCAAATCAAAAACTATTTTTTTTAAGAGCCTAACTCGACATAGAATAAGGAAACAAATTGAAACCAATTACCAACATAATTCCGAATCTATTATAATTTAATTAAGTAAACCAGAATTAGATTAGGACTTGAGTTTGGAGATTTATTTCAAATCTGGACAATTGAATACAAGTTTCTGTCTAACTTTAAAATAGTTCCAAGTATAATTCTAAAATAAGTTATAGATTCTAAAATAAAGTTAGAGAAGAATATCAAATCTGATCAAATTAATACAAGTAACTATACTATAGTTTAAAATTGATCTAAGTATGATTCTAAAAAATTTGTAAAAATAACTCTTCATCATTTACAAAACGTCTTTAGCCCAACAAGTAAAAAAAAGAAAGCTAAGCCAAAGAAAAGGGATATAAGTAAGTATGACAGTTAACTACACAGGACGGAAGCATATTCCAAATAATGACTATTATGAAGGAAAGCGAAGGGAAAGCAAAGGAAAACACATTCCCCATTTCATAGCGCATTTTATGCATAGACCCATTAGTTATATTCTAGTTTGGGGATATTCTTTTTATTATTTTTCCGGTTTTCTTTCACATTTCTATTTATTTTTGTTTGGTTTATTTTTGTTTTTTTGTGCTTTGTTTGAAATTCTTTGAATTGTTTTTCATTTAACAAGTTACCGTTACATTTGCCGCTAGCTTTTGTGTTCCACTGTTTATATCTGCAGCTCCCTCCCCATCTCTCTCTCTCTCTCTCTCTCTCTACTCTCTGCTATACCCCTCTTCCTTAAGTCTGCCATTTGTTTGTTTGCTTGTGCATTTCCCCATAGAAACAATGACAGGGTATTGAGGTCAATAGTAAAAGACAACAACAACAAAAAGAGCATATGGCAAGGTTGCTTTGAAATAATTTTTTGAAATTAACTTTTCTTTCTTTTTTTTTTTGTCGTGCCATTTGTGAAGGGGTGTACAACTAGGGACAGGCGGCAAGGGGCGTGGTTGACTGTCATTTGATTTGTGATGGCGCTGCACATTTTGCACAGCTGTGACAGAAATGGGGAGCAGGCGTAAGGAGAAGGAGCACGTGCACGTGCAGGTAAGAGGTCTCTGGGCAACTGGAACGCATACTTATACATATATTTGTATGTGTGTAAGTGTGTGTATAGTAAAGTGAGTCTAATTAGGAAGTCCTTTTAAGAAAATCAATAAACATGTCTTGACCTCAATTAGATTCCGCTTACTACAGTTCACAATACATACGTATCCCAAAAACGGATCCCCAGACAACAAGAACAACAAACACACACACACATACACGCACACACACAACACACAGATTCATGTTGGTTTGAAAAGGGGGAGGTGGCAGAGAAAACACACGTTTCTTTTCACTTGGCACAAAGATAAAAAGAATGGCAAGAAATCCGAATTTACTTTCAGTTAAAGAATTTTCAATACCCTAGCAAAACTTATTCAAATAACATTTGAGTGGTATTAGAAAAAGTTTCTATGCGATTCTAACATTTTTATGTATATATAACATAATAAACAATATAACATTTGATTTGCAATAGAAGACATTTGCTCAACTATTGGAAACCTAATAAAGAAAGTAAATAACACACAGAAGGAAAGCATCTACCCATAAAGTATATATATTTATGATCTAAGCATTTTGGTTGAAAAGCTGACCAATCTGGCTAAAACCATAATTAACACTTAGCAGATAAGTTTATCTTCACTAGAAATATAGTTTGATGTCAAAACTAGCTCTGATCCAACTTATAGTCTGTTTTATTCACAGAGTAAAATAAGTTTCAAGCAACTAACATAAAGTTAGAACAGAAACAGTTAGTAATAGAAAATAATAAAATAAAATTTTTGATAATTAATCAAAAGTAAAGATAAATGTGCAATAATGTTTTTCAAAAAAAGATGGATTAGTTAATTGCATACAAGAACTAAGTTTACTAAAATTTTTCCTAAGGGCAACAAGCGTAAGAATACTACTTCAAAAACGAGAGTACAATAATGTCTAAAATTATTATCTTAATTAAGAAAATAAATATATATAAATAATAAAAATAATAAAGGTAATTTTTTCAACACGTTATACACTTCAGGACCAAACTCAAATACCCTCAACAAGATAGAGATGGGCATATAAGAAACTCGACTGGGAATAAGACGATTTGTGCGCTAGGCAGGTGGGGTTGGAGAGGCTTACTCTGGCACAGGAAGAAGTTTGCCTCGAGCATTCACACGCCACAGCGCCACAGAGCCGCAGAGCCATGACATGAAGGAAGACATGAGAAACAACTACGATTGCATTTCCCTTTTCAAGCTTCTTCTAAGCGGCAACCTCACCAAAATAAAAGGCGCCCCAACAGACCCCCCACCATAAACCCCCTTTTGAAATGCCTGCTGCCTCCTGCAGTTAGCTTGGCATTTTATGATACGATTTTATTTATTTGCTCATGTCTGAGAGGAGAACGCAGCAGCCGAGAAATGCGTCCACTGCCATTGTAATGCAAACTGTCAACAAGACCGCAAAAATGCTTGAGGCAAATGTTGCTATTGTTGTTGTTGTTTAAGTTGTTGATGTTGCTGTTGTTCTTGGAGGCTGTCAGAAGCCGTTGTCGAGGATTTGAGCTGGGAATTAGTGCAGCAGCCAGACTGCAAATGCAATTGCTATGTACTAGTTGAGCTGGCAGAACATAGAGTGCAGCTTATATCTGCGGATTATACACTATATATATAAGATAATATATTCACATCATGCTTTGCAATCCAAACTAACAGTACATAGGGTAGAGTCCATATCTGGTGATTATATCATATAAATATACACTGAGCAATTCGTGCCAATTCATATTCTATATTTTAGAAATAATTTCATTTATTAAGAAAAACATTTATAAAAGTAAAAAAACAAAGCCTGATTTCCAGAAAAACATAAATTCTAAATTGGCGAAACTAGTAATGAAATTAAAATTAAAATAATTCATAATAAAATAAAAATAATTCATAATAAAATAAAACATGCAAATGTTTTGTGTAAGTGAAATCTTAAAACACTAATGTTTATTAATATATAAAAGCAACAAAAAGCTTATGTTAAGGAATACGAAAAAACGCTAAAAATTCGACATATTTGTTTTACTCCTTAGAAAAATATACAATGAAATTAAAATTAAGATAGGAAAAATGGTGAATTAACTTTGGAGCCAAAAGTAAGGCAAATTTGTACAATTCAATGCGTGTTTTACTAAGTGTAGAGTAATATAAACTGAAATCCACATAAATTTATTATTATATTTATAAGAACATATTCCTATCATGCTTTGTACTAACAAAGCAAACATATTTGTACATTATTTATTGACTATGACTTGTCCATTAGTATTTTCTGGCTACAAATTGACCAAGTCAAGTTTGGTTTCCAACAAACAAACAAAAAATGAAATTGTCAGTGAAGTTTTTCACTCAATCAATTCATTTACTTTGCTTGAGATTGAATTGCAGCCGTAGACGAAGACGATTTGGGCCAAATTAAATCGATGTCTAGTAAAGCACTGACCAAAAGCGACAACAGGCAGTCCAACAAAAAGAAGTCTAAGCATATATATAGAATAGATGTGTGCAACTTAACCCAGTTACTGGCCCAACTGGCCAAATGGCAGCAGAAGCAGCTGCCAAAAAGCAAGCTTAAACTTTTAGCCGAAAAATTACTTTGATTTTGTGTCATGCAAGTTTTGCATTTGCTTTTTTGTTAACTAAACTTCGAGTTAAAAGCAACAGAGACACAAATGGATATATTCTGTAATTCAACGTATGCTGCCAAAAAAAAAATAAAGTTTTCTAACACAGATTTCATGGGAAATTAGATAAAATGCTGCAAGTAAGTCCTGAACAAAGGTTAGGCACAACTGGAGGACAGTACAATGAAAAGTGTTCCATGATCTTAGCAACACTGAGAGAATTTGACAAGTAAATGCGAAATAAACTCTAACAAGTATCAAGTACCAAGTGTCAATAACAAATTAAGTTCCAAGTACCATAAATAATAAATTTTTACTATATTCTCACTATTAGTTACATTTTACTATACAAAATCTTTAGTATCTGTGTATATAAAGCAATTTTGTTCATCCTCTACTAAGTAAACTTCCTTCAAAATATAATCTATCAGGATCTTAACTCTACTAAGTAAACTCACATCAATAACACCTCTCAGGATCTTATCTTCTATATCTTACAGAATATTTCTATTCTCTGTACTCACTTTGCATATGACATAATCCCACAGAGAATTGCGTCAGTTCGGGCATTTGTCGCAGAATCTCCTCGGTGACGAGATGAACGCCCCGATGTTGCGGCCTTAGATTGATTTTGCGCTGAAACCAGGCGGATCCAAATTGTAGGCCAGCCGCATTGGCATCACCATGTCCGCCAACGCCGCCGCCAGGATTTGTGTTGCCGGCAATGTTGCCACGTCCGCCACGATGATTTGCCGATGCCATGGTGCTGTTGGAGGAGCTGCTGCGTATGTTGCTGTTGCGACTGACGCTCTGTTTAATGTTGGCCGTTGCACCGCCACCGCCGCCTCCACCGCCCCCACCACCGCCTCCGCCTCCACCGCCACCACCAGCGACGCCGGCGCAGCCAGCTCCACCGCTGCCGCTGGTAGCTTTCGTGTTGCCGGCGTTTGGATTACTGCTGCTACTGCGACGCCGATGGCCGCCGCTGCGTTTGGTGGCAACTGTTGTTGTTGCTTGCGGATCTTGTGACTTAACCTTGGCAGTCGTTGTTGTTGTTGTTGTTGTTGTTGCAGTCGTTGTCGTTATTGTTCTTGCAGCAGCGGCGGCGGCGGCGGCAGCAGCAGCGGCTGATGTCGTTGGTTTTGCGGACGACGTTGTGACGATTCTTTGGCTTTAGCCTCACTCACACACACACACACACGCGCGCACAAGCACTTACACACACTGACGCATACAAGCACACTCACACGCACACCTCACAAACGAGGCGCTTGACTCTTTTTTCTTGTATAATTATAATTATGATTTTTGTTGAGCACTTTTTTCTTGCACTTGTTTCAAGCTTCAGCTGACTTTGCTTCTTCTAATTGATTTTCTTTCTTTCGTATTTTTGCCAGTGGGCCACTTTCTTTACTTAGAAAATACTGCAAGAGAGAAAGAGAAAGAAGAGAAGTACAAAATTAGTATTATTAAAAAAAATATATTTCATTTCAAACAAAGAATAAAAAGTTTTTTGTTTAAATGTATTCTATATCATTTTTGTGTATATTTTGTTGGTCTTTTAAGCTGTCTTAATTTTCCCAGTGTGGAAAAGTAATTTCTTAGTTTTAAAAGCCACTTAAAAATATGTTGAAATTTTTCAAAATATTTTATAAGCTCAAAATCATTTGTGAATATATTTTCAGTTTGACCAAGCGCTCCAAAGTATTTTTTTACTTTCGAAAGCTACTTAAATACATATGTTGAGACTTTAACTTAATTTTTATTTAATTATAAACACTTTCTTTATATGTGGCAAATATTTTTCCAATTTTAAAAGCCTAAATCATAAGTTGTTGAACATTTTTTTTTTTAATTTTTCAACAATATTTTAAAGTAATATTCAAATTTAAATCCTGCTTAAGATTAACTACTATTATTATTCTCAACTTAAAAAGATCCGCCTGATTTTAAAATCTGTTGCTGTTCAATCACAGTAAAATTGTCAACTAAAAGATTCTAACCAGCTAAATCCGCACACAAAGCCAACCTATAAAAGGGCATTGCGTCTTATATTGCAATTTGAAAACAATATAGTATTTACTTAAAGGTAGACGAGTTGTCAAATAAATCAAATACACGTTTGTCTCTCTGCTGCTGTTGCTGTTGCTGATGCTGTTTGTTTTTATTCTCAATTACTGCCCACAATCAACAAGTTTTAATTACAAGCTGTAAACAAGAACACCAACAACAAACAGAACCTCATCGACTGTTTATGGTTATGTTTATCAACAGTTGTAGGTTGACCTTGCCAATCGATTAAGTGAAGTGACAAACAGTTATGACTTTAAATAGGGCCAATAACATTTGTGGTCAGTCGTTAGATTGGCGAATTGTCAATTTTAATGCAAATGTCTACGCATAAATTGATTGACAAAATTAAAAGTGACTTTTATTAAAAATGTAAAAATAATACTACTAATTGTGCTTGAGTACTAAAATTATTTTTATCTATTTGGCATGCAATTATTGACTGACTAATTTTCCTTTTAAGAAGCATGTTTTAATGGAAGTGAGGAATTTGTAGTTTAATCTACTTGCGTCAACTTCATTTAAAAATTAAATTAGATACAGCACAAATTTTTATATTTTTTTATTAAAATTAATTCAAAAACATTTAACAAAAAAAATTGCTCAAGTTTATTAAATAATTAAATTAAAATTCAATTAAAGTCTACGAATTTGTACACTTTCTGACAGCACACTTTTCACTTAATAATAAATGAATTAAATTAATTAAAACACAAGTTCCAATAAGTGTTTAAATGCACAATCTAGTTCATGGTTTCAAAAATTTATTCTGTCTCTGTCAATAATTTACAAACTCCCTGACAAAATAACACAAAAACCCCCAGCGATGGTATTGATGTTTTTACTAGACACAGAAATGTTTTGATCAATTTGTCTGCTGAAGCCTAATAAAGCCTGACTTCAATTTGTAGTCTGGTCACTCTGCCAGCCAAAAGGAGTTTAAATCAAGACACACACACACACACACACATACAGGTCACAAGGCTTTTATAGACAATTGAAGACGAGTCAAAAAGCGGAGCAAAAGTCAAAAGTAGAGTAAATTTGTTGCGGCACAATGCATGGGCACGTGTCGCAAGCAAGTGGAGCACAAACGAGACAAGGATTAGCGGGAGAGGGGTGTGGGAAACACTTGTGCAAAAGGGAGCAGAAAGCAGTGTTCACACACACACAAACACCTGGCACATGCAGAACGGAATCAAACGAAAATGGTGTTTAAGAAATTGTCGTTCGCAAGTTGAGTGCACTCACACACACACGCATACACATACACGTGTAAAGAGAGGGCAAAAGCAATCGAAATGCATTTGAATTGAGCAGCTAGCGCTGATTGCACTCTGTATATGCATATGTGTGTGTTTGTTTGCTTGTGTGGGTGAACGTGAGTGCTCCGCAATGCAAAAAAAAGGTAATAAAAGGGCCACAAAAAAAGGAAAGAATATAAAAATAAAAAAAGGGCAGAGCACTTGCCACACAAAACGATTTACACGACACTAAAGCTAAAAACGGGCGCACGCCACGCGCTGCCACTAAAAAAAATGGGAAACCAAAAGAGCAGAGGCAAGGAGTGTGAGAGAGAGCGACGTCATTGCTGAGAGCAGCAGGCAGCAAGCAGCAGCAGCAACAATAATAAGAAGCGCGTTAAGGCCGCGTCAGGTATTTTTTTTTTATGGGGCTACTGTTCAAATTTGCATATGCTATAAATATTTAATGTAATTCAAAATTGAGAGGAGACAAGAAGCATCTACAACAGCAACAGCGCACAATGTGCCAATTGGGCAAGGGGCGCACAGCTGTAAAAATCCAAATGGAATGCTAAAAAACAAAAGCTGGTCAGTCAAAAAAAATAATACAAAAAATATTCGCGCATTTGGTACAAAAATCAATTATCAATTTTCCGACCAATTGTCAAATAAAATTGCAAAAACCAAAAAAAAATTTCACTAATTATTTTGATTGCACAGCCGCAGAATTGTATGTAGAAGAAGACAAGGCATATTCATAATTTTTAACTGTTAATTATTGACATAACAAATGCTACACAACAACAACAGCAAGAACTGATGACGGCAACAACACCAAGCCCCAATCAGAGCCTACCAACCAACACACACACACACACACATAAAATAGGAGCGCAAAAGGCACACGCGAAATTGCTTACATTAAAACTTGGCGAAATTAAAAAGGACAAAGAAGAATATGGGAAACTGACTTATATTTTTCAATGTTGTCCGCCTTTTTGTTTTGTACATTTCGTTGAATGAATGAAATTTTGAGCCACACACACACATACACACGCACGTACACACACACGCACACAAATCACGTAAGCATCAAATTTAAATGCACTTAATTACATTTAATTCGTGTTTTGCTTTTGTTTTAATTTGAGGGGAGTAGGGAAGAGGTGTAGTTGGGGTTGCCCCCAAAGCAAGGCAAGCCAAAAGTGCCGCTGTAACAAAAAACCGTACGTACGTGCGCGTCCGTCTGACAGTCCGACATCCAATTGGATGCGCTCTCTTTAGACTTGTGCCTCTTCTTCCTCTGCTTGTTTTTAGTTATGCGTGTGCGCTAAGTTCGTGTCAATAGTTTATTTTTTGAACGTGCAACGATACTATCGATAGTAGCTAGTTAGCTCATCGATTTTATGGCAGAAAAAAGCTTAAAAACAATGCTTCGATCGGTAATTATCACCCAATTATCGATACATTGGCGGCGCTATGTGCAAACTGAGCGGTCAAAACAATAAACCAAAAAAAATATACAATGCAATTGAAATTTTTGCTGGTGTTAAAAGCGGTGCTTACTTTGCTGTTGGTTTTTTGTTTATTTATTAATATTTTTTTATTGGGTGTTGTTTATTAGTTAGTTGAATTCACTGCGTGGGTGGACGAGTTGTGTGCTGATAAAAGTGCTGTTGCTGCTGACGGCGCATTGGCAGTGCGCACTTGCTGTCATTTCTATTGATATCGATACCGATGCTATCGAGATCTGTGTGCATTTTGTCAGTTGTCCGTTGTCAGTTGTCATGCATATATGTAAATATTTATATATATATACAACAGCAGCAGCAACGACAACAACAGTTACATTTGTGCGTAGTGTGCGTTGGTGTTAGTAGGTCGTTTAATGACTCGGCGGCGGCTAAATATAACGGTTGTCGTTACGTTGTTGTTGTTACGTTTTTTTTGGTCACACTCGTTACTCGTTTTCTCTTATGCGTTTTTTTAGGTGGCCAATTCACAAAATGTATATTTTTTACACCTTTCACATACACCCACGCATTTGACACGCACACACATACACGCGCGCGCGTTGCTTTCGTCGTTGTTTCGTCCTTCTTTTTTGCTCTCTTTTTTTGCACACACTTTCCCACACCTAGGCCAAATTTCGTGTTGTTGTTGTTGTTGGCTCTATATATAAATATATTTATATTATATATTTTTTAAAATTTATATACATTTGTATTTTGTATTAAACTTTATTTACACAATATAGCTGAAAAATTTTGAGAAGTTTTCTTTGATTTTTGCTCTGGCCACATTTTTTCTAGCAACTCCTTTATATCTGTATATATGTGTGTGTGTGTGGCCTCTGAGATATCTTTGCCTATTTGCCTTTCGCTCTGTTTTTCGTTTTTCAATATAAAAACTCCATGGCCCTATTATGTACTCGACACACACACATGCTAACTCACTCACTCGCACTCACACACACAGGCACGCTACACACACACACACAAACACACACGCCCGTTACGAATACGTACAACGTTTTGAACGATTTACTGCGATTGCTGCTGCTTCTTCCTCTTCTTCTTCTGCTGCTGCTGCTGTGTGTGTGTTTTTTAATAAAATTTTTAATATATATTTTTTTTCGACTTCTTTCTTGCGACTTTTCGGGTTGTTTTTTTCTAACTGATTTATTGAATTATATTACTTTTTACTATTTTTTCTTCTTGCCCTGCGACGAGCCCAGCGTGTGTGCCACCGAACGAGAGCCTCAACTGAAACTGAGCAGCATTGTGGCAAGGATAGGCAATATATATATGTATTTTTTTGTTGAATGAGTGGGTGAATGAAAGTTTTGCATGTGTTTGTCACTCTGTGTGTGTTCAACTCGTTCGTTTTCGAACGGTAACATTGCTCTGTGCACAGGCGCTTTGTGGGGCGAGTCGTTCATTGTGAATGTGACAGCGTTGCCACCCAACGCAGAAACGTAACGGTAAACGCAAAAGCTTACCGAGCTTTACGTTTGCAATTATCTGTGCTCCATTTCTCTTCTCTTTTTTAGGTCACTAGGACATGGCACAGTGGGGCAGGTGCAGTAGAAAAGCGAAATACATTCTATATTTAAAGCAGACGCTTAATATATTTGGCATTAGTATTCATTAAAAATTTAACCTGCCACTGTCACATATTTTATAGCTGCCTTTCATTTCTGGAAATTAATAAAGGTCATCTACAATATTTGTAATTGCAATCAGAAATAAGCACGCCAAAAGTCAAAATGCCACAGTCATTAGGCAAATACTCACGCCCCATCCACATTCTCCGGTCTACATAGAGTCAACAAATTAAATATCTAACAAACGAGTGGGCGTTTTGGGCTTACTCCTCCCTAGCAAGCTTTCCTGTCTACCGCCTTCTTGTTTGCTTGATGGGTACTTGCTTACTGACTAGCTGGCTAGCTGGGTGTGCCCAGCATGTGGCTAACTATCTATTTGTGAATGTATATGTGTGACCATATGCATATTGTCTCCTGTTGGGTTTACCGTAACTTATTGGAGTTGTGTTCGTGCTTTCTATTGTGACACGAAAGCACACTCTCTTAAGCAACAAGAAAAATCGGAGAATGAAAGAAACATTTTGAAAAATTTTAATGTAATAAAATATAAGAAACGTTTTATAAAAATGAAAAAATTTAAAAGCCCAAAACAAATTGTAAAACATTGTTTATGAATAAGCAAATTTTACAATGTTATGCCCGTTAAAATACACAACACGTGAGCATCCCTATTGCTGTTGCTACTTACAAATTGTTTAGCTCTCACTATCTCTTAGTTATGGTCCTGTCGTATGCAAAGCAACAAAAAAATGACTTAGTCCTGCTGTGGCGCGCAGCTAACAGAACGCTCCAAAGAACCGTTAACCGCACCCAGTTTTGGAAACAAGGCGTCCATTGTCATTGGTGTTCGCTATCACATACAGAATGGACAACGCTGCTGTAAAATATCTAGCATTACAACGGATCAAAGGACAATTTGAATATAGCAATGGGGTATATTGGTAATGAGAACGAGCTAGTCATACTGTTCGTTTTTTTTTTTTAACTAAAGTGCAATATTACATAAAAAGAATTTAAAAAGATTTTATCTTTGTAGGGACTAAGAAAATTAAGGGGTATCTGGCGACTGTTCAACATTGATAACCTGCTGCTCTGCTTGTTATTTAACACCGTTTAATAATCCATACAGGGTGTGTCGCAAATATCCCAGCAACAAAATCCCGCTTTCATTTGTATTTGTGCTTTTAGCACCCAGTTTCGACACAGCTTTGCCAGTCAAATGAACAGCGGAACCGCAGTCCCAATTGGCCAGGCAAACCAGCCAGACGTGGAATAGTCGTATAACGGTTCAACGAATACCTGTGTAAGGAATAACAATAAACGATGGACGATGATACGGATATCTTTGACATAGATCCCAAAGAAGCTTGGCTGGAAAAGATAACAATTGGCGGCCTGAGACGCTGGCACATTATTGCCTCCGTGCTGGGCATCTTGATGAGTCTAAGTGGGTGCCAGATGATATATATTAAATTACAGTTATAGATTAAATTAATTTAAAATTTATAATTAATTTAGTGATTATGGTGTGTTGCTGCATACGGTTTCGTATACCGCGCACCAAACAGGAAATTGAGGCGGATTATCAACGCAAACAGATAACCAAAAAGTTTCGCGAGAAACTGCAACAAATCAAAAACTCCGAAATGGATGACATGGACCTGCAGAAAGGTATGCAAATTGAAAAAAAGTCTAATGTGTATATAAGTATAGTGGTTGTTTGACAGCTGTAAAAAAATATGTACATTTGCGAAAAAATATTAATAGCATCAGTCACACAAGAAATGTTTTCAAATGTGCCTGTTTTTTAAATTTGTTAATTTAAGAATGTTTTGCATTCGTTGTTAGAAGTGGAAAAAAGAGTCTTAAAGAAGTGAGAAAGAAAAAAACAAACAAATTTTATTAAAATGTATTGCTAAAGCATTTTATCTTCTGATAAAGAAAATTAACGTTAAAAATAATAGCATTTTTTAAATGTGCAGTTTTGAATATGAAAGTTATCAATAAATATTAATTTTTCAGAAGCAGTATTAACTTTAGTTTGTTTTGTTTTTTTTTGTTATTCGTAAGAAAATTATTTTTTCGCAAATCTATATATATATATATATATATATATATTTAAAAAAGATTATTTGATAATCAAAAATTAGAAAATAAAAGTTAAACTTACCGAGCGACAACTGTGGCTTTGAAAAGGGCTTCTCGCAACTATTTAACACAAATTTGTATATTACTCTTTGGCTCATTCTCGCCCATCTGCCCCACTTTGTGTCCCAAATGCGAGCCAAGCCTTTTTTCTCATTCTCTTGTTTTTTTTTTAGTTTAGCACTCACGCATGGTGTTTGTATATATATATATAATTTATATATAGAGGATGATAAATGATTTTTGAGCCAGCACGCTAGTGTCAAAATATTTGTGCATAAATATATATATTGTTAAAAGTAAACTATTTAACTCACACACGTTTTTAACACTTTTCTATCACAACAGCACTTGCATATATCAAATTGGAACAATACGATGATCCGTAGGGAAATCTCTCCTTATCTCTCTCTTTCCCCGTCTCTGCCTCTCTCTCTGTAAATACTCATTTGCATAACATCACCAAAAAGCACCAGAAAATATCGGAATATTAATATATATGTTATTACTACTACTACTACACAAAAACTAAAAAAAAAATCTACTGCCAATGTAAGTAGCTATTTTTGCAAATTTTATATATATATATAAAATATATATACGATAATATATATAAGCTTAATTTAGCTTGCTTATCTTTCTCTCTCTCTCTCCGTCTCTCTTTGTATGTTGCAGTGTGTGTGCGCATTCAGAGCGACTATCTGAATTTACAGGCCAGTGTGGAGAGCATGAACGAGAAGCAAAATGTTAAGTTTAAGATTTAAACTATTATCTATATAAAACTGTTATACAACTTATATATATATAAATGAATAAAACTAGTGGGCAAATAAATTTGATTTGTTTTCATTATTGTTGTTTTTTCTTTATTGCATTTAGCTTTTTTAGTTTTTTTTTTTTTTGTAAAATTGAAATCTGTTTGTTTTTGGAATTTATTGTTGTATCAAACGAATTAATTTTAGTATTTATTATTTTTTTTTAATTTTTAATTCTCTACACATACTGGCTAGTTTAAATGATGTCTGATTTTTGGGCAGCATTTTGACACTTGCGACAATTAACAGATTGGTTTTGTTTGCGACATTTTTTTTTATTTTTTTACTTATTTCTAGGCATTTTTTAAAATGTCTTTTTTTTATTATTTTCTTGTTTTTGACAATTCTTTAGTTTTGTGGCTGACTTTGCTGATTCTGATTTGGTTGCTGACTTGACAAAACACATACACACACAATTTAAATATATTATAACGCATAACTATTTTTTTCTTAATGTTTTTTGTTCATTAACTTGCTCCGGCTTACAATTAGCTCATTTGGGAATACTTTCTGAAGTTCGTTTTTACTGTGAGCGGCTTTTTTAATTTATTTATTTTCACCAACTTAATGCCAAAATAAACTCTGCAGTTTATCTCATTTTTTAATAAACCTTTTTTTGATGTTGCAATTTTTATTTTTATATTTATATAAAAACGACTAATTATACGCAGCACATCATTCTTTGCGTACGAATGTTCTCCCCCTAGAAAAAAGGATAGAAAATCCAATTTAGTCAGTAATAAACACGATTTATAAAAGAATAACTTACGTTATAGTCTTCTTTTCCGTAGTCTTCGTCTCGGGTCTTGCACGGTTTAGCACCTTGAGGAAGTCGGAGGTTTTTGCGCGCATACGCGAATGAATGTACGCCTTTGAACACTATTAATTTTAGAATAATAAATATATTAATATATGATATTTAATACTAATGTTATGTCTCTCAACCACTCACCTTAATGTGATAATGCAAATAATCTCGGAACATGTGTATTAAATTGATAGTATTATCCCGTGTCTCCTTGTTGGTGTGTCGTGGGAACAGTACTGTAAATATAAGCAAAACAATTGAATTAGTTAAACAAATTAAGATAAACCAAAGGATTTTGATTAATGTATAACAGGAGATAATATATAAAAACAAGGACAGCATATAAAAAATTAAGCAGAATGCCATTCTTTTATCGAGAAAGAGAGAATTGATAATTAATTCAGAAGTAATTGGAGTAATTGTACACCAACACAAGTCATCTGTTATAATATGAAGGATTAAGCAGGATGCCGTTCGCATTTCATTTAGTTTGGGAGTATTTGAGACACAAATCGGAGTAGGAATCCAGCATATGCCACTTTGACTCCACGGTGTATAACAGACTGAAAATAACTGTACACCAACACAAGTCATCTGTTATAATATAAGGGATTAAACAGGATGCCGTTCGCATTTCATTTAGTTTGGGAGTATTTGAGACACAAATCGGAATAGGAATCCAGAATATGCCACTTTGACTCCACGGTGTATAACAGACTGAAAATAACTGTACACCAACACAAGTCATCTGTTATAATATAAGGGATTAAACAGGATGCCGTTCGCATTTCATTTAGTTTGGGAGTATTTGAGACACAAATCGGAATAGGAATCCAGAATATGCCACTTTGACTCCACGGTGTATAACAGACTGAAAATAATTGTACACCAACACAAGTCATCTGTTATAATATGAAAAATTAAACAGGATGCCGTTCGCATTTCATTTAGTTTGGGAGTATTTGAGACACAAATCGGAATAGGAATCCAGAATATGCCACTTTGACTCCACGGAGTATAACAGATTGGAGTAACTGTACACCAACACAAGTCATCTGTTATAATATGTAGGATTAAACAGGATGCCGTTCGCATTTAATTTAGTTTGGGAGTACTTGAGACACAAATCGGAATAGGAATCCAGAATATGCCACTTTGACTCCACGGTCTATAACAGACTGAAAATAACTGTACACCAACACAAGTCATCTGTTATAATATGTAGGATTAAACAGGATGCCGTTCGCATTTAATTTAGTTTGGGAGTATTTGAGACACAAATCGGAATAGGAATCCAGAATATGACACTTTGACTCCACGGTGTATAACAGACTGAAAATAACTGTACACCAACACAAGTCATCTGTTATAATATGAAAAATTAAACAGGATGCCGTTCGCATTTCATTTAGTTTGGGAGTATTTGAGACACAAATCGGAATAGGAATCCAGAATATGCCACTTTGACTCCACGGAGTATAACAGATTGGAGTAACTGTACACCAACACAAGTCATCTGTTATAATATGTAGGATTAAAGAGGATGCCGTTCGCATTTAATTTAGTTTGGGAGTATTTGAGACACAAATCGGAATAGGAATCCAGAATATGCCACTTTGACTCCACGGTGTATAACAGACTGAAAATAACTGTACACCAACACAAGTCATCTGTTATAATATGTAGGATTAAACAGGATGCCGTTCGCATTTAATTTAGTTTGGGAGTATTTGAGACACAAATCGGAATAGGAATCCAGAATATGACACTTTGACTCCACGGTGTATAACAGACTGAAAATAACTGTACACCAACACAAGTCATCTGTTATAATATGTAAGATTAAACAGGATGCCGTTCGCATTTAATTTAGTTTGGGAGTATTTGAGACACAAATCGGAATAGGAATCCAGAATATGCCACTTTGACTCCACGGTGTATAACAGACTGAAAATAACTGTACACCAACACAAGTCATCTGTTATAATATGTAGGATTAAACAGGATGCCGTTCGCATTTAATTTAGTTTGGGAGTATTTGAGACACAAATCGGAATAGGAATCCAGAATATGCCACTTTGACTCCACGGTGTATAACAGACTGAAAATAACTGTACACCAACACAAGTCATCTGTTATAATATGTAGGATTAAACAGGATGCCGTTCGCATTTAATTTAGTTTGGGAGTATTTGAGACACAAATCGGAATAGGAATCCAGAATATGACACTTTGACTCCAACAGGAGAATGGAATTTTGAAAAGATCCTTGGATGATAGATGGCTTACCGAATGTAACATATCCAATATTGTCGCCCACTCTGGCATCGCTGTTGGCCAATTCCAGGGGTGGCTCGCGGTGCGAGAAGAGCACTTGTGGCGCTGTGTGCGATGCACGACGACCTTCCCTCAACTCCTGCATGAAAACCTTGCCAATGATGACATCGTCCTCATCCCGAAAGATGGTGCTGAAGACAACGGTGACGCGATCAGGCTTTGCCTCCACATAGCTGTAGGATTAGAGTGACAGTTTGTATTATAATTTGTACCTATATTTGATGATCAAATAATACTCACAGCGTCTCATCGTTGCGATAGTTGATAACAGCTCGTTTCTGGACCTCTTCGCCCTGCTCCTGGAAATCGAAATATTTCTCAAAAACGGAGGCAAAACAATTGCGCTTCAGCAGTCCAATCCTTTTTGCAATCTGCTCACAATCGTCAGGAATATCCTCCAGATTAATAAGTACAGAAACATTGTAACCTATAATTAAAATTTAAATATATTTCAATTGACGTTTTTTCTTTTATTTTCCTTTCAAGTACAATTTGTATACCTTCCTCCGTTTCGGTTAGCAAACTTCCGTATTCCCTTTTCAGCAGCTCATCGGCTCCGTGTTCCTGCAGCTGTTTGTAGAACTTGAGTGAAATACTTATCTGAAAACAAAAATATTTATTTTATATATATATTGTACAATTGTAATTAAATTAGGTACTCACCCGCACTTTTGTCTTATCACCATTCACATTGGACATATGATAAAGAACACCATCGAAGTCTGCTATTCGTATATCTATCGATTCTGGTTTGAGTCTACAAAAGGAAACACACTTCGAAATATTACTAAATAATAATAAAAATATTTAACTGAAGTTATAATAAAAAAGTTGACTCAAGTCAATATCTTATCGCTTGCATGGTTTTTGGAAAATTAATGTGAACAACAATAAATATTGAATGATTAATAAAAGGTTTATATAATGAATTTTGTTTTTATATATTTCACCTAGATTTTCATATGTTTCAGCTGCATACTCTGCTCATATATATTAAGATAAAATATTTTTGTGATTATTTAACTATTACTCATAAATTTGTTATCAAATTTTTTTATAGTACTCAGCGTATAAAAGATGAAAGAAACTGTACACGAAACAAGTAACCGCATCAATATAAATTATTGAACAGAATGCCGTTCGTGCTCATTAATATGGGAGCATTTGAGGCACAAATCAGAGAATTATTCTAAATTATGCCACTTTGACTCCAAGGTGTAAATCAGACTGAAAATAACTGTACACCAACACAAGTCATCTGTTATAATATGTAGGATTAAACAGGATGCCGTTCGCATTTAATTTAGTTTGGGAGTATTTGAGACACAAATCGGAATAGGAATCCAGAATATGCCACTTTGACTCCACGGTGTATAACAGACTGAAAATAATTGTACACCAACACAAGTCATCTGTTATAATATAAGGGATTAAACAGGATGCCGTTCGCATTTCATTTAGTTTGGGAGTATTTGAGACACAAATCGGAATAGGAATCCAGAATATGCCACTTTGACTCCAAGGTGTATAACAGACTGAAAATAACTGTACACCAACACAAGTCATCTGTTATAATATGTAGGATTAAACAGGATGCCGTTCGCATTTAAAATAATTTTGGAACATTTGAGACACGAATTAGAAGAAATTTCTAAAAAATGCCACTTTGGTTCCACGGTGTATAACAGATTCGAGAGTATTTCAGTCTCACTCCAGCCGGCGCCCAAAAGGCCTTTTCACAGATGACTCAAATGCACTTGTTTCATGTTTGTTTGCGTGTGTGTGTGTGTGGAACAGAGACAGAGTAAGAGAGAGGTGCACATTATGCACAAATAATTCGATAAATGAGCTAAAATGAATTAACAAATGCTGCGCGTGAGGAAACAACTGCAAAAGGAGGGGACATAAGCAAAATGACAAATACTACGCACACAAACAAAAAAATATATTTATATACATATGAGTGTACCGCAAGTTTATACTATTCCAGGTTGTTTGTAGTGCTACCCTATTAATATAATTATATACATGTGTGAGAAATACGCTGATAAACACATAACGAAAACTGATAAGCTAAAAATTAGACAAAACGACAAATAAAATGGGACACTTTACAGTTACTCGAGAGAGAGCGAATGAGATAACGATACAAATCGAAGAAGAAGGGGTAGAAGAAATAGAGGAGGAAAAAAAGAAGACTCACCCTGCTTGTGCATTGCGGTATTTTACAAGAAGCGTTTCCTCAATAATACGATTATTGATTTCCAGCAATATCATGTTGTATTTATTTTGATTTTAATAAACTCTGTGTGCGAAAATATTAACTAATTTGAGAAATAAGACCAAAATAAAAAATAATCGCGATGATGACAAATTTATGTCGTTGCCTTTGGCCCGCTCCGGCTGCGAATGCGGCGCTCTTTTCGTGCGTTAACTGTTTCTTTGCTGCTCGCTGCTGCTGCGAATGCGTTTGTATTGGTGTGTGAGAGACACGGCTACTTTTTATGGGGGAGATTGCTCCAACTCACACACACACATTCAATTCGTACATGCACACGCATACATATGCATATGCAACACACACACGCGTCGCCTTGAGTTGCTATTTATGTGTGCCTGTGTTCAGCGTATTTAATGAATCAACAACAAAAACTGGGCGCAGCGTTTTTGCGGTCGGCTTTTTTTTTGGGTGATCTTCGTCACACACACACACAGTTGCAAATTCCAACACAAGCACGCACACACTCACGGCCGCTGTTCTTATAATGTTATGCACTCTGTCAATTGTTGTTACGTTTTGCGCTCTACTTTTAAACTTCTTCTTTTGCTCTATTTGCACTTGGCTGCATTTGATTTATTTAATACAAAAAAGCAGAAATATATGCAATGCGCGTATCCATGTGGCCAGGTACTTGTTACTTGTGTGGCCAGATGTCGCGATTGTGTTCCAGGGCTCCTGTTGCGCATACCGCGATATATCGACATATTGATAGGCATATAATGGTATGTAAATCGTTTTTGTACATCGTAGATGGCAATATTGATGTTGTGATAGGCTTGCTTTAATTTCGTTGTCACAGTTCGCTTAATTATGCAGTGAGAATAATATTTGTTATCTATCGATGTATGCATCGAGGCGAACACACCGCGTGCACGATATACGTTTGATAAGTCACATGCGATATGCTTTCAATAGATTGCATGCGATATGCTGACGATAGATCGATATACGCATGCAACCTTGGCTGCAGCAACGAAAGTAAATAAATAAAAACACAATTTGCTTGTTGTGCAAAAAACAGCAATATCAAATGAACGACGTTGAGCTTATACGATTAATACAAATCTACCCGATACTCTACGACAAGGACAGTGTACGCAGTGCAAAGAATGCGGCCAGCAAGGACGCCGCATGGAAAACAATCTCAATGAAACTGGGCGCCAGCGAAAGAGCCTGCATCACACGCTGGAAAAGCATACGGGATCGGTTTGGCAAGGAATTCCGACGCTTCCAGGAGGATCCCAAAAGTCCCACCTACTGGGACATGTTCCCGCAACTGCTCTTTCTCAAGGACCACTATAAGCATGGGCTGGTCAAGCACGAGAGTTTGGATGGCATGAAATTTATGCCAAGTCGTCGGAAACCGCGTCGATCCCGCCTCGATGATCAAGATAAGAGACCGCAAGACGAGGAATTCGAAGAGGATCGCGAGGATATTCAACTGTGTCAACAGTTGATTGAGCTGGTCAAACAGCATCCGGTTCTCTACGATCGCCACGAGATACGCATCTCCAAGAATCTATCGGCTAAAAATGATGCTTGGCGTGCCATCTCCGAAAGCCTTAATGTTTCCGGTAAATATATACTCAAATTTATTCAAATATGTTTATAAAGTTAATAAAATATATTCAGAAAAGTACTAAAAAAGTTTGGATTAAATTTCGGTTGCAGAACAATTGATCTACAAACGCTGGAAGAAGTTGCGGGATCGTTTTGCACGTGAATATCGCAATCATCAGATAAATCAGGCGGCGCCCATCACCTGGAGATATTTCAATGATCTGCTCTTTCTGGGCAGGCATTTTCGCAAGGGAGTCCCTTTGATCATAGCGAACATAAAGAAACGGGGTCGGCCGCCCAAATGTCTGGCGGGGAATAGATCGAAAAGCTTAAATTTAACCAGTAATGAACAAATTTGGAGTGCAGATTCTCCGTTTAGCAGCGATAACGAAGCCGATGAGCTGGAGGATGAAATACAGTATGAGGATCAGGATCCGGATCAAGATGGGGAGGATTTTGATGATTACGTACAAATGGAGGAGGAGACGCTATTTATGCAACCAACCGAACAACAGTTGGATGTGAGCACCACAATGAATGAATCCGAATTGGATCAGACTTCAACTGCCAATTCATCATCAGCTGCAGCATTAATTGAGAATGTTATAGAAGAAACTGATTCGATTAGTGCTGAGAAATTGATGGATACGGTTATTTCGAATATGGAGACAGTTTTGCAACAGTCCAAGGATTGTCTGCACATACTGCAGCAACCCACGCAAATTAATAACAGTCTCCTCAACAAAGTACAAATGCTGCTCGATGGCCTAATTCCGGAGCAACGAAAACTGGCGGAACGTAAAATTTTACAATTTCTTTGTGAATGTCAAATTAAAACATTGGATGGCGTTGAAATTGAGGATATGACACCTTGCCACATCCTTAACTGAGCTGCAAGACAAGTTCAAATCCTGTGTTCCAAATGTACTTTTATGCTTTTAATTTAACATCGGTTTATTTGCTGAAATTATAAACTTAAAACTGCGATATGTAAAAAAATGCGCTTTTCTTTTTGAAATTTAACAATGAAGTCAACAGATGGCGCAAGTGCTGTTTGAAAATGTAAATTGGGCTTCGACTTAAAAAGCCAAATGAAAAATAATTTTTTTTTTAGTAATGCGCATATTCTTAAAGTTAGAAAAGACTTAAATTACGTTACATTCGCTTAACCGATGAAAGTAAAGTTAAAAAAGCAGTTAAATAAGTTTAAAAAAATTTGCTATTGTGAATAGCCAAGAGTAGTGCGCACTCTAGCCGTTAGATGGCGCACAAGCTCCATTTTAAACAGACCGTTAAAACATGTATGGGAAAATCAAAGCAAAAATTCCGCCCACGCTCAATAATTGCAATTAATTAATAAAATATACGCATTCGAGTTTACACACAAAACAGTCCCAATATTATAAGCAGAAATTGCTGGCGTGCATTTAATGTTGTCTGCAAATACGAATTATGTGTTCTCGCTACAATTGTAGTTGCCATGTACAATTCAAACAGTGCAGTTGATGTTTTGTTGCCTTATTGTGGTTGTTGCCGCGAAACAACACGAATTATTAAAATAATAAACTTTTGGCGCACCAAAAGCACAATTTAAGTGTCTGCCAAAGGCGCCCCTCTGTGCGCGTGTGTGTGAGCGCGTCATAAACTAAATTTATACAAATAAAACGTCGACGCCGGCGGCATCGTTTGAAGTTATGCGGTTTTTTTTTAAGGGATTTGTTATGGAATGTGGGCAACGGTGATTCCTTAAGCACACACACGCACACATACATGCATGCGCGCATACATGTTGTCTGTGTGCTGGATAGAGATGCAGAATGAGAGCACACACGCCAAGTTGTTGTGACACCTGCAGCTCTCATGGATAAAGTGGGAGATAGTGTTTGTGAATGAGCGGTAAATATTTCGGTGCTGCCATTAGATGTTGACGTCGGCGTCGACGTCGCCCTGATAGTTTTACGATGCGACGTTGATGGAGCTGCCTGCTGTCGCTGCTTGCGTTACTTCCGCCACCATCAATTGTGTTGAGGCGTGTCGTGACACGAACACGCTATTTATTACCAAATTGTGTCAGGAATTTCATTAATGCAAGTTAAGCCATAAAATTAATTATATAAAAATATGTGAAAAATTCATAACAAAAATTGTTATGGTAGCCGCATAGATTCTGCATAGTAATTCTCTGCAACAATAAATATGCAAAATTTTTGTTTGACTGCTTTTCTTTCACGCGTTCAACACTATTCTGCAGCACACACATACACTAAACAACTTTTATGCTGTTTTTATTGTGTATATATGTATTGTAACAGTTATTTATTTGCGTACAAGCTTAAATGTAAATGTGTTCTGCACATTTAAAGTTCATGTAACCTATGACATCGCGTAGTGTGTGATGTGCAGATGAATCATTTGTTGTCTGACAGTGGAACATCATTGGAGGCCAGTGGGCTCATTAATCACAGTCCATTTTAGTTGCACTCCTCCCACTTTGTCATTCGCTCGACCCCTTTCTCTTTCTTACACACGTTAGAAACCCTAACTGCTTTAAAATCTATTTGCGTCTGGCACTTGCAATTGTCTATGCGCGAAATTTGTAGAATTGCCAATTGCCACGGATTTACTCAATTGCCGCAGTGTCGACGACCAGAAAAAAATAATTATGCATGCAGCAATGTGTGCCAAATTAATTGTGTTACACTTTTGCATGTTCCTCTACATATGCATATGTATGTGTGTTGGAGAGAACATTCATATGGCTATGTGTGTATGTAAGCATGCATGTGTGAAATGTATGTATGTGTGTCTAGGATAGAGAATGTATATGCATATGTGTGTAATACGCTGGTCGCCTTTTAATTAGAGCGCTTTAATTTTGTTTAAAGGGCATACAAAATTAAATGAATTTAAAACGATGCAAGACTGCATTTTATTTGCTGGAATATTTAATGACAGATTAAACACTGTATTTCTTTATTTATATATATAAATATATATATGAATGCATGCATATTTTTGAACAACGTAACTAATGATTTTGGCAATGCTCGAGGGACAGCGTTATGCATATTTATGTATATTATATATGTATATTTGCATAAATATGTCTGTTTTGTAAATCCAAACAGAACAAAAAGCTCAACGTTTGCATTGTGCTGTGCTGCGGCGCTTGTCTGAAAATTTGCCATGTTGCCATGTCGCTATATGTGAGATTGTGTGTATGTGTAAATCAGTGCATTGTTTTCGGCATATATGTATGTGTGCATGCCATGCATTTTAATAAAAGTATGTTCGTTTGCGAAAGAGGCGAGGGCAGTGGCATAAAATCCATTTGGAATTTGTGAGCAGCTGATGCGCTTGGGAAATACGGAGTACTAAATGAGAAAAAGGTAAAAGGCATAACTACTAACTGTGAATTACGGTGAATGATAAATGAAAAACGATAATGCGTGAAATGCAGTTGCAAAACGGATGCAAGAAAATCAAGCTTGAAATACATAGAGTACAGTGTATACTCAATGAGAAGAACGCTTTCGTGCTAAAGCGAATTTAAATTATTTATTAAATAAATTATAATATAATATAATAAATAATTTATTATATTTTAAAATAATTAATTTAATTATTTTAAATTCTTCGAGTTAATCAATCAAAACTGTTTTATAGCCAATCTGCAGACTTGTATACTCATACTTCTGAGAATATATTTTCTATATATATTTACGGCTTCTTGTAGGGATATATAATAGAGTTATAACATTTCAATTTGTACCGCCTGCCTTTTTTTGCTCAGACTTTCTGGCGCTTCGCAAGTGCACACAATGCAAAAGTTCGTACAGACTTAGGAGCTGTGTGTCACGTTGCCATTGTAGGCACGCTTCACTGCAGCAACATTTTGTTTTATGGTCAATGCCAATTTGCTACACCAAAATATGGTTGGCAACAATTTGCAGTAAAAAATGCAGACAGTAGCATAAAAAGAAACAAACCACAAAACCGAAGCATAAACGAAGCTCAGCGGTGTGAAACGAAATCTGTAGTATGTCTACCCAATCGGATGCTGTGCCCCCTATCCCCCATCCCCACCCAGTACAACTTTCCCACCCCACCCTGATTGTACTGCAGCAGCTCCTGTGAAGCTTTTGAACTTTGGCGCCATGTTGCTGACCGTCCAGTCAAGCGCATAAAATTCTGCTTTGTGTTCCTTCGTCAAAAGTTCAGCAATGACCCACAAAGCGCTTGAAATTTACGACGCGACCAAAGATGAAGACAAAGTGCAGCCAGAAAGTGAGACAGAGAAAAAAAGCAGGGAGTCATAGGTATTTTATAGTTGTGAAAGGTGTTCCATATATTAAAGGCAGGCAGCAGATTGACGACATTAACTTTTGTGTAATTGCATTTCGATGCAATTAATTACACCGAGAGAAAAAGTCGAGCAAAGCGCAAACTTTTCAGCTTTTTATATAGTAAATGTAAATAAATTAATAAAAATATGTAGAATAAAAAGGAACATAAAAACACAAATCATTAAGAATTTCGATAATTCTTTAAATTTTAGAACATTTTGCGAGTATTATTCTTTTTAACTTTGACTTTAAGTCAACTTGCTGTCAATTCTGGAACTCAAACAGCGAAAAAAAGGATGAGGCAAAGTGGGCAAAGTGCTAACTGGGAGGCAACTTGGCAACGGTGCGTATGCGTAATTTGTGAGGCAGCAAACGTTGCTAATCATCGTCAGCAGCATCAGCAGCGAACGCGTCAACGTCTGACAAGGGGCAAGGCATTCACACGACTTCTACACACACTCACACACACACTTATATACGAGAGTAAAATCTAAAAATAAATAAAAATAAATCTATCGTTGTGCATGGGTCAAACAATAAGTTTTTGATAAATGAGCAGCAAGATGAGAAAATCTGAAAATTAAGCTAAACATCAAATGATAACAGCTGATTTTTTAAGGTATAAATTTAATATGAACCGGAATCGTGTTTACTATTTTGAATGTACTATTATTAAAGAAAAAAGATATGGGTTATGAATATCTAACGATTTTATTTTTATGCTATGGTTGTAAGAAAATAGTTCAAGGCAAAAAATACATATCGATATTCTCTAAAATTATTTAACTATTAGGTATATTACATGTTCTTGGCTTGGTAATCATATTAATAGAATCTTTCTTCAATACTTTCCAGAGTTGAGAAGCAACCCTCTCAAAAATACATAAAAATACATTGAATTGTTCGCTTCTTGCGTTGCTGTTCTATGTAGCATTTATACTCTATGCCTGCGTGAGTTTTACGATTCAGAATTACTTTGCTCTCTTTTTGTACCCAGAACCCAATAAAAATATGTAAAATGGGTATAATAAAGTGGAACCATCGTTTGTAACCAGCAACTGGGCCCAAGAAGTTTTTTATTCGTAGTTAACCTAGAGAGTTCAAATTAGAAATAAAAGTTATTTATTTTTTATTTTACAGTATACCGAAATATCGATAAAAATCGATTTTTGGTAGCATTGAAAAATTACCATCTTATAGATATATATTATTTTCATCAAGTTTGTATATGTCTTGACATAATAATAGTCTTTATTTAATTTTTAAGTAAACTTTGGCTTTGAGCAAATATCGCTAAAAATTCATTTTCAATTGCAATAAAAAACAATTTATTAATTATATATCTTTCTGAAAATTTGTTTATACCTTTTAAAATTTAATTAATCAATAATATGTTAGATTTGTAAAAAATTAAAAAACATAATATTAGAAACACGAAATAAATGGTTTTCCAAATTACACAGCTGTTATGAATATCGAAAACTTAAAGAATTATATTCGTGGTATTTCCTAGTCGAGCACTCTCGACTAAAGCATTCTTACTTGTGTTTTTTCGCATTTTACTTTACTTTTTTTTTTGTTGTTGACGACGCGGCGTCTGCTTTTGTGTCTGCGTCTGTGTTTGCGTCTAGTTCACAGCCTACCCCGTCAACCCCCACAAGCCTGCTCCCCCATTTAGCTAGCGCTGATTCAGCTGGCATTGAAAAAAATGATATGGAGCACATTATCTTTGGGGCCAGCAATCGTAGCCAAAACTATTCGAAGAGCAACCTGCACGGGGCATCCTACGTATTAGTTGTTGATACTGTCAGCTGGCGTGGATCATAATTACTTATTGCTCCAACTCGCACGCACATTACTCATACGCAGCGTGGTACGTGGAATAAAAAAAATATATAAAAAAATGGGGCGTGAAGTAAACCGAAAACAAATTAACGCAACCACAGATTGTTTTTCTTTATTGATTGAACAAATGTAATTGATTTTTTTTAAGCACACAAATTAAATGGAAATTATAAATACCATAAATCCCATCAGCCAGAAAAGCGGAAAAATGAATTCCGATTAATCTTTATAAATAATTTGTACGGCATTTGGCATTTGTGAGCACTTGAAAATCTTTTTTTGTGGACATGTATTTTATTTTGTTGTGAATACATTTTGTTGTGGCTTTCTTTTTTTTATGATGGCTTATAGACAGTTGGCCATTAAATGAAGCGTGTCCCTTCACCTCTGCTATTGCCGTGCATAACCTGTGTACAGGCATTGCGGCAAAAGGGTGTATTAAAATTCTGATTAAGTACCTAAATTATTAAATAAATTTCGAGTTAAGTCTTAAAATTGTAAGTTATTTACAAGAATAATCTCTAAACAAGTACAAATTTCTATAAATCAATAAATAATTGTTATTTATTTATATATATTTATTATTTATTTATTTATACAGACAGCGAAATAAATAGATTTACTATTCGAAAATTAAGTTTAATAAATTGGGCATTATTTGTATTCAAGCTAAATTTACTTGTCTAAAACTTTATTATTATTAATATTAAATACAATAAAATGGCAGTTATTAACTGAATCATTTAGCTTTTAGCTATTATTTGATTAAAATATTTAGTTAGGTTGACATGTTTATAGGATATCATCCAGTCTATTCCTGTGGCATTTAGAGTATTTTGTTTTGACGCTTCGTGTTTCACATATTGTCTGGTTTTACATTCAGTTTCATTAGTGTTCATTTTGTTCGACATGTTGTCCATTTGGCTGATCGAAAACATTTGGTTTCAATTTGTGTGCATAATTAACTTTAAGTTTTTGTGTGTTTTCAACCATAATTCCAAAATAATAATATTTTCCTATGCCCGGAAAACATTGGAAATGTTTAAAATGGGTATAATGCAATTGTGCAGGGGTATGTATAAAGTATATATATATATATTCTTGATCAGTAGGAAAAGACGTTTTATGTCTTCATAAAAATGCAGTTGACTATCTCATATTGAAAAATCTACTCTGACTACAAATCAAATCGGCTTCAGGGTAGCTCCAAGTCGAGCTCTCTCGACCAGTACCATCTTTCTTATTTGTATTTGTGTTGATTGGAGACGCTTTGCAAATGCTTTGCGTTGATTTAATTTGCATTGAATCAATATTGCAACCATTTGTCAAATTGTTGATTAAGCAAACAATAATTGATTGCATTTGGTGTGTTTATAAGTTTATAAGCTGATTTAGTGCACAATTTGAGCTTCTGTATTATTAATGACCCAAGGCAGATCATTTATTTCCATTCCAAATAAGCGCATTAAACATGGGTCAATCGACTAATAATCCTGGTCAAACAATGCCAATTTGACAGAACATTACCAGAATAATAGATAGAAAAATAAAAAATAAATTTCTGTATTCAAGGCGAAAGTTGATGCGGGGTCACACAGCAAGTTTTGACATTTATATATATATATATTTGTATATGTACATAAAATATGGCAGATGAGATTTATTAAATGAAAATATGTAAATATTTGTGCATTATGGTTTGACAAGTGAATTATTATAGAAATATTGTATACATTATCATTTTGTATACATTAAATGTTTTGCCAGACATTAAACGAGAAGAAAACTCTGTGTGATGAAATGAAAGAGTGTGGATCGTTATTGTTTGATATTAAAACACATAATTAGATTCTGTTTAGTTTGCAGCTTATTTAATGCCGTTCTTGATTCTTATGTTTATAGCAAATAAATATTCAAAGTGAGATAATGCCCCTAAATTTAAGCAAATGCCAAAAACTATGCCCACTGCAAAACATTTGTCCTTGCAGCGTATTTTATTTGGATCCTTCCTCTATAAAAATAATCAAATGTTGCAAAAAAAAAAAAGAAGTGAGAAAGTGCTAGTCGTGAGAGCTTGACTGCGAGATACCCTGCACCAAACTGTGCCAAGTTAAACTTGTCTTAGCAGAAATAAGAATATTTCAAAGGAAAAATATATTGATAGGTAAATATATATTTATATATAATCGATTGGAATGGTGTATCTTTAAAGTTGTATTTTTTATTTTCTATTAGAAATCTATCGATAATTTCGGAACTGAAATTAGTTATCTAAAAAAGGAATTGCGCTTTACTATTAAAAGTCGATCTCTTTTTTAAAATAAATAAATACATTGAAAATGAAAAATAAATTGTTAGGTATATTTATTCTTCTTAAGAAATCGATTTGTATTGATATTTGTAGAACGCAGTTTAGTAATCGATATAATTGAACTGTGTTTGGCTTATAAAAACTTAGATTTCAAATCTTAAGATCAACTCGTATCTCAAATTTGTATTAAAAATACATTTTATCCACTTTCTTGTTACAAACTTTTGCCAGATTTCATTATACTTCGTTTTAGCCATTTGTAATGGGCTCAATGGGTATGAAAAAAAAAGTTGTAAAATGTTGCGGACGATAAACGCCAAGCAGCGATGCGACGGCGGCAAATTGGTGCGGCACACACAATTACACGCAAATACATAAAAATATATCTATGCATATATATATATATATATATATATATATACATATACATATACATATACATATATATATATATATCTGTGTATAAGCAGTGCTGCTTTTCCCGCAAAAGTTGGCAACAAATTTGCGCGCCGTTTCTCAAGTGGCCTTTTTCCCTCAATTGCTATCTCGCTCTGTCTGCTCTGCAACTCTCTCTCTCCCACTCACTCACTCTTTCTACCTCTTTCTCTCTCTCTCTCTCAAGTGTGGCTCGCACTCGACAATTTATTTGGCGCTGGGTGTTCATTGAAAATATTCGTGGCACAATTTTCTTTTCTCAGCTGAGTTTGTAAATTTTGGCTTCGAAATTTTACCCATAAGTGTGTATGTGTGTGGCGTGTGTGTGATGTGTGTGTGTGTGTATCAGCTAGCCATGCAAAATGAAATATTCAATAATAGCCTTTGCCTTGACCAAGCGGCATATGCCAAGAGCTACAAAAGTTTTCAATTTTCCCCCCTTTTTTTTTTGCCGTCTTTCTGATTTATAACACTTAAGATGAATAATATTTGTTTGCGGTCGGGTGTTAATGACAGTTGGGCGGCAGACCTTAAACTTAAATTGAGAATAATATATTTGATACGGATATGTGTGCAAACTTTGGTCTGGGTTGGCCAGACTTTGCTCGCATTCCATCACTTAAATCACTTCCTCATTTCGTTATTGAAACAAGCACAATTTTAATTTATTATTTTTTGTTTATGCCTCTGCACAAAAATGCTTAGTTATGATTATGATTTAATAAACACTCGATAATGAACATAATAATCGAGTTATTCGAACAGATGTTTGCCAAAGTATTTGTGATTGTTGCATGAGTAATTTTTCTTTTTATCTTTTTTTTTTGCAAGTAATCGAATTATTTGCTAAAGCTAACAATACGCGTCGTATACGCAATATGCGCCATTAATTTTCAAGCAATTAAAATGCCTGCGGAACAAGTGCAGAAAAATGACAACGGCAAAATAATTTGTTGTTGCACCGTTTTTATTGCAATTTGTTTGCCAACTATTTAAACAAACATCTCGCAGCAGAAGACAAACCCAAACAATAAAAATAAAAACAATGTGAAAAAGGAAACAAAAAAATATAGAAAATAAAAATCAGAGACTTGAGTTTTTTTTTACGTCGACTATTTTCTACGCTTGCTAATAATAATCAAAAAAATATGCTAAAATATAGAAAATCACCTTAAGACTTATACAGTTTTTTCTTTTGTTTTTTTTAGAAATTATTTTTAGGTATAGAAAAATATTTTTCTTAAAATTAGCAACAACAAAAAAAATAGGCCCTTTTTTATTTAAAATGTAGAAAAGCAGCAAAAAAGGAGTTTAAAAATATAATTTATCAATTATGTGAAATTTTTGTGTACTTGGCAAATTTTTAAATACTTTTGCTTAATGAAAAAAATCGAATTTAGGAATTCCATTGAATTCTAAGTTTTTCAATATTTTAGAAAAGTTAACCTGAAGTTAAGAAATTAAAACTATGTTTTTTTAGAAAGCCACTACTTTTAAACTTTGATAAGGTCTTTCTAAACTATAAGGTGGTAAACTTTTGGTGACTATAGTTTGTAGGTACATTTTTTTCTGAGTGTTGACATATTCGACATATTTACTGCCATAAGCATAAGACAGATATATAATCAAGACAGCTTAAAAAGTGAAGGTCAGACTCTGAATATATTGAATATTATTTATGGGTACGTAGACGTTATCTTTAATACGTTACATACGGCAAAGTAAACATATAATACCCTCTAATGGGGTGTTAAAACAACAACAATAACAACAACAACAACAAGTCGACGAAAAAGAAGAAGCAAATTCAAAGCAAATTCGTCGCTGTGTCAATTGCGTCATGCTGCAATTTGGCTGGCAAAACTGTGCCAAGTTTTCAAACATAAATAAAAGTTATATAAAAATCAGCAATACACAAGTACACATAAGTCATCTATATATATATGTATATAGTATCTGCGCTGTCGCTCATTAATTAAAGCACTGCAGAAAGGCAACAAAATGTAATTTTACAAAATCGCGTTTAAAAATAATCATTTCAATTTAATTTCAAATTAAAAGTGATATCGCCAAAAGGGGGTTGTGGTGACTGCAGGGGTTGGAAAAGAGGGGGAGGCTGGGAGGCGGGGAAGTGCGGCTACTTAATTTCAAATGTGCTCTCAAGCATTTGGCAGTAATTGCTCGAGAGAAAAATGTCATAATTAGCGCACTGTCAAAGTCAAGCACAACAAACTGAAAAACCCCCCCACAAAAAAACACAATAATAAAGAAAATAAAATACAAAGTAAATTGGAAGTGAATCGAATATTGTATACACTTTACATTTGGAAAGTGTAATCATAATCGATGGTATTTTTCCAAGAATATTATTATATTGGGGGTTCTGCGCACTGCGACCTAATAGATCTATTGTGCCCCCTTCTGAGCTTATAGCTCCTCCATCAACCCCAGTTCCTGAACGAATATCAGGATCTTTGATGGGTCGAGGGTTACTATGTCTTTGACATTCATAATATGCTTCCCTAGGATGCTGCATCTCTTCCTGGCAAGAATAACTTAAAGGTTTTTGACTACCTTCTTGGAGGATAGATGAGTTTTAAGATACTCAAAAATTGAATTTAAATGAAATGTTTGTCTTTAATCTTTAATAGAATTATTTTTCATTTTATTTTATTAAATTTTTCAATTATTTATTAATATGAAATATATAATTTAAGTGCTTAAAATAGACTTCTTTATTTTGGTTAAAGTACAGTAAAATTTCTTGCAAAGAATTTGTAATAAGCAGCAGGAAGCATCTCGGAAGCCATAAAAAATATATACATATATTCTGTATCAGCATTAGCTATCTGTATATACAATTCAATATTGAAGACTATTTCAAATCGAGACTTTAAATATGTTATATAAATGCGCGTATAACAACCGCAGATAAACTTTATTTTAATTGATCGATAAAAATCTACTTGCAGGGCATTTCTTAGTTGAGCAATCTTATTTGTATTTATATTGCAATTGAAAATGTAATATTGCATTGCACTTAATATAAATTAAAGGCAATTTACTAAAGCGCTTATCAAACAGCATAAAGTGTGGCCAATACCCACTTTGGGAGGGCACAGAAAAAACACTTAACGCAAACTTTTCAATTGTCGCCTGTGTTTCAGTTGTTTGTATTTTGTATGTATTCAGCTGACGCCGTCGATGGCAAAATGGCCACTTTGGCTGACTGACTTCAGTAGTTTTTAGTGCTTCTCCTCGTCCGTTGCCTCCTCATCCACGTCCTTAAACGATAACATTGTCTCCCGCAGTGTGTTAATTACCTTTGCGCGTCATCAGCCAGCCAGCCAGCCAGCGGAAGTGCATCAGCGAGGACAACAACAGCAACAACAGCAACAACAGCAACAACAACAACAACAGCAACAACTTTGTTCGTTATTTTTATTATTAATAATTATTTCACATGCAGAGTCACCCAGAAACATAAAGAGAGTGCGAGAGAGAGAGAGAGCGAGAAAGAGAGGGGTTGGGGAATACAGAAGCGGAAGAGAAACAGCTACAAAGTCACTGGCATTTATCATTTTTGCATGACTGCACTGAGAGAAACAATTACATAAAAACTTAATACAATTCATATTTATCAATTTATTCAAAATGTGTGAGAATCTGGTTTATATTTGGTATATAATTAGTTGGAAAATAATAGTGAACAAATTAGTATAATAAAAATTAAAATTTTTAAAAATGTATCTATTTTGAATCTAGTTTATATTTGATTTATAAGTAGTTTCAAAATAATAGTGAACATATTTATGTAATACAAATTCAAATAAAAAAATATGTGTCTGTTTTTTTTTTTAATGTATTTATGTGTTCACTGTTATGTCATATCTCACCTTGTAGCATTTATTATTTTGTATCCTAATATTTTCTATATCCTTTATTTAGCCTAATAAATTAATAAATAAACTGATGTCAAAGCCAAAACTGAAGTGGACATTCCTTAGTTTATTGACAGGATATTAAATCGGCACAGAAACCGGTAAACGAAACAATCCGATTGAAACTGATACCCAGAATCGGATATCCAACGCGACATTTCTCGATTATCTAACAGAAAATCAAATTGGAACACGAAACAAATTTGACACTCGCTGATTCTCTTGCTGGAAATCAAACCTGAACAGAAACAGAAATTAAAGTGAAATTGGAACAGTTGCTCGAAATTAGCGAATTGAAATGCAGTTTCACAGGCAGAACCAAAATTCGACATTTTGTGATTTGCTGACAGGAAATTAATCGGTATTCGAAAACGTTTGTTAAAATGAACCCAGATTATATTCCGTTTATTTGTTAATATTTAATTATTATTTTAGTTTTGGTTAGTTTAAAAATCTGAAGCAGAACCGTAAACAGAACCAAAATTCTATTCGTCAACTCAATTTAATGTCCAAGAATCATATTTCATCAATTATTCTCTTTGAAAAAAAATGTTATATTTTTTGTCGAAAAATGATATGCTTTCCAAATTTTAAGCATTATTTTTTTATTTTTTTTGCTGAGTGTAGTTGCTTTTTTGCTGCCCGCCGGATGTTGTCCGCTACTTGGTTTCTATGGCTTTATGGGTAGGGATATCTGTGGTGTGCGGTTGGTGGGGAGGATTGTGGCTTGCATTTATGTCCGGGCACCCAACAACAACAATAACTAACAACAGAAACAAACAACAAAAGCAACAACCACACCAATAAACCGTCGACGATGTTGACGTAAATCGAATGTGGCAACTGCTCGACCAGTTTGCAGTTTGTTGCTCCTCTCTTTGACTTGTCTGGTATCACAATTTCATTTTGTTGTTGTTTTTGTTTTTATTGTTGCTGCTGTTTTTGTTATTGTTATTGTTGTTGTTGTTATCTGGCTGGCTGACAAAACAGGAAGACATACAAGCTTCTTAGTATATGTGCATTTGGGCCAAAAAGCATATTTAGATTTGGCCAACTCGTTGTTGGTGAATTTTAATAAGCCTTCAGGTGCATCAGCAAATGAGGCATGCATTATTTGTGCCACACATAATTGCGACAATTCACAGAAATAGCCACAAAAATCGACACATAAAGCACAAATAAATAAAATTTTTTTTTTTGGCTATCATGCGCAAGTTTTGTCCTTCTGCATTTTTGGTTATGTAGATTTTTAGCCTTGGAAACAAATAATTTTCACAAATCTGAACAAAATGTTGCCAAAATGCCGCAATATTTTTTTATTTTTGAAGTTGTTTTTTTATAATTAAAATAATTTTTAGAAACTGTTCTTCAGGAATTTGACTTTAACGAGATAATTAACTCAATTTAAACTAGGATTATATAATTTCTTATCCTAAAGTTATTCAAATTTAATTTAGTATATAAATTTAATATTATTAAAAAGAGTTATAAGCAAATCTTAATTAAATGATCAGTAAATTTAAATGTAACTTAATTTTATTAAAAATAATTTTTATAAATAAAGTTTTTTGGTTTTCTTTTGAGAATTAAATTTTTATACTTTATGGCATTAAATTTAATAATAAATCCCTGCTTGAATTTTTATATATTGTGTTTTGCTAAAAAATGCGGCTTAAATATGATTTAAACATGTTTTTTTTCCGTTTATTAATTTTTTGCAACGAAATTCAAAACTTTTGTAAATAACTGTTTGTAAAGCGCACTTCTTGGAAAAATAATTTGTATTCACAGTCAACTTAAACCCTTTTTGCGGGTTTGTTTATCTTGTTTTTGATTCTAGGAATTTCTCGACGCATAAATAGCCTGCTTGGGATTATATATTAAGTATAATCTTGTTAGCAATTCAATATTCTGCGAAGGTTTTATCCTCATCATTCAAGCCAGGACTTTGACCTGCTTTCAACTGCCAATCAAGTTTGCACTTTGTCAATACTTAATTCCGCATTAAATTTAAAATGAAAATAAATCTTTTGCATTTAAAATCAAATATTTTATATCCGGCAGCTGTTGTATGCTTTATGTGGCATCCTTTTGCTTGGGTGAATGGCTGCCTGGCTGCTGTTTATGTTGCATGCCCCATGCCCCATGTCAAAGGTTCTTTTCCATTCTTTCCGCAGCGCATAAGTCTCAAGAAATAATTCAAAAATTCGAGGCAAGCTTAAAGACTAAGTCGACGGCTCAACTTTAACCCACTGTGCGACTGCCAGCGGGTCACTAAATTACAAAAAAAAAAAACAGTCTCGAGAACTAGAGTGCTTGACTACGAAATACCCTGTAAGAAATAAATATTATATTTTGATATAACGAACATAATTAAATAAGAAAAGACATCACTAAATAACTTAATCAAAAATCGAAAATACCAGTAGAAATGTCAGCTTTTCAAACTAATATACAAAAATCTTTTAAATTCTGATTTTATTATTCTTTTATCTAAAATGATTCCTCAGAGTTCTTAAAGTTGCTGAGATCTCTAATTTTGTATCTTAAATTTCCTTTGGATTTTTTCTTTGTGACTTTTCTTTTTAATGTTTCTAAGCTAATTTTCCATGATCTTAATCCAAGTGTAGCTGTTGTTTTGGGATAAAAATTGTATCTTTTATTTTCTTTAAAATTCCGTTTATGTTTTTTTAAATCCTGTTTGGCATCTTTATTAATTTATTAAGTTGAGATTTTAGGTCATAAAAGCGATATTTCTATTGCATTTTTAGGGTATTCTCAAATAAAGCCTCAACTTAAACTTGGCATTATCCCTAAGCCATCCGCTCGCTCGTTTTGCCTGCCAAGCCCCCGTCGCTCCCCTCCCCCTCGCTCAGCTCAACTCGGCTTCTGTCTCAGAGTCTCAATGTTTTGATTTGGACAACCTTATCGACCAACAGTTTTGTGTGTCCCATTTTTCTTTTAGCTTTTTCCTCGACATATTTCGTTAGATGTTTTTCGTTTCTTTTGCTCGGGTTAACAACGAGGGTTAGTGAGAGGAGGGGAGGGGAAGGTGGATAGGGACTTGTCTCACAATGCACAAACCACAAAAATGCCGTTTTACCAGGACTTTGGTTTTCTGACATTTTTACAATGTGACAAGTCAGGCACACACTGCAATAAAACACAATAAACACACACACACACACAGCTATATACAAAGTATATATGTTTTTCTATTAACAAATTTTTCGCTGTAAAAGAAAAACACATTTTTTCACAAAAAAATTTTTTTCCATTCGATTTTGTTTTGCTTATAAAAAAATAAACACGCACACACACACGCACGCACATTTGTATGTATGGCTGTGTATGTGTAGCTTATTAATAAGAATAAATAAAATCAAACGTAAAGGACGCGACAATAAAAGCAACAACAATAACAACAACAGCAGCAAAACTTTGTTCGCACTCGCATTCTTCTTCTTCGTCATCTCCTTATGCTTTCTCCCTTTTGGGGATCCAGCTATGTTCCACCTTCCCTTCCCTTTGTAGCACGACTGTTTGTCTGCCTGGGCCATTGCCGTATGCGTCGTGTCTTCGTTTTCTGCTTCGTCTTCTTCTTGTTCGTGGTATTTTATTGTTTTTCGCCCGCAAGCGTTTCCACCTTTTTTATGAATGAAAATTTCGCCAGCAACAGCAATAACAACAACAATAATTGAAAGGCAAACAATTTAGCCGCGTGAAATGTGCAAATGGAAAATCATTTAAAGGCAACCAAAACCAAAAACCAAAACAAGCACATTGCAAAAGTGGCCAAAGTCATAAGAAACGTCAAAATATTTGGCGCTATTTTCTTGCTACTTTGCTCTTTCCTCTTCTCTTTTCTCTCTCTACCGCTCTGCTCTAGTTTTTACTTATGTGATGCTTTCTGAAGCTAACTAAATGTAAATTCTTATAACTGTAACTATTTAAGGTGAACCATTCCGGTAAGAGATCAATTCAAAATGTTGTATGTTTTGACAAAGTTTAAGGATCTTGAAAATTGCGAAGCTATTTCAAAATTAAATTTGAAAAATCAAATTTAAATAAAGTAAAAAATACAATTATAATGATTAGCAAAGTTTGAAATAATATTTTCTCGAAATTTGGATATTAAAACATTTTTTTCGCAAAGTGTACGTAAAAGTTCAAGTCTTACAATCGTTATTATCCTATCACAACAAAACTCTCGTGTCTTTTCATAACTTATTCGCAAATTAGGTGAAATAAAGCAGAGTTTAAGTTGTGACTTTCGCTTACAACTGCGAATACTGTAATGACAAGTATGCTGCTTTCTTTACTGCTTATGCTTTTTTTTTGTTTTTTCCTTTTGTTTTTTTTTTTTTTTGGGTGGTCACATTTAATTTACGTTAGTCGGGCTATTGTCTTAATTTCTGGTGATAAGCCCAAGCGACACTGTCGAACAGCTGCCTTCTACCCGCTCCTCACACTTTCTCCTAATGCTTCGTCGGCGTTTCACCCACGCTCACTTTGCAACATGTTCGACTCGAACACGTTATAAGCGCGCTGCTTTTTGTTCGTTTGCTGGCCGTGTTCGGCTTCAGTTTGCTTTCGTCGCTCATACGCAACGTTGGTCTAAAGCAAAAAGAAATACAAATATTACAAATTAACCGTTACTCGTTGCTCGTGCTTTACAGTTATTCAGTTCGTTTCTGTCGCTGACCGCGTTCGCAACGTCACGCCTCAGTGTGTGTGCGCGCGTGTGTGTGTGTTTATGATTGTTTTCAAAAATATTATCAACTTGATAAAAATTGAGAAATAATTTTGTGTTTTCGAAAATGTATAAGAAAAAATATCCAAAATTGCCACTTGGGCGTATTTTAAAACACATCTTTTGTAATTGAAAGAAAACATAAATAAAAAGAATACAAAAATCTCAACATCAAATAATATTGTGCATTAAATACTCATAAAAACGGGCTGAGGTCAAAGAAACCACAAAAAAATTACCGAAAACAACAATAATAATACAAAAACATATCGCACATTTTTGCCTATTGAGCGATTTATCTATTTTATTTTTCAATGGTAAGCAAATCTATTAAGAACATGTTTTTGTAAACAGTCAACACTTTTTTTTATTTACAAAGTTGGTGCTTTGATAAAAGTGCTCTATTTTAACTTGAATTAACTTAAGTTTAAACTTAGTTAAGTTTAACGTAGTACAAAAATCATATGATGATTTATTTATTTATTTTAATGCAAATAAATCTTTTTAAAATAAGAATCCATTAAGCAATTTAATATTTTCGAACAGTCAACATTTTTGGCCTTTGCTCAGTTTTTTCACTGATTAAATCGTGTTATCTTAACTGGACTTAATTTAACTTTAAACTTAAATAAGTCAGAGTACTTAGTGGCGCCTGCTATCTTAACACTTTATTAAACTTATCTAATTCTTGCTACTTTATTTCTTTATTTTTTAACGAACAATTTTGATTATAATACGGAGTAAAGAGACCAATATTTGGCCAAACTGGTTGCCATTCTTTGCCACTATGCCACTTTGCCACTCTTTGTCTCATGCTTCCTTTTTTGGCAGCCGTTTGACATCTGGCAAGTGGCATTGTTTGGCAAATTGCACAAAAGGTCAACTTGGGATTGTTGTTGCTGTTGCTGTTTATGTTGGACTTGCAGTGCGTCGAAGTCGAGTTGTGTCTGAAATGTACTTAAAGCGTAACAGTTTCGAATTGTAATTCAAAGTTTATTGTGTGGTTCAAGGTGCAAGGACTGCAAGCAAACTGGATTGTAAATAAAAATGTCACAGTTCGCTTTTCTGTCTTCTTTTATATTCAAATTTAGGTGGAGCACTGTCACAGTTGAGCGAGATAACTGAAAATTTGTTGGATTGATAGGACTGACTTAAAATGTTGGTCAAATAAATAGTAAAATAAGAATAATGTTTATTTACACAAAATGTATGACTTTATTTTATCTATTTAAAGCCAGCAGAGAGAAAGTGGCTAGCTCGGGCAAGAAGAAATTTAAGTACACTCCAGAAAAATTATATGAAATGATCCCATAAGAGCAATCGGTATTTTTTTATAGTCATATGTTGATGTTTATTTTTATTTGCTGATAAGGAACATAAATAGATTTTATAAGGTCAAAGACTTCTACTTCGATGATTACACAAACATTTTCAATACACTCTCAAACAATATATTCAGCAGTCAATTTATATAGTCCACAAATATCTGTCACTCAATTTGAATGCAAAAAACATTATTCCTTATGGTATATATTGAATCTTGTTTACCAGCATTTCTCTACAAGAGTTTTTGTTAGTTTCCATGTGAATTACTTTTAGCAGCAAACTTTATTTTTTTTTTTGCATAACAATAATAACAAACTGTAGTTGATACACTTAAGCAAAATCAAACAAAATAAACTTTGTTGTACAACACAAAATTCTTAATGGATTTTATAAAATTCTTTTGTTATTTGCAGTTGAGAAATATTTTATACCCTTTCAAAGCGAAATTCAATTTAATATTCATGCAATGTTGAAAGCATAAACGAAATTTGTCAGACAAAATGTTTAAATTAATTGAATCGCTTTGCTTAAAAACTTTAACTGCAGCCCACTTAAGCAACAAAAAACTTACAAAAGCAAACTTTTTTGTTGAATTATAATACATGCTTCTAAACATAAAATTTAACAATTTTTACTTGCTTAGATTGACAACTTTCAAAAAGTAAAGAATCTTAATTTTTTTTACTGTCAAAGTTGAACATGCGCTCAACTTTTCACCCGGCTGCCACTCAAGCAGACAGCTCAAATATGTGGCCATTAAATATTTAAGAATATTTAATTATAGTTGACAAAAACAAGGTAGAATTAAAGTCTGAGAATTCATCAAGGTGTGACATATTTTTGCACAAAAAAGTTTTCTTTCTTTCTGATTAAAATTTAAACTTCGAACAACATGCATTAAATAAAAGCCTGTCATTGAATATTTAATAGTTAACCATTTATTTATGCATGGCTGAATACAGAATTTTAAATTCTAGTTGAATTATTGCTAACTATTTGAAAAGTAATTCGATTGCTTTCAACTGCATTCGTTGCACGTTAAAAAAGATTTAGTCGCATTCAGTTGCAGTTGCAGTTTCGGTTTCGTTATTTGGCCGCCTTTCAGCGTCTTTCTATTTATTTATTTAGTTGGAAAATAAAGTTTTAGCTAGCGTTTAATTTATTTTACTGCAAATTGCCCTTTTTGCAGCCAGCAGCTTTAAATTGACCAACTTTATAGCCAAATGAAATATCGCTGCAAGTTATTTTCACTATTTTATTATTTTTGCATATGATATGCTAAGTTTAAGGCAGACAATTTCCATTTGTTATTTACAATATTAAATGACATAAATTAAATGATATAATAATATATTTAAATAATATACATTTTTTCTCTGCTTTTTGACAAATTAATATTAATTTGGATAACAGCAAATATAAAAGACAATTTTAATATTTAGAAATTAATGTTGTGCAGCAAAGTTTGCTTTGTTTGACATTGCTTAAGTACACTGAAACTGTAGTTACTGTTGTGAAGCAAATAAATAATAGTTTCGCAACTAAAAGTTATTCACATGCAAACTAAATAAAACTCTTGAAGAGAAGTGCTGGTTGACCAGATTATTATAGCCCATTACGAATAATGTTTTTGCCTTAAAATTAAGAGACATTTATTTGTGGACTGAGTAGATGAATTGCGTTTTATATCCTTGTAAAAGTATATGGCCTATAAACTCTTAATTATCCATAGCCAAGTTAAGAGCCGTCTTGATAGGGTATGCAATTTTCAGCTTGAGAAAACTGGCTTTTTTTTATAGCTGTTAAAATGACACTTTTGATGTTTTTTTTTTGTTGTCTGCTCATAAAAACGCTACACATTTCACTAGTCAGTTGAGTTAAACAATTTGATGGATTGCCAGCCACAATTTATGTGCTATTTATTGATGAATCATGGCAAATAACAGTAGCGATGCAAAATGAGCCCTGATTATGTACAATCAAGTGGCTTTCAAGTTCCATTCTCATTTTCATCACTCGACATGTGGAAACAATTTGCGTTGCACGTGTTTATCTCATTTATCTTTTATCTTGGCGTGTCTTTGATCCACTGGATTGGCACTGCCTGTGCAAATAAATGGCACTAATGTCACACTGATGAGTATTAATTGAGTACAGCTTGCACATTCCACATCCACACTTCCTCACACACTTCTATTCCCCCCACAATTTACTCAAACTTATGGCTTTTGGGGCTATAAATCTAAGAAACACCCACAGCCTCCATTGAAATGCTAACATCAAAACTCAAACCCAGTCAGAAACACAGTTCTGAGAACATTGTACCAAGCTGAGTCTTTCCTGATATTACCTACACTGAAAGAAATATGATTGAAAAGCCTGACTGATAGGCTATGTAATTTGTAAATAATTTTTAATATATGAAATTTAAAATCAGTAAATTTGAGGTTGTAGTTTCAGTTTGACAACCTGTTAAAAAGTCAAACAAATCAAATATAAAATGAAATTATTTTCTTGATTAATTTAAATTTTGAGAAGAAGCAAAAGGCAATAAAAAATAGCGTATATAAATATTCGATATACAAAATATATATAAATATAAAAATATACAAAATTATAAATGTATATGACTATATAATTTTTTATTTTTTTGTTTTGACTTAAAAAAAAATGTAGCATCGCTTTGGACTACATTCAAATACTCGTATAACTAAATAATTTGTTTAAATTGAGGTTAATAATTGAAAATGAGAATATCCGTTCAAGTTGGTAAATTATTTTCAATATGCCATTCTGAATTGATAAAGTACATCTAAAATGATTTGGTTTCCACTCTAGACTAATAATATTCTATATTAATTTTAATATGGTTCTTAATTTACGTCAAAAAATGATAAGGCGCGGATTAAAGACCTGAGCGTTTTGAACATAAAGTTTATTTATATAAAAAAAAATAAGAATTCCGTTTAATGGTTCTTAAAAGTTTCAGAATTGTGTTCCATAATCCGTAACTGCTACGCTTTCCTGTTTAGCCTTCACTGTAATACCTTAGTTTTTATTTATTTTTTTTTATTTATATTAAAAATATTTATAAAAAAAAAATATTTCCTACATTCTATTTCGCAGTGCATAATGCTGCCTGTGTGTGTTGCACGTTTTAGATTTGTTACTTACTATGCTGACCATATGTAACGTATACATATGTGTGTGTGCACACACATACACACACACACACACTTAGCTGGTGTGTTGGTTGGTTGTGTGCGTGTTTTGTGGCTTGTTCTGTCTATTGTCCCTTGTGCGAGCTGCTGCCTCAATTAAGCTCGAGCCAAATGTAGAGCTTCTACTTACGCTCACCTCTCTTCGCCCTTCGCCCTACACTGACTCATTCTATCTCTCCCTCTCTCTTGCACTCTTCCTATCTCTGTCTGCCATTCATCTTTTGCGTTTCCTGGCTTTCCCGACATGTTGGTCGGCTCAGCAGTTTCTGTCCCAAACAATTAGTGCAAGCGATACAAAAACAACAACTAACTACAAACACAACACTAACACACAACACACACACACAGTTAAGCACACAAAATGTTGCATGTGTTATCGTTGCGTGTCTCTGTATGTATGTGTGTGTGTGTGTGTATGTGTGTTAGTGTGTTTAAACAGTTGGCGTCAAAATTATAATTAAAACGTGCATCAAAGTCACAACGACTGCACAGCATGTCACAATTTTGTTGCCACTGTTGTTGCCACTGTTGTTGCTTGTTGTTGCTGCCACTCTTGTTGTTGTTGCTGCTGTCATTTTAGTTGCACAGTTTATATATGTATTATTTTTTTTTTTGATTTATCGAGCCCTACCACTTGACATTGTGTCCTTGGTAACTTAATTGAATTTTTATTGCCAAGTTTGCATAATGTGAGCGCTCTTCTAACTGAGCAAACTCAAACTTTTGCCCAGCTGTCCCATCCCAGGCGTATACGTAATGTACTCATTGGCCAAACACACGCACACAAAATATTACGTATACGCCGCAGTCAGCTTATAGTATTTGTATGCCTGACCAAAATGCATTCGACCATTTGAGAGCCGATAAGAACTGGCTGAAAAAAAAACATTAATAATAGTTCAAGTTGCAAGCGTCGCATTTAATCATCAGTTTTGCATTCGTTTTTGTGACCTGTCATTTTGGCGTGCAACATTTGGGTGCAGCTTAATAATAGCATAAAACACTTAATAATAGGAATATTTTAATTTACTTGCTCTATGCTGAAGGCAGAGAATCGTTTACTATATTCTGTATTTTTTTACCTCTTAAAATTCTGATTTGCATTGAATATTCGTAATATTTTTTTAGGTTCAGTTACTGATACCAATATAATTTAGCTTATCATTTATTTTACCTTAACCATTTCGTTTTATGTAAAGCTTATAAAAAATCCATTTAACAAAATTTATTTTTGATTTTTTACTAATAAAATAAAGGCATCAAATATTGAAGCATTTTGCATTTGACTACTTACAGAATTCTTATAAATATTTTCTTTATTTTTTATGGTTTAAATTGAATTATTAATTATTTATTTATTTAAAATATAAAATTTTATTATATAATTTGATAGGTTTTTTGATTATCATATTTTTGTTTAATTTACATTAACTAAATAAATAATTAAATATTATACATTATTTTTATTTTATTGCAGCGTATTTCAAAGTCGAATATTTTTTCTTTTAAAATTTGTTTTGAAATAATTTTTGCAGCCTTGCAGTTATTGTGATTGTTTGATAAGCGTTGACGAACTTGGCCAACAGTTTTCGCTGTTGTTGTTGTTGTTGTTATTGTGGCTACAGTTCAGGTTGTCAGTCAAAGAGTCAAGCAGTCAAGTTGTGTGGAGTCAAGCAGTCAGTCATTCAGCTCAGCAGTCATTCAGTCATTCAATCATTTCTCACCGAGGGCATCAAATTGCATGAATCAAGCTGATTTTTCATTTATTGCCGCTTTGGTTGATGTTTTTCTTTGCTGCTGTTGTTGCATGTTGCCGTTGTTGCATGTTGATTTTGTTGCATGTTGCTGTTGTTGAAGTTGCTGTTTGTGCACCTGCACTTTCACATATTCCCTGTTCAACTCTCGACCTGTGACAGCCACACGCAAGCAGAAAATAGTTTTATTTTGCTTTATTTTACCCTGCCCCATTCAACGTGTCAAAGTTCATTATTTTTTACATGGACGCATTTGCTAAATGGTTTTCATATATATATTTTTAAGCCCTCTTTCCTTGTCCGATTCGTTCTTATTGTTTTAATATCGGCAATTGAATTTCAAAACAAAATATTGTATATATTTTTTTATTAAATTGGCAAAATGGAATGACTGCAACTATGAATTGAAATTTGATTTATAATAAAGCTAAAATTCCTGAGAGTTGGAGAGCTCAACTTTTAGATCCCTGACTACAAGTTTTAACTACTATAAGTCAACTTTTACTAAAAAAAATAGACTTTTACATATAATCGATAGATATTAGTTATTGATAAAATAAAAAAAATTTAAGGATGTGGAAAACGAGAAGTTATATTTCAAATTTAAAGTATGTAGCTCTTAAAAAGTCTCAAATTATTCAACTAGATCAACTTCTCTGCTGATGCTGATCAGGATTATATAAACATTTTAGGTTTATTATTGCTTCGTCTGTTACAAACCTCTAGTCAACTTTATTATACACATTTTTACCCTAGAATATATATCGATATATATATATTTATATTTGAGTGCTATATTTATGCACTGCAATATGTTGCATTCCCTTGCGGTTGCATTTGAAAATATTTATTTGAAGGACGAATTTAATCAGAGATGAAACTGATGTGTGTCATGCGAATTTCAAAAGAGAAGCTTAATCTGCAAAAACAAATACAAAAATGGAAACGTTTTGGCTTAAAAATATTTATATAAAGCTTAAACTGTAAAAGTAATTGAAATTGTATATAATCCCATTTCTTAATTTATTTGTCACCATTTCAACTTAGCTTTGTAAATATTTTAATTTATGTGAGTATAGTTAAAATACACAATTCAAAGGCCTAAATGAGTCTGATTTTATTTTGTAGCTGGCATTCCATAAAATAAATAATGCTTAAGGAAAAATAATTGAATCGCATAAAATTTAACTTCACAAAGTATTTTTGGTTAATGTTGTCATTGTTATTATTTTTTGTTAATTTACAGCTTGCATTTCATAATAATTAATAATCCATAAAATTCACATTCCATAAAATAAGTAATGCTTAAAGTATGTAAATAAAAATAATTTAAACGCATAAAATTCCACTTCTCAAAATATTTTGGGTTAATGTTGTCGTTTGTTTTTTAATATACAGCTTGCATTCCACAACAATTAATAATGCCTAAAGAATTTTAAGTGCTTCAGCTTCAACTTTTGAAGGTATTTTGTAAACATTTCCAGTTAACTTTTATTATTATTTGTAAGCTCCATTAAACATTGTGCAACAGCCTTCGGAGGGAATGGAGCAGTTGTTGAAGGATATCATAGGCAGGCTACTCACTTAAGTTTAACGATTATGTTACCATTCAAATAGAAACGCACAATTTGTCACACAATTTTGACTTAACTTGCTACCAAACTGACTCAATAACAACATGCCTCAACTGCCCCCAGAACCCCCCATCAGGGGGCATTGGCCATATCATCTGAAGGACTTCCCAACCAGCTCACTGTTCATTCGCAACCAATAATAAAAATGTGCACGTCTCGACAGAATTGTAGTAAATATTTGCCACACTCAAAAAAAAATTACTCTGAAAGAAAAATTGCTAGAAAATTTTAATTTGGTTTTTAAGTATTAAAAATAACTTATAAATTTAAGCAACAGAATATCATAAAAATGAGATAGGCTTGTTTTAAAATGGAAAGTTCCGAAAATATATTGTTTATTATTGAATTTTATTTATTATAAAATATTTATTTATTATGAAAATGTAGAACATGTAAACACTTTTTTTTAGTAATAGACTTTCTGAAAGAGACTAACACTTGGCTTCCAAAGTAAGTCAAATGTCTATTTAGACCTTTTGTTGCTCAGTGCAGCAAATATTGAGTTCAAAGTCTCCTTTTCCTTTTGCTTCTCCTTCTCCATCTCGTTGTTAACCTATCAATACCATCAATCATGCGTAACTGATTTGTACACAGGCCAATGGAGAGCGTCTAGCTAGTTAGTTTATAACGGTAAAGGTAATGGCGGCTAAGGTCAGTTGAGAACAGCAGTCGACGACGACGACGACGACGAGCCTTGCATGTGAATGATGTTTACTTAGGCAGCTGACCCAGCAGCTGTCTCCAACTCCAACTGTGGACTAAGCTAGACTTTGCTCCAAATAACTGTTCTATTGGTACACGACGCCATACATCATGCCGCATGCCCCATGCCCCATGCCCCATGCCCCATGCCCCATGCCCCATGCCCCATGCCCCCTTCCCATTTGTTATCCTAACTTGTTGTGCGTGCGAGCGGCGAAGCGTGCTCGGCTTTCCAGCTGAGTGATGAAAGCATTTAGGCATCCCCAGCAGCAGCAGGAGGAGCAGCAGCAGATCCACAATCCGACCCCCATTTTTTGCTCGTGTCATCAAAGCAGCACTTTCGTGGCACGCGGCCAGCAGCAATGGCAGTTGTGGCATGCCACACGTCCCGCCTCTTCACCACCGCTTGTTAAAAACATGCCAAATACACTGGCCCGAAAAATTTGCGGCTTCCAAATTCAATTTGCTTAAGTCTATTATTTTTGGAATTATGTTTGTGCTTGCATAAATATTTGTGTACATAAAAGCCAGAATTTTAGCAATGCACTGAGAGAAAGTCGATTTTTTTCATGGATTAGGAACTTATAAGGTACATTTTGAAGAGATTTCGTTGCTTAACTCTTGCAGCGGATATTATCAGTTTGTCATGCAGATTGTAACGATTTTATGGATTGTAAATATAAAAATATATGTTGCATATATAACATATATATAAAAGAGATAAATATATATTTTATTCTGCTTTCAACATTTGTAAAAAATATAATCTAGATCAGACTACTATAATATATATTATGGCTTTGATGTTTACTGTTGCTTGTTCTTAATATTTGGACAAGAAACTTTCAGCACCGGATTGTTATCAAAATCGAGTCGAAAAACTAGTTTATTGTACGTTAATAAGATGTTCTGCTTGGTACTTAATGCTGAGTCATAATAATAAATAAACATATATTATAATTCCAATTATAAATAGACAAAAGTATTTCACATATATCCATTTAGGTTAAGACCACCAAAAACATTTCATAGTTGTTATATGCTACACATTTGCTCTTAGAAATAATCCGCAGTGTATTTAAAAGCCAACAATGTCAGTGGCAAATGGCAACTGGCAACTGGCGACGGGTGAGTGAAAACCTTTAGTCGGAGCCAGACGACAATGACATCGAGACACGTTGCTTCAGTCAGCCGCTTGTTGATGCCACTGCTTACTGCCCCTGCTTGCCTCTGCCTGCCTCGTTGACTGGTTGCCTGCTGGCTGCTTGGATGCTCCTGCTCTTGTCAACTGCACCTCAGGCACTGTTCACACACACACACACACACACACATACCTACACACGATTCCCAGCAAGCACCCACTATGACTATTTATAGACTGACATTGTGTGCCCATGTTGGCATGCAGCATGTAGCATGTAGCATGTAAAAAGGTACACTTGCAAAAAATTCAACAGAATTTTAAAAGTCGCCTAGAAATTGAAAAAAACCAGGTAATTTCTTTTTCTTTTCTCAATTTTAGGCTACATTTTCTAATTTAACAAAAATTTATGCAATATGTTTAAATCAGCTATTTTGCTTAGATTATTTATAAGAATTTCTATTTGATGATTTTGCATATAAGCATATTTTTAGCAATTTTTCAAATTTATTTAATTAAATTTAAAAAAAAAACCAAATAAGTAAATAAGTAAATAAGACCAAATATCAATACTGTTTCGGTTTTTTAGAAAATTATTTTTTAAAATCTTTATGATTTGCATTTTTACTTTTAAAAATTAATTTATTAATTATAAAAAATATTTTTAAAAAACACAAAATAAACTAAAAATTTATTGTCAAAATCAACAAGCCTTGCTAATTTTTAGAAAATTATTTTCCTATAACTTGAAATTATTTCTAAAAACCTAAAAGAAATTATAGGTTTCCGGACGATTCTGTGTTTTTTTTGAATAGTGTAAACGTTAACCATGTTCCCTGTCAGCAACATGGCCTGAAAGATTGACTCTGTTTCTGACTCTGGTTATAATTTGAGCACAGCACAGCAAATACGTCAACCAACATCAATGCATGAATATAATATGTGTGTGTGTGTGTGTTTGTTGTGCAAACAATTTGTTTATGAACCAATATCATCTATTTCGGTATGCATTTATTTATTTATTTATTACATTTATGCTTAACAAAACTAATTGGCTTAAATGCGCTCAGCACGTGGCAACTGCTCGCTAAGTGGATTATCTTTAAATATTTTTCTTGACTTGTTTTCTTGCCTTAGTCGTTATTTTTTTTTCTGTTGTCGCCTTATTTGGATTTTATTTATTTGTATTTTTTTTTTCTTGCCTATGTTAATGTTGGCGCTAACGATGCTGCCACTCAGATCCCGCTTGCCCCGCTCCTGCTGAGGCATCCTGCGCGGACCCTGTCCTGACTTTTTGGTTTATTTTGAAATAATCGCGTTTGCCAACAAACCATTTTTTTGCTGGTTCAATGATTGGGAAAGCGTCAATGACTTTTACAAATGCCTTTAAGCATGACCTCGACTTGCTGCCAGGGGGCATATATATATATATATATATATACTTGTAAAATATGTGTGACATGTCATCGCTAAAAGGTCAAGCGACTTGCTATTTTTAAAAATATTTTGGAGCAGCTTGAAATTTCCGCATTTTACTTTATTTGACTTTGAAGGTTGCCTGCCGCATAGGTTATCATAACCAAAGGCAACTCGAATCCCCCAGCAAGCTTACATGCCACGCCCCCAAGTGGCACGCTTAAGCGCGTTGGCAACTTAAAGCCGCTTGAGCAAAAATACTTTGCATATTTGTCTTTTGCATTTTGCGCATATGTCTAATGTAAAGTGAGCTGTAGTCGAATCTGAATTACTCTTCAGAGTTTGTGAATAAACTTTGGTCTGAAAACGTAATTTCTGCAAAAAGATGGGTTTGATTAAAGGTATCGTTTCCAAATGCGACAAAAGCTATGAATTAGTACGAATTAGTATTTCCAGTATTTATTTAAGTAATAATACCATTTAGTGTAACTGGTTCTGAAACAAATTTTAAACTAATGTTCTGGCTCTCGTTCTGTTTATTTAATTTAAATCGACAAAGTTGTGGTTATGGTTCGAGTTGTATAGCCTGGATAGATGTGAAAGTCTGCCTTATGAACCCAATTTAACCATAACCAAATTTTTAGCAAACGTAGCCTAATATTTTCCTTATTAAAAAATGTATAGGCAATGTTAAAGAATAAATAAAAAAGTATTTCTACGATTTTAAATTGATTTTTTGCTCTGAAAGTATTTTTATTTTTAGGGTATTCAAAATGTTTCCATAACTCTCGGTTTTCAAAAAGGAGCTGGGAGTATTCACATTTTTACATGGCACAATATGTAAATTATATTATTTTAGTGGCACGTGACACAAATTGTGTTGCTAATGCCAAACACAAAAAATAATAAAAAAAACAGAAAACGAGATTAAAAAACAACATGAAGAAAGACAGTAAAAATTAAGGGATACAGAAATGAAACCAGTTGTCAAAAACTAACACACACAATAAATCAATAAAATCTACTTTTATTATGTGTGACAGACACACTCGAGTCCGCACACATAGGTAAAGTAAAGTGTCGACTCATTGCACAAATGGGGCTCATCATTGGAGCTGGGGGCACAATTTCGAAACCAAAATGCAAAAGATCCTTGAACTTTAGCTGAATGTCAAAATGAAGTTCGCTCAACTCAGAGAGAGAGAGTGTCAGAGAGAGGGGGAGTGGGGTAGGGGAGAACTAGTGCACGTGTCAGTTGCAGATATAGTTCAACATCTATTCTTTCCTCCCCCTCCAGCAAACAATGCCCCAGCGTCTAATTGCCGTTTCTTGGCCAACATTGAGTGGCAGGCAATAAAAACTTGAATGACACTTGGCCAAGCCCTTCTGGCCAACTCCAACGACTGCTGCTGAATAAAGCTTATGCATATAATTTAATTCATATTTTATTAAAGCAATTCCAATCTTGAGGCAACAATAGTTGCATGCATCAAAAAAAAAATTAAACTTAATTTCGATTTATTGTCATTCAGTTTTCACATGCAAAATATTTAAAACAGATGCGCGTGTAAATGAAATTGCATAAATATAAGCAAATAAACATGCAAAATACACACACACAAATGCACACCCACACACTAACACACATAATCGCACACACATATACATATATATAGATAAATGCATCTGGGCAAGAGTTCAGTTTGGAATCAACATATGACTGCAAATTTGCGATAATGTTTAGTAAACAGTAAACAAATCGCCAGAGAAACAAACACATAGATATATATACACATATATATATATACATGAATGAACGTATATATATATATATCTATATATGTACAATAAAGACAGACATTTAGTTGCTCATAAATCGATGAGCATTATGTGCGCTAATAAAAATTTAAGACGTTCCAAAAAAAACTAATCTAATTCTGATTGCACATTCATATTTGAAGATTACGCATACGCCGCGTAGACTGATAATGTTATATATGTATATATATATATCTCTTTTTATGCCTTATAAATAGGGTCCATCATTTACAATTGAATTCTTTGCTCTGCAACTATTTCTTCTTTGATGTACCGATTTGTTTTTTAGATTCTTCAAATCGAAAATTTTTTTAATTACATAGAAAATATTTTTGATTAAATTTGGCAAAATAACACATTTTTAAAAAATTTATTTTTAGTATTTTTATTAAAAATAGACACTTAAAATTAATCGTTTTGGTTTTAATGTTCAGCAATTATTTACAAATGTGTAAGAAATGCCATTTTAATTTTAGAATATTTTTTAAACAAACTCTAAATAGCAATTTGTAAGGAAAATTATGAATATACATTATTAATCAGCAATTCTATTTTTTGATTGATATGCAAATTATATATTTTAATGCGCACACATTTTTTATATATTAATATATTATTTATATTTATATGTTATTTACATCATATAAAATTTGGAACCCGTTTTTTAAAGCACTTTAAATGAGCATAATTAAAATAGATTTTATTATTTGCTTAGCGTCGTTGGAAAAACCCTTTAAATTAGATTTTATCTTTAGTCTGGCGTATAAATTACTGGGTGTGTGTATGTGTGTGTGTGTGTATGTGTGTGTCTACTTTTGTGTGTGTGTTTCTCGCTGATAACTTCAAGGTTAGCTCTTAAAAAGGAAAAATAAAAATAAAACAAGACAGAAAAGAAATCTGAACAAATTTCATGACAGACAATGTAATAAATAATGAATTGTAAGAGTTTATGAGAGCAATGAGCAAAGCAGCCAGCATATGAATGGCTGTGTGTGTGTGTGTACGTGTGTGTACACATAAAATTCACATAGATACGCACAACTACACACGCAAATATGTATTTACTAAATGTGAAAATATCCATATATACGCAGGATCTAGACAAATTTGCGTGTCCCGTCTTCATTGACAACCGAAAAGGAACTGCACTGACAAAAATTCAATATGTCAAATGTTATTGTGCTACAAAAATAAAGAGCCTTCTTTTATTTAGTTAATTTAGCTGAATATTTGAATTTTTACTTTTGAAATGTATTTTTTGAAAAGTAGAAACTAGTTTAAAATTATTAGTGGAATAAGTTTTATTTCTGTGATTTGATTTTGACATCCTTGTTTGAAATGTATTTTAATTTAATTTAAAAACTTAATAAAAAAAGTCAAGTAGAGGGTTTTTTGTATGGTCATATTGAATGACACAAAACAATTTGATAACTTCTTTATTAAAAAATAGATTCAAAAATCATTTTTCGAGTTTAGTAAAAGATTTTCAGCTGTTAAAAAGTTATTGTATTTTCCACTTTTTACAATGTTTAAAAAGAGAAATTGTTTAAAATATAAAATAAATTTAAAGTATTTCTTGCATAATTCTGTAGAGTTTTTACTCTTACGATAATAATTTTGTAAATTTGAAAAATAAATCAATTTTTGTACTTTATTTAATATTTCTCATATTTTGCTCAGTGTAGGACTATTCGCAAATTGAGTTGCCCGCACGCACATAACTCGTACCGCAGAGAGTTAAACTTTGACTCAGCTCCAGCTTTTGCCTAAGGGAAGGGTGTGTGCTGTGTGGGTGTGTGGGTGTGTGTGTGTGTGTGTATACTGTCAGAGTGTGAGTGTGGCAAATTGAAGAATCTTTTTGCTTTGTTCTTTGGCCAAAACTTTATTTTGGTGCAATCCAAGCTGGTTGTAGGCACAGTTGCCGCTGATTGAATTGACTGCTTGAGTATAAAACTTTAGAGTACAATCAAAGGGGGAAGACGGAAGTGGGAAGTGGAAAGTGGGCTTGGGATGCTTCTGGCCAGCTGCTTATTGTACTTGCAAATTGACGTTAATGTATGCTCTCAGGCAGCTTTGAGCCCGCAGGTGTTGGTCGAAGCCAAAGAAGGATTTCGAGCATTATGTAAACATTGGAAATATTCTTTCGGTTTTATTATACTTCCGCACGCCCTAAATCGACATTTAAAGTTTACTCAATGCCTTAACTTGTTTTGGCCTTGGGGCGCACTTCCAAAACTGCTTAACTCTAACCCAGCCAATCCACATCGTAATCCATTCCCTGCCAAAGTTCGTTTCCAAAGCAACTTTACCGTCAACTGCTCAATATTCATGTTCAAAATATGCAAATCAAAATTTTTTTTTGGCCGAAACAAGCAAAACTTTTAGTTGGCATCTCGCAAACCTCAATCCACATGCCACAAGCCGCAACTTGTTAATGTTTGATCAAGTGTGCGTCTTATCAAATTGAAACTACTTTGCTCATTGTCTGTGTTTTTGTTGTTTTTGTTGTTGTTTTTGTTGTTTGTTAAGCCTCTTTCTGGTGAATTATTGTTATGGCCACAAAACTTACTGTTTACCCACATTTGTTAGTTGTTAATTACGCACAGACCCGAATTTGAGCACTTCTCCTGAAATACTTTTGGCGTTCTGAGAGTTTGCAAGTTTTGCATAACAGTTTGAGAAATGTGCGAGAGATATTTCAAGGCAGACAGAAAATATAGTTAAATATTTATTAAATATGCGAGAAACTTAGTTGTTATCTGGGAGTCAATTTACAGAGTAAATTTCTGAACCGGAACCGGAAGACGAATTTTAATTGCATATAAATTCAAGAAGTTGAATAATTTTACAAATAAGTGAGAAATATACTTGATTATTTATTAAGTTGAAAATATTATCTTTGCCGTGTTTTATGTAAAATAGTACGTTGAGAACAGAGTCGCATTTACGAAGTCAATTTAAAGAGTAAAATTCAGAAGCGGAACAGGAATTGTAATTGTATATAAATTAAAAAAGTTGAAAATTTTACGAATATAAAATAAATATACTTGATTATTTATTAAAATAATTCGATGGCAACGAATTATAATATTATTAGTAACTGAGTTAAATACCGAACTGAATTTTACACTTTACTTAATTGAACCGAAAACTTTCAGGGAAATTAGCGTAAGCAAAATCAGAAATAGAATCGTATTTGATATTGTTGTTAGGCAAAATGTTGTAGTAAAATATAACATTTGTCTTATATCGAGTTATAGCTATACCTTAACAGAGCACTGAAAATAATGTATATTATTTGCAAAAATTCCTGCAGTTAACAATATTATGTTAATTACAGTTATATCTACATTTTATTTTTATGTTTTTTTTTGGCGTACAACATTTATTTGTAACACAATTTATTATTTTTTTTTCTAAGTTATTAAATGATAAATAATATACAAAAATTTTGCTTTAATTATACCCAAAAATAAGCAAAAAAACAACAAAAAAAAGCGCTTGTATATTATTGCTGACAACATTGCCCATGCTTACCATGTAAATACAATTTACAATGTTGTTGTCTATTTTTTTTTATTACTTATCAGTTTTGGGGCCACTTTTGATAAGCCCAAAATTCACATGCAAAAACGTGGTTTGCTTATCAAATCGAATGCTTTATCTAAACTAGAGCTTCCAATTCTGAACAACTCGAAATAGTTGTGGCCAAGTTAGTTTGAAATAAAGTGAAATTCAAGTGATTTTCACTAAGCAATTTAAGTGTTATCTCTGCGCAGCCCCTGTCACCCCCCCAATTAGCTAGGGGGTGCTGCCATAGCCGTTGGCTTTACCGTCAAAAATTCAAATATGATGAATGAAGACCGGCTGCAAGAATTTGTTCCGGATTCAACAACCGCTTTAAGTGAATACTCATTAAAATAACAACAACATTCCAAGTACACAAAACACCCAAATTTATGTGCTGATTCGGGTGAATTTTAATTGCTTTGATTACACATTCCCAGAGTGGGCAGTGGAGAGGCGACGATGATGATGCGGCAGTCAAGCAATCCACCCAGATTAGACCACCCAAAAATACAGCTCCATTCCAAACACCCACCACTTAATCAGAATTCAACGTTTTCTTATCGCCCAAAAACATGCTGCATATGTTTTCTGCTCTTCTGCCTCCAAAGCCATAAATCCCTCCCAATCACCCAAAATTTGTTGTTATTTTTATTTTGGCATCTCTTTGGCACAATTAAAATTTGTTATGAGCTGTAAAATTTCTCAATTTTGATGAATTTATAACAGCAGGAAAAAAAAATCAACAACAACATTGGCTCATTTATATATAACAAGTATAAGCAAATGTAATTTACTCGCCAGATATATAGATATATATCTTGTGTATATATATATAGCTGAGATACATTTTTAGCTTTTTAGACCTTTTTAAAATGTAATTAACGCGGCAATTTTGGACAGAGAACATTTTGTCTCAGCTGCGCAAACTACTCGGCTAATGACTATAATAAACTTTTTTTTTATTATTATTGTTTTTTTTTTGGAAACAAATATATACAAAAACATTTATACGACTATTTAATGGTGCTTAAATTGTGCTTTTTTTGTTTTGTAACAAAAATTAGGAGCATTTGTTTAAGCAGCTTGAGTTAAATCAGTATAAGCGTAATGCGATAGGACAAAAGATAAAATTAAATAATTAACATTAGAATAAAAATAAACATAAAATAAAGAAACAAGAAGATGCCCAAAGTTAAAGTTTTTTGACCAAATTTATCAAATCCTCGACATATCTTTCCTTAATCTAAGAATCTACTCAATAAATATCTCACTCATTGTTTTTTTATATATAAATGCTTTTGCTATTTTATTTTTATAATATTATTTTGTTGCTATAATTAATATTATAGTATTTATTATTTTAATATTTATAATTTGATACATATGAAAATTGGATATTCTTCCATCCAAAATGGATGGATGGATAATGCACATCTCATGTTAGAAACATGTATTTTTATTATGTATGAAATTATTGGTATTGAAATCGATTTGTATTGATATGTGCTAGACTGAGAAGTTATCGATAAAATGTTTATGTTTAAACTCGCCTCAAGCTAAACAGATTCTTGGATCTTGATTTGGGCTGTTAATACTTATCAAATATATATACATATATAAATCTTATGGGCTCTGAGATGCTTCCTTCTAATTGTTTTGCATTCTTTAAATAAAATAACAAATTATCTTTATAAAAAAAGTCTTTTTAATTGAAGAAAAATAAAGGTTTTTAAGTTTACTTTTCTAATATTTATTTCGTAATTAAAGTAAATATTTCTAATAAATAGAAAAGTAGCCTTTTCAACTTTAGCAAATGATGAATAAATTTATATCTTAATTCTATATCACTTAGCTAATTGAGTTTGCGAGTGATTTTAAAATAATGCCTCAACCAGAGAATTTCAACATGAATTGAATAAAATTTGTATTTTTAGTTTAAATATTTGTGAGTAGAGATTATCCAAAGAATTATTATTGCTCTTTTTAGTCGCTTGTGGACAGACAATTTGCATTTGCACAGCCATTAAATATTTATAATTGCAAAATAATGGGGCAGGCAACGAGGAAGTACAAATTGTGCATGTGGCAAAGGGGCAAATAAAAAAAGTTGTCGGCGGTTAATTTGAAAAGTTGATGCTTCAAAAGTTGCGGCAGCTGCTGCAAAACATAAATTTCATAACTGTGAACTTTGCACAACTCTGATTTTTATATACAAATTTTTTTCCCATTGCAGGAAAAAAACTGTTAAGAAAAACCGAGAAACCTGAGAAACTGAGAACTGAGCAAAGCAAAGAGAAACTGAGAGAAAAATGTCAGCAACCCTAGTACAAAATAATAACAACAACAACAAATTCAACAAAAAAACGAAACTGAATAGCAACTTGGAGCAGCAGCTGGATACGACGAGGATCAAGGGGCAGCAAGGTGTGGCAAGCATATCGCTGATGCTGCAATACGACATCGACAACACGCTGAATGCGCTCAAGGAGCAAACGCAGCGAAATGCGTTAAATGTTGATAACAATAATCTGAACAAGGATCGGGATAACAATCTGGAGATGCCGGCTCAAACTGAAACCCCGACAAACGATGAGGGCAGTCCCAGTCCCAGTCTCGAACTGGAAGTGGAGAATATTGTCAATGGCAAAACATGTTTGAGTGCCGCAAGCAACACTTTTATGCCGCCCACGCCACCAGCCACGCCCAATTTACAGAATACGGCACAGAAACGTTGGCGCATCCTGGCCAAAGTGTTGCGCAAGGACTCCGAGGAGACGGTCAGCTCCTCCAGCGATGAGTTCAGCGAAGAGCAAACCGCTTCGGTCCGACGCTTCAAAAGCTTCGATCTGCTGCGCCAGGACAGCTTCGAGGATCACCTGAGCCTCAAGTGCCTGGGCAAGACGGAGAACTGGTACAAATATCGCATGCAGCTGCACAACGACATCGAATACTCCGTCAACATTCATCACATGGAGCGACAGCTGACCGCCAATGATCTGATGGGTATGTAAAATGCATTTTAATTTATTTATTTTTTAAGTGGAAGAAACTTAAATTGTTATCGATAATCTAGGCTAAAATTTTGTATTGTTTCTATTGAAATTTGTTTGGTTTTGTTAAGATTGTAGCTATAAAATTTTGCTATTAATTTCAAGCCTGATTCACGTTCCAAAAAGATTTAACCAAGCTACTTTTTGGGTGTACTATTTGAATATAGAAATCGCATCAGAATCGCGTTTGAAACTTTGAATATGGTATTATTCTACAGGCAAAATTATGATTAAAAAGAAGTCAAGATTTCTGATCAAGTTTTTGCAAAGTTGGGACATTTCCGTAAAGTGCTTTCTTTGGGATAATATTTTAGGATAAAAAGTCATTCGGATTCAGTATTACAATTGCAAAATTTGATGTTTTTGACAAAGTTAGGGCTACAGATAATTTTGCCATATCTAACTTATTTTTAGGGCTAGTATTTTACGATTAAAATCTAACCAGAAATTCATTTTTAACTTTGAAGTTATGTATTAATCTATAGGTCAACCAATGACCAAAAAAATACTTCGTTTTTGACCAAGTTATGACTGTGGAAAGTTTATAACTGTCCCTAATGGTACTTTTTAGGGGTATGATAATTTAGACACAATCTTACTAGTTTTTTAGGACTAGAATTCTACCATTAAAATCTAGACATAATCTAATTTTTGACTTTGAATGTAGGATTAATCTACAGGTCAAGCAATGATCAAAAAGAGACCTGATTTTTTTTTTTAAATTGAACAAGATTTGATTTGGATTTGAATATAAAGCTATCCATAATCGCATATCTAATCTTAAATTGAATATTAATATAAAGGTTATATTATTATAAAGAAAATCTGATTTTTAAAAGTCTGTTTAAGTATGACAAATTTATGGCTATTAATAATTTTGAGTCAACAATTCCATAAATTTAGTGTTAATATAGTTTTTGAAGATTTGCTTAGTTTTGTCATTGTTGTGAAAGTAGGAATCATTAAAGATATATATAATATAAATATATAATAATTCCTTACAGGTTTCAATAACACGGGAAACATATGTGTGTGGCCCTCGGAGGAGGCGCTCACCGCCTTGGTATTATCCGATGTGGCTGCGTATCGTGGCAAGTGGATATTGGAGCTGGGTGGTGGCTTCACCTCGCTGGCCGGACTGATGTTGGCTAAGTACGCGAAGCCGTATGCGGTGCATCTGACGGATGGGAATGAGGTGAGCGTGGAGAATGTGCGCAAAACGGTTTGCCTCAACGAGCTGAGTTGCTACACGAAGTGCTCGGTGCTGAAGTGGCAGGAGTGTGCGGCACGTGCCCAGGCGGAGCAGTTCAAATTCGAGTACATCTTGTGTGCGGATTGTCTGTTCTTCGATGAGGCGCGAATGGCGCTGGTTGATACCATCTGGTATTATTTGGCACCGCAGGGTGTGGCGCTCATCATGGCGCCCCGTCGCGGTCGCACTCTAAATGTGTTCCGGGATGAGTGTGTGGCACGTGGTTTTCGTGTCGAGCTTGCCACACGCTACAACGAGACCATCTGGCAACGTCATCTGCAACTCAAAGCCGACTCGGCCCTCTACGACGAGGATCTGCACTATCCCCTTCTGCTGCGCCTCTGCAAGCCCCTCAGCTAGATGCAGCAGCCAAATCCTCTGCCCAAAGTAGTAGTTTCAAATGAAATCCTTTTTAATTTATAGCAAAACAAATTCCACTTTACACCTAAAAAAAAAAAACATTAATTTACACAACAAAAAAAAAGCCCAATTTGAAATGCGGCCACAATTCAAATTATTCCTCCCAAAATGCATGAAATAAAAAATAAAAAAAAATAGTTAGCTAAGAAATAAATAGCAAAATTTTTGGCTTAATTTTAATTAACTTTCAACTAGTATTAAATTTAAAAAAATTGTTAAAAGTGTTTTTAAAAATTACAAATATGGGAAAAATAAAATAGGTCATGCCGAAAATAACTCATAGCCAAAATATATAGAAACCAGCACCTGAAGTCAAAAATATCTAAAATGGTTTATATTATATATAAAGTTAAGAACCAAAACCAAATTAAACTAAGTCATTTTAAAAGCTAACAACAAAAAAATTCCTTGAATATGTAAATTTTTTGGATTTGCGTTATTGATTCCACAGTTATGTAACCTAAAAAACACAAATACTCCATTTTACACTTATCATACACAACACACAAGCACACACACAACCAAAAACACAAACACACAAACACACAAACACACACACACACACAAGTATTATTTATATTTGTAGCATAATTTTAGGCGAGTCAAAAAAAAAACATGAAAAACACAAACACAAATTTCCTTAAAATAAAATACCAATTATAAAGAATTATATATATATATATATATATATATATATATGTATGTATTTATATATGTATGTATGTATATATATATATATATATATATATAGTTATATAGATATAAATTAAAATAGTAAACGTTGCCAGCGCTCGACCAATTAATAAATAGTTCAATAAATTTAGTTGATGTAATTATAGAGCATGTGTTAATTATTATTATATGATGTATGTGAATGATGATGACTACAATGATGATGATAATGATGATGATAATGATGATGATAATGATGATGATAATGATGATGATGAGCTAAATACAAATACAGTATCAAATGCCACACACAAATGTACTCTTTTTTATCTCCTCTCTCTCTCTCTAATCATTAATGGCCAGGATGTGAACCCGTAAGTATGCCACGCCCACCTTCTGTCCAACCCCATTTTGTGGTCTTTGGGCAGTGCACAAAACGATGTCAATGATAATTATTGACGGCGCGTCGTTTATTAAATAGTATTAGCGATTTTTATAGGGCCACTCTGCGTGGTAATTACTTTAATTGTGCCACTGCCACCGCACTGTCACTCTGACAGGACGTCAACCAGGACAACCAGCAGAACCAGGACCAGGACGTGGTGTGCAGGACATGCGACGACGTCATCAATTCTGTTGCTCTTCATGTTATTTGAGCTTTAAGCAATAATTTCATTGTTTTCCATCTCTTTTTTTTGTTTTTATTTATTTCTGTCACTTGGCTGTCGGATTGATAACCGAGTATGATTGAGTTTTGCGTGTATTTTACTTAATATTGATTGGATATACTCTAAAAGGTATATTCTCTATAAGGTATATGTTTTATATTGAGTAGTTTTCTTATTCCTTTCGTGCATATCTAAAATAAAATTTAACTTGTCAAAGAAGACAAAGCTTTTTGCATTCCATTGATTTGTTATAAAAAAAATAGTATTTTAATCTTATTGTTTGCAAAAGATTTTCTATTTTCCTTGACATAATTTCGAAAATAAAAACTTTACAGTTTGCTATTAAATATTCCAAATAAAGAATCGAAGCTTTGAATTTAACTTTTTACATCAAAATTTATTTTTTGTTAAAGCATTTTAATATATTGAAAAAAATATGTAAAACATGACAAGACTTTAATCTTTATTTATCAATATTTGCGAATATCCTAAATAAACAAGGGATAACAAAGAGAGTAACTATTTATTTAGTGCCAGGACAAAAAGGCAGCTATGTCTTGGAACATCTACAGATGTTGGTTTGAATATGAATAACTTTATTCGAATAATAACAGACGAATAATAACAGACGAATAATAACAGACTTTCTGATGGGGCATTTCAACAACCAACAAGTTGAGGAAGATTCCTGTGAATATAATTCTTCTAGAGTAAATAGTCTCCAGAAAACATTCTGGTTGATATATCGGAAATAAACAGGCTCATTCAAGAGTCTCCATTCTCAGATTTAGAGAATTGAAAAAGATGTTTGACAACAAGAAAAATCAAAGTTTTCCAGAACATAAGAACTATACCTGACTTAATAGTAGATATATTTATTATATTTTAAGTTATATTTAATTTATGCTTAAGATTTTAAATGAATAATATTTGCAGCTAAAAATAAACAAAACTTAAATATACTATCAAAATGTATTACAGGGTATTTAAGCAGTCAACATTCATCAAAATTTGAGCAGGATTTGTTTGTATTGCGTTTTTTTGGGTACCAGCTAAAAAATCCAAAATAAAAATAAATCTGATAAGCGCAAATTACAAAGCAAACTCAAACAAAATGCACACACACACAAACACACACACGTACACACCCCTCTAGTTAAAGTCGGGTGTGTGTGTGTGTGAGTGAGTGTGCGTCATTAACGAGGTCATTGGTAAGTAAGCTTGTTTGATGTGCTCGAGACATGTAATCCTTGCTGGGGAGCACAAAGTCAAACAATCGTCGGCAGTTGCCTAGTATCTGGAGGCGTGTGTGTGTGTATATGGATGGGGTGTGTGTGAGTGGAGAGGTGGGAAGGTTGTGACAGCAGGAAGTCGTGGCCGACACTGCGTATACGCGACATTGTGTTGGACACGTGGAAGCCATGTCAATTTTCGTCCAGCTTGGCTTTCTGACTACTGCTAATGACATGCGACTGCTATGCAAATCAGGATACTTGGCGACGACCACTCAATTATACGCCACACATGCGCAACCCATCAACACACACACGCGCCAACACACGCACACACACATACACATACACACATACTCAATCGCATGCATAATGTACACTGAGAAAGCTTATTAACACTTATTAATAGTGTGTCACATTAAATCATATTTTCATATCTGTTTCAGTAGCTACAAAAAAAAAAAAATAAATAAAATAAAATAAATAAATGATAGTCGGATTATTATTAATTTATTATTGTATTAAGTTAACTAAAAATTTTGGTTTTTCATATATGTTGCATTTATGATTTGAGTTTTTTTTTCAATCAAAGTTGCATTTTTGTTTTTCTAACAACCTTCTTATAAAATATTACCTCTAAGACTGAAAGGAAGAATTGTTCTATTCCTGAATATAAGCAATACAATTTTAAGCAAAAGTATAAGACAAGATAAAAAATTTGCTTTCGTATTAAAATTCTGTTTAATTTTTGAACCTCAACTCAAAATTCGCAAGTAGCAAGCAAGATTTTTTTGATTACTTAATAAGTTATTAGATATTAATGAATTTCAAGCAGATAAGATATTATATAATTTAAGAGCCCAAGCCCAGCACTAAGATAATAAAAAAAAAAAATATCACATTATCTCTTGCAGTTTTTTCCAAGTGTAACCTGCTTGGCAATAACAAAAAATCGTTGCCTACTTTCAGGCTCACAGTAAAAACTCGATTTGCGTTTTGGCGTTTTTCATTGTCTTTTAAGCCATTTTGAGTGGGGCCAAGAAGCGGGGTGAGTAGCTGCGTTTGGGTGCTTGTGGGCGTGGCATGTGATTTAGCAAACACATTTCAATTTGCGCATTGTTTGCCATTCCACTTTACCTTCGTGTTCTTTGGTGTGCGGCAATCCCTTTAAGCCTCATGGGAAACTTGCCAAAGAGTTTTCTCGTGGCCAACAGGTGATCCATATTCCATGCCTCGCTGTAGTGTTATTTTTAGTCAAGAGTCTCGTTTAATTTTTAATTAGCGAAATTAGTCGAATGTGTTCAAAGGGCACTCGAACTGGTTTTGAACTCAAATTGCTTCACCAACTCGGTCAGTGTCCTTTAATGTGGCCCAACGGACCTGCTAATGTCATACAAAAAAAAAAAACAGCGCAGGTGCCTCATTACATAATGTTGGCCAACTTAGCCATAACCTTGACATATCACAAAAAAAGAAAAAAAAAAGAAAGAAGAAATATTGGGCTTATGTTAAGTATATAGCTGTCTCATTATCATATAAATAGTTGACATAATTCATTATTAAGTAGGAAATTACATTGCGTGTTTGTAACTTAACAGGTTCGGGCTGGAGAAAATGGGGCAGCACAACACGGAAATTATGTGATACAAAAGCAAAATGTTGGCGGCAAAGAAAAGTAAAAAAAAGTCTAGATCGAGATACGGATAAGGATTAACGCATTATAAGCGAACCATTTATAATTAAATGCTTGGAATTAAGTATAGAAAAATTGAAGAATAGAACAAAAAATAATCAAGTTGTCAATATTTAACTTTCACTATAAATTAGAAACAAAATTCCGAATGTTTTGAATTAAGGTTTATATATGAAAAAATTTATGAAATAGTAAAAAGATTTTAAATTTATTTTATACTTCAAGATTTATTTGGTTTGGATATCTTGGTAAGCAAATATATAAGAAAACTTCTTTAGACAGATTTTTATTTAGAAAGCTTTAAGATATATCAATCCGATCTGAATAAATGTTGATCAAAATGTGAGATGTAAAATACGAAGCTATTTGCATAAATATTGTTGGAAAGTATTGCTTAATAAAAATTAATAAATAAAAATGAAATAAAAAAGGTTTAAATAAACAAAAGATTAAAGGGAATTGGAAAAGTGAATTTTACTAGCCTACTAAACATTTAATTTGTAATTAAACATATTTAGTACAACTAATTAAATACTATCTTATTTATAATTAATTTAATTACTTCTCACTTACCATAAAACGAATATTTACATACATTTTATTTCCGTTGATTCTTAACATTATTTAATATGAATATATTACTATACATTTTTAAATGCGAATTAATGGCCAATAAATAAGACGCTAAATCGTTGAATTACCTTCCAATACAACTTAAATGTGATGCCAATTAAAATTTCTTAAATAACACTCAAAATACACCAATTTAATTGTCCAACTAAATAGCATTAAGGCAGTACAAAGTCGTACAAAATATTATTACGTAACTTACATTTAATTTTGTACAGTTATTATAAATGTATAGAAACAACAACAAAAATACAAAAAATTCGTTAAAATGACAAAAAGCGTGCATTATTTATTGTTGATTGGTTGGCAAAGTGAAATTGTTGATGTTCGCATATATTTTTTTTTCTTCGTTTTAATTGAATTCGTTTTGGGGAGTTCTCTTTTGTGTGTATGGAAATAATGCTCATGAATAATGCGGAAAAAAAGTCAAAAATGAAGCAGCTAAATTTTGCTCACTATAGAAAACTAACAACAATAATATTGCTGATTAAGCATTAATCAAAGCAGCGCTGCCAACAACAAAAGCGCCGGTAAACTAAACAAAACCAAAGGCTTCAGCCAAAACCAAAAAATAAAATATGAAAAAGGGAAAGCGTCTTTTTGAGGTTTCCAGCTGCTTTTCGATGAGTTTTTTGACTTTGCCTTAATTATATAAAAAGGTTCGTTTTTCGTTTTATTTGTTTTTTTCTAATATGGATTTTTAATTTAGCGCTTGTAAAATATATAAAACACGCACACACACACGCACAAACATAAAGTTTTCCAAAAGATAAGCAGTTGCTGATAAGCGGCCTCTGCTCCTGCTTAACATGTCTGGTATTGGATCTGCGGCTAAACTTATTACAACAACAATAACAACAACGAGAGCAGCGTAAAACCGAAAGCATATGCGAAACATATGACGAGACAGAAAAACAGAGAGTGAGAGAGAGGGTGACAGCGAGAGAGCACCTTAAGCTGTAAGCTTTTGTGCTCTCACATTGAAAAGCTCTCTCAGCTTGCGGTCGCGGCCTTGGCATTGCTCTTCTCTGCCTTGCAAACAGCTGTTTTTGGCGTCGCTTCATGCACAGTTCGTCGACGCTGCTGCTGTCAGTTGTGCGACGCCAGCAAACGCGTGCGGTTGTCGTTTCGAAAGCGTGGTCTATGTTAATTTAGCAGTTTTTATTGCCCAAACCCGAAATCAAACGTATAAAATAAAAAATAAATATATTTATATATATTTTGTGTCAAGTGACAAAAAAGTGATATTTTAAAAATATTTAAAAAAGCTAGTATTTTGTTCTAATACAAAAAAAATAACAAAATACAAAACTAAATAAAAAAACCCTAACAAAAGCTATACAACAAGAAGCAATTTGTGCCACCCAATTGACACACATTTGATGCAACAACTACAACGACAACAAGAAACACACGAAATTTCATAAATCAAGCGCAAATAATGTCAAACAAATCAATGGCAGGCAGCAGCAGTAGCAAAAATAGCTGCTGCTGTTGCTGCTGCCACATGTTGCTATTGCTGCTGCTGATGTTGCTGTTGCCAGCAATGCCAAATGCTGCAACAGCAGCACGACGCGCCCGAATAACAGCCAGCGACAACAACAACAATGCAACGCTGACAGAGTCCACAGCTAAATTGAAAACATCTGCAGGCGGCGGCGGCAGCGGCGGCCACAATGCAGCAGTCAACAAATATGGTAAGTCCTATAAAAACAAAGAAGAAGCAGAGGAGAAACAAGCAGGAACAATGATACTAGACACGCATACCCTTGAGGCAAGCAAAAAATCTATCGATTCTTCCCAGCAAATAGTCAATTTGGAATTCAGATATTTCTCAAAGTTCATTTAAACAACTTTTAAAGTCAGCTAGTTAAATGCATAATGCATTTATCAACTTAACACTTCTATCAACTTAATTCTTTATAATCAGGCATATATATATATACATATCTCCTTACACCTGGCATCAAAATTAAAATACCCTTTTGCAAAGTTGATGCAGCAAAACTAGTCTCTAGCATTTTGTGTTCTTTGTGCTGGCTGCCTAATTGCATTTGGTCACGATTTCTGATCTTGCAACGTGTGCATTTTTTATTTTTGTATGTTGTTGTATGTCTGTTGCTGTCTGCCCCAAAGCAGACCTCGTTTGCAACCAGCCACCATATAAAAAAAAGGGCTGCCCTTGGCAGCGAAATTGTTTCACGCCGCGCGCTTAAAACAAAGCAACAAACAAAAAAGAGGGAATAAATCAAAAGACTTAGGCAACAAACTTGCCGCATTCTCTAATTTTAGCTAGTTTATGCCAATCAAAGACATGCATTGCACTTATGCAGACATTTCCTGTGGCAGTGGCAGTGGCAATGAATGTCCGCCGCCGCCCCATAACCGCAAAACTGTGGCGGAAATTGCGGTAGCATTTTTTTCGATTTTTTTTCTGTTTTTCTTTTCTGTTTTAATGATGGGTTTGGCTGAGAGCAAAAGTGTCATTAGGCCAGGCTAAAATGCCAGTGCTTAGGCCAACTAAGCCGGCCATCAATACCACTGACTCGTACAATTTACTGGCTCTTAACCAAAAATAATGAGTGGCATACGTAACCGACGACGTAATACACTAATAACTAATAACAAATAACAGCTGACAAATAGGCGGGAAAACTCCGTTTTGATTGTAATCGAGTCACCTAAAGACGGTGGCCATAACTGGGGCGGTTGTGGGCATGCTGCAAGCGCTTGGCGGGACCATTAGCCTTATTTTTTAATGTGGTAATTCATTCATACACAGCAAAATTTATAGAGCTACACTCAGATTAAAATAATAATAATAAATCAATCAATAATTTTCGGGATTTCGATGCTGAGTAGAAACTTTTGATCTGTCTTTGAAGAAGGTTAATTTCAAATCAAACGTTTCTACTTCAAATATGTTTTATTTCTATAAAAAGTCTTGAATGTGACCCAATCGTTTATCACAACACCGAATGGGTATGTCAAAAATTTCAACAAAAATATTGCAAGCTTAAAATCTCAAGCGTAATAAAAGAAATTAATTTACAGAAAAAATTCTTTTCCTTTGGGGGAACAAAAAAAAAAGCAGAGAACAATAAATAAAAAACGTGAATTACATAACATGTCACACGCTTTGCAACGCTAAGTGCAACGTCATGTTGCAGGCAACTGACAGCTGACAACTGACAAAAGCAGCCACAGTGAAAATCGCTGGCTGGTAAAAGCAGGCAACTGAGTGAAGAAAAAAAATAGAAAAATCATTAATCAAGCGATTTATTTGCCGATGCTGCAACGCGTGCAACTGTTGCAAGTTGGCCAGTTTGTCATTCATCTCACACATGCGGACAGTTTCCAATAAGTCCAAGTCGCTGATGAAGAAGACGTCGTCTGGCCGAACTTAATGTTGCCTGTTCTATTGGCAGATCTCTCAGAATGGTGCCAACTTGAATTTTCACTTTTCCATGTTCTTCATTTATTTCGCTTGCTTTTTTTCTTCTTTTTTATATTATTTTCTCTCTTTGTGTGAAATTCGCCTAAATGCCGAATGCAGGCACGGAGGCGGCACCGCGAATTCAAAAATTGGTGTCAATGATTTCAACATGGGAAAATGCAGCTAGCAAAGCAGCCAGCAATGAAACAACAAACAAACAAACAAACAGCAACAGCAACAGCAAAAACAACATAATCAAACAACATTTCAGCTAAAATTGCATTTCTGATTGCGCATTATGCAAGAGTGGAAATCAAGGGGAAAACGCACTTAACATGCCACATTTGCCACATATGCCCATGCCTCAAATGTGTCATCTGTCATTCTGACGATAAATGCCAGACTTGAGCTTAGCAATTTCTGTACTCCATGAAAAATAACATCATAAATTAAAAAAAATAGAAAACTACTAATTGGTTTTATGGAAACTATAAATTTAGTAGACAAATGTTAATAATATGTTTGTTCAGTTATTAGAAAAATAATAATAGGAAATGTTGGTGAATCATCTTTCGACTGATTGTTACTTTTACTATATAATCCGATCGATGTTCGATCAATATAATCTTGGAAAGGAAAAAATGTTCCCATCTCTCGACTGACCCTATGCAAAAAGCTGAATATATTCCTCATATTGATAATACTGAAAAATCTTTTATATTCTTAATAATGTCGGATATGTTTTCTTCAAATTGTGAGAAACTTATTGACGAAATTATAAATCTTTCGTATTTAAAAACTTTTATTAGGAGTAGCACATATTTTTTGAAGTTAACATTATGTTAAATCTATTAAATTTGCTATATGTATTTTTAATTCTACTGTTTTTTAGTCTAAAATTACATGAAAAATGTAAAATATTCTAAAACAAAATTTAATTAATTATTTACAAATTAGACAAGTCATGGGATATATTATATGAAAATAGACTTTAACTAGTAATTGTTAGTTGCTTTCGACATTTAATAGCTTAATTTGTTAATCATGTTCATTCGAAAAGAAAATTGCTTAAAAGCAGAAACTAAAGTTCACAAAAGATACAAATTTAGTGAGTGGTTATTCAAGTGCAACTGGAACTGCAACTGTCTGCACAGAACATTAGTTACACTTTAGTAATTATCTGCTGCTTCTGCTGCTTCCTCGTTGAGCAGCGCTTTAGCCACATTTTGTGGCAGCCAATAACTCAGAGCACTCCGGTTGCAAGCGGCGGCAATCAGTTAGCTGAGCATGCTAATTCCCGGCACACTTCCAGCCAAATCCGCCTCATCACCTGTGTGTGCGGTGCAACAAACACGATCTTTTTCCAGCTAGGTACAAGTTGCAAGCAACATACAAAAAAAAAAAGAACAAAAAAATAGAAAAATAGAAAACAGACGACTTTTAAGTTTCTTTTTAGTTTTGTTTACGTTTTTTTTTCGTGGAAACAAGTTATTGGCTTTAAACTGATTTGCATGCAAGAAGCGACTTTAAAGTTTGGTTGCAGTTGCATCCAGCAGCAGTTGACTAACCTCATTAATACATATATATATATATATGTATATATATATATATATAAACTATAGTATTGTATTTTTTGTAAACCCCATTCCAAAAACAAACAACCAAAAAAAAAAATAAACACAGAGATCCGCGGCGTTGCTGGTGAACCAAATTACAAATCGGTGAATCTGACCTGGGAAGTTGAGTTCGTGATGTCGGCCCATGACACAGATACCAAGAGGAATACCAATCCGAATGCCATTTCGAATACCAATACGAATGGAAGCACGCCGCTTGCGGATGGCGTGACAAATATGAGCGACGATGTGGAACCACCCAAAGCATTTCAGATCTTCTACTGTGAAATCCAGAACTATGGTGCCCAACGCTGTCGCGTCAAGCTGGTGAATGCCACAACTGCCGTTGCCACCAACGAACTGCTGCCCACACCAGACGCTGATCATGTGGAGTAAGTGCCGCATTATAAAAAAACACACTTCACATTTTCCTAACTACTACTTTCTACACTAAAAAAATAAATTTTTACGTACATAACTTGTCTAGGAAAACAGCAAAAACTTTTCATTTTAGAAATTTTATTTTCATTGAAGGTAAAAGGTTTTCCCTATAAGAAAATATCATTTTAATATTATCATTTTACAATAATTTAATATTCCTTTTTTTTATCGGAAATGTAGAAATGTAAATCCATTTAAAAATTTGGAAGCTTAGAAGCTTGGTTTAAAGTTGATTTTTATTAGATTTTATGTAATCATTTTTATATTTTAATCCTATGAGAAACTTTAAAAAAACTAATTCATCTAATTTCAATATTTGATTAAAATTATCGCTCATTTATGAATTTTATTTAACTTTTCATTTTAGAAACTTAAATTTCATAGAAGGTGTATGGTTTCCCTTTTTAGACTATAACAAAAATATTGTTTTTATATTATCTTTTCAAAATAACTTTTTCTATTCTTAAATGTAAACCCATTTTAAACTTATCAAACATTTTAAATTTTAAAAATTGGTTTAATGTTGAAATTTTTTATACATTAGATTTTTGTAAACATTTTTTATATTCTAAACTTATGAGAAACATTCTTTTGTTATATTTAAATATCTAATTTGAGTAAACTAATTTCTTATTTATAAATTTGATTTAACATATTTTTCAATACTTTTTATTTTTTGAGTGCCTATTTTACAGTTTCGCTGACCTTTCTGCTCTCACATCTCTTGCAGCACTCAAGTGCAACACTTTGCTGCCGCCGTAGATAATCTGCGAATGGCGACCCGTTACAGCTTCCACATACGTCCCATGCCGTCGCGTCGACTGCGCAGCAGCAGCGCACGCTCCGACTTCCGTGCGGAGGACAACGAGATCGAAGGTTCAAGCGGGGGCGGCGGAGCAGCTGCAGCTGCTGATCATCTGCCTGGCCAGAGCATCGTTATACCCACCAAGGGCTGTAAGTAGTCTCAGTGGTAAAACCCAAACTTGACTTCTTGACTCATCACATGCCACATTCAGTCTCTGCACATGCCACACAATGCTTGGCGCATGCCTCCGAAATTGAGGTGGAGACGGGCCCCTATTTCGGCGGTCTCATCGTTGTCGATGGCGGCGATTGTGGCATCAAGGGCAATGCCAACGATCCGGCCGACAAGTACACAATGAGAATCGATCACAAGCAATGCGGCAGCATGGTCAAACCGGAAACCAACACAGTGGAGACTTTCATAACGGTCCAAGAGAATTTGGGCATTTTCACGCACAGCACGAGGCGGTAAGAAAATTGAGAGTAAAAGTTTTTGTTGGCAGACTGAATAACAGTCTGTCTAACCGGAAACGGAAATGAAGCGACGTTTTTAGTTGTTATTCAGCAACAATTTATTAGCTTTACTGAAATCTTTGAGTCTGGTTTTCATATAGAAAAAAAATATAGAAAATAATTGCCATAAGTAAAATAAATTAATTTTCTTATCTTCTTAATTTGATCTTAGTTTTTTCTAACAAATGAAAGTTAGATATGAATTTCCAATAACCATATAGAAATAATTAAATCTATTTTTTCTCTTACAACCAACTTCAAAATTTTTATAAATGTTGATCTTTAGCGACAATCAAAATGCTTACAAAATGCAAATAATTTAATAATGAATGAACAATTTGGATTTCTTTTTTGCTGGCTAAAAACGGAAATAATAAAAAAAAATTTCAATTTGTTTAAACATTTTATGATATGCTGTCTTTTATTATCTATAACATTTTTCAAACTGAAAGCACGGCATAAAGACAAAACCAAAAAAATAAAAATAGAAAAAAATTCCGCGATTTGTTTAAAAACTGTTTGATATGCATTTTTTTACTATCGATAAATTTTTTCTAACTGAAAACAAGGCTTAAAGACTAAGATTAAAATGTCAAACATCCATTTTTGTCTTGGCTTAATTTAATTTATAAATTTTAACAGAAAATAAGATTCAGTTTGAAAGCCTGATTAAAGCCTTTGTCGAAATAATAAACACTTCAGAAAATCAATTGAAATTTTTTCGATAAGCAAATAATTAAAAAATATTCTCACTCTGAATTTACATATCTGTTCCCACCTCCCCCGCAGCTTTGTTGTCGTCTGCAGCTATCAGTCGGGCATGCAAACTGTGCGCGCCAGCTTCACCGTGCCCGGCAGAACTAAAACTGGCGTAGCAGCCGCAGTGGAGCCATCGAACGATCCCTTCCAGCCGGACGATGAGGAGCGTTTGGGTCGTGAGATGCGCAACATGCGCTTCGTGAACAAAAGCGAACTGGTGCTCAAGGAATCCACACAGGAGGAGTCCGCAGAAGAGCCAGCATTCGTGATGGAAACGCAACCACCAAAGTTGCCCAAGAAGCAGAAGCTAGAAACGCTTCAAACGGAGGAGCCACAGCCCAGTCGACAGCAGGGACGCGCCTTGAGCCTGTCCAGCCGAAACGAGCTAAACAGTTTGGCGCTGCGTAATGTGGAGGCGGAGCCGGAGCAGCAGCAGAAGCATGAGCTGAGCAGCAAGTATGCCAAGCTGGTGGTGGATCAGGAGCCAGTTGGCGCCGCCTGGACGACAAATGATGCCAATAATGATGAGTGTAAGTAGATGCAAAGAGATTATGAACAACAACTGCAATTGCAACTGCAACTGCAACTGCACCTTTGACTGCCTCCATTGACAATCGTGTTTTGTTTTCTACCCCCTTACCCCCCCTCAATTGATTCTCTTCCCCACACCCACACACACACAGTTTATGTCGCATCGCTGCGTTATATAAGCGCGAATCTGGGCAGCGTGCTGGTAACTGTTTCCATATCTGTGATAATCATCAGCATTTGCATCGTTCTGCTGCAGCGACATCGATTTCCCAACAACAACAACAGCAACAACAACAATCGCAACAACAACAACTACAACAGCAACAGCAAGTTGCATTCGCATTTGGCAACACACAGCTGCCCCGCCGCCCATCTGCCGCACAAGACGCTGCCCCGTGCGCTGCAGCAGCAATATCAGTGCACCTTGTAAACCCATCAATTCTACACTCAGAAAAATTTTGAGAGTTTAGCTGACTAATTGCCAGCTAGTTTTAGGGCATTTTGAGTTAGCAAAGATCTCCAAATTCCTGCCTATTTTCTATATCAACATTGAAATTAATTTCAATTAAATTATATTTTTCTGAAATGTGAGCAGATTTGAGCAAAAATCAAATATATTTTTTTTACTCTTTTTTTTTATTTTTGTATATTTTAAAAAGAAGATTTTAGCACATTTTTGAATAGCGCGTATGGAAAAACTTTTACAGATTTTTATGGAGATTTTTTCTTATATATTTTTACACATTTTGGAAGATTGAAAAATAGCATTTGCAAAAATATTATTTCAGATTTTTAAGAGTTTTTTTCTTATTAATATTTCTTAATTACAGAAAAAAGACTTAAGCAAATTTTTATGTAAGTTTTCTACATTAGCAAAAAAAGCTGTCACATATTTTTCTGAGTGTAGCATTGAACTCCAGCAGTCTATGCCCACTTGTCTTGCTGAAGCCGATGTTGCCGCCGGCAATTGCCTAACCCATTTAGCTAAAGACGACTGCGCATAGCTTGGGCCACAGTGCCTCCAACTCCAACTCTAACTCCAACTCTAACTCCAACTGCAACTCCACCTCCAACCCCAAATCGATTCTCCCATCTGCCCAATCGAATCTGAACTCCCACTTGGGAGCTGGCAACTGGTTGGCTCAATCCCAAAAACGGTACTTGCGGGATCAGCAGTGGCAGCAACCCACACAACGATTATTCCCTGTCTGTCGAATCGCAATTTACGGATATTTACAAGTAACACTTAATCTAAGCTCAACTTTAGACTATTTATTATTTATTCCTTTTGCTGTGCAAATCTATACGATTACTAGGAATATAATATTTATCATAATTATACAGCTGATTAGTGCTTAGTATTTTAATCTTAAGTTTTTGTATAAACTAACTATTTATTATTGTCAAATATATATACATATTTTTATGAATAAAATAAAATAAAAAAAAACGTCTTATTAATTTTATGAGGGGAATGATAAATATTTATTTAAACAAATTTAATATGGAGAACAAACCATAAGCAAAAGTTTATTTTTTATTGAATCTTTGATAAAGCAAAAATATTATTTATAAATTTATGCGGCATTCTTAGTTATATAAATTTTATAATATAATTTTATGTGGGTATTGCAAGCGATTTGCAACAAAAATTATTTAGCACATTTAGAAATGTTAATGCAAAATAAACAAACAAATCGATAAGCAGCAGCTTTTAGCGTTTTTTTTTTATACAAACTTAATAAAGATTTGAATTATTTAATGATAATATATAAAATGTGGTTTACAATGAAAAAGAGCACAAATTATTTTTATCTCTGTTGGGACGTAATTTTCTTGTACTGCTGTGGAAAAACGATTTGTTCACTATTGATAAATTATATAAACTTTATTTGTAATGACAGAAAAATTGAGAAATTGTATTAAAAATTTTAAGTCTCTAACTGTGATAGTCTCTGTGATTGGCTTCTTCATTATAATTTTTTAAATCGATTTGTTCATTATTGCTTAATTATATAAATTTTATCTCTGATATGTAAGAAAATTTATTCTAAATTTGATCGTCTTCTTCATTACAGCTTATGAGGTCAAATAGATTTTCTTCCACCGGTTTCATATTTTTGCACAACTTGTTTACACACTTTTAACATTTTAAGTTGAGGGTATAAAAAAGAATTGAGTTCGCTTTTTTTAATAAAAACTGTTTATGTTCTCGAGCCTAGTCAGAAATGGTGTGTGTTCTCGCAATACCCTAAACAGACATTAGTGTTTTGCATAATCATAATTTTATATATTTTATAATCATAATCATAATCAAAATCATTAACATTCGCATAATACTCCAGTCACAGCAATATTTAAATATTAAATAAAAAAGCAAGAAAAATGCTTTTTCTTTTAATGATTTCATCCAGGAAAATAAATGTCGTAGTTGTTGCGTTTATAACACAACAACAAATTAAGAAATTATGTTAAGACTAAGAACAACAACAATGCAACGGGCCATGGAGAACGGGCCAAGTTAACAGTGAGCAAACAATTTGCATGAAAGTGGCACAAAATGTTGTCAACAAAACGTTTTCAGTTTTGTTTTCTGGGTTCTTAAACGGAAGCCGGCAGATAAAAGAGCAACAATAACAACAACGACAACAATAAACATTTAACACACAGCAAAGCGACAAAACATAAACCTTAACGTCGTTTCCCGATTACCCAATATGGCAGAAGTATTAATCCAAGATCTCAGCTGGAATGGGGAAAATTAACTTTCAGATTGAGGTGTTTTGCGGAAGGAAGGGGAAATGATCAAATGGATTTTGCATATAAAACTCATTAGGCATTTTTAATCATCATTAGAAGAGAGATATACATTTATATACATATAGATATATATATATATATGCACTCATATGGAGCATAATTGTGTGGGTATTAGTGTGAGTATGAAAGGTTTTGCTTGGACCATTGTTGCTGCCATATTATTATTATTAGAACACAAAAAACCAAGTGAGCGTTAAGATCGCCAACAGATGGAAAAACTTTCTCATCTGCTGGCCTACACTCAGCGAAAAGGGCGCGCAGCCAGCTAAACTTAGTTTTTAGAAAGTGAGTTTTTGAACGCGTTTAACTAATTTTAGGCATTAGTTTTTGAAGTCTTAGTTGTAATGATTATTTAATTATTATTATTATATTAACTTATTAATTATTTAAAAAACTGATAAGCAACATTTATAAATCTTTAATGAGGTGTCAAGCTTAAATGCATTTGGAGTGCAAATTCTGGTAAAAATTATTCATTTTTTAAGATATCTTTGGAATAGTTTTTTTACAGAGTAATACTAAAAGATAACAGATGGCCAAGAGCCTGGTTACGATATGTTTAATTTGAGATTAATAATATCGTAAATGTAGAACTTTCAAAAAAATTTAATTTCACTTTTGAACTGAGTTTTGCTTTAAGTGATGTTGCTTAACGCTATGATCCGATTCCGATTCCGATTAGATTAAAATTAGAATATTTATTTCTAAAAGCAAAAACCATAAGAAAAGTGTTTCAGTTAGTTTAAAACATGTTTCTTAGTCATGCATGCTTTATATTTTTATATTTTTTATTTATATATATATTATAGTAATATTTCTTCGAGTGTATTTTGTGGCAAGTGGACGTCACCTTCACCCATTTCAATGCAAGGTGCTCTCAAATTTCACCCACTGTGCGTTTCTGACGTTGATTAGCATGTGGCATACATAAATCTTGAGTGTCTTCTGGCTTCCGTTTGTTTCCCTTTTGTGTGCACGCAGAACAACAAAATGCCGAAGAATTTTTTTTTTTTTAGTTTCAACTTTTTTTTCTTATTGCTGTAGTTTTTTATATTTTTTTTGCGATTGCTTTCAATGTTTAGGCGAGCAGAACAGTTGCACTTATTATTTAAAAGAGATGACTTTGAGCTGATCTTAGACTAGGCTTTATAATGAGGCCAACGCTCTTGGCCAGAGGCAGCCAAACAACTTAATGAGACACCAATAACCACAACAACAACAACAACAAAAACAACAACAACAACACAGCAGCTGCCTTTGGTTATTGTTGCTAGAATGCGAGCAGCGCGCGCCTCTCGTTGAAAGTAAAAATGTTTTGTGAAAGTTTTTCTTTTGTAAGTATTGCTTAGTTTTTAAATTGCTTTTGCCAAAAAAAACAACCAAAATAAATATAATAATAAAAATAGAAAAAATAGTTTAAAATCATACGCATCTAAGATCTGCCACAGTTCATGGGATCATTATTCTTTGCTTTCTTGTATAATTAACATTAAGTAATTGAAAACGAACGAGAAAGTTTTCAACTCGAAACTCGAAATTCTCCTGGTCCTCGCAGCAAGTGAGACTGCCTAATGGAAGCACCCATTAACCTAACCAACATGAACTCATTAGTCTCATATGATCCAAGAGATTGATAGTGTAGGCCATAATAACTAAAGGAACTGAGAACGCTCTAGTCGAGTGAGCTTGACTTGGATATATCTCGAAAATAGTAGTTTGAAGAGTAGAAGGAAAACTTGTGTTTGTTACACGATTTTTATAGAATTAATTAAGTTTAGGTATACAATATATTAACTATAATTCGATGCTTTCTAATAACTATCGAAAATCGAATTCCATCGATATTGACGAGAGGTAAAAAAGTTTCAATAATATTATATAAGTCCGATCTGCATATGGTATTTAAGAACTTATATTCTCTGACTCCTAAATTTGCAGCGATCGTCTAGATCACCTGAGATATTAATGCTGATCAAGAATATATATACTTTACCGATTCGCAGCAGCTTTCTTCTGTCTTACATACTTTTGCCCATCTTCATTTGCCATTTTTAATGGTTGCTTTTTTCAATTTAAATCTCATTTTTAAAACATATAAAAATACTGTAAAATTATACTAAAAAAAAAAAAAAGGGAACCTCAAATTATCAATTTTTAAAGCAAAAACCAGCTTGAGTCATTTTTCCCTGAACAATTAGTTAAAAAATATGAAATTTGTGCATCACCCACAACGCGAAGCATAATTTGAGCAGTTTGGTTTTAATTATTGCGATTTGCGGCTGCGATTTAAATTTGTGTCAGTTGTTCCCGTTGGCAAAGAAGTGGGTTATCTGTGTGGTTCAAGAAATGATCTAACCCGCTGATAAAGCCCTCTGCTATGACAAAAGAACCACAACAGAACAGAGACAAAAACCAAAAATTAAACATCAAACAGGTAAAGAGGAGGTAAGGGACATGAGGGGAGCAGATACTGGGCTAATGTCAGTGGCAGTCTTAATGATTATGATTCTAAAATTCTGAGTGTGTGTGTGTGTTTGTGTGTGGTTTTTGCTTAATGGACAAAGATCGGTGTCAACTTTGGGAAATGCTATTGTGAAATACGAGAAGAAGCAAACTGTATTTGTGGCCATGGTAAATGTGTCAGGCAACTGAAAGTAAGAAAGACCCATTTTATCATATTGTGTAAACCTCCCAGCTATAAAAAGCGATTAAGAAAGTTATGTTTAGGGAACAGAAAAAAATTCCTAGGCAAACATACAGATTTGTGTGCTATATAAGAAGTGAAAATTAATTAAAGCAAATCGTTATGAAAAAAATGAAACGAGTTTAGATCAAAACATTCAAATGAAGAACTTTTTTATCGATCTACTAAAGTATTTTTTTAATAAAATTAAAGCTGAAACTATAACAACAAAAGAAACTATGATTTAAATGAGAGATTTACGGTATTTTTTTGTTTAAATAAGCTCTGGACATAACTCTTAGATCTTGGAGATTTAATAAGTACTTCTCTTGATCTTAGAGCCAATCTATTTATCCTCTGAATTAATGGAAAATTACACAAATATAATTGTTGTTCAAATTTCATAGAGATCCAGTTAAAAACACAGACTTCTTTTCATATTAAACATACTACTTTTGGCTATTATTCATATATCAGCTGGGCACAAAATGCATTCCTGCAGCAGTTCTTTTTATTCTATCTATTTTTCTAAAATCTTCTCCAGAAAAAAACATATTTAAAGCACAAAAAATAACATTGAAAATGTCTTTAGCTAAAAACGCAAAATATTATTTATTTATTAGCTGGTTTCAAATATAATTCCTAGTCGATCTCTCTTTTAACTAGTTCTAGTTTTCTAAAAACTGCACAAAAAAATATATATTTAAAACTAACACAAAAAAAAAAACAATAAAACTATCATTAGCTAAAAACGCAAACTATACCAAAAAGAAAATAAATATACTTTTGTTAATAGTTAATTGTTTGCGTAGTATTTAACAAAAACTTTTACAAAATGCTTGTCATGGTACTTAGTCTAAATCTGTTCATTTTCAGATAGTTATTTTATGATTTCATATATTATGTTTAAGTGGCGATTTTCGATTTCGCTTACATTACAAACTAGTTTTCGATCTTTCGCCTCAACTCACGAATCAACTATTAAGGAACATATTAAAGGCATTGAAGCCATGGCTAATATCTAATGGCAATTGGGCCTTGCAACGTGCTGAAATTAATAGTCCAGGCACAAGTCCAAGATCACTTTAGGAAGCCCTGATTAAAATACCACAGAGCACACTTTCGCTCCAAATCGCTGTTCCAGAAAGAAAAATACATAAAAAAAATACAGCAACCAAATCTAAAATGAGCAAAAATAAAACCAATAAAAATTAGGAGAGAAATAAGCAGAAGTAAGCAGCGCAATTGTGTGGGAATTTGGAGCACAGATTTCAATGGGAAAATTACTTAATGGCGTTGGAGTTGTAGTTGGAGTTGAAGTTGGAGTTAAAGTTAAAGTTGGGGCTGGAATAATGCTACGAAAATTGGCACACAATACTTTGTGGTTGGGCTTGTGGAGTCGAAACGAAAATCTCCCACAATTAGAACAGCTCGTCAACTGACAACCCAGTTTAACAACTGTCTTATAGAGCAGTTGAAGTAGTTGTTGTTGTTGTTGTTGTTGTAGACCAGCGTGAAATTATCGCAATAATAATAATAAGACAACAACTAACGGTGTCGCATACAAAATTTGAATTAACTACACATGGAGAAATATTAAAAAATTATTTTAAAAAAATAGGTAACCATTTTGTGACATCAGTTTGAATTTACTTAAAAAATACTTAAAAAATACAAATAAAAAAACAATTCTAATGATTAAATTTATTAAATTCGAATATTTAATAAAAATTTTAAGTAAGATGTCGGTTATTAAAAATTCCATAAATTTTAATCATTTAAAAATTGAGTATTAAACTAGCACTGTTCAATTAAGTTATTTACTTAATTGAGGTATAAATTTTAAACTCGAACCAGAAATGATTGATAATGATTAATGATTGATTCAACATTTATTTTAAAGAAATTTATAAGCAAAGAATGATTTTCCATTTTAATTTTTTTGATATTTTTAGTACTCATTTTAACTGAGTTATATTTAGATTAAGAAGGGTTCAACTGAAATTTATTTTAAACTTTTTTTCTTACTCTGTAAATCCGAAAAAAAAAACCCTCCAGCTACACAGTTGGAGCAGAGGGAAGCTGTCTGCATTTTGATTTGTAGCTAAAAAAAAAAAAAGCTTGTTTCTAGCCGAAAAAAAAAGAATTTGTTTTGCGCAATGCCAACGGTAAATTGAAAAACGCAGTTGATTAGCCTCAGCAGCGAGGGGGAGTGGCTTGTGAAGGCAGTGAATGTCTCGGGAGTTCTGCTTACACAGCTTCTACTTGTTGTTGTTGTTGTTGTCACTGTTGTTGTTGCTGTTGTTGTTGTTTTTGTCAGTCAAGAGGAGCGCTTGGAGCGCCACCAAACATGGCCCAAAACGCACTGGCAAATGGCATAGCCACTAATTTTCTAAAAGGCAAACGCTTCAAGAACAGTTATGAGCTGGAAGCATTGCGACGGGAATTGGGATGCGTCGCATGCCGCATGCCGCAAAGAAAGACAGAAAAAAAACTTAAAAAATCGTACTTTAAAAATACACTTAAAAATGTGCGACGAAACCAGCCAAAGAGACACAGAAAAGGCAAGCTTCTGGGAAGTGTGTGTTGGAAGCGACTGCGAAACACCCTATAATTAAATTTTCCAGCTATAAAAGTATTTTTGCAAATTGTTAAATGGTTTTTTGGAGTGAAAGGCACAGGTTTAGTAGCTTTGAGTAAAAGAAGTTAACTTATGGAAAGAGAGTCAACTTCTGGTTAGAGAACAGACTGATAAACACCCTGTTTCTCGGTAGTAAAATTTCTTAATTTTCTCTCCCAGAGAAAAGCAAAGAAAAGTTTAATAATTAATTAAAATTATTATAAGAGAATGTTAAGAATTATTTGATTTATTAACTTAATAAGAAAAGAGCTTAAAGCATACTAGAAAAAAAAGTAAGAACGTTCCAGTCATCATTAATTTTTTAAGCACAAATCTTTATGGTATGATATTTATATTAATATTTTTACTTCTATAAATTTTGTTAAATCTCTTGTAAATGTATAAGAATAAATAAATAAAAATAAAAAATATAATAAAAAAAACTCTTGACAAGCTGCGGAATATAAAGATAAATAAATATATAACAATAATCCAAATTTTAAATATAATAAAATATTAAATGCTATCCAGTCACAACAAATTATACTTTGCTTATGTGAGTATAAATATTAAGAGCAAATTACAAGCGCTGCCAAGTGAAATCTGTGAAGCTGAGTAACCCCATTATTTAGCTGTGCCCCCAGGGTATGCAGCAAGTACAAAACGAGGCGTTTGCTGGCTAAAAAGTTACGCGGCGCATTGCGACACCGACACGCGGATTGGCCCAGCCATTGGCTACAGTTGCCACAATTGCTGACGCACACACACACACACACACAAATACACATGTATATCTATAAGTATATAGTTGTAATAGTTTCACAGTTGCACTTCAACTGGCTCCACTTCCCCCATATGCGATGAAAAGCTGATAGAGACATAGCCACAAAGTAGGATGCACTGAAGCAGAAAACCAACGAGGCAACGCAGCAGCAGCAGCAGGTGCATAAATAAAAATCCATATATATATATATATATAAATCTAAATATATATTTATATATAAATATAAATATATTTGTGTGTGTGCGGCAGGCGCAGGTTCAGTCTTTAAGTGCGTTGCATGCAACAGCAACAACAACAACAACAACAACAATAATCTATCAGGTTTTTATGTACAGAGTCAAAAGGTGCTTCAAGTTCAGCTTAGTTCTTGGCTTTATTGTTATTGTATGTTTTTTATGGCTACGCATCACGGTGGAAAAGGCAACAGACAATTGCCATCTGTGTGTGACGGATTCGGAAGGGGCACTCCATGTCCAATTGCCAGACAATCAAATGTCAATGACACAATGCGTTCCACACACAAATTTGCCTAAGATCGACCACAGAAAGTGGAATGAGAATAATTGTTGACTAACCATTTTGCCATCTGTCTTTATTATGTGCTAGTCAAATCGGAGGAAGTCAGTAGAAAATTGCTTTTGAAAAATTAAAAAAAATTATAGTATCATTAAAATGTATAATTTGTGTAAAGCTGCTAAAGTTGATTTGAATTTAAATGTGGCACTTTTACTAAATATGCCTAAAAACACATAAAGGGCACCTAAATAACGGTTTAGCAAATCTATTAGCTTTTATTTCTATATATCTCTCTAATAACGTTTAAAGTTCAGTTTTCAATTTTAAAGCTCGAGTTAAACTTAAAAAGCATTCACTTAATTTATGCCAACTTGTCTGAAAAAAAATCCATTAGAACTGAAACTCTTCTTCACAACTCTTGTAAAAAAGAAAACCATTAAAACTGATTTAATTAATTTGAACAAAGTAAATTTAAGCACAGATTTTTCAGGTAGATAAGATAACCTTTTAGTTCTGCATAAATCAGCTGCAATCTGACTTTTAGTTCTGCATTTAAAATTAATGTGCGAATTTTAAATAAATTTTATGTACATATATTTTTGTATGCTTTTCATCATCTGGTTAAATAATTATATTATTATTATTTCTTTTATAATTATTATAACTGATTAAAACTACACACTTAAATTTACCTCAAATATGTTAATAAATTTTATTGAAGAGAAAAGTAAACGTAAAACGTAAAAAATAAAACTGAATTAATTAAATTGAACAAAGCAACTTTAACTACAGATTTTTCAGGTAAATAATATTATTCCTTAAACCTGAATAAATCAGTTAAGGTCTGAAGTTATGCATTCCAAATTTTGTTGTAAATTTTAAATACATTTTAATGTACATATTAATATGAACTCTCTTTTCAACAACTGGTTAATTAATTATATTATGTATATATATTTTTTCTAACAAATGTTATAACTGATTAAAACTTAATTTTCACACATTAAAATTTACCTCAAATATGTTAATAAATTGGATTGTATAGAAAATTAAACGCTGCATATAAAATATTTCAATTTGTATATATCTGTTTATGCTCTAAATTATATTAAAATAGCAATTATCATATATATGCTCTAAATTATATTAAAATTCAGTTTATATATATTTTTGTATACCCTAAGTCATATTAAAGTTCTCATATATTTCCTCTAAATTATATTAAAATGCACAATTAACGCAAAAAGTAATCTTAAAAATCACTCGCTAAAATAAAATAAAAACAATTAAATGCAATGCAACTCCATAAAATGCCGCATGCCTCATTCCACAGCTAAGTAAGACTAAGTAATTTCAACAAAGTCAAATATGTTCCCATTCATTTACATTCCACACGCTAAATTCCCACTTGCTGCTTGCAACACGTTCTTTTTTTTTTTTAAAGATTTATGGCCAAAGTAGTTGAAGAATGCATTTCACTATCAAATTGGGTAAGCCGTAAAAAGGCCAATTTGGCCAGAAATGCCAGAAACCAGGCCCCGAAAACATAATAATACCAATTTCAAATTCAGCTAATGGATAAGGGAGAGGGGAAGAGGGGAGGGGAGATAACTAGCCCGGCAAACAATGGAAACGTTTTACTAACTTAATTCTACGTCTGGTCTAATCAACGCACACACATAAAAGCAGACACACACGCGCACACACACCTTACACACACACACACACACTGCACACACACACACACTTGCAACTAGCCATAATTAACAGATTAATAAGCTGCATTGTGAGTGAGCGTGAAAATGAAAGTGCTGCTGCTGCTGCAGCTTTGTGTGGAGAGTTCAGTGCTCGGGGCACATGCGCGTGGCAAGTTGCCGTTGTGTTGCACTACAAATTTAACGCGCAACTCGCCGTTATATGTATATGTTTGTATGTTATGAGGCATAGCTCAACATGTTGCCTGATTTTCCATTGTTTGCTTTTCATTATTGACGTGCGGCCAGCGCGTTGCCTGCTGCTTGCCTCATGCCGCATGCTGCCTGCTGCCTGCTTTCTGCTCAGTTGTAATTAGACCTGGGGGCCAAAATTAGTTCGTGCTCAGCTAGGCTAGCGGTTCATGATCTCAATATGCAGCTACTACGGTTTAGCGATCCTACATTAAAATATCTGATTAATTTTGGGTTACACTCCACAAATGGAAATTATATATAGAAAATTGAAAAGTGCACGCAAGATTTATCAGTGGCAGCTATCCAACAATATTCAAGTACAGCTAGACTCGGCTAGGAATGCAGATCAGTTACATATATACTTTATAAAATGTAAGAATTCTTATTCAATACTTTTACAAACAGAAAAAATGAAAGCAAAAACAAAATATATAAACATTTTGTTGATTCAATAATTTTCATCTTCAAAATTTAAATCTTTATTGTTGTAGTATTTTCTATTAAGATATTTGTTAATTTTCTAATTTATCTACTCATTTTTATTTTTATATATATTTACACTCTCACTAAATATATTTTTTTACTCCACTAAAAATGCGCACAAATAAAATACAAATGGTTTGACGCAAACACTTTCTTCTAGTAAGAAACACAATAAAAAAAAATCGAAATACAACTGGAAAGGAACGGCAAAACGGAAACAAAACATTAGCGTTTTTTTAAGCTATTTGGCCAAAAGTAAAATCGCATAATGAGCCAAAGATTTCACGTGAACAACTCATAAATTTGATCAGCTGAAAGTTGGCGGTGTCAACTGGGCGCTTTCCATTGTCATTAATATCCGCCCATAATAGCTGTGGCTTCTCATCAGCTCCAAATCGAACTTGAGCACTCTTCAAACACACACACACACACACACACAAACACACTTTACACCTCTGTGAGTGTAATTAAGGTCAGTTGGCTGAGCCTCAAGCTGGATCCATCATAATAGCCAACTTTAGCAGATCATTAGATCTGGCTGTCAAATGTGGAGTCGGCCAAAACCTTTGGCCAAAGACGTACATTAACTAATGCCCTATATATACTTATATATATATATATATATGTGTGTGCATGCTGCAACTGCTGCAACATGGGGCATCCATCAAGTGTCGCTTTGCCTGTCTTGCGTTTTTCCATATCTCGCAAATTGGGTTAGAAGCATCGCATTTCACAGCGCCGCAGACAATCTGCCAATCAGTGGAATTAACTTATTGCTACACATATCGTGGAGCAGCATAATGCAAAAGCAATTCATACACTTAAAGAAACCAGTCAGAGTACAAAATTAAATACTTAATTTAAGTGCGTTGCTCGGCTCACATAATTTTTTATGTAATAGTGAGTAAGAATATTTTTAAAAATATATATATAATAATTCTTAAAAAAGGTTCAAAGGTTAAAAACCAACTAAATAGTTAAAAGCTAAGAAAAATTATTTTTGATTAAAAAACGGTTCTCCTTTTTTTTAAAGAATTTTTTATTTTATTTTAAGTGTTCACATAATTTTTCAAAAAATAAATAAAGATATTTAGTTCTTATATCAATACTCAAAAAAAAAACACCAGTTTGTAAATCAAACAATTAAATAAATCTGAACCAGCTTAATTCATGAATTTCAGATCACATATTAATAAAAAAAATGATTGTAAATAATATTCAGTAGATTATTTACTACTTGTAATATTTAATTTATTTATTATAAACATTTTTAAGAATCGATTTGAAAATAAAAGGAATGACACATAACAATTTAAAAATATGAACTAAAAATTATAGCTTAAAAACGTAAGGTTGCTTTTATATGTTACCACATCGTGATTTCGCTCAGTGCAGACGGCGCCAGGTATCTTTGATACTCTGCTCCATCAGACAGATCTGACTTGGCTTTGCTCTATGCCGCAGTCCACATATGGACTGACTTATATTTACTCTAATATAATGATGATATTCATGATGAGCTGCTGATCTCGATGAGCCTGTTGCTGATTCGTTGCGGAGACTTCCAACAATTGTTTGTTTGTTGCCACCAAACTGGGTCGATTGCTGTCGAATCGATTTGTGTTAAATAAGATATTAGTAGGTCGTCATTAGAAGCCATATACAAATTACACACATTGCATACATATATACATAAAACTAACTAAAATCTGGCTAGAAGATACACTAATAAAATACATACAATCTTTATAATTAAAATCATATATTAGATTTTTAACATGACACGCAAAACACCCATTAAAAATTATAACCACGACAAATTGTAATAAATGAGAATTTTGTTCCTCACTTTTTTTTATCCATTTTAACCCTAATTGAGTTCTTTTTGCTGCTTTCTTCCATTTTGTAATATTTAAAAAAAAAATTAAATTAATAATTTGGCTACAAAGCAAGAGCACTTAAAACGCATTATATAAATATGTTTTTATATATTTAAATATATCTTTTTCTATATATAAAAATGTTTTTAATATATAGTAAAACTATAAACTTTCTTAAATATTCCTCAATTAATCATAATAATAGTTCGAACAAAATGCAGGTTTTATATATAAAATAATTATGTGTTAAAACTAATTAGATTTTCTAATAAACGAAATGAAAACACAGAAAGAAAACAAGCTGAAATTAATGTAATTTAATGCGCCATAATTGACTGCTGTGAAAAGAGACAGAGACAGCGATTGAGAGAGAGAGAGAGAGAGAGAGATATTTACTCAAGTGCCAACTGTTCATAATAATAGTTAAGCCAAATTGGAGGAGGCTGTGGTTAAGTTTAGCAACTGCATTGGTGAATTGGCATTAGAAATTTTAATTTCAATTTTCAAGCAAACCGAACCAGAAAATGGCCCAAAGACCACAAAATTGAGCTGTAACCAGCTGGCTGACAGAGAATCTAAACTGGGATGTGGGAGTAACTGCAGCAGCTGTACAAATGGGTTAACTATACACACAAATTAAGTAGAACAACAACTTGAGACTATTAAGATTTTCAGGCACTGCAAATCGGATCTACGCCAAAAGCAAGCAATTTGACTTCGAGGCTATTATTATTTTTTTTTTTTTTAGCCAAAGTTTGCTGCTTGTGCAGCGGTCAGCGAGCAGCGCGTTGCCTCTAGGCCCAATAAATGTTGTCTAATGATGACAGAGTGGAAAGACTTGGCTAGTTGTAGATAAATTGCCAGTCAGCAGATAATTGTTAATTATTAATAATTAAATTGTTGAAAATTATGAGAGACGAGCAGGCAAACGCTGGCGTTTTAATGATTATCATTACGACTCCAGTTTTAACTTAAGTTTTTCAGCTTTTTTTTTTTTGTTGCAACAATTACAGCTGCAGGCAGTGTTTCCACAAAATAGTTGACCAGTTAGCTTGGCAGCTGTTGTAAATATCGCTAACAAGCTAAGGGCGGACATAGGAAAACTGAAAATAAGAATAGATGACTAGCAGATACCCTGTAAACAGGTAAGTTTATTGTAAGTGTATCAAGAGGAAAAATATTATTATTATAAATTTAATTAAGTATTTATTTGAGAAATGAGTAAAAAGATTATGTGATGTTTCCAGTGAAATTTAAGATTGTAAGATATGTATTGAATAAGTATGTTGAGTATGCCAGATAACAATAATTAATAACATTTCAAGTAAATATTAAAGGTAGAAGAAAACAAAAAACTTTGTCAAGTTTCGAGTGAATATTAAGAGTAGTGAATATATTTTGAAAGACTATAATGATTAAAGGGATATATTCAAAAAGAGTTTAACAAGTATGTAGTAATATATATTTATTAAAATTTATACATTACAAATATAAATAAATTAAATATTTATAAGTTTAATTTTCCATCAAATAAATATTTATTTGCATGTTTTAAAACGTTTGAATGAATATTAAGAGTAAGAAATATATATTTTTAAAGACTGCAATGCGTATGTGATATATTAAAAAAGATTTTAACAAGTTTGTTGTAATATATATTTATTAAAATTTATGCTTTAAAAATATAAATAAATTAAGTTTCCCTTTTCATCAAACAAATATTTACTTGCATATCTTAAAACGCTTGTTGATCAATGCTTGGCCTAGAATTGAACAAATAATCACGTCTTGTTCCACACTTTCCCAGCATTGCATGATGAGCTATCATTTCCTATTTTTAATAACAAATGTAGGGTATTAAAAAGTAGTTTATTAATTTCTGCTAGCGCCAACTTCCGTCATTGTCTTCCGCTCTGCTTGAAAGTTAAACAAATGCAAATGTTGCAATTTCTTCTAATGCTGCTTCACAGCCAGTGGTTTCCGGGCAAGGAAGTATTTGCAGAAACACCGAATCTCTGCGAAAATTCAATTGTTCTTCACTCCTTGCTGACACACTAAAAAAAAAAAACACAATTTGTTGCTGTTTGCTGTGGCAAGTGGGACAAACGCTTGTCACTCATTTGTCGCCAACGAGTTGATTATAATCTCAAAATGTGCTTCGCAAACAGACGTATCTATCTTTAAGATACACACACACAATTGCACACTCACACAGCTGACAGTCTGTGTGTGTGTGTGTGAAGCAGAGCAGAAAAACTAAAAGCATTCAAAAACTATGTCCGCAAATTGTCAAAGCAGCGCAATTTTCCAGTTATTCTTTAGCATTTTTGCCAGCACATTGTTTTTTTGTTACATTGTTTTACGCTGGTTAATTAATTAACGATCTTTATCGAAATCAGCAACTACCAACATTAAGTACACAGTTAGTTGTGCAATTAAATTTCTTTTTTGGCATCGCTATTTAGCATACCAAAACTTTTGGGCAGAACAGGAAACTACGCTAAATTTCAGTAACTTTCAAGAGATATTTTTTGAATGATTTTGCTTGAGTTGATTTCAAATTTTGAGAGTTTTAAGAAGTGAAAATAAACATCTTAGTTTAGTTTTAATTATGTTATTTTTATTACATAATTAATAAGTTTTCAGCAGGTAAACTTTGCGCCTGAATTTCAGCAGCAAAAATTTGTGTTTAAATTCAGCACCTAAAAGTATGCTTTAAAAAATTAATATTGAATTGTAAATGGCTGCGCAGATACCAAAACTATTTTAGTTATAGTTGAGTAAAATAAAGTATCTCAAGCCAAAAACCGCTGCACAAATTATAAGAACTAGATAATTATTAGAATTAATCTATTTATTGATTTTTTATTTTGTATACACTTGCATTAATTTTACTACATAATAAATACAACATTGTTTTTGAGCGTTGTTTCGTTTTGTTCTAAAACATTGGCACATTTTCAGAATTTTACTTTCGTTTTTTTTTTTTGCTTAACAACCAAAAATTTCAATACTTGTACAGAATCAATTAGAAATCTGCCGATAGACATAATCTTAAACATTTACAGCAATTATAGCTAAATTAAAAGCTAAAAATCAATTGAAAAAATCAATATATAATAAATATTGTGCATAAGCAAACATATATCTTAACTGGGTAGATAGAAATACATAGATAGAGACAGATATATGGCTAGAAAGAAACAGCTGCTCAACAAATTTCACATGCAGTATTGTCCACAAAGTCACTCACAAAATACATGTATACATAAATATATTAATTGCTAAAGTTCAGTTTTTAGTTCATTTAATAATTTTCTTAAATTCTAAAATTTTTTAATTTTCTTTTTTTTTTGGTACACACTTTTGTTTTATTAATTGACCAGCTGCTTGGGTTGCCAAACAAAAAAAAAGTATCGTTAGTTTAAAGCTGAAAGCAGCGGCGGGTTTTGTTTTCAGTGGGAATCCGTTTTTAGGGTTCATCATTATTCATTCAACACATAGTCAACATTTGGGCGTATTGGCGCCACTGCTAACGCTGCTCGTCTCCAGATGTTGCATCAACAGCTGCTGCAAGTCGGCCCTCAGCGCACGCTCCTCGTTGATCTGCAGCTTTATCTGCGACATATCCTGTTGCATCTGTCTGATGGCCGTCCACAGTTGCCGCAACGTTGGCGTCATATCTTCATTCTCAAGGCCTGCATTTGCAAATTTCGGATTTCGATTTGTGATGTTATTGAAGAAAGTAAATGAAGAAAATGGGATAAACGGGAACAAAATGTTAGTGTTGTGTGTAACTAATTAATAAGCGCATCAAAATGAGTGTGATCAAATTTAAATGAGTATGTTGAGTATATTGAAAGTGAGTATAATGAGTATATAAAGGGTGTATTATGAATAAGTGATGAGTATAATGAGTATGTAATACTATTTAAATGAGTGTAATAAGTAAGTGATATGTTTTGTGGAAGTATAATGAATAAATGATATATTGAAAATGAATATAATGAGTATATGTTATATTTATGTGATTTGTGACTAGTTGATATATTTTCAGTTAGTGTAAAAATGATTTATGTAGTTTGGCATGTTTTATAATTTGTTTTAGCTGCTTGTGTTTAAACTATATTTAATTTTTATATTTTTTCTTTACTTTTAACAAAAATAATTACAAATTATTATTAATTCATCTATATATATATATTTCTATATCTATATGCAATGTTATGTTTTTAGCTGCTCAGCAATTGCGAAACTTCTTTGTTATACAACACATTAAATATTATCTAAGGGATTGACAAAAAAAGGAATTTCAAAAAAAAAAACAAATTAAAATTAACTACAAAAGACTAAATACTAAAATCGCTTGGTGTAGTCAAATGTTATGTTTTGTGATAAATAAATTCATGTTTAATATATAAAAATTCAAATTAATATCACACACGCACACACATAAAGAGAGACACAAATACAAATACAAAATACAACAAAATTCTTGAATATATAAATGATTTTATTTAAATTTTGTTTCATTACTCGAAATGAAGTAAATTCAAATCTGAATACAAACGTATAAACGCATTTTTTTATTATTATTAATATAGTTAGATGGTAATTGTATTTGGTTAGACAACGTTTCACAAAACACTTATAGCTTAATTTGTTTTTGTTTTTTGTTTGTTTTTATTTTCTTTTTATTATTATAATAATGCACAACAACAATGTACTTTTTGTTTTTTTGATTTTGTAGTTAGTTGCTAGTTATTGCCAAGTACTTTTGACTAACATTTAAAGCGTTTCAACTTATTTTTTGAATACACATTGCACATTCTTCTGATCAGAGGTATATATAGTATATACAATATATACTTTTAATTGTTTTTTTTTTTTTGCTAGGCAGGTAACAATACACTTTCACTGAGCGCCGCCAAGAAAAAAAAATAAAGTACGCTTGAGCATAAACAAATATCGCTGCTAAAAAAAATATATATATATATAATATCTACAGAAGTTTATATATAAGCTATGGCAAATCATGTATATCAAGTCACAAATATATATAAATATATATATATATATGTATATATTGTTTAGTTTATAGTGTGTTCCGCTTGTGGCATTTAAAAAACGCGTGTAAAAAGCCTTGGACGGTAAGTGTAAAGCATCGCTGGATCTCAGAGGATCATTGAGGATCATCAGGAAACAGTTGCACAGTTGCAAGTACGAGTAACTCTAATGGGGGCAAGTATTCGGCGGCACGCTAGCTCAAAATTTCAATCTAATTCAATTTTGTAAGCTAGTCGTTTTTTTTGGCTGAGTCTTTTTTTTGTTTTGTTTTTGATTTCATATTGCACCTAACTAAATTACAGATCACTCAACTTACAATTAGTAATTAATTAATAATTATATAAAAAACAATATATAGTTGAAACAACTACAACACAGTTAAGTATTATATGAGCAGACCTGTAGGGTATTTAATATAAAATCATTTGCTAAGTTGTGTAAATAAAAGGAAAGCAGTAAAATTCATCAACTATTTGAAAAGTAATCAAAAATTTTGCAAATGTTTTTAATGTAATTTCTTTTAATTCCTAATTTGGTTTTTGAATTTTTACACCTCGAAATATAAATTATTTTATATGCATTCTAGAAATGCATACAGAGAATACCAAAAAAGGCATTTTTGTAGAATTCTATTACTGAGTATGTAAAACTTTAAGCTAAGCTTTTAAGGAATAAGGTGGAAAGTATTTAAACAATTATTTTAAGATTTAGAATTTCGAAACAAAAATAAACCAACAATAAATAAGTTAAAAATATGCATTGCATTTCGAAATAAAGGAAGTACCATTTGAAGTGTTTATAAAATAATTTTAAAATTTAGAATTTCAATAAAAAAGAATGCTAAAATTGGATAAATAAAATTAAGGTATGCATTGCATTTTTAAAGTGAATACCACTCAAGGATTTAAAAGTATCCCAACTAGAATTTAATAAGTATTTTTGAAATACTTTTCTAACTATATTTTTTTACAGGTCTGCTCTAAAAATTACATTTACTAGGCACACAGAAAAACTAGGGACACAGATTTCCAAGCCTCACTTAACTATCCGAAAATGCTGCAATTTCTTGTTCGTTTTTTTTTTGTTTGTTTTAAGCATTGCGCAACTTGAAATAAGAAAATAATTTGTATTTTTTATATGAAGCTGCGCATTCAAAGCAAAAAGCGAGCGCAGCAGCAGCTGAAGGCGTTCAGCGTATGAAGGATGAGATGAGGACATGCCACAACGACAACCAGGCGTAGATAGAGAGAGAGAGAGAGAGTGGCAGAGAGAGAGAGATATATAGAGATAGAGTAGGGGGGATGGAGAGAGAAACTACTACTCAAAGATTGTTGATTTTGCGCCACTGCTTCATGACAAAATTACCGCAACACCAGCTGCCCGATTGCCGTTTCGTTCCATCCGCATTGAGTTCTGCTGTTGATCCTCTGGCTCCCGCTGCAGTTCCTCCATTGCGTAGCAGCAGTTGCTCTCCACGCTCCACATCGCTGTCATCGGAGCGCTCACCGCCAGCCAACTGAGGTGTGCTGCGCTGCAAAGTGCTGGTGCGCAAAGCACCGCCACAGTTCATCAAGTAACCCGCACCAAAGCCGGCATAGCGATTTGACGTGGATGTCTCAAAGGAGCGATTCAGGCGTCTGTCGTAGAGACCCGGATGTGCATCCGGATTGGGCTTGACTATGGTTGTCGTCCCACCACCACGCTGATAGCTCGACTGTGGCAGCAGCTTGGGTGACGGTTTACTCTTCCGCGGCAGCAACGGCGACGTGGTGCACACATTGTCATAGCCCGAGCCAAAGCCGCTCTTCATGCGATTCAGGGATTTGCGTGTGGCACGCTCCTCGGACAGGGCACGCTGATAATCCTTGATGCTGGGCACGCCCGAAGAGTAGCGTTGAGCGGGCTGCAGTGAACCCACCGAACTCGAGTACAAATTGAAGTTATTTGGACTCGCCTCACGCCAAATGAAGGAGGAATTTAAACTGCCTGCAGAATGTTGACGCGATTGTTGCTGTTGTGGATGTTGCTGCTGTTGATGTTGCTGCTGTTGATATTGCTGCTGTTGATATTGCTGTTGCTGCTGTTGTTGTGTTAAATGTGTGGCATTTGCCACAAAAGGCAGCTGCGGATTTGAGGTGGAAAAGGGTTTGCTTGTTTTTAATTTGCCGCCGCGTATTGGCAAACAGGGAGTCCATGGCTGCAATGCTATATATTGTTGAAGTTCAGGTTCAGGTTGTAGTAGTAGTTGTTGTTGTTGTTGTTGTTGTTCGGGGTTGTTGCAGAGTTGCGCGTGAAAGACAAAGAGAGAAAATGAAGATATTTGAAGAACGAAAAACGAAATACCAACAACAACAATGACACACAAGTAGAATAAGAATAAAACAACTAAAAGCCCACAACAATAATGAAAAAAATTAAAACAACAAAACGAAACAGCTAAATTCGTCAAGCCGAAGTTTTCATACACTTGCAGAAAATTTATACTATAGATAATAATAATATTTTACAAAAGTAAGTTAAAAGTTTGACTGAGATAACTGGAGTAAATCAAAGAGTTTTCCCTTCTTTCTTGCCGTTTTACAAGTGATAGACTTGTTATAGAACCGGGCTCAGAATCATACAATTAAAATATATAGAAAAGTATATATAGACAGTGTGTACTAGTGATGCGCATAAAAAAACTTAATCATTTAAAATTGCGCACAAAATAATTACAGTACAGTTGGACAATATTTAGAATGGAAAAATAAACGAATTCTTTTTCGTATATTTAAAGAGTTATTTTTCTATTAAATATAGTTTCTATTAAATATATAGTTAATATATAAATATATTAAATATATCCTAGGAAGCCATTTTTATTTAATTTGTAAATATTTTATACAAGTTTTGTAACAAAATTATTTAAATTTCTCAAATATTCAAAGACTTTATTAACCCTCTGCAAGTTTTTAAACGTATGGAAAAAAACAATATTCGAAAAAAAAACCAATAAGCAAATTGGACACCAATAAAAGACAACAACAACACAGTACATGAGGCAAGTGGTTGTGTGTGTATGTGTATGTGTGTGGGGGTGTAAAAATGTATGTGTGTTTGTGGATGAAACCAAGACCAGCGCAGATAATGAGTTAAAAGCAGGAGAGGATTTGAATAAAGCTAAAAAACGTATAGCAAAAATACCACAACCAAATAAAAGGGCACAAAATAAATGAAATATTAAATTGAGGAAAATACAATTAAAAAGAATATTCTAAACAATTCTTTTTGTAATAGAGAAATGTCAACAAACGAAGGGAATATATTTTTTCAAACAAAAATTTTTAACGAAAAGAACAAGAAATAAATATTTGGGGCGCAGGCAAAAGAGTTTTAAAATTAAAGGTATTTAAACTATATTGAAGAGTAATTTTAAATATAAAATCAATAAAAATATATGGCAAATATATTTTTTTTTAAATAATAATGCACCTCTAAAGGCGCCCCAAATATTAAAACTCAATCAGATGAGTTTTAAACTTAATACGAATATAAAATATTTAATTGGGTTTTGTTTTTTGTTCATGAGCAGCGATAACAAAATAAAATTCGACTGAGTTGTACATAATTAATGGGCAAACAATTTCAAACAAATAATTATATATTTATTATATATTATGTAAGTATAAGTAGTATGTATAAGAGAATTTTATAAGAGTATGTATAAGAGACCAGAACACATTAGCATTACAATACATCGATTAAATCCAATTCAATGAGCGCTATTTGTTTTCGCAAGATTTCTTAAGAATTACAAAAATATATTTGTTTATATTTATTCATAGTTATAAATGTGTGTGAAAATTAACAAAATGAAATATGTTTAAAATCCATTTAGCTGTTACAGTTAAGAGTTGATGTGGTTCCTCAATTATACAAATTGTAATATCCAATTGTTAAAATTATAAGAACAAATTAAATAATACAATTTCGCATTTTTATGGTATTATTTGTTTCCTTTTTTTCTTGTTAAACAATTATTATTTTTTGCTTATAAGCTAATACAATTTTGCAGTAAAAACTCTTTAATTTTTAATTTCATATATTTTATTGTGAAACGTTTAACGAAAATTGTTATAAATTAAAACCAAACCAAAACAAATGTAATAAAAATTTCATTTTTTAGCAGCGTTTGTTCACATTAAGTGGGCGTGTTCAATGTGTGTGTATGTGTGTATGGGGTGTGTGTTTGTATGTATGTGTGTGTGTGTGTGTGTGTGTGAGGTAAAGCAATTTGGCTACAAAAATTTCATTGATGAAAGCGCACAAAAAAAATGACTTAGGACAAAATATTGAGCAGAAAGTAAAATTCGAAAAACAGGACACACCGAAAAGGCTAAACTTTAGGAACTAGGATCTCTAGAAGAAGCACATGGGAGGTCGACGGCACTTACCCGAGTGTATGGTATTCCGGGCGCTGTTCTGATAGGCGGCACAATAGCCCTCAAAGACGCGCAACACCAAAGCATCCTCCTCGAATGTGGGCTGATTTTTGCGACCGCTGCAATAGCTGGCCAAGGCGTTGTTGGAGCTGCCCGAACCAGAACCCGATGCCGAACCGGAACCGGAACCAGAACCAGAGCCACTGGTTGCATTCAATAAACTGGGACGCAACGGCGGCGTCGGACGCAAACAGCTGATCGTCCAGTTAGCTACAAATACAAATATTGTAAAATATGTTTTGCTGCCAATTTTTTTTTTAGAATTTCATTAAAGCAATTTTAAGGCACATTTTCTCAGAGTCGAATTTATGTAATTAATCATTAATTGAGTTGAGAAAAATGTATCCTTATTTGAGATTTGGCTTTTACCTTTTGTGCTTCCTTTCCTTGCGTTTGGTGCCGTTGTTGCCGCTGCCGCCGCCGCTGCTGCTGCTGCCTGAAGTGCCACCGCCGCCTGCATTGCTGCCGCTGCCTGATTGTTTTCCGTGGCTGTTGCTGACGCTGTTGCCGCTGCCGTTATTGCCCCCGCCGCCGCCGCCGCCGATGTTGCCGCTGCAGCTGTCTTGCTGTTTGGTGTCTGGACTAAATTTGATTTGTGGCTTAATGCCCCCAGATGACTTGGTAGACTTGGTGGTTGTTGTGGATGATGCTGATGATGTTGTTGAGGCTGAGTGTGCGTGAATTGGTTGTAGCTCAGGTGGTGATTGAACGACAGGCTCCGTTTGTGTTGTGACATCGCTGTAGTTGCCGAGTTGCAGTTGTTGCTGCTGCTGTTGTTGTTGATGTTGCTGCTGCTGCTGTTGTTGTGGTTGCTGCTGATGCTGCTGTTGTTGCGACTGCCCGGCGGCAGCAACAAACTGTGGCTCGATGGAGGAGACATCTGCAATAACAAGTAGATAATTACAAGAAATTAATAAAAGTACAATAAAAAAATATATATTGTTGTATTTAAAAATGAGGCATTGGTTAGTTCGGTATGAAAATTCTCGGCAGCTGTCAGCAGCAACAGCAGCAGCAGCAACATTAACAAAGAACAGCAACAACAACAACAACAACGTCCTTTGAGCAGCGAGCAAAGCGCAGCAAGCAAATCAAATCGAATAAGATTTATTTTCTTTTTGTGTAGCGTTAAATAATTTGTTTTGTAATTCGTTTTGGGTAACTCGAAAATTGTTTTTGCTTGTTTTATTTTTTTTTTTTTTTTGTTAGTGAACGCAACAGGTTGCAAAATGTGCGTGAATGAAAAAGGCTTGATGAGAAATCAATTATTATTTATGGTTCTATCTATCAATAGAACTAGTTTGAAAGCTATAAGATATGTAAAAGATCTATCGATTTACAACAGCAGTTATCGATCGAGCTGTTATCGGCTTGCCAGCCCCAGGGTTGCTTGGCATGCCAAAATGAGTATTTTGCTTGAGGCTGACTTGGATTTTAATGGCGGAAGTCGGCCTGAACTGATGCTTTCAAGGATTAAACAAGGACTTGGAAAAGTTTATAAACTGGAAAACACCTTTAAATATATAAAACTGACATGTTTGCTTGACTCTTCAAAGGATTACAAAAGAATTTTGTGAAAGTTAATCAGCTGAAAAGCAGACTAGAATTATTTTAAATACTCAAATTTAAAAACTTAAATTCTGTAAAAGAGCAGCATTTGAACTTAAAGAAAAGCTAATAATTTTGTATAGCTTTTTTCAATTTTAAATTCCAAACATGGAAAATGATATTAAATATAAAAGATGTTAGTCATGTGCATATTTTTGGATGACTGAGAGGGGAAAGCATATGTTCGTTCATCTATAAAGAATTTCAAATGAATTTCCAAGAATATATATATCTTTTTTGAAGATCGTGCTGCATATGCAATGCGAAAGTGTTGATAGATGATGGAAAAATGTGGATGGAGAACGTGTGCAAAACGAATGTACAAAACAAACAAACAAACGAAACGAATTGAAACACGTGCAAAACGAGCACCAACAAAAAAGAACCGCTACAATGGCCGCCTGGATGATGTTGGGGAAGTGGGGAATGTGTTTGAATCCAGGCGACGATTGGTTGGTCATTTTTTTGGTGACGTCTCACTTCGGTTTGCTTGCCTTCTTCGGTTGCTAAAGCTACGCGTGCCGCACAAATGGGGCAATCTAACGATGAGGAATACGATGGCTGTGCGGCAAAAGCATTCCGTGCCGCCGCCGATGAACTGCTGCATCGTCGTTGTCCATTGAGATCCACACTATCATCATTGCTGCACACAGGACAAGTGGAGCAACAACTGGACGCCGTCGTCGTTGTGGTGTTTGTGGTGCTCGTGTCTGCGGCACAATCGGTACAATTGTGGCAAATGGAACAGTAAATGGCGCCCTCACTGAAACCACTCGCACCCAGCGAGCAATAGCAGCTGGAGCAGACGGAGGCTCTGGACAAGCTGGAATCCTTGCTGGGCGGCAGGCGTTTGTTGTAGGCACTCGCAATGCCACGCAGCACTTCGGGTGGCAAGCGCTCCTTCTTCCACCAGTGGGCATACATGCCGGATCGGAAAGTGGGTCGTGGCTGACCCTGCTCCAGGTTCAACTCGTCCGCAGAGAAACTGCCGCTGAATTGCAAATGATTACTCGAATCGCGGGTGGTCTCATCCATGGAGCTGGAGGCCAGAAAAATACTCTTTGTATTGATTTGGAATTGAGCGGTTGTTGTCTGTGGATTAGAGGGCGTGGCTGAGGGATCCAGTTGAGAATTAGGCTGTGATTTCTCCAGCTGCTGCTCCTGCTTCACCTCCGCTTGCGTCTGCTCGGAGGCTAAAAACTTCTCGCGAAACAAGCCGCAAACATCAAAACGCCGCTCGGGCTCCACATTGTCCAGCACATCAACGCCCACGTCACACTCCTCGGCACCCGGGGGATCGGGTGAGGCAATGGTGCAGCTGCCAGCCATGCCGCTATCACTGGAACGGGGACTGGGACACGCTGAGCTCTCGCAGCAGCGACATTTGCAATCGCTATGCTGCTGATCCCGTCGCCCGCTGCTGGGCGGCGCAGAGGTAGCAGGAGGCGATGGCGGGGAAGGAGCTGGTCTCGCCTGTTCATTGTTCATCTGCAGAAACTGATAGCTGATGCAGCGACGCATGGAATCACGCTGAGCAGCAGCAGCAGCAGCCGGAGAAGGCGCCTCAATGCATAGCTCTCCGCTGGAGCCATCAGTTCTGGCTGCCTGTTCATAGTTGTAGAGCAGCTCGGCCTGCAGCTGATCGGGTGCAGTGCGACAGGCGGCGGGCAGATCCATGGAGCTGGAGTGCACAGCATTCTCGTCGTGCAGCAACGTGGCGTCGACACTTTGATTCTGCTGCTGATCCTGGCGCTCCCGCCAGCTGGGCACATAGACTTCGGTGTCGGCGCAACGATTGAAACGATTGCCCACAAAAATGCTGGGCATGCTGTGCCGTTCGGTGGGTGAACCAGGCAGCTGTGGTTCCGGTTTTGTCGGCCGCTCCACCTGCTGTTCCTTGCTGAGATCATCGTGGATGCTGGCCAAATTATCGCAGGCCATAAAAGCGCCACCCAAACGAGCGCCATACAAGCTGCTCGCATCGGAGCTTTGCTGCTGCAGCGTGGAAGATGGCATTGAAACTGAATCCGTTGGTAAATCTTCCAGCTCGTCCAGCTCCTGCTCCAGCTCCTCTTCCTCCTTTACGCAATTGGTTATGCTGGAGCCACCCAAATTAATGGTGGCCGTCGAGGTGTGCACACTGGAATTGCGCTCGCTGGACTTGCGAGCCAGCGCTCTCAGCGCCCTCGAACCAATGATGAGCGATTCCTTTTTGAGTTCGTGCTGCACCAGCAACTCATCCGCATCCAACGAGTTCAGCTTGATGAGATTTATGCTGGAGGAGTGTCGCTGCTGTGGCTTGTGGCCATGATCAACAAAAGTGCCCGTTGAATTGCAGCTGGATGCAATTGGCTGCTGCTGATAGAAGCGCACATATTCAAAGGGATCCGAATTGCAGCTGAGCAGATACTCGGCATCATCCTCATCCTCATCATCATCGTCGTCATAGCTCTCCGAATCGGTGGGCAGCTCAAAGGCATCCTGTCGTTCCAGCTCCGTCGACTGAGCGGCCACATTATCATTGATATCCTTGAGCATCTTGGCGGAGACTTTGTGGCAGCGTTTCTTGCGCAACGCAATCCGCTTGAGATCGATGCTCTGCCTGGCCTGTGGATACAACAGCATCTTCACAATCGCCCCACGCAAGCGACCCGAGCGAACCAACCGGGCAAAATGTGCACTGAGATTGGCATATGGCGCTGTCGGTGGATAACAATTTGGTGGCAATGTGATGCGATGTTGCTGCTGCTGCTGTTGTTGTTGTTGTTGTTGTTGTTGTGGCTGGTAATTGTTGTAGTAGGCGCACAGCGAGAAACGTGTGCAGTAGCCACGTGCATCCAGATGCTGGCTGAGCTGCTCAGTTGCCAAACAGTTATACAACAAACAAGGTAATGAAAGCGTAGTAAAGAAATCATACATACAGTTGAGGTCAAAATAATAATACTAGCAGCAATTTATTCAACTAAAAATTAACTCCATTCAAAATAGATTTGAGCGAATTGATAACAGAATTATTTAACTTGCCTTTGTTCTCTTTAATAATATAGTCCCCAACTCATTATTATTATATTATTATTATATATATTTTTGACTTTTTCTACTCGATTCAAAATGCTTCACTAACTTAACTCTATTCTATTCCAAACTAAACTATATAAAATGAAAATGTTCAACTTTTCCTTTTAAAGCTCCTTTCAAAATTGGTAAATTTTTCGATATATTTGCTCACAGCATTTCTTTCTATTTTCAATATTCGTTTTGTTTATCTGCTATTTTAAACAATTTTAGACAACTGTCAAAACAATAGCAGACTGCAAATCCAAATATTTAAAGCTTTACCAGTTTATTTAGTTAAACCATAAAATAGTCACTTGTTTGTTTATTGAAAACAGCTAAAAACATTTAATAAAATTAGACGAAAACTAAATATTGAACTGCTTAAAATCGACTGAACAAAATTTCCATTCTAAAATACAACAAATTATTGATTTATCATCGAAAATGATTTCAAATACAATTGCAATCAAATCTTCTTTAGACAATCATTTATTTCTAATGAATGTTATGCAAAAAAAAACTACATATAGTTTACACATATTATTTATATTTTTAAAAAGATTTATTTGCCAGAGGTTAAGCTAAGAAAGTTCCAAAACTATTCCACAACTATTATTTTGACTATCTGTATAAAATACGAATTCAATTTTAATTATCTTAACTATTGATTATCAAATATTTCAACAAGATTTTATATATTATTTTTAATCATTGCTACAACTATTATTTTGACCGCAGCTATAAATGTTTCAAGAAACTGATGGACTTACGTGCGATGCATTTAGTTGTCCGCCCAGCGAGGAGTTGCTCAGATTGCTCAGCTGTCGCTTGATGCCCATGGGCAGACTGGGATTGTTGGCATTCAGCAGTTCGACCCATTTGTTGGCCTCATTGGGTCCCTGGCAGACGGCGATGATGCGATCGATGAGCGGACTGCTAATCTCAAAGGCATGCTTAATGGCATCCGTATCCTCCAAACGATTCACAACGATGCCCGTCAGCGGCAATTTACCCTGTTTTCAATGCAAATATTTATTTATTCAAATTTAACTGGTTTAAAATTGCAGGACTCACCTCATAGATAAAGGCGCTCATGCGCTGACTGACGCTCAGGATGAGCAGCGTTTGGGGGAAGAGCACAAAATAGCGATCCCGATGATCGGCGCCAACGGCCACGCTACCCATGTGTATTATATCGCCCAGGCTGCTCAGCTCCTGGCCCTGCCAATTGCGCACTGGGCCCGTCAGCACCTGCAGCTCCAGCTCCTTCTGTCGTCGCGTCGCCGAACATGTCGCCGCAATATCCTTGTAGACGGCAACACTACGCTGTGTATCGCCACGATCCGGATGACTGCTCTCCATGTGGCGCTCCAGTTCCTGCAGCATTGCCGAATACTTGTCGAGGCGACGAAATGGCTTGGACAAACCGGTGGTCAGCACTAGCAGACCCGGCGTCGCAGCACCCTGTCGCTCCATATACTTCTCCAAATCGTCCCTGTTAATGGTAGGTGAGTGTTAGATAAGATTAGATAATTTGTGCTTATTTAAATCTGCTCCATCTCTACTCACTTATACTTGTCCAGTATGACAATGGCCTTGGGATGTGCCGCACAATAGGCCTGATGCACTTTCTTCATCAATGGGGCGCTGCTTAGAAATAGTTTGCCCACGCGATCGTTGGACTCCTCAATTTGTATCAGCAGATCCTCGTGGGTGCGCACCACCTCCACAAAATTGCACATCAGCTGCGCATACTCATCTTGGGTGAGTCTAAAAGATGGAAAATAATTAATATAAATATTTTAGAGTCATTTTAAATATATTCTCACATTTGCGTCTGCTGCATGGGCTCCAGGAAATTCTCGAGCAGACCCTGCAGCTCAGCCACATGGGCACGCTCCGAGTCGAGGAGATCCTTCAGAACCACTGAGCGATACTCTTGGATCTCCTCCGGCGGACGGATGGTCTCCGACAGCGGCAATTGGGCCTTGTACTCGTTCACATAGTTGCTTGGAAACCAGCCAGTCTTTTCGTTCAGTGTACCCTCCCACCAGCCGCCATCCTCGCGCTGTGTCACCGTTATCAGGTCGCCCTTATTAAAACGTAACTCATCATTGTTGCTGCCCATAAACGAGTACTCCGCTCGCACAATCAACGGTTGCTCCATTCTCCTTATGGCTGCCCGCCGTACCACAAAACCTGGCTCTTAATTTCCTTCAGCTGAAAAGAGAATGAATTCAATTTGAAATTATTAAATAATTATTCGGTTATTATTATTATAATAAATTATTATTTTAGTATCAATCCTAACAAGAACTTTTTCAGGTTATCATTTTAAAATAAAAGTCTTGCTTTTTTATAGAATTTTGGCTTTGAAATAGAGCCAGAATCATGATTTATAGATCAAACCATGATTTGAAGTCCGGGTTTTTAAAAATCTGATCATTACTGACAAAGTTATGGCTCTGGAACTTTTGGACTCTTCCCAATCAAACCATTTTGAGTATATTATAATATAAAAATCTTTTTTCTAAATCCGACATCAAATTAATTTGTATACATGAATTCTATACAATACACATTTTTATACATATATGTATCTAAATTCTTTTTTTTTTAATTTTGAAAATGTTTATTTTACTCAATTTCTAGCGCTAATTATTTTGGATCATTGTCATGTTTGTTGAACTTGAAAAATCAGCAAGCAAAATCATGAAAATTTGTTCAATGAAAATTTGTCGAGCAATAGTGCTGTATATCTATCAATTATATATGTGCATAAGAATGTGTTGAGCATTATCTCTATTCTTTATTGGCACCCACGCGAATGCGTTCTCGATTCCAATGTGTTTCTAGCACCCAGCAACAATAACAAAAAACAAGACATTTTCTCAATAGAAAAATAAAAACATCTGTTTTCAAAAGTTTTCTCATATTTTTGACATTTTCTTCACAGTCTGGAAAAAGCGTGCAATCAAAATTCTTCGTAGTCGTTTCTTTCAGTTCAAAACATTTTCGATGGCCAAGGCCCAAAGCCATCGAAGCGGAAAAAGCATCTGCAAAGATTATGAAATATCGACTCGTAAATGTTTTGAATGAAATATTGTATTTTCGAAAGCGGCACATAAATCAAACAACTATGGCATGCCCAAAATGACCATGTCATGGATTCCACACTATTTACGAGCACACTTTTTAACGATATGTTCAATAAGATCCTAAAACTTAATAGCCCAAAACACAAGTACATCTGTGCTACATAGTCCATGCACGATATCTGGCACTTTGTCTGCACCAGCTTAAGAGCAACATTAAAATACAATGTTTATGTCTCTTTTAAAAAAAAAAAAACGTGTTAACTAAAAACACTGATGTTTTTATCACCTTCTGATTAGATTAGCTACATGACATCAGAATACAAACACAACAAGTGCAAATTCGGAGAAATACCTTGATAACTCAACTGTTAAAAATGTAGCCGATTTGCCGAAAGTAATTTCTTTAATATGAAAATATGTTTTGGTTAACATAATTTGTGTTTCTTATGCGATCTTAATTAGGTTTTCACAGTTGAGAAATATGTTTTGGTATATAATATAAATTAATTGGAATAGCTAATCTTTAAAATTGTGTATTTTAGTTGTTATCGGTTATCGATTTATATTGCTAATCGGGAAACGTGAAAGCTATCGACAACATTAAGTAATCTTGATCTGTTGTATACTTGTCTGATATAGTCGAACTTATATACCACTTCTCTAGCTCCTATATCACAAATTTCTCTGAGATGAGTCTTTTACAAAACATAGATATAAATAAATTGCTAAAGTAAATTGACTGTTTATGTTTATATCAAGCATAGAAATTCCTTAGGGGCTCAGATATGCCTCCTTCTATCTGTTTATACTTTTGCTTCCTACCTACTAATTATAGTTTTTTTCAAGTGCTTTTAAATGTTCAGTTGCAGCTGTTGGCAAACCAAATGTTTAATATTATTCACTTATTTATGTCGTATCAAGTTTAATTGTTGTTAACTGCTTATATTTTTTAACTTATGTATGCAAAAAAAAAAAATAACATATTTATAGAATTTTGCAAAAAAGCAACAGGTTTTTCTCATGTGAAGTCTAATCTAAAGTTTATTGCGCTAATTTCGGACATGTGCCTCAGCACACATTTTTAGAATTCTCTTTTTTTTCGTGTTAATCAAATGATATTTTTTTTATCGCGATGATGAATAACCGCAAAGATATGAAAGGCAAACAAAACATGCTGATTTTTGGTTTATGTTTTCTTATTTTCGTTTTCGCCTTCGGCGTATTTTGCCCAAAAGTTTTTCACATCCAAAAATAACAGAGCGACGAAAATATAAATCTTGACGTGCCGACTTCCCAGATGCCAATGGAAAATCAGCCGATATAAAGTATATACTATATATTTATATATATGCACAAAAGTGTGCCCAGAAAGTTGGTGAAAAAGAATTCTTTCATTACAGGTATTTAACAAAGCGAGTGTTTTCGGAACCTTTAGCACAGAATTTTCATAGACAAGGCCACAAATTTTGATACTCATTAAAAATTGGATTATCTTTTTTGTTTTTTTTTTTTACACAAAAACACGCACATACTTTGGTATGCAGTTGTATATAGCTTTATATAGCATATATATATAGCGTATATGGCACTTTTCATATATTTGCTCAATCATCAATTGTTGCACGTATTTTTCGCCGTTTTTCCTTTTCGATTGCCACCACACGCGCTCATTGCTGCCACAAAACTGCGACAAAAACACATTCTACAAAATGGCAAACGGAACATTTTTCACAGGCTTTCCCTGTCGCATACATCAACTGTGTGCTTATTCTCTCTCTATCTCTCTCTCTTTTTCACTCTTTCTCTCTTTCTCTGTTCTCCTAATGATCGCGAGCGCTCTGCTAAATACTTGACATACTCAAATATACATAGTGCCTAGATATGTAGTCTACACTTGGCCGGATACAGCGCATATTTTCATGTGAGAAAATAATGATGAAAAACAAGAAAACCAAAAAAATCGAAGGCATACCGAAAATTACATACTCTTGCAGCGTGAAGTCCATGTGCTTACATTTACATTTTATTATAAACACAAACACATTTTTTATGTAAACAAAAGCGATATTTATACAAGAACTCTCATCCCAAGTTGAACCAATAACAAAGTGTCAAAAAATAAACCGAAACCGAAATGGAACAATTCTTTTAGAATTAGCTCAGTAATCAATGTTTATCGAAAATAATAATTTAAATAACAACATATTAATACCAGAATTAGTATAGTTCAACAATAGAAAACAGACCGGAAATTAGACACATTATTTCTAACTTTTACAAAAAAAATCCAACATGAAATTAAAAAGATGTCCACCCTGGTGTTAAAGAGCCACAAAATTCAATTTCAGAAATTCACTTTCTGAATAGAAGGTAACAAAATCTGTTCGCCAAAAATAGAGAAGAAAATAAATTATAATTATTCAACCAAAATATAAAAGCGGCATAAGACAAAAGTTTTTATTTTTCGAAATTTTAGTCCAACCTATTTCGGTTTGGTTTATCAAGAAAAAATATATCTAATGGGATTAATAGTATTGCAGTCAATACTTCCCCACAATTAAGCATACCTCTTGCAAAGGAGAGTATCAAGAAAAAAAGAAGCGATGACAAAACGAGCCAATCACAATCTGAATCCGAATCCGAATAATAATCGGGGCAGCATGCGAACCAGCAAACGTCAAAGGCAAAGCACGCGCTGAATATATATAAAGATAAATTTTTGACAATTTTTTCCTTTTCATTGACAAATATTGTCATGTTTTTTTTTTTTCAATATCTCAACTATTTATATTCTACTTTTGTTTTGAAAAAAATGCATTTAAATATATGTGGAAAAGATTTGACGAACGGTAGATGTGGAAAATGCCTCATATTTATAGGTTTTTTTTTTAGTAATCGCTTAAGAACATGGAAACGACAAATATTATATGTGAAAATATGTAGAGGGGACTAAAATTCGTGATTCACCTGTCCCAATCAGTTTGCCTTTGAAAATTTACATATATAAAAAAAAAAGCTATTCATAAGCAACAGGTTATGCTAGGGACAGCAATAAAATTATAGATCCGGTATATATATTTATAAATATTAATATATAGTTAGTAGTTTTGGAAAACTATCAAATTATTGTTATGAATAAATAACAAATAAAAAGTATTTACAATAAAAACTAACAACTGAATGGAGCTGAAGATATTTTGATTTATGATTATGATTTATGATTATGATATACTTAAGTAAAAACTATTTGTGATTGATTGATTGATGATTTTCCTTAGAAGAGACTTAATTGTTTTAACACAAAACATAAAATTCTCATAAATCATTTTGTTTGTTTCCCAATAAAACGTTTCCTTTCTGTAGCAAAAAAAAAAGTAATTTACATATTTTTTTAAGTGCAGCACTTGAATATTTGCCTTAAAACACGAAAAATAAACTCGATTAAACACACAAAATCAGTGTGTGGCAAACATAACCCTGAAATGGTATAACGTCCAAGGAGAGAACATTTCCGCAGATAGACGACGAATGATGAGGATTATGGTGATGAGTGCATTTTTGCATTTATATGTCCCATTGCATTGTCGCTCATCAATATGCATGGCCGCAGCAGCAACACTCAAATTGATGCAAGCAGAGGTCATGCAACAATAAGCAGCACCAAGCACAAAACCAACGTTGCAGTCGCCGTCGCAGTTGACGTCGCAGTCGGCGCATGACAAGCGAAAATTTTAATTAATTCATTAAAAATTTGCACATGGCGCCGACGGAGACGGAAAAAACAACTGCATCAAATGCAGCAACAGTTGGACGAGGCGTCATTCAAAGCAACAGAAAGTGCATCCACACACACAAGTACACACCCACATAGACACAAAAATACACACACAACATTATTCATAAATACAGCTTTAAGCAGTTGCATTAAAATCGAAATGTTTTCTTTTAGAGTTTTTGGTTTGAGTCAAAAAATAAAAATAAACTAAGCTGCTTATATATAAAAAAAAAATGTAGACAAAGTTAATATTTTATGGTGCTATAAAACTAAAGCAATAAAAATTTGTTTTAAAAAAAAACCAACTGCAGAAAAAATTTCCCTTTCCTTATTATTATTTCGGTAGATCCATTGTCCGAAGAGTCTTAAAACGTTTCTTAGAACTTTGAAGAGTTTATGATATGAACATGTTTGGGGGATTTGATAATGTATCCGCCCACCGACTAATAAGTCTACCTATAAACCAATTTCTCTCTGTGTACATCCCAAGGCGACATTAATTCGCATCTCCCAGGCGAAATGTGTCATTTCCTAAAAGAAATATTTATATTGCATTGGGGAGCAAAAGAAAAAATAAAAAAAATCATATTTTCATCATAAATATAAAAAAAAGAACTTTTGCTGTTATTATGGAAACTCATTCAATGATGAAGTTGATTTTGATGATGAAGTGATGCTACAACAGCATCCGGAAGTGCGCATTTTGATGAGGTGGAAATTCTCATGGCATTCTCACAATTCTCGTCTTTTCCGCTGCGAGCGAAAGAAAGACACAAAAACAGATAAATAAATAAAATGTAAACAATAACAAAAAAAAAGCAAGTGGTAGGTGTGAAAATTTGGCAACTAATGCATTTAAAATGTTGCACACAATACAAATAAAAACAAAGACAAAAATCAAAGACAAAATCAGAAATGAAAATTAGAAAAGAAAATAACAAAAAAAAAACCCCTAAAACCAAATAAATGCAGTTTTGAGAGGCAGTAAAATCTTGTCACGGCTGCTTTTCGAGTCCAATGTCGACACAGAGATTTCAAATTTGAGATTTCAGATTTAAGATGCGGCACTTGAGATACATTTTGAATGTGCGCACCCCGAAAAATACAAGTGATATAATTGATATATGGTCGCAATATAATTTGATTGCTATCTATCTCTATTTATATACTCACTGCATTTGTACAACCGACTCTCGCCCCATTTTTCGAGTTTTCAAGTGGGCAGAGAAGACGAAGTTTATTTAATTCTTCTTGTTGTTATGTTTTTGTCTTTAATGTTTGCCTCTTGGTGATGTGGGCAGAGGCAGACAGTTCATAATAATTTGTTCAAAACGGAATATCGAATTGCTAAATGAATGTGGCATTTTTCGTATCGCATCGCCACAAATGAGGTCAAAAGTAAGCAATAGAAAATAATATGCATAGGAAATAAATCAAACATGACCGAAGTTTAAATACCCTATGCAGGTTTTTTTGTTCAAGGGAAATTAATCGAACTTGGTAAGAGACGATAATCTTTCTTAATATTATATACAATACAATAATAATACTGTGAAATATTAAAATCTTGACGAAATACAAAGAAAATAATAAAAAAAAAAAAAAGAATTAAGTCAATGACATCTTTGAAGAAGACATATAAATATAATATATATATATATGTATATAGTATTTACGTCAGTCGTAATGCAGGCAAAATATATAATATAATAATATAAAATATCATAAATATATATTTTACTTTTGCTTCTTTTTAATATATAAAAATAATATTCATTTTTCTTAAAGAAAATATGCTAAAAAGCATTTATAAAGAATTAAGCTAAATAAAACGTGTATTATTTCTGAGAATAATTAAATAATTTGAAAAAAAAACCTGATAAAAATGGGTAAAACACGTAGTCGATTTACCTATGTGCAACTATCTATGATCTAATGATTTTTAATTTTAATTAATTTATTACTTAATTTAATTTGCCTTGCTTTACCTATTACTTGTTATTACAAAATAATTTGATTTTTTTGTTTTTCAATTAAAAACACTCGTTATTTATAAAATGTCTGCTTAACACAGATCAGCTACTCGTCTTGAAAGTTTGACATAGAAAACTGAAAAAGTCTCTTGTCGCTAGTCAAGCATATTTGAAAGTTATTTTTTTTTGGCAAGGTTTGTCGAACCGTTTGACAAAAAGGTTGGCTCCTATTTTTCCCTCTCTCCCCTGCGGCTTTGCAACATTGTAAGTCCCAAGGTGAATAATATATGTGTATGTCCACTGGCAATATTTATTCTGTTCCGTCTGTTTTTATAGACACGATGCACTTTTTCCATTCCTCGGTTTTCCTTTCCTTTTTTTGGCAACAGTTCAAATTTGAGCGCTGGGCATACTTGTTGGGTAAAGGCCGGAGAAGGGGTAGGTGCAACAGGAGTACTTTGTGGCCACTGCAGTGAAGACTGCTTTGGCAACTTCTTTCGACCTTTCAACCGACAAACAAAGATGGCTGCCTGTTATTGACCCTATGGATTATGTGCAGCAGGCGAGAGGAGAGTGGGGGAGTGGGGAAGGTTGCCCACTTCAGCTTCAACGTTGTTTTTGCTGGCGCGCAACGAGTGCACTGGCAATAAATAAAATTTGCTCAAGACGAAGAAAATGTGTTGAAATTGCTTGCTGTTCTTCTTCTTCTACATTAAGCCTAAGCAGACAGTGCAGCGCCAAAGAAATTCGCTTCAGCTGTGTTTGTGTTTGTGTTTGTGTGTGTGTTCTGTGTGTGACGCATCAATTGGAATTGGAATGGGTGATGCCACTGAACTTTGCTTATGGCAATTATTGCATTGGTCCCTTCCACCTTGTTGATGACTCAACTTAAATGCATTGCAACTCTACTCACAGTTATTGTGTGGATTTGAACAAACTCACCTTCAAAATATTGTTACGTTTTAACAAACATTTGTTGCGTCGCTGCTGCTTCTTCCTATGCTGCTTCTGCTTGTTTTTCGTCGTCTTCGTTCGTTAATCGTTGTTGTTGTTGTTATGGTTGTCGCTTTCGTACGCACAAAACAGAGACGGATGAGTAATAGCACCCCCGCTAACTGCCTCTCTTTCCCACTCCCGCACAATAATTATTCTTATTATTTAATTCTTTTACTTTTGCCACTCGCTTTCACTCAATAACATAGATGTTTAAATACATAGACACAACATATATACATGCATAAATATATGTATCTATATATACTTATATATATATACATATAATACAAAAAGTGGCGTTTTTCTATTTGTGTGCCTCAAAAGAGAGCCGGAAAAAACACTTAACTCACTCACATAGCTGTCGCTGTTAATTCTGTGTTTTACGTTAAATTTATGTTGCATGCATCTACTGCTAAATATCACTATTTAATTCCATCCAAACTAAAATATATGCAATAATTTTCGGACTGCAGCAGCGACTAAACATAAATAAACAGCAGTGTGACTGCCCGCGACACCCACGAAAATACCACTGCCTCCGACCACCAAATAAATACCAATTAACAACAGCGATATATCTACAGGGTTGCTCAGACATCGATGGCGCAGCTGTATAATTTTAAATATCGTTTGCCTTTAAACATTAATATCGAATGTCTCAAAATTTTACGCTACTAGATTAAATTTAACTCAGCATTCATAAAGCATAATAATAATAATTAATAATAATTTTTTTTGTTTTTATTCATTTAAAATGTTAACTATTTTCGTGCAGCAGTGAAATGTATGGCACCAATTTTTGAAATATATGGTCACCCTAGCCGTGCAGTGCTGTAAAGTGTTAGGCACGCTTGCGGTGACAGTTGGAAACGCACCCAACTTTGCTCACTTCTTTCTTTCCAAAACTCTGAAGATGGTGAGTGGACGTCGATACAAGTTGTGCAGTTGAAATTTTGTTTTACATAAAATTTGTGCAATATGAATAAACGAATACAAATGTGCGCCAGTTGGGAACGCTAAATAGCAGCATGCTCGAGCTAATGCGAATGTGAGCAAAGCGACAGAGAAACATAACCTATAACAAAATGTTTTCCACACTGGAAAGCAGTCGCTGGAAATGCACGTGTAACGGGATTCAGTTCAGTTAGTAATATTTTCTCTCTCTCGCAGTCGAATATCAAGCGGAAGAAGACCAGAAAGCTGCGTGGTCATGTCAGTCACGGTCACGGCCGTATTGGCAAGCATCGCAAGCATCCTGGAGGTCGTGGTAACGCTGGTGGCATGCATCATCATCGCATCAATTTCGATAAATACCATCCTGGTTACTTCGGAAAGGTTGGCATGAGGAATTTCCATTTGCGCCGCCAGCACAAATTCCGCCCGGAAATCAATTTGGATAAACTTTGGTCCCTTGTTGGAGCCGAGAAGTTTGCTGAACTCGAAAAGGAGAAGAGCACCAAGGCCCCAGTTATCGATCTGGTTCAATTTGTAAGCAACATTTCTTATTGATTTATCAGTTCCTTGTTTTTGTTGTTATTATCGACATGAAGAGATCCCCAAGGCGATGGGCGGACTGAATGCGACCGTACAATTGCTCTTTGCAGTGTAGAGAAAGCCTTTCAGATCAATGATAACAATTTTTTTAATTAATTGAATTCTTAAATTTTGCCCAACACAGTACATCTGTCAATAATATTAATCTTATTTTTTTTAGGGTTACTACAAGCTTTTGGGTCGCGGCCATTTGCCCGCTCGTCCCATCATCGTCAAGGCCAAATACTTCTCCAAGAAGGCTGAGGACAAAATCAAGAAGGCTGGTGGTGTCTGCTTGCTGACCGCCTAAGTTTAAGGTAAGTTGAAATTAATTTAATTTTTCATTGGCATCTCATATTTTATTTCTCTTTTCTGCAGATATTCCTCTCTTCTGAATGAAACTGAAGCTGATACGTTCGACCATCAAAAATGTATTTGTTTTTTAATAAATTTTAAAAGGAAAACAGTCGAATGTTTTTATGTAGTTTTGACTACTTTCTTGCAATTTGTGACTTCACATATTGTTTTTTGCTCCTAGTTTTAGTGTTAGTAGTATTTTCGATATATTTCTTACGCACCTTGCAAATGCGAGCAGGAAACAACTGAGTTAACTTCATGTAAATCAACTACTAGAAAATATCTCGGACATAAAGGAATTCATCAAAAAAAAATTAATATTGTTTTGTTTATTAACAATATTTTTATATATAATAAAGACATTTTTTTAATATAAATTTATTTACAACAAAATGCAGACAGTAATTTTTTGTAGGGTGAGCACATGGAAAGTTCTAAATTGCTAACAGTCTGGCAACGCCGCCAAGGCCAGCCTCTCATAGCGATATTTCGCAAGTGCGAAACAGTTTTACGTTTTCGGTGCCGCAGAACAGTTGTTTTGTCACGGAAAAAGTAAAAAAAAAAATATATATATATATACAATCAAAAATACTTGTAGGTCAAGGTTGAGATTTTCTGTTACTTTTGCCGCTGCTAGTGTTACAAGTGTTGAACGTCCTTGAGGCAAGGACACTGAACTCAAAAAGTGTTCAACTAAATAAAAGACAATTTAATATAAACAAACAAATTGTCGAGACAACCGGCAAAGTTAATGTAAGCTTTTCCCAGTATTTTAAATTTACCACGTTTACTTCATATTTAATTAAAAGATTATATAACAAGTGTTGCAAAAATGGCCCAAAAAGTTTTGCGAAATGTGACGCACTGCCTCTTTGATATGGATGGACTGCTGCTGGGTGAGTTGAAAAAATTTCGCAACACTGAACATCCTAACAACGGTCAAAATCAGACACGGAAACGCTTTACACGAAGGCCACCCAAATGGTGCTCGATCCGTATGGGAAAACCTACACGTTTGAGGTGAAACAACAGCTGATGGGTTTTCAGACGCGTCCCGTTGCCGAATTTATAATTAAGGCATATGATTTGCCCATGGAATGGGAGGAATATGCCAGACAACAGATGGAAAATGCTCGTGCTTTAATGGAAAATGCCGAATTGATGCCAGGTATTAATTTTGTTCAACTTTCACATTCGATATTATTCTTTCAGACACTGAACGTATTTATGAGGAGATTACACGGCAAATAGCTGGCAGTTTTGGTCGTCCTTATCCGGAGGCGGTGCGTTTCCGGGTTATGGGCACACAGGAAAGACGCTCAGCCGAAATAGCTGTTGATGAATGCAAATTGCCAATTAGTGTTAACGATTTCCTTCAGCGATATCACAAATTGTGCGGCGAAAATCTGCAAAAGACGCCGCTGCTCGAAGGTTAGCGCAACCTGCGAGAGAGTGTTTGTGATAGAGAGAGAGTGGTAGAAAGAAAGGGTGTGCGATAATGTATGTGATTGTGAGAGAGATATTAATCATCATAAACATCACATGTCAGAAATCAAATGTGTTCAGCAATTAGAGTTGCCAGTTGCCAATGAAAACCTACTGGCAGGATTTGCATGGTAATATAGACAACAAATGTCATACAGCAAAAAAGTTTATAAATTGTATTTCAAATTTATCTTTAGTTTCCATGTGAAAACCGCCAGACGTGAGAAACTTGTTAGAATTTAAATTACAAAATCTATAAACTGTCAATCACCTATGAACTGTTCATAGAGTTGCCACAACGTTTTCAATTGGAAGTTACTGGCCTTCTTTGCTATTCTGCACGCCGGGCTGCCAGATGGTTTGCATTGAGAACCTGCTGGCAGCCTGTGTTTGTGCGTGCAGTTATCGATAACACAATCGGTTTTTCAATTTGAAGCCATAGTTTGTTTACTCTTCTTTGTATATATATTTGAATATATATATACATATATGTATTGTAAATTTTGTCCAATTCTTTTGCAGGAGCTGAACGCCTTTTGCGGCATTTGCACGCCCACAAGGTGCCCTTTGCCTTAGCCACTAGTTCCAGTGCCGAAATGTTCGCACTAAAGACGACTCATCATCAGAAACTCTTCGATCTGTTCCATCATCGTGTCTGCGGCTCCTCAGATAGTGAGGTGAAAGAAGGCAAACCCGCACCGGATATATTCTTGGTGGCAGCTGGCCGTTTTACCGATAAACCGACGCCGGAGAATTGTTTGGTTTTTGAGGATTCGCCAAATGGCGTCCAGGCGGGCGTAAGTGCCGGAATGCAGGTGGTGATGGTGCCCGATGAGCGTCTCTCTCCGGAACGTTGTGCAAATGCCACCCAGGTGCTGCGCTCCCTGGAGGATTTCAAACCGGAGCAATATGGCTTGCCGCCATTTAGTGATTGAATGCAAAAATTTAATTCAGTATATTTACAAAGTATAAATATGAATGTTTGTATTTGTGTATTTGTGTGTGCTACTTAAATAAATGAATTTAAAAACAATATGCAAATTTTTTTATTTAAATTTAATATTAAATCATCAGAAATAATAAATGCAGCTTATAAATTTTATTACATCGTTTTTCTTAACCTTTTGCAAAGAGCTCAAAATACAATAATCTTAGAAATAAATAATAATAATAACTAATAAATATTTATAGGACAATTTTTAGAATTTTCTGCATAAATTTGATAAAATTAAATTTCGGTTTAACTATATTTTGGATTTAAGCTACGAATTGCACCTACATCCTGCAATCTTTTGTGTATATCTAAAATATCTTGATTAGTTATCGAAATAGATATTTCCCTGCCCTCGGCTAAGACAAGATTACATTTCAGATATGTACAGATGATATATTTTTTCACAACTTACGATATCGTGCCCATAGTCTTGGCTTTACGCCATCAGATTCCCTGATCATAATGGCCAAGTTTGGATGTTTCTTTTTCAGTTTGAAATACAATTTCTGTACATATTCGCTGTTTATATATGTTTTGTTAAATTTAAAATGAAAAATAAGCATCATTTAAAGCTTTAAAATTTGGATCGAATATAATACGCAATTCTTTTAAACCCGCCAGACGTGAAAAATTTATTTTGTCGGGCTGTCTAAAAAATCAAATATTTCTTGACGTAGAGTTGCCAGATCGTTTTCAACCGGAACTATCTGGCAGCCTTTCTATGTGGTAAATGTTATCGATTACAAATGGCTGACAGCTGTTTATTAATTTCATTCCTTAGTTTGTTTACGCGTGCCTGCTTGACTTAATACCATAAACAACTAAAAATAAAGCAAACTAAAGCAATAAAATGACTTCTGTGCATTGTCAACTGTGGATGGGCAGCGTAAGTGGACGTAAAATACACTTCAGATATATACAAAAAATAATAATCGTTGCTCTTTGCAGCTGGAACCGTATATGACGGAGAATTTCATAATTGCCGCATTCCGCAAAATGGGCGAAGATCCGACAACTGTGCGCTTGATGCGTAATAAATATACGGGCGAACCGGCTGGCTATTGTTTCGTTAACTTTATATCCGATGATCATGCTCTGGATGCGATGCACAAACTAAATGGCAAACACATCCCGGGCACAAATCCCATTGTCAGATTTCGCCTAAACTCTGCAAGTAATTCATTTAAATTGCCGGGAAATGAACGAGAATTTAGCGTTTGGGTTGGTGATTTGACATCCGATGTGGATGACTATTCGCTCTACAAGGTCTTCTCCAGCAAATACACATCAATAAAGACGGCGAAGGTGATACTGGACAGTCTCGGCTTCTCCAAGGGCTATGGATTTGTGCGCTTTGGCATTGAAGATGAACAGAAATCCGCTTTATATGATATGAATGGGTATGTTGGCTTGGGCACCAAACCTATCAAGATTTGCAATGCGGTGCCCAAGCCCAAGGCGGAGCTCAATGCTGCTCTCGGCAACGGTGGCAATAATTATGGCTATGGCGGATCGAGTGGAACGACAGCAACAACACCATCGTCAGCTACTGCTGCATCATCAACTGGCGCTGGTGGGGATTATGCGCAGTATTATGATCCCAGCAGCAGCTATTGGCAGGGCTACAATGCCTGGCAGGGCTACTACGAGCAGGCAGCGGGTCCATCGATTACAGACGCAGCTGCATATTATCAACAGGCCATGTCGCAATCCCATTCGAATCCACAAACGCTTGCCCAACACGCCGAGGCGTGGAGTGCCCAGCGCAGTGCGCAATACGAGCAGCAACAGCAACAACAGCAGCAGCAAAGTGCAGCTGGAAATAATAGTGGCTCCGTGGTGCCCACTGATGAAGATTATGGTCTGGAGGAACACAAGTTTCTGCTCGATGTGGATAAATTGAATCGAGAAACAATTGATGCTGATCGTCATTTGTATGATGCGTTGGAAAGCTCCAAGTGGCTGCCCATTGAGCAGCTGGAGGTTTTTTAAATTTGACTCTTAAAAAAAAAATAATATATTGTACTATTCTTAATTAAACTATAAATAAACATTGAATCAGAATTGCCCGTGTTTTAACCATTATTTTTTGATAAGGAAAGTTTAATGTTTAATATAAATATCTCTAGACTGCTATATCGATAGCATTGGACATATCGAAAAACTGCACATCTAATATGTTAAACGATTTTTTTTGCTACTATCGACAGTTTTGGTTGTATCGTCAAGAGTACATCTCTAATTTGATAGACGACTCTTACATTTGCCGAGCAAAAGTGACTGAAAAATTCCTAATAAATGGCGCCATTTAAGCGCGTCCGACAGCCAAAAGTCAGCACACAGGCGCTGCTGGAATTTGATTTAGGCGAAAGTTCTTCGGACAGTGATTTTCTGCCCGACATCGATGACAACTGTTCGGATGGCTCAAAGGACGAAAGCGACGGCGATGGCGGTAGCAGCGACGCCAGCAGCAGCAGCGGCAGCGACAGCGATACAAATGCCGACAGTGGTGATAGCGATGACGATGATTCAACGCTGCAATTGCGTCAGCTGCTAAATAATAATCAACAGCAGCAAGAGGTGGCAGCACTGCTAAACGATAATGGACAAGAAGTGGCTACTGATAATTGTCATCGCGGCCAAGAGGTGATAGCATTGTTAAACGTTAATCAGCGGCAGCAACTGGCAGCACTTCTCAACGATAATCAGCGGCAGCAACTGGCAGCACTGCTACATGATAATCAGCCGAATGCAACACTGCCGCCGGCAACAGCTGCACAGCAGTTGGTACACATAAACGGTTACAATTCTGATTTGCCGCCAAAGCGAATGTGTTGTGTTTGTTTGGGCGATCGCAGCGACGACATCAACGAAATTGTCGAATGCGATTCGTGTGGCGTTTCCGTGCACGAAGGCTGCTATGGCGTCAGCGACAACGTCAGCATCTCCAGCACCAACTCCACCTGCTCCACAGAGCCGTGGTTCTGTGAGGCTTGTCGAGCTGGAGTCTCCGAACCGGATTGCGAACTGTGCCCCAATCGAGGTGGCATCTACAAGGAGACCGATGTGGGTAAATGGGTGCATCTGATTTGTGCCCTTTACGTGCCCGGTGTGGCATTTGGCGAAGTGGAACAGCTCAGCTCCGTGACGCTATTCGAGATGCAGTACAGCAAATGGGGCGCCAAATTGTGCTCCCTCTGCGATAATCCTCTGTTCGCTCGGACTGGTGTCTGCATCGGTTGCGATGCGGGCATGTGCAAGACCTATTTCCATGTCACGTGTGCCCAGGTTGCTGGCTATCTAATTGAGGCACATCATGAGGATGATGCGGCGGATCCATTTTATGCACATTGCAAAGTGCACTCGGAGAAGGAGATGATTAAGAAGCGAAGACGAAATTATCACACACTCCGACTCAATATGCTGCAGCAGGCAAAGCAAAGATCACAACTCCAGCAGCAGTTGATTGTAGCTCATCCCAATCCTGCCCAGGCGCGCATACAAAGAAAACTGCAGAAGATACAACATAAATATGCGCAGCACAAGCAGATGAAGCCCACTCCTTGGGTGCCCACACAGAAGATGTCACGTCTACTGACCAGTTCCGCATCTGCTTGTCGTCGTCTGCTGGACAAAGCGGAATTTATGGCCGTGGATGTGCAGCATTTGGAGCAGCAAGAGGCGCACATACAATCCTTGCAGGATATACGCAAAAAGTGGCACATTGCGCCCGCGTTTAGTGTGGAGTTCACAGCCTACTACATGGATCGCATTGTGCGCATGGCGGACTTCAAGCAGCAGCAGCAGCAACTCATCCAAAATAATTCTCAACTGAGCCAGCAGCAACTGGAGCTGCGTGCCATCTATGATGCTGCTTTGGATGAGCGCAAACAGTTGAAGTCCGTTAGGGATGCTTTGGGCGGTGCCCTAAAAAGCCTGCACGCCGGTTTGGCTGCACTTTGTCCGGCTCTAACACTCCAAAGTTTGGAGTTGATTGCCCGGCCGCAGTTGGAGCAGCAGCAGCAGCAGCTGGTCAAGCGTCCCATTTCGGTGCCAACGGCTGCAGCTCTGAAAATGGGTGTGGGTTTTCCACTCTCCCAGTTGGCTGGCAAGTTGGATAACTCAAGAATGTTGAGCACATCTCAGCAGCAGCAGCTGAGTTCCTCCTCCTCAGCCGCCACTGCCTCCTCCGCTAGCTCGTGTGGCATTTGCAAGCGCAACAATGATCAACATTTGTTGGTCAAGTGCGACACTTGCAATCTTCACTATCATTTGGGCTGCTTGAATCCGCCGTTGTCGAGGCCGCCCAAAAAATCGAAGCAGTATGGCTGGCAGTGCTCGGAGTGCTGTGATAAATCCGATTGCTCCGATATTGTTGGCATCTCAGAAATTTCAACGGGCCCACGTAAATCGCGTACACGCTTCAACAAGGATGGGCATTTGGTGTATGTCGATCGATACTCACTCGACTCCGATGTGAACAAGGAGCAACAGCCGGTTCAGCAGGCGCAGTCGCAGTCTCAGCAACAACAACTGTCGCCGCAGAAGCGTTCGCTTCACAAATCCCTGCCAGATGAGGAACTGCTTCTCATCAGTTCTCCAAAGCGCACCAAGCTGCAGTCCTCGCCGCGCAAAACGCCAGGTGGGCAAAAAGAATACAAACAAAATCGGTTTTTATTGTTCTGAAGTTAATTTCCCCTTAATCCATTTTTAAAACTTTATTTCCTTTTTATAATCTAAACTCCTCTGAATACACAGTTCAAACTCCGTTGGAACTATTGCCACAGCCGGCAGCGAGTCAGCTGATTCCATCGGGCTGTGAAGATTCCATTGATAAGCAATTGTCACGTAAGGGAAAGCGCAAGGATAAGCACAAGAGCAAGCACAATCTGTCCTCGGACACGGAAAAGTCCTGCACCAAAGAACACAAGCGAAAGCGCAAGAAGCGAGCCCACGCGGAGGAGACCACGCCAGACAAATCCAACGCTGGACGACCGATTAAGATCATCTTCAAGACACTGCGCCTGCCTGGAGAGGATGCGCCCGAATCGCGTAGTTTCTATGTTCCCGCCAATGCGGTCAGATCGGTGGACGAGGCCTCAAGGCCCACCTCCGTGGAAACTGTCGAGGATGTCAGCCAGCCCAGTCAGCCCGAGACGATCGTAGTGGCGCCCCCCATTGTGACTAGTACACCACAAAAGGTGAAGGAGCCGCCGAAGGAGACGCCTCCGCCTTTGGCTACCCCGTCGCCAAAGCAGCAGCAGCGAAAGATTAGTCCACGTAAATCGACGCCACGAAAACAGAGAGTGGGTCGTCCGAGGGTGTCCAATCCCAAGCCCAGTCTGGAGATCAATTGTTGCGTCTGCTCGGAGGCAGGCAAGGCCAATCAGGTGGTGACCTGCGATGAGTGCCACAAACATTATCATTTCGCCTGCCTCGATCCGCCGCTGAAGAAGTCGCCCAAAATACGCGGCTACTCCTGGCACTGTGCCGAATGTGATCCCACCGACGAGGACGCACTGCCCAAAAAGTGAAACTAAATGCTACCTATTAAATTCGACTCTAATAATATAATATTAATAATTATATAATTAATTATTAGGTTCCTAATTTATATAATTTTACAAGTAACAAATATATATTTGATTCTGGTATTATATATAAAGCAACAGATTTGCTGACAATCGAATTATATTATAGATATATATATTTTATATTTTTATAGTTTTACTTTTATTATTAAAGGAATTTTATCATATTATATATGCACTCGATTTTTGCACGCAAAGGTTTTTAAATTATTTAGCATATTTTAATTTGAATTCATATTTAACAACTGAGAAGACATTTTTTTAGCTTTCAGGAATTAATAGCATTTTTCATCTGGAAAAAAATTAGATATGCATTTGCAATTATTTTTAAATGGTTCTGTATTGTTTTAAGAATTATTTGGCTTATTGGGACAAAATAATTCTTAAAACAATTCAATAAAAATTAGCTTAGAAATATATTTAAAAATAAATATTTTATCAAAACACAAATTTTACAGGTTTAGTTAAGTTTTTCCAAAATTAATATTTATCTAAAAAATTCATCGTATTTTTATGGAAGAGTAGTAAAAAAAGAAACAAGCGACTTGGCGATACTCTGTATCCAAATATGCTGGCTGATGGTTTCTTCAATATAAAAATATTTTAGTGCATTTAATAAATAAATTGGAAGGCTAAATCACTAAGCAGAAAACCATTTCTATCTTACATCGATTTGTATCGGTATATATTTTCAATTTGTTTTCCAAATTTGAAGTCTCTAAAATCGGACAAACAGACGAAGACTAAATCGAATTGAATTTGGTTGCTGATCAATAATATATATAAAAATATCGTGAGTTGCATACTTTTTTCGTTAAACCTTTCAATCCATTTCAAATCGGTTCAAGTTTTCAGCTAAAATATTTAAAATATTATAAAAAATATATAAAACTCATTAAATAAATATTTTTAAGTATTGAAATTATATTTGTCCCCAAATATCGAAAAACCTATTCATTCATTCATTGTCTAAAATTCAAGCAAATTCATAGACGAGCTCCGTGTTCACCGGATTCGTTATGGGCTTGGACATGTAGGGACCGTCCAGTTCGTAGCCAAGCTTGCGATAATAGTTCCTCGTGCCGACGCCGGAGATGACGGCAATCTTATTGCTGCCGTGCTCCTCGCGCGCAATACGCTCCGCCTCCTCCATGAGCAGCATGCCAAAGCCCTGATGCTGAAACTTGGTTGGATCCCGCGAACTAACTGGCACCACAGAGCCATAGACATGTAGTTCCCGCACAATTGAGCAGCCACCCTGCAACTCCGGCCGGAAAGTGTCCGGCGAACATTTGCGCAGGCGCAGCAGACCCACCAGAATATCCTGCTCGGGATCCTCGTAGGAAAGGAACGTCTCCCAGCCACCGTTGGCCACATAATCACGGCGTATCAACTCAATTTCATACGGACGCACTTTGTTGTGTATCTCCTGGATGCCAACCTCACGGGTGCGCACATCCCGACAAATGGTGCCCAAATCCTTCATGCGAGCCAGCGCCAATTCACGCAGATTGCCGTGCTCCACGCCGGAACTTAAAGAGAAGAGAAATTTTTAATAAACTCGGACTACTAACTGGGATTATGAGCTTACCTGACCAGCGGCATGGGTATATCTCGCTGTACCCGGTAGACCCTCGTCCATGGCGGCACCAGTGCCAATATTTTGGCTACCAGATCCACCAGCATAGAGGGTGGATACGACTTGTAACGACCCGTCTTCCACAGCTCATATAGACCAGTGCCGCGTATAACCAAAGTGGGATAGATTTTCAGACCGTCCGAGCGAAAAGCCGGATTCTCAAAGTACTCAATAAACTGTTCGATATCTCGCTCAAAATCCACATTCGGCAGATCGGGCATCATGTGGGTGACAATCTTATAGCCGGCATCTTTGCCCATTTTGAATGTTTCGCAGACAGCGCGCACCGTGTGACCACGATTCGTATCCCTAGCGACATCCTCGTAGACGGATTGCACGCCAATCTCGAGGCGAGTGCAGCCATAATTCAACATATCCGTAATGTGACGCTTCAGACAATAATCCGGTCGTGTTTCAATTGTGATCCCAATGCATTTGGTGCGTGATTTCTCCGAGTAACGCACAGCTTCTGCCACATTGGCACTACTGTGTCCGGAGAGTGCATCGTGTAGATTGCGTATAAAGTAATCGCGATATTCCTCCGACAACGCCATAAATGTGCCGCCCATCACAATGAACTCCACTTTGTCCACGGAGTGTCCCAGTTGCTTCAGCTGCTCGACACGATGCCGGGTCTGCAGGAAAGGATCGTAACGTGCGCGGATCGCACGCATCGACGTGGGCTCATAGCCCGTATAGGATTGCGTGGAGTACTCAAAATCGCTGTCCGGTCCGCCTGGGCAATAGACGCAAATGTTGCCCGTAAAATTGATGTGTGGACAACGATGCGGTTTGCACATTACGGCCACAACAGCAATCTGCAAAGTGGAAGAAATAAATAAGTATCTATAGTGAAGAATATGTTGGACAGTTGCGAACAAAAACAATAAGTATAATATATAATTTATAAAGTGGTGCTCTTATATTGACCGGAACTGTATCCGGCCACATTTCTTTAAATTCATTTGCAATTTTTTAATCCTCAATTCATCACTTACACCACTGGCTGTCCTTATCGGTTTGGCCCGCAATTTGGGCAGCAATATTTTCTTGGCGTCCTGCGGCACAGCTGCTATGATGTCCACCAGTCGCGGTGAGCTATCCAATCCGTATTTGGAGGAAATCAGCGATTTCATGCGATTTAGATTCACATCTTTTTTGGCTTCGTGCGCCTTCAGCAGCTCCTGTATGATTTCACCAATGACGAGCACCTGACGCTCCTCGCGGCTGAGACCAACAGCTACGGTAACAATAAATTAATGTTAAGTAAAGTGTGCATTATTAGTATTTATTATGACGCACCCAATTTCTTTTTTTGTTTCATTTTATTCGTTTGTAAACTTTATAAATATCGCACGTGTTGTTATCAGTTGTTGCCACTTATCGATATACGATAGCAACTTTAAATACGTCACAGCTGACTTGAAGAATATGTATCAATTCATGTGTGATTTTTTTAATACAATAACATAAATATATGAAAAATATATATAATTTAAATATATATACAAATATTTAGGTAATCAAATAAATGTTATAAAAACAGCATAGTCGCATTTGATGCATTTTTCTTAAATTTTGTTCCATGTACAACTTATTGAATTAGCTTAACTTTTTTCATAAAAAATATATGTACTAGATATAATGCTTCGACAATATATATAATATTATATATATAAATATATATATATATATATATAATACAATAATAATACGATATAAGCTTAGCAGTTTCACTATTTCTATATATATATGAGGTCACATTTGGTGCGTTACCTTTTGCATTCCAATCCATGTAGGGACAAGCCTGACTTGTTATCGATATAGATAACAATATCGATGCCATTCACCAATTATTCTACGGCGGAAAAAGCATCGTTTTGTGTTATTTGTGTTTTAAGAATTTTCAGTGCAGCGTAAAAAGATGACTAGCTGCGTACAGCAGCAGAATGAACAGCAGCAATTGCTGGATCAGCTAAATGACGGCGACGACGACGATGACGATGAAATGAATGGCGACGATATCGAGGAGGACAAAAACAAGCAATTGCTAAACGAGTCTTTTAGCTACTCGGTGCGTAAAAGGGTGAAAAAAGAAACATTTTTTAATGTGTGTAAATTTTGAACACTTGCAGAATAGCCATGCTTGCTGGGTGTGTAATGGGTATTACGGTCCCAATTTTGGTGAGCCGGTTTGCGGAGCATGTCACGCATTTTTGTACAACGCACAACGGGCCGAGGAGCTGCTGACGGAATTATCCGATGACGAAGACTCAGGCAACGACGAGCCGCCCTTTAAGGACAAACAGGAGGATGACGAGACAGAGAATGATGCGGACATAATGGGCTTTGAAGATCTAGAAGAAGCAGCGCCTGCGGGAGAACAACAGCAGCAGGTGAACAATGAACCGGCGCCGGCGGAGGAGGAACTGCAGCAACAACAGCAGCCGGAACAGCTGCCCTTACCAGTTCCAATGGAGCCACCGCTAGAGCCAGTGGTACTGCCAGTGCGTCGCGGCAGTCCAGAGCATGATTTCGAGGACGAACGTGCAGGGAATCCCTTTCTATTGCCCATCAAGCGACCTCGTCCAGCGGCCCCACTAGCACTACCCCACTTTATGCTGGAACTGGCGGATGGCCGTGCACGTGCTCATGAATATGATGCTGGCGGAGAGAGGAGCAACCGCAGTGGAAGCAGTAATAAGTGCATCACTCGCCTTATACCCGTTGAGGTGATGCTGCAGATCTTTGGATATCTGGATGACATGTCGCTGTGGATGGCCAGCGAGGTGTGCAAGCAGTGGCATGAGATCATAGTGAAGAACACGGCGCAGAGCATGTGGCGCGCGTATCTGAAACAACGATGGCCACTCTTTGAGTGCCTCGTCGCTGAACCGGATTGGTATCGTCTTTATGGAGCTCTGATGTCCTCCTGCTTTTGTCGCACCTGCCTTATCGAGTTGGGCAGCCAGCCTCCACCAGCGGCGGAGCAACGGAATGTGATGCGTTCGAATTTCTTGCGTGGCGAAGCGAATCTACTGAATAGCTATGGAACGGAGGGTATATCGGCCATACCCATGGATCGACAGAATAACTATTGGCAGGCAACCATTTTGGGTCCTCCCGGCAGTCCGTATGAGGGCGGCAAATTCTTTTTGTTCATCTACTTTCCGGAACGTTATCCGATGGCACCGCCAACTGTGCGTTTCTTAACCAAAATCCTGCATCCAAATGTGTCACGTCATGGCGATGTTGGCATCGATATATTCCAACAACAGAACTGGTCATTGGCTCTAAATGTGGCCAAGGTTTTGTTGTCCGTGCAGAGTCTGTTAACGGATCCATATACCGAGATCTGCATGGAACCCGAGGTTGGTTATATCTATGAACATGAGCGTTCCCGTTTTGAGCAACTGGTGCGCAATTGGACCTGCAAGTATGCCATGCTGGAGCTGATGTCGCCGCTCTCACATTAAACGATCTATATATAGTCTATAATATATATATCCTGCTAGAAATCGCACGAACTGAATGATGCAGAATCCCTCTTCAAAGTGGTTTTTTTTTTTATGTATTTTTAGTTTAATTCTGCCATTTTGGACGTGGCTTCTCTATTATTAATCCCCCAACATAGTCAAAATTATGCTTAAAATAAATATAATGCTTCGACAATATTAAACCTTTTGAAATATGCAATTTAAATTCCTTGATGCGCGCCGACTTCAGCCGGATGTGTCATCGATATCGATAAAATTTTGCAAGCATGTTTCGTACAATTTTGATTAGCTGCAAAAATTAACATCAATAGTTTCCAATGCCAACGACAATGACATGTCCGACATATATGTAATTAGTCAATTATATGCTTAACGTAAATAAGCATTGTAGGTTGCGATTTAGATACATGTTCCAAGCCAACTTAAGACGGACTTGTCATCGATATCGATAATAATTTCGGTGCCATTTAGCAAGTATTGAGTAAGGCATCATATATATTTCACAAGACTTTAAAGTTTCACCTAAATTACACTTAAAGTTAACCAGCTGGCATTTCTACTTCGTCCAGGAAACTTTGGGTATATCAAAGTGTTCGGTTAGCGTGTCCAGATGCTCATTGAATTTCTCCACGCGCTGTTTGTGCGTCGTTTGTGCTTTGTCCATAATGCGTTTGTTGCGCATCTTTTCCTGCTGCTTCTTGCTGGCCAGCTCCGCTTTGGTTAACTTGCGTTCATAGTTGCTGCTGGATGCAGTTGCTCCAGTTGAGGCTGCAGTTTCGCTGATTTGTTGCTCCAGAAAGGCTCGCTGTAGTGCATCTTTCTCCTTGTCCTTGCTCTTGTGCTTCTTTTTCTTTTTCTTCAGGTCGTTGTCGCTTTTGAGCTTCAGTTTGCCTTTGGCTGCACATGCATATTCATCGGACATTGTTTATATTTATTGTTTGATATTATTTGCAAGCCAATTGTTTGGTTTTGTTTGCTTGACAGGGCTAGCAAACTGTTTTCAGCCAGGGCTGTAAGTGATCTCTTGCACTCGATAGCTGTGCTCAGAATCGATTATTAAATAGAAATCGAACTATTGTTTCTAACAGTAATATTTTATATTTATATTTCGTACTGGGAAACGAATTGATCAACAATTCTTTTCAACAAAGTTTCAATTTAAGTTGTATGCATTTAAGTTAAGTTTTAGGACAGTTATTTTTTATATTTTGTAACTGTGATTAGCGAATTGAGCTGATATCTGTTAGTTTGGAAGTTTGTTAAGTGCTCGATAGTTACTCAAAATCAATTCTACGTGATATTTGTTTGTATTACAGCTATTTTTGTTAGGATTAGAAATAAATTGTGTCTTGCAACAGCTTAAAAATGTAAAGGTATTATTTGTAATAAATTAAATAATTAATTTCTTTTATATTAAAAGAATAATTTATGCGCTTAAATAAAGTTATGCAAATTAATGAATTTAAATATTGTCTGTCACAATTCGCGCGTATTTGCTGAATATATTTTTTTGGATTGCAGCGTGTCTCTCCTTCAGTCTCTCAAGAGAGAGCTTTCGCTCTTTGTGACGGCCACCCACGTTATTTTTGGTTCGCGTAAAAAAGAAAAGCTCGCACGCCTAATGCATGTGTAATTGTGCGTGGCCAGGCTACCGTTGACTTGTTAGCATTTCAGGTTCAGTTCAATCCCAACGAGTGACGGAACAACATCTCGTGTGTGTTGTGCACACGCTCAAAGCGCGTTTGTAAATATTTAAAAAATTTATTCATAAATTGCCAAAACTTCAACACGAGGCATTTGTCTAACAAATAATAAACCAGTGCTGAGTGTTGTTGGTGACAAGTGTTTTAAAAAAAATATAACAAAAAAAAAAATAAAATAAAAAATGCCAAAAATAAAAAATAATACTTAATTGTACAAAAAAAAAATAAAACACAAAGTGCGAAGGTGAAATTTCAGCTCACTCTTTGTTCTTAAAACTAACGGTTTAGACATTAGGTGCAAAAAAAGCTCGCTCACCTCGCACATGCGTCTGTGTGTGTGTGTGTGAGCTCAGACATTTTGCTCGCATGCTGTGTGTGTGTGTGTTGGTTTTAGTATCCTGTAGCAAGTTCTTCACTCAAGGATAACAGTCGTAAAAGTACAAGAGACTCATGAAAAATATCACAAAATATTATCATCATCATCGTCAAAAGAAAGTATTACATTTTTTATGTTCATGTTTTAAGCATACATGAATTAGTGTGTAAGTGTGTGTGAGTTCTCCTAATACTTCTGCTCTTCTTTGTTTCACATAAGTTCAAGACTTTCTCCCTTTTTTCATTTGACAGAATTTGTATTTCGCGAATTTACGATTTGAATTCTTTCACAACTTGCGAAACCGTTAGTCAAGAGTCAAATCTAACGGTTTACGAGCCGAGCATGTAACAGGTAACCAATATAATGTCGCTCTTCCTCTCTTTCTCTCTCTCTCTCTCTGACTACACTCTCTTACTCTTCCTTCCCACCTCTCTCTTTTTCCACACACGTAGCATTTTTATGCTGGTTTTACGTTTACCTGCAGTTTCAAAGCAACATAAACAGCGGCTTTCAATGTCATAAAATAATGTTAAGTTCGCATTAAAAACAAAAAGTTCCTTTTGAGATTTTCTTCTTGTGCATTGCCTGGATTTTTTTGTATTATATATGCAGATATTTGTGTGACAGCAGCAGTTAAACCTAGTATTTGAAAAGCTTTATTTGTGCATTAGAATTGCTGCAGAATTTTTGCTAACTTTATTTTCACTATTTTTTTTAGACTTGTTGAAGTGCCCCAGGAACATTCTTTTAATGTCTATTATGAAAGGTAGTAAAATTGAATAGTTTTGTTTTATATAAAAACTTTATGCAATATATTTATTTTTAAATTTTTTTGACTTGAATTCTTGAATTTGGAATTTTTCTTCAGAGTCTGAAATTTACTTGATTTAACTTTGTTTTTATGCACCGAACGATTTTTAAGCTTGAACTCGCTTTACTTGTTTTGTGCTATTTCATTTCAGAATTTTATACAAGAACTTAGTAGTCATCAGTTGAGAGTTACTGACTATCTTGATTTAATAAAAACAGAAAAGTAATAACGAATTGTAGCGCAAGATTTTTACTTAGATTTTCAAAAATTAAGTACCACAAATACGATTTTTTTTATACACACGTTTATACACGTTCGACAAAAGACAAATTAGAAATCTAAAAGCTTTTACCTCTTGATCAATAGCAGTTTAAAATATTAAAAATGTATATTATAAAATATGTATCATATCTAAAGTAAATTCAGCTTACTATGAATAGTCGGCGCTTGTGGCAACCATTTATTTATACGACTATATTCAAAACTTGCCAAAAAAATATTTATGTTGTGTTGCAAATACATGGCTAAGCCGCATGCGTCCTTAGTTCTTATGCCACAAATATAACTGTTGAAATACCCCCATTTTTTTTATTTTATTTCCTTTTCTTTTTGACATGCCAAAAGTTAGTGACTGAAAAATAAACTTTTTCATTACCACTCGACCTTAAAATGCTGTCGTATGCAAAATCGATTTGCCCACTTTGTATGACAGACAGAGACAGATAGACAAGAGAGAGATGGAGGTAGACAGCTATATAGATGGAAAGAGAAAGAGGGAGAGGAGCGCAACTTGTGTCAGATGAATTTTGAATTATTCAAAGGATGCTGCTAAATATTTTATTCAACACGTCGCTTCACCCAAACCAGATTGATTTAAAATTCCAAAAATTGTAGCTGGTAAAAAGGAGTTGCGGCTGCAATTCGTTATTGAAACGCCATTAGCGTAATTTCAATGGACAACAAACACACACACCAGATACACACACACACGTCACACACACTCTGCTAGTTAAATCCTTTGCAGCGATTTGATGTTCTGTTGTTGTTCGTGCTCAAATATTTACATAAATGTGGGCATTGTATAACAAATAGTTCAGTGTGCCACAGACAACACTTTCACACACCATCACACACACCGACATGCACACACAACAATAGCAAATATTCAAAGCAAAATTAAAATTCATAATTTTCCAGTGCAAAGTTCAGTTCCGCAACGAAAGCGTTTGTAATTGCAAAAAGTGTTAAACAAAGGCATACAAAATATATTAAAAAGTATATATATATATATGTATTATAAATAGCTAATGTAGCTGTGGCATGCTAATCAACACTTGCAACAAGTATAACAAATAGGCTGCAACATTGTGCTGTTTATTGTAAACCACTCGTGTGAAAATTCTTTGCCCGGCGCAGCAGCAGTTTCTAGTTGGTGGTGCTCTATGAAGGTGAGTCCAGTTTTAAAATTAACAATTTTCTATTCTCCAAATACTGATTACTATTTTTGATTTATATAAATATAGATATTTAGATGAATATATTGTTTGAGTGTTTCTGTATCTTTCGAGTTGATAATATTTTAATATGATTATGCTATAACTTCAAGGATTCCTCTCGCTACTAAGTATAGTTAATTAGTCTTTTCAACAGGATATATTCCAAGGCTATTTTACTCACTTCATATATTCATGATATATTTATATTAATTTATACATATTTTTATAATTATTCTACTTCTATTTTCGCTCACTCTTAAGTTGACTATTAAATTTTCCCATTTATTGTTCTTATTTTACCTCATTTTACCCATTTATTGTTCCTTTTTTCTCTCACTAAAGTACACATTTCTTTATCAAATTCGATATGCACTTTAACGCCTCTTACAAACTCGTTAAATCAGCCAACCCCAAATTGTTCCATTTTCATTGCCCTAATTGGAAATTCATTTAAAAATTACGCGCATAATTAAAAATTAAAATCAATTCAGCCGCAACCAATAAATGCACATTTAAATGAACGCATTCTTTATTAATCATTTTGTGTATTTACACTCAGTGCATGCATTGGAATTTTTTTTAAAACAAATCAAATATAACAAATTTGCTTAACTTTTTGTTAATTTTATGAAAAAAATGAAATTATATTGTAGGCGCATAATTGCATTATTTGATGTTATAAAATAGTTGCGATTAATGTTTCTACAATTTTACACGGCATAGGTGCTAGAAGATATAGAAGACAACTTGGAATATAAATATTTGTCAACATATAATTTCCAATCGACAAAAGCACATATCTGCCACAATTATAAAGCACCACTTGCCAAAATATTTAAGTTTTATTTGCTTGCCTTAACTTACTGAACATATGTGTATATCTCGGACCGTTTTAGAGTTATAGTAATCAAATTTAATATTAATAAATATTAATATATATGCTAATAATTAGCTGATATCAGAGTATAACTTAGTCGGCTAGACTCGACTGCACTATTTGCTTTTATTTTTATACGAAATGTTTTCATTTGTGCCCACGCCGCAAACATTGTGAGTACTTATTGCATTTATTATTATGAATCAATAATATTCATTGAGCGTTGTAAATTTGTTTGTATTCGTTATTTGTTGTTCCAAAATTAACAAATTGTTTGCCAATTGCCTCGAAACTATTTCAAAATTGTTATATAGTTATAAATATATATATTTTTATATATATTTATTTGATGTATGAACTAAGTCAATAAACTTTTGTGGCGCTGGCAGCAAAATTGTTCATTAGTCTGTCGTGGATATATTGTGGGTGGGCGTGGCACTAATGGGCGTGTAATGGAAACTGCTATAATTAGCAATGAACGCGTTCTCTCTCTCTATCTCTTTCCCTTGCCTTTATTCTTTCTCTCTCTCTCTCTTGACCATTAGTTTAAACTGGTTATTGCTTAATTGTACTCACTGTTGCCTACTTTTGTGCGCAGTGGAACTCAGTGGCAGTGCGGATTTAATTTAATGACTCTTCAGTTTCATTTCTATATATACATATATATTTATATATATATATTTTTGGTTGATTAAATTGATTTATTCAAAGTCATCAATATTTGACAGCTAAATTTGACTAACAGATGTTGGTCTACTGTTTAAGCAATGTTTGGTTTTACTTTGGCTAAAAATAGCTTTGAAATTGATTGTGTAATTATTTCTTGAATATAATTTAATACCTATATTCCTACATAAATGCATTATGTTTGTTTTTTATTATTTATTTGCAAAGCCAAAATCAGCACAAAGCGCAAAAGTTCGCATTTATTCGTTCTGGTAATTTACTTTTTAATCTTGTGCAAGACAGGATAAAAAGAGGAATAATTTAACTTTAAAAAACGCGATAAATAAGATATCCTAGAAATTTAAGTCTTATTAAATTGCACTATGAATTAATTAAATTAAGATCGACCGATTCTTCTTATGTAAGATAATCTGCTGCTAATGATTTTCTATTCAACTATTTAATTGTCAAATATAAAGAACATATAATTTGGCAAGGATAATTTGTTAGACTTGCTTGAAAACTTAACTGCAACATCGTAATACCCCCTGCAAGGGATTAAAATGACACGCACTCAAAGCAAGCAAAATGCATTTGGAAACAAAAGAAAAGACGGGAAAACCTCAATTTATAAGACTACCACAACTTTTGTGCATTTTGTGAAGACAAAAAGAGAAACACACAAAGAGCAATGCGACAACTGAAACTTATGCCAGATGTGAGCAACTGTTGATAGATAACAGATGAAATATAACTGAGCAACAATAAATGATGACAGATAAATCCTACAAAATTACTGTTCAAAGATGATTGAAATAATATATCAAATGAAAGAAACATAGTAAAATTTTATAAATAAAGAAATAGGATACTAAGGAAAGATAGCTGATGAAAAATACTTATAAATAGTTACTTGTAAAAACTTATTGATGAAAGATTATTAAAAAAATTTATAAAAAATAATTAACTGCTAAAAGACTACTGATCAAAAATAGTGATGACAGGAAGATAATTTATGATTTTTATATAAGCTGCTGTAAAATTCGTAGTTTTGCTTATAGTTTTCCGTTATTATCTATAAAATCTTGGCATTTTTTATTGATACACAGACTGAGTCTTTTTTTGCATATTCTTTAAAGAATATTGGATAAAATGAGTAAATACTATCAAAATATAAAACGATAGTTCCGATGAAAATTATCTGCAAATTTAAAACGAGTCCTAAATACTTCAAATTTTATAATAATATTTAATTATTTTGTATATCTTATGGATAACTGGTATTTAAAAGGTACCCGTCAAAGTGTAATCAATGCAAAGCCATAAGTACTCTTAAGCTTCAGCAGGACTACCCAAAATGAAAAACTGCTCCCTTTTTTTAAGTTTCCTTCGTCCTTTTTTTGTATGGAATAACGAGCTCATCTCTGATGAGAAATGCGGCTGCTTTGGGGCATGAAATGAGGTTCATCTCCCGGTTGCGAATGCTAAAGAAACTGCTGCAAGGATTTCAATTCGTTTGGTTTCTGTGTGTGTGTGTGTGCGTCTGGGTGTATGTGTGTGTTTGCTACTGTGTAAATTGCGAGTGTGGCAGAGTGGCGACCATTTCCATACATTTTTATTCTTTCTCTGGTTTTTTTTCTTATACTTTTTTTTTGGCACAGACAACGCGTGAAAAATAAAATAATAAATAACTGATGTTACTTTGTGCGTAATTTTGTATTTTTGTGGCACACTTCAACATTTTATTCTGCGCAGAATTGCTCTATGCTTTATTGCATATTTGCACCTTTTTTTTTTTTTTATAAATTATGCGACCAAGTTTGAAGTAATGTTTTTTTTTTTGGAGGTTCCTTTTTATGCCGTTGCAGAGGGCTTAAGAACTTTGTTGTGAAGTTTGTAACGCATTGAAGTAGATAAAAACTAATAAAATCGATTCTATAAGTCCAAAAAAATATGACACCAAGTTATAACTCTTATATAAAATATGTTTCTGTTTGTCTGACACACTAATATATATCCTTGCTTTAAGTTTTCACATATACAAACATTTTAAATAGTTTATAAATTTATATAATTTACGGTGCGATTTCCCACAGAACTTCTTTTTTAAAGCAGACAACAGCTAAAATTTAATATAAAAGTATTACTTGATTCTGAAGTTTATAATGCACTCTTTTGAAAAATGCAAATTAAAAATATATATTTAAATATACCATATTTTTGGGACTTTTTATTTAGGGCGTTTGTCCAGATTTAAAAATTTTTTTTTTCTTATAATTAGAAATTATATTCAAAAACAAAAAAACCATGAGTCCATCTGCCTGTTCCTATGCGATTTAGTTTCTTAGTTTTTGAAGCAGATTTCCTCTTAGGCGTACAGATCAAGTAACTATATCATATAGCTGTCTTGGAAACAAATAGTCGAATGATTATTATTTGACGCAATATCCAGCACCAAAATATTTAGTTAAGAGTGTGAATATCTTGGCTATAATGAAACCTAAAGAATAATGTATAATGTATTACTCTATTTAAAATCCTCAATAGCTCTTCTATTGGTAAGGGTATTAAATTTTCGGCTTGTCTAAGATGTTTTTTCTTTGCTTTTGGCTCGTTTCTTATTATGTTTTTTGCGCGTGCCTTGGAAAAGTTTGCGGCTCGGTTTATATACGAAGCTGGGTCTCGAATTTTGTAGCCTTCTGACCAACATTACCTTCACCTTTTCAGAATATATATATTTATATATATATATATATATATATATGTATATTTATATATATATATATATATCAACTGACTGGCACAAGAGGTCACCCAAAAGCAGTTGCCTGCTTGCTTGCCAATTTACAGATGTTGTATTTTTGTAAGTTTGTGTTGTGTATACACAAATTTTACACACACACACACTACACACGCACATACACACACATACTACGCACGCACATACACACACACACAAACACACACACTACTTACGCACACACACATTTGCATATGTATGTTTTTATAGGCTTAAACTTTTGTGGCACACTAAAATTGTAATATTCACTTTTTGGCTGAGTTTGCCCATTTGCTCTCTCTAAAAAACTTACTGCGGTCTTTGCTCACATTTTCACTACTGTTTCTTTTACTTTTTCTGGGTGCAACTTTGTTTCCTTTTATGGTCTGAGGTTTAGTTGAGTGCTGGAATTACCAGAAAAAAGTACTTATTAATTTATTTCTTTAAGGAAATATATTATGCATAAGTATGCAACTAAACTGAAAAGACTAAATTTAAGTAAACTTATTTCAATTGGACTTAAAACATGTGTGCTTTAAACTTATCAAAAATTGTTACAAACAATTGCGAAATATTCTAGTTGAGAGAGCTGGATTACGAGATACCCCAAAATATTATCTGTAAAGATGTTTTAGATTATATCCAGTAATTCCTAACTCAACACTGATCAAATTTGTTCAGTGCATATGCGCCAAATTAATATAAATAAATATTACTGCAGAATATTAAATTTCGCTCGATTATTTTTGGCAAATATACAAACAAAAAATTTGTATATTATTTTATTTTAACTCCAATATATTAAAATTAGAGAAACGGATAAGTTGCAAGTCTCTAGCTGCTATGTCCCCAGAAATCAGTTTCTTCTTCAAGAGAAACTTGGCTAAACTGACTCAAAAATGGCAGCTGATCAATACAATATATCTGATATATTTTCTATATTATATTTGCTAAATTTAGCTCACTCTTCTTAAAGCCTACTCACTGGGTGTAATAAAATACTAATTATTGGCAATATTGTCAACAATAATTATAGAGTTCAAAGATTTGCATATAGAGTTCAAAGATTACAGTGCAAATTAAATCGAATCGAAACGAGTTTTTTACGAGGCACTTAAAACCCAAGTTGCATCCAGCAACAGCTATAAATACGATTCTACGCGAAACTTAGATAGTCAAAATTACTTCAAGGGTCAAGATGAGAACTGTTGACAAACTTCTGACAATTTGCATGCTGGCTGCTTTTTTGCTCAGCTCCGAGGTCATTGCTGCCGTATCCCGGGGCAACTTTAAGAATCCTGGTGCGTAGAACTTGCAGATACAATAATATATATTTATTTATATCTATATATATTTATATATATTCCAAAGCTCATCCGGGCAAATGTGTGATTGATGCCGATACCATTTTAAGTGAGGGTCAAACAAAAACGACCTCAAATTGCCAGCTCATCTCTTGTTATGCTAATGGCGATGCCAGTTTTAGCACGTGAGTTTCACACACTATATACTATATTATATATATATACTATATACTCCCTATAGCTGTGGTGTTAAGGGCGTGGCTTGTCCCTGCAAGATTGGCGAGAAAAAGTATCCAAATGCGGAATATCCCAAGTGCTGCATCAATGTCGCCCATTGTCCCGATGGGGATAAAGAAATTTAAGAAAATTTATTCATTTTCTTTGGTATAGAAATAAATACTGCATATAATCCAACTTATTACTTTTATTCTTATTATTATCGTCTATTTGTAATAATCAACTATTCAGCGCAAATCAAACATCATTAATCAAAGCGGCTTCAGCTTCAAGTAACTTGTAAATTGAGGATGTGGTTTCTAATTGCCAGTTGACTAAAGTCAATTAAGGTTAACACATACACACACAGACACACAACATACACACACACACATATGACTTAAGACCACACTTCATAAATTTACATACATACAAATAGCATTTGGGCTTTGCCGCAACTCATAAATGGGTCTTTGCGAGCTTTAATTAGTTTCAGTTAAATGCATCAAATCAATTTGACCTACAGCGTTATGTGTGTGTGTGTGAGGGGTGTGTGTATATGGTGTGTGTGTACCTTGTTACATTTAATCAGGAAAGAATCGCTAAATTAGAGTCATCAAAGTTAATATATCCATCTAGAAATTAATCAACATGTTTTCACTATGAAACAACCCATAAATGCTGCCCATGACTATATTATATAGCCAAGCGATACGCTATATGTTAAATATATATGTACAATATTCCAGCTTTTTTTAAGCTTCTTTAGTTCCTTAGATTTTGTGCGAGAATTATTAAATACTCTATTTGTACTTTTATTAATTATTTAGTAATATTTTAAATTAAAATAAATTAAATAAATATTTAGAGATGTGGTTTACGTGCTTGGATGTTATTAAATAAATTTTGCTTAACTACTTGAATAATTCAAGTAAATTTCATTTGATATATCGAAGTAATTATACTAGTAGTTATTATATAGTAGTTGTCCAAGAACATAAATAAATAACTGATTCTCAAACAAATGTATTGCCTGACGATAGCAGCGGCAATTTAAATTAATAGTAATTGTTGATAATGAAATCCTTAGGTCAAAGTTTAATTTGTTTATGGCAACGATTTGGTTGCTGTGACCTTAAATCGAATGGCAAATAAAAGCAAATGTCAAATAATATTTAAAGTAAGGTCAAACTGCAGTTGAATAAAAATGGGCGACAATGCAGCAATTCAGTGGGAAATACACACACTAACACACACACTAACACACAAACACACACACAAACACACAAAAACACACACAGGGAGCTGGCAATTAGTGTTGTGGGTGCGGTTTCAGTTTCAGCCTGGCTGCTTTTATCTTTCCGTTTGCAGCTTTTCGCTTATTGTTGTTGATGGCTTTTCGGGGCTCCTTTTTGGTCTCATATCGCTTGACAACAAAAATTCGCCTATTCGTGCCTAAACGCCCCATCCCAAAAAACATAATACTTGACCCCAGCTCGTAAAAAATAATAAACAAACGCCAGTTGAGCACGCCAAGTCAAATAAAGTAGGAAAATAGTTTGTAATAATCGTACGACTTGGCCCCACAAAATAGGTTTCCATAAGTATGATAAAGTTATTTATAAGTTATGACACCCAAACTAACTTCTTCTTGGTCGTCTATTTACGACGTGCTCCACCAAATTGAGATATTCCTTCTATATTTGTTTGATTTTACTTGTTGGCTCAAACTTGTATTCAATTTGGGGTATTCCTTTTTAAGTTGCCTTTGCCTGAACTTAAACACTTTATTAGACAACAAATATTAAGCGATACATTTTTTACAGTAGCTAAATAAAATATTTGATTAGGTGAGGAGTCAAAAAGTAGCATATCTAAGTTAGCATGCAATTTTTGTAATTTATATTATTATATTATAATTAATAACATCGGTTCCAGTAAATGGTTCTCTAAAAAAATATTTAAATTCATTATCAATTGTGCATATTAGTATAGTTGACATTACGGTTACGTTTGCAATGTTTTGAAAAAATTCAAAAACCTTTCATTTCTCAAGTCTATGACACCACTTTTGAATTAATAATATTGACAGCTTACAAATTTTCAAATCCGTAATAAATTTTTATAAAGTTGACACCCCCTTTGAGGTTGCGATTGGAAGAATAAATTTGATTGAATAAATTAAAGATGCCTTACAAATAAGTTGTATGATTAAAAAACATATGTCTAATTGATATATAAAGATGCATTTCGACAGATTTATTTTTAGATGTTCGATTCATGCGTATGTGGAGTACAATCGCTAGAAAAACAACTACACAAAATATATATATTGTATATTAAAGGCAGACAATCTGACGGGATTATTCACATTACTTGGCACATATTATTTTGTGTTCGCAACATTTGGGGTAGTCGGCATCGGGGAATTTAACCACACCAAAAGTGCATTGGAGGGACACGGCAACTGTAGAGTGTAAAATTGGGATATTTGACAGACTCTTCAAGATCCATGATGGGATTTGCATTGACGGAGGAATTGCCGGGATGTGTGACATTCTTGTTTACTCCACGTGATACAGCTGCCTCAGTTTGTGGCACGATGAGCGCTGCCAGCAGCATCCGTTAAAAAATAAATGCATCTTTAGGCAAAATGTTGACTGATTCACATCTAAATTGCTTTTAGGAAAAATGTGTTTTATTAATTGTCAGAGTGTATTTTTAAAAGTATTTTCGAAGAAAAATAATTACTTTATTCGAAATGCTAACTAGTATACCTTTTTTAATGAATACACGACTATATAATAATATAATATTTTGCATTCGATTTGTAATGCTAAATTTATTTAGCGGAAAATCCTGATAAGAAATGCAATGCTTTTAAAAGTAGCGTAAGTTTTTGTCAAAGAAGAAACTGATATATATAAATTATAAAATAGAAAAAATAGCGAAACTCTTTCGGAAAAACATTTACGGAGACTAAAATGATATTTCTAAATAGTAAAGCAGAACAATGTGTAAATTTATAACAAATTCATAAACCTTAACGAAACAATTAAAATGTACTTAACAATAAAAAAAATTATTCACCCTAGCTTTAAAATATACTTTTGATATCGTAAACTTTAGAACTTTCCTAAGAGCAATTTTTTGGTAGATATTTCAACAAAATACCATTAATTATTGCTGAAAAGTATGGACTGATAATAAGTATGACTTACTATGACCAAGTTCACCTATACATATACAGATATGATTATTCAGATGAATGTTGCACTTATTTCATTTGGGTCATTTACGTTTATTGAATTGATAGGAAACTAAAATAAGAACAAGAAAGTAAATATTTAATATATGAAATTTAATTACAAGACAAAGCAACATAAGGTTTCAGACAACAACTGTATCATATATATATATATATATATATATATATATATAAATATGAGCTCACCTATGTATTTGAGCCATGCTGTTTTCCAGCTAATCCAATACATATTTGGATATTTGGCTGTCTCGTCCGGATTCAAGATGAAAAAACTGCTTTAGTTTGTGCAAGCAACAACAATGTAATTCCGTTTAAAAATAAATTCATCTTTTCGCGACCCATTTAAATTTATGATTGATTTACGGATAGACCTTTTAATGCCAGCTACTTTCATAAAATGCAACGAGATTGCAGCCAAGAAGGTCATTGGGCAAATTGCTGATAATTAAGAAAAATTCCATTCTGAATAAGTAAACACTTTTGTGTGCCAAAAATGATGAAATTGACTAAAACTTTTGCATTAAAATAATAATACAGATTGCTACCAGTTCTACTTATTTAATTTGGTTCCATAAAGTAAAGAAAGAACAAGACAAAATCACACTTAAAAACAATTGAAAAGAAATTTAAAAAATTCAATCACATCGAATAAATCGCTTGCAGCATTGCAGAAATTCCGAATCCCAGTTCTTGAATCTTGTGTAGCGACAATCATTTTGAGGTGCCACAAAATCGCAACTAGCTAAAATGCAACACTTACGAATATCGCCATAATTGTTTAGTGCATTTAAAGTTTGAGGCTGAGTAAAATACTCGTACTTGTTGTATTGAGTAGTTCAGGAAGATATATATATTGATATATCTGTATTATATATCACAGCCTGCTTAGTCAGCTACAGGTCACTTTACGTTCGCAGCATTGCGGATAGGGTAGCTCCACATTGACATAGTCGCGAAAGCGGCTGGACGCCTTAATTCCACCGGCACCACTGTTATTAATAAGAAATTCTTAATTTATTGATCATAAATATATATATATTTTTACACACCTTTCAAATACTGTGACACCATTCGTACCACACACAGTTTGCCGGCATTTGTGCTTTATTTGTTTATAATTTTTACAGTAGTGTAGGTGCGGAGTCAAAAAATAGCATATATAAGTTAGTTAATTTTTGTAATTTATATTATTATATTATAATTAATAACATCGGTTCCAGTAAATGGTTCTCGAAAAAAATATTTAATATTTAATATTTAATATTAGTAAAGTTGACATTCCGGTTACGATTCCAATTTTTGTAAATGTTTTCAATTTCATTGTTTCAATAAAGTTGAGGCCCCTGTTGCGGTTCCGTATTAATGTGAATAAATTAAAGGTGCCTTAACAACAAGTTGTCTGATAAGTTGTCTGATTGAAAAACATATGTCGAATTGATACATAAAGATGCTTTTTAGTGTGATGATGCTTGGGTGCTTTGGCAATTTTATTTTTAGATGTGCGATTCATGTGTATGTGGAGCACAATCGCTAGAAAAACAACTGCACAAAATAGATATATTATATATTAAAGGCAGACAATCTGACGGGATTATTCACATTACTTGGCACAGATTATTTCACGTTCGCAACATTTGGGGTAGTCGGCATCGGGGAATTTCACGGCACCAAATGTGCAGCCTTGAATTTTAGCGACACCGCAACTGTAAAATATAATAATAATTATATAGAATATATATATATATATATATGTATCGATCAAAGATCAATTTTTTTGAACTGACGTATGTATTTGAGCCATGCCGTCAGCCTCACAACTGATGCGTGCACAATCCGCCTCGGGAAATTTGGCAGATTCTCCAGGATTCATGATGAGATTTTCATTGACGTAGCACTTGCCGGGATGTGCGGCATTCTTGTAAACACCACGTGCTACAGCTGCCTCCGTTTGTGGCACGATGAGCGCTGCCAGCAGCATCATCAAAATTCCGTTCAAAAATAAATTCATCTTTATGCGGCGCTTTCAGAATGTGGACTGATTCACAGCAAAACTGCCAGCTGCTGGCGAGCTATTTTCCGACGAGCAAATCAGTCTTCATCCCAAATCAGGAGACCACGGGTCAAACAGGTTTCAGATTGCGTCAGTTGAAAGTGTTTACGATGGGTTTTTTTGTGGAATTATTAGCGAGCGGCGTTAATAGCGTAGGAGTATTGAGTACTTGCTCATAGTGAGGCATTTACTTGCTTATTAGTTGAGTAAATAATAAACAATTAAAATTTACATAGTTGAGACGACTGGGAGATACCCTAGTACGAAATCATAAAGAATTTATTATAATTAATTGTCAGAAGGTTTTTTTTAAATTTTATATCAGAAGAATTTTTAAAGAAAAATAATTACTTTAAAACATAAGAAAATTTCTAGGAAAGGAATAATACATATTTATTTTGCTTTCGATTTGTAATGCTGAATTTATTTAGCTAAGAATCCTGATTAGAAATGCACTACTTTAAAAGTAGCATAAGTTTTTGTCGGGTGTCAAAGAAGAACCTGAAATGGCAAATATATAAATCTTAATTTAAAAAAGTTAGCGAAATTCAAAAGTCTCTTAACGCAAGTATAAATATATATGTCCACATAGTAAAAGAGTATAATGTATAATGAAACAAGTTAAAGAAAAAAACCTTAGTTTTAAAATATACGTTTGATAGCGAAAATTTGTAGAACTTTCAAAAAGCAAATCTTTTTTGGTAAGAAGTCTGCAGAGATAATAAGTATGAGTAGCTATGACTAAGTCCACCTATAAATATTTGTATATAATAAGAAAAGAAAAGAAAAACAAGGTAGTAAATATTAAGTATTAATATAAAATGTACAATTAATTTACCATCTTAATTAACAATAAGCCAAGGCAAAGAAAAATAAGATTGCTGTCAGCATTTGGTAAATGGATCATCAGGGTAAAAGATTAAAAATATATATATTAACTAAAGTTTACAGATTTGATACATATATATCAATATCAGCTCACATGTGTACCTGACCAATACTGACTGTATATTTTATAAATTCCAATGTGATTGCAGCCAAGACGGTCATTGGTCAAATTGCTGATAATTACGAAAAATTCCACTCTGAATAAGTAAACACATTTTTGTGTCCCAAAAACGATGAAATTGACTAAAACGTTTGCATTAAAATAATTACTACAGATTGCTACCAGTTCTACTTATTTAATTTGGTTCCATAAAGTAAAGAAAGAAGAAGACAAGAAATTTAAAAAATTCAATCACATCCAATAAATCGCTTGCAGCATTGCGGAAATTCAGAATCCCAGTTCTTGTATCTTGTGTAGCGAAAATCATTTGGAGGTGGCACAAAATCGCAACTAGCTAAAAATGCAACACTTACCAACATCGCCATAATTGTTTAGTGCATTTAAAGCTTGAGTCTGAGTAAAACACTCGTATAAGAGAATAATCATCACAGCTCTTAAAATAAACATGTTGTATAGAGTAGTTCAGGAAGTTATATATTCATATATCTGTATTATATATCACAGCCTGCTTAGCTACAAATCCACATTAACATAGTCGCCAAAGCGGCATGACGCCGGAATACCGCTAACGGCACCACAGCTGTTAATAGGAAATTCTTGATTTGTTGATCATATCTATATAAATATATATTTTTTTTTTGTTACACACCTTTCAAATACTGTAACACCATTCGTACCACACACAGTTTGTCGGCATTTTGCGCTTTTTTTTTAATAATTTTTACAGTAGTGTAGGTGAGGAGTCAAAAAGTAGCATATCAAAGTTAGTTAAGTTTTGTAATTTATTTTATTATATTATAATTAATAACATCGGTTCCAGTAAATGGTTCTCTAAAAAAATATTTAATTTCATTATCAATTGTGCATATTAGTAAAGTTGACATTCCGGTTACGTTTCCAATTTGAGCAAATGTTTTCAATTTGATTGTTTTAATAAAGTTGAGGCCCCTGTTGCGGTTCCGTAGTAATGTGAATAAATTAAAGGTGCCTTAACAACAAGTTGTCTGATAAGTTGTCTGATTGAAAAACATATGTCGAATTGATACATAAAGATGCTTTTCAGTGTGATGATGTTTGGGTGCTTAGACAATTTTATTGTTAGATGTGCGATTCATGTGTATGTGGAGCACAATCGCTAGAAAAACAAATGCACAAAAGATATATTGTATATTAAAGGCAGACAATCTGACGGGATTATTCATTGGCACAGATTATTTCACGTTCGCAACATTTGGGGTAGTCGGCATCGGGGAATTTCACGGCACCAAATGTGCAGCCTTCAATTAGACGGACTCCGCAACTGTAAAATACAATAATAATTATATAGAATATATATATATATATAAATATATATATATGTATATATATATATATAAATATATATTTATGTATCGATCAAAGATACATTTTTTTGAACTGACCTTTGTATTTGAGCCATGCCGTCAGCTTCACAAATGATACGTGCACAATCCTCATCGGGAAATTTGGCAGATTCTCCAGGATTCATGATGAGATTTTCATTGACGTAGCACTTGCCGGGATGTGCGGCATTCTTGTAAACGCCAAGTCCTACAGCTGCCTCCGTTTGTGGCACGATGAGCGCTGCCAGCAGCATCATCAAAATTCCGTTCAAAAATAAATTCATCTTTATGCGGCGCTTTCAGAATGTTGACTGATTCACAGCAAAACTGCCAGCTGCTATTTTTCGAAGAGCAAATCAGTCTTCATCCCAAATCAGGAGACCACGGGTCAAAAAGGTTTCAGTTGAGTTTTTTGAGGAATTATTAGTGAGCGGCGTTAATAGTACTTGCTCATAGTGAGGCATTTACTTGCTTATTAGTTGAGTAAATAATAAACAACTAAAAATTAAATAGTTAAGACGACTGGGAGAAAACATTAAGAAATTATTTATATTAATTAATTGTCAGAAAGTTTTTTTTTAAATTTTATATGAGAAGAATATTGAAAGAAAATGTTAATTATAAAATATAAATTTTAAATGAATGCACTACTAAAAGAGAAGATAATTTCTAGGAAAGGAATAATACATATTTATTTTGCTTTCGATTTGTAATGCTGAATTTATTTAGCTAAAAAGCCTGACTAGAAATGCACTGCTTTTAAAAGTAGCATAAGTTTTTGTCGGGTGTCAAAGAAGAACCTGAAATAGCAAATATATAAATCTTAATTTAGAAAAGATGGCGAAATTCAATTGTCTTTTAGCAAAACTTTTACAAAGAATGAATTTATATGTCCAAATCAATATCAGCTCACATGTGTACTTGAGCCATGCTGACTGAAAAGTTTTTTAAAATGCTATGAGATTGCAGTCAAGAAGGTCATTGGTCAAATTGCTGATAATAAAGAAAAATTCCACTCTGAATAAGTAAACAATTTTGTGTGCCAAAAATGATAAAATTGACTAAAACTTTTGCATTAAAATAATTACTACAGATTGCTACCAGTTCTACTTATTTAATTTGGTTCCATAAAGTAAAGAAAGAAGAAGACAAAATCACACTTAAAAACAATTGACAAGAAATTTAAAAAATTCAATCACATCGAATAAATTGCTTGCAGCATTTCGGAAATTCAGAATCCCAGTTCTTGTATCTTGTGTAGCGACAATCATTTGGAGGTGGCACAAAATCGCAACTGATATTTGTCAGATGGATATAGTATGATGTAGTAAAAGATCAGATTGTATGATGATTATTTAACATACGTTTGCAGCATGCCCCAGCCATCGCCGATGCAGAAGATTCGAGTGCAAGGAAGCGATTCCAGCTTGACGGATTCACCAAATATTAGCAGCACTACTGAGGTGCCCATGTTCACAACACAACGACCAGGATAAGCTAGATATAAGTTTATTAATTTAAAGGAACAAAATTAAAAAATATATACGAATTAATAATACACTCAGCATCTCAATCAATATAGAATGGATAAAATTACGTTTTATTTTTTATTATTTAAAATTATTTTGACCCGCTTATGGCTTTTAAACTGCTATAATTTTAATTTACGCTTTTTGTTGTGTAAAAGTGTTGCATAATATTAAAGGTTGGAAATTTTTATAATTGTTATTTATTAAGCTTTAAATTGTTTGCATTTTATATTTATTAAAGTTTTTAGTTATTTTTATTTGTACTGTAATGATTATTGGATTTCTCTCCCAGTGTCACAACCTCAATTTAGGCTAATTAGTGTTTTAAAAGTTAAATATATAATTTTATATATTGACTATAAATATTAACAACTCAATACAAAAAATAATAAAAAAGGTTTATGTAACTGTTGAGTTTAGCTTGCGGTTTTGAAAGGCAATCGGTCAGGTTCCGATTTAAGTTTCGGCACATTTTTTATACCGATAAAATTTAGAATAAGCTAAATTAATTAATTGCGAGTAACAAAATTTATATAAACGGCCAGCGGTGGAATAATAGTCACGTACACTGAAAGGTGATCCGAAGAGCAAAATAACAAGACGACGACGTTGTTTAAGGTTCGAACACAGACTGCTGCCGAATTGCTTCGGCAGGTTTATTGAAAACTTCTAAATTATCTTACAGCTAGATACAATTATTCTTATCCTACTTAGGACATTATCGAGTTTCTTATTTACTGCTGCAAATGCGTCTAGACTCATTATCCTATCAGTTCGGAGAACTCTTATCGCGGAAGGTTTTATTACGGTCACTATGGGTGCCGCGTACGTGTCTTTTCACGTGTTTACATATCTTCGCGATAAGAATCCTCCTTGGTTATCTTAACATTGTAAGATTGAACATTAATAGTTGAAAAAAGTTTAAGTTTAGTTTTAAGTTCTGTTCTTTATACTATTCAAAACAGTTGCTCAACAAATTAACATTTCTTGAATCTCAAATATTGAATTCGACAAACTTCTACAAAACCATAGAGAAGTCTGCTAAAAATGCAGCACTTACCAATATCGCTATAATTATTTAGTGCATTTAAAGCTTGAGTCTGAGAAAAGCACTCGTATAAGAGAATAATTATCACAGCTCTTAAAATAAACATGTTGTATAGAGTAGTTCAGGAAGTTATATATTCATATATCTGTATTATATATCACAGCCTGCTTAGCTACAAATTCACATTAACATAGTCGCCAAAGCGGCATGACGCCGAAATACCGCTAACGGCACCACAGCTGTTAATAGGAAATTCTTGATTTGTTGATCATATCTCTATATATATATATATATATTTACACACCTTTCAAATACTGTGACACCATTCGTACCACACACAGTTTGCCGGCATTTGTGCTTTATTTTTTTATAATTTTTACAGTAGTGTAGGTGCGGAGTCAAAAAATAGCATATATAAGTTAGTTAATTTTTGTAATTTATATTATTATATTATAATTAATAACATCGGTTCCAGTAAATGGTTCTCTAAAAAAATATTTAATTTCATTATCAATTGTGCATATTAATAAATCGCTAGAAAAACAACTGCACAAAATATATATATTGTTTATTTAAGGCATCTGACGGGATTATTCACACATTATTTCGTGTAAGCAACATTTGGGGAAGTCGGCATCGGGGTATCTCGCGACAGAATATGAGCAGTATGGCCTTTCAGGGAAATCGCAACTGTAAAATATAATAATAATTATATAGAAAAAAAAAAATATATATATATATGTATGGATGAAAGATCAATTTATTTATACTGACGTATGTATTTGAGCCATGCCGTCAGCTCCACAAATGATGCGTGCACAATCCTTATCGGGAAATTTGGCAGATTCTCCAGGATTCATGATGAGATTTTCATTGACGTAGCACTTGCCGGGATGTGCGGCATTCTTGAAAACGCCAATTTCTACACCTGCCTCCGTTTGTGGCACGAAGAGCGCTGCCAGCAGCATCATCAAAATTCCGTTCAAAAATAAATGCATCTTTATGCGGCGCTTTCAGAATGTTGACTGATTCACAGCAAAACTGCCAGCTGCTGGCGAGCTATTTTTCGAAGAGCAAATCAGTCTTCATCCCAAATCAGGAGACCACGGGTCAAAAAGGTTTCAGATAAGTTTTTTGTGGAATTATTAGCGAGCGGCGTTAATAGTACTTGCTCATAGTGAGGCATTTACTTGCTTATTAGTTGAGTAAATAATAAACAACTAAAAATTAAATAGTTAAGACGACTGGGAGAAATCATTAAGAATTTATTAAAATTAATTGTCAGAAAGTTTTTTTTTAAATTTTATATGAGAAGAATATGGAAAGAAAATGTTTATTATAAAATATAAATTTTAAATGAATGCACTACTAAAACAGAAGATAATTTCTAGGAAAGGAATAATACATATTTATTTTGCTTTCGATTTGTAATGCTGAATTTATTTAGCTAAAAAGCCTGACTAGAAATGCACTGCTTTTAAAAGTAGCATAAGTTTTTGTCGGGTGTCAAAGAAGAACCTGAAATAGCAAATATATAAATCTTAATTTAGAAAAGATGGCGAAATTCAATTGTCTTTTAGCAAAACATTTACAAAGAATGAATTTATATGTCCAAATCAATATCAGCTCACATGTGTACTTGAGCCATGCTGACTGAAAAGTTTTTTAAAATGCTATGAGATTGCAGTCAAGAAGGTCATTGGTCAAATTGCTGATAATAAAGAAAAATTCCATTCTGAACAGGTAAATACTTTTGTGTCCCAAAAATGATGAAATTGACTAAAACGTTTGCATTAAAATGATTACTACAGATTGCTACCAGTTCTACTTATTTAATTTGGTTCCATAAAGTAAAGAAAGAAGAAGACAAGAAATTTAAAAAAATCAATCACATCCAATAAATCGCTTGCAGCATTGCGGAAATTCCGAATCCCAGTTCTTGTATCTTGTGTATCGACAATCATTTGGAGGTGGCACAAAATCGCAACTAGCTAAAAATGCAACACTTACGAATATCGCCATAATTGTTTAGTGCATTTAAAGCTTGAGGCTGAGTAAAATACTCGTAGAATAGAAAAATGATCACAGCTCTCAAAATAACCTTGTTGTATAGAGTAGTTAAGGAAGATATATATATTGATATATCTGTATTATATATCACAGCCTGCTTAGCTACAAATCACTCTACGTTCGCAGCATCGCGGATAGGGTAGCTCCACATTAACATAGTCCCCAAAGCGGCATGACGCCGGAATACCGCTAACGGCACCACAGCTGTTAATAGGAAATTCTTGATTTATATATCATATGTATCAATATATATATTTAATCACCTTTGAAATACTGTGACACCATTCGTACCACACACAATTTGCCGGCATTCGTGCTTGGAATCTTTTATGGCGACGCCTTCATTTAGTATCAGACTGGACGTAATCGCGCACTTACCCGGAAATTCTACATGAATATGGGTACAACGTGGGCGGACTTTGCTTAACTATACCTGGTACATACCTGCATTACGATAAAGCGCAACCCATTCGGCTGCTTGAACTACAATTGTCCCAAATGCAATTAAAATTACAATTAGTATTTTCATATTTAAGACAACAATTTTAAATTGACAGGAACGGAAATGTTTGAAAAAATATTGTTAACTAAGTTTTATCAATGATTTTGTTAGATAAGTCTGCAGAACTCTGAACGCTGATCCTTGCTTAAAATCGGCCAAAAATCTTAATTTTTAAAATTAAATTATACAATTGATATGAACTTATAAACTTTTTAAATTTTTTTAAGCAATTGATTTATATTATTTGATATGTTTTATAACCAAACACATTTTAATATTAAGATTGACCTGACAATAAATCTCAGGCAATTCCACAGCTTATCTAAGCAATTTTTTAATATAAACAAAATCCCTTTCTCATTCTGAGAACGCCTAATTGTTTGATTTCAAAAGCCAAATCTAAATTGAGTTGAGTTATGTTAATTGATTATTACAAACGGCTAAAATATTTTAACTCATTCAAAGCAAATGTAAAAAAAAATCCAAAATTAAGAAGTGAATTGAAAACTTTTTGTTACGTTTTCAAAAAGAAACTTTGTACGCAAACCCAAGTCTCATAGTTAATATTCAATTTAAATACAACTTTTATTTAGCTACCTTTTATTGATTTCAATTACGATTAATTTGGCAATTAACAATAAAACATTAACCAAGCCAAATAAAAATGGGATTTACTTTAAGCTAGATTACACTCAAGGGGAATACGACAGCAATCGGGAAAGGTTGTAACATTCTTAGATTCATCATATTTGCAACCAGTGGGCAGATCTGCATTTTCACAACTGCAAAAGTACAATGTAATTATTGTAATTAAAAGTAATTGAAAGAATTAGAAAACGACTTACGTGTAGACCAAAGCCCAGCTGGCGCGACCGCAATAAATTTCAGCACATTTGCCCGGATAAGCCACAGTCTGATCAATGTCGATTACCAATTGAACACCATCGGGAGAAGTCACAACACATTTATTGGGATGTTCTGGGGAATTAAAAACAAGAGGTTAACTATATAAACTAATTTAATGAAGTAAGCTAAAAAGAGGTTTCAAAAATTTAGAGCTTAAATGTGTGGCAGAGATTTACTTTTCATACTCTTGCAGAGCGTATTATATTTCTGTCCTGGAGTGTAAAATGCTAGGACAGACTGATGAACTGACGGTTTTGACAAAATCAACTTGGCATAATCAAATTTATTCGCATAAATTATTACACTTTTTGCAGCAGACAGTAAATAAATCGAGATCAGTCGGATCGAATGTATCATTTAGCTGCCATATTAACTATTTTTTATTTTGCCTTAAACTGATTAGTTTAAACTTAGCACTAAGTTTTTTACAAAACCCAATTCAAATACTTATTTTGGCATAAGTTGAGCTCTTGTTTAAAAGAACTTTTTTTGTTTACCAATTAAATCAAAGCAAACATTTGTGGTTACCAACAAATTCTAAGCAAACTCACTAAAAAAATATTTTATACTGCTTTCCAAATTTGCAAAAAATAATGAATTTTCGACTTCTATATGAACAGCCATAGCTATAGTCAGTGTTATTCCTATTCTTTATTTTTTTAAAATATATTAATATTTATATGTCGACAATTTATATCCAACATGTAAGGGAGTTTGGCTTATCTAAGCTAGTCTTTCTTACTCTATTGCTTATAATTCTCAATTATAGTACTGGATACCCTATTCACTTAATATGCATATATGCCACATCTTACCATCGCTTTTAAATATGGCATGGTAGGCGCCAGCCTCGGCACGTTGCAGATGCAACGTCGAAATGAGCGACAGGATCAAACAGGCAATCAGCGGCGACATTTTTGTGTGTAATTTATTTTGTTTCTCAGTTTCTCAGTTTTCAGGAAATTTTTACAGTTTTAATTTACAATGTGTGTGTTTGTGAAATGCCTGCTTCGATTGCTGACTGTTGTTTTCATATGCACATTTTAATTAAAAGCATCAGCAACAGATACAAATACAGCTCAAACTACAGCTACAGATACATTCATAGATGCGCAGATACGTTTATCGAATATGTTAATCCCGTTATGTGCATGTTGCACACACACACACACTCACTCACACACTCACTCACACACTCACTCACACACTCACTCACACACTCACTCACACACTCACTCACACACTCACTCACACACTCACTCACACACACACACACACAGAGACGAAGAACAACAGTTGTTGTCGCTCTTGTTGTCGTTGCATAATTCGATTAAGCAATGTTAACGCCCACCTGCCACGCCCTCTTAGTGTAAATATTTGCATGTGTGTGTTTTGTGTCTGTCACATTTTGATTGCTGCTTGTTGCTGTGTTTGCCACTCAGACATGCCACCATCGCCCCTCAACCCCCTCTTCCGTTTGAGGCTGCCGTCTGCAATTATTTAGTTACCCAACAAGCCAAATGTAGACAAATTAGTGGCCATATAATTGATTCATCTGTATGTGTGTGTGTGCTTTGTATGTTTATACCGTATACCCTGTAAAAGGGTTGAATTGGGATACCATAGAAGTAAAAGAAGGTTAAGTCAACATTGCATATGAAATATCAGTTTGAAAGAAGACACTTATCAGATTTGTTTATTATGAGTTGTCAAACATTTTTTAAAAATTGCCGTTAAAATTAGAAAGTTATTCTTGTTTTTAACAATAATTTATAATTTCACAAAACCTTTTAAGATGATAATACCACATTAATTGTGTTGTTTTGTATATTTTAGAAATATTTTCAGTAATTAAGAAACGCATTTCTAAAACGTGCAATTTAAACAATAATTCTTACAAAAATTCTTTATATAATTTAGATATTTAGTATTAGATAAGAAATGTAAAGTTTTGTATACGGGAAAACCTTAAATATTAAAGTATAATAATAATAATAAATAAACTACAAAGAAGCTAATTAAACAAATATTTTATGCAACCTTGAAAATAAACAGGTTTTCTTCATTCAGTTCCTGGTTTTCAGGAAGCTATAAATATAATATTTCTTGCGCATAACTTGCATAATATAAATGCTAGAGACACAAAATTTAATAGAAATATTCTCGAATTGCAGATAAAGTTTAAGAATTTATTACTTTATCAGATCTTGGATACTTTTCTATATTTTTTTTGTTGTAAATAAAATATTTTTGTCAGCCAAGTTTTCATTTAAAGCAGTTTTAGTCTGTGTAACTACAAATTGATGTTAATACAGTTGAACGTTGCTTACAGAGTATCTGTTAGTCGTTCAGTTTTATATGTGACGAATAATAATTGTTTGTGTTTCGTGTGTTTTGTGTTTGTTGTTGTTGTTATTGAGTGTTTAGTTGTGTTGTGCCAAGCAAATAGTATTTCCATTGCTGATGTTTTTGTTTTAGCTGCCAATGCTTCTGGGTGCTCTTCACTGCTCTCTTCTCTCCGTTCTTTCCTCTGCTCTATGCTGCTCTCTTCTTGCCTGGACTGTGGCATTCGCCATACGGACTTGATTACATTTGGCCATGCTGGCAATTAGGCAGGCGGCCTTCAATGGTTGCCAGCTGAAATTAATTGAATCGACTCGGCCTCAGCTGAGATTCAAATATGCAATTCTCCTCAATCCCAAGATGGCAGGCACATCTGTTCCTTTCTCTCGATTTTTCGTATTTTTGGCTAAACAAAAGCTATTCGCTTTTCGAAACCTCGAATAATATGGTGCACATCAAAATATACAAAACGGAAATAAAACAAAGGAAATGTACAGAAAATGCTTACACACAAATTTTTGTTATTTCTCGCTTTTAATTCAGCATAAAATTTGAACTTTTAAATAACCGCATGTTAAATAAATAAATAGGAAAATGTTTGTGCAAAGAATTGAAGAAAAACTATTTAAAAGCAATTATTATTAAATAAAAACTCAAATGAGTTTACTTATTTATTTAGTTTGTTTTGAATTAATATAATCTTTTTAAAGCAATATATTAATAATTAATAGACTCAACTGAATGACAAACTATTTTTAGCTGATTAATGAATCGATTTTATGCCTTTTTTTTTTTTGTATCAGCGAAATAATAAAAAATTAACTTAAATTACCATTAAAATTGATGTTGTTTGTCTTTTTGGTATATATCGAAAATAACCATAAGTTTTAGTCAGTCCAGAGAGACGCATAAATTTAGATGGATACAGATACAGATATAGATATAACAACATAAAAAAAGGTACAGATACAGATGCCTAGATAAATGTATATACAGAAATTCTATTCGATTTGCATATATAAGCAATCAACACGTGAACGCAGCATAAATAACAAATTTCCACACGTAAGTGGAAGGTGGACTGGAGAGTGTGTGTGTATGTGAGTGTGTGTGTGCTAGGGGATTAATGGGAGGTATACACACGCATCTACATAAGGGTCAACACACGACGGTCAATGGCAACATTTTTTTCTTTCTTTCTTTTTTTTTTTCGTTTTTGTTTTTTTACCCTAAATAAAAATCTTTTGGGAGTACAAACAAACAGCTTGGGTTCAAAGGCAACTTGATTATATATATATACCTATACACATATATACAAATTTATATATGTATAAGCTCTCTCTCTCTCTTTCTCTATATCTGTCTCTGTTTTTTTTTATGGCTGTACATAAAGCACACATAATTATAATTTCAATCATATTTGAGTTCATTTCAAAGTGAATCAGACACGAGCACCCCAAATGCAAAATACTTTATTTTTATTGCCATTTGTGTTTGGACCCAACAAAAACAATTTATATATATTCTTCTTTTTTGGATTGTTATATTTTGCATTATATATGAGTTGTTTTTATTTTAATTTTTTTGATTTATTTTGGAGAACCGAGCGGACTTTAAAGCTCATATTTGTTGCCTTATGTGTGTATTTCTGATTTTACAAACATTGTATTAAAGTTGTATATACATTTTTATTGTATATGCCTTTCACTTGGAAAAACCAACCAATTGGATGGATTATTTTGAGCAAATATAGTGTTTGTAAACCATAAACCATAATCATAAGCAAACATTTGTTTTTCAGCTAAGACATTAAAAAGTTTGCATATGCAATTTTTGAGCTTCAATTTGGAGCCAAATTCCACTTTTTTTTATCTTTATATAATCAAGAGACTAAATCTTAATAGGCCTGGGCTATGTAAATAAGGATTTATTATAAGTTACGGCTATGAAAAATCAAGGCAAAATCAACAAATCAAAAATTACAAAAAATAAAAGTTTTGGCTATGCAAAGTTTTGGTCAAGTTCTTAGTGCACTTTTTGAGGGAATAATTTTATCATGCAAATCGAACCAGAAATACTAACTTAAAATTTAGTTTTATTCTAGAATATAATTAATTAAATGCTTTGAATAATGAATATTTACAATTATAATATATATCCGAAAGCCTAATTTAAGCACTAAAAATCAATAATTGAACTTTCTACAGGTGAATTCATTAAAATACATCATTCATTTAAATACAATCGAAAAGTTCATCATTTTACACATGGCGTATACGTGACTAGCCAAATGCAAAATAAACAAAAATGCTCGATATTTGCTTGCATTCAATATCCAAAAATAAACAGTAAATGTTCTGTTAAATATTCAACAACTATTTGCTGCTTAAAATACTTGATAGACCACAAAATAAAACTAAGGAAAGAAAAAAAGAAAAACCACAACAACAACAGAATAAAGAGGGCTGCACACGAAATTTCTTGTTGCACTGTGATTTTTATGCTTCGAACCAAAAGGGGGAAAATCCAATAAGTGAGCTTGCTGGACCCCTTTTTTACCGCCACTGTTTCACATCATTGCAATGCATTGTTCAACGCTATCTATCTAGGCTTCTTGCTCACTCACCCACTCACCCTTACTGCGCTCTTGCCGACTTGCTCTTGCTGTTTTGTTTTTGTGCGCTTCTTCCGCTGCTTTCTAGTGCACTCAAAGTAACGCAAGCAACAACAACAACACCGACAAGCTGCTGTGACCTTCAAATGCACAAATTGACTCAACTGCTGCTGCTGCTGCGGTTGCTGCTTATTGTTGTTTTTCTTCTCCCTCTTCTTCTTCGCCTTGCTTATGACAGCGCTGCCATTCAGTTTTTGAACATTTTTGTTGTTGGCAATGCAAAATGTTATTTTTTTTTAGTTGAATTTTGTGCAAGCTGCTCGTTTTCTTATTTCTTGCATTTTCTTTTGTTCGCTGCTCTTTCAACGTTTCTGTTTTGTGTCAGCTTCCCCAAAATGTGCAACAAGAACAACAACAGCAACAACATCGACAACAGCAACCACAACCGTAACTGTAATGTAATTTGGCAACAATTGTGCTTACAACTACAACAACAAAACTAACAGATTCAGTGTGGATGGAATATGCACGTGGAATTGAGTTATCTTTGTTGTTGCTCGACTAGCTGATACTCTATAACACAAGTGTGTGTTTTGGTGTACCTAATCTTAAAATAGCATCCGATTATTGAAATATATTTAAAGTCAATTTTTTTCTAATTTTATTGATAAGTATTTTCTTTCATATTACCTATTCATGCTAATCAAGTACATTTATATACCTAAAGATAGAAAGATGTCTGCTTTGATGCATCAGAAATTCATAGATGCCCTGCACCGGTATAAAAAATATAACAAAACCTTTTTTTGCTCTGGCAATTAGAAAATATCGCTAAGAATTGTCATTAACTTGAGCGCTGTTAACGGCTGCAAAGCTGTTAACTTTTTTTATATTCCATGACTAAATTGACTTGTCTCTAAATATTGATCATTAATATATGTATCCTACGAAGTCAAAGATGCTTGATTTTTTTTCATGAGAATTTTCATTAATTAACTTTTATTAACATATACTTTGTTTGTAAATGGAACTCATAATTCTCACAATTAAATCAATATACCCCTTCCGCTCACTTTTGCTAAACAGGGAGTTTAATAAAGTTTCCTCCAATTCGCATACAAAATTTTGTTTGTGTTGCTTATGTTTTGTTGGCGGCTTTTTTCGTTTGCCTTTCTGGTCAATTTCTCTTTTATGCTTGGCAGTCATCAGCTAAATGCTTTTACTTTGAACCGAATATCTACACACTAACTACATAAATATATCCCTATATACACTATATAAATTTATATATTTATATGTAAATATATATATATATTTACTGAACGTTTTGTTTGTATATAAATTCTAGACAATATTTACGCGTTGCTTATTTTTAGGCGCATTGTACACAAAAACAATTGCGATGACGTCGCTGTTGACGTTGACGTTGCAGTCGCAGTTGGCGCCGCAGTCGACGATGACATTGTGGCTTTAACTGCGCGGCTGCTCATGAATATTCAGCAGTGGATTTGGTGCCATTTGTACGTTAGACAAAGCCGCAACGATTTTACAAAGATAACAATATTAATAAGCAGCAGTGGCAAACAAAATTCAAGCAATAAGCTTGTCACACACACACACACACAAGCAAACACACATACACAGCAGTGTGTGTGTATGTGTCTGTGTGTGTATCTTAAAGCAACAAAGTAGGTTATTGACTTAATGACTTTTTGTCTTCACTAAGGCAAATATGTTTTGGTATCATTAAGGAAAATATAATTTGTATAACTTTGTGCAGAATATTATAGTTTTGTTATGAAATTTATAATACACATATATATATATATTATATTTATATATATTTATTTAGTCAAAGATTTATATAGTCAAAGATGCTTCCTTTTGCCTTTACACATTCACTTGCTATATATTTTGTAGCGTTCTCGGATTAATAATAATATATAATATAATTTAAAAAGTTACCCAATACAACTACTTAAATGACTTTTAAATATTTTTAAATCTATAAACTAATTTATATATTTAAATATTTTTACTTACAGGTAAGACTGCTACTCTGAATATCCCCTCAACAGTGGCTTATTAAATTGTTTGGCAAGTGCACAATTTTAAAGCGTATTTAACATTTGTTAGTTTTTGTTGATTTTTTAATATTAGCTACAGCAAAATTGCAGTTATAAATGAACAGTTTTACTTTAGGAGTTGCTATAATTATGTATATTTAAATATTTTTAAAGATTTACATCTAAAATTAAAGAATTAATTTAATTTAATTATTCATAAAATATACTTACCAACTGACAACAAGTAAATATTAATTTGAAGCCCTACTATATTCAAATCCCAAATATATTTACCCACTTAGAACTCAAGTGATTATTCATTTGGAGCAGTACTTCATCATATCTACTTGTGAATTTCAATAATTTATGCTGGCATTTAAAATGCTTTGTGGCTCATCTATTAAGCGCTGCTCTTTATTATAAAGATATCCTATATAGGTGAATATATTGTGCACAAAACATGTAAATATTGTAAGCAGGCAGCTTAGCATTGCAGAAACCCAAAGCTATCCAAAGATATTCACATGAAGTCAAGTAAAAAAAAACAAAACCCACGCGTTTGTCCTTGGCATTTAAAGGTGCTGGTGCAGATGCTGCTCCTGTTTGTGATTGTTGTTTCTATGTTGTTGCTGTTGTGTGGCACGAAACCGCGTTTGTTGAATTATTTAAGAGACAAGTGGGCAAACCCTATTGCCCCTTCCCACACCTCCTTCACCTACGCACAAAGGATGCCAGGCAATTGAGATAAAAGTGGCCGCAGTGTTGCATACTTTAAGGCAGCAGCTTGATTATGTCTCGAGTCACTCCACAAAAAATAAATTAATTAATTTTTAAGCGTAATTAAATGCAAAGCAGTTGAGCTCAAAAACGGCAAAAGCACCGAGCTCTTTCTCTCTATCTATCTCTCTCTTTCACTCTCACTCACTCGGTATTTGTCTATCCCTCTCCTTCAGGTGGCTCCCTCGCCTTGTTGTTTCTTGTCCGTAAGCGGACAAGGCTACGATGATGCCACAAGGACACCAACTGCCATAAAAGAAAAATAAAGGGAAAATCCCCCACAAAAACGAAAAAATCCAAAAGCCCAAAAAAATTCGAATATTAAATACACTTGCAGAGTGACTTGTAAATTGGCATTATTTTGCTTAGATATTTGCCATACTTTTGGCACCAATTGGATATTTCTATAACCATGCTTTTTCTCAGTGCATATTTTTTTTAAATTCTAGAAAAAATAGGTTAAATATTTAACGTGGTTTTTTATAGTATTTTACATCATGTTTTTGGGATAATCCCACTGCCTCTCCATGTCTATACAATTTTTATGATTTCTTGAATTTAGAAAGTATTTCAACACTTTTCTTCGAATTTGCTAGAATTTGAAGAAATCTAAAAATGCAAATATGCTCTGTAAAAGTATTTTTTTTACTCTGGTAATTAGATAAAATATTCAAAAGTGCCCAAGAATTGTTATTCACTCGAGCGATTTTAATGGCTGGAAAGCTCTTTAACGTTTTTCGGTTTGTTTGTGTTTGGGTTTTTGTTTGGTCAAAAAAAGGTTCGAAAAGGTTATCCGAAAAGTCAAAGTTGAATTCCAAGTTGACAATTTTCACGCAATCACTTTGCATCCCTCTCGCTCTCCCTTTCTATCGCTCCTTTTCTCGCTCTCTCTCTCTTTGGCTGGCATTGATTTTGGACTGGCCATCAACACGCAGGGCAGCGTTGCCCAATTCTAATACCAATACCAATTTCCAATGCCAATTTCCAATGCCAATTGCCTAATGCCCAAATCCCAAATCAGCCAGCAAACAACAATAGAAAAAAGTAAATATTTTTCAGTTAAAAGCATTTGACTGTGAGATACCCTGTTGCTTGACTACTAAAAGCTGGACGAGCTGTGATTATTAGATTTTTTTAATAATATTGGTTTTATATATTTTTATCGGAATCTTCAATAATTTAAGTAGCTGAACTGAAACCGCAAAAAATGATTGGATCTAAATTATTATCCCTATCGCAGCCAATATATGACTGTGTTTGCTACACTGTTAACTATCTACAATTATTCTCTGATATTGTTAAAATTTGTTTATCTTTTTGTGAGTCTTATGAATTATTGTTGATTTTTTTTCATGAGAATTTTCATTAATTAACTTTTATTAACATATACTTTGTTTGTAAATGGAACTCATAATTCTCACAATTAAATCAATATACCCCTTCCGCTCACTTTTGCTAAACAGGGAGTTTAATAAAGTTTCCTCCAATTCGCATACAAAATTTTGTTTGTGTTGCTTATGTTTTGTTGGCGGCTTTTTTCGTTTGCCTTTCTGGTCAATTTCTCTTTTATGCTTGGCAGTCATCAGCTAAATGCTTTTACTTTGAACCGAATATCTACACACTAACTACATAAATATATCCCTATATACACTATATAAATTTATATATTTATATGTAAATATATATATATATTTACTGAACGTTTTGTTTGTATATAAATTCTAGACAATATTTACGCGTTGCTTATTTTTAGGCGCATTGTACACAAAAACAATTGCGATGACGTCGCTGTTGACGTTGACGTTGCAGTCGCAGTTGGCGCCGCAGTCGACGATGACATTGTGGCTTTAACTGCGCGGCTGCTCATGAATATTCAGCAGTGGATTTGGTGCCATTTGTACGTTAGACAAAGCCGCAACGATTTTACAAAGATAACAATATTAATAAGCAGCAGTGGCAAACAAAATTCAAGCAATAAGCTTGTCACACACACACACACACAAGCAAACACACATACACAGCAGTGTGTGTGTATGTGTCTGTGTGTGTATCTTAAAGCAACAAAGTAGGTTATTGACTTAATGACTTTTTGTCTTCACTAAGGCAAATATGTTTTGGTATCATTAAGGAAAATATAATTTGTATAACTTTGTGCAGAATATTATAGTTTTGTTATGAAATTTATAATACACATATATATATATATTATATTTATATATATTTATTTTTTGATCAGCATGAATAGCCAAGTCTGTATATAAACATCTCTGTCTGCCCATATTTTTTATGTTTCTAAAACTAGTCCTTGTGAATATATTTTAAATATATTGAAAAATATATTTTAATTTTGCTACAACCAAATCAGATCAGTTTATTGATGGTTGCGGGAAAGGCATACATAAAATCTCTAATCAAATTATGAATATATATATATATATATATATATGATTTTTATTTACATACATATTTAATTTCACATTTGTCTCAAGGCTTAGATAATCATTGAACTGGTTTATCACTATTTTATATATTGCAAAGACTGCTGAACTTTTGATTTTCTATATGTTTCTTATTTTTATATATGGACTAATATTATTTTTATATCTTAAAGCTTTTATAGCAACAATCGGTTCCCTTTTTTCTTAAATTCAATGTAAAATTCAGATTTATATTAACTACTCTCTGCAAGGTTTCATAGCCTGCTGCTGTATTTTAGATAACCCATTTTACTTATTGTTATTTAATGATTGTTTGCCAAGTTTTTAACCGATAACAAATATATTTCCAAAATTGAGTTGCTGTTCAAAAGTTAGACAACTTTTCTCGATAAATCATATTAAACTAAATCGTAGCACAACAAAACTTTATCTTAGACTAAACTATATTTAAACGCTGCATTTTAGAAAATCAACTTGATATGAAAATAGCTTTTTAACTTTTCTTCTCTTTGGAAATATAAATAAAAAAGCTTACAAAAATTAGTAAGACAAACCCAAAAATACTATTTTTTTCTTTTATACATATTTAGTTTTAATATTTTCTGTGATTTTAAAAAGCAGAAATGCAAACACATTTGGAGAATAATTTCTGTCTTCAATTCTGAAATTAGTAATGAAAATGGCTCTTTCTTTTTGTCGAGTGTATGCAATAACTGATCTATTAGTTATTTGTTTTCATTTGGCATTTGAATTGTGTTTGGTGTTGTTTTCAGCTGCTGCGCTTCAATAATAGTAGCTGACCCAAAATGCAGGCCACATTGCCGCATTGCTAGCTTGCCACATGCCGCACAATTCAATTAAATTTATGCCAATGTCATGCGCTGTGTGTGTAAGTGTGTCTGGTTTTGCTGTGTGTGTGTGTGTCGGTGTGAGCTGTATGTCAATAGCTGTTTTAAGTTAATTAATCAAAGCCGAGGCAATTTTTGCAAACGCTGCGGTCGCTTTTGGCCAACTGCCCAATGCTCATTTACATTTTTATAGGCGGTCGGTGTGGAATTTGTGGGCGTGGCTACAAATTTAAGTCTCCCTTTTGAGGCGCAGTGGTTCACGTGTTCGTGGTTTATGTGGGTCCCTTGTCTGCTCGGCAAATGTTCAAGAAAATCAAGAAAATACGGCAAAATTTTTTCCAGCTAATTTTCAACTGATTTAAACGTGTAAAAGAGTTTAATGAAGTTGTGGAAATATAAATAACTGGAGAATTAAAACATGTAAAATAAGTTCTTGAAAATGAAGTTTGTTTAATTTTATCGATAATCTTACCCATTTAGTGTATATCGATAAAAATCAATTACGGATTATCTTTTAATAAATTTATAATTTATTCAGACATATAATTAAGTAACTCGAAAATTTGCATTATTATTGCATGAGAAACAAATATTTTTGTAATCAACTTGTTTTCGTATTAAACAAAATACATATATTTATTTTTATTTTTACATATTTATTTATTTTAATATTACTTATTTATTACTTTTTTTTATATTGAACAAACTAGTATTTGTCAATAATATATAATTTACATATATTTATTTATTTTCTTAAATATATATATATTTATTTTCTGTATTTAACATCAACATTTGTGTATCCCTCAATATATTCTAACTTTTTTCACTGTGTACTCAGCTAATTTTACACAATTCTTTTATTTGCGAAAAATCCAAAAACAAAAAAAAATTAAAAGAATGGAAATTTTCGTACACGTTTCTGTGTAATTTAAACGCAATTAATTTCTCGGCACATTTGTAAACAATTTGTAGTTGGCCTTAAATATTTTGTGTTACCAATTTGTTGATGTTTCTATTGATGTTTTTGTTGTTGTTATTGGTTTAGTTTTTCAAGGTAAAATAGATTTTATTGTTGTTAATTTGGCCTGTGGTTTCTCGTTGCTCCAAGCTAATTGCAACACTTTAATGCAACTGATTTTCTTTGCTTTGCTTTGTGTCTGTTTTTTTTTTTTTGCTTAGGGTCAAGTTGCAGGCTAGCAAAAAGAAGAAGAGAAAGCGAAAAAGAAGAAGAGGAAGAGGAAGAGGAAGAATAGGTCTACTCAAAAAAGAAATGTGTGTATGACACACACGCGACGCAATTGTGTCCTGGCAAGGACACACACAAAACGTCTTCGGCCTGCTGCGGCTGCTGCTGCTGCTGTGAAAATATTGATCCATTTTTTTGCTTTTTTTTTTAAAGCCTTCAAAGGGGCTGTTGGTGAGTGGATCGGCGGGTGGGGAGGGGAGGGGCAGTGGCAAGGGAGGAGAGGTTGCAGCCAGCCCGGGCAATGTCTCTGCATGTCCTTTGCACACCAAAATTTATGAATTGCGCCTTCGTTTGTTTGTCTTCCACTGTGCGTGTGTGTGTGTTGGTGTGTGTGTGTTTGTGTGTGCGTTTGTTTGTCTCCTGCCTGCGGCTGCGTCTTTGTAGCCATAGTCGGGCACACATTGCGTATACGCCGTGTTTTTATTGATTGCCTGCCAAACATTCACATTCAACATTTGCCTTTTTTTTTCTTCCTCATTTTCGCTTTTGGGTTCACATTAATATTGCGCATACCTTTTAACTGCCTGTATTTGCTGTGAGCATATGCAATTTATTTAAATTATTTATTAAAATTCGTTAAGCGTTATGTGCAAAAAAAAGAAAGTAAAAAACGGTTGACTGGGATTTATCGTCAACCCTTTTATTTAAGTATCACTTGTCGAATACATTTCAGACACACAAATAAACACTTATTATGTTTGTATCATTTTTATATATATATATATTTACAAGTGGACAGCTTGTGAATTTAAAAAATGAAATAGAATAATTTTGTATTTTAAATTAAATGTATTAATTTATAAGGCTTGTCAAATGGCCTGGCACATTTCTTTGTTAAAAGTGAAATACTAGTCTGTTGCACACAATTAAGAAATCTTTATTTAAATATATTGCAAAAGACAAGATTTGCACATATTAACTTTAATAAAGACTAAAAATAACTTTTTAAATATGAAATCTTAAATAAATAAACAAGAATATACAATTGAATAAGCACATCAATTGGATTGCCTTTTATTTTGAGAATTCACATATTCATTTCTTTACAACCTTTTTACTGTCGAGTTGTGCATGTAAATATGCATATTTAATTAATATAATATTAGTTCAATATATTAATTATTTGGTGCTGTGTAATTTGATGATGTTCCTGCTTGCTTTTCAACCATTCTTTATTAAATGAATATTAGATGAATATTAGTTTGATATTTTAGACTAATAATATTGATTCCTGCGTGTGTTCTGAATAAATTTTCGAATTTGAATCAGTATAGTTATATTTCAGTTATAACTATTTATAAATATATCAAACTCATAATTGAAAGGTCTTAAGTAATTCTATAAAACATATTTTAGCCAGAAAATTTTATTGTTTTCAAATTTCGCATTTAATTGCCATCGGCAATCGATTTGTATCAATATTTGTCAAAATTACAGGCGAAGTTATTATTGAAATGAAAACTTGTTTTGCAAATTTCAAATTTAAAGTCTCTATGATTGTCTCTGAAATCTCTTGCCACTGATCAAGAATATATATTTACATATCGAGTCAAATATGCTTTCCCTTTCTATGACACTAAACCATTTTCGCTGGTATTCCTAATATAAAATACAATATTAATAAAAATATCTGATATATAATTAAACGAAAGATACACATTTTATTTCAGTTCATGTATTTATTTGCGGCACTTATTGACATTTACTTCTCAGAAGGACTCAACCAACAATTGCCTGCTGTTGACTGCTGGCTTAGGGAAATGTCCTGGCGATAATTTGGTTTGCTTCAACTTTTGTGCGACACGCAGCAATAACAATAACAATAATAATAATGTTTAATTTGGATACGCTGACAAAGTGGATTTTGAGCTTCAGTTTCACTTGAGCTGAGCAGCTAAATGTTTAATGAACTCTCCCTTATCTTATCCCCTTATAAACTTATTTTGGTTGTTTTCCTTTTTAAGGTGGTAGGAGGGGTCGGGTGTTAGAAAATGGCAGCAAGAGTTTCCGGCATCGACATCGAACGCAATTATACTAAATTTCCGAGCGGAAATGTTATGCGCACCTTGCTGCCAAAATTTTTGAACCAGCTACACACAAACTCAACACCTTTTCCTCCAACACACACACAATCGCCTCAATCCCATCCAATCACCACCCCTAAACACTCCCCGCACGCTGGTTGGCAGCAGTTCAACTTCGTATTCAATTTGCCATTTCCACAAAAGTTGCCCCGAAAATTGCCAATGTCCAAAAAAGAAAACAGAAGTAAAAACATTTTTTTTTAGCAATGAAAGCTATTGAAATACTCTGTGTTAGTTTTCTTGGGATATAGAATTAGTTGTCAATCTTCATCGTATGAAGGTAAGGACTAGGAATTGGCTTCATTTTTTTTGGTTTCGTTTAGATAATTTATTAACTAATTATATCGATTTTTGCAAGTGTTCTGAAAAAATTGATGAATTGTTTTCGGTATATATATATATATTAAACTCATCCCAAAAAGATCATGAGTAATTTTAACATCAACTATTTAAAACTATAACATTTTTTATTGTTTCAAAATTCAGTTAATTTAATAGAAATTTATGAAAGATTTTTTAACTAGAAAATTAAAGTTAAATTAAAATTTTCACATTTAGTAAATTTTTATAGGTAAGGTTTTAGGGCTTCCATGTTCGATGCCCTGCTTTAAAATATCATAAATCCATATATCAAATTTCTGTCTGAAAAATCATCCATTCTTCTCTTTTTAAGTTTTAAGTTTAAAAAATATTGCAATTAACTCTGCAACAAATATTCTCTCTTTTTATTGGAAACAGCTAATCAAAAGCAGCGAGTTCGAGTAGCCAGGTATTGAAACGCCATGTGAATGTTGTACGAATACGCATGAGTGTAGTCATACCCCAAACCCATGCCACACCCCCTCCTCCTCCCACAATATACATGTTTGCACCTTTATCGCTCGACGGCTTTGACTTTGGTGCCGCGGGTTGTTGCGTGTGTGTATTGTGTGTGTGTGTGTATGTTATAGACAGTTAAACGATAACACACACACACCTCCACACACACCCACACACATTCCTACACACAGTCACACCTGAGCTGCAGCGACAAATGTGCGACGTGTCGAGCATAAATAATGTTTATTTCATTTTATTTTCGCTCATGTTCAACAAGCCAAAAAAAAGAGACGAGAAAAAGGCTAAAAGTAGAAAGTGCCGCGGGTCGAATCGAAGTTTACTCATGAAAATTGCCAAAAAATTGTACATTGAACAGTGAAGCCAGTAAAGCTGTTACAAAAAAAAAAAAAAAATCAATTTTAAAAATGCATGAAAAAAATATAGGTATAGAAAAAGTTTTACACTTGATTGTTGTTGCCACAAACTAAGCTGCCCCGGGACTGAGCCAATTTTTATTCAGAGCAATAGAAAATATTATTTACTGCGTGGCAACTTTAAATTTATTTAATAGTTTAGTTTTAGTCAAATAATGCAATTTGTTTTGATTGGAAATAAGTAAAAATAAAATACTTTAGTTGCGCAAAAGTATGTAAAAAAAAACATGTAAAAATAATTTTGATTAGCGTTTAATTTGAAAGATATTATTTCCTCAGAAATAGAAAAAATATTGCTTAAATTAAATAGTTTTTTTGTTTCAAATAGTAAGTGAACTTATTTAAGGACACTGTGCTTCAACTGTCAATGGTATTTTCATGTTCTTTTCTCTGTTGTTTGTTGGCCATATTATTGAACTGTATTCAATTTAATGAAATTGATGCAACACACATCTTCGATAAGGGGCAAAATGAACCAAATTATGGCTGAGTAATTTCGCTGCACGCTTTGGGCTGAAGATAAGCAGAAGACCGGATATATATGGGGATGTATATAAATAAATATATGTATGACATGTATGCCATTGTCGAAATCGATTTATATATATATATATTTGTATATATGTGTGTATATCTTATTTATGTGGCCTTTAAGTGAAAGACTGACACAGTTGTTGCTGTTTAAAATAATTACGAGCTTAAAATGCAGCTGGCTTTTATATAGCAATTTTAATAGTCCACAGCGGAAAAAATTAAAATGTTAATGAAACAAAAGGCAGAACAGACACACACGTCACACCCACACACACACACAAGCTGAGAGTAGAAGCAATTTACATATGTTAAGGTACATCACTCATACGCCACGTGCGGCAGGTTCTGTCTGCTGTTTAAAGAACTCGACAGGCCCAGACAGTTTTTAATTAAAATATGTTAATGTTCCTACGAATATTATACATATATATATATATATATATATATATATATATATATATATATATATATATATATATATATATATATATATAAGTACATTTAATATTAATATTTATTTATACATGTTTGTTGCCAACTTTTACACAGCTTCAACTTCAAGTCGACCTCGCTTATATATGCTGCCCCAAAAGCTGCTTATTTGGCAACAAAGTTATGCCAACATTTTCCATTTTTTTGTGGCATTTTGGCATTGTTAGGGTCGTGTGGCAGCAACAGGCGAATTTGACAGATTCACACACAGTAGCAACAACAATGACAACAACAACAACAATAACAACAACAATAGCAGCATCTGGGTTCAAATAAATAATGACTGACGCACTCTCTTTAAAAAGCATTAAAGAAATTAAAACTAGGTTAATTTAAAATAATATTTCAATAATTTATAACAAAAAGCAAGGATTTAAAGCTTTTATACTAACTAAAATTTAAAGAACCTAACAAATTATAGGCATTCACATTTTTTCTGCTTAGTTTAAGTTTAAGCAAGGAGTTTATAATAAATACACATAATAAATATAATAATACCAATATAAAATATATTATTTAATTCAACAACTGTTTTCAGAAAGAAAATGATCCTTATAAATATTAAATTTTTTTAATATAAATGTTATTCTTTTTTATTTTTTTATTTTGATATTTTTGTTTTGTTTCCTTTTATTTTTGTATTTTTCTGTGTCCTCTTATATTAGTGGACATTAAATAAATAAATAAATGACTTATCGTTTGGCAAATATGGTAATAAACTATAAAAATAGTCTAGTTCCATTTGTAGCTGAAACATTTACAGATCTACTAGATGAGGTCCCTCATAGGAAAAGTATATTTGTTGACAGTTTAAGATAATTTAAGTGTCTTTAATTAATCATTTATTGAACATAGTTTATAGAAGGTACAGTTTATAAAATAGTTGCTTAGTTTGTGTTTCTAAGTTATTCTCGTGTTTAGTCTCAGTTATTAGTTTAAAATTATGCTCTGATATTGCAGGTAGAAGGTCGGTCGGAAAGTCTTTTCGCATATTTTCATATCTTTTCGCATAAGAGCAACTTATTTCAACAAACTTGCAGCTTTTGCACTCGAAATTTGCAAACAAAAAATAACCTCAGGTGTTAGTTGATATAAGGAATACTTGCTTCATTTTATAGTTAGACTTACCAAACTTAAAAGTTAGTTTATTGTTAACTTTCGGTCAAGATAAGTTAAGCATTTAATCACGAGAGTTTTAATTAAGCCATTGTGTATTATTATCTATATTTGGTTAAGTTTTTCTAGAAAACTTTGCTTACATTCAAAACTTACATGGATTAACTATATTCAATATGTGTTTTAGTTACACGTAGCAGCCATCTGCAATCCATGTTCACTTTCAGTACTTATCTTTCCATATTATGCGCTATTTGAGCTTACTGCTTTTGGCCAAATGTAGTGAATAATGCGAAATGGACGAGTAAAAATCTAGCATTATAAGTGAAAGTTGTTAAACTCATGCTAAAGATTGCCGGGGGACTTTTGCACTTTTGCACTCTGCACTTAAGTCAGTTTACGAGTCTATAGTAGCATAACATATATATACACACACACACTGCACACTGCACACCACACACAGCCAATCGCAATGATTTGCCAGATCACGCTCCATTTGTTGTCGGCTCCCAAAAGTATGCAATGAAAAATTGCAACGAAAATTGTTACACAAGGCGAGCAGCGGATGGCAAGACAAGCAGCAGAATAACTGAGTGTGTGTGTGTGTGTGTGTTTACGTGGGGTAGACATGTGCAATCGAGCGTAAAAGCCACAGATACACACACCCACACACAGACACAGACTCAGACATTGTTTGTGTGTGTGTTTGCAGCAAATCAAATTAAATTATCTGCTTGCCACGTAAAAATAAAAATAGTTCGTTTTCTTCGATTTTTTAGTAGCTGCACTAAAATATTATATATAAAACATGTCTATTTGTCTATAAATGGCAGCAAATAAAATTGAAAATGCTGAGCACAATAAATAAAGTGTATATATATATATTTATATATATATGTATATATATAAATAATAGATGAATCACCAGCCGAAGCAATTTTTTGTGTGCTTCAAATTGATTTGATTGTTTGCCTTTGATTTTATAATCTTAGCAATTGAGTTTTTAAGGGGCAGATATTTGGTAACAAATACATTGAAGTTTAGATACGCTCTCAGAAGTAAATTAAAATTGTCGAAGCATCTGCCTTGTCAATATATTAATGTAAACCTGCTTATTTTTTATATAGGAAAACATATAATATATTTTAATCCGTTGATGAGTATTTTTAAAAGGACCCAGCAAAAAGATTAACTTGAATTTGATGAATTCAATATAATTTACTTATATTTATACCACAAAACATTATCTTTTGGTTTGATTATATTTTTTTTAGGTAGTTAATAAATTCGAATAATTTAATTCGAAAACTTACAACGTGACTTCGATTTTAATCCAAGACTTTTGCTTTTAAAGCTTAGAAAAGATATTTTTTGTACTTTATATAAATTCATTCGTTAATAATAGGAAATATGCCTGAAATAAAAAAAACAAACTTTTTTGATTATCAAATTAAGACAGTTCTTTCTAATATTTAAAAAGCAATTCTGAAAATAAGAAAAACTTTTCAAAACCAATGAAAATTTAGTTTTCTCTTTGTAGACATGCTAATCTAGAATATATAGAATAATGTGACCATCGAAATCCCCTATTAAGCATAACAAACTTTATATCAAAACAATAATACCCTTTTCAAGGACAATGTACATAAAAATCGACCAATTCAAATATTTTTGTAGTTTCATAAATGTGCCGCTGATTCTGTGCTCAACAGCAGCAGCCTGTCAGCCTATAAGTTTCAATGTATATGTGTGTGGGGGTGTGGCGTGTGTGTGTGTGTGTGTGTTTATTCAATACATGCAACAATTACACACTCAGGGCCACAGCAGCAGCTGCATTCACATGAACCTATTTCGATTCCAATTCGGATGCTGCCTTTGAAAATCGGCTCGCTGGGCCAAAGTGTCAAAGGTTGTTTTCGACTGTTTGTTTTTTGTCGAAGGACGCGTTTGCAAATGCGTTTAACCGAAAACGGGAAATGTGGCCAAGTGGCGGCTAAAGTAAAAAACAACGCTGCTGCCAAGGTTACGTAAATGGCAACAGGCGCAGTTGAAGTGCGCAACAGGACAATGTGTGCCACACAATGTGGCAAATATTGAGGGCTGGCATTAAATGTCTACTGGCTCTTTTAACTTAATGATGCTTGTCATTATCAGCAGGGGGAGCGGTGGGTAGGGGGAGGGGGTATCTGTCTGTCTTATCAGTCGACATTGAGCACAACATTCATTAAGACTCCTGCCCAGATTACGTTTTCGCCCCCCCCTTTTCAAGTGTTTTGTGTTTTTCTCGGCTTGTGGCACGCCCCCTCTTATGTCGCAGCCCCCTCTCCCACCCCCCCAGTCTCTTTAGTGATACAAACATATAGCTTGGCGTAACCTTCACAGTTCTTGCTGTTGCCACGCCCACCATTTTTGCACTTTGTGGCATGTGGCACGGTGCAGGGGGCAGGGTACTGTGTACTGTGTGCACTCAAGTCTGTTCTTGTTTTCAAGCATGCAAAGCGCTCAGTTTTAAGACACGGCTTCGGCTCGTCTTAAGTGACTGTTACTTGGCACGACATCTACTCTGCCTCAGCCTCAGCCCTCATCCCTCTCCCCTCTGCCCATAGGGCGACCCCTCGTCAATCGTCATTTCTTGCACTGTGCAAAAATGTTGTTTACTTATTTACTTTGCTATTTATTTTTACTTTTATTCTTATATTTTTACTTTCTTAATCCTTTTTTTGTTAGTAGTTAAGGCTCTGTAATTCTCTGTCTCTCTCTCTCTCTTTCTCCCTTTCTCTTTATTTTTTTCTTTCTTTATTTATCTCTCTATTTTTTTTACTCCTTAATTTTCTGTATCTCTATTTTTCACCAGTCTTTCTCCCTTTTTATCTCTTTCAATCTCTGTCCATTTCTGTCTTTCTCTATCTCTCTTCTCTCTTTTCAACTTATTCTGTCTTTCTCTGTCTCTCTTTCTCTATCTCTCTCTGTCTAACGCTCTTTGTTTATTAACACATGTTTCTATCTTTTTCCGTCCTTCTATTTATGTATCTCTTTCCGTTTCCAGGTCTCCATATCTCTCGCCCTATCTCTCTCTCTCTCTTATTCTCTCTCTCTCTCTCTATTTATATCTCCCACTCTATCTCTGTCTCTCGCTCTATTTATATTTTTCACTCTATCTCTCCCATCTATTGCTCACTCTTTATTTTCTTATATCTTTCTCTATCTCTTTCCGTAGCTAATTCTCTCATTTTTTCTTATATATTTTTTTCTATAACTTTATCCATCTAGAATATATATCCCATCTTCCTCCCTCCCTCTACTCCTGCCTCCATCAATTTATATTCACCTGCTTCAGATATAATTATTTTCAGTGTAGCCATCCCTCATCTGTCTTCCCCCCCTCGGCAGTCTGTCACTTTATAACTTGTTGCTTGTTTCTTAACTTTGTTCTCAATGAATTTTACAGTTTTGCTTTCGCCTTCGACTTCAACTTTTCGCCTGCTCCTTTCGTCCTTGTACCAAAACTGTCCTCTGGCTTCCTGTTGCTTTCCCCGCCACACCCGTCTCTATCCCCTGGCATTCTACATGCCATAACTAATGTTGTGTGCATTTTGAAGGAGCCCAAGTTGTCCTTTTAAATATTTAACAAGCAGAATTATTGGGATGACTTTCCAACTAAGTTGGTATTCATTTGTGCAACATCAAGTATATATATATATATATATTTTTTTTTTTTATGCATAAAATATTCCCTCCGCTTCGTCTTCAAAGTGAAAAACTTTTACATAAAGTTGATTTTGTCAATTTTAAGTTTGACTTGCCATGTTTTAGCTATTTATAAGTTGACATTGATTTAACTTAAATAATAAATTATTTATAAGTTGGCATTGATTTAACTTTTAATAATAAACTATTTATAAGTTGAAATTGATTTAATGTGTTATAATAATATAAATTATTATTATTAGCATTATTTGGGTTGCTTACATTTTCTTCCGTATTTACTTTTTCGGTAACGTAATTTAAATCACTCAAATAAATCTGACAATTAAATTGATTTGAAAATGCTTTTTCTTTCAATGCTTTTCCTTCATTTTTATTTTTCATACTAACAGATGAGTTTTGCCCACCTGAATCCATTTTAAGATACGCTGAGAGTTTATAAACAACTCATATTTATTATTATCCATTATTTTCTATAGCTGGCAACATTCAATGCGGAACTTTATGTATATTTTTTTGTATACATATATATACATTATATATTTATATATACATTTATCTGGCACGATGAGTAATGATTGCAATTGTTTAACAAATCTCACATCAAATAAAATTTACGAGCGTTGTGCACAATAAAAACAACAATAACGAATAAACACATTTTCTAGACACCTTTGCAAGTACTTATGTGCCACACACACACACACACACACTCAGTAAATATACATAATTTGAATGATGTGTAAGCAGCCATTAGATAAATTTGAAAACATGGATTATAAAAGTATCTGTTTAACATTTAAATTGTTTTCCATTTGAGGCATTTTGAGGCATCAGCAATATTTAAGTAAATAACAATAATTTAGAATTAATTTTCAGTCTGGTTACTCAAATAGATGCAAAGATTTATAATTTTAACTTAAGTTAGATTAAGTTAAACTTTGACAAAATATTTATTTATTTTTACTAGCTAATAACAAATTAGAGAATTAAGCTTTATATAGAATAATTTAGATAATGGTATTTATATAATAAGTAAATTGTTTTTATGTTATTATATTAATCAGATTTTGTATCATATTTTGAATCTTACCACAGCTGGAAAGATTAATCAAAACTAGCCAATAAAAATAAAACTACTAAGTAAGCAGAATGACAGGGAGTAGGCCATATTTTATGTAAATCCTTGATCAACATAAAAAGTCGATTTAACAAGTCCGTCTCAGAGAGTATGGGACTCAATAACTCATCAATCATATATCAAATAGATAATTACTCTATTTTTCTTAACTGTCATACACTTTAAATATATATTCCGAAATTCCTTAATTTTAGCGTAATCCTTTATTTATTGATAAATATTCTTTCAGTTTATTGAGCCTTTTTTTTATGTTATATTTGTCTGTTTTTTTGTATGTTACTTGATATGTTCTTTATATGCATGTGATATATTTTTATATACACATAGTTATTAAGAGCGTGTTTTTCAAATTGCTCGTCACACCGACTACAGTTGACCCCCATGCACACCCCCAATTCAACTCTGAACCCCCATTGACATTGTGACCAACTGTCGCCAGCAATTCGCACAGCATTCGTCAATCAGAATCAGCATCCCAATTCGAATCAGAATCAGAAGCAGATTCAGAATTGTGTGCGGCGCTGTAACCTCAAACACGATACGTATTTGTGCCTGCCACAACACACCCCCCTACTCTACCCTGCCCCTCTCTCTCTGCCTCCCACAAATGCCTCAATGCCAACAATGTTGGCGTTGTGATTGTATTTTTGATGGGTCAATTTTTGCCACTGGATTTGTGTTTTTTTGGTTATATTTTTTTTTTGGCAGCCAATTTTTGATAGCTTTTACTGTGTTGCCTGCCGGCCAATTAATCATATTAATTTACCTATCGATTTTCAGTTTTATGTAAATTGGTCAACTAAAAGCAAACACAATAATAATAATGCCAACGATTACTAAATTATGGCCAAGTCAACACAAAATTATGCTTAACGCCAGCTGCTAAAAATAATAACAACAATAAAAAATAAACAATTTTGTCAGCGGTGCTTAAAAAATCTAATTATCTGCTTCAATGGAGAATTTTAATTAAATAAGTTTGCCGCAAACTGGCGTCGTTGTTGTCGATGCTACAAACTTAATTAAAAGGAGACTCTTGCAACACTCACAACACACACACAGTTGTAGTTGTGTTGTGCTTACATATGTGAGAAACTTGCAAAAACTTCTTGGCGAATATTTGTGGCTAATTAGTTGCAATTTTGCCAAGAGTTAAGAGTTGTAAAAGCCTCACAAGCTTTTCAATTTACGTATAATTAATATACATAAATAAATTTTATTAGCTCTTATTTTTCTAATTATGAAATAAAAACTAATTAACTAAAACTAACTAACTAAAATAGCTAACTAAAAATATGAGAAAGTAGGTATATAAAGATGTGGAAAAATATTTAACATGCAGAAGGAAGCATAGAGAATATATAAATTTTAGATCAGCATCATAAAGTCGATTTAAACTTGGCCGATCTGAGCGACTAAGCAGTTGAGGACTTCAAATTTGAATACAACACGTAGATCTAGTTTATTTTATCGTTAGAAATCGATATTCGAGAGTAATAAAAGACAAAATATTAAAGATTATAGTTGAGTTCAGGTTTAACTGTCTCTAAAATATTTTAGCCAAAATCGAATCATCTTAAATAATTTAAAAGCATAACGGAAAGCATTTTGTTGCTGCTGCTCGCTAAAAATAAATTTAACTTTTAGACAATGAAAAAGTTTTTCTGTTTCTTTTGTAAGAAAACGTTATAATCCAAAAATTTGGTAGATTCGGAAAGATTGTCTTAACTTCTGCTGCTTTTAATATTTATAAACATTTATAAACAAAAACTTGCAACAACGAAAAGTACGTTTCGAAGATTTTTATGTAGATGATATTCTGCATATTTCTTCTTTTTTTTTGTTGTTGCTAGTTTGGTTTTGCTGATAAGTCGAAAAGTGGAAAATAAAGACAACAAAACGCTGCAAAGAGAGAACTACTTAAATACAAAGTTAAAGCTTTTCACTCGAATGCCACTGGGAAAAAGGAGGAGTGTAAAAAAATAACACTAACTTTCAGATTTCATATGAGCTTTTTTTTGATACCAAGAAACCATTGACGGTGGTTATAAAGAGTTAAGTGAAGTTGTACTAAAGTTTAAGGCAGGTATTTAAAGCCCCATACATTTTTTATATATATATTTTTCTTATATTTTCTTGTCTGTTTGTCTGACTATGAAAGCTAAAGACTTCGAATTGGAAACTTAAGTTCTTGTTCAAATTTATTCAATTACATCGATAACTTTCTTTGTTTAATTATTGTCGATAGAAATCGATTACTGATAGCAAAATAAGAAATATTTCTTAAGAGAAAAAGCTTGCGTAAAAGTATGAAAATAGTTAAATGGGGTTAATTATTTTAATAATACTAACATTACTGAAGAAACACTATTTAGTCATTTCATATTCATATTAATTATTATTCACATTTACCGCGTTATATTTCTAGGGCTAGCATGATTATAAATAAATAACAACTGGTGTTCTGGGTATCTTCTAGACGAGCTATCTCAAATAGAGACTTTAAAGTGTTTATTTTATATTTTTATATACTCTTTGTCAAAGCAAAACTTTAGTTTTCACTTGCATTCAATGAGTACAAGCTGTGTGCTTCTATTTGAATTAGTGTTTAAGTAGTAATAAGCACACACAGCCACACACACATCCACACACATCCACACACATCTACACACACTGATGCACAGCAATCTAAAAGTTAAGAGCGCCTGTCAAGCACAACTAACACACACATAAATCCCAAGCTGAGTGAGAAAAGTTGTTTGTGGCAAAATAAAAAATAAAAAATAGGAATATATAAAAACTATTTTCCCCTCACGATTCGCCTATCACATCTTTATTTGAGTTTCGCAAAACTATTTCCTGCTCGAATTTCAAATGTGCAACTTTTGATTATTTACTGCTCTGTGTGTGTGTGTGTGTGTATCTTCTTAAAGTGCTTGTGTGTGTGTGACTCCCTGGGGTCTTCACGCCTGGATTCAATTACATATTGGGTGTATTGAAGTGTACTTTGCTAAGTTGGCAGCTCAAAGTAATCAGATAAGGGCCATAAGTGCCAATATCTTGTTAGCAACTTTATTCGCTTGATGCGATTAACAATTATTTGCCCACTTTACTTTAAGCTGGTCTCTGTAAGTAAATAAATTACTTAGTCCCAGCTGTGCGATTCATTTAACGTATGTATTTACGTTTATATATATATATATATATATATATATTTTGATTGCACATATTGTCCTTCTTAGTTTCTATATAATGAATTGGGTACTGTTAACATATTTATTATTATTATTAATAATTTTCACATTCAGTGACTTTATTATCTGCATCTACATTTATGTTAAATTTAAGAATATTTTAAATTTTCAATTTTTTATCGGCTTGTTATTTCTACAATTTCTTGTATTGTTGCTAAATTATGGATTTTAGAGTTTAGACTATCTATGATTTGAAGTTATGAATTGTTCAATCGATTAACATTGAGTACTAAAATATCGATATTGATTATTACCGTTATAACTGTTTACTGTGTTTTGATTCCCTTTCAATTATCGATTTTTACTTTCTAGAGCATTTATATAAAGTTTTGGATTATTCAATAAATAGCTGTGTTATTGCTGTCAAATACAATTCGAGTATATCAAATCATTGATAGATTGATAAGAATATACGTCACTCCATAAAATTATAACATTATTTGCAAAAGCTTTCCGGTGACGCCTGAGTTTTATCTAATTTTAATATACATTATATATATCTAACACGCGCCTGTCCTTCTTTTCTACGTGTGCACTACTAAATTTAGACAGGCCGACAACAATAAACAATCAACAACAAAGAACAAACCAGCAACTAAAACAATTATTTTAACAGATAAACTAAACATAGGAAAAAAAAAAGCCTGTGAAAATAAACAGAATACAAAAATGCGAATTATTTTGTATCATTATTTTCAGGCACGCTTTTAAGTAAAGAGCAGGAAAAAACAGCATTAAAGGAAAAATCATTAAATTAACCTTAATTTTAATTGTGATTTATTTAACATTTAAATGATTTTTTTTTTAAAAAATCGAAGTATAAATATTAATACTATTTTTGTACTTTTTCTTTATTTTGCACAAATTAAACATAACTATTAATCAATCTTGAATTGAATTCAGAATTATTATACTCTTAAATCAGCAGTCAGTTTTGCCAAGGAACCCCGAGAAAACTTACTGAAAAACTTAAGAAAGATAAACGAAAAACGCACAGCAAAAATCTCAAAAAAAAAAAATGTATAAATCTGAAAGCGTTGTTAGACTTAACGCGATTTGCCAATTAACTGGCAGAAAGTCAAAGTGAAAATCACTTAAGGTATTTAATTACAAGTGTAAAACAAGATTGTACCGTTAAAACGGTAAAGCGAACAAACACGAATGCGAATACAAATACGAACAGGAATACAAAGTAACTGCCAAAGCGAAATAAAATCAAATTGCGAAACAAAATGAAAGAAAAGGCGACGCCAGCTGCGCAAATGGGTGAGGAGACTGCTGACAAATGTGAAGTGTGGGAATGGGTCAAACGGGGGGTCACGGAAATAGCATGGAACAAGTGCAGACACTGACAGCAGCAGCAGCAACAGCAACAACAACAGGTGGCTGAAACTGTGCTGACAACGCACAGTGATTCATTGCTGTCATTTCTTATACACATATAAAAAAGAGGAAATAACCTTTATTAATTTTGTGATAGAAATAAATATTGTACACACAATAAATATTAAGTATTAATATCTAATTAACCATTTTTTATTTGTTAATTTTACTATATTTGCTACTTTGGATCGCTTTTATTACATTCGTGTATATTTATATTGCTAGTATTACTGCTACTTTGCCATGACTGTTAGTTAGGTGTTATAGTATCACTGTGCAAGTTGATGACCCTTTTTTTATTACAATAGTAGTAATAGTAACAGTCGCTAGATGGCGCCCCAGCTGACATTTTCAGTTTCAAATTATTCCGCCAAGTGTTGTTTGTTTTTGCTGTCTCTGTGTGTGTGTGTATATTGTGTGTGTGTATATGTGTGTGTGAGCTTGTGTGTGTGCTGTAGTCTCTGCAGTTGGCTTTAGAATAAATATTAAGTATGCTCACTCACCGCACGTATTTATGCAAATAATTGTTTTTGGCAAGTCACGAGTCGCGCGTTGCAAGCGGCGGAAACTGAGCCAATCTGAAAGCTGTTGCTGCAATTTTAATCTTGCTGCAACAGCAGCTGCCCAGCAAGACAAACAGTGTGGTTTGAAGTGTTGGCGAGAGGCAAGTGGGACACTGTGTGAGGCAGGCAGGCGGGCAGGAAACCAGCAGTAGTTGTTAACTCTGATTTAATGGCAATGGCGCAATGGGCTAGCTGTTAGCTGCCTGAACTGAACTCCTCGACCAGAGCACACCGAACTGCCCAACACAAGTACACTGCGCAAAAAAGCATAATTAATGAGTACTTAAATAAATAAATTGTAATGTTTGATAAGCGTAAAGTATTTCATTTTTAAAATAGGTTGCAGGACGCCCAACTTTCAATTAGCGTTTCGGTTAAGCTGGATATAAGTTTGAAGTAAGCTTAATTTTTGTATATTTACTAATTTATTTAATTATGTATTATTTAAATTATTTTTTTGTGCTTGATTTGAGATAATATTTGTAATCAAATTTAACATTTAAACAAAACTAAGATTTGCATGCTCAAATTATTTTTACGAATTTCCGACATCTTTGATGAATTTTTCTTCCAAATTCTGCATATCTCAGATCAACTATTTTAACTCAACTATGTATTTTTTATTGTGTGCTGACTGTTCGCATTACACGTCCATCCCCACTCCCTTCCCCTCTACGCTGTCCATCTGTCTTCTCCTTGTTCGTGCTGCTGCTGCTGCTTTTGCTTCTGCTGCTGCCGTCAATGTGCTCAACGGAAGTGGCAACGTGCTGCGTTTGCGGCTGTTGCAATACCCGGTCCCGGCTACGTCTACGTGCCACCGGTTTGCGGCAGGGTGGCTTTTTAATAGGTTAATGGTAGCACAGATGCTGCCCAGTCTGTTCTTCCAGTTCCCAGCTTCCAGCTCCTTATAGCTCCTAGCTGCAACATACAATATGTTTTCTCTTAGACCTCCAACATGCCCTCCTCCCCTTCTGCCAGCTTCGTTCAGCCGTTGGCCTTATGATAAATAGACATTTGGGCTGCTGCTCAGTGTGCTAAGGCGAATGGACTTTTAAATTACTTGGCCAGCTGAGAGTTTAAGTTATGACCCCGCCTCCTTTACCCCTCTCTCTCTCTCTCTTTCTCTAAGAGAGTGTTGTTAAGTGCTCTGGTTTCTGGCCTTTGGCTATTGAATCAAAGTAAAAGCAATTCCGACAGCAAATTTTGCCAAATTTTGGTCAACAAAGTTTCTTAAACTAGTCAGTTACATACAATTTGCTCACAAGTTGTCTGGACACAAGAACATGAATAGATCTAACTGTAATATTTGAGGCAAATGTGTATTAAAAGTAATTTAGTTATATTCTTGACTCCGAGTTAAATATGAACTTCGAAAATCTGTTCCCAGACAATAATCTTAGATTTATTGCATCAAAACTTTAATATAAAATCAGCTTACATTTTTGTATTATTATTGAAAAAATTTATATTAAAATATGTAATATTTGTTATTATTTATTATATATTATTATGGATTAAAATTTATTTTTATGTTTTTGTATAATTTTTTTTATTTATAATATTTATCATTATTTGTTATATTTTATTATGGATATAAATATTGTTTTATATAAATTTTAAAACTTTTTTCTTAAGGAGAACTTAAAACTAACTTTAAATTGAGATTTCTGCTGGCGAAATTTTTCAGCTTAAAGTGTTTTAATGATAAAAGGTTAAAAAAAGGGAGAAACGAAAAGAGAGTCAGAAATACAATTTTTTTGTTGCATTCTGTCAACTGCAGTCAGTTTAAGAAACCGTTTTTAAGCGCCTTGAGTTGTGTAGTGGATGAACAAAAAACCACATAAAATATGTGTGGCAAACAGGAGGAAAACGTGAAATCTGTGCCAGGCACATGTCAGCCACACTCTGAAACAACCACACAGCAAGACAAAGGGGAGATGTCAGCAGCAGTTGTGGCAGCAACAACAGCAGCAAAAGCAGCAACAGCAGCAACAATGAAAACGACAGCAGCAAGAAAAACTATAATGACAGCCTTTAGACAAAAGGCGTTGGACTGTTCCACAGGCGTGGTGTGGGGGGGGGAGGGGGTTATGGGTGGTCGTTAAGTGAGGGCGTGGCAGCTGCGAGTGTTGCAGCACAAAACTTTAATGGTGTCAGTAATTGTTAACTCAAGCGACGTTTATTTCCTGCTTGGCTGTCTTGCAACAGCAACAACAACGAAAAAAAAGCGTTGCATACTTTGTGGCGCTTTTATTATACACCAATGTCGATGTCGATCTTTGCTTGGCACTTTTACGCATCTATATAAAAACAAAAGTCAAGCAGCAGACAGCTCTAACTCCTTTTATTATCATTTTATTATATATATATATATATATTAATAGCTGCTAGTAAATAACGTATACGCCATGTGTCCGGTGCGTAAATTAAGTGTGGCTGCTTTCACATTTAATTAACCCTCAAAACACATTAAATTGCACACATTTGCCAGTTGACGTGTTAAAAATGTGAACTGACCAAAAAAAAAAACAAAGAAGAAAAAAAAATTGGAATGCTTGGCGTGCTGGCTGGCTGTTGGCCAGAACACAACAACAAGGCTAACAAAGTCGTTATAAATTTGTCTAGACGCCTTTGTCTAGCAACTAAACTGGACAGGCCAATGGATCCCGGCGACATGGCTTGATGGACATTATTGTGCTCCCATTCATTCCAATGCCCAGCAATTCCAATTCGGGGCACACATTTTATCTGCTCCTTTTTTGTTGTTTTTTTTTGTTTGGTGTTTAGCCGCCGGGTTGCCCAATTTGTCTGTCTGCCAAGCAGTGCATAAAAATTGTTTTAAATTAGTTCGTAATTTTATTTCTTTTCTCTCACATGCTTTGACAGTTTTGGGTATATATAGGTTGCTTAATTTATAAGGGTTTTATGTCCTTATAGAATAATATATATATATTCACCAGCTGAATTTATAGACCATTAGGAATTTTTTATGGGTCTTTGCCTTTGCATTCAAAATTAACTACTTACATTAGGATTCTTAATTCACTATTTGCCACAACTGTTAAATAATTAATACTAAATCTTCTTTCAAATTGTGTCCAAAATAGAAATATATTTTGAAAATATTTTACTCACTTTTTCTTCTTTGTTTGCCTTATCTACTTTTAAGTCTTTACTGAAATATTTAATTGAACTTCCTCTGGCTGTGCCTGAAATTAAATTTTGACTTATTTTATCTGTTGGCCAAAAGCAAACAACACAAAAATAAAGCCATAATGTCAACAAAGCCATTTGAGCATAGATAATGCAAATATAGACAAAAGATTTGCACATTATTGATTTAATAGCTTTTATTTCAATTCAGTAAGCTTCAACTGAAAATACTGTTTAAATTTGGTCTGCAAAAGAAAATCATGTTATTAAGTTCAGCCACGTGTAGCTAATTCCAAAAATAAACTACAAGTTAATCCGATTATATAAAGAAAGATTATTCATTCATTGGTTTTGCCAAACTTGTTTGACTCTGCTTGCAAATTGAACTCGGTGCGCAAATAAATATTTGCTTGTTTGTTCTTTTTTTTTACTCTTACACTGAAAGAATTGTAAATGAGTAATGCATGGAACATCTACAAATAATAATAAGTATATTTATTATTAATAAAGAATCAGCATTAAAATATCTAGCCATATTTTTATATTTGACTGTACAAATAAGTAGTTCTAAGATATTTGAAATTTGAAATAAAAATAAAAACGTCAAAAAAAATTTGAAGTTAATTTGTGTTTATCGGTAATTGCCATTGTTACGCGAATATCGATACAAATCGATTACAGATAACAATAAAAGATGCAATTGTAAACATAATTGAATTATAATCTTTCAATTAATATATTAAAATATAACAAAATATTATTAATAAAATACAATTTACAAAAATAAACACAGATTTATCATCATTTATAATACACTATTTATTTAACAGTAATATCCAGGGTATCTTTTAGTCAAACTGTTTCAACTAGACAGCATTTCAATGTGTTTCGTGTATTTATCAATTTATAAACATATATTTAATACACGATTTATTGACTCGCCGATGACAACGATATGTGCGTAAATTATATCTGCGTCTTCCAAGTGATTAAGCAATAAATTCACAAATACAGGACAAACACACACACAGGACACACTCACACAAGTTGACAGTGAATTATGAGCTGCGTGTGGAAAATGCAAAAGTGAAAATGCATAAGAAAAACCAAGAAGTGAGTGAAAATAATAAGAAAGCCAAAAGTCATTTGGAGTCTTAGCAGCAGCTTATGGAGAAAATGGACTCCTTTTAAATGTCCTTTGTCGAGTCATTTGTAAAGCTGAGCACGTTCGATTCCTGAATATTGAAGCAAATATTGAAAGTAGACCCCAAAAAACGTGACACATTTGGAAGTCACAAAACCGAAGCGAAACGAATTTAATTCTGACTTTAGGCACATAATTTTTGCTTCAGCGCATAACAAAAACAATAATAAAAAACAAATGCAATTTAAAAAAAAAAAGATTTTTCAGTTTATTTTAAATGGGGCACATTTCGAACATAATGAAATAAATGATGCTCGAACGAAAAGCAGCCTCTTCTCCTCGACCTGCCTCCGACTAACAAACATCAAAACGTAAAACGCTTAGTATTAAAGACAAGAACAAACAAATACCAATGAACAGACACACACACACACACACACACGGATAGTGGGTGGGAAGGGGAGGGGGCATCGTCTAACAATGCCGCCAAATGAAACAACACAAAAACATGGCCATAACAATAAAAGCACAACAATAAGCAGTAACAACGAGCCGAGCATTTGGCCAGGATGAGCACATCCCAAGGACGTACACTGCAACCAATTGGGCACTAATACAAATATTTGTTGTGTCTCATCAAGCATACAATGCCTGAAAGAAAAGTTCTTGAATACCGCATGGAAATCTGATTTTTGAAATATTAAACAAAATCAAGCAACAATAAGACAGTTGAATAGTGCTTAAAGTAGATGTGTGTTTGTGTGGGTTGGTGTGTGTGTGTGAGCGTATGTAAAAGTACTAAAAGAAGAGCATAAGCAATGAATAAGATCAGATTGTCAAACCGAAATTAATTTGGGTTCCGTATCACTTTGTGTTACTTAATGTATAAAAAAACCGGTTATAATTCCGAATTCTTCATATTTGCCTTAGGGTTATTTTTACAACCTACCTACATATATATAATGCCAGAATACAAATGACTTCAAAATACTCTTAGGCCTATTAAAGATTAATTTATTTATTTATTTTAAGTTTCTAGGCGGCACACAAATTCCTTGAATTTTACCAAAACAACATTTATTTCATATATATTAAAATCCGGTATCATATTTTGATTATTTTAAATTTGAAATTTAAATATAAATTTTTATATATATAATATAAAAACTATTTAAAAAACAAGAAAATCTCTCTAATTATTTGTTTGATTGTAGTTCAGGATAATTTTTCGCAGTGTATACGATAAAGGAGCAGGCACACGGCTAGAAAGATATGGGCCTGATGGCCGTGTGGCTGCCAAGTGTAGCAGATTAACCGAATGTTTGTTAAATGGCGCAAATAGGCGGGGGCAGCGAGCGAGGGGGCGTGGCACATAATTCGACTGTTGGAAAATATACCCAAGCAGGGCAAAGATAAAAACAGAAAACAAATAGGTAGAAACAACAGGATAATAAGCCAGACAACTGCCTCCCGGCACATCCGATTAAAGTTGGCTTCTTGTTCTTTGGTGAGTTTGGCTTTGCCAAAATGTGTAATTCTAATAATTTCGTCAGCTTAGCAGACATTTTAATTAATTAAATATAGTCTCAGCGATTATGGGCCAAAAAGCTTGCAGCATTTCCATTTTCATTTTCATTTGCATAATGTTTTTTAAAGCTGCTTATGGGGCAACAAAGTGTAGCCACTGGATTACAATGCGGGGTATTTGATTAGAAGCAGCCAGACATAAGCAGACATCAAGCAACTTACGTCTGCGCGTAATTAAAGTGTGATCCATGCTTTAGTATGTTTCAAAAGAGGACTTAGGGCAGAAACCCTGGGTATTATAATAATATTTGCTGAAATTAGAATTTCATTGCTTTTATGGATTTGTTGACAAAGCGAGATCTGACTTGGCATTAGTTTAAGTATGTAGTTTAAATGTCAACCATAATACAACTCAACTGCATATGTATAAATATATATATATATATAAATATATATTTATTTAATACTGATTACTTAAGGTTGGGAATTCTATCTATCTAACAGAAACCGTTAACGTAACTGAAACTTAAGCTTTGAAATTCAGAATCAAGATCATTTTTTACTTATACTAATAAGAATGAGCATTCCCAGAAAATACTGCAAGTCTTATTAAAACTTTTACAATTTACTTGATGGAACCCGAATCGAAATACAAATTTGATTGACAACCTAAAATACGTATATAAATGTACACCTGATATAAATATATAAATAATATAAATAAAATTTAAGGCTTGCCTAAATTGTATCCTTTTAATTTTAGATTTTCACAAGCTCTTTTTATATGTTCTTCATTATTACAATAAATTACAAGTATAACAACTTGCCTGAATTGTGACTTTATATATTGTGCTATATTTTTCAGTATTATTAAAATAACTAACTATGTTTTCTATATGCTTTCTTCTTTTGAAATTTACTGGAGTGTATAAAGTTTACCTATGTCGACTTCTTTGTAAAATGCCTCAATACACATGAATAAATTCTTTGTTGTTTATGGCCAGAAACTCAAACCAAACGTGTCAAAACGAACAAAAACATTGTTCATGATATACACATAAGGATATAAGGCACACATGTAACTATATATATATGTATATACAGTTACATTTATGTGCAATTGATTTGCCGTCAATTTTATTTCGGCACAAACTGAACCAAAAATAAACAGATAAATGGTAGAAAAAAGGGAAAATACAAATGCAGACAGCAGAAACATGACGCTAACATTGATGAATTGTTATTCCACATACACACACTAACAACACACACACACACACGCACACATATATTACGCATACAAACACAAATATTACGCATACGCAGCGTGTGCCAAGTCAAGTTGAGGCCGCCTGTCAACTGAGTGTGTTTTGTGCCTCCAGTCGCGGCCTTTGCCACTGTTACTGCCCCGCTGTCCAACCACACTCATTCATCATGGCTGCAACAACAACAACAACATGTTGCTCTGCTTTTAGCCTACCTGACCAAGTTCGCCTTGACATCGATATGTTGTTTGATATACACTTTCAATGCGCCGACATCGTTAATGTTAATGTTATTCTATCTATTGTCCATCTCTGTTTCAACCCCACCCACTCCCTTCCCCTCATTCTCTCTCTCTTTCTCTACCTCTTTTTCTCCCCCTCTCAACACAATTATTAGTTTTGTGTAACTGGCGAAAATCCTCAAGAGCTTTGTAATCCATCAATTCTTTCAAATAAGTAGCTTCAACACTTTTATGGGTGGCGTGATATATATTCATATATATCTATATATATCGATTTTTTTTTTTTGTGTTTTTATATACATAGTGTATATATTTTTTTTTATATATTTCATGCTTTCGAGCAGTGACCAGTGTAAGCTGCTTTTTATTAAAAGCAGTAAATTCCCAGAAAAAGGGTTGTTAGTTGAGTTGTATTTGCGACTTTGAGTAATTGATAATACTATCCGGCATTTGTTACTATGTTGCAGGAAGAGTAATATATATATATTAAAATATGTTTTAAAATTTGTGGGAATCATCTCTAGCAGCTCTCGGAGCAACTACGGTGTTTGCATTTGCAGAAAAATAAAAAAAAAAATATTAAAATAAGTTCACAGAAATGTGATACTTGCTAAGCAGTTCTCGTAGCAGCTCTAATATGCTCTCTTTCTTTGCATTTGCTACTCCGTTGCAGAAAGAGCAATAAATATATTAAATATATAAGAATATTGCTCTCCGAGCAGCTCCTGCAGAACCTCTTATATCATGTCTCTTAGCAGCTGTGATGTCATCTCACGTAGCAGATTTCTTAGCAACTCCCGAAGAAAAAAAGGAGGCCCAATATGCAATTGATATAGCTGTAGCACAAATTGTAGAGTTCAACTGCTATGCTGTGGTTTATTCTACTACAAAAAGCACAAAAGATTTGTACTGCTATTGCTCCTCCAAATGACAGAGTAGAGCAGAGCGAAAACGCATTAGTTTTAGATTATTGCTATAGGCTTTGCTACTGCTCTGTTAAAAATAGCACCATTCACAATTAAAACTACAATAAAGCGCAGCACTTTTAAATACTAATATTATGTATGTGAAATGAAAGTAAACTTAACTAAAATCGATAAAACTATCACAGATAAAATTGTGCTACATTATAATACAAATTGTATAATATCCACTTTAAAATATTCTAACAAGTTTAACTGTCAATTTCAGCTCTCAATAATAAAAATTAGCATTTAAAATTGCTTTATCCCTTAAGCAATTACATTCTGTGAATTTCTTAATACAGCTGAGCTATCTTAAATCTTTCTTATCATTAAGCAATTTACTTAATTGTTCTAATAAGTTTAACTATCATTTTTATCTCTTAATAAAATTGCTTTACCCCTTTAGCAATTATGTTCTATGAATTTCTTAATACAGCTGAGCTATTATAAATCTTTCTTACCTTTAAGCAATTTACTTAATTGTTCTATTAAGTGTAACTATCAATTTCAGCACTCAATAAGAAAATTTGGCATTAAAATTGCTTCAACCCTTTAGCAATTAAGCTCTATGAATTTCCTAATCTGAGCTATTATAAATCTTTCTTATCACCAGCAGCAGATTTAAAAGCAATTTGCTTAATTTTATTGGCAATTTATTTCCTTACAAATTTGGCCATTTGGGCTAAGAAAACCAGCTATAAGAAAGTCAAACAGCAACTGGAAAGAAGAAAAAAAAGAACACGAAAAGCTAAAAAGTCATTAAAAATCATTTGAAAGTGCAAATTTGCTCCACGTTTGCGGCTCATTATGCTCTGCACGGGCAAAAGGAACACGAATTATGGCCAATGCATAATGGCCATTAAAAGTTTTCCTTTTTTCTTTTTTTTTCTACTTGTTTTTTTTTTTTTGTCTGTTCAGCCAATCTGAAAATGGAAACAAGCTGGGAAAAGCAGAGCATGAAAAAGTGAAAACACATCAAGAATTGAATACGAGAACATTAGACCAAAAAAAACTTTTACAATAATCATTTGGAAAGCGACGACTGATGGCCAGCAGCTCGTCCTTGGCCAGGACAGGACAGGAATAAAGAATACCAGAGATGTGCGGCGCACACATACACTCACACACACACTCACACAAACATGCACAAATGGAATAACAATACAAAACCAAAAATGATACTGAGCAAATTTACAGCATAAGCAAAGCGAATTATTCTTGTGGAAGTTTAAATACCCTTTTTAAAGTGTACAAAAATTTGATTATATTTAATAAAATATAATTAATTGAATATAAATTTTAAAAATAAATAGATTGTTCATGTAAAAACTTTATGAAACACTCTGAAAATGATCTGACTGAATTTAAGGAAATCGTTCTTTTTCTTGTTGTTAAAAACCTTTTTTTAATTAGTTAGGCTCTGGATGATGAGATGATAAGGGAACAAATTTTTATTTTACAAAAACGTATCTATTCATATTTTATTGCTTTATCAGCTTTTTGATTTTTATTTAATTTTGATTATTTTATTTGCTTATTATTTATTTATTTATTAAGCTGAAATTCATGTATAATCTAGATAGTTTAAAAACCGAGTCTCATCAAGATAATATGTATATTTAATGTGGATAGGGTATGTATTCTGCAATGCGTTACAAATAACATAAGTAAATTATAATACCCTGTGCAAGGGCATAAGAAAAGTGAGCTCTGATAGCAAATTCAGCCGAGCAGAGATCCGCAAACTGCGCGGCTGTCAATACAAAAGCGAACAATTAGTTGGCTGGCAAAACAAGAGCAGAAAAACAAAGGAAATTGCTGGGGAGTGCTGATTGGGGGGCTAGCTATACGCAGCTCAGCTCAGCTCAACAACTGGCTGCCAATGACAATGAGCCCGCGGGCAGCGTGAGGAGGACAAACAAACAATATCCGTTGGCTGAGGGGTAGGAAAAGAGGGACAGGCAACAAGCGATTCGTCCTTCTGAATTATTGAGCGTGCAACTTGTTGAAAATCCAAGAATGTAACGGAGCCACACACAGATCTATATATATATATATATATACACACACCTACACCTACCCACACACACACACACACACATATGTAACTTTAATTAACTCATTTCAAAACGCAAAACGCGTTGAAAAATGTGCCAAGTTATTTGCCCCAAAGCGAATCTTAAAAGTGTCTGCAAAGAAATGCTTAATGAAAAACTTCTGTGAAAGCTTTTTAAAAGAATGCGCCCAACTAACTGTGGATAAGCTTGTGGATTTTTAATTGCTCGCCGCGGAGAAGAGGAGGGGCTAGCAATGGAAATTTTAACTGTTGCTTTTCATTTTCTTATCTATGCTAATTTTGCAGGTGCGAAGGGTTTTTTTGTTTCGTTGGAATTTAACTGGCCGCAAAAGGCACTCAACAAGTCTGAAAACTTTTTTTGTAGCAGATTCTTTTTTAAATAAATTGAAATCTTGTTAATTTGTTAGTTGTAGAACATTTTTTTTTTGGAAATTCTTTACAAAATAAATAGCAATCTTGTTAATTTGAAGAAGCTACTTGGATTTTATATTACTTACTCAATGTTTATTTTGCTTATTTTTTATTAATTTATTAAGATGAAAAGAGAATGAAATATTGAGTAAATAAAACTGATATTGATTTATTTATCTATATTGTCGAATTTCCTTATTAATAATTGTGAAATGCAACACTAATTATTTGTTAATTAATTAATCTACCTTTCAATAGAGATGATCAAACTTATATATATTTATTATTATTTCGAAAAGATCATTAAAATTATTTCGTTATTTTCATTTAAATTTCATTTAAAAAGAGAGCGAGAAAAACTGATAAAACAGATATTGATTTACTTAACTTTATTGATAAATTTCATTTTAAATAATTGTCAATTGCAATGATAATTTATAATTAATTTATTGTTTATTCTTTTGCAGACAATGTTGCAATAGAGATGGCCAAACTTTCACGACGTGCGTCGTCGTCTGCAGCAACGCCGTCAAAAGCAACAGCAACAACAACAACAACTGCAACAGGAACAGGAACAGCAGCAACTGCAACTGCAACTGCAACAAGCACAACTGGAACAACGACTGTTAAACATGCTCGAGCAGAGCAACAACTGCAGCGCAATACACGAGCAACTTCCTCATCTCACTCCTCATTCTCATCGTCATCCCTCTCCTCCTCCAACGCTGCCTTTGTCGATCCAAATGCAAATGTTGCCTCAGCGGATACATCATATTCAGCACCCGCTGCGGCATCCCCATCCGCATCCCCATCCCCATCCGCAGCCGCATCATCATCGTCATCGTCGGCGCACTCGAATTACTCGCCTAGCAACACTGCCTCGACAACAGCGCCAACTGTGGTTTACGCCCGCGCCCGCACCACCGCCCCCATTACGGCCACGCCCTATATGCCACTGTTGCCGCCCGGCGAACGCAATCTGACCGAGGCGGAAAATGCCGCAGAACGCGCCCGCATCCGCCAGGAGTTCTTTGCCACCTATGACGTGATGACGGGCGTACGGATTGCGGCCACTTTGGGCGGCTTCTTTGGCCTGATGGTCTTCCTCATCGTCTGGAAGAGCCGCAGCAGCAGCAACGAAACCCTCAAGGTGCTCAAGGATCCCAAGATGGCCGCAGTGGCCGCCGTCTGCATGCAGGAGGAGGAGGAACGGGAACTGCAGGAGGCCATCGTTGCCACCGGCATGTCCATCTACCCGGATGAGTATGATGCACTCGTCTATCGACGGCAGCGCATGCTCTCCCTGGGAAATGTCAGTGCGCCGCCGTTGCTCAATCGTGGCTATCGCTGTGCTTCCGTGGGTAAGTCAAGGATTCTACACTGAGAATAAAAATTGGACTGAATCTTTATAAAATTGGATTTAATTCCATTTCTTATGTGCAGGTGGTGTTGGTGTGCCCGGTGCGACTGGTTATAGCTATCTACTGGAGCCACCGCGTCGCTTCTCCTATTCGGCACTCTCCGCTGGCGGCGGTGCTCCTGGTGCACCTGGCAGACGGAAGAGCGGCTCGGAATCGTCGCGCATCTTCAGCAATTATCCCATGGGCGGCAGCTTTGGCACAGATGATTACTTTATTGAAACGGAGGATGAGCTGGACAACGAGGAATATATGCAGAGGGATGCACACGATCAGGAGGAGGAGCAGCTGCATCAGCGCACAGATTCCACGCGCAGCAAACCGGGGTTTCTGTCCGTCCCAATGGCGGTGAGTGAGCTTAAGAAAGAGAGAAAGAGGGGGAGAGGGAGAGGGAGAGGGAGAGGGAGAGGGAGAGGGAGAGGGAGAGGGAGAGGGAGAGGGAGAGGGAGAGGGAGAGGGAGAGGGAGAGGGAGAGAGAAGGAGACAGAGAGACAGAGAAAGAGATATAGAGAGGAGGATATACTCGTAGATAGACAGAGAAAGTTGGAGAAGGGGGAGAGGGGGAGAGAGAAAGCGAGATAGAGATAGAAATAGAGAGTAAGATGGAGAAGAAGAGAGAAGGAGAGAGAGAGCGAGGAAAGACTGGAAGAGGTAGGAAGAGACAGAGATAGAGAGATAAAGAGATAGAAATAGATATAAATATAGAGACAGAGATAAAGACAGAAATATATATATATGTATAGATATATAGATGGAGATATTTTGAGGGTTTCCTTTCATAAGCACTTTTAGGAAATCCCAATTATAAAATAATATACCTTTTGAGGGTTTTTCGGTTTTTCCCAATTATAAATACATTTTTTTTATCAATTATAAATATATATCTTCTGAGAGTTTTTCTGTTTTTCCCATTTTGAGTGTTTCTCCTTTTATAAGCAATTTTAACCAATCCAAACTAATCAACTTCTCTCTCTATATTTACCACGACAGGGTCAAGATTCGCGTCGGAGCAGTGCGATGACCTGTTGCAGCACTGATAGCTCCTATTTGGAGCGACGCACCTCGGCCTACACGCTGGGCATGAGCAATTTGCCGCCGACGCTGCAGCGGAAGCTGTCGACTGCATCGCGTACATCGAGCATAGAGAATTGGGACTACTACTATCCGGACATACAGGTGATCCAGCCGACGCCGAAGGCATCGCCCTGTCCCTCGGAGCGGAGCATACACGAATCGATGCCAATGCCGAGTGTGAAGAAACGGGAGGTGCCTGTGCCGGTACCGGTTGGATTGAGTGCACCCAGTTTTAAGCGCAAGCACAGCATTGTCTCCTATGATCCGGAGAGTGCCCAAGCCGGGCGCAAGCAGCAGATACACTCGATCAGTGCGGATACCGTCGATGTGTATCCCTACAATCAGACGGCGCAGTTGTCAGCAGATGCTGTGGATGATGTGGTTAATCTGCCGCTGCAATCGGCGCCGCCCAGCAGCCAGGCGCAGCAAGCGTTTCATTTCTGCGAGTCGCCGTCGGAGGAGCTGCGTCTGGGTGTGCGTCGCAAGCTGACGCTTGTCGAGCTGCAGCGCAGCGTGGAGAGCAACAACAATAGTTATCCATACACAACCAATGCCGGTACGGGAACGGCAACGGGTACAGCAGCTGCTACGGGAACAGGAACAGGCACAAACACCGCTCCGGCCACGTCCAGCAGCATCAGCGTTGATAGCACGCCGATTAGTCTGGATCGCATGGACCGGAATGGCAGTCGCACCAGTGGTGTCAGCTTGGGCAAGGTGCTGCAGCAGGCGCTGCTCCATGATGGGAAGCGGGCGCCGCTTGCCTCGTTAAGTTCCTTTAAGATCTCCTCGCTGGAGTGCGGTGACTCCGAGCTACGCTCGCTCGATGAGGATTCGGTGTTTGGCCTGGCGGAGGACACCGATGACGATATGCAGCAGCTGAGCAGCGACAGCGAGGAGCAAATTGTGCCGCCAACAAAGACCACAACAGATGCCCATCAGCTGCCCGGGAAGCGTCTCAGCATGGGCGCTGTGCCCGCCGCCGTCGCCGGTGACCTGATGGGTGCACGTCCTCGTCGTCCGCTACTGCAACGACATCGCACCATTGGCAGCTGCGCTCGCAATGCGGCAGCTGCTCCCACAGCTGCTGCTACTCCTCCTCCACCACCGCTGGAAACACATTTCGGTGCAGTGATCAGCAGTCCGCCGCAGCGTCGAGCGCAGCTGTTGCAGCAGCACAGCGATCCGCAGACGACGACAACGACAACCACAACGACAACGACGACCACAACAACCGAGGAGGACACCTGTTCCACGCTCAACACGGAGCTCGGTCTGCTCGAGGTGGGTCCTTCGGGTGGCGGCGAATCCACGCAGTACAGCAGCCTCAACACGGTCATCAGTGTGGGTGCCCACTCACCGCCGAGTCCAAATCTTCCCGCATCTCCAAATACAATTTCAATTCCCGTCGCACAACTGCCATCCAATTGTAGCAGCAGCAGACTGGGCCACGATCCGTGCGCCTCCTCCATATCGGATTCGGTGATGACGCGTCCGCCAACCATTTGCATGCCCAACTCGCTGAAGGAGCTGATACTGCGCGGCGCCAGCAAAAGTGCCCACAATTTGCACAGTGGCGAGATGACAGCGATGACAGTGATGACAGCGACGCCAGCTGTAATCCTGGAATTGCCACTAATCCGACTGCCCACAGAGGAGGATGATGAGGAGCATGCAGCGATTGCCGATGGCGCTGCGCTGAGAGTGGAGGACGAGGACGAGGATCCCGAGGCGGATCCAAGAAGCGATGATTCCCGTTCGCGTGATCCCAGTCTGCCCGGCTCGGCCAGAAAGTGGTCGAAGGAGACGCTATTCTAGCCCAGTTTGTTGCCGCGGCTGTTCCATTCAAGAGCTTAACAACTGACTTTTTAGGCTAGTCCACAAAAAAATAAAACACTGCTAGAAAAACAAGTGTAACTTTAACTGCAAAATGTGTTTGTCAACATGCGCTGTTTCCACTGCAATTTGAAGGTATTCAAAAATCAAATTTAGAAATTCTATAAATAAAAATTGTCCATAAATGAAAAATTGGCAGATGTAAAAATTGCAAGAATAAAATTTAAATGATATATTTTGTAGTGGAAAAAGAGCGTACAAAAAAATAATGGTTTGGCAAAAGATAAATAAGAAAATCAAGGAAAAACACTGAGACAAAAAAAGAGTTATGTAAGAAATTAAGAAGAGATTAGAAGAACAACGTATTCGTAATTAGAGACTGTTGTCTATTAACTGTTAATAGAACTCTAAAAGTTAAGTAGTGATATTCGGATTTATTTTTCACACTATATCTACAAAAAAAAAAATATAAACATGTAAAATGCGACAATTGTATATTTATATACAGCGAATGTTTATACCTATATATATATATATATGAGATACATATATATATATATATATTTCTATATAGTACTCGTAGTGTGCCAGCATCCGATATCAGATCTCCCTCAATCATTATTTCAATCACCTTTCTACTAGTGTCTTAAACAGCAGCTCAGCAACAAAAACAAAAACAAGCAACAAATTGAATACTTGAAGTATTGTAAATTAGAATTTTTATATAGATTGCACACAAATGGAAAATACTTTACAACTGATGTACACTGACAGAAACAGATGCCTAAAATATACATACATAGATGAGAACTTAAAGACCTCTGATAAGCGTTAGATGAACTATTGCTGTTGCCTACTTTCTAATTTTATAAATTCTTTATTTCTTTACTAGCCATCTAAAAAACTTGACTTTTCTCAACAAACAATTCTTGGAATTATTTTCTTCTATTGAAATTGAGACAAATTAAAAATAGGTCATTGTTGAAAATAAAAAAAAAACAAAAACATACTAGTTGTTGTCAAAGGAAAATATATATAGATATATATATAGATATATATTTAATGAGAAAAAAAGTAAATATAGCGTTACTTGAGCATATGTTTAAATAGTATGAACAATTTCCTAACTCATCCCACCTACGCATCTCTATTTTTCTATGAAAATGCATTTGCTCCACAAGTGAGAAAAAGTTATAGCAAATTAATGAAAATTATAAAAAAAAAGGTATTATTAATGATAAACTTGTATTTTTCAAAACCACAAAACAAATTTGAAATCAAAATACAGAAATAATTATAGAGAAAAACCAAAAAAAAAAATAAAAAAATCAAGTATTTATAATATTTAATAATGAAAATTTAAAACTAGAGCTGCATTTTGTCGTTTGTGTGGAGAGGAGAATTCAACGAAGACCTATTAGAGACTTTCTCACATGCCTGAGCCTAATTTGTACCTATCCTATTGCATAAGTGTAAATCAAGCCCTATTTAAATATTTTTGAATACAAACAAACAAAATAAAACAAAATCAACAACTCAAAAGGCGCCTAGGAAATGGTATATCAAAATTTAAAAAATAAAACATATACTTGCAAGTAAATATTTAATTGTTGGTTATATGCTGAAATATAAAGAAAAGTCAATAAAAAAATTTAAAAAAAGAAAAAAAAAACAGTAGAGTTAAATTTGTTTCAAATAAGCAAATAAATATATATATATATTAACTAATAATGTAGCTATATAAATATATATTTAAAAGCAAAAAAAATAATAAGCAAACCTAAGTTGTATAAGTCGAAAAATAAAAAATAAAACGTAGCAGAACCAATTGTTAAACCTAAGCTTATAACAGAGTTAAGACCCACAATTAAAAAAAAAATAAATAAAAACGAGCTGTTGTATTAAATGAACAATAATTAAAAATGAAAAAATGTATTGGAAAAAAATGGTTCAACAATTTATGTGGCGAACTCTAGAAATACTTTACGAAAATTTATTTTATTCGAAATACTCTGAATACTCTTTTGTTGTGCCGTTTTCTTTTATACTTTTGTACTAATACAATTTTCCTATAAGTATTTCACAAAAACTTCCAAACTTCTAATTTCCATATGTACCTTTAGATAAATTTAAAAATAACAATTTGGTAAACCTGATAATGGAAAGCATGAAAAGCAATGAAAGCAATTGAAACAAATATACTATTAAATATGAAGTTATGAAGCCAAAGAGCTATTAAACAAAACTTAGTTAAATGTTATACATATTTAAAAGGAAAAAAAGAGAAAAACCCAAAAACCAAATTGATGTAAATGTTAGCGATATTATTGAGAAATGTGACAAAAACAAAAGAAACAAAATAAACCAAATGAAAAAAAAAATATACACAAAAGTTGCCAAGACAAAGACGATTTCATTTTATGGTGGATTATTATTATTGCTAAACAAACTAAGACTTAGTATCTGTATTTGGTGGAGTAATCCTTGGGTGAAACGACCAGACCACGTCCTTTGCGTGCGCCGCGATAAACCGTCTCCACAATGTCAATCATTTCCTGTTTATCCTCCAGCGGCCAATTGATTTTGTTATTGTTGCCGGTGCCCAAATCAATCATGATGTGTTTATTACGGAAAAAGAACATAACGGTGCAGGGATCATATAACTCGTACATTTTATTAAAATCCGGCACCTCCGTGATGTCCACCAAATAGATGACGGCAAAGTTTTTCACCTTCTCCGCAATGCTGTACATCACCTCATCCATTTTCATACACGCCGGGTCCCAATCGTGGCCGAAACGAATGACCTGCAAAAATTGGGCAAGTGTTAATAGAAGTCTTTTATATTTGAGACTCCACATTGGGTTTGTTTTGTATACGTTTACGATTATTATATATTTATTTACTTACAACGACGCGATCCTCCTCGGAGAGTATGGCTTGGTCCACTTGCCAGCCATTGTGTAAATGTGGTAGCATATACGACATATTTACAAATTATTTTTATTTATATTTACAGCGAAAAGAATAAAATGTAAACAAATTCCAAGTGAATGCGGCTGTTTAGCAATAAGTGTGACCGTGCGCGTGTTAAACATGTAATCGGCCCTGTTATCGATAATTGCATTTGAGTAAAGAGCTGCCAACCTGTTATTATTGCGCGCAAGAAATGTTCAAATTCAAAAGAAACCACGAGGCGTGTTTTAAAAAATAAGTGTTTTATTAGCCGTAACTAGAGTTGGTGGCGTTAGTCAGTTCAAATACTTTAGCTTAAAGTTATCTATTTGCTCTAGCACCTTGACAGTCATCTCATTAATATACTCATCCCTATACTGCGGCGAATAGTCGGGCAAACTGCGCCGTGAAACATAATGATTTGGCAAGTTGACCTTATGCCTTCCAATCGACTTAATGATGAGCCACAGAATATAGAAACTGAACCATACGGTAAAGTATAACGGTATATACCAGAGTTTGCGACCAATATAGAAATAACTGTACTTCTTTACACGTGGCTCTGGTGGTGGCGGAGGAGGTAATGGCGGCTCCGTTGGTGGTGGCGGCGGCGGCGGTGGTGGTGGCGGTGGTGGAGGCTCCACATGATGATGATGCGGATGATGATCATGGTAGATCAGCTCGGGATACGAGACTTCTGGAAAGTGGGGATAAGTGGGAAAGGAGTCCGAATAATGATCGGGATAATTATCTTGATGATGATCGTCGTGCTCAAAGTGTGGTGCTGGATGTGGATGGTCTGGATAATCGTGGCTGTGGTCGTGATCGTGGTCATGATCAGCTGGCTTTGGTGCCGCTGAATCTGGATGCGCTTGGAGCCAGCCCGGCGGAGGTGTTGCATACTCCATTTGAGGATCGTATTTATTATCATCGCTCGCCTGACCTCCGCCATTATCCAAGGCGGGCAGTGGTCCATCATCGCCAGCAAGTTTGGCATCATCGCCCGCATCAGGAGCGCCATCATCCATAGAGCCGGCGTCGCTGCCAGCATCCTTGCCCGCCTGATTCTTTGTCGGTGGTAAATTATCCTGCGCGCTCGCAGGTAGCACTCCAATTGTATCATCATTGCCCAGATCATCATCCGGTGGAGCGGCGGCCATCGTACTCATTGTGCTGGCTGCCGTCGCCTTATCCCCATCACTTGGCTTGGGATACAGATAGCCCGCGGAGTCAATGGCAGGACCAGGATAAACATAACCACCACCCGATGCGGGTGGCAAATAACTTGTAACTGCATCCGAAGATTGGCCCGTCTTGGTGTCATCCGATGGTGATGGATACTTGTTGTTGAGCGGCGGAAAGGAATAAATATCCTTAGGTGGGACATACGAAGGCACCGCATCAGAGCCAGCTGCCAGTTTGCCATCGTAGCTGTGATCGTGTTGATTCTTAAATAGGGTTGAGGCGACACCTTGGCCAGGCGCAAAGCGGTCCGCAAATTGGTCTGAGAATGGAAAGTAATTTAAAAAAGAATATAAGAAGAGGCATCTTTAAACTAACCCCGTCGATAGCCTTGTTTTGCCGTCTGGTAGCGAATGCCTTGGGGACGATTGCGATGCTGGGCGGGACGCGACCTATGCTTGAGCTGCTGAGGTCGTCCACTCTTCACAAGTGGCGTTATGAGCTGGCCAAAGGGATATTTGGTGCGATAGTCGACGGCACGTCCAGTGGCGGCGGCTTCCATCAAGCCAATTGGCGGCTCCTCACTTGAGGACTCCTCTTGCTCCTGTTCCACATCCTGCTCCTGCTCCTGCTCCTGCTCCTGTAGATGCGATGGCGTTACAAATATGAAGGATTCCTGCTCCTGCTGATGATTGTAGGGGATGGGCGGAGGCAACGAAGTCGTCGTTGTCGTTGTTGTGGATACCACATTATCGGAGGAATTAAAGCTGGAGGGGATTAGTGAGTTATTTAATATCTGAATCATTTTTAAATCACAGTTTTATATTTTTTTCAGAGGGCACTTTTTAGTTAACTCACATTTTGGGAAATATCAAATCCGCATTGAGGGCTTTATAGATGCGCGGTCCTTGATCCGAACCCTCACTGCTGCCACTGACCACAACCTGTGAATAGCCATCAATGCCAAGGATCGTGGCAAGCAACAGGATTATCCCCAAATGCAGCGCACACATTGCGCTGGCCACTTTCATTTTATATTGTGTATTATTATTTATGTATTAACCACAGGACACTGTGTATATATATTTTATATATATTTATGTATATAGTTTTTTTTTATTTTATTTAATTTTATTTATTTCCGCACACGTCATTTCCGCTTTTTTTTTAGCTCCGTAACGTCTGCAATGCGCCGCGCGAAATTCTCGAATCGAGTGAAAAACAGTTGCTGGATTGGTTTTATTCATCACATTCTTCGACTTGGTTTTTGTCCAAATGTCGTGCATGGCGGGTATTTGATTTCATTTTTTCATGACCCACTTAAGGTGCTACTAGAAGTGATCTATATACACACGATATATACTATATAATTATCATGCACAGACTGCTTCGTTCCATGGACAGCACTTTCATTTAGCTGTTTGTCGCTGCACAGGTGCTAATTAATTCTTACTCCACATATTGGTTGGCTAGTTAGTTGGATCTGCCGTTAGGTTCTTTTGCGCTCACGTTGTGGCTTTAAGAAAAACCTATGTGCCTCTTAGCCCTCCTATATGAGACCCATGCCTGGAGCCAAGTCGTGTGCCTGCAATTTTCGCAATCGATTAGAAAGCTATTCATTGACAACACTATCTAAGACTGCAAAGTTTACAAACTTGTCTACAGAATTGTTATGTATTTGAAAAACGACATTGGTGCAGTTTAATTTTTACTCAATCAAGCTAAGTTGGCTTTAAAAATAATGTTAGCTGCATTGGTTTAAGGATGCAAATATTTGAGGTATAAAATGTGCATCAATATTACACAAGTAAAATAAATGAAGCATAGTTTTAGTCATTTCAATTATACTGCGAATTGCACTGGAAAACTGCAGTGCGAAAAAGTGCTGCTTACTTGTTGGGATAAGAATTGTACCACAGGACTAGTAAAACTCCTTACACAAATTAAGCTACTTCGACGAAGTCTGTAAATATGTATTTAAGCATTGGGGGATCATCTAATAAACCAATCGGAAAAAGAACCAAAAACACTTGTCAAAAATCCCATTCAAACCAGACCACATCAAAAGATAGCTAGACAAAAATTAAATATAAGCTTTAAGATTAGTTGTGATGCGTAAATGGTATGGATGTGGGTCAGAGAGATGATCATGTTGATTCTCGATTATTGCGTGCCACAGTCCATTAACACCCTGTCATGCGTAGCATGAATTATTGATACAGCTCATTGGCAACCATCAAAATAATGGCCAAAAGTAAATAATACGCATATGCATAGAAGAATGGAAAGAGAACTGGTTTCTGGCCAGAACTTTTACTTGTTTACACGTTAGCAGTTAACTGTCTTCATTTTGGTTTTTATTTACCAGTAATACGTATATTTAATATAATAATTGCAAGTCTTTTTAATGTTAGTACATAAATGATTTGTCATTGAAACAAGGAACAATAAAATTGAACGTTTTACGAACTAGCAATAAGTTGAAATGAAATGTTGCATATGTTAAATAATAATAATAGATTAGTAAAATATTCACAGAAACCAAATCATAAAATTAAATCAAATCAAACTGTTGTTGTTTCTGCTTTGCAATACAAATAATAATAATAATTAAAAGTGAAGGGAATTTACTGAACAAATATATACACAGAGCCTTGGCACTTTGGCTAGCGTCCTTTTTTTCATTTGGTACTCGGCGTTAATCGGTGGTAAACAAAAGAGTTCAATTTTAGAACGGCGAATTCATTCCAAGCTTGGTGCCAAAATCGAGACGCGCCCTTCGCTGATAACGCGCATTGACTCTGTAAAATAACAACAATTAAAAATACTATTAAGATATATATAATTAAATATTTATACTTGTTCTCCTGCAGCTTAGCCAGCTCGCTGATGAGCAGACTTAGCAGACTGCTGCCAAAGAGCACGAGTATGGGCAGCCACAGTTGTGGCAATAGGTCCGCCAGCGACTCGTCCAACAGCATTTGGAGGCTACATATGAAGCCATGGAGCAGCAGAAGCGCCAAACAGGTCATCGCCCAAATGCGATTCCTAAATGGGTTGCGCTGCCAGAGCGCATGATCCCGATGTACAAACGATAGCGAGACGAGCACTGAAAGAGAGGATGAAATTAATTAATTTGTATAATTAAATTTAAATATAAATAAAGACTTGCTAATCTTATAACAAGTTGAGGCATTGCAGTTGTGGGAGATGTACAGATTTAAATTTGCAATATAATTATCGGATATAGCAACATTAAATGCACTGGAAAAAATCTAATCTTCTCATTACCGAAATGTAAGAGTACAGCACACAAAGCACAGCTCCGCGCTATATACAGACACTGATAAAAGTCTGCATCACTATCCGAATCCTCCACGTCCTGCACCAATTCAACAGAGCTGTCAATTTTGTCCGCGCGAATGGACAACGACTGCGTCATGCACATCCAGTAGGCCACGAGCTGCAAGGAAGCAAATCATATAATGAGTCACAATATATATAAAAAAAAGTGTTCAAAAAACTTGCCACTGTAAGAACGGGCACAAGGAACTTGCAGCCATAGCACCACATGACAAAGGCAAAGGCACGTGAATCGTATTCGGTTTGTTTCTTGCTGGTGGCACGATTCATGATCTTTGGATCGAGATCGATATGGGCCAGCGATATGGCAATCAACGGCACCGGCACACACATCAAATAGATGCCCAGCAGTGGCGTTAACAATGGTGGCAACGATAAACAAGCGCAGAGCACATTCAATATGGAAATGGAACCGGCACAGCATGCCCAGAACTGTATGGAATTCCAGAGGCCTAGCGAGAAGCGACGCGACAACTCAATGATGGCCACCAGCGACAAGGGATCTTCGCGGCAAATGGCTATCGAGCATGGCAGTGAGTTGAGCAGCCGGCTCAAGTAGATGGGTGACACAGTGTACGCCGGCGATTGCATGGCTCGAGCAGCGCCGCCTGATTCGAGCAACTGTTCGCTGGCAAACGGGTCCGGTTCATCCGTGGTGGATTTACTTCGCTGCTGATAGTGCAGCTTGTTGTGCTGGATATTGGCCTCCGTGTAGGCATCGACATCCTGGCAGACCTGCGGATACAACGGTTCCACAGCAATGCTGCAATCTGCTTGCAGGAATATATTGGCATTATCATTGCTCGCGGAGCTGCCCAAGCAGACGACAATCTCTCCGTAGGATTGCATAATGTCGAGCATTTGACGTGTTGCTTCCGCCGAGCAGTCTGTGAAGAGGGACACTTGCAAAGGTACATTGTCCACCTGCTCCAGATGCGGTCGTATATTCTCAATGCCTCGTGGCAACTTCGCACGATTGGACATATCGAAATTGATGGGAGCACTCTGATCCGTGCTCTCCGTCAGCGTGCTCAACGATCGACAATTCTCATCCATGGCCGAGTCCAGAGAATGACGCTGATTGTGTCGCTCAGAATTTGGCTCATTTTCAAAATTTAATGCCTCATTCTCGGCACTCTGATCCAGATCATCCTCATCCGTTGGAGCATTAGCCTGCTCGCATTCCTCGGGGTTGGATATGGCACCGGGCGCCGAGCAACTGAGCGTTTTCGAGGACTCCAAATTGTTTGGCGGACTCAGCAAATAACTCAATTTGTGACCATCGCTGTCATCACCTACAAGATCAGTGCATGCAAACATGGCTTGTTCACTGGATGGATCAATAACAACGTTCGTGGTGGTGGTGGTAGTGGTGTCTGTGATGGTGGTGCTGGTTGTGGTTGCTATGGTTGTGGTTGTGGCAGTGGTGGTTGCAGTGTTTGTGGTTGAATTATTCTCATGCATTTTACCAGCAGTCTTTGACGACTTGGAGGAGACAACATTATCTGTCGCCTCCTTTGCCTTGCTGGCTGCAGATGGCAACTTTTCACGTTCCTCCGGTTCGCTCAGCAGCGAAATGTGACAATTCCAGCCGGACTCGAGGCCCATCTTCTCGGAGAAGACACGCGAGCGCAACTCATTCTCCTTGCTGAAGTGCACAAAACGAATGCAGGCGCGTTCCAACCGCTCGACGAGATGTACGATATCATTTTGGGCCTGATACTGCATGGTGACCATGCCAATAAAGACCTGATGACACTGCATCTCAAAGCAGCCCTCCACATCGTTGCAATCCTCGTCCTTGTTCTCCGAGAACAGCAGCGAGTCAGTGCTAATGCTGTGGCTCAATTTCACATGATGACCACCCTCGAAATCGCAATGGGACTTATCCACATGTTGCATACGCAGCTTGGACTCGGGTGGCAGTTCCAAGTACGCAATCTGTCCGTTGCCGTGTAGCGGTCCGCTCAGTGCTCCATGGATGCCATGACGCAGCGGGCGATATGCGAATGCTGTGCAATACGATGTTAAAGCGCTGCGCTGGTAAAAGTCCAAGGCACGTTTGCGATCCTGCGGCGACAATGGTCGCAAATCCTTGCCATCCCAGAAATCATCGCAGCAATCGAGTATGATGTCAGCGGTGCCTTGTGTAAATAGCGACAAATATCCGCCAGGATTCTCACGCATCACCACGCTCAGCGAATGCGGAAATGGGACCTTCACCTTTGTAGAGAGCTGAAGTTGACGTGCAAAGCGAATATCTCGACGCACCACATCCGGTTGCTGAATAAGAAGGAGAGTTTTATTAAGTTGGATGTGTAGAATATATTTATTATTATTATTATTATTATTTATATTTAATTTGCAAAATCAAAAGTTTGTAATTATCAATATTTTTATCTATCTGAAAAAAGGGCTTTAGCCGTTATCAAACAGGAAATCTATGATTAAAATAAAGCAAAATATAAATAACAATAAATAATATATATATATATATAAAATATAGCATATATATTCCTGATGACTTACCAAATGCCTGTAGCTGGCCAGTTGGCCCTCGAGGGCAAAGCGATCGGTTGCATGATTGGTGAATCCAATTTGTTTGGCCAGCTCGCACAGACAGCGTCTGATTTAACAAATCGCCAAACATATATGTTTATATAGCAAAAAAGAAGGAACGATTAGAAAGGCAGTAATTGTGTATGTGTTGCCAGATAAATGTGGGTGGTGGGTGGGTGGTTGGTTGGTGGTGTATTTAACACGTGAGAGCATGCAGGCGGCAGGCAATCAAGCGGAATTTTGTAAATCTTTACAAATGAATATCGACGATAATATTTTTAAGCATTCTGGGCAACATAATAATTGGCAGTTTTTACTTAAAATAAAAATACATTTTACTATAGACAAATGTGGGGAGAGGGAGAAGGGGAGCATAAAAAATTATGTTAAAATCATATATACATATTAATAAAAAGTTAAAATTGCATAAAAATGATGAACATTTAGTGAAACGAAAAAAACGAGTATTTAGTACATTTTTACATTGGTAATAATAATTTTGGGTTCATATATCAATATAATTTGTCTACAATCAACTAATCAATTGAATTGTGAAGCAATGTTTCAAATTTAGCCGACAAATTATTAGCATATTTTGCAATATGTGTGGAAAATGATAAATACATTTAATTAAGAGTCGTATAACTTTACCAATTGCATGTTTGTTTCTATACATTTGGGGGTTTTTTGTCGTCCAATTGTTGTGTTGTTTTTTGTTTGTTTTTTTTTTTTAGGTGTTTCTTTTGTTTTGCAATTAACAAAAATCAAAAATCAAAACTGAATCTCAGTTTGTGGGCATCACATATTGTTTGTGCGCAATATATATAGTAATATATATATATATATGCGATTTGAAAAAATCATTGATTGGTATATAATCGATAAACATATCCGAGTTTCAAAGTATAAGTATAATTTGGTTAGAATGCAACAATGTTGGCTAATTGGATGAGTATGGCAATGAACTACGTACCCATGCAATAGGCATTTCATACTGGACTCAAACATCGCATACCGGTTTGTCACTGGCACCAGATCTTTGTCCAGCATTGCCACGGCGCTCACATGACCACAGAACTGAGCATAATGCTCATGCGTCAGCGGCGAACAGGTGTTCAATAAAATCGCAAGACCTGTAAGTATTGAAAGGATTAACAATTGATTGATTTATAGGTAAAAACAAAGGCCAGATTTGACCTGTTATGATACCAATGAAATACACAGGCAATAAATGAGAACATACCCAAAGGTTTCAGCGATTTGATGTGTGCCTTCCACTCGTGATCATCGAATTCGAGTCGAAAGGGGCAGTGTTGATCGTGTGTAAGATCGAGTACTTCGGCGACAATGCCACGTTCCTTGTTCTCCACATCGTTGGCATTGTCGCTTTGCGTAGACATGGACAGTTGACTGGCATCATCCTGCGGCTCCTCATCTGTATTGTGCAAAAAGAATACCTTTTCCGCAGTTGGATTCGGCCAGGACAATATGCCTTTCTTGTCCACACAGCAGAGGGCTGATATGGAGCCCAGCACCTGGACAAGATTCGCTGAGCGTGGCAACAGCTCACTGTCACCTTGCCACAATTGCGTCCAAATGCGCAGCACATTGGAGCGCAATAGCGAAACACTATCGTAATTATAGCCAGGTGTATCGATATCCAAATCCTCAAACGATTTACTCAAGCCCTTCTCGAGAATGGCCTGCGGTGTCTTTAGGAAGCATTGCAACCGTGCCACGCCCCACAGATTCATGGAGATCCACAACAGTGGAAAGATGAGTGGCAACAATGGAATAACTGCAGCTGCTGGTGAGCCAATCAACACATGACGCCAATTGTGCTTTTCATCGGTGGCCAAGCCATACCCATGAAGTCGCAAAAGACCCGCAAAGAGAGTGATGCTTAGGGCGCTGATGAAGCCCCATTGCTGTATGTACTTCGTCACCAGCTGAGGAACGGAAAAATATATCAAATGTTGAAATAATTTAAATACTAAATAAGCCTCACCAAATAGCGCTGTTGATTGTAAATGGTTGCCGGTCGTTTTAGCGAATTCTTTAAGCATATACGCAAATTATCCAAATACGGCGTTCGATCCAGACAACACACTAGATCCGGCAGTGGAGCACGAGCCATGGGCTTAACGGGTGGATCGCCCAACTGGGCAGCAGAGGCGCCATAAATTTCGCTGGCGTTGAAGAAGCGCTTTGATTGCAGTTCGTGGCAAGGACCTGGAGATATATGACCCGGCCGCAAAACAATACAATCGCCACGCACCAACAGCGCCCACGGTAAATTGACAATGTGTCCGTCGCGATAGGTCCACTGTAGGGAGACGCAAGGCGACATTGGATTGCTCAGATGTGGATAATTTGAGGCATGCCAATTGTCGCTGAGATGTTGTTCCGCCAGACGAATTTCAGACAACGCATGCCGCGTCTTCCGATAGATTTCCGTGTGACGCAAATTACTCTCTCGAATGACCACACACAGATCAAGGATGAGAATAACAAGCAAACAGATTGCTGGCCAGTACATCCCGGTGGTTAGCAGTGCTCCACTGGTCAACAGCGTTGTGCAAATCGAAACCCATCCGAGTGGACTATCATAGCGATTCATGAAGGCGGCACGCAACTTACAAAGACACCTAGTGGAGTAAAATATATTAGATAATTTATTATTTATTTATTATCTCTTATTTACTACTTGTTACTTAATATTTATTTTTAAATTATTATTTGATATTTATTAATATTCTTATTCCTATTTTTATTATTAATTTTTACTATTTATTAATTATTGTTTATAAATTCAAATTGCTTCCTTTTGTGTGACGACCCGCGCCCACCTCCTGTCTTACCTATCCGCCGCATGCTCCCGCTCCTGCTCCAGCAGCACATTCTGAATCTCCTCGTGCAGACGCGATAGGGCCACATTTGTGCTCAGACCAAGCTGTGAATTGTGCTTTTGTGGGTGTGCCTGTGTGTGTGGGTGTGCAGTGGTTGCCTGTGGCGTGGTTGCAGCAGCAACAGCAGCAGCAGACGCGGCCTCAGTTTCTTTGTCAATACTGCATTTTGATTCGTTTGTTGCCGTTGCCGTCTCTGTTGTGGTGTTTTCGCTCTGCATCGTACAACCACCAAATTGATATACACTTTCAGTAAGCACACTCGATTAACATATTGTTTTTAATTAAATTTCCTGTTGTTTGCTTATGTTTATTTGTTGCTGCTGTTTCACTTTGATTGTGCAAAATACGCATAGCCGCGCGTTGCCAATTGCGCGAATATGCATACAGTTGGCAACTCTCGCTACTGATAAGAGCACAGAGGGCAAACATATGAAGTAGAGATGATCACTCTTTAACATTTTTTTTTGTCTGATCTTTGCATTCGTTTATATATGCTTTGTTTATAATTAATCATTGTTTTGGTTTGGCACACCTAATTTACATATCCATTGATGATTGAACTGGGAAAGAATTATATCTTACTGACCGTAAACAGATTATCGATAAATTATGTTAATTTGCAGTGCCAAAAGAGCACAAAGAACTGTGGTGGACAGCACCACATTAAATCAAATTAAACCGTTTGCAGATTAAAATTAATTTCGTATAAATAATGTAAAAATTGAATTGATCGGCTGAGAGCTAAAAATTAATTTATTAATCTATTTTTTCTTTCACAAATTAATGCATTCATTCATTCGAAGGATAAATTTTCAGAATCTTTGCTCTTTTTTAATTACACACGTAAAAATTGGGGATTAAGTCGAGATCTATTCCTGTTGCAGTTGTGATGCCCGTCCTTGACCCTCCTGTGACTTTGATGCTGTTGCTTTGCTATACCATCATGCTCTACCATCTACAGACGTAGAAATTGTCGATCTCTTTGTTCTCTGTTCTTGTCCTTCTTGTGATGGTGATTCTTGTGCGTGTAATTGTCATGTTGAGGCTTGTGCCTTTTCTTGTCCTTCTTCTTCTTCTTCTTGACTACATCATAGACTTTATCGTAGTATTGGTAAACATCAACAATCGGATAAGAATTCTCATCCACTTCGGTCCCATAATCGTAGCCTTGTTCTTCAGCCTCTGTAAACTTATTTCCGATGGACTCCTCATTCTCCTGCAGTTCCATGAGCTGGTTATCATTGAGATTACACCCAGTGGCTGCCGGGAGCTGCTCCTGCTGGTTTTCCTCCTCCATTTCCATGAATTGATTGGCGCCGACTTTAAATGCGGAAAAGTGAAGATGTGCCCACATCCTGGTTTTATTTCCCATATATTGAAATTCGATATTAAAATTACTGCTGTCCTCGAGAAGATCCAGATCTTCAGTCGCGAGCAAACAATTTGCACGATCATTGACGTACAGTTCATGGGAGGGGAAATGGTGTTCACCACGCAGGAAAAGGTTTACGGTGGTCTGCACTCGTTTGGCATCTGCGGAGATGCGGCTGTTGATGTCCGGGGTCAGCGTTTGATATCCCGGCGTAAGTGTCTCTCCCAGAGCTGTGATTAATGCGGCTCTATAATACGAATCTGAGTACAGATTACACGAGTTCTCATTGTATTTGATCAGATCAAACATAAAACGCATCACATCCGGCGGACAAACGCCGCACTTGGTACGCAAACCAGCAATTGCCACGGGGATTGTCTTTTGCAGGTAATACAATTGAAAGTTGGAAAAATCATTGTATCGTACAATGTGCGGCTCCGGTGTTGAACCAAACATATTGAAAAATATGTCTAACATGGGTGTCCTGCAGTTCACCATTTGATTGGCCACCTTGGTGAGGCAATGTGCCGCCTCGCAGCGCACCCGATGGAAATAACTCTCATTCTCAATGGTGTCCTCCAGTGCAGATAGTGTTGCACGTGTCGCATAAATTGCCAGCGCTCGGATTGCATCAAACTGGGCGGTGACATCGCGCTCATAACGCAGTTGATATTGCCACTGGTAGTCAGGATGCAAAACAATCAGATCTCGCAGCAGAATCATCTCCGGATCGATGCGCATCCACAGCACAGGTGAGTCACTAAAAAGTAAAAATTAATAGAGCAGCTTTCTATAAATTGAAAGATTTCCCCCAAAACTTACTCCATGGCCGATAGATCCATGTCGATCTCCTCGCCTCTCCACATTGGAATCTTCTTCTTCTTGTTGCGCCTGCTTTTCGATTGGCACGCGATAACTGAACGGGTTAGCGAATCATCAATCTGCAGCGTATGATTAAAAGTGCCATCCAATTCCTGCAGCTGCACTATCAACGGACCGTTATACTGCCTAATGCCCCTTCCCTCAATGTAATCCTGACGAATTTCCAGCTCGATCGTATTTCGCTTGCAATTAAAAACTGAAGTGACAGAGAACTTGGGATGTCCCCCAGAACGCACCCATTGATCAATAAACAAGTTCATATCGATGCCGGTGACCGTAAAAATGGACTTAATGAAACTGTTCGTCGAGATGAGCAACTGAGACCACAAACCATCTTCAATTTGCGAGCCCGCCGCTTTTGTAGCCAGCGCCAATTGTTTGTTAAACACCCGAAATAACATCTCCTGACCAATACGATGCTCTAACATCCGTATGACCAGATGGGATTTACGACGCAGTGCCTCCACATATTTGGGGGAGACCGTGTGCGAACTCTTGATGGGAAAATGATGCTGATGAACAAGCTTAGGAACTGCTTCTGCCGCCTCAGCCTGACTACAGTCGAGTATAATGCCGCCATAGCGTTCCTCATATTTAACGACTTGGGACAGCTCACACTGGATCCATTTCCGATACGGATTATTGCCAAAACATTTCCGTGAATGGAGGCCACACAGATATTTGGCAATGCCCTTGGCCAGCCACGTGTCCGACCAGCGATGTGAGCTGATGAAACAGCCAAAAAACTGTTCCGCCAAAGCACGAGCCATCTTGGTGCGTGAGCTATAAGTCTGTTCAATGATCTCTTTGCCACTCGTTGGATTCGATAGATTAAATTCGATGCGAATACGCAAATCGAGACCCGCTTGAATCATTGCATAACCAGCTGGAGGAACTTTAATGAGCACTTCACCATTATTGAGATCGGGATCGGTTATCTTGGCGGCCATTAAATGTTTCTTCGCATAGATTTCCAACGAGCAATTTTCCACCTCGCACAAATTGAGAAAGGAATCAAAACAGGTGAATTCCGCTTGGCAAACATCATTGAGGAGTACACGATAAATATTCAATTGCTTCGCATTGAATCGAATAAAACGTAAGCTATCAGTATTTGGGACTATTGTCAGCTCAACCATGCCCTGTTACAAATTATTAAATACCTTTTTCTTGCCAAAAGTGTAAAATTTCCTACCTGAATTCTGCGATTCTCCAAACAAATTTCGTTTAGTTTCAAAAGTTGATGCGACAATTTGAAGGGACGCAGTTGAGTATCGAGTAGCTCCTTTTTAGTTTCCATTTTTTAATATGCGCAATTTGTTAATGATTATTCAAACTATTAGTAAACGTAGCAAAATTTTTATTAATGTTACAGTTACTGATGTCGTCGTGCAACTGAGCGCCAAACAACTAGTCATGGCCAAATGACAACTAGTGATGTATAAATGACAGCTTTTGTAAATCGACATTTACTACAGGGTTGGCTTTCGATGTCTGTTGTCTATATTTATCTATTGCAAAGGAGCTGTAAATTTGATGTTTGCTACTTTTGCCGTTGCACACTTCCTCCTCAAATTTAAAACTTATATTTTATTATTGTTTATATAAAAATTATGGTAAAAAAGCACAATTTGAATATATCGGCTAAGTATACAGAAATCAGTATACAGTTATCGATACCAAAGAGGTCCACATAAAAAAATGTATCGAGCAGGTTGCCAAATATTTTGCTCGACCGCAAGAATAAAGTCCACAATGTTAACTCACTATTGCCCTGTGTGGATTATGTTCTTCTTTTCGAATGCATCGAAACGGAAATAGCAATAGTTTATTTATTATTATAAGTAAAGGCAAGAAAATTAATTCATTTTTGATTTTCAGTTCACAAGGTTCCACAAGCCAGATATATTGCAAAACTGTTCTTAAGAATAATTTCTTACATATGTTAAAATAAGTGCAAGGTGTTAATAATAGCATGGCAGATAAAAAAGGTTTATGGCATTGTAATCCTATTTTTGCTTACATATTCTTATTTATTTTGGCCTACGTTATTATTGATATCAAAAACAAAGTAAAAAAAGCGGTTTTCTACAGATAAAATTAAATTCTTACATTTGTGGATACAATGAGTGCTCGCTGTTTATAACAGCTTTGCAGAATGTTAAGTCTCTTTTTAACATGTGTCTATACAAATAAAACAAAACAAATTTCACTTAATATTCATACTATGGTTCTGCCGATTTTTTCTTTGAAAACAAATGGATGAGCGAGCGCAACACAAGGAAAATGGCAGACAAGCAAAGAAAATAGCTGCCATAGACAATATACTGATCCTTTGGCGGCAATCCGTAACCCGTATCTAAATGAAGAATTTTCAACTTTTATCATAGATGTATTTTGGTTTTAGGTACAATAAACTTACCCGTGACAACAACAATGGTTAGTATGCTTTGCAGGCCGAGTGCAACAAGCATATTGATGCCAAAGACCAAGCCGAAACTGTCATCGACGAGATTCTCGGCAACAATCGCAGCCGCCACAGTAATGATGAAGAAAAACACTGCACAAAATATAACATACCCAATGTAGGCCAACCAGACGCTATCACAAAGTGCTGCCAGCAGCAGAAGACCACCAATCAGAGCCACACACAAGGAGTTCAGTAACATAAAGAAATTTCTTCTAATATTGCTGTTAAGCATGCCGGCAAGGAGGGCTCCAATTGCGCCCAGCAAAGTGGCGACGGCCTCAACACCACCATTATATTTACTCTCATTGCCAGGCGCCAAATCCTTCCACAAAAACTGTATGTAGGTAATGACCTGGATTTGACCGCAAGTCGCCAATGTCCACCAGATGCTCCACGTTAAAACAATCGGATTCGTATACGACGAGATCAGATGAAACCACAACAAACGCCCAGCATTTCGCAAGGAGAACTTCGGCGCCACTGTCGTCTCCGTGATGGCTGGGAGTGGGATTTGTGCTGGCTTTTCCTGCGCATAGAAATAAAGACTGCGCGGCACACCCGGCAACAGCAACGCAATCGGCAACGATATAATCTGTGTGGCCAGCGAGATGAAATGTAACTGTCGAAAACTCATGCTATCCGTGGAGACGAGTAACTGGGCTAGTATCCCGCCAAGAAATTTACCACCCAAGATGGCGGCACGTGTATGTCCTGTGACGATCTGATAACGCTCTCGCTCCACCTTGGCATACATATAAGTGTAATAGGCCACTTCGGCGGCTGTGAAGAAACCGTAGAATATCTGCGCCATCTGCAATTCGAGCAGAGTCCGTGTCCAAAGCATCATGGCAAACAATACGATGCCCGCCACCGAGGAGAGCACTATTATCGGTTTATATCTCAGCAGATCGGTGAAGAGAAAGACCAGGATGAGTTGTGCTAACACCGAATAGGTGCCAAAGGGATACACCTCCTGGTAGACGGTCTCCGTGGTGAGATTACGCCAATCCCCGGCCAAATATTCGGTGACATACGGCTCCGAGGGTCGCATCTCGCGAAAGAAACCGAATGTGCACAGAAGCAAAGATATCTTAAGCCAGGTGTCCATGTTCTCCAACTGGCAGCTAATTGCTAAGAGCCGGAATGCAATAAATGTGTCTCTGTGATTACGACACAAACACGCATACAGCGGAAGAGAGATGTTCACGCCACGAATGCCAGACAACAACTGCTTTTAAATACGTTCGATCGCATTAAGACGAACTCTCTTTCCCTCTCTCTCTCGGACAGCTGAAAACAACCTGTTGATTGCTCTCCCGCTGCCTTGCTCACAAAAAACACATTTTGCACAGACTGGCAATAAATACAAAAGCAGAATTAACATAATACCCTGTAATAAGTTCTCTAAGCTTTAGCTGAGTTTATTTGTATATTTATTTATATTTTATAAATTTATATTTAATATTAAATAAATTATGTTAAATTATTTTAAGTTGTATATAGATAGAGATCTAAGATTTAGATATAAGATAAAACATATACATCAAGTTCAAAGGTATTGAATCCCCTTTATTTGCTTTTGTAAGAGTTATAGAAAGCAACATCTATAACTTACAAAAGCAAGCAATAAACTTATATATAATTAATTTATTTTTATTATTAAATAAATGTTTATTTTGATACTTGTATATGTATAAAGCTCAAGTGTATTATATTCGGCATACGTTAGTCAATTTTAAACAGTTTAAAATATTGGAATTACAAATACCCTGTAGTAAGTAAATTGCAATATTTTGTGTTCTCGACATGCATAATAGTAATGGGTAAGTTTATTACATAAAACGACTGTAAAAATAATCCGTTTTCAGGTTGAAATTCTTTATTATACAAAAAAGGGAAATTTTTTTTTGCCAGCGATTTACTTTCTCTTCCCCTTCTAATACATTATTTTTTTTTAAATATTATTCCTTACATATATATATATTTTTTTAAATAAATCATTTTAATAACATTTTTATATCACTAATGCTTTTTACATATCAGCAATTAATTAATGGATATTTGATTAAAGTAGATAGTACTTTTTATTTACATGAACTGCTTTCTGCCCACTAAACAGGGTATTTCTTGTTTTAAATGCAAGAATCTGTCTAGTTTGTCAGCATTTTTCAACTTATTCAATTGGGTGTCGAATTGATTCGCTTGTTTTAATTTCTTTTTATTGAGCGTAGCAATGAGTTCATTATGTTTGTAAGATAAAATAAACAAAACAAATTTAGGAACTTTGTACTTAAACTTAATGGAGTGGCAATGAGATATATTATCAATTTGGGAAATATTGAGTTTATTGCTTAGCATGTTAAATCGTTTACCTGAGATTATAAAGAGTGCTCGTAAATTAAATCTATGCAACGATCATAATATAATACAAATTGCACACTGTGCGACTTCCATTTAAACATTTGGCATTTACCATAAAAATATATATTCAATAATAATTACAGAATAAGAACTAAATACCAATTATTTTTTTTGCTTTTCTTTGCAACCATTTTAATAAAAAAAAAAACAATTTATTGACGTTTAATAAAATTTTTTTTTGTAGAAACAACTGACTTTTTAGTACAAATTATTAGCTACTTCTTAAGGTAATCTTGATAGAGCTGCAGCAGATCGGGACTTGTGCGTGGGGGCACCCTCTCCAAAGCCGTTTCAAAGTGCGCCCAGTGGACGACGTCCGCCTCGAAGCTGTGCTCCAGCGCACAGATCGCTGCCTCATGGCAAACGGCCTGGATCTCGGCACCCGAATAGCCCTCGGTGAGCTCCACAAGCCGCTCCACAGAAACATCCTCAGCCAGGGGCATGGCGCGCAACTTGATGCCGAGGATTTCATGGCGAGCCTTCGCCTCCGGCAAACCCACATAGCAAACACGATCAATGCGACCCGGACGCAACAGAGCCTTATCAATCATATCCGGACGATTGGTGGCGGCGACAATGGTCACATTATGCAGCGCCTCAACGCCATCCAGTTCGGTGAGCAACTGGGTGAGCACACGTTCCTTGACAGAGGCGCCAGCTCCACCCTCAGAGCGCTCGCCGCCAATGGCATCGATCTCATCGAAAAAGATGATAGCGGGAGCCACTTGACGTGCCTTGCGGAACACTTCACGCACGGCACGCTCCGATTCGCCTACCCACATGGAGAACAGCTCAGGTCCTTTGATGGCCAAAAAGTTGAGCTTACTCTCGGTAGCGAGGGCCTTGGCAATCATTGTTTTGCTGCAACCGGGTGGACCAAACATGAGCACGCCACGCGGTGGCTTAATGCCTAAACGCTCGAATTTATCCGCATGTAGCAGTGGCCACTCGATAGCCTGTTGAAGGGTCAAACGTAGTGCGGATTGGCCACCAATATCCGACCAGAGCACATTGGGATTCTCGATGAGCACTTCGCGCATTGCTGAAGGCTTCACTTTTGTCAGTGCTGCATGTAAATCCTGTAGCTGCAGCGCATGCTGCTTCTCGCGCAGCGTTGCCAACGTTGCTGTATATACCAAATTGGCCAAATCGGCACCGACATAGCCATGTGTTATAGCCGCTATCTGCTCCAGCTCCACATCCCTAAGCTGATCTTTCAGCAGGCAGCGGAGTATCTCCTTACGGGCAGCTGGCGCTGGTGCGCCCACTTCCAGTTCGGTGTCGAGACGACCCGCGCGTCTTATGCTCGGATGCAGTGCATCGATTTGTGAACTGGTCGCTAGCACAAAAATGCGATTCGCCTCGAGACGATGTCCGCTGCTCAGTTGATCGAGAAGCGAGAGCAATGCGAGTGAAACACGCTTTACGAGATCACTGCCTCCTTCCTGCTTGGGGCACAGAGTGTGCACATCCTCCAGCAGCAGGAGCGTGGGATGCGGATAGTGTGCATAGGCTCGCTCAAAATACGATCTCAATTTTTGCTCAGTTTCGCCTAGAAATTTGCTGAAGACATCACCGCTGCTAATCCGCATTATTTGCACCTGACCATCGTGTTCTTTGGCTGCTGTACACATTGCCTCACAGATGAGGGATTTGCCACAGCCACTGGCGCCATAAAGCAGAAGTCCACGGGAGATTTTAATGCCTGGCAAGAGCGGGGAATATAATTATTAACAACTATTAAAATGAAATGAGATTGTTCGACAATTTGTTGTTGGACAACTACCTGCTGGTAATGGCTTATAGCCCAGTGCGTAATCCATGCTCTCCTCCACTAATTGGAGCTGCTTATCCAAGCCACCAATTTTGGCTTTTGTTGTGCGTTGTTCCGCCGGCAACTGCACCTCCTTCTCTTCCCCAAAACTCAGCTCTAAGCGCGTGGCATTTGTGACCAATACAAATTGAGGGGATTGAACTAGATTTAGTCGAGCTAGTCCATCCTCCATCGAGCTCTCCTCAATTCCCCGCCAGCTCTCCAAGCCAAATTTTAGATGCTTACAAAAGAAATTTAAGTGTACAACGCCTTTCATGCAGTAAACTTTATTGACCATCTCTGACTTGAGCACAGCAATGGCATCAGTTAGTTGCACATGCTCCAAACTTGATTCTGTGGCATTTAACTGCTTCAGAGTAATGCTAGCAGCAGCAGAAACTTGTCCTTTGTCCAGTGCGGAAATGTGCAACAATTTGTCTTGCAATGGCAACCAATTTAATTCATAATCTAAAATAGAAATGTCAAGCAAAATGCAAGTAGTTTAAGATGGCAAGAACTCACCCTCATCTGAGGCGAAGACTGTCGTGAGAAACTGCTCCGGAACTGGCCAAACCAGGCGAATCAGAGGCGCCTCCATTTCATCAACAGTTTTTGCTGCCTGTCTAATAACTACCTGTTGACCAATGTGCAGCTCAGCTAGTTGCATGGCACCCTCAGATATAAAGACGAGCATGTTGACATATTTATCTGGTAGTTCCTTCAACGCCTCCACCTCAAAAGTCCGCTTTTGCGCGCTGCTGGTGTAAAGCGTTTTATTTCTCACAAATTCCGCATTTACTTCAGTGCTGCTCAAATCTTCTTCGGGGGCAATGGGGCAGATGCGTTCGTGTGTGTCCCGAGATTTGGAGGTAATGTGCACGCCACATGCTTCACAGAAATACCAGGTGGCTTGGTTCTTTTTGTTGCTCGATTTTGGCGGCATCTCAATACTCAGTAAACAAAACAACGTTTTCTTTTTGTTAATCTTCTGCCGGCGGTAATCAGCTGTCCACTTGTGCACGGGCATTGCGAATGGCAAAAGAGAGGGTTGTTTCTGCATACCAGCCTTAACCGTTACAAATGTATTTCAATTTAGCCAACTGATTTTTACACTAAATATTTATTTGTACACACATAATAATAGTAATTATAATAGTAATAATAAAAGAAGTTCATTGCAACAGCAAATCTGTTTCACTGGCATTGACCGACATCAGATCCCGTTCGAGGCTTGTTGTTGCATTTGCTTGGTTCAGGAACAGATCAAAATCGTAGCCATCATTTTGGGCGGAAATTGAATCCTTTTGATTGCTAATAGTTTGCGGATTTGATAACAGATCCACATCCTGCAGGCCCAGCTCCTTGAGCAGCAGTGATTCATGCTCGGTCGCATCTTTCGCCTCCATGTGGATAATAGGAGCCGGTTTCTCCACAGCTTCCAGGCCATAAACAATTTTATTATTGGTAGTTGGCGCATTATTCGCTTCCAGTTCGTCGTCATCCAACTCCTGGGGCTTCAACGTGCTCGACTTGTATTGGAAATCGGTCGCCTTAAAGTCCACCTCAATGGGAAAAAGGGGAGGCAACGAATCCAGCCGCTCCACGAGACTACGATGCAGTTCTGCAAGGGATTCGAGCAGACTGCGCAGCTGTTTATTCAAATCCATGGCATGTTTGCACTCCAACAGCTCCATTTTCTCCAGCACATCGGTGCGCAATTTGGCAAACTTGCAGCGCGCATCCTGCCGACAACGCAATATCAGCCGATACTCATAATTGCCCGTCTCCACACGATACAGTGGCTCCTGCAGCGCTGCAAAGCCATGTTCCTCATCATCCATTTCCTTAACTTTCAGGCAATAGGATAAATATGTGAACTTAGCATCCGCATAACGACGCACCGTCAACTTGGTGTCCGGTATGGCCTTATTCAGATATGTGCCCAGATCGGCAAGCACTGGTTTAATCTGCTTGATGATCGTCAGTCCATCTTTCTCCAATGAACGATGAAATTCCCCGAAAGTTCGAAATGCTTCCGATGCTCGCTGTTGCGGTTCATGTGAGGAGATTTGGGTGAAGCAGTCGCCAAAGGATTTGTACGTCTGCAGCAGATCGTAATACGCTTTGAGCATGCGACGGGCATGTTCCACGAGTCCCTTATACATCAGTTCGGTGCCCTCGAGTTCCTCCAATCGTTTAACCAGCGAATCATTGCACAATATGGCACGGGATAAACCCAACGTATCCGCTGTATTGCTCGACAAACTGTCCACAATGCGATGCTTTAGTTTTTTCAGTATTATGTCCAGCGTTTTGCCCTGCTCCGGATCCGCGTGCAGTTTGTTGTAGTGAACGGTGACCTGGTCGGTGGCTGTTTGGATCATTTTGGCCACCTCCACTTTGGTCTTGCCCTTCACACTGCTCGAATTGACGGCGAGCAGCTCGTCGCCGGACTGCAGCGAACCCTCACGTGCCGCTGGAGTTCCATCAAACACCTGCAATATATGAACATGAACATACACATTGAACAAAATTTATATACAGATCTTAGGGCTGAGATGTGGATTGTATTCGAGTAATCCTTGATTTTTAATTTATTTTTGTTTGAGTGTAGCTTTAAAATTCAAAAAATCTGCTGTTACTTTTGGCATTTATTTTAGGACAAAATTTAAAATTTTGATTTTTTTTTATTATGGCGCCCTCCCACATGTTCAAGCCGTTTGAGATGATGGCATCGCGGCCGTTGCCAAATACGGCCGGAAGACGGACAACGTTGCTGGACGGCAAATTGCGAGCGATTATGTTGGAGAGTAATTCCAAACGGCTGCAGCGGCAACAGGCTGGATTGGATAGCTCAAGGACGAGGCGCAGTGCGCAGAAGATGGCCGTGCCCAATGTTTATAGAGTTCAGGAGGAATACGATCGCAATCGGAAGCAAAAAGCGCTGCGCTTGAAGATATCGCTGCGGCAGCTGCGGAAACATTTTAAAACATCAAATCCTGTACCGAATTTCAGCGCAATGCACCGGCGCTTGGAGGAGCGGATTAGATTGCGTCAGTTGCGCTCCGCCCAACAAGTCACAGAGCCGATAACACCGAGACCGCTGCTCAGTTCCCAGAGGTTTAGCGAAAAGTGGGCGAATAAGGAAATGCATTGGAAACAGCAACAGGAACAGGAGCTAACCCACCATCCCAATCTGGGCAGCAAAACTTTTGACGCTTGGCGCAAGCGGCCGTTTGTGCCACACATCACTTCCACCATTGTCCAGACGAAGCCTTTTAAGCTGCGATCTGCGGAACGAAGTGTTCTCCGCAAGAAATTCGATATGTGGCAGATGGAAGAACAGAATTCGCGGGCGCGAATGGAGGCTGGGGAGTCGACGCGTCGCTGGCAGAACGAGTATCGAGAGGCGCGCAAGCTGACCGAGTTCAAGGCTCGACCAAATCCATGGAAACGCATCAAGGCACCAGCAAATTAATAATTACAAATACAAATTCGAAAAATTATTAAATCTTTTTTTATACCAATTGAAATTGGTTAAGAGGAGGGTATATTGGTATTGTGTACGACTAAGCGGAAGTATCCTCAAGCCCATACAGTATGTATAATCCGGAATAGCAAGAACAACCGAGTGGATTTTGAATAAATATTCTTGTTCAGATTCACAACGAACCAATAAGCCAATCTCTCACCTGAACTATATAGAGGCAGGGACACATTGGTGCTCCGCCGCCGATGCTTATCCCAATTAGGTTGCTCTGATCCTTAGTGATGACAACGGCATTGGTGGTCACAGTCATGCCCCTATAATCGGATTAGGTAAAGTTTGATTTGGTTTTGAATATATACTGTATATAATTTGTTGTCTAGACCTAAGTTGGAACATGTTACATGTAATTAATAGGCGTGCTGTACTCACTTCCTCAGGTGCAGTCTTCTAAAAAGCCATCTTATTAATTCTAGCAAATCCATAAAATTGTTTAAAAAAAAAACTTGACACTTAAAACTATGCCATTTACGACTTATACTAAAGTCTAATCAGTATTTAGCATATTTTAACATAAAAAAAATCGAAATAATTATCCAATGGGAACTGGACTAGAATTAAGAACTGTGAACCGCTTTATTTAATATATGAATTCTCGTAAATTGGGAATGCACTAGAAATGCTCTATTGAAACTTTAAAACTTATTTAAATTTATTTCTAGCTACACATCAAGACAACTAGTTGCTTACAATATAACAATTGGTGAACACAATATATATAAATAACAAATATAAACATGTTAAATGCTTTTAATTGAAGCCTGGCACCGTTATTTCTATTGTGTGTATTTTTTTTACTCAGTCTCCGTCTATTTCGGTTAGCTTTGGAGACACTACATAACGATTATAATGATGTAAAAAACGCTTTTTTTAATATTGAGCTAATTTGAGTCAAGAAATTGACTTACAAGCGATCTAGCTCATATTTCTGTTTATTGTATAGTCCAAATTTCTCGGCAGCCATGTCGAAGTTGGTGCAAAGATGCACCGCATCTGCATCCGCATCAGCATCGAGGTACGATTTTGATTCCTTGACCGCTTCCTTGGGACTTTTTTTTTTTTGAGAATTTACGTATAGCTATCTGTCAAATTGGAATTTCCTAAATACTTACGCCTCACAGTCGTCATTTAATTGGATGAGCGTTGGCTCGGCGCCGCTTGGCCGAGTTCTATTAACACAATTTGTGTGTTTTGCAATTTTAAAATAAAATAATCATGTACAATATGTTGACCCAAATATTGATTTTTTACAACCCACTGGGAAAATTCATTGTACGCTCACAATGCAATATTTAAAATATATTACAGTGCGCTCTTTTCATGCATATTCCTTACTCACATTTTATCCTCGTAAAAGAAGTCATCGTCGTCCGTCAGCATCTTAGTAGTTTTTATTTATTGTTTTGTTTTGAACTTGGCAATTAAGCCCCCCTTTACCGTATTGTGAGAAGTTGGCAGCAGCACATAGCACACTGCAAGTTACTATCGAAATATATCGATACATCGTTTATTGCTACAACACTGTTTTTACCAACACACTTGCAACAACAACTTGTTCCCTAGGCAACGGGTGAAAATATAAACAACATAAAATTTGCTGCAATGGATTGGGCTGAAGAGTTGAAAATGACAATAAGAAAGGTAAAATAGAGAAATAAAAATAAATTTACAATTCTTTTAATTGATATTTATAGACAACTGCGCGCAAGGGTCGCCGTTCAAAGAGTCGCGATGTGTTAAATGAAACTCAGGCGGGGTCTTCGAGTGCTGCCTCGACGCATAAGCTCGCAAAGGACTTATCGATAGACATCACACTGGATATTCACAATGAGAGCACTGGCAGTCCAACAACAACAACAGCAACAACAACACCACCAACATTTAATAATGAATTTGATTCAAGTCGACCTCCAATTAGACGAGTCTCAGGCGGTTGGGCAGATTCTGGTCTGAAATCCCTCAAGTAAATTATACATTTTCCATGGTTAAATATTTTTTTTTTACAAATTTTAATTTTATATTTCCAGATCGAAGAAAAATTCCTTTGATGAGTAAGTTGCAACTCTATTATAACAATCTTCATTCTAAAATTGTACTCTGACAGCGAGCGTTTTCAAATAACAAAATCAGCTACTAGCACAATACCCACAGATGATATACCCATTGTACCAGATCTTGACGATATCAGGGATGAAATTTTACTGAACGAAATTGTTGAACCGCCCTCGTAAGATATTTATATTACTAAAATTAACAGTAAATTAATTTTCATAAATTTCAGAAGTGTTGCCATCAATCGTGATGTCACATTCAAGGAGCTCAGCTCCGATTTGCTCTCGCAGAATGCGTTCTCAGCTATCGAGGATGTTGACTTATCGATATTGACGCGTTGCCTGCAGGCCCAAGAGCATCTCGATGAACCGGACGTGGTTTGGGAATGGGAGAAACTTTTTACAGAGATCACGGCTCAAATCAACTCGGACAAAACATCGAGCGTTGGCATGCCCGAAAAGATTGAAATTGGACCTGATGAAATACCACCAACGGCTAAACTAAATTAGTAAACCATAAATAAATGCATTATTTAAATTAAACATCATTTGAAATTAAATTTGCCGTTCAAATGTGCGCGTGCACGAAATAACATAAAATATCGTCAAAGCAATCGAAAGCAATTATCGATAGAATTCTGTGTCATTTGCTACCATCACCATCCGTCACGGGGTAGCACAAAACACAGTTTTTAGTCATTTTATAATCTGTGTGAATCGCGTTGGAAAAGCTCTGAAAAATTATAAATTGTTAATAATTGTATAATTAACACAACAATGGCACCGAAAGCACGAACAGTTGGTATTAAACCAAAAGCACAGACCTTCAAAGACAAGTCGAAACCGACCGATGTTCGTCTGTCTAATATACAGGCGGCTAAGGGTAAGCAAATATATAATTAAATATAAAATGAACTTTACTTAAAACATGCATAGAACGATTATTTAAGTGGCAAATAGCAAATTGCGGTGCATTTTACTGATTGCTAAGGTGAATTAGAGTGGAAAAATGCATAAAACAAAAGCAGTTGCCGGCTGCAGTCTCGAAACTTCTTAGTGATGACACTTGGCAAACCCATATGACTCATGTGATGCGAGAGAGATAGAACTTTTTTAATCGATACTTTTTCTTGCAGCTGTTTCCGATGCCATTCGCACCAGTTTGGGTCCTCGCGGCATGGACAAGATGATCCAAGCAGCCAATGGTGAAGTATCTATTACAAATGATGGCGCCACCATTTTGAAGCAAATGAATGTTTTGCATCCGGCTGCAAAAATGCTTGTCGAACTGTCCCGTGCCCAGGATGTGGAGGCTGGCGATGGCACCACTTCCGTTGTGGTCATTGCTGGCGCCTTGCTTGAGGCATGCGAGAAATTGTTGCAGAAGGGCTTGCATCCCACTGCGATATCGGATTCATTTCAACGTTGCTCGAACAAAGCCGTCGAAATACTCACCCAGATGTCAACACCCATTGAGATCACAGATCGTGAGACTCTGATCAAGAGCGCCTCCACATCCCTCAACTCCAAGGTGGTCTCGCAGCAGAGCAGTCTCCTTGCTCCTATTGCAGTCGATGCTGTGCTGAAAGTCACCGAACCGGGTAGAGAAACATCGGTGGACCTGAAGAACATTAAAGTGATTCAGAGTTTGGGCGGCACTGTTGAGGACACGGAGCTGATTAATGGACTCGTCTTCACCAGTCGCTCGGCGGGCACGAATGCCCCCAAGCGCATCGAGAAGGCCAAAATTGGTCTGATTCAGTTCTGTATCTCGGCGCCGAAAACCGATATGGATCACAATGTGATTGTCAGCGATTATGCGGCCATGGACCGTGTCCTTAAGGAGGAGCGCTCCTACATCCTCAACATTGTGAAACAGATCAAGAAGGCCGGCTGCAATGTTCTTCTCGTTCAGAAGTCCATCTTGCGGTGAGTCTGCTTGTTGAAAACATATATAATAATATATAAAATATATAAATGTATTAAATATTTGTATATTTTTGATCATCATTAAATAATGTCCACTATCTGTTTTTTTTTAGTGATGCCGTGTCGGATCTGGCTCAGCATTTCCTGGACAAGATCAAGTGTCTGGTGGTCAAGGATGTGGAACGCGAGGACATTGAGTTTGTGTGCAAGACTCTCCATTGTCGTCCAATTGCATCGCTGGACCATTTCACTGCCGAGAATTTGTCCAGTGCTGATCTTGTCGAAGAGGTTGCCAGTGGCACCAATAAGTTTGTGAAGATCACCGGCGTACAGAATATGGGACGCACCGTCTCCATTATTTGCCGTGGATCCAACAAGCTGGTGTTGGAGGAGGCTGCTCGTTCGCTGCACGATGCGCTGTGCGTAGTGCGTTGCCTCGTGAAGAAACGCGCCCAGATTGTGGGCGGCGGTGCACCCGAAATTGAGATGGCTTTGCAGCTGGCGGCGGCTGCTCAAACTGTCGACGGTGTTGATGCGTATTGTTATCGTGCCTATGCCGATGCACTGGAGGTCATTCCCTCAACTCTGGCCGAGAATGCTGGACTCAATCCGATTGCGACAGTGACCGAGTTGCGTAATCGTCATGCTCAGGGTGAAAAGAATGCCGGAATTAATGTGCGCAAGGGCGCCATTACCGACATCTTTGCGGAGAATGTGGTGCAGCCGTTGCTGGTCAGCATCTCGGCCATTACTTTGGCCACCGAGACCGTTCGTTCCATCTTGAAGATCGATGATATTGTATGTTATTTTGAATTTGATATTTCTTGTCTGATTTGTATTTTGATTTTAATTATTTTCTTCTCCTTCAGGTCAACACCTTCAGCTAAGCAGTATGATAGCTCGACAATATCTCTATATACTTTGTATTCGTGCCTGCAGCGCTTAAATATCTACTTATTTTTGCATTTTCATCTAAAACAAAAAACACAAAAGAAACACACAAACATAAAAACCCCTTAACACACATTAATCGCACACACAATGCGGCTGCGCACGTCCGCAACAAAATTGAATAAAATTCACTTAATATACTCCACTTCAAGTTAATGCAACTTATCTATTTACCCTTTAATAAAGCCAAACTAAACAAAATTAAATTATTTGTTTTTATATTCATTTGTTTAGTTTCCGCATTTTTAAAAGTGAACGTTTTTTGCCATTCACTCAGGAACGTGATTAGACACAGCGTTGCCAGACCTTACAACGCTTTTGCGCTGGCGCGAAATTTAAATTGCTTTGTGCAATCTTTGAAATCTTTTATTACTTGACGAGATTTTTATTGTGTTGCGATGATATTTTTTATGTTTAAATATTAATAAACAAAGAAATATATAAAAGAATGAATAAACTGGTGTAGTTCTACAAGTCGCCATTAAGCATTGATATAATTGAACCAACGAAATTTAAGTTGAATTTAATTTAATGCTATCACCTTTGGGTCATCTGATTGTCGAACTATTTTCACGCCCTTTTGGCGCACTGCTTAAATTTCAAAGGGTTTCTGTTTTCGACTCTAACCCTTTTTGGCTAGCCCATATTTCTTGTTGCTGACATTCTTTCTTTTGTTGTGCGTGTAAATAAAAATCACTTGATACGATTTTTATGATGTGCGTTAAATGATTAAACCACTTGAAATGGTCTCAAATTGTCCAAAACAAAAAAATAAGCATTAAGCCCAGTTTTCTTAGCCCCATTTTTCGGGTTATCGCTTACACTTTCGGCGCAAAAAAGGGGTAGACTGACAGGAAGTTTTGGGCGCGTGTAAGTTAATTAAATGTGTAAACATGTCAACAACAAAAAAAAAAAAAAGGCTGAACTTCCAGATTGGTGTGGATTTCAGTTCATTTCACGCCCAAAAATATCCATCCAGTGAGAGGGGTTGTTTCTTGTAGCTTTGATCAAAGTTTTCCAGCTAATTGGCTGAAAATTCTTGAGTTTCCCATTTTGTTTTTTACTTTGGGGATGTTGTGATTGATGCATGCAAATATTTGAGGCTGCCATTTGGTTTTTTAGAATTCAACCATTTTAAATTTAAATTTGTTTTGGCTTTGGCTTTTGTGGGATAGATTTTAGTGCGTTTGTTTCTTAGGGTTGCAATACCTAAAAAGACTTGTTGGGATTTATTTTTTTGCTCGTTTTTTTTTATATAGCCCACAGCGTTGAGAACTTTGCCACATTTTATTGGCTTTATTTGCACTGACCTCATCTAAAGCGGGGTGTAGTTTGAGCGGGGGGTGGTGGGGAAAGACTTTGTCTAGGGACTCGCATTTGTTTGTATGCGCAAATATTGAATTTGCGCTCTTTTTTAATACACTTGCAGAGGGTTTTATAATTGTGTCGTGAAGTGTGCAACGTGTGTGAAGGAGACGACTCAGGGCTTAAAAAGTAAATAAAGCTGATTTGATATAGCCATATCCGTTTGCCCCTCTGTCTTGCTGTCCAGGGAATTAAGGCAGTTAAAAAGCTGTATTTGAAAAATTAACGAATATTCTTGTTGCGCTTGAGATCTGTTCGAATTTAAATTAAGTTACAATCTCTAAATTAAGTTTGATTTTTCCCGGACCGTTAAATCGCTTCTGCAAGTGAATGTAAAATTCGGCTAACCTTTAGTTAAATGTTCATTTTGTGATTTTTTTTTGGTACTATTTAGCTACTAGTTATATTTGCTTCGCTTGGTCCCACACTTTATAATTTTTGGAATTGTGGTTCATGTTGGATTTGTGCTTTGTTTCTTTGTCGCTGCGTTGCTTTCTTGCATGTTTACTTAATTTTTTGGGCGAAAGCGAAAAAGCAACTTTTCTTTGTTGCTCATTTCATGTTTTCATTGTAATTCAATTGGGTTCTCCACTTTTCCACTTGTCCACTTTTCCGAGCAGCATCTTTCTCTTGTTTTTTTTGGCCAAATGTTTGCACAATTCTTGTATTCACTGGGCAACAAAGACCAGCTACCCGCTAAAAAAAAAATGGGGTGTATACCTCCCGTTGCCACCCCTTCTTCTTTTTTTTTTGCACAAATTGAAATTCAAAGCATATAAATTCGCATGCAATCATCCAGAAACTGAACATATGCTCGCCATATAATTTTCACTTGACACAGACATCTTCCTTCAAATCTATTTAATCTTCAGCAATTGCATTGTGGCGCTCACAAATTAGAATCACTTGCTCGAATACATTTCAAATGCTCAACAATTTAATATTTATTTTGCTCTCATAGATTTTAAAAATACACATTTTATTAGTAACTTAATTTTACAGAATTTATTGATTTAATATATGTTTTAGGTATTTTTCTTAGAAGCTTAACTATATTGGCAGAAAAATTATTCAATTAAATTTTTGGACTAGAGCTGAATTCTTATTGAATAAGTATTAAATTACTATAATAATAATATGAATAATATATAATTTACTAACGCTAAACTTTAAATTCTTAGATCATAATTTGAAAAGGTTTCTTTCAAATAAATAGATTTTCGATAAACTTGTTAGGATGGTTCAATTAGAAACAGATTGTCGAATCTAAATTCATAAAGATTAAACAAATATTCTTTAACACTCTTTTTATTACTAAAGTGTTCTAAAACTTATACAAATATATACTTAAATCAAGAATTTATTGTAAGCTGTTTTTTGCATTTGACCTAATCCCTTGACCAATTTGACAATAAAATATGTTTCCCATCATATTCATACTCTCCGATTAGCCGCTCTGTTATGCGGATAAAAGATAAGCTGCGCATTTAGCCAACTTGTAACGCACACCAAATAGGCGTGGCACTTAAGCGGATACAAAAAAAAAATACAAAACTAAAGCGAAACGAAGGAGGAGAATAAGAAAATAAACTTAATTTTCGTTAGTCCTGGCAGCACTTGTGTGATTAATGATTTTGTCAGTGATGGAAACGCTGTGTGCGGGGGGAAAATGTTATGAAAACGCATTCGAAAATTTCATTAAATTGTTATAAATGAAGTTTTGGCAAGCAACAACAAAAAAAAAAGCGAGCAGAGGAAGCGAAAAAAGCATTTCTCAAAATGGAATGGAATTCAATTTGCAAATGCAGCGGGCAAAGTGAGAAAAAATCTATCAAAAGGAGCGCTCAAATCAAATCTTTAGTAGCCGATCTGAAACATAGTCCGCATGCTTGCCACACATGCCACATGCCGCACAAATAATAGCACCAGCCCACCCCCAACAGCCGGGGGCAACATCTATGCCTAATCCCAATTTCAAACCCGCTTCTTCTGCTTTGCTATTTGACCAGTTAAATGACCAGAGGGCTGTTTAGGGGTTGAGGTGGGGAGTGTGGGGAGAGAGGGGGTGCGGTTTAGAGCATTTTGAATATGGGCTGAAAGCGTTTTCTTTCCTTTCCCTTTGCGTATTCCCTTTGAACACCGTCTGCAACGGACTGATAACATTCAAAGAACGGACCCGAGATGCTTTCGAGTGTACCAATTATTCGTGAGTGCTGAATGAGTGTGCCTTCAGCAACTGCTGCTCCTGTCGTGTCTGCAGCTTTAGTCCTTAGTCCTTAGACCTGAAGTCCTTGCAGTTGATAAGCCATTGCTTCAGGGCGCCCTTGAAACGCTTTTGATGTGCAGCCAAATTAAATTGGGCAGTTTTTATTTCGATATTTTTATAGAGGTTTAACGAAAAGTAAAACCTTTTAAATTATTATGTATAGGAAATTTTGGTAATTTTCTTCAAATTCGAATCATTATTACTTTATGTGTATTATTATTGACTTTATCTTTTTATCTTTAAAGGATTTTGGAATCATTGTGTTTTAAAGAATATCGAAGAAATAATTTTTGGATATTTTTTTTAATTCCATATATAATATATATATAAATTTAAATATCGTCAGCTCAATTCCTATCTATAAGTTTCTGTTATCTTGCCCAAGCCCAATATAGCCATCCAATGTACAACAATTTGAAAATAATGCCAGTTAACTCACAACTGGGACTCAGGACACTAAACTGCTTGGAGTGTCAATAGTAGCTAAAGGATCTCCTCAACAAAAATAAAAACAGAAAAAACAAAAGTAGAAATAGAAATGGAAACATAGAACAATTTCCCCCTCTTTAGTAGACCAGATGACATAACTATGTGTGAATTTATGGCATAAACCCTTTTCTTTTTTAGAGAGTTCTCTAAGCGAATCAGGAAAGGGCAAATTGAAGGAGCAGGGGGCAGGAAGCCGGTAAAACTTTTGCCGGTGGGGGAGGGGAGGGGAGGGCAGGGGATTTACACGCTTGCCTCAATATACAAATAAGGGTTTCACTCGGTTCGGTTTGGTTCGGTTTTGGTTCGAGTGTCGCAACGGCAAAGATGAAGTGATTTCTTATCCAGCAAATCCACTCCCGAGATTTTTACCAACAAACAAAAAAGAAAAAGGGGTTGGTGCGGGTTAACCCCCTCCACTCCTCTCTCTCTCTCTGTGTGTGTGTGTGTGTGTGTAGAGGAAGTTTATTAAAAAATGGTGTGTTTGCGCTTGGCGCGTGTCCTGTCGGATGGGATTCTGTTTTTTTTTTTTTTTTTGGCAGTGCTGCGAAATCAGTTAACTAAATATGTAGTTAAATATTTATTTAGGGAGCTTCTAATGAGATTCAAGTGTACTTAGGACTTGGAATTGGAATTGGGCTGTTGCCCTGCCAAATGGAACCTAATTGAATTATAAAATTATAAAGTGCCAAGAAGGTAGTTTTTTAATCGGTTCCTACTTAGAATTATTTATTTATTTATTAGCAAAAACAACTGATAGTATTTAATGGAATTTGTAATTATAATTAGCCAAGTCGAGTTGAGCCTATCTCTTTGCTTGTTATTATTCGATTATTCCAATATCACAAAATATTGAAGCTAGATTAAAATTTGTTGCACTTTTCATTTAAATACTAAATCCAGACAAATCGGAATTGTTTTTAATAAATCGTCTCGGTTTGACGAAGGCTGTACAAATTTGCTACCACTGCCAAGCAGATTTTTATACTCTGATAAAGTCCATTAAAATCTGTCTCAATTTTAAAGCATGAACCACTAGTTTCAAATGATATATTGCTCGGGATGTTCTTTAAATTATTATTTAGATAATTGGCCAATTTTCACGTTCCCTTTGATCGGTATAGATTTTTTACATAAATGCAATTTTTAGACTTACTAATTGTAATTTTTGATATATTATAGCCTAAAAAAAGAATTCTCTAAAGATATTATAAAATCAACATATATAATAAGTCTTTTATCTTATCTAAAGCCAGTCAATGCATTTAAAAATAGCTTAAAACTCGCATTAGTTTCTTTTTAAGTCTTGAAAATTCTATAAATGATGTTCTTTAGGAATCCCTTAATAACTCTAAAATCTTTCACTTAAAACATATAATTTATTGCTTTCTAAAATTTTGCAAAAAATCAGGCTAAAAATTGAATAAAATTTTTGAAGAACTTTAATGTTTTTCATTTTAGTAAAATGTTATTAATATTAATTAATAATATTCATATTAATTTTGATATATCACTTTGTAATCAAAATATCTTTTTTTCTGTTAAAAAAAAATGTTTTAATAATTATAATCATTATTAAATAATATTATTACTATTAAAAAAAATCGCTGAAATTTGAGAAACTCGCTCAGTTTAAAGCTTCATTAAAAAATGTACAATTTAAGTTTTTAAATAATTTTTATTGAAATTTTGTTTTGTGTTTTTGTTTGTTTGTTTTTTTGTTAGATCAATTTACAATTGGATATTGTACAACAATATCTTTAGCATTATAATATATAGTATACAAATACATAGGTAGTATGTTACATTGGAGTCTAGATGTAAAATTAAATATATAGGGTATATGGTATAGGGGTTATATATGGGGTATATGGGGTATATAAATACTTGATAGATTGGCATGCTAAAGAGATACACAATACACAATACATATACACATATACAGGATACAACAGTTATGGCTAGATATAAATATTTATTTATTCGTATAGCTAGGAACTTGGGATCTGAAATCGTATTATATATATCTATATATATATATATATATAGTGTGTGTATGCTGTATATATGTATTTCTTGTAAATTCGTTATGGAATGCTTCTTGATACGACTGTCTATATCACCTAGAGTGGGGAGCGGGCTTTACGATATGCAGTTTTTTATGGGATTTATTTTTTTTCGTTTTCTTGTTTTCATTTTTTGGAATGTTTTTTGGAAGTTCTGGAGCTAAGTTTTGCTATATATATTATATACAGAAGAGCTGATCGCACAGTTCAGCGCCGTTCATTATTCGCCCGAGCTGACGGAGCTGCCGCACAGGGATCCCCCCGTCTCGTGGAGCAGCAACTGGCCATTGGACATGTTGAGAGTTTGTGGGGGATAGCCAAAGGCGTGACTACTGAGAGGAGTGCCCGTTGGACTGTCCAAGTCGAGTGAGGGATTGATGCGCTTCTCCTTCTGCCTGCGATTGCAGAACCAGACACGCACCACTTCCTTGTCCATGTGGAGGCGCTCCGACAACTGATTAATCTCCTCTGAGGTGGGTTTACAGTTCATCATGAAGGCCTGCTCCAAGGCACCTCGGATTGTTGTCTCAATCGAGGTGCGTTTCTTGCGCCTGCGTCCCAAAATGCTCTCCGGCGTGCAGCTCAAATTGCTGGTCATCGAGTTGATGTTGAAGACGCCGCCACCGGACTTGGCCACACCCGAATCCGCATCCTCGAGCCATTTCTGGAGCAGTGGCTTCAGCTTGCACATGTTCTTGAAACTCAGATTGAGTGCCTCAAAACGGGAAATGGTCGTTTGGGAGAAATCATTGCCGTAGAGCTTGCCCATGGCCAGACCCACATCGCCCTGGGTGAAGCCCAGTTTGATGCGACGCTGCTTGAAGGTCTTGGCGAACTGTTCGAGCTCCTCCAGATCGGTGGTCTCCTCGGGCGATTGCTCCAGCTTGGTGGCCATCACAGCGGCAACTGTGGCGCCCCCCGACAAGGGCTTTGGCGTACTCGCGGCAGTCACTTGTTGCAACTGTTGCATGCTTGGGGTATTTGGTGTCATGGCAGCGCTGCTCAAACCCAATCCGCCCAGCGAATTGGGCGGCGTTCGCTGATGCTGCTGCACGGGACTTAGAGATGGACTCCGCAGCGGAGATTTGCTCAGCGGCGTTGAATAGTGGCGGCTTGGTGGCATTGTTGTTGCCTCACACGTAGCTGGCTGCTGCTTCAGCTGTTGCAAGGCCTGAAATTGGGCCAGCGCCTGCAGTGAGTTTTGCAACAAAAATTGTGTGGCCAGATTGGGATTGGGAAATGCATCCGGCGCCATTTGACGCACCATTTCAATGTAGCTGTGCAACTGCAACTGCAACGCATGTTGCATGTCCTCGGCGGCATATGCGAGTGCGTGTGTTGGTACAGCTGGAGCTGGTGGCGCCTCCTCGTGCAGCGCCTGCCGTTTCTTGGGCGGCTCCTGCAACTCCAACTCCTCCTCCGCCTCCTCCTCGTGTCCATTGCTACGCGCGAGATTTAATACCCCATTCTCCCCAGCCTCTGCCGCCGCCTCCTCCCTCGCCTCTAGTTGCATTTTGCGCTTGTTGCTCAAATTCTGCGGCGTCTCGCAGTGCACCTCCGCCAGCTCCGTGTGGAGCTCCTCATCCTCCTCCTCAAAACTCTTGCCGCAGTCTGTAAGAATATAGAAAAAAAATTGTGGTTAGCTATGGAAATATTTTTGAGAAATTTATAACTTGAATTCAGTTACTGATTTTGGTATTTAAACTGACCCATAAATCGAATAAATAAATATATATTTCTAAATTTAAATACTAAGTTTTATTCTTTATTTAATTATTATTTTTTACTTATTTGTATTTTTCTGTTTCAGCTAATTAATAATTTAAATAGAAGGTATAGAATAAACCAAATAAATAAAAAATATAAATACATAGAATAAATAAGAAAACTAAAGAAATCAAAATTTAAAAAAATAAATATTAATGGAGGAAAAAAAGAGTTAAAATATATAAATAAAATAAATATTAATAAAGGAATGTACTTAAATTTGATACCAAATTTCTTAAGATTTTTATTATTGAAATATATTAGATTAAGCCTACTTAAATTATATATTTTTAAGCAGTCTTGAATTTAAAGTGCGAATTTCTTAATTTAAATATTTTAAGAAGGTGATCATAAAAACAGTTTGTTTGCAATAATTATTAACTTTCCATTAGCAAAGCTATTTTAAATTCTATTATTTTTTTTAATTCTATTATAAAAAAAACCTAAGCTTTCTCGACAAGAGTTTTATTAATAATTAAATAATAATTTGTTTCTAGTTTAATTCAACTTAAGTCAAACGCTTTTAATTTATCTTCCATCAAAGTTGTTTATATATTTTTTTTTGCAGTGCACATTATTCTACATATATGCGAAATGTATTTTCTTTTTCAATTTTCCAACTCAGTGAAGTTTAAAAGTAGCCAGGACGAGGACATTGCAGGACAACACGCGTCGCATAATTCAATTCACTTCCCTTTCCCACATCCTCTGTTCTTTTTTTTTGAACAGTTTTCAATATTTTTGCTATTTTAAGGCAAATTTTATTCAATCTTCCAATTGAATGCGCCAACTGGTTTTGTTGTTGTTGTTGTTGTCCTGGCTTGTTGTCTTGCGGTCGCCGATAGACGCTCAAGCGGAAGGGTTTGCTTTGTAGCCATGCCCCCCGCCCCCACAACAAACCCCCTAACTTTGCTAGTCCAAAATTCAATCATGCATAATAATTGAAAAATCGCCGAGGCACAGGATGCAGGACACAGAACTCAACAAGCTTTTCTAAACTTTTCTATTTTATTTTTTATTTAGATCTACGCAGCTCAAATTTCATAATGTGTCATGAGCATTTATTGATTTACAGCCCATAGAATTTACAATAACAAAAGAATTAGCTTCCTGTGCCTGTAAGATAATACTTAAACTTCTTAGAGATCAATCAAAGATCAGAAAAATAAATTGAACAGCTTGCAGTTTGGAGCATTAAAATTATGATTTAATAAAATTATTATCTATATTGTTTTAGCTCTTATTCAAAGAATATTCCAGCAATTTTAGAATAGAGATACTTAGACTAAGATATTTTATTTCTTAATATTTCATAAATCTATATTGAATATCCTAGCAAGTGTTCTAGAATTTTTTATAGAGGTTTCAAGGCTAGCTTAAAAAAATAATTGTAACTGAAAAAAATTCCTCACTTTTTCACATTATCTTTTTTAAACATTTGCCATCCATTTTTTTATTTTAAACTGTTTCTTGTAGTTATCAAAAGATGCTACAAGCACTTAAAATAAATCAAACTTCAAAAATTTACGACTTTTTTCTGCTTTCACCCTTAAAACGATTTAATTAAATGATTGTTTTAAGCGGATTGTTTTTGGCCAACAGGAAAAGTCATTGGTTTTACAATGCGGGTGGCTTAGAGAGGGGAAGGAAAAGGCTTTAAATTGTTATGGATATATATATATATATATATATCTGGATATATGTGGGCAGCTGTTTTTATGACTTATAATGTGAGCGAAAAAAATCGCCTAATATAATTAGCAGCAAAAAAAAATAAAACGCAGTCAGCTTTAAAAAAAAATCACAAACATAATTTTATATAAGGGTTATGCCTGCTCCTGATTGTAAAATGTGATGCACCCTCCCCGCGCTGGTTGTTGCAACCCCATGTTGCACGAATTTTAAACAATTCGCTACAATTGCGCACAATTTGAAATGCACGAGTTGCGGATGATTTCCAGGGGTGGAGGGAGATATATATAGAGTTATATATATATATAAGCTGACTGCAACTTGCGATTGGCAGAAAAAGGGTTTACAGCAACAACAAAAAATATATATCAAAAGGGGCATTGTTGCAAGTTGCATAAAGTCAAGAAGCTGCAGGCAGCAAGCAGCAAGAGGCAAGAACAGCTCGCCTGCAGCGTGTTCCCAAATTCAAAAAATAATATAAAATGCAAAAACCCAAAAATTTGAAACCAGGTGAAATTTGTTGCTGCTGCTGCTGCGTTTTGTCTTTTGCCACAGAGCAGATGTGTTTTTGTGTTGCTGTTGCAACAATGGTTAAATGTGTGAATGTGCGTGTGTTGCACTGACAAATGAAGTGTTGCCTGCCCCTTGTTGTTGCACTCTTTTCTCCCATCTCTCTTCCACTTCTAAGGGTTGATTTTAGGTGCTCATCGGGAGTTCGTCAATTTTGGAATACGAAATACGAAGCAAAGTGCGTTGCAGCGATTTATGAGAAAGATATAAAACATCGAAATGATGTGTGTGCTGTGTGTGTGTTGTGTTGTGTGTGTGTTGTGTGTGTGCCACAGACTGTTCAATTTTAGTGTGAACATTTGGGGAAATAAAATAGAATTGGTTAAATTGCAGGCAAAAGTAGCTAGCTTGAATAGAAAAATTTCATTTAAATAATAATAATAAATAAAAATAATATTGAATGTTAAATTCAAATTTTTATCTTCCTAATTAAACTACTAATCAAGAATACTGTCAGACTAACTTTTACCACATATTAAAAAAAACATACTTTGATTTTCAAATGAAATTTATATAATATAAAATCTCAGTGATTTGTTGTACAAATTTAAGCAGAAATATTAGAAAAATTATATCAAAATAATAATAAATAAAAATGCTCTCTGCAAAATCTTACAAAATGTATAAGATATAATATAAATTACTATTTTCATACTTGTTTTCTTACTATATATGGAAAAGATTTCATGTCTCGATTTGATTATTTTCTAGTAGCCAAAATAACTGCAAAATTTAAATCAATGCATATATTTAAATGATATAATTTATCTAAGCCAATTTGACAATACTTTGCATTTATTTCAGCAACAAGTACGTTTTTTTTAACCAAATATTCAATATAAAAATATATATTTCTTAATATTATATTATTGTATTATTATTATAGTACTTTATTGTATTTATTATAGAGCAACTCTCATATTTTTTTAATATATTAGAAAGCTGAGCATCTTTTAATTTTGCATGTAATATTTATCAGCTTTAGATAAAACCTACATTTTAGTCAATATATATATAGTATAGATATACAAAAAAATCTATTTAAATATATACATATCTATATCTTTCTAAATCTGAGCACCTTTTTCTATAAACCTCATTCTTCTATTCACTTTATTTTGCACATTATATTTATTCAGTGTAGAGAAACACATGAATAAATGCCTCGAATCCCCCTTTTACATTAATTTCTCCTTGTCTCGCCGAACTATCTAAATACTTTTCTAAATTTTAATTTCCATTTCACCAACCCCCAACCCCCTTCCACATACACACACATAAATTATCAATGCTTAATGTGGGACACCCACAACAAGAAAGGGAATTTGCAACCCTGAAATTTGTGATGGCAACAACTGTTCTCAAGTATGCAAACAACCCTCAAACCAATATGCAAAAGGTTATGCACACACACACAAACACACACATACTCCACACATACACTCTCACTTTTGACCCCCGCCTTTGACCCTCTGACCCTCCCTCATAAACATACACAAAACTAACAATTTGTCAAAATGTAAATTTTCTCGTCTTCCTTTGCCATTATTTGGCAACAACTGCGCATTTAAATTTGATTGTGCCAACAATTATATAAGAGTGTGGGGTGGCAACCCTAACTGACGACCTTAAACCCCCGCTACCCTCTCTCTCTCTCCATCGCTTGGTAAGCATAACAAAGTGCAACTAATCTATGCAAAAACATGTCTAACAGATCAAAATCACCCTCCAAAATTGATATGACAACCCTCCTCATTTAAATACCTACATTGGACAGGGTTGCCTGCCTGGCTGCCCGCCAATTAAAGTTGCATTTTTATTGGCTTACACAAAATTAACAACTAGGCGCATATTCAAATGTGTCACAACAACAACAACAACAATGATTGTGAAACCCTTAAAAAAAGGGTTGCATAAAAAACAGAAGGGTTGCCCAAGCAACAGTTGTTTGGTGTTGCCTGTTTAACATATCATTTGAATAGCGATGAGGCCGACGATGAGGTGTAAAGTGTGTGTGGTTAAGGGACTTCTCTTTCCCCTCTCTCTTTTTTTTTGCTCTGCGTCACCCTACCACAAGCGTAACCCTAACATTAAAAGTGCTTACGTTTTTTTAAGTGCCCCACTTGTTGACTCTTGTTGCCTCTTATTCAAATTGAACGCCTCTTCCGCTTTTTTGTTGTTGTTGTTGTTAGGGTTACCCCAAAAAGGATTATGTTGCGTGAAGCTAATTGTGGTTTTCCACATTTTGATAGGGTAATTTGTGATATTTTAATCAAAGGTTCTCCTTTTCGCTGTTTGCTTCTCTTTTTTGTTTGATTTGAGTTTTATTAGGGGGCGTTTCGAGGGCGTTCTACTTTTTTTTTTGAGTTGCGCATTGTGTGTGGAATGAAAATTATAAGGTGAATTTTATTTAAAAAGAGTTGTTCAGTTATGGAGGAATTCAAGTGCGACTTGCAATGGAGTGAATTGAGTTAAGAAAAGGATTGACTGAATTGATTGACTGAGTTAAAACTTCAAGTGATTTTTATCGAACTCTATAGATTGGTCAAGGAACTTGATAAACTGCAAATTGTGTAGACTCTGCCTGAAGAGGAAAGAATTGCCAGAACACATTCTGGAAGATTTCCCAGCAATATACAACTTGCAGCTAGAGATTTACACCATCCTCAAACTTATAGAAGTAAGCACAATAAGAATTGAAATAATCATGGTATTCCTTCATGTTTATGCTGAATCAACGCCAAAAAAATATTCATAATACTATTAGATGTTAGTAGGAATTTAAGTAGCTTTATTAAATAATTTATCTATATAAGAAACATCGAATTTTTATGCCATTTTTCATATGCTCAAAAGCAAATATAACATTGGCTATTTGGGTGCTCATATAATATTATTATAAATACAGATTCTAAATTTAATAAATTGACATAATTTGCTTCTACTTTTCAAGAAGCAGAATTGGCAAATGTACTTTTCAGATAAAGAAATTAATTCTTTAAAAAATAAAATCAAATGAATATAATTTAGACAAGATTTAGACAACCCGTTTTAGAGAAGCCTCATTTTTAAATTTATTTTTTAAAAATTTAGAAATTAGATCTAAAAAAAAAAAGAAAAATTTTCGAGTTTTCAAATCGATTTGTGGTAAATTTCTAAAATATAGAAGAGTTTAATTTGCATTAGAATATGATTATTGTGCACTTTAATATAAATCTTGTGATAATAGGCAAATAATTGTTGAAGTTATTTCCATAACTAAACCGACCGAACTTTTGGCACATTCAAATTTATTGAATTTCATGCAACATTTGCAAAATACTCAATGAGTGCCACATATTGTTGCACAACCGAGTTTAGGGTCACACTTTAGTCACGTGCGTGGCAGCTACCTAAAAACCCCGACCTAAACCCGAACCCAAATCCAGATGCCTGCCTCAAAGACCCAAACTGACACGCTCGGGCCCAACCTCATCCACTGCCTGAAAAAAAAAACATTTGCCTTTGGGGTTGTCTTTGTTGTTGTTGCTGTTGCATATTGGCCTTTTGCAACAAACTATAAAATGTTGAGCTCGCCTTGCCTCCGAGCGCATCCCTTCACTATTTTTAGGGAGCGAGGAGAGACATATAAGTTGGCAAACGTGGCTCGTGTGAGTAATCAATTTGGCCACAAAGTAGCCACGTTCCGAATCCGACACGAGACACGAGTCTGCCAAGCGAACCCCCGACGAACTTATGGCTATCATTTCTATATCTTATAATGATTCCCGGTGCATGTCTGCTGAATGTGGGCAAAGGATTACATTGGATTGCTTACCTGACAAAGATCGCAGCGGAGATGGCGGTGTCGGTGAGTTTGACATGTGTCGCATAACTGCAAAGAAAACAAGTAAAATTTTAATAAAATTCAAGTTAATTTTCTGTAAGTGGCTAGGAAAATATAAATAATAATACGCATTTTTTATAGAATATAAATAATAATACGCATTTTTTATAGAATTGTGTTATGTGAAAGCCAACTAAACTAGAAAATTATAAAAAAATATATTAAAAATAAATAATAATAATAATTCAAAATCAACAATAATATAATAATTATAGCTTAAAATATACATTTCTCTAATTGAAAATTATAAAAAAGATAATCCTTGTATTTAACAAATTTCCCCTCAACTTAGTTGATTATCAATTGAAAATTATTAAGAATAAGACTTTATAGAACACTTTTGCAAGACATTTTATGGCAACAGTTAAAGCTGAATTAGGCTTAATAAAAATTATCGATAGGTGTTGAGTTGGTTTCAACTAAGCCATAAAGTTACCTATCAATTATTATTAAACATTCAATAAAACTTGACTAAAACTGCTCATTAGCATTTTCAAATAAGACATGCACAAGTTATCGATAAGTGTTATCGAAGCATAGGCAAAGTTGAGTCCTCGTTCAATAAGTTGTCCATCAATTAATCATAAATATTGCTTCCTACTTATCATTAAGTTAGCAACGCTTGACCAATGATTTGCCTATCGATTATTTAATTCCTCCCCTCTGCTCCACACACCTCCCCCCCCACACACACACCCCTCCAAGTGCAAATGTCACGTTTGTCCTTTCGCATAGCTTTCAATTTGTGCCATTTTTCTGGTTGGGGTTTCCGTCTGGGTGTTGTCTGTTTTTGGCGAGTGTAACTGACACACACACACATACACACATCTATACACACACAAATTGTGGTCATCGTTTGTCCATTTTGGAGCTGTTGGCCTCGGTTTGCCCACTTGGCTCGTAAAATGTCCATTAGTATTTACGGTTTCAACATGCAAAAATTGTTTGTGTTTTCTTCTTCTTTCTATTGCGCTGAGTGCTTGAAACGCTGTAAACTTTTTAAGACTTTTATGTGAAGCCAAATTAAACTTGAAATGAGTCCAGTTCTTAAATTACTCTTGAGTAATGACATTTGTAAATTGCCAATCGATTAGAAGTGTGTTTTGTGAGGGTGGCTTAGAAATGCAGAGTTTAACAAGCTAGGCAACTAATTTCGATTTTTCATTAATCTTTAATGAGTAATTCAAACACTTTTCTTTACAAAATGTCCTTAAAGCTAAATGTGACTTAAAAAAAAAGTTAGTTGATAAGTGCTATCCAAGCATAACTAAATTTTATTCAATGACTTTTAAAATTCTAAAATTCCTCTGCACCTTATCGAAAATTGCCATTAAATAGTGAAAAAAGTTGAGCTAAACTAGAAGAATAATTTGCTTTAAATTAATCTCTAAATTGCTACTCAATTAATAATTACATAGAAAACTAGTTAAAAAACAGATTTCTTTTAAATTGTTTAGCAGTAGTCAAATACTTAGACAATCTAGTCAAGTTATCGATAACTGCTATAGAAGGATAACTAAAGCTAAATTGGCCCATCAACTAAGATATTAAATAAGTTACCAAATTAGTTACCAAAACACTTTTTCTCTTAAATTGTTATATTCAATATAAATAAAAATATCGATAAGTCTTAATTAGTCTAACGCTAGTACAAAAAGTTACGCCTTAATTAAAACTTAAGTTTTAATAATTACAAAAAGATTAACTATGCAAAAACCAAGCACACCACACGCACACACACCTAGGAGAGGTGTGTGTACTTAAAATACACACATATGTGTGTTGAGCTGTCCTTTCTATCTCTCTCTCTCACGTAGGAGACCCGTTGTTGTTGTTGTTATTGTTGTCCATTGTCCAGTAGTGTCTACTGTATCGCCCAGAGTCCTGTTTTTTGTGCATGGCATTTTCGGGGTTTTTTGTTTTGCAAAGTAGATATTAAATTTATAGCTCCCCCGGGGCGTAAACAAACTGTGTGCAGCATCCTTGACTAAGACAGAGGCAGACAGACAGACAAACAGACAGACGGACATATGGAAAAAAGCGACATATTTTTACGACAATATATGGCCAGAGATGTGGAATGTTTTGGAATCCTTGTGCATAATGTCTGCCCAGCCAGCTTGAGCATTATAAATATACAGATTACGCAGAGAAACACACTGTGTGTGGTTCATAATGGACTTTTGCGGGTGTGCGTGTGTGTGTGTGTGTGAGTGGGCTAAGGCGCTGGGGGGCGTGGCAGTTGGGAGTTGTGCTGGCAGCGCCAGGCTTAGCCTGCTCATGGGGTGATTACAAGTGGCATTAGGGGTGTTCCACTCAATCTGCATGTTGCCTTTCTCTTTTTTTTCATTCTTTTTTTTCCCATTTTTTTTTGTTATCCTTATGCAATTAAAAAGGCAACGCATATCCTTGCACCTTCGGCTTAAATGTAATTACAACAAATTTGGCTTTTGTGGCCAGTTTTGTAATTTTTCTTTATGGTCAGCAAAATTATTGGAAAATTGCACGCCTTAAGGAAGAGGAAGAAAAAGGCACAACTATTTTTTTAAGACAGCCTTTTTTAGGGAAAAGAAAAAAAACGTTTTCCTTTTTTTTGGTTTCTGTTTTCCTTTTTCGTTGTTGTTTTGTGTGCTGCGCATGCAAAATACCTGAGACAGGTAAAAAGGACCTCGGCTCTCTGACCAGGATGCAAATGCAAACAGTGGGCAATGATCACACGCACAGTGGGGAGTGCATCAGCTGCAAGACAACTAAAGGACCAAAGGACTACAGGACGACCTGACTACAGGGGACATCATCATTGATGCCATATCAAAACTCTGTCCATGAAATTGTAGATCTGATAGCAGAAAATCGTAATTCTATAGGATGAGCTCGAAATGTGTGGGCGTGCCAAGCCGCCTACTATTGTAATCAGATCATGCGGCATTTGGTTGCAAGTAGTTTGCTCTGGGACATTTCTGGCCCAAGAGAAAGTGAAAGCCACAGGTGCGGCAATAAATTCCTCTCATTTCTGGCTATATATAGCTAAATCAATTAATTATATAGAAATCTACTCAAATATATTTTCTGTGAATATTTAAGATTTTATAAATAATGCTCTTAATTCAGTTAAATATATAATTATATTCAAATCAATTTTGTGTAAATAAATTTTGTAAATTTTGTACAAATTTCCTGTTCTTTTCTAAATTGACAAATTAAAAAAAAAATAATTTTAAATTTTATATGAATCTCTAGTTTTAAAATTTAAATTAAATTTAGTAAATATATTTACAGAATAATCTAAAAATATCTATTTCAAACAACTAAAAATTTAAAAAAATAAACCTCAAGTAAATCTTGACAGTTGTCAAAAAAGCCTACTCAACTAAAATATAATATTAATTATCAACAAAAAAAAAATGTTATGATTATAAATTTAAATTTTTAAGCTGCATGATTATAAATTTAAATTTTTAAGCTGCATGGAGTGCATAAATATAATAAATAACATAAAGTTGAAAAGTTGATAAATAAATCAAAGAGAAAATGTCAGCTAAAGTTTTCCAGTTGCGGCTGGAAAATGTCTACTCAAAGCTTAAAAATGGCTTAATCAGCTGTGCTGGCTGACAATACTGTTGGCCAATTTAGCTAAAGGATTTATTGCAATTTAATTGCTTTCGTGAATTAATTAACTAACGCTATTTGGCCTTCTGCCTTATTTTAATTTTAAATTTAAAATGTGTTTGTTTACATGTGTGTTTTTTGTCTGCATTATTCAAATCCAATTCTGCTTCTGATTTTTTTATTGTTGTTGCAGCAGCGCCTGTTGTTGTTGTGGTTGCTTCTGTTGCTGTTGTTGTTGCTTTGGTGGCTTCCCACAAACGCTGCTGTTGCTGTAGCACCATCATTTTAGTTCTTTCTTTCAGTTTTCTTTTTCTTATTTTAATGCACAATTCTCACAATTAAATCACTTGCACTGTAAAATGTCTGTGCCACAGGGACAGGAATATATAACAGTTAGCCGTAGTCAAATTTTATTTGCAAGTCACTATAAATGGTAACACCAACACACATACATAGAAATAGATAGCAAAGCGTTGCCAACTTGTTAAACTTTGAAATGAAGCTAGTCGGCCTCTTAACGCCAAATGTAAATTATAAATGGAGCCGAACCGACTTCGTTCGCTTGCCGAATGCAACTGACAAACGACGAAACGACAAACGGTACAAAAATAATGCTGCAGTTGTGAGCACTGCTGCTGCCGCTGCTGCCGTCGCTGTGTATGAGTGAGTGTGTCGGTGTGAGTGAATGGTTTATGATTTGCAGCAGCAACAGCAGCAGTAGCAGCAGTTGTTGTTGTTATTGTTCTTGCCTAGTTTTCTTTGTTGCTTTGCACTCAGTTTTATAGGTGCTCTCACTCACTCACTCTCTCTCTCTCTGCTCAAACTCAAAAAAGTAGATCAACCCCGGCACCGTTAGCGAGCGTACTTTGAGTTTTGTGGAACGTATTCAGCCTGCATTCTGATTAGACTTGTGTGTTTTTGTCATTGTTAGCTGCATCTTCCTCTTACCCATGCACAATTTCCCTTATGCATTAGCATAGAGTTTTTTTTTTGAGTGAAATGGGTGTGGCTAACTGTGCATGTGTGTGTGTGTATGCACATGCAGAGCAGCGTTGCGCAGTTGCCGTTACAAATTTTGTTCCCTTTGCATATTCTTTCTGCTTTCTCACATTGCACTCAAGTAAATATATCATAATTAAGATTGCTTGTGCATCTGTGTGAGCGCATAAAGGTGTCTGAGCTTATTGGGTGCTTGTAAATGAGCTTTAATATGTATGTGTGTGAGTGTTTTCTTGTGTGTAAGTAGTATATAATGAGTGCAAGGAGTAAAGCAGAATGCACATATAATTCTACATATGTATTATTATTTACATATGTAGTTTTTACCATTATCCTTTACATTGCATAAATCAGCGTGCCCCAGAAAAGGTTTTATATATTTAAATTTCAGGCAATATGTATTAAAAAAATAAAAATCATTTTAATTATCATCAAACAACAATTAAATATAATAAATAAAGTTGGGTAACAAATACAATAACAACAAGTGTTCTTCTTTGGCATATGTATAGAAATATATGCACATATGCATGTATGTGTATGCATGTGTATGCACTTGTATATGTGTGTGTTTGTGTTTGCAAAGGCAAAGTTTTTGCAGCACTGTTAAAGAAAGCAGCAAAGCAACTCGAAAAAGTCTTTATTTTCCCACATGAAAGCGATGTGTGCAAAAACAAAAACGAAGAGCAGTGAGTTGAGTGGGTGGAGAGGGGGTAGGAAGTGGTTGAGGCTGGCTCGGTGACAGCGCATACATTTTATGATTATGAGTGGGCGGCGGCAGCGACGTCGACTTAGAATGCGACTGCAACTTGAAGCTAAGCGCCGGCTGTTTTAACAACAATAAAAACAACGAAAGAAATGGCAAAAAGTCTTAGAAAGAAATGTGCAGGATATGCCGTTGGATATCCTCTCTGTGTGTGTTGAAATGTTTTAATTAAAACTGCAAAATTAATGTTTGACTGCAATCAGGATATGAGTGAACGCTGCACAGACTTCCTCTCGCTCTCTTACTCTCTCTCTCTCTCTCTCTCTGTCTCTCCACCTCTTTCTTTTGCTCTCACTCAACATTTAAGTGCCAAAATGATTTAAGTGGCAAATGAAAAAGTGTATGGAAAATCAATACAGAATATGCAGAGTATATTTTAATATTCAAAATATAAATTATAAATTTATATTAAATGAGATATATATTTTTTAATTATTTTATAAATATTATAAATCAATGCAGAACTCAATTTCTAGTTTTGAGTTCTTGTGCATAATTATTGAGTTTGGTTTGCAGTTGATTTGGGTTATGAATATATTATTAAATATTTTTTAGCTGCGGTTCAGCTCTCTTAACTAAATTACCTTTACTTGTTAATTAATTAATTTACTTTTCTAAAGGGTGTCTAATATTCTGCTTAGCCCATCTAATCATATATCTTAGTTTATAATTATAATGAATGGACTTCGATTAACGTCTGCAACTCATTTTGTTATCAGCCAATTGATAAGTAATTTTAAATTGTGTAAACAAACTATTCTTCTTGATAATCGTAAAATATAAAAATGTCATATATATGATATTTGTTTTTATATTTAGTGCTATGCAAACTTCCGCCATAAATTCACAATAAAACGCAATTATTGTTTAAATTGCAATTATAGTCTTGCTTATTTATATTGACTCATCAAAATATATATTTCTTATGGGTGAGCACAATTTCAACAAACCATTTTTTCCATTATTAAGGTGCATTAAAATACAAAGTTCGATTGGCCAACTTTTACAAATGATTTGGTAAAGATAGCAAATTTAAAAAGAAAAACCCTAACTTATAAATATATATATGACTATATATCTTCTCAAACGATTGTTTTCTTTGCATTTCCAAATTTAGCCATTTGCAATTGAAAAATGTATTTCTGCAAACTTAAAGTAAACCGAAAACCCAAAAGCAGAAACAACAAATTAAAGCAATCTATATCTATATGGATAAATAGACAGACAGCTGTACAACCCTCAACAGGGAAGACAATTCCAACTAGTCTCATCTTATTTGCTTAACGCAAATTGGTATGTCATTTTAATGCATTGCAACAACAGCAACAACTTGTAGATAAAGAGAGAAAGGGGCGAAGAGGGGAAAAATCCACCCACTGCGCATTTTCTGTGGCATTTTTCCCTGCTGCTGCGGCTGCTGCTGTTGCACTCAGAAAAATTATCGTTAACTTAAGAAAACCAGCCTTAGAATTGTACATTTTTTTTGTGCTTAGAAATAATTTGTTAATATTTAAAAAAAATTGTTCTATGCTGTACAACTATTTTTTAAAATTTATAAATGTATTACTAAATAGTTGAACTGAAAATTTTCTCTTATATAAAAAATCTTTTTTCTAAAACAAGTAAAATCTAATTCCAAATTAATTGTTAATTTATATGAATTTTGCGAATTACATAAAATGTTTGCATATGTGAAATTACTAACTTACAATTGTAATGTATAATTTCTTATATATATCGAATATATATAATATTAGCAAAGTTTGACAAAAAAACCAAAATGAAAATTTTTCTTTGTACATTTTAAGAAAATATACACTAGAATGAATTAGTGCCAATCGTAGGCAAGCAACAATATTTAGTTTTACAAAATTTACTTACTAAATAATAAACTGAGAATTTCTACAAATCACTTGATTTTTTTTCTGAGTGTGTTGCTTGTGTTTTTGGTTTGTTTCCTTTTCAGGTTTCATGCAAAGTGTTCGACGTCCCTTTTTGTCGTCGCTTTCGATGCTGCCAAGCGTTTATTTTCTTGATTAATTTCAACCAAAACTTTGTTGCCTGCCCCCTTTTTGCGCACTATATATTTACATGCCTCGCATTGTGTCCACCCACTACCGTTCACTTTCCCGCCCAGCCCGGGCTACAGCTGTCTGGGCCTGTCTGTTTTTGGCAAATAATCAAATTGCCCAGTGCCTCAGACACTGGCAGAGCAGCAGCAGCAACTGCAGATTGTTTATCTTTTGGTTTCATCCCGTGACAAGTTTAATCAGGCAACGTGCAAAGGACACACACAGACACACACACCCACACACACACACTCCTCTCTGAGGATAGCCAGTCAAAAGGATAACTATTGAAATTAGTTGCCAGTTGGCAGTTGTCCTGTTTCTGATTTTCTATGTGTTGATTTTGGGGTACAGTTGAATTAAGTTGCAAGGCGGAAGTAAACTTTTACGATTCAATAAATTATATATATATATATATTCTTGATCAGCATCAGAAGCCGAATCGACTTAGTCGATTTATGAAGAAGCCTTTGAGACCAAAAATCAGGTATATTTGCAGATTGCGCTTAACCCAAATTCTCGACTTAATTAATATTATTTTTTCTCATATCAAAACATCTTGTTCTATAAATATACTGAATGATTCTTATATACTTTCAGTTAACATACTTCACTATCGACATTTATTTCTGCAGTTTTCCAGAAACTTCCCAGCTAAGCCAATCCTTTTCTGGCACAAAATTGAAAGGCTTCACTTTCATCAATTCCCTTGCTCAACGTAAAAAGCGCGCCAAAAAAAAGGTTAAAAATCCGCAGAGTTTTTGATAGGAAATCAAAGGCAAACCCCAAAACAATTGTAACGGAAATCAATGCATGAAAACAACAGAAAAAAATATCAAAGAATGACATAAAATATGCCTTTACTTCCGCATTTTAGCGCCGTCTTTCTAATGATCCTGATTCTGATCCTGGCAGTGCCTCATCTTTGTCCCAGTTCCGTTCTGGTCTCTTTTTATTCGGATTCGACTTGCCTGAGAATCAGCCACAAGAAATCCTCCTCTGCCAACTGCAACCCTTCGAAAAAATTCACCCAAAATTCAAGATGCATTTTCCTTGATTTTATTGTGAAAATTGCGCGCCGTTTTTTTTCTTCCCATTTTTTGGGTAAGAAAAAAGGCAGAAATAATGTAAAAAAAAAACTCAAGGGTAAAAATTGAGGATCATTGTCAAGGATTACCAAAGATCTTCGACAGCTTAGCTGCAGCGCAAACACAGGGCTAGGGGTAGCCACTGGGGCAGGGGTAGGCAGCAACCCCTAAGCAACTATCAGCTAGCCATTCTAGGGTTGAATGTACGCCAATAATGCGCAATTTTTTAATGTAAAAAATTGAGAAAAATTTACAAATAGGTAAAAATTTAATTTCAAACAATGCAATTTTTTTTCCTATTTTTTTGGGTGATTTTTTTGTGTCCATTCTTTTTAGGGTAAGAAAAGGTATTGCGGTAATTCTTGGGTGCCGTTTTTTTTCTTGATTAACTAACGTTTGTCTGTTTTCAGATATAACGGAATTTTTGGCAAATTTTCTCACAGTTTCTCAAAAACTAACGCCATTTTTTATCTATTTATTTGACGCTTTTTCGTTATGCAAATTTAACCCTTACAAAAAGCGACGCCATCGAAATAAAATATTTAAGCAAGTTTAAAAATGGGATTTGTAATCTATGCAACACCCTTATGCAAATTTAACCCTTATTTTTTAGATTTAAAAAAATATGGAACTCAATTTAGCTGGCTGAAAGTTTAGATTCGATTTCTGATTTTGCCTACAAATTTAACCCTTGTAGAGGTGATGCAAATTTAACCCTTAGACGCCATTTTTTAAGAACCTATAAAAAATATGCCGATTTATAGCTGAAATATATTTTTGTGATCTTTCCCAACCCTTACAAAATTTGAAATCTCGTAAACTCTGCTACCCCTCTATGCAAATTTAACCCTTATTGAGGCAACTTCATCTTTTAATAATTTCGAAAAATCTGCTACTCAATGTTTTTTTTATCTTTCAAGCAAATTAAGCTATAGGAAAGATTTATATTATATAATATCTTATCTATTCAACCTACTCAAATCTTAACTCTTTTTTTTAAGAATTTAGAAGAAAATCTCGACATTGCTTGAGTTAAAAATTGAATTTATGATTTCTACCAACCCCTTATGCAAATTTAACCCTTATGCAACAAACACCATTTTTAATTTTTTTTTTTTTAAATCTGGTATTTATTTGTGCTGTATTAGATCAAATAGAAACACCTCTATTTAAATTTAACCCCCAAGTGAAGCGACGCCATTATGCAAACCATTTTTTAAAATGCTTTTCTAATCTTTTTACAGTTGCAGTTCAAATGGATTTATGATCTTTGCTTTACAGCTTGTAAAACGGTTTTATTGGATTTGTGAGCACACACACACACCTCAAACACCGCCCCGTGGTGTGGGGGTGGGTTAGCTCAATTGGCCATAAGCTGCTCAGGACCTGCACAGTCACAGTTGGTATTGACACCGCTGAGCTTTTCTACTCCCCATTTTTTTTTTTACAATTTTCCAAGGGTGTATTTTATATTTGTTGTTGTTGTTGTTGTTGTTGTTGTACCTTGACATGTCCATGTCAAAGGTTACCTCATGCAATTGTGGTTCGGCTGCCGCAGGGCAACTCTTGAAACCACCCACTGAAAGTGGTTTTAAATTCCATTAAATAAAGTTGTTTGGGTTTTGTTCACAACTTGCATTTGAGCAGTTTCACGCATATTTTTTTGTTCGCACTTTTGTAAAATTTATTAATATTTTAGTGATTTTAAATGGAGTTTGTGTGTTGCCTGGGGTCACAGCGAGGGGGGGAGGGAAGTGGGTGTTTATGTTGTGCGAATGTTGAGTGCGCGTGTGTATGTGTGTGTGTGGCACATACCTAGGCATTTACTTGTGTGTTCTTTCTTAAGTAAAACGCTTGTAATTGAGTTGAGAGTTTTGAAGGTGAACAAGTTGGGGGTGGTTTTTTTTTGGGTTGGGGATGTCACAGGTTGTCACAGGGTAAGTTAAAGAATGAAAGTTCAGCTTTGATTAGTTAAAATGTAAATCAACTAAGATTTTTGATTAATAAGTCGAAAAAATATTGAATACTTGCGTTAAAAGATGCTCGTTATGGAAAAAAATGGAAAATATTTCCGAATTAGAGTTTGGATAGGTAAATGGATTGTTAAAAGCATTACAGCTGAGACTTCAAATTAATCAGTTATATAGACTTCAAGTTATAGAATTAAAATTAAACAGTTATATACTGAATAAGTCGAAAGAACCTTGAGTTTACAGCTTTAAATAATTTTTTTCATTGTAGATGCAAAGCTTTGACTTGCTTAAAGAAGAATATGTGCAACTAAAAAAGTTCAAAATCTTAGCTTAATAATATTTAATACACTTAATAAAAATAAAACATTATTTATTTATAATATTAGCTAAATGCTAAAAAAAAAATCAAAACGAGACGACATCAATTAGTAGCCAAAATGGCCATAAACTCACCTTTGTTCATGGATGTTGCTGTCGTAGTTGCTGCTGGTGTTGTTGCTGCTGTTGTTGCTGCTGTTGTTGTAGCAGCTTTGGGGCTGCCAGTGTTGCCCACGCAACAAAGTTGTCCATTTGGCTGCTCGTAAATATGCGAGTCCTTGTGGCAGGCAACAGACGTGGCAACCAGCGGAGTAAAGACAGCAGCTGCCTGTGGATTGTTGCTGTTGCTGTTAAAGTTATTGTTGCTGTTGTTGGTGTTGCTGTTGTGCTTGGCTGTTGTTGTCATGGCATTGCCATTGCCATCATAGACGACACCAAGCGAATGATGATTATGATGGCCAGTCGACTTCAACTGCTGCTGCTGCTGCTGTTGTTGCTCCGACTCCAGCTCCAGCTCCACCTCCAGCTCCAGTTCCAGTTCCTGTTCCTCATCCTGGTCGCGGAGTAGCTGCTGTTGCAATTGATGTTCGCGTATGAGACGATCCCGTTCGTGAAAATGACGAACGAACAAATGTTCGCCATTGTGGCGAGGACGTGTGGCAGAGTGTTGCTGTTGCTGCTGCTGCGGCTGCGGCTGCTGCTGCTGCTGCGGGGTTAATGACTTTGTGGCAAAGCAATTGGTAGCAATGGCAGCAATGGGAGCACTGTTGAATGTCTCTCTTCCAAGTCCAGGCAGACTATTAATTAATGTGCCCATTGTGCTTCCTGCTGCTGTTGTTGTTGTTGTTGCTGTTGCTGCCACAACTTGTTGTTGTTGCCGCTGCTGTTGCTGCTGTTGATAATGATGTTGAAACATGATTTCATGCAACGGTATCAGAAATTCTGGCAGCAATTTGTGCGCTTTGGCGGAGACGGTTGTTGTTGATGGCATTTCCATTTCCATGCCAAAATATGGCAGACATGTCTGCGGCGACTCCCCCACAATCCCACTCCCAACCCCAATCCCAGCCACGCCCACTCCCAAACCCAAGCCCAGGCCCAAATTCAAACCCATGCCAACATCGAGGCCAAATGTTGTTGTTGCTGCTGCTGTCGTCGCTGTTGTTGTTGTTGTTGGTGGCACAAAGGACAACAAATCGGTGTCCTTGCTGCTGCTGCTGCTTGTATTATTATTAATATTATTATTATTATTATAATTATGATATCCAACGGGACGCATATACCAGGGATTCAGCATTGTTTTCGTGCGACAGCTTGTCAGCGCTATAAATCAAAAATGAAAGAGCAAATTTGAGAAAGGTTTATTATTGACAGCGCTATAAACAAGTAAAGGGAGACTGCTGGAATCATGATCGACTAGCAGATACCCTTGGAAAATATAGTAAATTTATATATCATTTACTACAAAAATATATTTCATATATATTCATATTAAATTTATACTAATATTGATTGATCTATTCAATGCGTAATGTTCTTGATATCATATAAATAAATAATATAATAAAATTAATAACTATTTAATATATAATAAATAAGCTATAAAATATAATTATATTTTTTGCTAGCTTCGGACGTATATAAAAATAAAGAAAAGCCTTTGTCTACTGGCAGAAAAACATAATTTAATATTATAATAATTTCGTTATATAATTCTTTGTTTTTGCATTTATTTCTTAAAATTAAAATTAAAAAATTAAAACTAATGTCAATAAAGAATTATATAAACACATTTTACTTACTTAAATGCTTAAAATGAAAATTAGTTGGAATGCTCCTGCTTTTAAATATTATAACAATTATTTTTACTAAAATATTGAATATGAAAAAATATATAAAAAAGAATAGAAGATAATAACTATAATTCTGAAGACTATATTTTTAGCATTGTGTGTTTTATGGATAGTGAAAATCAGTTCATATCTATTAAATATAATAAATAAATATTAATAAATATTGTATAAATCCATTATGCTCATTTGCAACTTTCACAATTCGAAAAACAAAATTCTATAACTCGAATTGCGAATATCAACCCTTCTAGCTATTGAGAATATTTACAGGGCATCAGCAATAAATTGGCACAAAAAACGATTGCATTTTTATAGACCGAAAATGAAGTGAGAATTTGTTGTTTTTTACACCCAAAAAAAAGGCTTTTTACCAGAGACACAGGAAGATAGAGAGGGGGGAAAGGGTTGCAGCACATCATCATTATCAACACTTGCCGCATCATAACTAACCCCTGTTTAGCAAACCCAACCCCTACCCAACCCCACTTCACCCCTTAACTAAACTGGCTGCCATATTGCGACAACTATTTGTTGCTGTTGTTGTTGTTGTTTTTGTGTCACTATCAATTACTCATCATTATTGCAACGCCTTTTAGGCACATGACATCCACAAAAAAATAGTTGTAGTATTGAACAACTGCCCCCTCATCCCCCTTTTGTACTTCAGAGGGTTGCACGCCATTTTCCAAAAAAAGAAAAAATGCTGTTTAATGTTTAATCAGTTTTGATCGTCATTCGATTCGATTCGTTTATGACTTTGATTGATTATCAATTCTTATTGTCGAATTTGTATTTTTGTATTCGAAAAAATTTGAACATTTGCTCAAAAAAAGGCGTGGGCGTTGCAAGGCGATAAGCGTGCCTGCCAGGACACGCCTACTTTTTGAGGCAATTCACTTTTTGTTTTGTGACTCTATTAGATAGATTTGAGTTGATTGTTGGGTTTTTAAATTTATTTATAGATTTATTTAGAAAATCATATGTTGAAATATTTAATTTTTAAGTAGTTAGCCAGTTTGAGATTAGAAATATTTTGTTCTACAAATGAATTATTATACTATTATTATTTTTATTTATTTAAGTTATATGCAGCCTAAAGCTGATATATATTTAGTTTAAAATTAAATTAGTTATAAAAAGTTTTAGTTTGATAATTTTAATAATACATGAATATAATTTTGTATATATTTTCTTATATAGCAAAAATTATTTCCTTACAAGTGTGAAATTTAAAATAAATAGAAGAATTAGAAAAACTTAAATGATTCACTGAAGTTGTGCTAAAGTATGTAAAAATTAGTAGAATATATTTTCAAGTCTATTGTATATATAAATATATATGTTCTTGATCAAAATCAATTTATAATATTATAATATATTTATTAAACTTATTTATAAAAACATACTTAAAAAAAGGCTTATTTTGCGTGTGGTCCCAATTTGAAATTCACAAATCTTTTATAGATTTTTATTGCAGAGAAAAAACTGAGGAACTGCAATGCATCATAAAAAGATATCTATATATGAACATATAGAGAGAGAGACAGAGACAAAGAGGGAGACAGTGAGGGGGAGAAGTTGCACAGTAAAAAATAGATTTAATATTAGGGAATAATTGAAAATCGTTAAAGGATCTTTTAAACGCTGAAAACGCTGTCACTTTTAGCTGCTTTGTTGCATTCAGCTCGGTTGCAAGTCTAATGTGTTTGCCAGCCGGTGCATGCAACAATGGGACAAAGGATAAAGGATATTGCCGCAATAGAAATCAAAGCGCATATAAGAAAGCAATAAAGGCGCTCAGATAAAAAAAAGATGTGTGGCAAGGTTGAGGCGCTGCATACCAGGTAGCAGGGACTGCCAAAGGATGTGTGTGCCAGTGTGTGTGCGTGTGTGTGTGTGTGCCGGCGGGTGCGTGTTAATCGCCGTGTTGCAGGTAAAGTAATCGCAATGTAACAATGCCAAAAAAAGAGAGAACGATTTAAACCGCCAAAAAATGTCTGATGGGGCAGCAGAGTGGAGTGGTGGCTGTGCTGAGAGGCGGGGGTATATGTTGCACAGGATAACCGCTTCGTCTTTGTTGGCGCAGCTTGCCTTAAGCTGCATGCCCCGCATGGCTGCAACAAATTGAGCCTGAAAAAAGGATTTAATTTGCAGTTTTTTGTGAACAGTGGCTTGTGTAGCCGCAGCTGCCACAGGATGTTGCAACTTTTTAAGAAGCAGCAGCAGCATTAAGAAAATGAAACTGCTCAACTTTCACCTTTAACCTTTAGCAACTTCATTTCAGCAAAATTGAAATGTTCAACTGCTGTTTTCAAAGGACGCTTCTCAATTGACGGGCAGATTCATTCAGCGGCTTTGACAGCCTTTCAGCGACCATAATTAAAAGTCAGCTAAGCCACGCCTCCTCCTCTCCAGAAAAAATCAACAAAAAATCCTACACTCTCTTTCACTTTTTCTTTTTTTGTTTAATTTCCATTTTTACACCTAGAAAAATATTTGGTTTGAGTTTCCGGCATTTACTTTTGTCGCCAAGATTTTTGTAGATTAATATTCAGAATAAAAATTATAAGAAATTAAAATTGGTCTCACTCTTAAAACCAAAGTTTGCATTATTGTTTTGGTTTTTTTCAGGTTGAATTTTTCTTAATATATAAAAAAAAAGTCTTATTAAGTTACGTTTCGCATAATTTTTAAAAAAAAACTTTTGATTTTCCGGGGAAACTTTTAAAAGAATTGAAATTTATTGTTTTGACTTGTTAGAAATCAACTTTTAATAATACAAAAATAAAAATGACTTATTAAGTTTTACAAATTTTTGGTGATTTACCTATATAACATTTTTAAAAACAAAAAACTTTCTAGTTTTCTGGTTGATTTCTAAACTTCAATGCTATTTTTTTTCTGAGTGTACAGAAATGTTGACACACTTTTCCGCAGCAGCAGCTGGCGAATATCCTGTCAACCCCTCGAAACCTTAACCCTTAACCCTTTTTTTTTGCATCTTTAAGAAACGCGTGTCAGGCACACGCCTCATCCCCTTCTTCTATGACTGGTCTCTTAAATGTTAACTAATATTTTCCGTATTTATTTATGTATATAAAGAAATTTGTTGCTGCCGCGTGGCAAAGTTTGTCGTGTTGACTTCCTGGTTCTTAAACCCAAATATTCCGCTTTGTTCTACCTGATCATAAATCAACGAAAAAAAAAAAAAATATATATATATATAGATATATGTGTAACTTGTAGTTGCGGTGGTTTGAATCTACTCTCATTATTCAAACAATTTCATTCTTTGAATGCTCTGATGAGCATTTTGTGGTCGGCACAATTGGGAATTTGGTTATTCTCCACGCATCATTAGCCTGAAATTTAAAGACTCAAATCGAGTTGGTGTTTTTTTCATTCATTCATGAAACTGCGATTAGCTGTAAATGCATAAGGTTTTAACACACATCAGTTGAAATGAACTAACGCAAACAGTAGCTGATGATTCCCCAACATATGAGAAGCGCCGAGAAAGGCCCATTCACATTAATGGAACTAACTGCAGCTAATCAACTCATAAAATAATAGATATTTTATGATAGCTTGTCATGAGTGATTTTATAGAAAGTATGTATTTAAATATATATATAATTATGTATTATTCTCAAATCGGTTTACATGCGTGCTCCTGCCTTTCGTAGACTATTGTTCAGATATGTAAAAGTTGCTAGAATAGCAATTATATTTTTTTTACAACCTTTTAGATGATATTTTAATTGGTGCCATAAAGTATTTTTTAGGGTTTGAAGGAGTCATCTTTGATCATATAAAGCATATATTTATGATCAGTAATGGGAACAGTGGCATATTTTAGTAGTGGCATATATTCAGTACAAAGCGTGAAACTTAACGGATCAGATCAGTTATATATTTCTCTTATCAACACATTTACCTATATTTTTCTGGTCCCCCACATTTTTTTCTTATTTTAAAAGCCAGAAACAAACATCTATCAAAATATGCACATAGCACAATTAAAATATTTTCATAAAGTATCAATTTCTATTGGAAGCAAAAAAAGGTCAGCGCAAACAACCGAAAAATTGAAATCAAAAAGCCAAAAACTAAAGTTTAAACCAAAAAAAGAAAATCATTTAGAAATGTTTTGCATTATAATTACGGCTATTATTTTGTAATGGGGTCATTAACATGTCACAATTCACAAAAAAAAACAAAAAACAAAATACAAAAACAGACCAAACAAAACTTTGATCTATAATTAACGATAAAATAGGTTATAAAAAAATACAAAAAAAAAAAAAACAACAACAAAGCAACGAATGATAAGTGAAGAGTGATAAGAGAAAGAGGTAAAGTGCCTAAACAAAACAGAACAGCAAATAAATTAATTGGAGAATGTGTTCTGCCGTCGAAGAGAGCCAAAAAAGATTTCGCTAAAGATTTTCGCTTCAAATCTGATTTACAACAATCATCAATTTTTCCAGCAGCTAATTGTGGTTTCTGTGGTGAGTTTGAAGAATGACTGCAAATTTGTAAAAAACCTAAAAATCTAAAAAAAAAATTAGGCATCATAAAACAACAAATCAATGCGTCAAATGTGCCAAGCTGAGCGTAGCTGGAGTTGAGTGGCTCAACTGAGAGATACCCTGTAGTTGAGTGGTCAACAAAATTTATTTTTAGTTTATCAAATCAAGCAATTCATAATTTGAACTGTAATTCTAAATTACTTTTAAGAACCAGCTAAAAGAACCGATTTTATTTTATTGAGTATTTAATATTATTAGTTAAAAAAAAAACAATTTATAAGCATTATTTGTTTCTTTACAATCCTTAATTCGATTAGATTTTTATTTTATTTATATATATTATTTTGCTCAATATTCTAATATATCTCTCAAATATTCAAAGCTACATAAAACTAATGCAAAGCTGCTTAAAAATTTAAAAACTCTGTTTTTGACTAGTTTTCGCTTCTAAAACTACTCCTTGTGGATTTTTTTTTAGATAATTGCATTCAAATTTATATTCAAATTAGAGTTAATTTCGATTCTCACGATTCAGCTTCGAAATATGATAAGACGCAAATTTAGTAGAATATGCTATATGAATAATAAATTTATATTTATATTCAGATTATATTTCTGCCATACATACATATGCCATACATACATACATCAATATTTTCGCTCAATGTTTTGGAACTATCGTTAAAAAACTATTATATTTAAAATTACTTATTTAAATTCGTTTTTTAATTTAGTAAAATATGCAATATGAATAAAAAAATATATGTTAAAATTTAGATTCGATATGAATATTAAATGTATATATTTAAATTCAGATTCTTAACTCGATACAACTCTCGATACCCACATGTAAAATTGACAGGGTATTTGAAAAAGAGCCACAAAAGTTGTGATCGTTGTTGCTGCCGCAGAGTTTGTTGCACGTGCTGCTGCTATATAAATTGGCATAGCTGGCTGCTCTCGAAGTTTAGAACACTTGCGGCAGTTGGCGAACGCGTAACCCCAAAAGAAAAAAATATAAATAAAAAAAAACATATATTATTTTCTGGCTTAGATCATGGCTAACATGGCGCTGTTGGCCACGTTATTGCAGGCAGCCGTTGTGGCATCTGCCAGCATTTTGCCATCCACATTTAGCTACAATAAAAGTGATTTCTTTGTGCCACCAAGCAGTGATTCGAGGCACAACGAGGAGCTGCTGGAGCACTATGGCAAATTCATGTTATCCACAATGAATCACAGCGTGGATCCTTGCGAGAATTTCTTCGAGTATGCGTGCGGCAATTGGAAAGAGTCATCGCTGCTCACGGATCAGGCAAAGAACTCCAGCTTGCTGCAGGCCATCCAACAGCGCATCAATGGAGTAGTCCTGGATTATCTGCAGAACTCAACGGAGCTGGCCAGGAATACCACATCGACAGCGGCATGGAAGGCTAAGGAATTCTTTGGCAGCTGTGTGCAGATGAAGTCAAATGTGTCCAGAGGCTATGAGCTGCTCATGCGGGAGCAGGATGATCGCCTGAGGGGACAGAATATTACCCAGGATTGGATCTATGTGAACTTCATGTCCAGCTACGAGTTGTTTCCACTGCTGCCCCTCAAGGTGCACTTTAATACGGCAAGGCGCAAATTTGACATTCTAATCTCGCCACCCACAAAAGTGTTGGCGAATTTCAATGAGGAAAAGTTGCTCAACATGACGAAGGATCTGGGAATCACAGATGAGCTGAAGCGCAAGCAGTTCCTGGCACACTTTGCCAATCTCACCCAGTTCGAGCGGAATCTGACCCAGTTAGCCAAGCCGCGGAATGAGACAGAGAAACTGACGTTGGGTGAGTTTCTGGTGCAGCACAAGGAGGATCGCTTGAATTGGACGCATTACTTTGAGGTGGCCTTCAATGGCAGCCAGCAGAAGGAGTGGCTGGTGTTCAATCAGTTGGAGCAGGTTGGCGAGTTGGTGCATCTACTGGAGCAGAGTGACTTGCAACTGTTGCGCTCCTATGTCCAGCATCGTGTGCTGGTCAAGTTCCACTCGCTGTGGACGCAGCAGCAGAGCAGCAAAAATGTGAGCATTCCCAACGATTGCCGGGGTCTAACCGAATCCTACTTCAACTATGCCCTGTTGCCCTGGTTTATTGGGCAGCACTTCGATTCGGAGCGGCGAGCGGATGTGCTCGGTGTGGCCAAGGAGATTAAGGACACCTTCTATGAGCTGCTCGATCATTACACATGGCTGGATGAGAAGACCAGATCGGAGGCCAAGACCAAATTATCCTCCATGGATTTCCTTGTGGGCTACACGGATGAATATAGGCATGACGAGCTGATTGATGCCGCTTTCAGTGACCTCAACATGACCAAGGATTTCTTCGAGAATCTGGAAACACTCGAAGCAAATCGGGCGGGGATTCGTTTGAGATCGGTGGATAAGGCGTTGATACCACAGCTGATGTCGACGCGTACAGTGAACGCCTACTATGCGGAATTCCTCAACCAGGCCTTCATCACAATCGGCCTGTCCCAGTGGCCAATCTACCATGTGGGATTCCCCGATGTGCTCAAGTATGCCGGCATCGGCAACATTGTGGGCCACGAGATGGCTCACGGCTTCGACTCGTATTGCTATCAATACAACTACGATGGGAAGAAGGTCAACTGGTGGTCCGAGGCATCCCTGAGGAACTTCAAGGAACGTTATCGCTGCCTCGAGTCGCAGTACAACAAGTTTATCCTGTTGGGCATCGCGACTAACGGCACTCTGACATCGGGCGATAATATCGCCGATAATGTGGGCACTCGAATGGCTTATTATGCCTATAAGCGGCATACCAAGAATAAGGCGTGGCTGGAGAAGCCACTCCGTAATGTGGATTTGAATAATAAGCAATTATTTTTCTTGAAATTTGCTCAGAGCTGGTGCTCGGGTCGGGTTACGGCATCCAAGTTGAAAAGGATCAAGACGGATGTGCATGCCTATGAGGAGTTTAGGGTTGTCGGCACCCTCGGCAACATGGTCGAGTTTAGTGAGGCCTTCAACTGTAAGCTGGGCGCCGATATGAATCCCCTCAAGAAATGTGTCGTTTGGTAATAAAATTAAAATTGAAACTAAACTTTATTTCTGTGATTTTCTTAAAGGTTGAGATCTATTTGTTACTAAGTAAAAGATTTGAGTAGAATCTGTGAAGAATTCATTTGAGCAACTGCGAATCTTCCGCGAACTGCGGATTCCTCTGTTTATGGAGCAAAAGTTAAAGTTACAATTTTTGTACCTGCTTTTCTATTCGTATTCGTAAACATAAACATTTGTTTAACTTAATTCAATCTTAAGTTTATTTTATATTTTGTAGAATTTACTTATCTTTATCTTTTATCTGGCAGAAGAAGAACTCAATACAAAGATTCCGCAAGATAAGAACATCTACAAATCTGGTTTAGTGGGCTGATGCCTAATTAGGTCTTGGACATTGAAGTTTGTATTTTGATAGGTAATTAATATGCAATCATCAAAAAAAAGTTAAAAGACAGAATACAGAAGAGAAACAGCTGTTAAATAAGTTGGAGTCTTTTGGATTTTTGCTTGCACAGTGGAAAATTACGATTTTGTTAATAAAATCTGCGTTTCTTCTGTGATTTTAATTAAATTTTTATAATTTATCAATAATTTATAAATGAAGTAAATAATACATCAATAAGAAGGCTATGGAAATGTTTTCAAAACAAATTAAATTTCGAACAGAAAATCTAAAAACAAAAATTAATTTGATTTTATCTCCTTTGCTGACTTTAAAAGTCCACTTTTTGCTTGAAGATTAAAATTACTTGATCAAGAAGGTTTGCCGATGACCATCAATGAAATATATGTATTTTTTGTTACCCTTGAACAACTGTTCACAAAATCCACAAAGTTTTTCATTGTCAAGAACTTTTTTTTCGATCTGAAAACTGGCAAAGATTTAAAATCTGTGCAATTATGTGTTTTATTGCTGATGGAAAACGATTTAAAATTATAAATAATATTTATTATGTGCCGCTGTTATAGTCTCTAAGATTGGCTTGACTATTGATGTTGATCGAGAAAATATGTACCTTATAGGTTCACCAGTACTTTCTGCCTGTTGCATACTTTTGCACAACTTTAAAAGCTGCGAATGTGCTTAAAAATATTAGTTTAACTATTTCTCATAAATAAGACATATTTATTATTATAACTGTTATAATTCTTGTAACTAAAATAGATGGCAAATATGTTGCTAGCTGCGCAGATGAAATCATAAATCAGTTGCCACTGCTCAAAACTGCCAGCTGAAAACAAAAGAGAGAAAAAGGCAGCTCCTAAAACATTCGTTCTACAATTTTAGTACAGCCGAAGACGATGATGATGATGATGATGATCATCATGATTGTCGTATAGAATGTGAACTAATTGATTTTAAGCAGAACCTGCAGAAGGCAGTAGGCAGAATGCTCAACTGTTGGGCGTGTCCCGTAATATTTGTCTTTGACTTTGCGCCTGCGACACCTTTCTCATTACGAATTAATGGCATTTGAACAATGGCAAACAAAAGAAACAGACAAAGAGAACGCAAAAACAAAGGACAAGGTGCGGAGAGTGTAAGAAAGAGTAAGAGAGCGCAAGAGAGAGAGTGGGAGAGAGAGCGCGCTGAAAGAATAACAGTTTTACTATCATTAGTCAGGTCTGCTGATCAGCATCGGCTTCATACTGAGAAGTGCAGTCAGGAAGCGATTGGTGCTGCATACGAAATGAGCACAGATCTCGCTCGAATCTTTATTTGTTTAAGGATCTCGCTCAGCTCACTTTCTTTTGGCTGCTATTTTTATGTATTTGTATTTGTATTTGTCTGAGTAACGGCTTTTCATGCATTTGTTATGGATTTGCGGCGCCAGGTCTTCTATTAGCTGGACTCTGTTCTAAACTATGCAGGTAAATGCTTAAACCGATCCTTGCACCACTCAGCAGGGGCATCGAGTGCGTGACTTGTCTGACTCTTGGCCATAATCTCCTGGCCGAAGCAGCAGCAGCAGCAGCCGCAGCAGGTCATAAAATTGTGCCAAACATCATTAATTTTTACAGTTTTTCTCTTTGCTTTTTTGACTTTTGAGTCAAAGAAAAATGCAAAAGTGTTTTTTTTGTTGCTATTTACCTACAGCAATGCTTTGGTTGCAGGTGGTCTTTCATCCTTCTCAGTTGCAAATCTTCAATTATATATATATATATATATATATATATATATAAGAAGAGTTTCGATTTAATGAGTACTTTCCCACTTTATCTCATAATTGCGATGAATGCTACGCACAAATTGCAGCCACAAATCGACAGTCAAATTAGCCAAAGTCGAATGCAACCATTTGTAATCCTCTAGACCCAACTTGAAGACTCCAGTCTCTTCTCTCTGTCTCTCTCTCCCTTTCTCTCTTCAGCTCAGGTGCAGTTCATTTATTTAATTTCATTTATGTAAACCACTCTGAACTTCGAGCAGGGCTTGTCTTTTAATATGAAAGGCGTACACCGCGTAATAAAAAATCAACTTGTGCTCTTCGGGTCTGAGTGGGAGCCGCTCCACAGTAATCGACAGTCGGTGCGAATTAGGGTTGCCAGGAAGACAAACAAATCAACAGATTATACAGATATCATAAATATGAAAATAGCTAACTAAAAGCAAATATTGAATGTAAGTGAAAATACAGAGGAGACGAAGTAAATAATTACATTTCTGACTTAGTAAACTAAAAGGGACAGGTAGAAAATATTATTAACTTGGTAAACTAATAGACTAAACTAATAAGATATATGTTTATATATTTTTGACTTGGTAAACTTGTAGAGTGTATAATGTATATATATATTTTTTACTTTAAAAAAATCAAAACTAGACAAGAAAGATATAGACATCAATAATTTGTATCGCATAATATTTACTGCATAAATACTTCCTTATATTAATCTCTATGAATATTTCAATATTCCTATTATTTTCCTAACAAGTTTAGAATTACATTTAAAGCACATATTAAACATCTTTCATTCTAATAAGTCCCAGGTAAAAAACAGATTTTTGAGGATTGATAAATTATATAAAGGGAATCTAAATATTAAGAGATTTTTATATAAATATAAATATATATATTATATATATAAATATCAATTAAATAATGTTGGCCAACTTGACAACCCTTTTGTGGCTGGTCGACTATTGTAAAAGCAACTTGCCAAAACCATGTTACCATAATTACATGCAGAAACTCTTGCCGCAGCTTAGCCAAAGTTCAGAGCGCGGCAAACACAGACACACACACCCACACACGCACACACACACACATACACACACACATACACACAGGTAGTGTGTGGCTCATCATCTTCAGTGCAGCAGCAGCAGCAGAAATTGAACAAATGGGGCGTCTCGACAGATATGTGGAGTAGGAAGAGGAACAGGAACGGGAACGGGAACGGGGGGCAACAGAGATAGAGTAGCGAAGAACTACCAAAACAGTTGCAGATGATGCGACTCTGAAAAAGCCACCGGAGCAACCAAGCAGCAACCAACCGGGTGGTGTTCATGGTGAATTATGAAAATCGTTGCGAAATTAAGTTAAGAACTTTTCGCAGCCAGACAAAGCTGAGCAAAGGTAAAAGGCGAAAGACAGAAAACGGCTAAAGAGAAGGCTTAAAAGAACCACGAACCGTTTCTGGAATCCTCGCCAGCTTTTGCCTTTATTAAATGGAGATGATCAATTTAAATATTTTCTTGTTGCTTTTGTTATTGTTGTTTTTGTTGTGCGTGTGCGCCTGACCCAGGTTTTTAAGATTGGAGCTGCCTGCAATTCGCATCTTGATGCAGTTCACTTTTGCTCCAAAGCTGTGGCTGCTGCTGGTTTGGCTACTCTTTCTTTTGCTACTCCTCCTGCTGCTCCTTTGCTACCAGCTCCTCAGTTTCCCCCCTTCGATTTGTATAAAAAATGTGCTTCATTTTATTTGGTTGCTGCGCCGTCCGCCTTCGTTCAGGTAAACGCCCCACAAAATAATATAAAACAAGTGAAATCGATGCAGTTCTCAAATGGGTCTACTGACTGCGAAATACTCTGTTTTTGGCAGTGTTTAGCTGAAAGTTGAAATAGGCGTGGAAGAAAGTCTAATCTGATTTCATATACATTTTATGGAGAGCACATTTTAGTTCTGTTATTTACCTTTTCCAGTAAGAAGTATGAAATAAAACTTAATAAAGGTCTGCTTTATCTTTTCATCTTAGGCAAAAGATTGCAATAAAGCTAAAAATCCAAAAAAAAAAATATATATAGCAAATAAACCTTAATAAGGAGAATATGTATGATGAATTATTTAAAGAACTATATAAATTCAAAATAAATATGTATTCGGTTCGAAAAGTTCCTGTAAACCTTTTTAATTTATTGATATAAAATTTGACTGTATTCGATTTAATTGTGTTATTATTTGCACTAATAATATCGTTTCCCGTAACTTGTTTTTAAATAAATTAAATAAAAACATTTCTGAATTTCGATTTTGTTTTTGAATTTCCATAGAAAAAGGCTTGGTTTACGTTTTTAAACATTGTTCTTAAATATTTAAAAATCTTACTGACAGTTTCGTCTACCGTTTTCAAACTTGTAAATATATTTTAAAAAGTTTTAAAGCCAAGTTATACTTTATTGTCTATATAAAGCGCATTCTATGTGAACAAATATATGTTTTGCATATTTACTACATTTATGTACATATTTAAATACTTACTTACTTATATTAAATTTGAACTAAATAAAGGCTTTAAATTTATGAGAGAAATCGCAATTTTAAACACTAGCTATAGAAATACAAAAACCACATAAAAATCATCTTCAACTTAGGAATCCAAGAAAAAGCTAATTTCTCATAATTCTCGCATGTTCTACAAAAAAACCAATAGACCCCATATCAATTACAAAGCAGGGTAACTAAAACCAAATGCAATGCCGCCGAAAAAAGCGGCAAGCAAATCGCATATGGATCGCTTTGTTGCATCTTCTGGCTTCGACTCGACTTTGTGGCTACTGCAAAGAGCAAAACTTCAGCTTCTTCTGCATTTTCGAGTTATTTCCACACCCCCCTTTCCTTATGCTGTTTTTTTTTGCAAACGATTATCTAAATTGCATACGAAATTATTTTAATTAAAAATCTAATTTTGTTGCGCCGCTTCCTTTTGGGGCACTGCTCCTCCTCCTCCTCCTGCTTTGCTAGAATTTGTTACTTAACATATTGACGAGAATTACTCTCGAAGCCAGTCTTTGAACCCTTAATGTGCTGCGATTAAAATGATATTAGCCTGGCTTAAACATGTGAGCAAAGTATCTTTGTATCTTTTGTCCCATATGTTGTTTGACCTTTGAGAAGGTATCAAGATCGAGGTGTGAAGACCAACGTCAGCTGTTCGCTCCTTTTATTTCTCCTCCTGTTTTTTTTTTTCTTATTTCAAACGTGACCATTTCTACGCCATTTATTGATTAATGATCCATTATTGTGCTGGGCATATTTATTTGTGCTACTTGGCTACTAATATTATACATAGAGAATCCCACTTGGTACTTGTAGTAATAATTAACGCCTTTCCGGCTTGTCCTGGGAATTTCTTGGCTCTCTGAGTGGGTTTTAATGTGGCAGCAACTGTTGTAATTTTATTTCTGCTATGGAATAGATTATGGTATATAAAATTCGGGTATTTCTGTCTGTCTCAGTTTGAAAGAGCTGGAAATATGTTCTTAATTTTGCTGAACGCATTTTAAAGTTGGTTGCAATGAATAACTATAAAGAATAACTAAAAATCTATCATTAGACAAATTGTAAGTTGGATTAGTTCCTATTTGAATATGATGCATTTTAATTTATTTATTTGTCAATTTATTATTTAAATTTATCAAATTGAAGCTCAGTAAACATATCTCATATGTTCTGCTCCAATCATTAGAAATAGATATTTTTGATTTCTTAAAACTTCGAATTATATTCAGTTAGTTTTAGCAACAGTTTGCACATTAAAAGTAGCTCTGAAAATTCTAGTTTCTTTTTGTTCTCTGTCTCCGAAGAAATAGGAATAAATTGAACTGCCTGTCTGTTTTCTCTTGAAGCTAGAATCTTAAAATGTTAAATATAGATGTAGATTACTAAAATTGGTAAGTGGTTTCTAATAATCAAAAAAATTTAAATGGCTTGATAAAGAAAACTTGTAGGATAGATTTTAATAATAGATTAATAAATTTGAGAAATGGATTCTAATAATCAAAAAAAATTAAATTAAATGTAAATTTAATCAACAAAATCGATATTATCACAGTTTAACTTTAAAACATCGTTGCACCTGTCATTAGCTTTTAACAGAGCAAAGCTCAGTCGACTAGGCCCAACTTGCAACACTTGCCTCACCTGTTGTTCACACATTATAAAAAGATGAGCAGCTGACAAGCTGAGATGCTGCAGGTAATAAAAAAAAATTGAATTGTTATGCAATCAACCACCAACCGATGCATAAAATTTAAATAAATGTATGATTTGAATTTAATTGCAAGCAGAGCTGAGTTGAGATGAGTTGAGCTCAAATCGGAGTTGCACAAGTCGATCGAATTACTGATTGAATATAAATCAAAACTGGCAGCACATCATCAACAACATCATCATCAACCACATCAACCACATCGAGAAGAAAAGATTGGAAGCCTATCGGATGATCAAAGGGATGCGCTAATCACACGCTGCGCCAAATAGGATCTAATTTCCCCCCCCCCCTCAACCAACAGCCCTACCCCCTTAACTTATTCAAAAGAGGCAAATGCATTGGGATATATAATAAAAAGATCAGCTGCGAAACAAAATAATGTTTCTGACGGATATCTTCGCTGTCTGCATTCAAATTTTGCGCAGCACAGCGAAGATAAATGATGAAGGAAAACCCGATGGGAAAACAGGTAGTAAAACTGCTGAGGCTAGACAGAGACAGAGAGAGAGATAGAAAGAGATAGATAGGGCAACAGGTACGATTTGAATTTGGACAAATAATTAAGCGCAACAATGGATTTATTGAGTTTTCCAGCGGCTTTCCATCAAAAATCTTCTGCTTCCCCTGGTTTTTTTTTTTTTGTAGTTAAACGTCGAGTTTGATCTGCGGTTCGTCTGAGCCCACAATTAGTTGTCTCTACCCCCCTCCCCTGTACACAGTTGCCCCTTCAGCAGCAGTTGCAATTATCATAATTATTTTCATTCATGCAGCGATCTGCCTCAGATACGCATTTCGAGTTTTGAGTTTTGAGTTTTCAGTTTGAGCATCGCCAGATGCTTTGCTTTAGATACGTTTCTCATATAGTCAGTCTGTCCTGTGTCTTCTCTGTCTCTCTTGATCTGATCTTTCAATAAAATTGTTCTTGTTTGCCCACTTCTCTGACATTTCCCTTTGGAGTTTAACGCCGTGCGTTTCCTTTGTGCCTCCTCAGGATGTGGCTGCATGTGCATTTCTTTATCTATTTCTAATTTTCTATTTGTTTTTTAGTTTTTCCTTTATTTGTTTTTTTTTTGTTGTATTCTTTGCATTTCCTGCACTTGTTTAACTGCTGCACTTGTAGAAAGCAGGGGTTAGTATTGAGGTTAAGGAAATTGAGCAACCCATCAATAATAATAAGTTTGTCAAAACTAAATTAATTTGCTAAAGCAGTTTTACATTTACTTTTGTGTACTTTTATTTTGGAAAATGTAAAAAGAAACTATTTAAAACTTACTTAAAAAATATTCAAATTCGATTTGAAAATAAGCATTAAATACTGAATATTAAAAATATAATATTTTTAATTTGCTTAAATTTATAACAGACAAAAACTGTTAGGCTGTGAAACTCGAAAATATCTACTAATTACTCTCTTTACTTAGGATCAGATACGTATATAAAATAGCTGAATTACTATCAGTTGAAAGTTGAATTTTTTGTATAAAAACAACATATTAGTTTTACTAAGTTATTCAAAACAAATTCATTGAAAAGAAAATCTTCTACTATATAAACTAGTTCTCACAAAATCGATCGATTCTTTAAAGATATAGTAAAATTTACTTGTCGCCAGTTTGACGTCAGTTAGCATTTCCTTCCGGTTTGCTGTTATATTTTAATTGACAATTGAGCAATAAAATTATGTTCTCATATTCGACTTGTGTTTAAATCGTTTTAGCGCCTTTGGCTAATTAATTGCTTTCTGTAGTTGCAACTGCAACTGCAACTGCCACTGTATCTTTATGTGCATCGATAGCTTTATCTTTATGTGCGTATGCAGTTGTGTCTGTGCAGTTGTTGCATCTGCAGCTTGGCGCCACTGTTGTAAGATGTTGTCGACTCGCTTGTTTCCCATGGACAGGCTGACAAGTGGCAAGTTAAAAACTCGACATTTAACTGAAGGACTTAAAAAATAGTCAAATTTATTTGCTTAAACCAGCTGCACATTTAAAGCAAATTATTATGAGTTAGCCGCTTGGCTGTAATGATGCCAATGAGCCAAGCTAGTAGCTTAACAATAAACAAAAAAAAATATAAAAAAAATCTAAAATAAAAAAAAGATTTTCATCTAACACAAAACAAACGAAAAATGTTTCGGTCAAGTTTCTTTTCGTTAAATTGCTCACAATTTCCGGTCGCGTGTTGAAATATCTTTCTTATATCTTTGTCTGTTTCGTGTATTTAGTATACCCTGTATAAATTAAGTAAAGAGGAAAAGGGGTATAATGCAGTCATGTGGAAATGTGTGCGAAGGGGTAGAAGAAAGCATTTATAATGTGAATCAGCATCAGAGATAATAAGAAATTATGTAAATTCTTAATATTAATTCTTTTATATCTGATCAATATAGCTTACTGTATTTCAAATTATCGCTAAAACTTAGTTGGTCATAAATAAAATTTGCATCAATTTGTATCTTGTTTTGCGATAAAAATCTTATTTTTAATTAATTTAAAAATGGATTTCCGATTGAAATATAATTCAATTGTACGTTAAATGTTGAAGTTTTAATTTGTAAGAGAGAAAGAAAGGGTACTCAGCTAGTCGAGCTCATCCTATCTTTGCACTTTTTTCATATTTTTTTCAACATTGTTTTACATTAAATTCGTGGATAATTGCGGTGCTTAAAGACGCTTCGTTTAAGCTGTTGTTTTTTGTGTTGTTTTGTTTTGTTGTTTTGCATGTCAGCAGCGCATTTCCGTTAGGAAATGGATTTGAATACGAAGATGAATGTGGATCAAAGATGATTTAAATAGTAAATATATATAGAGGAGGAGGAGGGGGGGGGGGGGGAGGCTGCAGAGCAATTTCTGGTCTTTAAACACAATTGAGGTCACGTGTGTTTGACTGGTAGGGGTAGGGGAAGGGGCAGGGGAAGGTTAGAGTCAGAGAGATCATAAAAATGGGCAATGCCGGCAATTTCAATAATCGAAAGAAAACAAGATGTTTCCAGCAGAAGCAGAAGCAGAAGCAGCAGCAGCGGCAGCCCCTTGAGCAACAGGACAATTCCAGCACCCTTTTTCGACCCCCTTTTATATTTTTTTTTCTTCTGCTTTTTTTTTTGGGTCGCGGTTAAGATGGATGAAGTGTTTGACAACCCTTTCAATCTTCATAAATGTTGGCACTCGAGGCCAGGCGTCGATTGTGCAAATCTTTATCCCTCTCTCTCACACTCTCACTCTTCCCCACTCCCTCTCTCTCATGCACACTGTCTGTCTGTCTCTCTACTTTGGGAATATTAGCCAGCTTGTCCCTTGTGTCACATCGTTTTTGGGTTCTATCAAGATGATGACGTCGTCGACTTTTTGCCTTTTTCTTCAAGGGTTTCGATAGCAATAAAAAAAAAACGGGGGACAAAACGGAGTTGAGAAACCCAACTGAAATCTGTTTAAACGCATAAAAAATTGAAAATCTCATAAGCATGCGTTTGGCACACGAGGAGTGCAAAAGGGGGTTTGAGAGGCCATGAAAAATGGCAATGTTGTTGTTAACACATTGTAAATACCTCGTTTTTCACTTAACGGGTTTTTAACTACATATGTATAAATACATATATATATATATGTATTTGATGGTCCACGAAATGGGGAAGCTGAACATATTGACTGGAGAGCACTTCAATTTCAGCAATAAAAATCTTGATTGCAGATTTTGAAGTGTTTTAAGTTTAGTTTAACATTGGTGCAAGTTCATTAAAATTAAACGAATTGATTTTTAATTAATATTTTATAAATAGTTATAAAAATCTATTAACTATTATAATTAAAGTTACTGTTTGAATACAAATAGTATGCAAAAGGACTATTGATAAATAAGAATTCCTTAGGAAAGATTTGAAAAAGTGTTGCCAGAAATCGAATATAGGCATTTCTATAGTTGTGTCTAAAAGAGAATTTTTCACTTGGTCATGTTCTAAGTAGCTTTTAGTTCTATTTATTTTTCCATCTTAATTAAATTCAAATTAGCTACATAAAATTGTTCTTAAGCAAATATGAAATTTTGGGTTCCATATGAATTTAATCGGTAAAGGCACGAATCCGGTTTTGGCTTAAAAGTTAATTTTATATCAGTTCAGGAAATATATATATATATATTTTACTATTGAATTTAATTAATTTTTTTACTTTCTGTCGACTGAAATTATTTGATTGCCCAACAAAATAAGACACATATCTTTTAAAATAAGTCAATATTCAGAAAATATAAAAACGGTTAACATTTTTTGTTAAGAATTATCTGCTTTAATTAACAAAAAAAAATATTTAAAAAGTTGTCTATTATATAATATTTTATTATTTGCTTAAATACTTAAAAATGATATAATATTTGCCAAAATATATACATAAATTTAAATAAATATTATAAACATAAAGAAATATGCAAAAAATGTGGGCGTAACTTACCCGAATGTTTGTTGTTGTTGTTAGCCATGTGGCCGTTAACGTGGCTGCCACAAATATTGTTGTTGCTGTTTTGGTAGTGGTTGTTGTGGCTGTTGTTGTTGTTGTGGCAGTAGTTGTGGTTGTGGTTGCTGCTGCCTCTTTGCTCCATTGGCTCCATGAACTCCTGCTTGACTTGGATGTGTGGCTGTCGTAGGAGGATTTGCTCAAATGGATTTTGGCTGACTGTCCGCTTGTTGCTGTAGTTGCTGTTGCAGATGTTGTTGTTGTTGTTGGTGTTGTGCTTTGAGTTAAAGCCATTCAAATGTGCCACGTAAGCGGCATAATTAAGAGATGCGGCAACATTGGCAGCAGCGCCTGCTGCCAGTTGATCATTGACTGCAGTCGGTTGCCGAGCAACGCCTTTGCCAGTAATTTGAACATTAACACCTGTTGTTGTTGTTGTGGTTGCAACAGTTGATGTTGTTCCTGTTGTTGTTGCTGCTGCAGCATTGATTGCTGCTGCAGGCAACGTTGTCTTTGCGGCTGCCGTCTCAAGCAACAACATTGCTGTAGCTGCCTCTGTTGGTTGCAAGTGTTGACGATGGGAATTATTGTGTTGCTGCTGCTGCTGTTGTTGTTGTTGTTGCTGCTGCAGCAATAACGACATTGTTGTTGTTGTTGCTTGGCGCAGTTCGTCAGCAGCAAATTGCGTCGCTTTGATTTATGACGCTGCCTTTGCTGCCGTTGTTGCTGTTGCTGCTGCCACAAACTTGTTGCTGCTGCCTCAGATTATGATATTGACCCATGCACCAGCGGCAATTTTTTCCTGGTGTTGCCAAGTGTTGCTGTTGTTGCTGATGCTGTAAATGGTTGATAATTAAAAATGTCTTCTTTTTGCTGGTTCTGGCTGCTTGTCAGCTGGCTGCTGAAAGCTTAATTTGCTGTTAACTGCTTTTTAAAATGTTGTTATTAAAAAAAGCGCGAGAGAAAAATGGCAGTTGCAACTGGCAACAACCCTTCAAGTTAGCTTCTTTCCAGCCAAGTCTAGTTACACTCAGAAAAAATTCAATGAATCTTAGAAATTCACTTAGGAAATTCGCCTTAATTAGAAAATATTATTCTAATCATGGATTTTTCTTCTCTTCATTTTGGAGAACATTTCTGTAAAATGTTGAAAAAATATCGAATTTTTGGGATACATTTCAACATGTGTTAGAGACAGCTCTAAAATCAGCTTTTTGCTGCATTTGTATTAATAATATTAATATAAAAACTATAATAATAAACATCAGTATTTAAGAATTTTACATTTGAAATGGAAACAAGAAAAGAGGCAGAATTTCATTTCTTTTTTTTCAAAATCTTAAAAAGGATTTTTTTCTAAGAAAAATTTCAACATTTTAGGAAAACATTTATTAATAACAGAAATATTTATAAAAAAAATAGTTTTTTAATTTTTCAATTTTTGACAAGCTCTACTCATTTTTAGAAATCTTATATTTAAAATTTATTTATAATAACAAGAAAAGCTTCATAGTTTTTTTTTTTTTTTAGATGTTGTCAACAATTATATGCCATGTTTTTTCTGAGTGTATTCTCATCTCTTGCTCTGCTACTGCTGCTTTCTCTTTCTAGCCTTGCTCTGCTCTATTATTTTCTTTGACGTTGGCGATTTCAGAGCCACGATAACAGTAAATTAATTGATTTGCCGTCCATAACACTTGTCGCACAGCCCCAACTGCCCCACGACCCATCCCTACCAAAAACTATAAATTATAAAGGGAGGGGGGGGGGGGGGGGCAACCTATCGAGCACTAGTGGTACACCCGTGACCAGTAGTGTGAGTAATTCACAGGTGTCTTTCCACTTGGCAAGTTGAACAATTATTGCATTTGATTGTTGAGTTGAGTTTTTCAATGAATTTATGGCGGAAGTTTGCATAGCTCTAAAACTAATAAGGCGAACACCAATAATATTATCATAAATACGACAATTTTTTACAATTTACGATTTTCAACAGGAACAGGTTGCTTAACATTCTAAAATTACTTGTAACTTTATCAATTTGTTGATAAGAAAATGGGTTTGAGTTATTTAAATAGACGTCAGTCGATGACTTTTTGTAGTCAAAGTTCTATTTATAATTATGAAATTATGAAAACTACTGAGAATGATTATCTTTGCACGAATACCAAGTAAAGGGATTTAAATTATTTTATATGTAGGAGATTGATTGACTTTTTATCTTGGCTAGCAGATGTTCTGATTTCAAGATCTAAAAATGAAATTTATCTATTTTTTCATAATTATAATAGCAACATTTTTATATAATTAATATATTAAAATACCAGAAAAATTATTATTATTATACGTTAAAGGCGCTTATATCAATTCATGTTACTCTGATATTTATAATCGATTTAAGATATAATACCAAGCTTAAAAGTGTTTATAAAAGGAAATAAAACTAACGTTAAATTTGATAAAAACTTTTTTTTATGTATTAAATAGATTAAAACACTGTTTTTAGTTTAATGGCTAAAATATTTCTCGGAGTTTTATAAGTTTGCCATTTGGTCGGTTTTTCTAAAAAATATTTTCGACAAGAACTTAAATGCCAAATTTACAATCATTAACACTTCAACTGTCCGAAATCGCATTTTTTAATGACTCGACTTTTCATTTAGATCAAGAATACATATACCAAATTTAGTCGTCGAAGCTTGCAGTTTTTTTAAACATACTTTTGCACCTCCTCACTAAAACCTTTTAAACATTTTCATTGAGTTGAAGGCATAAAAAAGAGCATTACTAATTATTTTCTTGGAAACAGCGTTTTCTAATCAAAGTGCGACAGCTTTACAAAAAGAACGACTAAAAATAATTATTTTATTTGTGCATTATGCAAACAAAGGCAACGTTGAAAAATCATATTGATAAATAGTTAAAACGAAGCGCGCTGAAACGAAATTGTTGTAAATTGAAAACAAATTGAAGTCAATGCGATAAGAAATCAGATATATATATAGATATATATATATCAAAGGAAATGGAAAATTAAACGACAGAAACTATTGATGTTTGACGATCAAAAGCGAACCCCCCCTTTCCCCATCCACCCTCCAGACAGCAACAAAAGTTGACATTTAGACAAACAGTTTTGATTAGATAAGCGAAAGTGCAACGAGTTCTTCCTCTTACTGCTGCTCTATGGAAATGTTGTCCAAAGGGGCGGCATTTACATACAAATATCGAGAGGGGGATGGAGGGGGAGGGTGTGTGGGTGGTAACATTATTAATGGCACTTGTAAACAAATCGATTGACAGCGCAAATTGCTCGCAAAGTGCTTCATTCTTGCTTGATTCTTATCAATCAAATATGATTTGTTGGAAGTGAGGGGGGTAGTGAGGGGGGCACAACTACATTATGTACTTTGCATGTTAGAGTGAGAGAAAGAGAGAGAGGGGGGGGGAGAGTAATATTGTTTTAAGAAGCCGCCCTGCACTTCAAAGCCAAAGAAACCGACAAATTGTTGCAAGTTTTTTGCTAGCTTTTTTTACTTAATTTTTCAGCTATTTTTAATAATAAAATTGCTTATTATTGCTTTGTTTATGTTAAATTTTGTGCACCTACCCCCTCCCCAGACACCCTCTGTACTCATAACCTAGTATGTGGTGATAAGTACCGTTATTTTTGGCCTGCTTCGATTTTTTTTTATCTTGTTTTAAAATTAAGCACACACGACACATTTGATTTGGTTAACGGTTAACGTAGACACACACACACACTGTCACACACACTCACACACATATAGCTAATTGCTGAGCACTGTTTTCATAATTGTTCAACACTTGCGAGTTGTAAAGATAACGGTTTTCTTCTTCTTCTTGGGTTCATTGTGATTTATTGTTCGATTACAGAACTTGAACTTAGAGCAGAAATCAAAGTTTGTGAATTATGCCAATTTAAAAATAATTATTGCAGTGTAATTAAGGCATAAACTGTTCAATTTGATAATATTATAAAAGATGCGTGAAATATTATTTTGTTAATCATTTAAGTATAATTATAGAGTGGTTTTTCGCAGGTATAGATTACATTTTGAAAATATTTAAATAAATATAGAGAGAAATGTTTTGCAATTAATTTTCTACAGATTCTTGTTACTATATTCTCTTCAATTATATTATATATATATATTTGTACAATTTCTAAAGCTTATGCTGCGTTCTATTAAAGTTAAATTATATTTTAATACTGAACAGTTATTTAATCAGCCATTTTATCAGTTAAGTTTCTACTTTTACCTAGTCACTGTGAATAAGTAATTAAACATCATCAATATTTGATTGACAACTTTGAATATTAGTGAGGACTTCAAATAAAATCTCTTTTTTGATTAAAATCATTACGTAGTTCCATTAAAAATTTATTATCACAAGATTATAAATATTTGATACCAAATTTATAATGCGATCTTTATTGATTTGCTGAAAATGAGCTATAAAATTACTCGAGGCAACGAAACTATTTAGAAGCACTTGTTGTGACTTAAATGCACACACCCACACACCCTCACACTCACACACACACACATGAAGCTCATTAACAGTAAAAAGAATTATAAACACGGCAAGAAAATGTCAACAATAAATGCAATCGCAGTTTTAAAATCTATCGAAAGATCTTTAAGCGAAGGCGTCGAAAGCAAAGCTCCTTTAAAAGCACACACACATGAATACACGCACACACATACGCTCACACACACACACACACAAAGAAACACTTACACGCGTTGATCGCTTAGCCGCACCTTTTCGAATTTCAATTCGAATTCGGATTTAATTTAATTGTTTGTTTTCGGTTTAAATTTAATTGCAATGGCGTCGCTGCTGCTTCTGCTGCTGCTGCAGTTATTGTTGTATTTTTTCACGCCTTCTGCTGCTGCTGCTGCAACAACAACAACTGGGAGCGAGACACGCTTTTTGATTGACTTCCGACAAACGACTGACTTAAAAAAAAGCGCCACAAGATATGAGCAAAAAAAAAAGTAAAACAGTTAAAATGGGGGGGAAAATAAAGCGACGGCAACGTCCACAAAATGTCAAAGCGATGATGTTGCGGCAGCGCAGCAGCATATGTGTGTGTGTATGCGTGAGTGTGAGAGCTTTTCGCTCTGCCAGCAGGTGGCTCTGTGCCGTTTTTAGCGACTGCAACGACGACTGCGACTGCGACGCTTTGGACTTGGCTTTGGAGATTCGCTGGCGTTTTGGGAGTTGGGCGATTTTTATGAACGTCGTGTTTGCTGCTACTGCTACGCTGCTGCTGGTACTTTTCTTGGCACGAGGTTTTAAAATCAAAAGCGTGTATTGTGTGGGTGGTCAGTGTGCGAGTGTGTGTGTGTGTGTGTATGTGTTTGTGTCTTATCGGATTTGAAATTTTATGTATATATTGAGCGCTCTGTAGCCAATGGGGACGAGGAGGGGACTTTTAACTTGATTTGTCTCCTTTTATATATATATATATATATTCCTATTTGATTTTTATAGGTGCCAATAAAATGTATTTGCAACAAAATCAAATTGTTTATGAATATATATCTATTTTTAAGTTGTGTAACATAATTATCAAAGGATATTTGAGTATATTTTTTTGAGTTGTGTAAAGCAGACGTAGGCGTAGTTTAAAATTTAAAATTTTAGCTATTTTTTTACTTTTTTTATTTCATAATTTTATTGGATTTTTAGATACTTTTTATCTTTTTTATCACTGTAAAGCTCCATTTCCTAAAAGAGTATTGCCGCGAACATCATTTTAGCCCCTTTTAAAAGTAAAAACAAAATAATTTGCTTTTAAATGTGTTAAATCAAACAAACTGTCTTTAATTGAGTATAACTTAAATAATATATATATGCATAATATAACATAAAAATTACTTTTAAAATATTCTACTTATTTAATATATTTTTCTAACATAATCAACTTAAATCACTTGTAATTTAATAATTATTTATGATAATTTATTGTTGTTATTTTAGAGTTTATTCATCTAAATTAAGCAAAAGTAAAGAAAATAAATATTCATTGTTATGCATCTATTTTCTTGTGTGTGTGTGCAACAAACAATACAAAAATTGTCACATGCCATATGTGAAATAAAAAAATTTAAAAAAAAAAAGCTAAACTTCAACTGCAACTCGAGTTGAGTTAAGTAAAAACAGCGAAAAAAAACAGAACCCAGAAAGAATTGACAGATTGGAGAATTGGCGAATTGATGAAGAAACGCGAATTATTCGCTGGCTGTCACAAAACCGAATGTCAAACAAAACATAAAAAAAACAAAGCAGCAGCAGGAGAAGAAGAAGAGGAAGCAGCAACCGCGGGAGAAGCAGCAGCATCAGCGACGTTAACAGAAGCCAATGGCAACCGCAGCGGCGTTAAACGCATAAATTAAAATAATTACAGAGCAGCAGCAGATTTCAATGCTGTTATTTTTCCTGCTGTTATTGTTGCTGCAGTTGATACACACACACACACACACACACACACGCGCACGCACGCAAGCACAGAGAGTAAGGCAAAAAAAGCGCGCGCGTCGCGTTAACTTTTGCGCGTATTTGTTTGCTGCTGCTGCGTTAGTTGCAACTGCCACATGCAGCAGCCAACGCCAACAATTTTTGCACTTGCGTTCCACACACAAACACACACACACACAATGCAGTCGTTGATTTTATTCAAAATGGTTTGTTTATGCTTCAACAGCAACTGGGGAAATGTGCGCGCTCTCTTTCTCCCACACACACACATAGAGTAGCTTGCTTGGGCAGCCAATGGCATTTGGCGCTTTGGCGGCGCATGTGCTTGGCGCTCTCTCTCTCTCGCTCGCTCGCTCGCTCTTTGGCGCTGTGTTGCGCGCTCAGCTGCGCCGAATTCGCCGTCTGTCGTGAATTCGCCTCACAGCATCAGCTTTGCCGTTGTTTTTTTTTTGTCTACCTTTGCCTTTTGCTAATTTCCGTTCATTAAAGTTGCCTTTAGCGGCAGCGACGTCAACGTCGACGTCGTCGTCTGCTTCGTCTCGTGCACTATTTTAACCATTGTCGTTCTGGCGACGCCCCCACCCCCGCCCGAGCTTAAAGCTCCGGCCTTGCTTTTATTTTTGGTGTAATTTCTTTAAGCTTTAATTTCATTGATTAGCAAAAATCGTCTGCTCTGCTTCTTCTTATTCTTCTTCAACATCTTGTTGCTGCTGCTGTTTAGTTTTTTTTTGTCCTGCGTCTGTCTGTGTGTATATCATTGTGTGTTTGTGTGTTGCCTTTTATTTTTAGTTTCGCTGCCAAAAATGTAACTGTTTATTTTTATTGTTGTTGTTGTTATGGTAGCTGTTCTTTCAGCTTCTTCTTTGACTCTCTGCATTAAGCATTTGAGCGTTGAAGTATTTTTCGCCTATTTCCCGTCTTCCTTCTTAAATTAACTAATCGATTGGAATTCTAGTTTCTGTTGTCCTTTTTGCTTCTTCACATATTTAAGAGCAGCAGCAGAAGAAGAAGCAGCAGCTGAAATAGTTGTTTAAGTTGTGCGATTAAATCTGAGGTTGAGTGAAATATATTTAGTGTTGAATAATAAAGCAAAAAAGTGTTGCAGATGGAGCAGGAAATTATTCCTGCTTTAAGTTGTAGCAAAAGTAAAAGAAAAATAAACTAAGTAAAATAATTACTTGAAGGTATCAGGCGTAACTGTTATTATTTTTTAATACTGTTATTATCGTTATTATTATTAACACTTACATTTAAATTGTGTTTAAAGTGTTTATTATTTAATATTAAGTTCCCTTCATGTTTCTTTCATTTGTAATTTGTAGCTATTTTAGCTATTTCTGAACCCATGAAAATGGGTAAAAAAAGGATATCTAAAATAACATGGAGCATCTCAGATCCCATAAGGAATACACAATCAAATTAAAATAAAAGTAAGAAGTACATTAAAAAGTTATGAATTTTAAATTTAATACTAGCAATAGCAAAATAGTACTGATTAGTAAATTTTGTATGATAAATGTATAATATAAAAATGTATATATCGGTAGTCAATAGAATCAACTTAATTTTTGGCCTATCGATGAGATCCCTCCACAGTTTGTCAAATATAAAAAATATATAATAAAACAATACGAAACAATCTTTATAACTTCTTTTTCGATATCTCAATTACTATAAAAATAAAGTTGATTTGAGATTGTCTATTTTTTTGTTTCCATGCACAAGTTGATATCAGAGTTCTTATTTACCAGAGTTTATTTTATTTTAGTGATAAATGCCTTGTGGAACACTAATAAAAGTCGAAATTCTTTTTAGAAATTTATATATTCCAAACCTATACATATTATTGAAAGAACGTTAAGATTTCATAAAGATTCAAGATTCAAAGATTAACCAAAACCTATTTTTATATTGAATAAACTTCTAGCTGAAAGCCTAGCGTATCTACTATATCCTAGACGGGTTTTCTCGACTAATGTATTTTAAATTGTTTCTTATAATTCATGTTAATTACCAATTAAAATAATATAAGAAACAATTTTTAAGATTAAACTTAATATTAGCTTATTAAACCAGATGTGAATACACTTAACTGCAGTTTCTCTTAGTCGATCTCGACTACAGTATTCTAACTTACTCTAAGGTGTTTTTCTCTTTAATATATAATGTATACATAGTTTTTGGCAACCTTTTGCAATTATCCATTTCTGTTTACCTCTTATCAATTCATTTAATCTTTAACCTCCTTTTGCCCATTTATCCCCTTCCAAAATACAAATTTCATTAAAACTTTCATTGTGTGTGTACGCTCATGCATATATTTCTGAACCCCCCCACTCCATTGAAGCCCCCTACCTCCACTGCTCACCCCCATTGTGGAAAAAAGGCCTCTACAAAACCTCCCCAAAAAGTTTTAAGCGCACTTTTAGCATACACAAAATGCGCTAGAAAGAGACAGCATTATTTCTTTAAAAAAAAACCTTTTAAATAGAATTTCGGCATTTGACTATATGCAGAGCGTGCCATGCGTTTGTCTCGCTCACACACTCGCTATTGCTCCATCTCTCTCGCTCTTTTTATGAGGCGCACACAAAAGGTTGTTTTGCCATCATCTCTTATGTGTTTTGATGTGTTGGAGGTTGGGGTGCGGTGTGTGTGGCACCTAACTTAAGTTATGGCAAACTTTCAGAATTTTTTCAGCTATTTTTTCATATTTTTTGTACATTTTTTTTTTTTTATATATTTATACATATTGCAAGCATTTCCTGTCTCTTTTTATTTACATTACGCTCGGGACATAAACGACATAAAAAGTGCCACATGTGTGTGTGTGTTCGAGTGTGTGTGTGTGTGTGAGTACAATGCCATATAAGGAATGCCAAGCGACGTTTGCCGTGTGTACCCTCCTCACCCTCCCCTCCTTGTGTGGGTGCCTGGGCATTTTCCAACTTTTCTTTTTTCATTTTTCTTTTCTACATATTTTTTTATACTTTTTTTTTGCGCTCTGTGACTTTTCATTTTTCATATGTTGACTGCTCCGCACACACACACACACACACACACACATGCACCTCCTCCTCTGCCTTGACTCTTTCATTCTCTCTCTTTTTCTGCTTTCTTCTTTCTCCTCTTCCTTTTTTGCTCCACAAGTAAATGGCTTTTGCATTGTAAAATGTTGCATACATTTTCCTCTATTTTGCCTTTTGTGCGCGCTGCGTAGGTGTGTGTGTGTGTGAGTGTATATATATGTATGATGGTACATATATGCTGTCCAAATCTGTATACTTCAGCATCTATATATATATATATATAGGTACATAATGTCGACATTTGGCCAACGAGTGCGAGCGATGCGAGGCGAGTTTTCCTTTTTTGGCTCCCAGTTGGCAACTTTGACTCTGAGCATTGGGCATTCTGGGGCTGCTCCTTCGTACGGTATATTTTAAAATTTATGAAAAATAATATTTTCCATCTCAGCACACACACACACAGAGCAGTGTGTATGGCGCACAATCAGAATACAATGGCTGCTGCTGGATGCTTGCTGCTTGGGGGCAACATTGAAAACTAGGCGCTTTTAGGGATGAGAGGGGGTTGTGGAGTGGGGTAGCTATAACACACACTTTGTCTTGGCTTTACTCGCATTTACGTACACACAAATTCACACACACACACAGAAAAAAACAGGAGAGTTGAAGCAGTTGCAAGCAGAAGATGCTGCGCTGATGACAGGGTTGTCAAGCCAAGGGAAGAAGTATACAAATTTAATTTTTATATATTAATTTATATATGTATATATATATATTTTTTAAATTGATTTTACAATCAAAAATGATTATAAAATTGTATGCTAACTATTAAAACAGACTGCAGAGTTTTATCTATTGAGATTTGTCGCAATGAATAATATAGCAGTTGTGAAGTATGAATAATATAGTTGCAAGCAATAATTTATATTAAGGACTAGGCAGGGTAGTCAATTTTAAGGATCAAATAAATATTCTTCTAAGAAATCAGGTTATCAACTCAATGTAAGACATATCACCATCAATCAGAAACAAAATTTAGGCATTCCTTTAAGAATTCGGTTTAAAAAAAAAGAGCTACAAACTCAGAAATTGTTTAATAGGGCAAAATTGATCTAATAGGAAGGAAGGAATAGGAAAACGAAAAGGACAAGTCCATATGCAGCGATTCGTACAGGTCCGGCCAAATTTCATATAATGACTGAATTGGAATTTTTTTTATATATCTTAAAGCATATGCATAAAGTTGACCCACAAAGAAAATAACAATAATAATAAAATATTGCATATAAAATTATTTTTATATGCATCTAGCATTAATTTATTGTCCTAGTTACTTATTCAACACTTAAAATAGGGTTGACTATGCAAAATATTAGGGGAAAATAACTATACCTTCAACTAGAATTTAAATCTCTCAAAAATATAAAAAAATGTAATGCCCAAATAATAATAAACTATTTTTAATATTATTTTTTATACATTTAACTATTTCTTATGTTAATAATATTAAAAGAGTTGGCGACAACTCTGCTGCTCTTAAGTCAAAACCATTTCCATTATGATAATGTAAGTGCACAATTTAGCAACTTGAATGCACGACTCACACACACACACTGGCACACACACACACACACACATTGTATGTGTGTAGAGGGATACAAAGTGCAAGAGGAGCGCGCTTTGGCAAAAATTTTCATATCCTGCACATGAACATGAAAAACTGCACAAATTGCAGAAAATGTTGCAAAACGACGTTGCACACATAAGTAGCATGCATGTGCGAATGTGTGTGTGTGTAGGAGGAGGAGGAGGAGGAGGAGGAGGAGCGCATAAAATACGATAACTGTGCAGCCAAAGTGCTACATATGAAAGGTATTTCTTGCTAGCTTGTCTAACGGTACAAGCAACCCCCAACCCCCACCCCAGGCAGTCCCTGCACCCCCAACCTACACTCTGGAAAAAAATCTAACTGAATTTTAGAAATTCACAAAAGAAATGATTCACCTCATTATTTAAAGAACATTTTTAAAAATAAGGTAATATTTTTTTTTTCTTAATTTTAAATTAAATTGTTTCTAGAATTATGCAAATAAAATGTATAATTTTCAGTGTTTTTTTTATTGTGTTATTGCTTTGTATTGTTAATAACATAATAACATAAGCATTTTAGGATTTGATTTACACAAACATATTTAAGATATTTTATAAATGTATTTAATTTAATTTAAAAAAAACCTTGGAAGTTGTTTTTCTACTTTTTAGAAATTATAGAAAATATTTTTAAAAACAAAATAAACATATTTTTATAATCGTCGATTTGGCGCAAGTCTTTCTAAAATTTTTAAAAATATATTTTTCTTATAATTATAAATTATTTTTAATATTTTATTTATATATATTTTTCTTCTTATAGTTTTTTTTTCTGAGTGTGGCACAACCTTTAATGCTCTACAACATATACATATGCAACATTTGCAATGCATGTGTGTGGTTTTAGAATATAAAAGCATGCCAGCACCCACTACTCCACCCCTAGCAAACCCTAGCAGCCAGCCCCCTCACCGCCAAAACCCCTTGAGTCATGGGTTTGTATGTAATTACAGCTGCTGCTTCAGTTGCTGCCTTCTGTTTGCACCTTGGAGAACCTACTTGCCACAACTACAACTACCAACACACACACACACATGAAATATGATGGCATCTTTTATATAACATAGCTCTCTCTCTCTCTCTCTCTCTTTCTTGCTTCCTCTCTCTTTCTCACTCTAGTTATTGGTATCCCTCTTGTCTACATAGAACATAAAATTAAGTATGAAATTGAAAAATGACTCGCAAGCCAAAAGGAAACCAAATAAAAAAATGAGAAAAAAAGTAGGAAAAATAGAAAATGGAGCCCAGCATATTGTGAAATTAATTTTTAAATATTTATGAGCGAGTGTTTTGGGGGCATTTCTTCTTGGATGAGGGGGAGTGGCGCAGAAAGCAGCTCACATTTTCAATTTGCCCAATTTTTATTGAATTTTCAAGTATAAGTAAGAAGTGTGTGTGTGTGTGTGTGTTTGGTTGTGTGTGTGTGTGTGTGTTGCTTTGTACTCGACTACATTTGAGTTTTTTACATGAAATATGAGAATTCTGTTGCTCAAGGGGCGTATGAGTAATGTGCTTCTTGTGTTTCTCGAGAGCCGAAAAATAAATTCGATTTTGCTGTGTGTGTGTGTTTGTCTGTGTGCACCTATTGAAAAGTGCTAAAGTGAGTGTGTGTGTGTGTGGGTGTGTTAAGAGAGCACAAGTATGCAATATACCCAAAACAAATGAGAAACAAGCTAAACTATTATCGATGGCAAATGTGAGCTTCTGATAAAAAAAATATTTACTTTTTTCAAGTCAAGAATTATTTTAGATGGGCTGCCAAATTTACCAAGCAGTTGCCTTTTGAGCCAACAACTTTTCCTAGTCTTTATTTAAAATCTTGCAAGTACATTTTTTGAATCTTTAAATGTTTTTAACAGAAATTATAATTTCTACACTTATATATTGAAAAATAATATTCCGATCTTCGAGTTATTTTAAATTTTATGAAGGTTTTTTGATTTGTATGTTTTTTTCTCTCTATATATATATATAAATACTTTAATGTATTGTATTTTATAAAGCATTTTTATTCAATTTTATAAAGTTTTTTTTAATTTGTATTGCTAGTTCTTCTATAAATACATCAAATACTTTAGTGTTTAAAACTGTTACGTATCATCTATAATAAATATTAGACGTCTGGAATCTTACGAGTTTTTTGACTTTGATAATGAGAAAGTTTGGATAATTTATTAACTTGTTAATCCTATTCAAAATAAAAGGTATGCTAAGATCTGCATACAAGATTTTGATTGAGATCAGTTAGTGAGATTTTTGGATGAGTTGAAGAAGTTTACTTCGGTATCTGTTGGATGATATAAATGTTTAGTGTGAAGTAATCATTAAATGTGTTTCTTAAGAAACTTTTCGCAATATTTGTAGCTAGCTAAGTGAAACCTGTCAGCTTATAGGTTATAGGATATATTATATAGATGTGACAGAAAACAATCCATAAAAATTTAAGTTTTTGTATGAATAACTTTTTTCACTTCTCCACACCAAACTCTTTAGATACAAGTGTTACTGATCTAATAAGCGTTTGCTAATAAAATTATTTAAATCACTATTTTATCATATATCTTTCTTATAAGTAATCAATCAAAAGATGACTTCTTGGTTGAAAACTTAATTTAATTAATAAAGTAATTCTACCTCACTCAAAATATAATTTTAATATATTTTCTACGCTACGACAAAAATTATCAGCATCGGATTACTATAAAAATATCTCCCATTCGTTAAATTTATTATGAAATTTAGTAGTTAGCAAATGGACTTCGAACTGTGAAGTGTATTCAAAGTTGGATTAACTGTTCATTCTTGTTAGCATTGAAGATGATTGCCCCCCTTTCAGTTCAGTTGAGTTGAGTTCCGTTGAGTTAACATTTTTTAATCTCTCCGATTTGATCTTGACGTCCTGTGCGTGTTTAGCGCGCTCTGATAACGCAGCGATAATGATAATGATAATCCGCCTACCTTTCAGATCCTCTCCACACGCGCGATTATGATAATAATGCGCTTAAGCAGGGCTCAAGCCATGAAATTGTTAACTTGGCCAACAGCAGCTGCAGGCAAAGTGCGCTTTATTTGCCTAATAAGCTCAGCGCAAAAAAAAAACAAAACAAACCAAAAAAAAAACTCGACTGGAAACTCGAGCAGACAATGTGCCACAAAGTTGTTGTTGTTGTTGTTGTTGTTGGGGGCACAAGTGCTTAACAAGCTGTTTTGCATGGCAAACGGAGTAAGCGAAAGACTGGTAGCCGAGTTCCGAGCCACGTTCCACGTTGGCCAACGAAAAAACCAACGAAAAAACAATGCGGCTAATGTGGGAAAAAACGTCAAGAATGCGCGTTGAAAATTGCACGTTCCCCACACACTGAAAAAAATAACGCTGAATTTTTTAAATTCACCAAAATTAAAAATAAAAAATAATAAATAAATAATTTGTGCAAAAAAAACTCTGCTTATTAATCATTTCGAAAAGGGAATCTTTTGATCAATTTTTCATTTTATTTTTTATGGTTTTTTTTTTCAGCAAATCTAAAATGAAGTTTATTTTTTATTAAATTAATGAAAATTAACATTTTAATTCTTATAATTTAAGAAAATAGCTAAATTCCCTTATAAAAGCCAAGCCAGTAAATCTAAATACTTAATATTTTTGAATTAAAAATGAATAAAAATTTACATCTAAATACAAATTTATCTCAATATTTTTGGGAATTTTCAAAAACAGTTTTATTATGCTTCAAAAAAATATTACTAAAAATAAGAACAACTTTCTATTTTTAGACAGACTTTCTAAAACTCTGTTCATTAATTTTTTTTAAGTGTACCGCTCTACTCCCCCTCCCCCTTGAGCAGTCTTTAGTCCTTAGCTCGTATGCAAAAACTAGCAGATCAGCTTGCGCTTTTGGCTTTTGGCTTTAACTGCAGCTGGCTGCTGGCTACCTGGCAACTACCTCACTTATCTCTCTTTGGAGCTGGCCAGCGCATTTTGCTCTTGGCCACAAACAATTCACACTTTTAGCCGGCCAAGTGTGGTGGGTGGGGAGGGGGGAGAGGGCGGTTCACTCGTTGCGTGTTGTCGGCAGCTGCTCATTGGATTGCTGATCATTTGCTTAAATAGCCCAAAGGGGACACAAGGCAAACAGACAGTTAAAGGAACGGGGTGGGAAGAGTCAGGGGGAGGGGGTTACGGAGAAGTACGTGTGGAATATGGGTGGCTGGACAAATCTCGGCCAGAAGTTGAGCAAACAAACAGCACAACAAAAGGTGTTGACTGTGGCAAGCAAAGATTTTGCGTGTTTATCGCGATGCCACAGCTCCAAAAAAAAAAATTATTAGGTCCTTAATGCCACAGAAGCTGCCACAGCCAGTTGCGTGGTGTGCTGTGGCAGCACCGAAGGCTTGGGATATATAAAATGTGGCCTGTGATATGCGTGGAGTGGCTAAATAATATTGATTAAAATATTCAAGTGTATTTTGCATAATTTAAATATTATTAAAAGAGCTGAGAAAAATAAAATTATATATATTTTTGATAAAGATTGGAGGTTAATTTTCCTAAATAATATTGATTAAAGTGTTCAACTGTATTTTGCATAATTTATAAATAAAATGTGGCCTGTTAAATTTTGATTAAAATATTCAAGTGTATTTTGCATAGTTTAAATATTATTAAAAAGCTGAGAAAAATATAATTATAGCTATTTTCAATAAAGACTGGGATCTAACTAACTCAACAAATCTGTATTTCATTTTTTAGCTGTAATAATAACATATAAATAATCTCGGGCAAGTGATTTTAATGATGTCATTTTAATATTAACTTGTTTAAATATTTAAGTCACTATTTTAAAATATTTATTTCATATATTAAAATCTTGAACAGCATCAATAAGCAAGTACTGCTAGTTATATGTTTTTTACTTTATTTAATTATCTATGTATCTAAAAATATATATCATATATTTATAAAGCTAAAAACATAAAACAAAATCATATTTGAACAGCATCAATAATAAGGTATTTTTAGTTATGTCTCTAGATATTTCATTTTTTAACTGTTGTAGATTTTTAAATTAATAGAATATATCCATTCGATAAAAATCGATTATAGCAATAAAGGACTCTCGTGTTCCTTCAGAAAATATCGATCTTTTAATCATCTGAAATGAAAATACAAATGTATAAAGATTGGAAATCCGAACTGTTAATAATCTAATAATATTTAAGAAGATTGGTTTAGAAATCCCAGAGAAAATCTTAAATCATACTTACAAATTCCGAGTAGCTTCTGCTTATCTCCTTTTATCTTCCAGATATCTCCAAGTCGAGCTCCCTCGACTCACTCGCTTTGTCTGCAAGTAAGTTTTAATTTGGCATGCTTCATGCTACTTATTTATAATATAATAATAAAAATAATAATGAAAATTCCTTCGACATCTCAGAAATGCAACCTGTGAGCAAATGCAATCTAAAAGAAAATTCCCAACCAGTCACTTTTCACTCCGTTCTTATCCCTTAGCAGCGTTGATATCGCATCGCAGCGATCATCGTTTCCATTGCATTCACAGCTTCCGAGATCATCGGTAATAAGGCTCCAACCAAATTATTATTATGACTGCCTGGCAACCACTGAACCACAACTGAGCAAACCACCGAGCAGCCGCTGCACCACCCGCAGTAGGCATTGACAAGCAAGTACTTCCTGCAGCCAAGTCTTTACGAATCTGCACTCAGAAAAAAAGCGAGCTGATTTATAGAAAATTAAAATAAATTAAAAGTTTTGTTTGGACTTAAAAATAAATACTATGTATAAGAAAATAAATTTCTAAAGCTTAGAAATGCTGAACTGATTTTTAGCAAATTGAATTAAATTTAAAGTTTTGCTTGTTTTTAGAAATAATTTCTATGCACAAGAAAAGAAATTTTAAACATTAAGAAATGTTTGACCTAAATTGAAAATCCCAAAACTTTAGCTATTTTTTATGAATTTTAGAAAAAATTTGTCTTTATAATTATTAATTAATTTAATGTCAATTTGACATCTTAATATTAAGGTATATATATTAAGAGAAAAAAAATGTCTAAAATTCAGTTTGTTTTTTTTCTGCGTGTATTTTGACACCCACACAGAAAAAGGCGGAAAACCGTTTTTATTATTGGCCACGTTTTGTGAGCCCGGTTAATAGACATTTTGCCTATTTTAATAAGTGGCTAAAGGCGTGAAATACTCTTCGTGCTGCTTGTTGTTATTGTTGATTGTTGTTGTTGGTTGTTTCTTGTTGTTGTTTGTTGTTGTTGCCTTTGGGTTTAAAGCTGCTCCTATCGCTGGCCCAACTATCAATGTGGCCACCGTGGCAGTGGTTGCCCCACGTTGCAAGTTTGTGGCTGTAAATATGATTATTTTTTTTGTTTTGTTTTTGTTGCAGTTTGTTTGTTGTGTCTTTCCCTTTTTTATACCCCTCACTGCCCTCTTCTGGGTTCGCTGCTGCTGCTGCTGCTGCAATGCCAATTTGAGGCAGCAGCCACAAGGTGAGAAATGAGATTTTAATCGGACGTGTCTGATTTCAAATGAGCTTTAATGGGGAACCCATTTAGCAGCACTTACCCTCGACTCGCAGACTTCCAGTCTCCATGGTGCTACAACACCCCACTCCCCACTTCCCCCATCTCAATCGGTCACCCTTTACCAATTCCCCCTCGATTTGCTGTGCCCGCTTTTGGCTTAGTTTATTTATATTTTTATATATATATATTTATATATATATATATAAATATGTATATATATTTGTAAAGGTATTTTCTTCTTCTTCTTCTTGTTATTGTTTTTTTTTTGTTTGCTTGCTGCTTGGGGGCAGTTGCTGCTTGTTGTTGTAGGTTCTGTTGCCGTCTCCTGGTGCAGCCACATTTTTCTTACATTGTTTTGCCACATCAATTTTGTTGTTGTTTTTCTTGCTTTTGCTTTTCTATTTCATTTGACCAAATAATAGTAAAATTATTGTTATTATTATTATTTTTCATTGTCACCTGTCAATTTTTTTATTCTTTGTTGCTTATTAAAATTTTTTGGTTTGAATTAGCTGCTTTTTATACTCTAAATTGAATTGAATTTTCACTTGTTAATAATTATATTTTATTTTGCAAAGTGCTTTTGTTTTTTATTTTGTATTTAAAATGGTTTTCATTTTTGCAAATTGCTTTTGTTTAATATCAAAATAATTTTATATATTTTTGCATCTGTTTTTTTTATAGTTTTTTTTTTTTTAATTTCGATCTAAAGTGGACAAAAAATAAAAATCAATTCAATCTATGTAAAATTAGCTTGTGTTTTAATCTATTATTTTCTTAGTATTAAGTGACTTTTACCTTTGAAAATTGACTCTCTCATAAGCCTAGAAAATTTCCCCCCTCCAAAGATTTTGTGCTCTTTTATTTTTGGCCATTTCCTAGCTGCAGTCCTTATCAGCTTAGTCATCCAGCACGCAATAAGAACCAAAAAAAAAAAGATCCAAGCAAAAGGATGAAAATTTTTGCAATTAACTTGGCCAATTTTTGTCGATTTTTAAATATTATGGAACACGCACAGAAGGCACACACACTAGTATCTACACACACACACACATACAAAGTGGAGCAGGAGGAAGAGGAAGAGCACTGAGCACTGCTTGCGCACTTGCCAGCTTTGCCAGCATTGCCAGCCGAGCAGCGTCTGTTTTCTTATTGCGATCTGGCAGCGCTGATAAGCGCGTCCTCAGCCAGCCGCAGCCAGCCAGCAATTTACAGTCGATCCTCGCCGAAACTAACCTTACCCAATCTAGCCAGCTGCCGATGATGCCACTGCTGCCGCTGCTGCTGTGCGGTCTGATCTTGGCCAAGAGCGCTTAACGTGGCCAAGCGTGTGGAAACTGCACGCAGAAAAAAATCTAACTGATTTTTTTACATTTGCCTGCTTTATTAAGTAGGTATATTTTTCAAAGTTATCGATTTTCTGTTCCCAATTTCCGTGCAGAAATTTAAAAACATATACCAGAGTTTTTCTATTACTAATTTCAGGATAAAATTATCTACAATTGAAAAATATATTTTTATCTAGATTTAAGATTGTTTTTGTATTTGTGAAACACAGAAACTGTGAAATATTTGCTTTTTGGCAGCTTATTCATATAATTTAATGAAACACATTTTCAGATAGTTTATAAATTCATAAAATTAATGAAATATATTTTTTCAACTAGTTTACAAATTTATATAAAATAATTTGACAAAAATAGCGATTCAGCATTCAGAAAGCAGTTAAACTCTAATAAAGAGTCCTAAATTCAATACAATTTTATTTATTAAATTAATGTTTTTTTCCAAGAATTTTACTTACACTTTAACTATTCAGAAATGCATTATTCAACCATACAAAAAATTTTTAAAAAAATTTTGTAAATAATTTTTGGAAACCGATTTGGGGAAAATCCTTCTGATACATAAAATTATTTTTTTCTTATTTATATTTTTTACTTATCTATTTTTTATTTTTCTTTTATTTAGAAAAAATTTCAATTAACACGAAAATCTTTCTAGTTTTCAGGTTGATTCTCCTTTATACAGTATGAGTTTTTTTTCAGTGTGTCACTGGCTAACTGGTCGCCAGCTTAGCCAGCTTCCGCTTGCCCCCATCTCCAACTGCAACTGCAACGCTGGCTCTGCTCGTGGCTACAATTTTATTTACGAGTCATGCGCGCGATCGTCGCCTTGCAGACGCAGCTCCACTTGGTTCCCCACCCCTCCGTCTCTCTTCCAGCCCCCTCTCTGCAGTTTTTATTCATATGCAGACATTCATTCATGCCCTGGCCAAGAGAGCGAGAAGGAACATTGAGCATGGCGTGCTTTGGACTTGAACTCCACTCCAAAAAAAAAAAACACACGCACCTAATAAGTTTTGATTTTGGAGTTCACCCCCACAAACCCCAACTCCACCTACCTCCTCAGCTAATGTGGGAGTTAATTAAAAAATGGTCAGTGAGTAATCTGAGTGGGTAGTTAAGAACAGGTATCAAAGCCATTATCACTATTCAAGTAGATTTTGTAGACACTTTGTGTGGTTGACTGTTTTTTATGGATAGGTGAATTTTGATGTTAGAAATGTTAAGATATTTAGAGAGATATTGGGAGTAGTATTTATATAGGGAACAAGCCTTATTAAATAAGCACTGATTTTTAAAATTGTTTGAATTTAAAGAAAGTTTTGGCTTCGTAAAGTTATCAAATGTTTTCTGAAGCAGTTTTTGATTAAATATTTACATGAATTTTGAGGAAGAAAGGTTTTGTCAACTTTAATTTATTAATTTATTTATTTCTCGTTTCAGCTTTGTCCAATTTTTGGCTATGCATAGTTTTAAGATGGTTCTAATGTAATTTTGTGGATGCGAATTTTAACATGACTTTAGAGACAGAATTATGCTTCTTACTTTGTATGAAATATTGTAGTAAAGTTAAACCCATGGTTAAATATCCTGTCTTTTATAAATTCAAATAATTTTTATAAAAGTTCCTTTTATGTATTTCTAATTTTTATATACTAATATTATAATAAAGTAATAAAAAAACAATAATAATATTTTATATAAAATGTTCAATTCTTCATACTCATTATATATAAATTATAATTAATTAAATTAAATTATAATTAATTAAATTAAATATAAATTAAAAGCAGCCAAGTTTAAGTATAACTTTTAACAGCTCATCTAAAATAATTCAGACGATTTAAACTGACTTTTTAATATTTATGAGTTAGTCATGTGTATATAAATATATATATACATATATAGGTATTTATTTATGTATACATCAATATAAATATATACATCTATATATATTTCAAAGACCCATCTTTGCTAGCAGCTCTTCTAGAGCAAAGTTTCGCCTTCTCAAAAGTTCAACTCGATTAAAAATATATAAAATGCTTGCGATTTACCGTCGGCAATTGGTTAAGGTCAGATTTCAAGGCCTTGGCGCACTTTTGTCCAAAGACCTTGTGGATTGTAGATGCAACAGCAGCCACAAATACAACCATAACAACAACAACAACAACAACATTAATAATTGTGTGTGTTTCCTCTCAATTCGCCTCCACAAGTTTGATTGTTTCACTTTCACTGGCAAAAGTTGATTATGTTTTCGCGCGAGAATTCGCGCGCTTGAACTTCTGACTCAACTTTGACCTCTGAGCAGGCAGCAGCAGCAGCAGTAGCAAGCAGCAGTAGCAGCAGCAGCAACAGCGTCCAGCAGTCTGGCTAAACCGTTGGTTTGTTGTGTGGGTGGAATGGGTGTTGGGTGGTGCTTCTGGACTTGGCTTCAATGCAGCGCAGAAATTGCTTCATGTCCTTGACTGCTTGACTTGGCCATTGTATCGTGTTTACTCTTCCCTTCCCTTCCCCTCCCTCTCCCTCTTCCCCTCTAACTCTCTCTTTTCCAACTCGCACTTTTCACTTTTGCGCTGGCTCATAAAATTGCAAGAAGTATTTAACAAGTCGCCGCTTGCAATGTATCTGTGGCAAGTATCTCTATCTGTATCTCTATCTGTATCTGTAAATATATCTCTAACTGTTACTGTTATTGTGCGTAAGTTCATTGGCCATTTTGGCCACAAGTGTTATGTAAACTGTCTGCCTTCATTTGATGCCTCTCCTCATTGGTTTTGAGTTACATTTAAACGCCGCTTATGGCGGCACTTTGGGTCAAAATCCTGTCCAGCTGTTGGCCTAGTCCTTGACCTCTTTTGGCCAGCTAGTAAACGCTTAACGCTTCACATAATCGTTGCATTGCTGAATGTGTAATCGATGCTTATTGCTGGCCTCTGGGCCAAGACTAAGCTAATTAGCCGAGTTAGTAGCTGGAAAAGGCATAGCAAATAATTATTATATCATTTTACATGCAATTTTTGGAGTTTCTTAGAGTGGTATTGATGGATTTTGGCATGTAATTTTACATAACTTAATTGTACAAAAAATTTAAATAATTATTTTGAATACCATGAATTGAATTTTCAAAAACGAATATTTGTAAATTTTTTTTTCATGCTCTCTTTATAATTTAATAATGTTTATATATAAATTCTGGCAACATAAAAAACAACAAGCTAGCCAAAAACAAAATTAATTTAGTAAAAAATTATATAAAAGTAATATTTAAGCAAATTATCTATTTGAATCGATTTTAAAATAATCTAATAAATCTAGAAGATCTAGTCACGTTTTATTTATAGACCAACAATATTTGCTAGATTACAATACAATAATAATAACACTTAAATTTTTGGCGCATCATTTTTGTCAATTTTTTTTAACTTATTCAATAAAATAAAGTCTAATTAATTTAATTACCAAATTTTTAACAGAAGCAAAGTTTCATGATTTCTGTCGCATTCGTTGCAGTCTTCACTTAATTTATCTCTACAGATAAACAGATATTTATCATATTTATATATATCATATACAATTTAATGCTCGTCCATTGATAAATAACAAGTTTTAGAAAACTCATATTTTAAATATCTCGTAGAAATGCATATAACAATGTATAAAAATATATATACTTATTTTTTGCTGCCCGCCGATTGGTGAATAAAATGACGAAGCGGCGAAAGGCTTGCGTATGCCCCAAAGGCGTTACCCAAATGCCACATGCCACAAAACTGCAAACCGCAAACCCAAACAGAGCAGAGCAGAGCAGAGCTCAAGCCACAAACTCAACTCAACTCTACAATGTTGCAGTTAGCTCAGATATATGACTTGGACGTTGTCATCCTCGTCGTCCTATGGCCATGCTTAGAGTCGCCTTTCATCGTTCCCGCTGTCTACTTTGATATGCATCCAATCACTGCGTCCCATTTGCTCTTGTCAGATTCAGGCAGGCAGCTGGAGACGGAGACGGAGCCGGAGCTGCAAGAGAGATGGGAGAGTTGCAAGGAGAGGGGGGGAGTTTTGGTCGTCGTGATCTTTGAGTTGGCCAGTGGCCACTTAGGAGTATAGTTTATGCCACCATAACAATTGTACTTTTTCACATACTCAGGCGTTCCTCGACCAGATTCCACCATTTTTGCCATCAGTTGTCAGCTTGTTTAGCTTTTTTTTTGAGCTCTTTTTCTCCTCTGCTGTTTACCTCTTTTATGCCCTGCAGCTATAAAATTGGTGTAAAAGGGTTGCTTAAGAAAGCTGAAAAGTATAAAAAAGATATGGAAGTAATACAGGTAAAGTATAAATTAATACACCAAAGTGGAAGTGAATAAAATATATATAAAATATATAAATATATATGTATATTTGATAAATTAAGATTTACATAATTTACTTAGTTTTCAGTTATCTTTTCAAAAGATTTTCTGTATATTCAATTCTAAAATAATGCTTAGGAATTTATCTTTTCAAAAACTTTTCTTTATATTCAAATTGAAAATAATGTTTATGAATTTTGTATATTTTATATATTTATTTTTATACTCGTTTTAAAATTTATTAAACATTTTTACTAACTTTAAATTGTTTTTAAAATTGAAGTTTTTTTTTCAAAAACTTATCTAAAAAAAATAAATTCCACATGAGCAATTCCTATATTTATATAATTGCTCCATAAAAAATTGTTAATATATCTTTTCGACCTAAAATATTTATTTTTAAATTAAAAAATAATATGTTCGAGTTTTAAAATTTTTTCGCAGATTGTTACACATAAATTTTGTATTCTTAAATATTAAAAACAATAAAATTTGCAAATAAAAGTTTCCTTGTTCTTAAAATTGTAAGTCAATTTGATGTTGAATTCGAAATATGTATAGGTTCTAGATATAATAATGTCTACAATAGTACTTAATTTTGCATGCTTATTATTATAAATATATTATATTATTTTTTATATATATATTATTATAAGCATAATTGTTATTTGTATTGTATAAATTAGTCAATCCTTCAGCTGTTATATTTTGTATTATTTAGTTCCACATTATTTTTATCGTACAGGTCAGCTAGTTAGTCGAGCACTCCCCACTCGAACATTCTGAATTTTTTGCTCGTACATTTTTATTGCATTTTTCAAGCAATTACTTTGAATATCACCAGCAGCAAAAGCAGCAGCAGTCGGCAAACGACAAGGACTGTCAAGCCAGAGCTGCTCCGAGAGAGAAAGAGAGAGAGAGATAGAGTGAGAGCGAGATAGTGGCAAAGGGGCGTCCGTCTTTATGGTCGGTTTGTCGTTTTGTCTGTCTTTCTGTCTGTCCGGCTGTCAAACGCACTGTCAACGTGCGCCTGTCAATGCTTCAACTCCAGCCAATCTTGCAACAGCAGCAGCAGCAGACCCGAGACGAGCATTCGCATTTTGTGCTGATTTAAATCTGCACCCCTTCCCCCGCACCCACTTCCCACACCACTCTGCTGTTAACTGCGACTCATGGTAATTGCCCTGCTCGGAAAGCTGGAAGCTGGAAGCTGGGAATGGAGCTCTTTGCATTATGGCTGCCGCCTCAAACTTGAAAGTCGCCTGCCGCCAGCCGTCGTCGTTGTTGCTGCTGGCGTCAGTTGAGGCGACCTGTCCTGTGTCCCTATACCCCTCTCCCCTCCCTGTCTGCCCCTTGCTCTGCTCTGCTCGGTTCTGTCCTTCATTCTACTTGCAATGGCTTTCGGGCAATTAATGGATGAATACTTTAAGTGAGTGATGGAATGACACTTTTGTGTACTTGTAAAGCATTTTTATGCTCGGTATACTCTTTACCCCGCTAGCCCGCTACCACAATCCCAGCTCCTCTCTCCTCCTGTGTGTAAGAAAAATCCGAAATGTTTCGTCTTCGTATTAATTGGCGCGTAGAGCGTCTGAGCGCCAATTAGACAACGAATGGCTTGAATGGAATGGAATAGCTGAACTATCTGTGAATCGGCTGGAAATGGATTGGACTGCTTGAATTTATGAAAATTATCTGAATATATGTGACAGCATTCGCTTAAGCTAAGATCCTTGGACTTTAGACTTTATTTACTCGTTATGAAATTAGTTGTATAAATTTAATTAGATCCAAGAAATGGCTTGACTTTAAAATTAGAAAAATATGTGGTTAAAGTTTGTCACTGCTCTGATTTAGTTGCTGAATAATTATCAAATATTTTAGTACTAAGTAAAACTCGTGAAAAGTTTTTCAGTTTTAAAATATTTATAATTTTTTCGCAGAAGTTAAGTTAAAGTCTCAGTTATAGTCGTAAAATGTATTTCAAGCCAGAATTGCATTTTTAACTTTGAATTTAGTTTTAATCGAACAAAAATACTTGATAATTAAAATCTGTTATTTTTGTGAAATTTATGAATTTTGAAAATTGAATGCCACTTTTAATTATTTTTTTCACAATTATTATTATTATTATAAGCAGAATCAGAAAGTTCAGTTTTACAAATGAGAAATTTAGACCTTTATCACATTATTTATCGCGCTTATTCACATAATAAATAATTATAATTAAAGCAAAAGTTATAAGTGAAGTTTTAAATGGCTTGAACATTGTTTATGTTATTTTAAACTTATTAAAAAACTGTTTAACTAACTATTTAAATTACTTAGCCTGTTGTTTTACTTCAACTTGGCAGCTGCATTCTTCATTTCCCTCCACTTCTTTAAGAGCCAAGAAAATTACTTGTTAACTAGCGGATCGCATGCACAAAGAGAAAAAACTTAATCAACTGCTTTTGCACACGAATATTGTATAGATTAAAATTTGCCCTTTTTTTTAACTGTGTATACTCTAATTAAGTATAGCATGACACAAAAGCATTCGCAGCAAAATTACAATCATAATTATTAATTTCGGTTTTAAATCATAATCATATTAATAATTTAAAAAGTTTATTAATTCTTTCAAAGCTTTAAAAAGCTATTTAAAAAACATGAAAACATTATTTAAATAGTTGATTACATTTTATACGTTATTATACAATTATTAAAAGAACCATTTTTATTTATTTGGATATTAATAACACTAATTAACTAATTTTGATGGTTGTTTGACTTGGCTCCTTAGCTAAAAAAGAGCCAAAATTAGTTAATAATTATTCACGAATCTTGATTAAAGGCTGCCTTGGTTTTCTCACTGTGTACACTTTAGGTCTAAGTCTAGCATGCCAAAAAAGCAATCACAACCAAATCATAATCATAACTATTAATTTAAATATTAATTAAAAAGCATATAAATAATGTATAGAATTTATTAATAAAGCTTTAAAGAGTTGTATAAAAACTTTAAAACATCTTTTTAATAGTTGTTTATATTTTATACTTTATGCCAAACCTAATTAAAAAACATTTAATTTATTTGGTTAACTAACTTTGGCGGTTGTTTACCTTCTGCTCTTCAGTAATCAATCAATAATTTTTTTTTCTACATTCTACTGCTTTCTCACAGTGTACTTACTATCTCTAAGTATAGCATGCCAAAAAAGCATTCGCAGCCAAGTCATAATCATAATGAGTGCACGAGAGTTGAATGTTGACAGGTCGTGCACGCGTTTCGCGTACTCCACGATAACAATCGCGATCTGGAAAGGAGCAGCAGGAGGAGGAGGTGTAGGAGGAGGAGGCCTAAAGGGAGTCAGAGTAGTAGCAACTAGTTGTAGGAGTAGAGGCTGCTGCTCTGCATAGACAGTCCCAGTTAGCAGCTTCAGTTTTGAGTGCTTACCATATCGAGGCTGACAATCTGCTGTTGGCTTCCCAAACGGAGACTAGACCAGCGTCTGCTGCAGGCAGGCAGGCTGAGGAGATCCTCTATCTCTGGGCATCTGTGGCCTCATTACCAGAGCCAACTTGGCCTGCCTTGTTGGCCTGTTAATGGGGCAAACACTGCGCAGATGTCGCGATAAATATGCGGCCTGATCACGTATCAGAAAACGATACGTTTTTTTTCTTCGCTTTTTTGTTGTTTAGCTTTTTTGAACATGCGTGTGCCAACCCCCCAAACCCCCTCTTAACAACGCTTAACTAAATTAAAAACTGATTAAACCACGCATTCCACACACATTTATCATCAATCAACCAAAAAAAAAAAACAAATCATAAAAGAAACATTAACTATTAAATTCAAAACTCTTCGCTGATAAGCTGAAAACCTACAAAAAAAAAAAACGTCAAAAAACATTAATGAATTTATGTTCATTTTTAGAGTGTTGTGAAAGGGGGGTGGGGGGTATGTGCTGTAGATGCAATCTGTTGGCCACATTTTAACAATTCTAATTTCCACATAAATCCACAGTTGTTCAACGTAATTTAATTAATTATTTGTACTCCTCACACTTATCATCCCATCATCATTGGGGGTGGGCCCAACACCTATTCCAATTCCCCAGCACATATCGTTCCCTATATTCCAGTTTATCTTTCCATAAGGTGACATCTTTTTCATTTGCGCGACATTTACTGAACAGCTTGGATTTTATATACTCTGTAACACAATTTAAAAATGGGTATTTATAGCTTAATATAAAGAAAATTTTTCAATTCTATATACATATATATTCTTGATCAGCGCAACATATTTAGTTGCATTAATGAACTTATAAATTATTTGGAAATACTATGAACTTAAATTTGAATTTATTTTCATTAGTATATTGCTATAGAACAGCTTTGATATATATTCAATAAATTTGAATAGAATTTGTAATTTTAAACAGCATTAATTTTGAATTTTTGAACAGCTCCATTTTGCTTATTTCTTCAATGTGTCCTCCAAAAAGTTTAGAGCGAAGGATATATATAAATTTAAATAATAATATAAATTTAATAAAACCTCCAAAATTTTAAAGGTAAAGTGGAGGAAATGTTTATTTTATCAAGTAATATGAATTGATATGAACATAATTAAATGCAAATTAAAAGTAAAATAAAGAATAGAAAATTAAAAGTAAGCTAAAATCTAAATTCTCTAAATTCTTAATTTTACATAATAAAATAAAATTTGGATTAAAATGTAAAATAATTAAAGATTTTTTTTAATATATGTACAAATTTTCTTAAACTAGACTTTAAAATCTTCTTGCACTCTATTTCCAATTTTAAATAGGAAAACTTTATTATTTTTGCATCTTAAGAACATCAAAGAAATTTTTCATATTTTTTGTTTTACTAATATTTTTTTTCTTGTGCTATTTACAGGGTATCTCCAAGTTGTGCATTATGCTACGAGTATCGCACATACTAAGTTGTTAATACGCGTTTAGTTATTGTTCGCATTATTGTAAATTTAATGAGTTTACCTCGCACAGACACACACACACACACGCACATACACACAGTTGTAGATACACACAGATGCAAAGACATTTTGATACAGATACAAAATGCGAGCTTTTATTAATTTTTGTGTCATGTTGTGTGGCCGTGTTACGGTTTTTGCCTCATTTCCACTTATAGACCTGTTCTGTTATACTTATTTATGTTGTTGTTGTTGCATGTTGTTGTGGTTGTTGCTGCTGCTTGTTGCTTGTAGCTGTTGTCATTGGTGACACATTTGTCTTGATCGTAAATACATTAGTAATACTCGCGCATATAGACAAATAATAACAATACTATTCCGTTGACACTCGATACATGTATATTTAATTGTTGCCTACAACAACAACAACAGCAACAACAACAGCAACAACAACAACAGCAACAACAACAATGAAAAATATTAATAAACATTTACGATTACGAGAGTTGCTGAAGTCGATGTCGCCTGTCATTGGTCAAAGAAGTGGTTGCCAACTGCCTACTTGTTGTTCTTCTTCTTCCTCTTCTCCTTAATTAATTTATGCTCAACATTAAAATGCACATTAATTTTATCATATCATTAAGCAAAATAAATTATCGATATGATGCGACATAAGGTGCCAAGTGCCTTCAACGGGAGAGCAAAGATATTTTGGGTAGAAATTGTGTCTAGATTTTATTGTGTGACTCAAATTGATGATTTTTATGTAGTATTAACTAATTTTTTTATATATATAAAACTTAGTCTGGCAGTGGTAAATCTATTTGAATGAATCTCAGAGTATATCTGAATTTTTGTTGCAGTTTGAATATATATATATTGTATTGGATCTCTCAATTATATAGCTGTCATAGTTATTAACTGTCCAAAATTGATTTCCATTATGAACAGGTTTTTTGTTTACCAAGTTATCTTTATAAAATTAAGAAAATAAAAAGTTTTATTAAGCGCCTCATATTATGATAAAATTATCAATATCGAACTACTATATCAAATAGCTTATATTTATTTTTTTTCGATTTCTATGTTCAAACTGCCAATAATTTTTCCTGTTAGTGAGAAGAAAGTTAAAAACTTATAACCTAAATAAAAATATTGCCATTTGATAGAATTTCAATAAAATATAATTCAAGGTTCGTTACTCAATTAGTTTATGGTAATAAAAAGCAAACTATAAAAAAATTAAATTTTATATTGAAATAAAATGAGGACTTTTATCGAGTAACTCTTTTTAAGCTCAAACACTTTAAAATACATTTTCCCAGCTTATTTTAATCGAATTAAAAGTGCAATTCTGTTTTTTAATTTTCTTCTTTTGGTTTTAATTTGCTTTTGCAATTGAATTTCCGTTGTTTACTTTAATCAAATTTAAATTTGCAGCCTTTTAAGTAGGCGGCATGTGGCAGCAACGTACTAAATGTGCCACAGTTGCCACAGATCAATGCTTAGCGCCAAGCAGTGGTGTCGCCCCTAAAAGGGGATAACTGTTTAAAAAAATAACTGTATTTTGAGAGGCATTTACAGCTAAAACGAGCCTTTTTGGAAACGCCACTGTTTTGCTGTGCCCCCCTCTGGGTGCATTTTGTGGCAGAGCCACCAATTAAACATTAAATGAAATTGTTTGACTTTCGTGGGAGCCACAGTTGCCCCGCTGCCAGTTACTACTGTGCTCTCAGCTCTTCTTCATCTGCTTTCAGCTGTTCCTCGGATCTTTCAATTCGATTATATTGAAATAAATTAAACGTTCTTCAATTGAATAATTAGCCAGAGCCAAAGCCAACAAACGTCTAGCAAAACCATATCGATTTCGAGTCAGCCACGCTTAGACCTCCTCCCTTTCCTCCTATACACCCCCTGACCATCCCCTACCCCTCGCTTGAGTCAAAGTTTGTCGCCCGTTTGTCGCCCGCTTGTCGCCATTTGAACCTTTTGCGCACATCTGGGCGTCAGTTACAATTAACCATTTTCGATTGCATAAAAAAGCGTAAAGTGTGGGAATTATTTGAGAGGGGGTATTATAGACAACACACATACCCCTACCCCCACCCAAACCCCCCTCTCATTCTGTATGCCGCATATTGATTTGCTTTGACAAATTCGTTGACTTTTGTGTTGCGCGTTGGGGTCAAAGCCATAAATTCTCATTGCATTTTGTTTATGTAAAAAGCAGCCGCATTCTGTGTGTGTGTAGCGTGTGTGGGTGTTGTGCGGAGCTGTGTTTTTAATTAATTAATTGGCTACTAAAATTCAGAGCAACGCTAACAATCTCTCCTGCATTGACCATCAATTGAGCGTTGAATCGTTATGAGGGTCATTTGAATAATTTGTAAAAAGAGGGCAAGGAGAAAAAGGACTGATCAAAATACAACTTATAAACAGAATAAAACAAATTTCATTTGTATAGAAAAGTTAGATTTTAGTAGAAGAAATATAAATCTTAATAGTAGTAGTAAGCTTAGTTTAATCTGTTCTGCATTGCCTATAAATTAAGCGAATAATTGTTAAAAGAATCATTTGAATAATTTGTAAAAAGAGGGCAAGGAGAAAAAGGACAGATAAAAAGGCAGAATAAAATATATTTATTTTGTAAAGAAAAGTTTGGTTTTAGTAATAGAAACAGTAATAATAATTTAAGTAGTGGTCTTTATAAATCTTAGTTTAATCTGTTCTGCTTTAAACATAAATGGAGCGAATAATTGTCATTTGAATAAATTGTGGAAAGCGGGCAAGGAATTAAATAAAAAAAGGTCATATACAAAAAAAAACTTTTAAATACAATAAAAAATTTATTTTGCATAGTAGAAATAGTAAGTCTTTATTAAGCTTAGTTAAATATTTTCTGCATTAAGCATAAATGGAGTAAATATTGTTATGAGAAACATTTAAATAATTTGTGGAGAGAGGAGAAAGATTTTAAGGAGTTCAGATAAAAAGACAACTTTTAAGGATAGATTCTAAAAGTAAAAATAGTAATTGTAGTAGTAGTAGTCGTAATTAATAAATTGAGCTTATAATTGTTATGAGAATCATTTGAAAAAAGAAATCTTTTAATTCGCCACAAGAAATGTTCCCATGTGTATAATTTATTTTTTAGCTGCAAGCAAAGTCAACTTTCTGCTGAGCTTTTCTGCTTAGAAAATTCTTTAGTTTGAAGAAATAAATGATTTCTCAATGCTTCACTTTTATTTATTCATTCCTAATGAAGTTACAAATAAATTATTGCCGTATAACTTAAAAAGGAGATTCCACAGAGCACATTAATTTATGTTTAGAGTTGTTCAAGTTGTGTTGTTCGATTGTTGATTGTTGATTGTTGCTCTTATCTCGGAGCATAATTTTGCATTTTCAATGATATTTTGTGTAATTATGTTTTGCTTGCATTGAGCATTATAAATATTACAAGATAAAGGAGCAGCATGCCCAGCAACACAGATACAATCTCTGCCAGCGAACCAGGGGAATCGAACATGTGACTGGAGACTTGCAACTTGCTGCTTGCAACATGAGCGCTTGTCATTAGAAGAAGAACAAGAAAATTGCATATCGAGCGCGTAAAACGCATAAATTATGAGAAACGTTCGATTCTCGCCGGCTTCTGCGGGATGCGCACAGAAATCAAGCAAAAACTGCTAAATGCAGATACAGATACCAGCGAGAAGCAGCAGCAGCAGCATCAGCGAAGACCAGCACCGGGAAGCAGCGGAAGAAGGGAAGGGAAAGGAAACAGTGAAGCAGCAGCCCAGCGAACCAATCGTTGACATCGTCCACTGTCCACTTTCTGCTTGGCAGTTTGTCAATGTTCTGTGTTGCATGCCACGTTTGGATTTTATTTAACACCTGCAAAAAGTCACTTGACTTTTCTGTGGAGTTTAACATGGGCTGATTTTTATTGTTGTAAGTTGTATAAAATATTGAAATTAATAAGTAAAAACTTAAGAAATAATTCCCTATTTATTCACTTTTAGATTTATTTAACACTTCAGAATTTTCTAAGTTTACCATCAAGTTTAGCTTGGGTTGTTTTTTGTTGTTGTTAGTTTGATAAAATATTGGATCACCAATTGTTATATTTATAAATGGGAACTTAAGAAAGAATTTGCTATTTATTCACATTTGGATTTATTTAACACATCTGCAGATTTCTCTGAATTGACATGAATTTTATAAAATTTAATTTTTCACATAGAATTAGCATAATTTGCAGTTTAAGAATGATCTCTGTTTTTATTATACTTCATTATTTGATCATAATTTAAACATTTTGCAAACATTTTAATAGTTGAATAAAATTACAAGTATCGAAATTTAGCTTGCAGTTTAATTGAGAATCCTTACGAATTTCGAAATATATTTTTTTTAGGATTTGTTGTGCAGTATTCAGTTTACTTATGATAATTTACGGACTAATAATGTTAGATAAATGGAAAGAACTGCTTCTTAAAAAATAATGATTTCACTTAATTAATCAAATTTCTGATACTATAAATAAAATACTAAATTATACACATAAATTTTATTCTCCTCTGCTTTGGTTAGTGTATTTTAGCTGCAGTTTGTTGACTTTCCGATGATTCCTACGCCTTTTGCACCTTGCAATGTAAATTTGTGTGAATGTGTGTGCGAGTGTGTGTGTATTTGAGTTTTTATAGGTGTGTTGTTGTTGTTGTGCTGGACCCTTGCATATTTATGTTTCGAAAGAGATGCCTCCATCTTGTGGCTGTGTCGGCGCATGCAAAAGCAAAAGTCAAAGCCAAAGCAAAGCAGCCACAAAAAAACTTGATTGATTGGCCTGCCAAGAGTTAAAGGGCCCCATGTGGATGACAAGAAGAAATAAAACAGAAAAAAAAAGAAAAAACTGAAGAAAAAAAAACATAAAAAGAGACAAAAAGCAAAACAGCAAAAATGGACAGAAAAGAAGCTGAATGCAAAAATCAAGTCAAATACAAAATGGCCGAAACGCAACTGAAAACTTGGCAACTCGACAATTTAAGATCTTTCAAAACTTTAAAACCTATTTAATTTTTTTTTTTCTTCGATTAAGTGGCATTTCCGCTGAAGCGTTTCAAGTGCACTTCAAAATTGTTGAGTTTGGGTTTTTTTTTTGTTTTTGGTCTACAAATTGTATTTGTCTGCTGGGCCGTTGCATTTCCGAGAATTTCAATATTTGCTATTAATATCAGTCCAGACGGGGCGATAAGCACAGGTGACATCGTCACCTGTAAATAAAAAATCGTTAAACAAATAATCGAGTGAAATAAATTTGTATATGCGTTTCAGACGATCGTTGATAAGACTTACAAGTCAACTATCTTCCTCTCTCTCTCACACACACTCTCTCTCTCCCTCTCTTTCTTCACTATCTCTTACGATCTGAAAAAGCGGAAATTTTTGTTAATTGCTTGTTTCCCGAAAGACATTTGAATTGAATTACGCGTCTGATTATTATTATTATTCTTATTATTATTACTGTTATTAAAAGTATTTTATTATCAGTTCTTGTATTTATTTAGGGCACGCTCTCTCTCTCTGCTTCTTCCACCTTGATGAACTCATATATATATATATACATTATATCAGACTTAGTTGTACATACAATCGGTCACTCTTTAAAGAGCTCGTATATCATCAGACTGCGCCATAAATTATGGTAAATTTGTATTTTAGATAAGCGCTTGCCTCGAAATCAATATCAATTTTGAATGATGACACAAAAAACGAAAAACAAAAAAATTAAAAAAATTATTAATCAATTTTGTTTTTGGCTGCATTTTTGATAAGAGCGCGAGTTGTTTCTGCCTCAATTGGTAATTTGTGTATTAATTGTTGAATATTTCCAATTCCATTATGAATGAAAGCATTTTAATATCATTTAAATTTAAAATGGCAATTTGCATTAAGTTTGCATATTCACGGAATTTTACTGTCGGAATTTGTTAACCAATAAATTATTGTAGCAACAAGTTGTCATAAAAATTGCATTAAGTTTATTATTTTTAACTATTTACTTTAGCTGTTGTCAAATAAACTTTCAAAATAATAAATAATATTTTTTGGCAGAAATCTAGAGCATTGTTTAGAAATTGGGGAACTTTTATATAAGGCTGAAAGATGATATTTTTATTTGCTCAATTAATTAATTCTTTTTTCCATTCTGAGATTTTGGATATGTTTGTAAAGTTTTTAGAATATTTAAGGATATCTGTGCAGTCGTTGAAAACTATAGCTAAAAGTTGTCATATCAAATTGAGTTAAATTTATTATTTTTTAACTATTTACCGCTTTAGCAATTATTTGAGCTGCTGTCAAATAAACGTTGGACCCGCCCTGAATCCAAATGGTCAGTTTTAGTTGGGTCAGGGACGGAGTTTTTGGGCAGGCCAACAAGCGGGACACACCTACTCAAATATGACAGAGCGAGTATTTGCCACAACAACAATGAGTTCATGCAACATCGGCTATTTACTTAGTAAATTAACTAAAAAGCAAATGGAATTGATGGGCTCAGAAGAGGAGTGTGGGGGGGGTATAAGGCAATTTGAAATTGAAATTCAATACGAATACAAATAAATTGTAGGCGATAAACGTGGCAATCAAAGGTGGACAGAAAGACGGACAGAAATCGAGAATGCACCAATAAGGATTCGAGCTGCTTTGGGGCAAGTCCTTTGGCACGCCATGCGATACTTTGTGACAATTAATACGCTAAACGATTGCCGCAAGGAGACACAAATTCTCACGAGTAGCAGCAGCTAAAAAAAAGAAAAAAAAAAACCCGAAAAGGCAACCGCAAAGCAGGCTGGAAAACTGCCGCAGGACACGCGTCGCGCTCGTTTGTGCAACTAAACTGAAATTAGTTGGAAATTACTGAAATCCAACCCCCGCCCAGCACCAACACCCGCTAAACCATGATAAAAAAAGATACAAAAAAAAATATAAAGAGAGACGCCACCACAAGAATCGCGTGGCGCATTGCTCGATAATGACTGTAATAAGGATTCAATGATTGTCCTGGATTCCAATTCCTCTGCTCTGTTTTTTATTTGGGCCACCCCTTTCTGCGTCACGTTCTGATAGGGCGCTCATCCAGCTGCTGCAGGGGGTTGGCTTTGGCTCAGCTCGTTAGTCCTGCGTGCCGAGTCCTGAGTCCTGCTGCGTTCCGGTGCGTGGCCAGGCGACATCATCATTGGGCAGCAGCCGCTGCGATTTCCTCTTTTTATGGCAATGGTTTTATTTTCTATTTTTTTTTTTTTTAGCAATTTATGCGCGTTTTGCATGCTGACTTTGATGATTTTCCATTTCATTCTTGCTGCGATTCCTCGTCGGTTTTGGTTCGTGCAATTTGTCTCGTCCTGGGAATTGGGCGTTCCTCTCTTTTTGGCCATCAAAAATGCAAATCATGTGACTTGCGTTATGCGCCATTTAATGGTCAATTGCTGTATTTAACCAGTAGGGGAATATGCCTATGATAAATGATATATGTGAGTTATATTTTTTGGACAAATCATATGTAAAGGAAACGATTCTCATGGGAACTTTAATGCTGCATTTAATAAATATGCTCAACTATAAGGAAAATTCTCAAGAATTTGAGGTAAAAAACGAAACGTTTTTTTTGTAAGGTTTTGCAATGAATTAAAAATGCGAAAATATTTTCACTAAAATAAAAAAAATGTTACATATAAAAAGTGAATAGAATTCTTTTAGAAAGAGAAACCTTTTTGAATATTATAAATAATTTATTATCCGCTCAGATTAAGATTTAAATTGGATATCAAATTAGTATAAATATATTCAAAGAACAATTATTTTCATCTTTAAAAAATTATTTTACGAAACGTAATGTTTGTAAGGTTTTGCAATGAATTTAAAATGCGAAATATCTTAGAGAAAAAATAAAATTAAAAGTAAAAACATTAACAAATCAAAATTGAGCAGAATAAAAAATATATTTAAGCAAGAGAAACTTTTCTGAAAATAATAAGTAAAATTTATTTTCGTTTTAAGATTAACATTTGTATAAATATATAAAACCATAATTTTTTTCTTTTAACATTTTTTTTGTTAATATTTTTATGACTAATTTTATAGTTGTTATAATTTGGGCGATAACCTATTCAACTTTATTTGAAAGCAATTTTTTGTAAGCCAATATCTCAGTTAACAAACCTAATTGCTTAAAAAATATAATCTGTTTCGGATTTGAGTTTATACCAAATTTTCTTGTGAATATGGACAGACGAACTCAGATTGGGGAACACTCCTTATTCTCACAAAAAGAAGATAAGATTTGAAGTTTTGCTGTTAAACAACAATATTCCACTTAAAATCTACGTTTATTTAGAGCTATTATTTGCAAATTCGTTGCTTTTTACATACGATTGACTTTTATGAAATATGCATTTCTGATTCTTTCAGCATCTTTTAGAGAAGAAAATGATTCCCTTTGGGGAACTGGTTTCCTGTAGGCGAAAATGCAAATCATGTGCTGCGATTTGTGTCCTGTCACAGTTCGATTTAATGGTCAATTGCATTTCGAATGCCGTCTAAATGCTGAAATACAAATACAAATATTTGATTAATTGCATGCAACAACAGCAGCAACAGCAACAACAAACTGCCTCGTCATGTGGCAGTTGCTTGAGATGGGGGTCTTTATTTTGACAATGCGCAAAGAGCTACTCGGGTACAGTGGTTATTCAAATAAGTGCGACGGCACGTTCAGCAGACTGTGACGAACCCGATTCACCAGCAGCTTTCTTCTTCGAGTCTCGTAATTTGAATACTGGCTAATTTGCTTAATGAAATTAACGTCAAAAGACTCGTTACCAGAAAACCAACAATTTGAATATGTGCGCATAACCTGGCTATAATTAGTGGTAACTCTGCTGTGAGAGGGGTGTAGAGAGGGGAGAGAGCAGCAGGGTTGAAAAGCCGTCGGCAAAAAAGTGTTGTCACATTTCGTAACCAAATTTATTTTTTGTAAGTTACGGCCACTTGAGCAGTGAGATATACAAACCCAATTCATGTAATACATAATTGACAATTGACATAATTATTAGGAAAAATAGCAATTCAAATTTTACTTGTTGTTTATAAACTTTTGTTTAGGAACGTTAATCTTAGCTGGTTTTGAATAATGCTTGTGTTAAGTTTTTAACTAAGAATTTAGGATTTATTTTTATTATATATAAATATCTACAAATCGGGTTGGTATCTTAAAGAAAACAGTTTTTTTAAAATGCTTCGATATAGCATTTGTTTTGTTATCTTAATAACATTTTTTGTGATATGTGCACTCAAATTTCTTATGTTATTTATATCTTATTCTTATACTTTGCCAATTAAATATTTAATTTAAAATTAAACAAATTATGCTCTCAATTGTATCTCCAATGTATATATATATATCCAGAAAATGGAAAAAATGGAAGCATAGCAATTATATATATTATTGATCAAGGTCAACTGCTAAGTGCAAAAAGCAAATTTCGCTTGATTATTATTGGAAAAAGCGATAGTTCCGGAGAATTCAAGAGACTTCTTATTTGGAATTGCTTATCATATACCATAAAAAAAATCAAGAACATTTTATTTTACTAAACGATTTCAAATAGTAATAAAAGACACAAAATAAAAGATAAAGCATTCTAATCAATATAAGTCTTATGAGATATTATTGATAAACTGATCATTAAGATCAATTGAGAAACACAGATTTTATTGTTGCATAAACTAACAGTTTCTATTTATTTAATAGCTGTGTTTAGGGTAAATCAGAGTTATAGATATATATTATTATTATTATATATTATTAGATATATATTAACTGATGTAACAAATATTGCTATTTATTATCTATCAAAATTAAGAAAAGCTAAATTTTATAGCTGCCATAGAAAAACTGAAGAAATAAAAAAATTAATATTAAGCATTAGCTGTACAAATTGTAAAACCAGCTTAAATTAGTAACTAACTAACTTAAATTAAGCTTTTACAGTTTGTTGTTTTACTCATATTAATATGGAATCTATATGTATTCGACAAATTGTGTTTGCCACATCAAATTCAATTGCTGCAACAATTTCGATTTCTGGGTAAACCGTTAAAAATGCTTTCAATTGGCAATTCCCGTGGACTTTGTTTGCGTGTCTTTTGGTAACGGATATCAAGTTGGGCATATAGAATACTACTCAGGAATACCACTTTTTTTTTTACTACAAATAGCCTATTGAAAGGTGCAGCTGTCATTTGTTTGTTGTTGTTGTTGTCTTTCATTGGAACAATATGAATAATTGGCATAACCAATAAAAGTTGTTACTAAACACCAAATGTGATTGACAGCTCGGCCACAGTCAGAATGTCAACACGTCATATAATGAACAGCAGGTAATCGGTCTACAGAGGGGCAGGAAGAGTGCGGTGAGGTGGGGAGGGGGTGCGGTGCGGGTGCAATGTTTACCTCTTGGCGGGGCAAATTAATTTTCCTGCGAGTTGAAATATGTTTATGAATTATTAGTCAATTGTTGTTTGCCGGTCAGTCAGTTCGAATACGATTAGACACACCTGATCGATTATGTATATACACACACACACATATATATATATATATATATATATGTCTGTCTGTTGGAGGGGCGTGCAGGGGTGCATATTATGACATATTGCATGTTTGTACATAATTTTGTGGTTTAAAGCGCAGACATGAAAATTGTTATTAATATTTCCGCTTTGGCTGTGTTGTTGCGGCAAAAGGATCTGGCCGGCAATGGGGAATACTTAAGGCTACCCAATTGAAATTCAAAATCGAAAAGTGACATAGAGTTTTAGCGAATTTAACATACTCTTTATAAGCATTATAAATAAACTATGCAAATATATCTAAAAAAAAAAAAAAAATCGCAAACCGAAACGAAACTATAAATTATTTTTTTAATAGTTTTAATATTTGATATAATTATTGTTAAACTTAGAATATTTTTTTAAGAAATTTTAATTTTTAATGAATATTGTTAATTCTGATCATCTGCACTGAATAGCGAAATATTTTGTATTTCGTTTAAAGAACTTTATCACACTGTTCCAGCTAAAATCGTCTTTTCCGACGGGTTTTTAAATATAAAAAAAATAGATAAAAAAAAAAAAAAATATTGGAAAAAATATATAAAAACTTTTTTTGTTTTTAGCAATTATTAAAAAGTTGTTAGCCTATATTTGTACCGAAATAATCTTCAGTTTGACAACCTATTCAAAACAAAGTTTATTTATATCTAAATATCAACTCTACTAAAGTATTTGATCAAGAATGGGTTTTTAAAAGTTGTTCTCACATAATAAATAACAAATAAATATTATTTGTTAAAAATACATTTTTTACTTATTTTTTTTATCTATATATCTTTATTTAAATAAAATTATTAATGCTGTTAAAAAATTGTTTATCAGAAGTCTCCGATTTATTACAAACACCTTGAGATATTTATTATACCCGTGACAAGGGCATAACCAGTTGGGGCGCCACCTTAGCGGCTGCCCAATTGAAATGCCAAGCTGCCAGGCAGCACTCTTCCCCCCTCCCCCCTCTACTGATCCCTCTTTAACTCAGTGTGGCTGTCACGCCCAGACCCAGACTGAGAGCCAACAAGGAGTTGCAACTTTGAGTATCGAATTGTGTTTTTTTTTTGTTGAGTTGGATACAAATTAATTCTTTGCATATTGTATAAATTAAATTTGTTTACAGCGCCACGCCCCTTGCATGTTGTTTAGCATATAAACGCCCACTTGCTATGGGGCTCCAACGAGCAACGAGAGTTGGCCAGTTGGCAACTTGGCCAACTAGTCAGTTAGCTGGTTAGCAGTTTGCCGCATCCTTTTGTGGCAACTGTTGCTGCTGCTGCTGCTGCTGCTTCTGCTGCTTAATTATAGCTTATCACATTTCCATAGCTGCGAATCGAGCTCGTTTTTCATCTTTGTCATTCGATTGCAGTTCGATTCAGTTTCAGTTTGGTTCTCAGTTTCAGAGTCGCCACAGTCACCAGTCAGCGGTAATTGTTGGTTCCACCATGTGCCACACACACACATAAATCAATAAGCAACGCGATGGGGCAAGTACAGCCCCCATCCTCATCCTCATCCTCATCCACAGTCTCAGTTAACCAGTTGTGCTGCAATCACAGCTCCCTTTTTGGCTTTTGATTAACAAGCGCTTTTTTGACCTTGACATTCAGTTCGAACTCACTGTGATTTTTTTGTAGATCTTGTTCTTAGCTTTACCGTTAACATATTTGTGGCATCGATATACCTAATTGCCATAATGCGAACCGCACATTCCACAGACTCCTCGTCCCCTGCAAATCGCGCACAAAAAATGTCGCAGACATCGGGGAATGCAGCGGCTCTTCTCCTTTCTTCTCGCTCTTCTTGCTCTTCTCTCTCCTGGCTTCTTTTTTTTTGTTGTTGTTGTGTTTTTGCTATTTAAATTTTGATGGCATTGTGCACACATTGAGCCAAATGCCGCCAATCGTCAATCGCCGGCTGTTGGCCAGCTTCAAAGCGTCTTGCCGCGAGTGTGGCAACCCTGGCGGGGAATACAGTAGCTTTATTCTTCGGCTTTGGATTGCATTAGCATCGATATCCGTTTGATCGCTTGCGGATTTGGCATTTCATCATCGCAGACGCAGCGCGGCACTCACTTAGCAGCATGGCAGGGTTGTCGAGCAGTCAAAGAAATAATCTTTATTTTTTTTTAGACTTTTTTAAAACTTTAGTTAAATGATAAAGTGCTGGGGAAGTAATTGCTGGAGTATATTGCATTTTTTATATAAGTTCGATTTTTGGAAGACATATAATAAAGGAAATAATTTTTTTATAATGTGGAAGAGCTATTTTTATAAAATACGAAGATGTAAATTTGTTCTAAAGTTTTTACAAAATTAGCAAACGCCTAGAAAAACTTCAAACAACATCATAAAAGCGTTCGATATAAAATAAACATATATTTTTTTTATTTTATATAAATTCTATTTATTAATTAGGTAATCTTCTATAAATATTATAAAAAGCTTAAAGCATATGAAATAATTTTCATTTAATTTTTCTTAACTTTAGCTTGTTTTGACAACTCTAAAGCGAAGCATTTGCGCCTGCCTAAGACTCAAAATGTGGTCGATTTAAATGTAGCTGGCCAAGAGCAATACGAAAGTTGGCAACAACTGGCAGCAACTGGCCAGAATAGCTGAGTGGCCAAGTCAAGCCAAACAATCGCAACAATCAGCAAGCAATTCGAAACGAGAACCAAAACACAAACGAAAGCAGCTACCAAAAAAAAGGCCAAAAAGGCCAAAGATATTTATGCATTTTGATGCGGCAAAATGAATGATTTGACTTTGACGAAAAGATGTCAAAGAAACAGGAGCGAAAAAAAATGTTGGCAAACAGTTAAAGAAATGAAAAAAGAGTAGAAAAGAGAAGAGAAGAGAAGAGAGGAGGGGAGAAGAGAGGAGCTTGGAATGCATTGGGGACGTAGACAGCGACGCTTTTTGGTGGATATTAGCGCAAAACGCTTGGATCCTGCCGACAATTTAAATGCGCAAAGCCACAGCAAAACCAGCTAAAAGCAAACCAGCTAGCAGCTTGTGTACCTCCCAAACTCCCCTCCCCCTTCACTATGAGGCTGCAGACAAGCTGCTCCGTCTCTGTGGAGTGGCAAACAATAATCAGAACATGGTCCCGACTCCCGAGACCCGACTCCCGAGTCCAGAGCCAAGTTTTGCCACTGTGGCAGCAAATGTCGTCGCTTGATGAAAGCGTCAGAAATTGATGGATGTGAATGCTGACCGGTACTGCAAAATGCCGCTGTGCGAGTAGAATCCCATAGATATATACATATATATATATACTATATATATATATATATATTTATCTGTATTTCTTTTGCTTTGTGCCGCAACGCAAATCTTTTGGGCTACCGGAATGAAGAAAAGCTGCCTTTTTCTCTGTCGGCCCTTTGATGTGATTGCGGTAGCAATTTGTGCTTTAATTTGAGTTTAAAAACTATGCACAACTTGCAGTTCCATTGTTACGATTGAGTCCTACTTCTTCTTCTTCTACTACCATTTCTACTTCCCAACTTAACTCAAACTCATTGATTGCGGTTATTTTCATATCAATTATTAGTATTGTCAGCGCTTCAAGCGCTTAAGCCAAATATACTAAAATAGAAAGCAAATAGCAAAGAGTGTTCTAGTCGAGTGTGCTCGACTGGGAGTTATCATGGCACGAAGTCTGATAATAAATATGTAAATCCGCTTTTTTGCTTTGAGGCAAGCTTTAATAGAGTTAAAGTTCATCTTAGTCATAATTAGTAATAATTACTAATTCATCAAATAATAATCAAAAAAAGGTCCTAGAAACTTATTTTATGTATTTTAGTTTTAGAATAAATTTAAGAGTAAATAACTAAGTCAAATGTTTTTTTTTAAAAGTGTGAGTAAAGAATACTCAAAACTTTATTGATATTAGATAATTTCAAAATTAATCAATGATTAAATTTTTGGCTGCTTTCTTCTTTTTAAATAAGAGTTTGTGATTGAATCAAATACATTTTTGGCTTTGAATTAAGGTCTCACAACTGCCTATTAAGAATGAGGAAATGAAAAGTTCCTTCTGCTCATTCTTTAGCAACATATCCAATAAACCAATTATTAAAGAAATCTAAAAATATATTTTTTTTTTCATATTTTTTTCTGCTTACATCACTTTATTAACAGCTTGTATAAATATGTATAGCATACGAAAGAGTTTATTAAAAATCAGAAGAAAGATTTATATTTATTATTATTTATATATTGTACATTATTATTATACATCTTTACTAATTGAAATTGTGCATGAATTAAAAAAAATATATTCCTTCCATTAGATTGTCTTTGGCTATATCAAAACCGCTTAGTAATCTGAGTAGTTATTTAGCAGGGTATAAAACAACTAAAACGAGAATAAAAAAAAGTTGTGTATGTGTTGGTGTGTGTGTGTGTGTTTGTTTGTTTGTGTAGCAAGTGAAGTTGTCGTACTGCCAAGTTCTCAGCCACGCCCACATCAACGCCCCATTTATCAATATTCATTTAGTGTCGTCGTCGCTGTATCAGTTGTTGTTGTTGTTGTTGCTGTTGATGATGATCATTAAAGCTGAAACTGTAGCAACAACAACAACAACAATAACAACATAATAGAAGGAGGCAACAAGCGGAGGCACCGCATCGTCTAAATTAATTGACGGCTCATAATGACAGTTTATCTGGAAAAAATTGTTTGCCTCGAGTGTTGAGTTTTAATTAAAAATTATTGGATTACGTTTGGCTGCGAATTGTCACGCATTTTGCCATTGGCCCCAAAGGCGGATCTACTCTTCATAGTATTTACTCCCCCCTCCACCAGTCTCCTTTCACCACTCCACTTCCAACCCTGTTTCAATCAGTTCCCATTTTAGTTATGCCTAAGCATAAGCGAAAGCATTTAATCATTTTAATGGCAAAAACGAAACTTCGACTTTGACTTTGACTGCCACATTTATTTCTGCCTCAACTGCGACAATTGTCAGGCAACTCATGCCGCACATTTCCAACGACTGCAAAATCACTTGGAAATTACTTCAGCCTGGAAAATGTACAAGTTTTTAGTATTAGGAAGTTTTAATACTCTGCCTAATCAACAGAACTTGTTTGCCGCAATAAGAGGAAGTCAAAATTTATTAAATCAAAAATGTGTTTATTTAATATATTTATTTTTACAAGCAATCAATTTCAATTTCAATAAATTCAAAATTTATTGTTATTTTGTTATTATTAATATTCTAGTGAACCTAAAACAATTTAATATTAATGGGGCTTTTGCGTATTATTTTCATCCTACAAAAATATATTTTTCACTTAATCATTTTCAAAAAAGATACATATTAAATCAAATATGTGATTTTTATATTTTTATTTTAGCAATAAGTCAATTTTATTATTATTATTTAATTATTTCAGTGATACTCAGATTATTTTTTATATTATTGTGTTTTCTGCCAGCCTCAAAAATGTTTATGTTTAGATTTTAAACTATTGCTATAATATTATAATGTTATAAATAAAAACAAAATTATAAATATATACATTTAGTGGACAGATATTTAGTAGGGATTAACCTAAGTATAGAAAATATATCTGTGAGATAATTGGTAGACTTATAAATACTTAAATATATAATGGGATATTTTGGATTATTTTGATAAACAAAATACATATGCAAATCAGACTTTAACTGTATTAAAAATTAATATTAATATACAAAAGTGGTTTGAACTGGTTGGCTACCTACAACAAAAATCTACATTTTTCTACATAGCTAACCCAATGAGAAAGAAATGTGTAATAAAAGTTAACAATTAATATTATTAAGCGATTTTAAGCTCATAATTTATTAGGTATTATTAGAATCAATCAGAAAACTAATTGTTAGACTTATAAATATTAAATTATACAATGAAACCAATAACTATTTTCTCGATAAATAAGATAACTTTAACTATATTAATAATAAATTATGAGTTACAAATGTAGTTTTAAATTGCTTAGATACCTACAATAAAAATCAGAATTTGTATACATAACTAATCCATTAGTAAATGTTTAATAAAATAAATATTATTTATCGATTTTCTATCAGAAAACTGCCATTTCCGCAAATATAATAACTTTGCCTTGCATAAAATAGTCAGATACAAATGTTTTATGAACACTCCCAATTTGTATTATACTCAAGTTTTCAGCACACAATTTCTTAAGTAAATTTTGAGTTTTCAAAAAAGCAGCAATTGCATAGATAAAGCTAAAATACAGTTACTATTTGTAAGTGTATTGCACATACTCATAATTAATATGGACTTCTTTGTCGCCCATCTTTGACACTGCCTACCAAATTGGCTGCTTAGCTCTTGGCTCTTAACTCTTAACTCTTAGCTTGGCTCTTACAACTTGGCTGTGGTTCCACTTATCATCCAGTCAGCCAGTCAGGCAGTCAGCCCAGTTGCAGTTGTTGTACGTTGACAACCTCATCATGATGGCTGACTGGGATGAGTTGGATGGCTGGATGATGAGCTGCCTGGCCGACTGGCTGGTTGCCTGCCTAACTTGTGGTTCATCAAAAGATGCGCTTGGCACTGCTTTTACCTTGACTTTGAGGGCCTTTTGAGGGTTTCAGCGTTGGTTGTTGTCTGTCGGCTGAATGATTTTGATCATGCAGCTCTACAAGTTATTCTCCGCTTGTTGTTTTTGTCGGCTGGCTTTAAGGAAGCCATTACACGCATATATAACAACAACAACAACAACAACTACAACAACAACAACAACGAAGATGCGACAACAATTCACATTCACATTCGAAATGGGATTCACATTCGAATTCGCATTCGGATTCGGTTTGGTTTCGGATTCGCGTTATGAACTGCAATCATTTTTGTTGGCCAACGTTTTCATTTTCTCTGCTTCTTCTACTTCTTCTTCTTTCTTTTTTTTTTTGTACCCTTTTATGCTGTTGCCAATTGTCGTTACGCTTTGTTCTCTCTCCTCGTTGTTATTGTTGTTGTTGTTGCACACACAATTTATTACAACAAATTTAAATGTTTTGCTTTGTGTTTTGGTATTTTTATGGCGTTTGTCGTTGTCATTCAACATGCAGATGCAAAAATGCACTTCGATGGCAGGAAAGAGATAGCAGATAGTGTGCGAGAGAGAAAGAGAATGTATTATTGGAGACAGTTAAATAAGCTTATGGATATATATCTTACTAATAACTCTTTTTATGAGTCTTAAGTTAATAAAATCTGCAAACCATTTTTTTCATATAAAAACTTAAATTTTGAGGTAAATCTATAAATTTGTATGTTTTTTTTTTGTAGTTTTATTTTTTTGTTTTCTTAAGTTTCGTTTTTTCTATTTATTAATCGAAAATTATTATTAATTCTATAATCGAAAATTATTTTTGCATTCAAATTTTATGACTTTAACTTTATCAGATTTTTACACAAAATTCAAATGTTGAACTGACCCATTTAAATTTTGTGGATTAGTTTAACATTTAAATTTTGTGAAAAAATCTGAAAAAGACCTAAAATTTGATTGCTTTGTATAAGAAATCGATGTCATTTTGGCATTTATATTTAGCTGATTTCAAAGCAAACTCTATGATCGATATTGTAATAAGATATATATCCGATGTATATAAAATATTTCTTGTATACAATTTTTATTCTATACAATCTTCCCAAGTTTGCCAGCTATTTAAAGGATCTTAAAACCCTTTCATTTTCAAAACTCGCAGGGAATTTAATTTTATTAAGCAGAAAACTCTTTCTTCAACCACACAAATCATCCGCTTAGTGCACTAAATATGCCCCAGAGACATGCCTTAAAACCCACGCAGAAGTTGTTGTTCTTGCAACACATGCCGCATACCGCAACTGATCGGATACCCCTGCGCCCCCTCCTCAGGCAAGTCTCTCAAAGAGATAACGCTTATTAAAACCTTTCAACACGCGCCAAATGTCATAATAAATTTTAGTTGCAACAACAACAACAACAACAGCAGCATCAGCCACAACACTGAAACCATCGGGGGCACTTTAAACTAAATAGCACCCTCGCATTGTCAGGGAAGGGGGGGAGGGAGCTGAGGAGGAGAGGAAAGCGTTGCGTTTCTTCTGTTTGTAGAATGACAAAGCACTTTTGATATAATATTACACAATACAGCAATAAAGGCGATCGCGATAAGGATCGGCGGGGGGAAGGGGAGGGGGAAAAGGACACGCCACTCGAGAAATTGTAGAGACGCCTTAAACGCAGCGTTTAGCGGGCAACAATTTAGGGGTTGTCTCGGCTATCCGGGGGGTTGGGGTAGGAGTCGACACCCGCGCATCGAACATGAACAAAAGGCACAACAATCGGAGTGACTTAGGGTTATATGGTTATAGTTCTAGATTATTAAACTGACCCGGGAATAACCCGGAAAATAGGGGCAGCAGCGGGGGAAGCGTGCCAAAAGTGTGAGTTGGTCAAGGGATGATCAAAATATAAATCGAGCATAGAGGATGACCACAGTTGTAATGATCATGATGATGATGATGATGATGATGATGCTGCTGGAATACTTGGAAAGGTGTGGGCTGTGCCTCGAGTGGCATTTAGTCCAAGTGCAGCATTGACGCCTACACAATGAGCAGCATTTCCAAAATGCAGTTGCCTCGCATCTTTTTCACATGAAAAGGCGACGTTCATAAATCACACACAGACACAGCAAAAGAGAGAGGGAGAGGGGGAGAGGAGAGAGGGAGAGAGAGAGAGAGAGGAGAGTTGAAAAAGGTTCTGTCCGTGTTTTGCACCTGGAACGCTTGTGGGCGACATGGGTCAATAAAGGACCAGTTTTTCAATTTTGTCAGTTTTACAGTTTTACAATTTTTGGCCATTTCGCAGCGAGAATTACTCAACAGTTGCCGCTGCTGTTGCACGCTGCTGTTGCACGCTCCATTTGACAATGCGGCAATGTGGCAAAGAATGAAACAATCTACAAAAATTGTACATAGACTTGATGACTTTATTTAATTTTTATTGCATTCTGGCCAAAGCGTTTTCCACTCGCTTCATTGTTCGGCCATTTGGCACACTCCACATGCAATTTTCGCCCGGCATTGTTCACAAAATTTGAAAATAGCCAAACAATTTCCCCTCAAATGTTTCCTCAACGCACAAAACGCCTGCAATTGCCAAAAAGGAGCTGGCCAAATCAGCCGGAGGCGAAAGCATTTTGCGGATGCATCTAAACTGTGTTTTGATTCCACTAAATAAACTACTCGAAAAAATTCAAGTACTTAAATTATTTTAATATATATAAAACACAAGCAAAAATATTATGTTTTGTCTGCATTTTAAACTAAGTAGAAATTTTTTTATTTCACTCAAGAATAAAAAAAGGACACACTTAAAATGTTCTGCGTTAATTTTCTATACTACTACAACAATTAATGGAAATTAAATTATTTTAAAACATGTTAAACTAATAACGTGTAAATAATAAAAAAATACTAATTTTGCTTATTCTGCAGTTTTAAACTGAGTAGTTGCATTTTTTTATTTAACTCAAGGATAACAAAAGGACTCATTTAAAAAGTACTGCGAAATTATTCTATATTAACTATTACAACAATTTATGAAATTTATTTATTTTAAAATATATTGAAACTATTAAAAAAAACATTGTACTTAGTTTTCGAATTATAATTAAAAAATAAAAGGGGATTCTCTTAAAATTTAGATTACCAATTTTGTAAATAACATTTCCAGCTCAAAAAGACTTTAAAATATTTAATCACAAAATTTATGCAATTTTCAATCATTTTTTATTCTTAATTTACACTTTTTCCACTTAACAAAAGCATTTATAAGTTTTTTAATTTATGCAGCTGTTTATTAAAAGAATATTTTACAGTTTTATATCATTCGGAAGTGGAATTGAAAATCAACAAGTGGCTAATGAATACTACTCATACTATTCATATTACTCACACTCATATTCACTTTAGTGAATTGTAGTCAAAGTCGCAACGATGCCGCAAAATGGCAATTAAAAACGCAAATTTGCCATTGTCTTAATTTAAATAAATTAAATTTTACGACACTTGCTGCAGTTGCACTTCGATGTGTTGCTGCCACCGACACTGCCTCTTCTTCTTCATCCTCTTCTGTTGAACCTTTAATTGGCTTTATGTGCGCCGACTTTTCTCTGTCTGTGCTCAGTTTCCCCCCCGACTTGTAAAGATGAAAGATATATGATGCGTATTATTCACGATTCAGAGATTCGCATAGAATGTTCGACAATAGAAAAACGCAATTCATATTTGAATACAACAATTAAATTAATACAGAAAGAACATAAAATGAAAAACCACATCTTAAACACCTTCCATATAAACAGAGTCCATCTGCTTATATTTAAATTTTGTTAAAAAATAATTAGTTTTTATAGGCAGAAAAAAATATAATTTGAATATACTTGCAATCTTTTTTAAATAGTTTTAAGCCTGAAGAAATTAAATAAGTTTTAAGATGTATAAATTTATATAATATAATATAATAATAAATTATAAATAGAGTCCATCTAATTATATCTAAATTTGATTACAAAATAATTTGTTTTTGTTTTATAAATAGAAAAAAATAATTTGAATATATTTCCAATTTTATTTAGGTAGCTTTAAAACTTAAGAAATAAAATCTTATTAAAGATTATAAATTTCCATTGCAAGGGTATCCAAATACAAATATATTTTAGCGCTTAGTATTTTTATGATTTAAAATAAAAAATGTTCAATTCTTTTTTATTAGTTTGCGTGTTTGCATTTGAAATGTGAAATGTGCAGCTAACCCTCAGCAGATCCCTAGATTAATTTATTTTTATGTTTGTGCGTTCGTTTCTAATGCAGTTGCAAAATGTTATTCTCTAATTAGCACAATACGTTATAAATATAAATTTTTAATGCTCACTCAACCCCTTCCCCTTCTCTTACCAACCCCTCTTATTATTTAATCGAAATATCCACTGACCATAACAATTTGAGCCACAACCCAGCAATATTCTTGCCTACGCCCATTTCGCACTCTGGTTTTGGTTTTGGTTTTTATTTTTATATGCGAAGTGTGTTTTGTGTCCCTCTATGATTATGGCAATCATAAAATGTATATTTGTTGGGCACTCTGATGATGAAGCTCTCTATTAGCACGATTTGGCTGCAGCCAGATTCAAACAGTTAAAAGCAGCAGCAGCTACCTGTTTTCTTATCTTTTTGCCTTTTACATTGTGTGTGAGTTTTCAACAAATACTTCATCGTTTCTTGGCATTATGCATTGGCCTACACACAATTTTACTGTCCAGTTTATGATTTCTTTTGGTCTAAAACCGTGGCTCTAAAATAGATTTAAATTATTTGAAATAAAGTATGAAGATATAAAAAAAAGTTTGGTATATTAATATATATCTTTAAGTATAAATATTTGGTGTATGTTAAAATATGTGAAAAGTTTATATAAATTAAACATACCAAGGAATAATTTAGTGAGATAATATAAACTATATTACTCTATATAACTATATAATATACTAATTATATAGAATATATTATCTCACTTAAATATTCCATTGTATGTTTAAATATTTCAATATATTAATATTAAAATAACTAAGTCACATTTATGTATTTATTAATCGTTTTTTTAATATTTTATTCACAATTTGTAGATTAATAGTCTTCATGTAACATATTATGTAATTATAGAATATATATCTCACTGAAATATTTGCTTGTATTTTCATTTTAAGATACGTTTCTAAATTAAAATGAATTAAGACACTTTTATTTATTTTTTTATTACTTAATGAAAACTATGTAAAAATAATTAAAAACTCTACTTTACTTTATGGCATATTCAATTTATTAAAAAATCCACTTGTAAAAAAATTTATTTATGATATTTCATAATCAATAATAATTCAGTTGCATGGATTTATTTATCAATATGAAGTTAAATATTATGGCTATTTAAAAGATATGCATTAAATAAAAACAATTTTGCACCACTGTGCGGCAAATGCATATGACTAAATATGAGGAGGCATGGTTATGGTATTATTATGATGAGGCATTAGTTGCACAGAAGTAGCTGTAATGAAGTAGGTGTTGCTTTTGGCTGCCACAGCATTAACATGCCAGCAAAAAATAGAAAGAGAAAGAGGTATACCAAAAGAGGGAGGGAGAGAGAGACAACAGCTATTGCTTAGTTAAGTTGCCACTGCAGAGATCGTGATGTGTGTTTGTGTTGCCGTTGTGGCAATCACATTGCTGCCGCATAATGAGGGGGCCACAAACTGGCCGTAAATTAAATTCACAAATAATATGCACTAAGAGGCGGCTCAAACAACACCCACAAAAAAAAAACCGTCTGCTGCGGCAGCTACTGCGATTGCATGTGGCAAGGCAAGAGTGCCAGGTTGCAAGTTGCAAGTTGCATATTCGAGTGGCACATGCAAAGTGGCAAGCACACAGCACTCGCTGCCTGGGCGCCACTCTTGCGCTTCGCCACTCGCAGACACTTCGTTATAAAACAATTAATGTTTTTTTCATAAATTTGTTGCTTCTTTTCATATTTTATCTAGCTTAAAAAACAAACAAAGACTAAGCAAAAAGTGCTCGACTAGCAGATATCCTGTTAACAGAACTTATTTTAAATTTCTCATAACAAAAGTTGAATATAAAAAGAGGAATAAGAAAAGTCTCCTTTTTTGTTCCTTACATAAAATTACAGCACTTCAGCATACCCTTTATTTAAGTGCATTTTTAATGAGTGCAGGGTATTTAAAAAATTACAACAAAAAAATATGTATCCAATTACAAAATGTGCTGCAAAGAGGCGAGCAAAATATTTGCAAAAACTAATTTATAATTAGTGGCCGAGGCAAAAGAGTTGCTGCCACCACTGCCCCTGTCCCTGCGCCTGCCCAGGAAATGGAAAGCGGTTTGCATGCGCGACCTTTTTTTTTTTTTCTTTCTACATTTTAGAATAATTTACAAATTGGCTCTGGAGTCCAAAAACAAAACCCTAGAAAAACGGACAACAAGCAGACCCTGAAGGCAAAATAAAAAAAAGCAATGAATGCTAATTGCCTCGTCGGTTCGTGTTATTTGAAGGGTATTCGGCAAAAAAAAATAAAAATAAAATAAAAATTGCATAATATGCGCCGAGAGAACCTTCTAATGGCCATTTGTGGCCAATGTGGAACACCTGCACTTATCGACTTTTGGCTCAACTTGCCTAAGTATATCTCATATTTAATATTTCTTTGTGGTTTGTTTGTTTATTTATTTTTTTAACTCATGTTGCATTGCATTCATTATTCGCACGCAAATGCATTGTGAATAAAACGAATGATTCATATGCATAATGCAAGGCCAATTTGTATTTGTCCATTGGCAAATATGTTTATTGGCTAATTATTGGTGTGATCATATTGATTTTTAAACAGCGTTTGTTCAAAGCATAAGTCGGATTGTAAAGTAAACAATTTGAATAAAAAAATTTATATAAAAAATCGAATAAGATATACACAGATATCACTAATAAAAAATATTGTGACTCTGCAATTGATTTTTTTCTAATTGATAAAATAAAATAAAATTGTTTTGCTCTTAATTAAAATTTTAATTTCTAGTTGTTTTAATCTGCTTTATGTGCTTTGATCTGATCCATATTTTTACATCATTATTACATACATTTTTTAATGGGTTTAGGGTACAAAGAGTAACTTAAAAATCAGAAACTGAAGCTTGTGAAATCTTCTTTATCTGCATTGATCTGATTTAAATTTTTACATGTTTTTTACACACATTTTTAATGGGTTCAGGGTACACAAAGCAACTTAAAAATCTGAATTTCGAGTTTCTGAGATCTGCTTTACGTGCTTTGATCTAATTCAAAATTTTACGTGTTTTTTGACAAAATTTTTGTTAATTAGTTCAGGGTTTAAAAAGTAACTTAAAAACCAGAATTCGATTTTGTGCGATCTGCTTTATCTGCTTTGATCTGATTCATATTTTTAAATATGTGTGACACAATTTTTTTAATTAATATAGGGCTCAAAAAATAAAAAATAAATTAAGTAACTTTTTGGCTTTATATATTCCACCCCACATTTCACCTAATATACTCTGTAAAACATATACATTTCTTCGCTTATTTACATATTTAGACAACTTCAAAGATCATTAGATAATTTAAAATAAGCAAATTGATTTTTAATGTTCACACATTTCTTGTAGTAGATAAAAAATGTTAGTTGCAACTTGCTTGCAGACAAGTGCAGCATAAATAAATAGAAAACAGTAGCTTGTACAAATAACTAAATATATTTTGCTCAACAATGTAGCTAACTATGAACATAAAATTTATATTTATTATACCCACTTAATGCTACTACTGCGACTTCTTTGGTTTCTTGGAAACCAGTTGCGAGTCTATTCAGATTCAGATTGAGATTTAGTGAAAAATGCAGTCCATGAAATGAAATGATAAATATGCAAGTTAAATAAATGCATGTTGCATATTCATGTCCACACAACACAGTTGAGATGCCAACTGTGTGCTGAACTGAACTGAACTGAACTGAACTGAACAGATAAATTAAACAATCCGAACTTTAAATGCAATTGCATTGCAAATTTGTGGCTAGAAAACGCGACTAGAAAGTTGCCTCCAAATGCGAAATGGGAAATGTTAAATGGGAAATGCGAAATGGAAAATCCAGTTGAAATCAAATTTATGCGCTGAAGTTGTTAGTTTTGATGGTTTTGATGCCGCCTCGCTGTTTGTAGGTGGCAAGGGGGGGGGTGGGGGTACTGAAAAAAACCGGATGGGGTATTAAGCACTTGTTAGGCAAAGATTTAAATTTGATTTGCCAGAAGATGAACTAGTCGAAGATTGGATACTCTAGCAAATTTATTAAGTTGATGACATAAAGCAAATTTACTGGTATATTTAGAAATAGTGAAGATAATCTCATTTGCAAACTTAAATTTAATGAAATTTGGGCTTTTATTGTTTTTTTTGAGAGACTGAATATTCCTATGGTAACCATAAGAAATAAGAAATTGATTCTGAGTTGCAAAAAAAAAACAATCTTTATCTAAATATTCCAAGAAATTAATGCACTCTTAAAGTATGAATAAATTGTTAGGTTAAATCAGATCTATAAAGAATGGGTTTACATTGTTTTTTTCTGAGATCGATTGCATCTATAATTTAATAGAATTGATTAACTTTATCTTAAGGTTAGTTAAAGATAATCAATTCTGAGCTGAAGAAAAGCGCAATACTTAACTAGATATCCTAAGAAGGGATTGAGTTCACAAATTATAAATAAATTGATAGGTTAACTGAGGTCTAAAATGACTTTAATATTTGGTTAACTAAGAAAATTAGTTAGTTAAGATAATAAAAATATCTGAGTGATTTCCCCTAGTCAGTTGTATGAATAAATTGATTTGTTAAATAAGATATAAATTGAGTTTACTGGTTTAAATTATGAAAAATAAATAACTGGCTAATTTTACATAGTAAATTTTATGACTAAATTAATAGGTTTTATTAGAACTAACAAACAAAACTAACAAAAAGTTATTTGGCTTTAGTACATAATCCACCTCAAATTACACCTAATATGCTTCGTAAGTTAAAACCAATTTCTTCGCTTAAAGAATGCTTGAAATCAGTTTTCTCCTCAAGGCAGAAATTACTTAAATATTTTGCAAATTTCTCCCGAGATATCGATACTTAATATCGGCTTACTCCTTCAGATATTACTAAGATAAATTACTTTAATCTTTTACAAATTATACTTGATTTTTATTAAACCCAATGTCAGGGTATATAGAGGAGTAGCAAAGATTGGCCCACGACCCACGTCACCTTAAAGCTATAATTCTCGCGTCTCGTCTTCAGCTGCTGTGGGTAATTAGATGGGCTGCTTTGATAACTCAATGAATATTCACAGTTCTATCAAGCAGACTGACAGCTAGACAGACAGATAGACTGACAGACGCGGGGTGGGAGAGACAGAGAAAGAGTCTGGGAAATTGCCAATTGTTGGTCGTGTCATGTGAAAGGCGAAACGATTTATGCCCCAAGCCGCAAGTGATGTAAATGGCTGCAGGCTGTGTTTTTTGCAGCATGGATCATGGGGCATGGAACGCATTTTTTTAATGCAAATGCAAATTCACCAAATTCGCACACATAAAATAAAAAAGCAAACAGCGAATTTCATGTGAAATCGTCGTCGTTATTGTCGTAATTACCGCCAATTTTCCATGAATTTATTAGCAACGGCCAAAATGCGGCGCACAGTTTAAGAGCTGCTTAAGTGCCCCCACACTCCCCGCACCCCCCACACCACCACACAACACACACACCCCCTTTAAGCAAACCGACCATAAATAGTATAAATTTCCACATGACACGCGATGATTATGCACTTTTCATGCAAACAAAAGCAGTTAGACGAGGGGGAGGGGCAATTCAAGGGGAGGGATTCATCAACAGGCTGCAACAGCTTTAACATCATTTGCGTACGGGGCAAACGCTTAATTGCTCAAAGCTCAAGCGACAATAATGAAGAGAAACAGTGCTCCTCAGTTACCCCCTCTCCTTCCTCTAACAGTTACATTCTCAGTCAGAGATACACATTCAGCTACATAAAAAGAGTCCAAATCGCAGTGAATCCATTTGGCAATTGCGTCTTTGCCGTTGTCGGCATTTCATTGATAGCCGCAAGTGTTGCCCACTCTCCCCGCCCCTTGCAACTTGTCACTCCCTTTTTGCTACACTCGGGCAAAAAATTTGCATTTCATAGCTTAAAAGTTTTGTACGTGAGTTGTACAATCTGAATTGAGAACTGTTGCAAGTCAGTTTCTTCTAGAAAAATTCAGACCAATATAAGAATTTCGATATTTGGCTTCAATCATCATTTGTATTTTTTCAAGAATTTTGATCTTTTGCCTTACTGATAATTTTTTTATAATTGTAATTAAATTTATAATTAAAAGTAATCTTTCCAAAGACTTTTCTCTCTTAACTCATCAAACTCTGTCTTAAAATTTCAATTGTAATAATACTTTTGCTTCATTTTTTAATTTTTTTACATTTTAGATCTTTTATACTTTATAAATCATTAGATCTGAAAATTTTAATAAGAAATAGGCGGATTTCACTATTTTTTCATAAATTTTAAATTCTTCAAACTCAAATTAAAAGTGATCTTTTCAGGAACTTTTCCCTTTGAACTTATCAAATTCTATCTCAAAATGTAAATTGTATTAAAACTTTTTAAACTTTTGCGTTATTTTTTATTGTGCTTTATTTTAGCTCTTTTATACGTTATAAATTATTAGATATGCCAACTTTAAAAAGAAATAAGCTGTTATCAAATTTTGCTTTCTAGAATAAACGGAATTATTCTAAGAAATATTACATATTTGCACCTCTCCTTCCTTTTTGCAGGATTTATGTTTTTAGGAATTAAACTATTTAAAATTTTCTCTTTTCTAAAATAAACGGAATTATTCTAAAATTATTTAATGGGGTTCGATTTTTTGCAAATCTTTCTTTATTTTTTTCAGGATTTTATGCGTTTAAAAACTATGCTATTTAAATTGTCTTTTTCTAGAATGCTTGCATCTTTTTGTATCTCTCTTTATTTTTTCAGGATTTTATGTGCTTTATATTTAACTGTATAATTTCAGTAAAAAATTTAATCATGTCTTGCTACAAGTTCTTTTAACTCTTTCTTCTCAAAATCTCGATTTGAGGTGGTTTATTTTTCACTGTGTAGCCACCCATTGCCTGTGCATGTTTCGTGTCATGCTCAGAGCTCATCTGCATGCCCATATCTTCATCATCTTGGGCTCGGGTTGGTTCAACTGTCCCTGTCCCTGTCCCCGTCCCCTGCATTGCCAGCCAGCCGGGTGTCTGTTTCTTATTAGCTGTGGCAAAACTAAACTTGCTGACTGAGTGACTGAGTGACTGTCAGTCGAAGAGACAGACAGAGACTGGGCAATCAGTAGGCAAAAATTCCATGAATTAATTTCAGTTTTGCATGTTGTTATTTATTAAAATTGTATTTTTCGTTTTACTCAAGTCAAGCGCGATTCTCTTTCATAGCTGCCGCTGTTCATGCCACTGTTCATGCCACTGTTTTATGTAATGCTCGTTGTTGCCCCTATACCATTACACAGCTCTAGTTATATTTCATCATTTCTTTTTTTCGTGATTCTTATCATTGAGCTGTCAGTGTTTGTTGTGTGAGTTTGTTGTGTGTGTGTGTTGTGTAATTTTTGTGAATGGATTGCAAAGAGCCGCAGAAGTTAAGTTCCAAAACTTTAACTCTTAGAAATTACTCACTGCAGAGTTTTGTTTATTCAAAAAAATCTCTTTACTATGATTTGCCATTTTTTTTTAAAATAAAATATACCAAAAAAATCTTTTTTTATATATAATTTTCCAATTTTTTCGTAATTTTCGAAATAAGGTTTTTATTTTCATTAACGTTTTGTAACCTTCGCATTAATAAAAACGTCTTTTAAATTTGTCTGATATTTATTTATTTTTGTTTTCATACATTTTAAAATTCAATTAGCATTTCCTTTTTTTTTAATTTTCCAACTATTTCTTCATTTTTAGAAATATAATTTTTCACTTTTAAGTACCATTAACTTTTTATACCCCCACCCATAATCAATAAAAACTAGTTGTAAATTTGTTTGATATTTATATGATTTTATTAATTTTTTTTATATATATTTTAATTTTGTTTTCATACATTTACAAATCATATTAATATTGGTTTTTTTTTTTTAATTTTTCAACTTTTTCGTCATTTTCAGAAAAAGGTTGGTTCCATTTTTAAATTTCATCAATTTTTAATACTCCCGCCCATAATAAAACTTCTCTTAAATTTGTCTGATATTTATATGATTTTTATTAATTTTTTTATATATACTTTAATTTTGTTTTCATACATTTTAAAATTCTATTAGTATTTGTTTTTATTTTTTTTGCTTTTTTCTTTTATAATTTACAATTACAAATGTGTGTTTCTGATAAATTCAAATTGGGTTTTATTAGTTTTTTTTTTATATAATTTTAATATGCATTTATTAAAATTTAAATTAGAAATGTTTTTTATTATTGTTAATTGTTAGTTTGCTTGCCCATAACATACAAAGTACTCTGCTAAATGTTTATTATTAATTATGTTTTTTTATTAGTGTATTTTAAATTAAAAATCATTCAATTGATTATCACAGTATTCACGAAAAATAAATATGCTTAAAAGTGTGTTTGCTATGAAAACTGAAAATGTTTCATTTCTCCTGTATTTTTGTTAATAATAATTGTATTTTTATTAGTGAAATGATTCGCTAGAAACTGTTGTTTTACTGACTGCAAAGAAACGGTGCATTAGCCACACACTCGTATTTTCTTCATTTACACACACACAGAAAGATGCCTTAAAATTAAATGTACTTAAATATTAATCATACGCCATGTAAAACAGCACATTTAAATATTTAAAATTCAATTCGTGTGCCTTTTTACAATTTGGCAGTTGATTGAATTTTTTCGACTAAAAATGCTGGTGTTCAAGTGAACTGTGGAACTAGTTCGCATTGGTTCACTTGAGCAGCACATTTTGAGCTAGTTTTCTTACTTATGCCTAATTCTCATATTGTAATTAGTTACAATAAATACCATTAATAGTTAACATGAACAAACCACATTGATTACACACACACACAGCCTTGTGTGTCTGTGTGTGTGTGTATGTGGGTGCACGTGTGTGTGTGTGATTGGTTGTTTATAACGAATCATAGTGAAGAATTATGCTAATATTTGATGTGTTTTGCGACTTTTGAACCTGCAATGAAAAAGAGCAAACGAAAAAGTTAGTAAAATATTTTTGTGATTTTTAGTTTTTAGTTACTAAAATTAAAATGTATTAAAATATTTTTCTCGGCTAAATTTTAAAATGTAATCGAATAGTTAAAGGGTAAAAAACTGAAGATAATTATAATATTATTTTTGAAGAATCTCAGTTTTGGAACAGTTTGCTAAGTGAGTGATATTAATTAGAAATTTTTTGAAATTTCAAATTTTATATTTAGATTTTAGATGAAAATCAACTATTTTTCGTGATTAAAAATGAAAAAGTAACCAAATTGTTGAATTATTGATTTTAATCACATGTTTTTAGTTAGCAAAGTTACCAAAAAAATATATATTTTTTTATAAATTATAAATAAAAATATTGCATTTTTTAAACATTATTATATTTAATATTTTTTTGCCTTTACACACCTGCTTTTAGTTAGTTAAGCCTGCTGCTTTGCGCACATTGCACGGCATTTGTTGTGTTCCCAGCCAATCTTGGAGCAGCGACTTGGACTGCTGCTGCTGGATTTGTGGTTACTCGTTTCTCATTTCTAGTGCATCATGTAGGAGGACTCCTCATCGTCGGCGCCCGTCGGACTGTCCAACGAGGGATTGATGCGCTTCTCCTTCTGCCGGCGATTGCAGAACCAGACGCGGACCACCTCCTTCTCCATGCCGAGGCGATCGGCCAACTGTGTGATCTCCTCGGAGGTGGGCTTTTGATTGGCCATAAACGCCTTCTCCAACGCGCCCCTTATCGTTGTCTCGATGGAGGTGCGCTTCTTGCGGCGCCTGCCAATGATTTCCGGTGTGCTGACCGTCGCCTGCAGAGCAGCCGGATCAAAGACGCCACCCGTCGCCTGAATGGTGCGATCGGCATCATCCAGCCACTTCTGGAGCAGCGGCTTCAGTTTGCACATGTTCTTGAAACTCAGATTGAGTGCCTCAAACCGGGAAATGGTCGTCTGGGAGAAATCATTGCCATACAGTTTACCCATGGCCGAACCCACATCGCCCTGGGTGAAACCCAGTTTGATGCGACGCTGCTTGAAAGTTTTGGCGAACTGTTCCAGCTCCTCCAGATCGGTGGTCTCCTCGGGTGAGGGTTCGCCGGCGGCACGTGCTGCTGCCGCACTTGCCACCGTTTTGGGCTGTGGCGTGCAGGGAACAGAGCTCTGATTGTGGGCATGGCTGGTGGGCGTGCTGGGCGTTAACATGCCGCTCAGCTTCAAGCTGGCCGCCGAATTTGGCGGCGTTATTTGCAACGGATGATGCAAATGATGATGATGCTGATGCTGATGATGATGTTGATGTGGACTGGACGCTGGGCTGCGCAGCGGAGTGGGTGGACTTCTGGAGTGTGGCGTGGAGCTGCGCGGCTGCAACTGCTGCATTGGTGACTTGCACAGCGAAAGCGTCAGCGATTCCTGCAACTGTTCCTGGCGCTGCTGCTGCTTGTGCAGCGCCTGAAACTGCTGCGATGCCTGCGACAGCAGTTGGCTCTGCATGAAGAACTGGGCGGCCGCCACCTGAGTGGCCAGCGCCGGGTCATCGGGGGACAAGCCGAGCGAACCATTCCGCAGCAGCTCAATGTAACTGTTGAATTGCTGGGGCAGTGCCACCTGGCGTTGTTGCAGCCACTGGGCAAAGTCCTGCGGCGATATGGAGCCCGAGAGCAGCGGATTGCCCAGACCCAAGCCGGCGGCAGCGAACTGTGCCTGCGGTGAGGATAGACCGGGCAGTGCCAGCAATGGTTGCATGCCACTTGCGACAGTGGTGGCTGCAACAGCGGCCGCAGCTGCTGCCGCCGCCTGCACGGCGGCCATCGAAGTGGGCGTGCCCACGTTGGGCGCCAGCACCGGCGATATCTGTGGCGCCGCCACCGCAATGGCTGCAGGCGCCAACTGACCCACTGTGGGTGGTGTCGTCGCCGTTGATTTCACCGAGTTCGCCGGCGATTGGGTGCTGTGTCGCGAATTGTCGCTGGTCAAGTTCAGAGCACCGCCATTGGCATCATCGTAATCCTCATCCGGCTGCTCCAGCTTGTACACCTGGTGAAGATGGTTGTGGTTCAGGTTGAGGTGGTGGTTGTGCTGCAGATGGTGGTGCGCCGGATGCGGCTGTTGACGCGACAAAAGGCGTCGCTTCGCCTGCGGCTGCTGTGTCAGCAACAGCGCCGGACTCAAAGGGGATCGGCAACGATCGCTGGAGGTGCCAACACTTGAATTGTTGTCATCACAATCCGAAGCTGCAAGTGAGAAGAGAAAGAAGCAGTTGAAGACAATGTTGCAAATGGGCAGAGAGGGAAAGAAACATTTGAAAATAATTTCTAAATATAAAAAGTGATAAAAATTTTAACATTTGAGAATATTGCTAAATTTAAAAAGAGCTACAAATTTCAATATATTGTTGCTAGTAAGAAGTGAAAAATGTTTGAAAATATTGTTTGGATATTTTTATAATTAAACCTTATTCAAGAAGTGATGCAAATTTCAACATATTATTGCAAGTGAGAAAAGAGAAACATTTAAAAACATTTCTAAATTAAAAAAAAATTGATGCAAATTTCAAGAAAATGTTGCAAAACAAAATAAAGAAAAATTAAAAAATATTGCTTCATTATATTTATTTAATTAAACCTTATCCAAGAAATTATTAAATTGTTTTTAAAACACCAAACAATTTGGGAAAAACTATTATTTCTTTAATAAACTAAAACTTGGCTAATTGAAAAAACAAATTGCGTAATCTAACAAATTGTTAAGCCTTATCAAAAACATATTTTTAAGACAAACCAATTTGAAGAGTTAATTAAAAATATAAATTCTAAAATAGCAAATCAAAACGCATAATCTATAAAATTCTGCGAGCTTATCAAAAGACTTTTTAAGACCAGCCAGCTTTATATAATAATGCAGAATAATTTTTACCAATACTGCAAATTAAGTCGATTAATATAAAAAGTTTTAAGAGCTTAGCAAAACATTTTTTAAGACTTATCAATTCGTGGTGATAATGCAGAATAATTTTTGATATGATAGATATTGATTGCTAATAGAAATATATGAATTTTGGTGCTCTAGCAAAAAGTGATCAAATAAGTAAAAAATACTTCAGGAAAAAATAGTGAAATTAACTATATTAATATATGGAAATATTAATAATAATTAATATATATTGGATCTACAGAAAGTTTATTTCAAAAATTTATAAAGAGTCGCTTTGAGTTCAAATACAATTTCCCATATAGACAAATATCTTGCCAAACTATTAAAGAATCGATTAAAGACTGAACACTTCATTGAGTTCCTCATCCAAGAGCCTCAACTAAATTAACCAAGCACTTTATATCCTCATCCCCTCAACTCCCACCCAATACCAGGAGTCCTTAAGATGTCCTTTGCATAACTTTAGCATAGACCGGAATGCGTTTGCATAATTTTCGATACAATTTCATAGTCGGTTGAGTTTCTGTGTGTGTGTGGGTGAAAGGTTTTCTAATAGGAAAAGCCGCCCAAAAAAACCACTCAAGGAGAGAGAAGAGAGGGAGAAAGTGAGCCACTCGTTTAGCTTCTATTATGCGAAAAGTGTTGCCTCCCCCCGCATTTCACCTCCCCTGTCATAGTTTGAATAGTTAGTTTACCTTTCGATTCGATACATCAAATGGAATTTTCGTGTTTTCTTTTCATTTTGGCTGCTTTTAAGTGCCATTTTAGCATTTCAAATGCTGCTTCTGCTCCAAGTCCAAGCGATTTGTATAAATTTGCTATTTCTATGCATTTTATTTACACAAAAAAAAAACAGAGTTGGGGCTATAAGGCTACCAATTGATTTGCAATAATATTTAAATGCGTCAGTTCATTTTTCGTAAAAAAAAAAAAGAAAACTTTTTGGTCCACCCTTTTTTTTTGTGTTTTGAGTAATCCTTTTTGCAACAAAGGCAGACCCTTTGAAGTTTTTTTTTTTTTGCCTGCTGCATTGAAATCTCAATTGTGGCATTTTTCTGCCCATTTCCCAAAATTTTCCCATGGTCAGAGGCTGAACCTGAACTGGTCACTCAGCTGAGTCCCTGAATTTTTGCATATGTTTCGATGGTTTTGTGGCTACTTTATGACTTGTGGCTCTTGATTTGGTTTTCGTTTCGGTTGGTGGTTGATGCTACGTGAATTTGATGACTTATTCCTCCAAGTGGGTGCTGCCTGGCCTGACTGCCTGCCCCATGCCACATGATGTGCCCACAACACAGCTCAGCAATCGTCCTCTGCAGACTATCCAGTTTTTTTTTTCTCTGTGCTACGTGCGTCCATTTGGTATTCAGATGATGTGCAAATTCGATTTGTATGTTTTGTGTGAATAACCAAATACCAGTGGCGTAGTCAACTCAGAAGGGGTTATTTTAGTTTCAAATTATTGCTAGCATATTTGCTGAAAGTTTCATTTAAATAGCTTGACCAGCAGCTGAGTTACTTGGGATTGGAGAGTACTATGGATAGTACTTAATCTTTGAAAATTATTTGCAAAAAGTTTCAGCTCAACTACTAACTGAAATTTGATGGATTGTAGTGTATATTTTATAGTACTTATTGATGGGAAATGGAATAAGTTTAAGAACTATTTTAAGATTCGCTTTATTTGGAGAAGTTCAAATATTTGGGCTACTTTTGATCTAAAACTTGTAATTGAGCAGAAAATATGGATTTTAGTTGCCAAAATATGTGCTAGAAATTTCAGATGATAAAGTTAGCCAAGAGTTGCATTAGAAAATCCTTGAGTAAAGTTATAGAAAATACCAAAGCCTATGGAGACATACATAAAGATAAAATCCGATCTAAAATTTTAACTAAAACTATAAAATTTACTTCAAGTAAATCTGCTAAAAATTAGGCAAATTTAAACTCAACTTGAGCAAAGGTTAGCTGGCAAAAATAACTTCTTAAAATCCCAGCTTAAGTTAGTTTTGAGAACCCCCTTTTTAGGTGACGCCTCTGTCGCTGTTAGGCAACCAATAAAAAGAGCCAAATGGTCAGTTTGACTTGCAGACGGCCACACAACACACACACCACACACACACAATACACAGCTCCCACACTCGTGCATAACGGCATAATTTTTGCATAAAATATATGTAAATATGTGTTCATTCGGCAGCAAAAAGGGAGAGCAACCAAAATCACAGCAACTGGGTCCACACACAGCCACCACACACACACACACCTAACACACACCAAACACACACATATAAAAATTCAAATCAAGCGAAATGCTGTCAATAATATAAAAAGCAGAGAAAAAAAGGTTATGTTCAGCAAAAGGGGAGCTTGGACAGGACGAAGGACCCTCGACCAAGCCGTGACTAACGAAGTTCGAAACGTGGGCGTGCTAAATACACACACACACACACACACACACACACATGCATATTCGATGATGATGTTGGCCAAAAGCGCTCTTTTTTTGATGATGAAATTTGTAAAGTGTGAATTGCAAATTTTACGCAGTTCAGACACAATTTCCACGACAAACGAGTTATGAATAATAATGTATACTATGAATATATATTTTTTTTTATTAATAATATATATTGCAAATCTCTAGCTTTATATATAGATAGTTTTCAAAGTCAAATGGCATTCACTTTATTACAGGCAACATTTGCAATAATGACAGCAATTAGTGGCGGCCCCCCGGCAATTAAGTTGGCAATTGGCCACGCCCCCAAAAATGTCACGACACCTAATTGTCAACAAATGTACTACTTAAGAAGCTGTTCAAAAGTCAAATTTAATAAGACATCAAAATCAACTTAAAGACACAAACAGAGTTCGGAGATCTGAGAAGGGGTTGCTCCGACGACAGCCGGTTTGACAGCCGTTTGTTTTGTGTTTTGTGTAGGAGCCACCGTACCCTAAACCTACCCCCAAAAATCTAGCTGCACATCATTTATAACAACAACAACAAAAAAAAAACAAGAACAAAAAAAAACCAGAACAATCCCTATAACCCTATAAATCTAAAACTCGGGCCTAGCGCGTGGCCAGCGAGTGCGTGGCAAGCAAGGGTTGCGCCAACCATTGTCTGCCACACAGCCTCAATGAAACTGATGCGCCTCAAACACACACACACACACTGGCGCACACACACGCACAGCTGACAGATGTTTGCTGGTTTTGAAAATATGTTTTCAAAGTGGACAAATCGTAAATAAGAAAAATACTCTCACTTTTCACTCGGACAAACAGCTGTTGTTTAAGTGGTTTGAAGAGTTTGGCGTACACTGCACAAAATTATGTGTGTGCCATTTTAATACATAAAAACAACACTTGGAAAAAAGTGCAATTTCAATACACAATTAATTTATTATTTAAGTTTGTTCTTTTTTCTGTGTGTAGCTTTTGCGTATTTAAATATTACTTAAATAAATTCAACTCTAAATTTATTAGAAATTGGTATAATGATCTATGATATGTTTATATAAAGATACATTATATATATTCCAGATGAGCATTAAAAGCCAAGTCTGTCTCTATGAATCTGACGATCTCAAAAACTATAAAATTTAGAGACTTTAAATTTAAAGTATAAGTTCTTTAATTGATATATAAAATACTAGGCAGAATTTTTGACCAATCGTAAAAATGTTATAAAGATCTGTTAAGAAACACAACATTTGTTAATCAAAACCCTATTTTCATGTTGAACAAATTACTATGAAAAAGATTAATAAGTATTTTAAAAGCTGGTTTTTAATTAGTTCCCAACTGAACTCTCTCAAATCTATAAAATTTAATTTAATTTTTGCTTTTGTCAAAGTTATTAAAAATATTTTTGAATTCTGACTCTATCTAAATGGAAACAACCAGACAAAAAAGTACTGCTTGTTTTGACCAATTTACCCATTAAAATTAATATTATTTAATGTGCTAAGATATATTAAAAAAAAGAACATTTAAATGAATATTATTTAAATGGCTTATATATATATTAAAAATAAACAATTAACTTAATTTTATTTAAAGTAATTAGATATATAAAGAAACACATTAAATATATTAATATTGTTAAGCTGCTAAGATAAATTAATAATCACTTTAATTAACATTATTAAAAAAAACTAAGTTATATTAAAAAAAAACACTTACCGTTCGATTGCAGCGGCGATGGCGAGCGAGACAATCGGCTGATATCTGCAAGAGAATAAAGCACAAAAGAAACAGTTAGTTGGGAGTTAAACAATTTCACCTTAATTTAAAATTACTTCTTAATTTAGTCGCATGGCAAATGCACTTAAAGCTAGCAAAAAGCAGCTCAACTTTAGTTGCAACTTCAACTTCAACTCCAACTTGAGGCGACATCACGTCGCCAACATAAACTGAGCATTTTTAAAAAATAAACTCTACTCTTCGGCAACTTAACGATATGGGGGGCGTGGCAGTGGGTTTGGTGGCAAGGGGAATACAGGGTGCATATTGAAATCGATATGGGATACATTTGGCTAGCTAAGAACTGACCAAATGGCCGCAGACAGGACACGCTGCTGCATAAAAGGATATTTTTATGGCGTTCGTCCCGGGGAACACCTGGTACCCGGTTAATGCCACAACCAACTCCAGTCACTCCCCCCCCCCCTGCTTCTTTGACCCTTGCCCCACTCAATTTGAATTTGAAATTTTTCGTGTACATTTGCTTGGGCAACATTTGTTGACTGCATTTTATGGCCACATCCAAACTCGTTGCGAATTTGGGGCGCGGTCCTTGCAACGTCGCAACATCTATTTGGGCTAATTTATGAGTCTTGTGGCAGACGCTTAGAGCCAAATGAAGCAACAACAAAAAAACAACATATAAAAAAATATGTCTGCTTGAATGCAAAATGCATTTGCAACTTGCTGGTTGCAGTTACATTTTAGTGCCGCATTTTTATACTAATCGAATTGGTGGGAAATGTCCTCAAGCAAAGTGTTTGTCGGGGCTAAAAATATATCAATTTTGTTTAATAACTTTTACTAAGAAAGGTGGAAATAAAAGATTAGATATTTAGAAACAATAAGTGCATTTATTTAAGCCCATTTTTTTTATAATATTTTGTGTATAAGCAGAATTTTGAGCAGATTAAAATAAAGAAAATTTCGGAATAGATTATAAAATATTACAAAAATAAAAACAAATAATGATGGAATCTTTTCTAGTCAAAGCCAAATTTAATCAGCAATAAATTATGTGAAAAAATAAATATAATAAAACTATTTTTTATTTTTACCCAAGCTCTCAGCTAATTCTACAGAAACCAGAGAATTCTACAGAATCCCCTAATAATCCAAAAATATTAGTTACTCAAGTGATTTTTTTCACTTATCAAAATGCTTATTCAGTGCATTTATAAAGTTAACGTTCTGATTATAAATTTCGAAATTTTGAATAGATCAGGGAATACCCAGAGAAGGTTTTTTCCAGCTTATCAATATTAGATTAAAGCGGAGCATGGTTTAAATCTAAAATCTTAACTTCAAATGTTTCTAAGAATTTCTTAAATTATCAGCAGTTGTGCGACAAACACACACACACACTCGCACACACAGTGGCGCACTTCTGGCACACTTTTCTCTCGCCTTTTGAGTTAGCTAATTAAGCGACAAATGTTGTTGTTGTTGTTGTTGCTGCTGTTGCTGCCACACTTTCAGCAGCAGGCCGCTCAAGATGGCAACTCAAGTGGCAACCAAACAAGATCTCAGATCTACGCCGACCCCGCAACTATGTTGCGTGGCATATGCGCCGTGAAAAAACACATATACCCTACCCCTACCCCTTCCCCTACCACTCTGCCCAGCCTTTACCCCTACCCTGAATACACAGAAAATAAAAATGGCCCTCAATTTTTGAAATTCAGCATAATTGTGGCACCTTTGATAAGTTCGCTTATTATTTAAAATATATATTTTAGTTTATATATTTCTATATTTTAAAATTCGAACTTTAGCTTATTTTTTTGCTTATATTTCTAAGATATATTAATATTTTAATAATTATATTTTAATTAAGACAATATTAATATTAGTTTCTGCATTTTTAGATTTAATATAATATAATAAAAATAAATGAAATATTGGTAATTGAAAATATATCTAAAAAATAAAAAAATCAGCATTTAAGCTATTTTAATTTATATATTTATTTTCTTATATTTAAAAATGATTTCTAAAAACAAGAAAATGTTTCTAGTATTGAGTAGGATTTTCTTAAACTCAGTGCGTTATTTTTCAGAGTGCAGTTTTTAGTTTGTAACCCAATCAAGGCGCTGGGCAGCCGCAGCAAGCAGCAGCAGCACTTAATGCCACACCGACGCCGATGCCGACGTCGACGCCTTCAAACTAATTTTCGAAAAACTGCGCGTTAAAATGCCACATAAATTATGGTAACATTTCTGAAGCGAGCCACCCCCGCCTGCAATTTACAATGAGGGGGTATGGGGTAAGCGGTGCCGGGTGCGGGGTGCAGAATGGACGCGTGCCACGCGCAGCGGGTCAAAAACTGCAAATGCGGCAAATGCGCAATGAAAATTTCGAATATTTCGAATTAATACAACAATTTTTCAATTGCGAATGTGGAAATGCAAAAACCGCAGACGTTAAGCAGACACAGCGGGGCAGAGAAAGAGAGAGAGAGAAGAGGAGAGAATGGAGCAGAGAGAAGTGTAATAAGAGCTGACAACTGGGAAGCTGCGAGTCCTTCGCTGAGTCCTGTGCCGAGTCCTGTGAGCAGATACATTTGCACAATTAGTCAATGACCTCGACAGCTGTGTGTGTGTTTCTGTGTGTGTGTGAGGGGGTGTTATATATTTATATATTTGTGTGTGGCACACACATCACGTGCGCAGACTGACTATCGATTGAGTCGTCTTGGTCGGAAGCTGCGTGTTTTGAACTCTTGACCCCTCGCTTTGTGGCCAAAAGCTGAGCGCAGTGTTGTGCGTGTTGACGGCTTGTTTGTTGCCTCGCCTTTTGCACAAAGATTCGTAGCAAAACAAAGCAAAAGAAGACAAAGAGAGAGAGAGAGCAAGAGCGAGTGGGACAGAGAGGGAGAGCGCTTTAGGCCATGTTTATGTTTTAGTAAACAGGAGCCAAAACAAAATATTAAATAAATAAATTTAAATAATTTGTATATTAATAAATCAACAATTGAAATGTACAAATATAATAATATATATTTATGTATAAAAAGAAACGTTTTGAAGAATGCAGCAATTTGTAGGACATTTTTACTCGGGCCACTTATTTGCCAATAAATTCATTTTATCAGATTTATATATCGACATGCCCATAAATAGATTTTATTATATACAATTTATCCTTGCACCTATCTAAAATGCAAAAATAAATTGTATTCTTTGGGTTTGATGTAGTATTATTATATAAAAAAAATGCGTAAATTATAACTCAATATTTTGTCTGTGTACCTTTATTTAAATTATGCATTTTTTATATAACAAAACTGATGCGAAAAATATATTATTTATTACATAAATAAAGCAATTTTGACTTTTTTGTATACCATTCCATTCTTGCATAAACTCTGTAAAGAATATAAATATTCTTAATCAGCCGAGTGGATGAATCATATAAGTTAAAAATTCCAAATATGCTACGTAATCATTAGCTTTCAATCAATTGCTTCTATTAAACATTCGCTAATTCATTTTTTTTTATTTTTTTTAAGATATGGCATTAATATATACCTCCAATTTTGAACTTAATCGCATGACAAATTTCATTGTTAAACTTTTACAAATTTTTGTATCGTTGATTTTAATTCATGACATGAATTGAGCAAAGGCGCATTAAGAAAGGCGTACGACGAAAGTTGAACCCTATCAATATCGGAAATTGATTTCCGTAGCAATAAAGATTAATCGAAATATGTTTTTTTTTGGAAATTTTATAATTTCTTGGAAATGACCATAATAAGACAATCAGAACACACGCCCTCTTTCTTGACCAGTTCACTCCTATCACATTTGCTCCGAAAAACCCCACAAAAAAAAAAGATAACCTTCGGAATTTGTTCTGGTTTTTGTTTTTTGCTGATTGTTCAGTTTGTTCTAGTTATTATCACTAGAGTAATGAGCTCATTGCGACAATGACTAAAAATAATAGATTTTTGTCGTCAACCATCGCACGCAAATAAGTCGTCAGCATATTAATTTAAAACGTATTGTCGATCAATTAATTTATTAGAATCAAAAACATTCCACTTTTTTTTTCTTTTTTTTTGACGCATTGTTTTTATGACGAAATTTTTTTACTAAAAAATTTAGAGCAGTTTCTTGGCTTTTGCTTGGCGCAGGTGTCCCAGCCAAGATAAGCAAGTTGGAAATATCAGTTTGGCTTGGCGATAAGCAAATCGTGGCTAGTATATGGAAATCATGCGGCTCGGACATATATAATCGTTCAAAGATAACACTTGTATGAGCCATCAATTTTTTTGCTCGAGACACGTAGACCAGAATCTATAAATTTATCTAGACTTTATTGGTAACATTAATTTACTACTCATAATGATATTTGTTTTTAGTTCTTCAAAACTTATATAAATGTTGTCTATAAAAAAGATCTATCAAAGATATTCTTACTTTTATTCATAACTAATTAAATTCATTACTTTACTACTCATAATATTTTTTATAGTTCTGAAAGTCTTTTATAAATTAAGTCTACATAAGAATTTTTATAATAATATCCCACTTAAGTTCTTATTTATAATAATCTATAATTCATTCAAAGTTTTTATTTGCTATTCATTATATTTTTTTCAAGTTCTTTAAGGCTTATATAACTGAAATTAGCTTAGTTATTCAGCTATAGTTCATTTCCATATAAATTCATTAACATATTTACTTAAATATATAATCGAATAGCAAATTCCTCCTCTCCTCTTCTGTTCCCCCGTCTTAAATACTATTTTAAAACTGTGTTTACCGATTTTGCTTAATCACATTGATAAGCAGTCAACAGCAATAAAATAGTAGTAATAAAATCAATTTTTTTATAGCACGTTCCGATTTTTACATGGTCATTTCGATGTCTTGAGTTGTGTAAGAAATGCGTCTATAATAAATATGTTTTATGACTTGACTAATTCTCCGTAAAAAGTACTTGACCAACTGGGTCGCTTAGTAGGTGGCAATATATAAGAATTTGTATTTGATATTTTTAATATTTATGAAGGGTGCACCTGTGTTGCAAGGCAGTAGCTAAAGGAGATTTTTGTTTATAGATATGAATAATAGGGTCATTATCTGTATAATTGAAATTCTTAATGATATCAAGCTAAATATGTGTACATAACAAATACTATATACCAAGCTGCATGAATCATTAACTGATACCAAATTCTGATATTTAAAAAGATTATCTAACAAAGTTCAGCTGAATGAATCATTTAATTTGGTAAACATTTGATATCAATTTTAATATCTAATTATACATGAAAATATTGATGTTCAAAAGCTATCAAGATAGACATATATATATTTTCAAATCGAGCTAAACATTAAATAAATAAATATTTGGCTTAAATTTAGAAAGCCAAAATAACTACTAAAAGATTAATAATTTGCAAGATTATATCATGAAATTCTTAAACGTAATATGTTAAGAGAAAATATATAAATATATATAATCTCAATAAGAAATATAGCTGAATGTGTTACAGCGTTTTTTAACAATTGATAAATTTTTACTGCTGACTTCTCATTTATATAAATTGGGAATGTGTTTTAAAAATATTTAAAAACAAGCTCTTAATCGTTTCTAAAAGCTTAAAGTTTCAAACCCTAATATATTTCATACATATTTCAAAACAATTCATAAACATTTTTCAAATTGAAAACAAATTGAATAATTTAATTATGATAAAAGTTGCATAAATATTTCTAAGCAGTTGCTCAAAGTAGTTGACTGAAAGTTTCTCGTCTATATAGAAGAATCATATTCGATTTTTATCAATCAAATCCATTTGAATATGTGCCATAAATATTTCTAAAAAGTTCTAAAACAATTCCCAAAGTTGTTAAAAAATCAAGTCGAATATGAAGCACAAATATAGCTAAACTTGTTGATGGCAGACTTCTTATCTATATCGAAGTTTGATTTTAAGTTGAGTATATATATTACTATATGTGACTTACATCGATTCTGCATTAGATGGACGGCAGCGTCTCTGGCGCTGTTTGTGTTTGCCTTCAGGAGATCATGCTTCAAGGAGTTGTTGTTATCCTCGGGACTAGCTGAGTGCCAATGTAGCTCCGACATAACCATTTTCACACACCACAAGGCAGACCAAATTGATCGGTATATATAGTATATATATAAATATTGTTTATTTATGGGATATGTTTTGTGTTATCGCTTTCGATTCAAAAGTACGTGTTTTTTTTTCATTCACTTCACAGACACCAAAAACTACGTCAAAATGTTTTTTTCTTATTTACTATTTCAGTTAGAATTTCTTGGATTGAATTTATGTTTGGAATTGGGTTTTTTGCGCCGGCCTGCGTCCAAACGCGTTCGTGTTTCGCATGAAACTGACAGACGGAAGAGCCTTTCAATGCCAAAGGACGACTAAATTCCCAACAATCGTTGTTGTTGCTGTCTCTGATGGATAATCGCCTAGGCCTGGGATCTTGATGATAATGATGCTGCTGCTGCTGCTGCTGCCGATGATGATGATGATGATGTTGATGGACGTTTTTCTGCCTTTCAACTTGTCTGTCTCTCTCTCGCTCTCTCTTGCACTACAAACTCTTTTTCTCTCTCGTTCTCGCTCTCTTTATGCCGGCATTGACTTTGTTTGAGTGTTTCGAGTTTTTGAGTTGAAATGTTGTGTTTTTGCGCCCAAAAATCTAAATGCCTTTTTTTAGCCACCCCAAAGCGGTAAGGGTTGTTTTTAGTGCTGTCTGTTAAAAAAGAGAAGCGCTTTTGCTTTTTTGTTATATGTATAAAAAACACACACGAGCTGCGCTGAGCTGTGCACGATGTGCTTCGCAAGAGTCAACGCGTTTAACTGGTTTCACGTCGGCGCGCCAACTGCAACGGCGGCTCCACAAAAAAAAACCACACACACACATTCACACATGCAGGCACACAAAAAGCCGCCAACTGGATGAGCTTTAAAAGCAGCGCGCATTGGTCGCTCTCTCATGCACACACACATACGCGCGCGCTCACTCACTTGCTCTCGCTCTCTCACTCTCTCGTGCTCATTTTATTTACCGTTGTGGGTTTGAATGCTTGTTAGAAGAACACGTTCCACATTCAATTCTGCTTGGAGAAATGAGCGCTTGAGTGTGAGTGAGAAATGCGTTTGCATTTGAGCGCAAACTAAGCGAGAGAGTGTGAGTGAGTGTGAGCGGGTGTGTGAGTGAGTGAGTAAGTGAGTGTGATTGTATTAGTGTGTGCTGTCGCTGCTGCTCCAACATTTTATACGTTTTAAAATTTTACTACAATGTTTGGCGTGTGCATGTGTGTGTGTGTGAGGCAGGGTTCGTTGTGTTCGGCTCGGCAGCCGACTCCATTGTCTATGTGTGTGTGCGTGTGTGTGCGGTATGCGTGCGCTTGTTTTGGGTGTGGCTTAAAATTTAAATTTAGCTTTCAAATGGCGTTGGCGTCGACGTCGTCTGTCGTTGTGTGCGTGCGTGTGTGTGTATGCATATTATTTTATGATTGGCGCACACGCCTCAAAACTTTCAGTGTGTGTGAGCTGCGTTTGCTATGTAAAATTAGTTTAAAGCTGCGTCGCGGCTGGCGTCGACGGCCACAGCAGCAGCAGCAGTTTTGCTGCTTATTGTTGTCGTCTGCTTTTGCTCTTTGTTCGGCTCTCTCGCAGTTATATTTGCCATTCATATATGCATGCACATGCAAGCTCCCACCTTCCACCTCACCCCTCCCCTGTGACTAACCACCCACTTTGGCTTGGCGTCTTCTGCTTCTGCTTTGCTTCTCCTCTTCGTTTTTTTTTTGTTTGATTTGTTTGCGATTTTATTTTAGTTATATTTAACATATATTTATGGCACATGCAGACGACTTCTCTCAAACGCAACGAGCACAAATTTATTACTATAATAAAATGCGAAAATAATTATAATAATAATTTAAACGCATCTTTCAAGTGTAATTTTAATGATACAAATTACAAGTAAAGTTTAGTTCAACTCGCGATTTTTTGATTGCTTTCCAAATTTACAGTTTATTAAGTAATGTAAAGCATTTTAATTTATTATTTTTAAATATCTCTGTTTATTTATTATTCATTAGTAATTATTATGTTTGTATCTTCCAATTAACTATTTGTAAGACTTTTTACATACTTGACTGCTTTCTAAACTCCACATTAATTAAATAAAACATTTTTATTATTATTTATTAATAATCTTTGTGTGCTCCAATTAAATTGGTTTGTAAACCTTTTTTTAATTTAAAATTAAATTGCTGCTCTACAACTTTTTGACTTTTCAAGTACAAATCGTAAAACAAGCGGCAAATCAAATTCTACTTTTTCTCTTGAGAAAACGCACAATTTTATGCATGAAAATATATTCTCGGAAAACTTCAAAAACTAAACACAAACGAATTATTACGAAAAGTCACATTTCAAGGTGACCAAAAATTATATATATAAAAAAAAACGAAATCTTTTAGAATCATGTACTGCACATATAAAAAACGATCTGAAATGCAGCAGCAACTGCAGCAGGTAAAAGATGCACAATTTTTTTATGATCCAAAAACGAAATCATAAAAAATTGTTACAAAGTCATAAAAAGTCAAAAGTGCAATGCTGTCTGTCAGTCGGTCCATCAGTCAGTTAGTCAGTTGGTCAGTCAGGTAACTGAATTCGAACAAATTCATTTGTCCTGCGGCTGCATTTAACGCCCAAAAGGCGCAAACGCTTTCGTCGCAGATAAGCACCTACTATAAACAGGGTATACAGGGTATGTGGGGTATATGTGGCTATTTTTTTTTGCTACTAGAGCATATACATATTCTACAGTACAAAGAAGATGATAGAAAGCGAAATGATTTATTTATATAAATAATAATTTTATATGAAACCGAATTTAATTTTAGTTCCGGTTTCCGTTCTAGTAGGACAAGTGTAAAGGTTTTAGTAGGATTTGTGATTGGGTTTACATTTTTTTTTGGCTTGGCCTACATATGGGCCAATAATGTTGGTTTTTAATGCGTTTCAGTTTTCTTATAAATAATATTTTTACAGAGTATTTCTCAGTTGCTGCTCAGCAGTTAGCAGTTGTGCTTCAGCCTAGACTACATATTTTATACTGATATCATTTTATTAATAAAATGTTTTTAGTTTTTACTGAGTATCTCACAGTCGCTGCTGAGTCTATTTTACACACTTTCCATTTCCTCAAAATAAAACTAACTCTAATTATTACAGAGTATCTACCAGTCTACCAGCTACTTATCCCTCCGCAGTTTTGTCTTTTTTTCGTGCTGTTTGCTTTTTTTACGACGCGGCAATTTCCACGTAAATCATAAAAAACTAAAAAAAAAACAGTCGAGCAACCTTCTGGGCCGCAAATACCCTGTAGAGGAGATGCTGTGTGGGTCGAACATGTTAATTAGGCCTGGGCAGACTCCTTGTGGACATTGGCTACTGGTTCTGAAAGAACTCTCACGTTCACAAGGACTCGCTAAAAAGGGCAAACGCGATGAGTGTTTTTGGCCCTTTGACTTACCAACGTTTAACATTTGACTTATAAATTGAGATGTGCCCGAGTATTTACCCAAGACGAGTTCGCATTTTGGCCATAAAAAATATGGGTTAGTCGAAGCGTCCTTCAATCGCTCAATCCGTCAATCGGCCTCAATCGTAAAACTCGCTCATTGCCGAGAATTACTTAAGTCAACATAAAAAACATAAAACAAAAAATTTCCCAAGTGAAAGAGTTTTTTTTCTTGCAGCCGGAAAATATATTTAAAAAAAAACTAAAATTGAAACTACAACTAAAAAAAAGATTGAAAAGGCGAGTAAAAAAGGGATATTCGTAAATAGTTGAATTTATGCCTATGTCCAAACAAATTTTATTGGGAAAGGCAAAAGGAAAAACAAGTAAAAGTGAAATGTTTAATGAAGTCATAAAAGGCGTTTTCAGTTTTGAGTATCTTACTTCGCTTGTGGCATGCAACCTGTTGTTGTTGTAGTTGTTGTTTTTAGTGCCCCATAAATGTGTGTGTGTGTGTGGCAAATGAGCACAGAATGCCCAAGTGATTTCTTATCAGCGATTGCAAGTGCTACCTAATCCACAACCACCAAAAAAAAGGTGATTTTGAATCATGTACAAATCAACTAAAATTAATGAATGAAAGTTTTTCGGGCAAATAAGGAAGTAAATAAAATGAAGAAGACCCAAACGAATTCTTGATAAGATTTGTAATAAAGTTAAAAGAGTAACACTATGAGAATTTATTGGATTTTCTCAACATTTTTATCGAAAATTCCTTGAAAACTAAATTTAGTTATTCACTTTTTACTACCCCAAATTTTGCCTTACCTCAAACTCAAAAATCCCAAAGAAATTCTGCCAAAACTGACAGCAAAATAATCAACCCATATTATCAAAAATATTCTTGCTGAGGATGCAAAAAGATTTAAGATTTATGCTTATTTTTTACATTAAAACTCGTGGGAAAACCTTAGGCAAAAAAATTAAAGAGAAATTCCGGCAAAAAAAATTGTCCTAAGAAAATCTGAAGAGCTGCGTAAATAAATCAAAACGAAGAAAAAACGCAATTAGAAAAAAGTTCCCTAAAAATCACCCCTCAAAAAAAGGAAAAAAAAAATTGGGCAAAGAAAAACACAAATTTTCATGCAAAAAATTGCATTTAAAAAAGAGACGGCGGAAAAACTGAAGTGGGGGTAGGTTGGAAAATAGAAACTTTGCCCCGCATATAGCAAAATATATATATATAAATTTATATATATGCATAGGCGATAAGAAAACGAGGCGGCTACCTGAGGGAGAAGGTCCTGCTGGAGGGGTGTCAAATGCACGCAAAATACCGTAAAGCGTAACGTGTTCCTCGTTCCTTATTCTTGTAGTTGTTGTTGTTGTTGTTGTAGTTGTCGATGTTGTTGTTGTGTCTCGTTACCTTCCTTTCTTTGTTTTCTACCTTTTTTTTTAGAGGAATATTACCTTATCGAGCCACGTTGACAACGCAATTGATTCGAGCCGTTTTTTACCCAAAAAAAATATAAATAAAGAACCGAAAGAAAGAACGAAATTTATTTGTAAGGACAAACATAAATAAAATTGCGGAGACGTCATTGAATGTCATCGTCGTTCATCATGTTACCAGACAAAGCCGAATCAAAACTGTTATAAGAGATATGTAAAAATAAGAAATAGAAAAAAATGCCAAGATTTTTGTGAAAAATGATGCCCAACATCATGCATAGTAATTGCCCAAAGGACTCGCGCCAAAAAACGCATGTAAATAACAAAAAACTAGACAAGCTGGCATCAATTTGACCCTCCAAACTAATATATAGAAATGCCCAAATCGAAAGATGAACTTATTTTATATATGGCGTATTTTGTGACTGGGTTTTAAGATGCTTAACAGCTGAGGGACAAATTTAATTAACACACGCACAGCACTTTAATCAAGAGGGGTTGAATTTGTGTACGGCTCGCAGAAGGGGTGCTAAACACCCCCTGAGGCAAATAGTTTTGTAAATTTCACCAAATTTCTGCCAAAAATGTGATTTTTATCGTTAGAAATAGAGTTTTGACAGCGTTTCGTTGGTTGATGCGGGGGTGGGTGGGAATTGAATGTCGAATTTGATAAGTAAAGCGATTGATTTGGAAAGATTAATGTTTTGCTGAATATAGTTCTTAAAAATATTATAAATAGTCTGTGAAAAATAAAATAATACAGAACTTTTATCACTGGCATGATTATTATTTTAACCGACCGACCTATAAACTAAAATAAACAATATGAAATACTGATCCGATCCGCCCGGGTTAGACTTATGTACTATATAAAGAAATAAATAATTCAGATAAAAAGATTCAGATAACTTCAAAACTGAAGTAGTTTTCAGATGTAAGAATTTTGTATGGATTTATTACCTTTAATAACATGATATAATCCGCATTTATGAATACATGGCTGGAGAATATAATTGAATTTAAGGAATCCAGATGAGCATTGGAAAGATTGTGAAAATATGAAGTGCGTGCCTCATATTGAGAAGCGGGATGGGATATTTTGATAAGTTCTTAAGGAAAAGTGGTCAAAAAAATAGTATCATTGCCCTCGTAGTCAATCCATGGATAATCTAAGGTTAGCTTAAAGGGATATCAGGCATACTTAGGATAGTATAGTTTTCCTAAAACTGGTTGGCAGACATAATCAAAAAAATTCCCCTAAAAAAATCAGCTTTTGTTGTTAAAGAATATCCATAGATGTCTTTAGATATATTTTCTTTCAACTTTGCTATTTAATATTAGTTAATAAAAATTGTATTCAAATAATAATAAACTGGTTCATTTTTCCTACTTCTTAATCTAAATTTAAGCAGCGCTTTCACAACTCAAAATTTAATCTAACTTTAAATCAAAGATTTTAAATTTGTTTATTTTGTCAACTCACCGTTTTGTGGCTGCATCTTAAAGCAGTGTTGCAAGTCCTGCGCATCCTTTGCGCTGGCATTGCTCAGGCGTTCATAGAGTGTCTCCTGCTCCTGCTCCTCTTGCTCCTGCTCCTCTTTTTCATCGTCCTCTGACTGCTGCAATTGTTGGCCGTGTTCAGTTTTCATTGTGTGATGAAAGGGCGACAACAAAGTTGCACAGTTTTTGTTGGCACGTTGCTGTTGTTGCACCCTTGCAGCACTTGATTGCAGCAGCGTTGCTGCCTTGCCATTGTCCTTATCACTTGGCAACTCGTCCTGCTCCTCCTCTTGGCCGTGTTCGTCGCCGTCCTCGTCCTGTTCCTCGCCCTGTTCCATGTGAGTGAAGCTGTTGTTTCTTTGATTTGAGCTGCTGACGTCGCGCATATTTGTGTCAACATGTTCGCTTGTTAGCCGTCTCGCAGTTTTGGCCACGTTCTGTTGACACTTTTCAAATTTCAAATCAACTGCAACTGGAAAGAGGAAGAGAAAGAAACGCCATTTTGTGAGTGGAATTTTCAATATTTGCATGGCCAATCAAAGCAAAGTTTTTATCTCTCTTTCTCACTCCTTGTGAAAGGGTTGCTATTTACATAAATTACACAGTTATGATAAGCCAACTCAACCCCACTCCCCCTCCCAAAATCACAGCAACCCTTTTTTACGAGTCCGTCGCCATTTGAATAAGCTGCGCATATATAAAAAACGCCTCCCTTGTGCATGATAAGCAGACCCATAAAAAAAGGGGTTGATTTACATAATAAAAAAAAAACGAGTGGATTTCATTTTAATATTTCCCCCGAGGGTTGGCAGCCCGTAAAAAATGATAGCTCCTTGCGCAAACGCCAGGACCTCCGCAATATGCTGATAAAAAATACACACGCACTTCAATAATCAGGCAGGACTCGCTGAGGATTGGCTGAAGTGGCTCAACATGTGGGCACCCCTCCTCCCCTCCCTCCCAACGAGAAAATTTGTTGTGAAATTGTGCAAATTATTTTGAACGCAAGGCGTTGAAGCGTTGACTCAAATAACGGCAGGACATTGCCTCAGAAGCTTTTGTGTCCTGGAATTTTCTATGGCTAAAATGTGCACTTGAAGAGCTGCTCATATGGAAATAATTTTTAGAATTTTGTTTTTCATGCTTGAAGTGTGAAAGTTGACGGCTTTTTTTAATGAGTTTTAGAAAAGAAATATGATGATGTTGATAATAATAATGAAAGGGAAGAAAGTAGATTTTGCTATGGATACTAATTTAAAATATTGTATATATTAATATGAATGAGTTTTAAGAAAGGAAAATATAATAAAGTAAAGAAATAAATTTATGCATGGAAGTTTAAGTTAATAAAAGGACAGCCACCAGAACTTTATATGTAAAGTAGTTTTTAAATATATATGTGGAAAATATTTGTTATGATAATATTTTAATATTCTTAAAGTAAAAAGTAAGACAAACATTTAGTTCCTTAAATTTTTATAGGTTTTTTTTATTTTATTTTTATGTTTCTAGATGTATTACTACATAGCGCTAAAGAAAATATGGTTGTGAATTATATTTTCATTTCTGTGTTAATTCCAGCGAAAAGTCTTTAAAATATATATTCTTTTCTAATCTCCAACCAAAGCCAAGATAATTCGCATATTTTCCCAGTCTTTTGATTTCTTATAGTCGCAGCAAATCTTTTCGTATTGCGGTATTTGTGACCGATTTCTCGCTTCGCTGATTTAATCCTCGCCTGTTGCGCAACCTGAGCTCAACCTGAAAAGAAGCAGCAGAACTACTGACGAACCGCCAAACAGAATGCAACCTTGCTATTCTTTTCTCGCTCTCTCTCTCTCTCTAAAATGTAGAACAGAAGCAGCGCTCAAAACAAAACCAGACAAAAGCGTTGAAATTATTAGATTTTTTACCGTTTGACAGCAAAGCAAAGTAAAACGGGGGAGTTAAAGAATTGAGGAATTGATGGCAATTGAAATTGGGCAACAATTACGAGGAAGTGCCACCCAAAAAAATAAGAAAAAAGGACGAATAACATTGGCTCATAAATCTAATGTCAGTTTTCGGGTTTTAATTAAGTGCCACGAAGAAGAAGAAGAAGTAGAAGCGAGCGCACCTGCAGTAGCAGAGAACTAGAGTGAGAGAGAGAGAAGGAGAGAAATCAATGTAGGTGTTTCTAGTCTTTTCTTTTCTCTTATTGTTTTGCATTACAGTGTGTGTGTGTCGCCGCAGGAGCAGCGTGGGAACAGCAGCTTGCGCAAGGACAATGCTGTAAAACCAGAACCCAAGTGCAATTTGTGCATTGTCCTATTGCGAACAAGTCAAAGACAAAATATAACTGCAACAGTTGCAACAGTTGATCAAAGGTTTGCATTGTGTTGATATCTTTGAGTCTCTTTTGTGCAAGTGTCAAGGAAAAAGAGAAAAAGCGTTTTCCAGCAGCGAACTAGTCGAATGATTTTCATTACAGAATACATTCTGCTGGCATGCAAAGTAATTCAATAACAAATCATCAGACATACAAATTTAGATAAGCAAAAAATTGTTTAAAGTATGTTACAAATAAAATTTAATATTGTATTTTAATTTAAAAAATTATATATATTACGAATCGAATGTTTAATGGACTCTTTTCGCTACTGGGTTAATTTATTGCGATGCTTCTTCTTTTCTATTGCTGCTGTTTTTTCTTCATCTGCTGCTCTCTTTGTCACACACACAAACGCACACGAACAAGCGCAGCCCGCCCAATGCATGTCCAAGTCGTTAGGCCAAGCATAACATATGCACAAGCACACACACATGTACACACACACATTTAGCAAAAGCTCAAAAGCTCATTTAAATAACGTAGCGACTCTCGTGCTCTGTTTAATGTGCTCTCGACACGCAAGCGCAACAGCGAGCGCAGTCTTTGCATACGGCCGTTACTCCCCCGCTTGCTTTGAAATTCTCTATCCCTATCTCTTTATCTATCTGTCTCTCGTTCGCTCGCTTTTACGCCTTTCTACACTTCGCTGCTCGTTTGCATAAATTTCGTACCAGGCACCTCTCTCCCTCTCACACGCGCTTACGCGTTTTGCATGCGCAGGTGCAGCGGCTCGTGACGGTTATTGTTGTTGTTGTGTGTGCTTAGCTTTGTTTTATTTTTTCCTTTTGCTTTGCTTTGTGCGCGCTTCGTGTGTTTTGTAATTGTTGTTATTTAGCCCAAGTCGCGTTAATATTGAATTAAAAGCAGGCAGCCAAGAAAAATTGCGTAAACTGCACATAAACATATATAAATATATTCAAAGATTAAAATATACATACAAACATGCTTATGTATTTAGTTTATTTTAGTTATTTGCATTTCAATTTGAGATTCGTTGGAAAATTGAGTGAAAAGCTTGCCGGCAAATATGCGATAATTATGGGGGGTACAAATACAGGGGCGGATCGCGGGGCACTTAATGGAGTCAGGTGGAGGCGTTAAGCCTAATTTAGTTTTGTTTTTGTGCTCTTGATGAATAATTTCTTAGCTTAGTTAGTTGTGTATAATTAAGGTAAGGTTATAAAATACATACATAAAATACATGATTATCATTATCTGCTTAACATTTGCTTTCTTATATATAATTATTCTTAATCATTGTATTATTTCTCAATTATAATAAACACCGGTTTTCTTTTTAGTGTAAACTGTGATAATATTAATTGTGATCCTCAATGAACTCAGCAATTTCTGGAGTTTTCTCTACAAAATTCGGTATGTATAATTCACACATTCATTCTGACATTACTTCTATCATTATTTGTCCCAACTAGAAGCTCATATTTTTTTTTCCAACTCTTTTTACAATACCACAACCCGCAATATTTTTATTGCCAATTTTTTAAACAATTTAAACTGATTTTTCCCCAGAAATGGTCAGTTTTATGCAGGCATCAATAATTTACGCCATTAAAAATACGTTACACTTACAGTTATTTTTTCAAGAGGTTAAAATGTCACTTGAGGGGATTATAGTTTTTTCCACAATTAATTTTCCCACTTTTGTTCAATTTTTTAAGTAAAATTGCGCGCAAAAAAGTAGAGAATCGAAATCAAAATAAAAATCAAAATTTTATTTGCAGCTGCCTGGCACGAAAAAAGGGGTGGGAAGTGGAGAACGGCTATAAAATGAAGGCAAATATAAAAAAACGAATTTTCAACCCTGTTTTGCATTCGCTTAGATTCATTTTAAAAATGATAAGCAAAAAAAGTAAGCACATGTAAAAGGTAGTCGCAACAAAAAAGGGTGCGCTTGGAGAACAAAATGGAAAGAGTCGAATGAGCATAGATACAAAAAATATACACAGAACTGTTGGAAGAAGAAGAGAAATCAGCGCGTGCTAAACGCACCTTTTTAACAGGGTGTGGGGTGCTTCTGTACACCCTGTGTCGCACCCATGCCGAAAGGCTGCCGTTTTTTGAGCGTGCGACGCATGCGCCCTGCTTTTTTTTTTGTACTCTTCCCGATTCCCTTTTGTTGTTGCTTTTGTTTATTGTGTAACCCAATCCGCGTGTTAGGGTTACCCCCTATCGCCGTCTCACTCGCACTTCTGCCCGTCTCATTTTAAAACGCATTTGATTTTTGTCGCTAAATGTGGCGGAACTTTAGCAGTCGCATTTATCATCATTAAAGGCGTTCCATAGATCCATATGATATTCTTTGCGAGACTACACCTACTCGCTACCCCTACCCTTAGACTTACTGCTTACTGCTTACCCCTTGCCACGAGTGCTTCCCGCACACGTTCAAAGATCCTTTCACTTTTGAGTCTGCGGGTTTTTGCCGGCAGCTGGCAAGTCTATTTGTATAGAAATTAAATTTGACATGCAAACATGGCGTGGGGAGGGGGAAGTGAAAGGATTTGAATGCTGTCAACTGCATCGAAAAGATTTTAGTTTCCTTCCGTTGTAATTCGATGCCAAAGTGAAAGTAATTTGCGACAAATTTCCATTTCCATTTTTCCCCCCAAACCAAAAAGTGAAAGCCATGCAAATATTTTTCAGCTGCAAATTTTATTCAGTTTTTTTTTGTTTTGAATTATTGACTTATTTCCTTTTGTGTGGTTTTTGAAAATTTGTTAACTGCAAATGTTAACAAGCAAAATTAATGAGCCACGAAACATGAAAATTATTATTTATATTTGAATTTTTGCTGTTGCACTAGTTAATTAATATAATTATGATACTTGGACAAGATATGTGTTAAGTGAATAATTATATATGATTTACAGGGTTTCGTTGAGGGGGTCTGTGACTAGCCGGTGAAATGGGAAAATCTCACGCGGAACAGTCAGCTGATGGAGTCTTAACGTGGCATAGGTGTTGGGAAAAAATTCACTTAATGAAATTAGAGAAATTTATGTACTTGTAAGAGTCATCATAAAGAAGAGTTCATTAAAAGTCACGAAAGGAGTAAAAATAAAGGGTTCCATTGTGTTGCTGTACTTTGAAATATTCCTTTAAAAAATGTTAACATATATTTTAGCTGCAGAAGGTTTAAAGTGGAAGCTACAACATGAATAAAATATATTTATTATGAAAGAGTTTTTTTTTAATGGAATAATTTAATAATGCTTAATGTAAATCCTTACTAGTTGTTTATAATTTTATGAACATGTTTCAAAGTCTATAAATATTTTTGAAATGATCTTTACCAAATTTGGCTATCGCATTACGCACATATTTTATTCATTCAATAGCCAAAACATATAGATTTATTTATGTGTAGAAAAAGGTTCATCTGCCTGTCTGTTAAAATCGAACAAAAGTCGATTTATGTCTGGAAATGCCCGTCAATTTTAGATTGTACAATTACAAAACTAGACAACTGGCCAACTGGCCAAAAACTGGACTCGAGCAGAGAGCAGACAATCGAATTATTGGCTCAATATCCGCTCGCAGGATGCGCGAGTATAAAGGAAGGACCCACGCAGTTCCCGCTGAATGTGTGTGTGTGTGTGTGTATGATTGTGTGTGTATTTATGGAAGGGTAGTTTCCTGCGTCGGCTTTGTAATCGGTACAATCTTTTCTTATTTGGCCAAAATACAATTAAATTTCGTTTAAATTCGCCTACAATTTTAGAGCAGTTGAACTGTTGCACGTTGCAAGCAGGGGAGGCAAATCTTTACCAGCCGAAGAATAAATGAAGAGCAGATCAAGAAGTGTTTTTTCTCCTAGTTGTTTACATTCCCACGTCCCTTTTTTTGGGTGCACCTTGCTGCATATTCAAAGTGCAGAAATAATAAATAATAATGAGCGCTCATCAATAGGATAATGCGAAATGAGTTCCACATTTACGATTTGCCCCGCCCTCCAGTCGACTGTGAGTAATGTTAAGCGATGGTAAAAGTCGTCCTCATTTTCCTTTTCCTTTTCCATTGTCTGTTATCCTTGTACCTGCATTTGCTTTTACTTTTTGCATGGGCATTTGCAGGTGATTGCCTTAAAAGGACATTGTTCCCTTTCCTCCCTCTGCTGGCTTGTTCTCGACACTGTCCCAGCCTTGGGCCAATCTTATGCAAAATCCTTGAAATCATTTGCATGGGAAAGTGTTTTTCTGTGACCGAGATTTGAGTGTTGGAACTGCTGAGCAGCAAAGTGCAATTTCATCCTGACAGGTTGCAGGATTTTGCTGAGTTGAGGTGGGGGAATTTTGGGCATTAGAATAGCTGACAGGTTGCAGAATTTTGGTAAGCTGAAAGGGGGTATTTTTCATATAGTTTTATTGAAAAGTGGACAGGTGAAAATTATTGATCAGCTCCAGAAATATTATAAAGATCGGATAAGAAACTCTGATTATGTTAACCAAAAATTGTTGTTATATTTAGCAAGCAAAAAATTGGTCTGAATTTTAGAATTTAGAAATCATTTTAACATTAAAGAAAATTCAAACAGAAAGTTAGCTGTAATCATTATGCAGATATTGCTTAGAGTGCAATTAATTATTTTAAGCAATTTTAATTTGAGTAGCAGAACAGAACTGTTAACTTAAGATCTTTACAGTGGTAGTCGCTATAACAGCAAGCCCCGTTAAATTACTTGCTAAAACTGCGCCTTGGCAATTTATAACTCTGGCGAATTCCAATAAATTAACTCGCATTATCCGCAACGCAACAAATACCCTTTTAGAAATACAAAGTTTGCTTCTTGTTTTAACATAAATCTTTCCTCAACTCGGAATTAACATACAACTATTAATTCTTTCTATTGTTGTTGTTGTTGTTAGTGTTATTGTTGTTACAGGGAATGTTCGTTTTATTCATTGCATTGTAACTTATCCGCCCCTCTCAACCCCACATCGTGGCATTAGTCATGGTAATTATCCGCAATATAATTGCAATAACAATTAGTACAATTATTGCAATTTACGTTTGCTGTAATTTCAATTTGCAAATGCGCCCCTCATTATTTTTTTCCTCTCTCTTTCTTTGTTTTACAAACAATTTTTGAATAATTAAAAAACGCAGCAATTGTTGAAATCAAAAACCAAATAGCCATAAAATATAGCAGTTTATTTGCAGTTTATATTTCAATTTGATAGATCTACACTCACTTTGAGTACTTGAATTGTCTTGAGGAGTGCATAACTCTTTAAGATATCATGTATATATAAATACTCCCGATCAGCTTCAGTTGTTGAGTTGATATGGGTTTTTAGGGGATTGTTTTGCATATTTTATGTTCTCCTAAGTCTTTCTACATGTTTATTAACTCTATCATTATTATGCTTTATTTACTAGTTTGAATAGCTTCCATACACTCAGAAAAAAAAATTCTGATTTTTAAAAGTTCGTCAATGGTAACTTCTCATCTTATTATTCAAAAATTAATTTTCTGAGGGTATGTTTACATTATTACTCGTATATTTTAAAGTAATTTCGAAGAAGATACTTTTCTAGTCTTAAGTGAAATTCCTTTTCTTGAGTTTAGAAGCAAATTATTTTTATACCTGTAAAGGGTATTATTATATGATCGTAAGACTTGAAGGAGACATCTGCAAACTCATTAAATTTCTTAATTTTTATTTCGGAACAGTAGAAATAAAATTTATGGATTGATTTACTAAGCGTTAGTTTTTCCAATTTTAGGATATTTATTTTTTAAATTTATAAAACGAGAAAAGATTCTTTATTTTGAGTTTAATATAGGAAAATGTATAATAATCATTTCGATTCTACTCGAAATTTATTTGCACATTTTATGAAACACGTAAATTCTATTTTATAAATTCATAAATAATAAGGATTTCCAATCAAAAGAATCGTAATTTCTGCATCGCTTAGTTTTCAAAGGAAAAACCAATCTCCTCTTAATATGTTTTATTAAATTTAGAGTATATCAACTTCGGCTTGTCTAAGCTGGTTGATATTTTTTCGCTCTTTGTTAGTTTGCAAATGCAATTTTTCAATTTTGCTTGTAAACCTGCTGCATTTTTCGCACTTTGCCAGCGTCTTGCGTCGGCAACACGCAACTGTTGCACAGACACACTCGCACACACACACACACTTACGGGCAAGTCATAAATTTAATGCCAGCCACACCCCTTGCATACTCCCCTGCCGCAGTTGCTGCTTTTGCTTTTGCTTTTGCATATTTACGAATGCAAAGCGCGCGCCCCAATTCGTTGCACTTCATAAATTTTTACTAGGCCATAGACTGGCCTGTGCTTAAAGGGGTAAGCGGGGGGAGGGAAGGGTGTGGTGTGTGTGCAACTTGTTGCAATGCAATTGCGGCAGCATCAACAACAGCAACTCTAATTAGCTTTTTACTGTTTGATGCGTGCAGCATCAGAAGACGAGGCAGGGGCAGCAGCGGCGGTGGCAGCAGCAGCAGCAGCTGAGCAATGCTTTCAACTTTGCCGCATCGTGTGGCAGCTAAAGATCAAAGTCAAGGATCAAAACGATCGGCTTGTTATGATGATTTCTTCTTTGTTGTCTTCTTCTTCTGCCTCTTCGCCATTCATAATAATGCAATTGGGGCAACAAAAGAGTTGCACAAATCAATGCCGCCAAACAAGACAAACAAAATGTCAAAACGCATGCGAAAAAAGCAAAGCGAAAAAATTTAAAATGCGAAAAAAAAAATGAAAAAAAGCCACTCAACAACTTTGACTGCCAGCCGAGACGATTGTGCCCCTAACATGTGCCACTCCCTTCTTCCACCTGCAAGTCTTTCATTGTTTTTTAGCCTGTTTTATTTCTCGCTTCAGTTTGTTCACATTTTTTTGGGTGCCTTTGACTTTGAGATAGAAATGTCAGTGAAGTTTAGTCATAAAGCGCACACAGGCAATGCCATTATCGTTATCGTTATCGCTATCGGTCATCATCAGCACGCTAACAACAACAACAGCAAACAATGACAATGACAACGGCAGCAGCAGAAGTCACATGCAAATTGCATTTTTATTCAAAACAGTTGCCACCAGCGGCAATTTTTTATTGTTTTTGTCTTTTTGCTGACACGAAAGCCATTCATCAAAAGGGGTAAAAATTATATTGAGGTTGAATGGTATGCAACCGACAGAGAGTAGCATCTCTGATCCCAGAAAGTACAGATTTTACCTTCTTTGTCTGTTTATCTGTATGAGAAAGCCGATCTTGATCTCGATATATATATATGTATAAATTTGTATTATAAATTCTATTATTCCGTTGATTTCATTTTATCGACAACTCTCTCGATTATCGATAAAAGTCGATATTATATTTTAATTTAATAGATATTAATATTTATCATCTGTAAATATTTATAAATTAATACATTTTATTATTTATTTACATTTCTATATACATATTTATTCAACTATTAAAAGTTTAATTTTGAATCTAAGTTAAATATTTTAGTTGAGGGTATCTTCTAGTCGAGCACTCTCAATTACAAAATTGTTAAATGTTTTTGTTTTTTTTATTAATTAAAAAAGCAACACATTGCCAATAATAATAAAGTAGCCGATATTTGTAATTAGACTCAAATTAAGTACAGCTATAGCTAAACTCGCAGCTGAATGTAGAATGGAAGATAGCTGCAACAGCAACAAGTAGCAACAACAACAGCAACAAACAAATAGCTAACACGAAAAGTACGCAAATTAGCCAAAGGCAAAGCAAAAGTTGTAATTTCTCAATTGAATGCACAAAGTTGTTGTTGTTGTTGTTGCTGCTGTTGTTGCACGCATATTCGCAGTCAGGGTTAATATAACAACAAAAACAGAAACGAGTGGGGAGGGGAGTGGATGGGATAATTAGCATGCACTGCGATTAACATATAATTAATTGTTGAAATAAAAATGCCAGCACACAAAAAAAAATACGGCAACAAAAAGAATATTGTAGAAAAAGGCAAATTAAAAATATTTATCAGCTTTTGCCATCGCCATCGCATGCAAAACACATTCCCCAACACAATATCGCAACAGCAACTGCAACAGCAGCGCTAATGATTGCCCCAAGCCGAACACTAAAATGCTCTATAAAAATTATATATATGGAATGTACTCAGGGCGTAATAAGTAAGTATAGTGGACAGCTCGACTAAATGAAATTTCCACTATTATGAAAATTATGTCAAGATATCTAAAAACTAATTCATGTAGAGTTTATAGACAAATTTAAATATATAGAATAAATATGCTTTTAGAGTCTATCTTTTAGAGATCTACAATGGATATATTTGAGATCGGCTTGTTTATACAGACAAACAGATGGACAGTTCAGGATGGACTCGACTTTTGATCTATATCAGAATTTATATACAACTTATGAAGTCGGATATGCCTGCTTCTGCCAGTTTGCTCAACTTGATTATACCCTTTATGCCCCATTTCAATTGAGTTTAATGTATACAAATTTATTCAATTTGAGTTCAGTGTATAAGAATTTATACTTAAATCACAATATTTAATATTGTCTTTAAAATATATTTGTATTTACTGATTATGTTCAACTTTAATTTTTTAATTAGTTTCTCTAGCTGCTGTTTTTTTTTTCAATATATTTTTAATTTAAAATGCGTTTTACTATTGCTTAAATAATAAGTAAATCTTTCCTTTGTCGGAGAATTAAAACGTGTACTCTAAACTCGTCAAAATAAAAAAATTAAATTAAAAATGGAATAAAAAAAAATAAACAATTAAAAAGTTGGTATTATCTACTAGCAATATTAAATATCTACAATGAAAATTATGAAAATTGCTATGAATATTTGTAATTATTTAAATTATTTATAACATGTTAAAATAAAATCATATTTCAAATAACAACATGCTAGTTCATCCTGAATAGGGTATGGAAAGGTGAAACAGGTGCACACAAACAGAGAAAGAGAGTGAGAGAGAGAAAGATAAAGGGAGAGAATAAGAGAGGGAGAGAGTTAGAGAAAGAGAGTTGTGTGCATTAAATAGTTGCACAACAGACCGAAAAAGCAGCAGCAAAAGATACGCAAATATTTTTTTCGCTGCTCTTTTTTTCATAACTGTGAATTACAACTGCAACAGCGACGGCAGCGACGTTGACGTTGCCGTCGACGCGTCGATGTGGCACGCAGCATTACAGTTTTTTGTCTCGAGAGTTCAATTAACGCATTTTCCTCGTTGTTGTTGTTGGCCACTTACGAGCTCAAACAGGCCAGAACGTCTGCAACAAAACGAAAGACTGAGGCAACGAACTTGCCACGAACCTGCAATCGATTCAGTTATATATAAATGTATATATATATATGGCAAATGCATTGCCACAGTTGGAGTCTTGCTATTTTTTTTTTTTTTTTTTTGTATTTGCTGCATATGCAAATCTAGCCATAAATCAGCTAAATCTATGCGCACCATTCCTGCTGTGATCTCGAAATTGAGTTCTCAACGATGCGACTCTGTGCTTGCTCCAGCATGTGTGTGTATGTTGCAAGTTGCTGGTTGGTTGTCATTGCCATGGTTGCCAGCAGTCGGAGGTGGCAATTTATGTGGCAGCCTCGCCGCACATTACGCTTATGTAAGTAATTAGCAATTGTTTAATTATAGTTATCTTGCCTCCTGTTGGCTTTTTGGGTTCTTTGCCCCCAACCCTAGTTTGGCTTAACTAATTGCCACAACAGCAACTTGAGGGAGCGAATAACTGAGTGTTTGACTGACTGACTGAGTGCCTGTTGCAGTTACTGTTGTTGTTGTTGTTGTTGTTGTTATTGTTGCCACAGGCTGACACAATTGCCTGTCAATTGTAATTAGTTGTGCTTTTTGCACATTGCACAACAGCAGCAGCAGCAGCAGAGGGTTTTCCAGCCACATCTTCGAGTGCAGTTATTCCAGCAAAGGGCTCAGATATTTTACTTGGAAAATGCGGCAAGACTAACAGTTAGCTGTGCAGGCTTCGTTGCTTATGATATGTCTTTAAACAAATGAGTGGCATTCATTGATTTTAATTAGTATTTACCAACACAAACTTAACAAAATGCTGTGCACTTTATTCTTTTATGACATTCGAAATTAAATGCACTTATTTAAAGTGTAAACATGAAACGCTTGTGGAAATTAGTTATATGAATCATTTTTGAATATTGTTGAACGATTATTGTAAACATGAAACGATTGTGAAACTTGCTTTAGGCATGTGAAATTTTGTGAATCATATTTAAAATTTGTTTGATTGAATATTATTGTTAGTCAAAGGGTGCAGATGAGATACCCAAATGAATATTGATGTTAGTCAAAGGGTAAATATGAGTTGATTAGAGATTATTTGAGGTTTTTTGTTCAGTGCTTAAAATGTGTCGAAGAAGTGGAGTTAGTCTAGGCAATTTAATAAGTCGAGCGAGTTAATCTATATTGATAAGTGCACTGTTTCATGGCAAGTTGTTTAAGTGTATAATGTTATTTGCTTGGGATTTTATTATAATGTTCCTTAAGTGTTAAATAGTAAAACATCTTTGGGCAATTGACTTTCTGCAGTGTCTTCTACTGTAAGTTCGACTTTGGCTTTTTGTTTTGAAACACCCAAAATGTTGAGTCACTAAATAATGAAAATATCATAGATTTTAAAGTAAGTTTATATAGTAATTTGTCTGATATTACTATATATTAATTCAGTCAAAGACATAGTAATCAACTCTCCCCACAGAAATTAGCTTTTTAGTAAATGGAATTAAATTCATTGCCAGCTACACCTGCACTAATTATTATATTATTATAAAGCTTAAGGTCAAAGAGTATTTTTAAAATAACAAATATTTTTATTGTCCGTTAGGGACTTAATGATGCTTATAAGGGGACAGTTAATAATATATATAATATATATAAATATAGAAATGTTGGACACAATTCTGATATAATATAATATACAATGAGCTGTCGATAAACGTGGCAGAATTTTTTAAGTAGTTGATCAAATTTCGGCTGAGATATTTTATTTTAATTCAAGATTAATTAGCAAACGCTTTTTTTTCCAAACTCTTTTTCAATATTAATTGTTAAAATATTTTATTTTTTTACACATCTTTATTTTCAATCCTGTATATAACAAGCGCCAGCAATCTATAGTTTTGTCTATGTCGTTAATTTTTATTTATTTATTATTCTTTTTTTTACACATTTTTATCTGAAATCCTTAAAATAACAAACGTCAGCCATCTATTGTTGGGTAGCAACACCTAAGGATATCTTTTCTTATAAGCATTCCAATACGATTCTAATTTACCTTTCAGCAGTTACCTTAAGGGTTGAAGACCGGAGCAGCTGCCTTGTATGCAACTTGAGTAGTCCAATATTAGACAGGGGAAAAAAACAAACATATAATTTACCTATAGAAAATGAGTACAATTTAGTGTTAAATACACATCATTAAATAATATTCATAATGATGATATTATACACAACGTATCAGCTACAACAATTTAAAAATAGTTTAAACGAAACTTACATACACTCGCAAAAAAAAAAAAAGAGAAAAGAAGGAAAACAAAACGTCAAACAAATTGCATCATTGGCCAGATTGTCTGCGACTTGTCTGCGTTTGCCATTCAGGTGCAAAAATCAGTTAATAACTCTTTATAACGCCAACAAAAATAACGTCGGCAAAACTTGCCTCGCAAACAAAAGTAGCAAAAGCAAAATGATTCATCACGCAGACAACAACAACAAGAGGCAAGATCTCGTGACACAAATTGCTGCAACAACAACAACAACAAGAGCAAGCACAGCAGCCGCACAGCAGCGACATCTAGCGGCGGCAAGCGGAGTGTTAAATAACAATTACAACTTTATGAAGTTATTTTGCTACGCTTTATCGCTGTTGTTGTTGTTGCTGCTGCTGCTGCTGCTTGTTGTTGTCATTGTGTTTATGGCATTAAATAAAATTTAACAACTGCTGAGAGCAGCAAGGTGGTGTGCAGGGGGGGGGGGGGGGTGATAAGAAGTGCAGCTCTTTTGGCTAATTAGTGCAGGCAGAAGAGCAAAAGATCGAAACCTGCTACACAAAAAAAAAGGGTTTCCAAAACTAATTTCAGATACGCATCTGGTTGTTGTTGCTGTTGTTGTTGTTGTTGTTGTTGTTGCCAGCAGCAGCACGCCCTCCATTGTGGCCAAGAGGTCGTAGCTTGGCACAGGCATAGAGCAAGAGAGAGAGAGAGAGAGAAAGAGAGAGGGAGAGAGAGAGGGCACAGGCTTCTGTTAGCCAGATCGAGTCTGCCTGAATTAAAACCAATCACAGCAACATGCAAAAGAATCTGCAGCAACAGCAACAGCAACAGCAGCGGCAGCAGCAACATGTTGTTGTTCTTGCAACGTGGTTGCTTGGTGCTACACCGATTTTTCTTTTGGTCAGCGTAAAGCTTATATACAAAAGTAATATTCGTCATAATCATAATGATAGGCTTTCAAAGCGTAGCAGCAACAGTGCAGCAGCAGCAGCAGCAACAACAGCAGCAGCAGCCGCCATGCCAGTTGATTATGATGATGACGCAGTGTTGCAAGCGCAGCGAAAGGGGTAAGAGAGTGGAACGGAGGGGGGAGTGGGGGGGAGGTTGCAGTGAATAGGCAGGTCCACAAGCAATTCAGGCAACAAGTCGTCAGTCGTCCGCACGATCCATGCAAATTAAATGAAACGTACGAAGCGGCACAAAAAAAAAGTTCCCATGACTTGGACTTCAATCTGTTGACTTGTAAGCAAGGGAAGGGGGTTGTGCTGGTGTGGCAGGGGCACTACAGTTGGGGCACAGGTCCAACGTGCGCTCGTCGCTTGTCTGCTGTGTTTTTTGCTTTATTTTCGCTGCGCCTCATTTTCCCATTCATGCATTGAATTTGCTGGCAATGTTTTTGTTGTTCTTGTTGCTGTTGTTGTTTTTGCTGTTGTTGTTGTTGTTGTTGCTGCTGCCCGCGTTCAAGTGTCATAAATCCTTTGGCTTAATAATATGCACCTTGCCTCAACTTTAGCTGCAGCTTCAGTTCTGTCCGCGTCTGTTTTCTCTTTGACTTTTCGACTGCTGTTGCTGCTGCAGCTGGCAACACATATGGAACAACAGCAACATACTCAATTATTGGCAGCAATTGTTGTTGTTGCTGGCGTTTATGTGTTGCAATTGTGCCAGCTAACTTTTTACATGCTGTTTTCGTTCTTTTTTTTTTGTGGGCCACAAAAATATGGTTAAAAAACATAAATTGCAGATGTGTTTTTTTGGGGTATTCAAAATTGCAAAACAATTTATGCAACATTTAATGTTGCTTAAGCTGAGCATTTTGCCATTTTAAGTAATAAAATTAAATTTGTTTAAGTTTAATTAATATTTCTGTTTTGTTAAATTTTTGCTGAAACTGGAAAGACATAAATAATTTTGTAGCCACCAAAACTATGTTATTATTTTTTGTACTTAATACTTTTTACTTAGTGAGGAATTTAGTTCATAACTATATATGACGTCATTGAAATCTGATTACCGTTACACATAGTCATGTGGATTTCCTTCTTATATATCTATACATCTGTATCTATTTAGATGTTCTAAACGATCTTCTATATATATGTATATATTTCGTTTATAAAATTTCCTTTGTAAAAACCTTGGTAAATCCTGATCTTTTTTTTATTTATCTATATTCACAATTCTTTCATCTATTTATATATATTTTTTTTACTATTTTTATACTTTTTTCATTTTTTCAATTTTATGTTCATTTGGAAAAGTTGCTAACTATTTAAATGGGCAACATTTGCTTCTTACATTAATCCCACATCTAAAATAGATATGGCTAGAATTTTCCCAAAAAGTTACCAGAAATTCTTTAAATATCAAAAATATATATCTATACTTAATCGATATTTAGTCGAGCTGGTAGAACTCAATTAAGCTACCTGCAATTTGGGCATTTAACATGGCTTTTGGGTTTGCTTTTGTTTGTTGTGTTTTTGGTGTGTGTGTTGCAGCAGCAGCAACTGAAAAACGCCCAGTTGGTAATGAAATTAAAGGAAACGTTGCATCTGCCGTTTGAGATATTAAATGCATTTTGGCATTGGCAATTGCCCATTGGCCACATTGGCCACATTGGCAGCACAGCGTCACGTTTGGGCAGTTAAATTTGTGCGGTTGGTGGCCAATTGTGTGGATGAAGAGCAAGAGGGCGGCGGTTTGACGGAAGAATTGGTCATGGGGGCTGTGTTCGCAGTGTTTACCATAAAAAATGGCAAATCTGTGCTACGTTTTTTTTACGCTGTTCTTGTTGCAAGAATTAAGGATTGAAAGACTGTGGCGCTTATGAGTTCCAGGTAACTGCAAGCATAACTCATACGCGCCATGGGCCACAATTTAGTTGAGGCAGAAAAAGAGAGAGAGGGGAGTGGGGGGAGAGAGAGACAGGACGAGTGTCGGCCTTTTGCAAGCCATCCCAATTAGCAATAATAAAGTTGAGACGTGATATTTCATTTTGCGAAAATTTGCCTACGTCCCATAAAAAAGAACAAAAAAACAAAAACAAGAAACCAGAAAACTGAAAACAGCCCTCAGTTTCCATAGAAAGGCAGCTGTTGTTGGCCAAATTATATGCATAAATAATAATTTGAAAGAGCCACAGAGAACACAGAGACAAAAAGGAAATACAAACTATAAATTTGTTGCTGTTAGCCAGGATACAATATATATATATATATATATATAGATATATATATCCATATGTATGCTCCCCCACCCCCAAAACACGCGTCCTCGCACAACCTATCATTAGCATTTCCGCTTTTTATTATTATTATGGCACATATACAATATGCACACACACACATACACACATATATATTTATATATACATATATATATATATGTACAAGATCTGGGCCTGCACAGTGCCAGATGATCATACTTAATCATAATTTAAGCTTCGACTTGAGCGGAGCATTCAAATTGCCCTCAATGTTGTTCCTGCTGTTATTATTCTTGTTGTTGTTGTTATTGTTGTTGTTGTTGTTGCTGGTTGCTTGTCATATGAAAATTGCAGCGCCATTAAAAGCCACAAAGATGTTGTTCGAAAGTCCAAGTTTTCGAGCGGATATGTTGTCTGAAGAAATTTCGTTCACCAAAATTATCAGCGCCTTGGCAATTTTGCAGCATATCCCAAAAAATTAATTGACTTTTGGCCCCAAAAACAAATCGTTTGCCGCATAGGCAAATTAGCTCAAAGCTGAAAACGTTCTTTTCAGCCTAAACTCAAAAGTTTCCTGGGAACACAATTAACCCTTAAACGAAGCAGCTAAGGCAGAGCATCACCAGAGATTGGTGGCAAGGAATGGGGGCAAGGAATGGGGGCAAGGAGTGGGAATAGGAATTGGGAACAGGGAATAGGCGTTAGAGTGCTGCCCTCTTTTACAGTTAGCCCGCAAAATTAGTTTGTCTTTTTTTGGTAATAACTCTCTACTACACAGTAAATAAATAAAGATATAAAAATAGTAATAAAATAATTAAAATAATAATTTAAGAAATTTAGTCAATAAATAAAAATAAAAAAGTAGTATTAAGTTTTAGCTAAAGTAGCTCACTTTAAACAAGACTTTTTTTACACCTAAAATTCAGCTTAATTAAATAATACAAGGTGTAAGTTGTTTGTTTTTTTTTAAATTTTGCAACATCGATAAAAATTTTCACTTAAAAATGTTTAATACTATTTCCTTTCTTATTTAAAATTCATTTGGAAAATTTATTTGTCACATAAAATGTTTAAAAGTATTTTTATCCTAGCTTAAAATGCATTAGGAAAATATATTGACAAGTATATCTATGCCAAAGAGGCAGCTTTTACTTCCAGTTTTATCTCAACTATTTCTGCTTTTCATTGATTGAACTTGGCATTTTTGAAGTTACCACAGAAGTATTAAAAAGTAATCCAAAGGATAAAAGTTGACGTTTGTATTTGTTGGTGTCAATTAACTTGAGTTGACTTTCAGTAAATAAATAAATTAATAAACCTAAATACTATTGCAAAACTTCATTTAAAATGTAAAAGTTTTAAATAAATCGTTTCATAGTCAACTTTAGTAAGATCTCCAAATATTGGTCAACTTTTTCTTATCGTTTGAAATCCATTTTTAGTGCATCCAACTTCAAATTTGAAGTCGACTCAGCAACATTCAAATTCAACCCAAAAATTTATTGCTGTGTAGCTGAAATTCGCACAGAAACAATTTGCCTGAACTACAAAGATTAATGGATTTTCAGGTCTGCATTCGCCTTTTCTACAAGAGCCGCGGCGGCGGCGATCCTTCTTGTTGTTGTTGTTGTTATTGTTGTTATTGTTTTTGTTATTGTGTTTTTTGGGGCTACAATCGAAATTCAGTGGCGATTGCTTGGACAGTTCCTGGTATTAATTTCGAATTCATAATACGAATTTCATTTCGGGAGCCACAAAGCTATCCACGCTGGCGGCAAAACCTTTTTTTTTCAAAAACAAAAATTAAAAAGGAAACATAAAATACAAAAAAAGAGAAAAAGAGAATTCCAAAGGAAGAGCAGAAGAATCCTCTGACAGCATTTAGCTGCGCCTCAATGACCTTCAGCGGTCTTTTTAGAGCCACTTGCTCTCTTATTTAGCCACAATCTTAGCCGCCACATGACGCCGTCTGTTGTCTGCACACCTCCACCCCTCTCTGTCACCCTGCCACTGCCCTACTCCAGTTGACTTCCTCCCTCAACTCTTTTTGTGTTCGAGTTGTTTAAGTTCGCTTTTGCGGTTATAAAATTGTGCCAACATTTTTATTACTTTTCAACACTTTTGGCCTGAAAGTCTTGCGCAACGTTGCCTTGCCCCGTTATAGCCCTAGCACTTGTTGTTGTTGTTGTTGTTATTGTTGTTGCTGTTGCTGTTGCACCTTCTGCTTGTTGTTGTTGTTTTGGCGCCACAGTTTATTGACTTTATTGCCTGCTGCGTGGCTAATTTTTAAGCAACAAATGATTGATCATTCAGTTTTTAGCAAACATATATGTGGCAGGTGAGGACTTTTATGCGGAACTCGCTACAGTGGTAACTGACTAACGAAGATGCAGTGAAATGCAACAGGGAATATTATTTTCAATTTGTATTTCTGATAATAATGATATAAAAAAAAATTGTATGGAATAATAATAATATTTCTGGTGAGAATTTAAAAGAAAATAGTACAAAATAAAAGAAAAATTTATTTAACTTAACTTAAAATAAAATGCAAGATTTACAATTAAACTTTCAAAATTATAAATATTTTAAGCCAAGAATATTATTATATTTTTAAATAATAATTCTATTGAGAGTTTAATAATTAATAAGAAAGGAAAAATACAAAAAAATATTGAATTTAATTTAAAATAAAATGCAAGATTAAAAAATGTATTTTCAAAATTAGAAATATTTCAAGCCTAAAATATATTATTATATATAAATACCATTTAAGCAAAAATCACATTTCATACAAATTGCTGTTAACTTTGCAAAAACATCAAAAATGCTAAAAAAAAAAAAATGTATACAAATAAATTTAAAATATTAGACTAGATGTGAAGTAGCCTCGAAAAAAAACATGTCGAAAAGATTTCCTTAAGAATCCTCATCATAATTTATTCGCTAAGTACTTTAAACTTGAGCTAGACATGGCTGTCATTAAGTTGAGCTATTACCGGCTAAATGTTTGAGTGGCAAGCAGCAAGTTGCAAATTGCTGTCGAGAGCGAGTTCAATGCGCAAATCCATAAGCAACCAGTTCAACAACAAATGCAACAGCAGCCATTAGACTAAAGTGGTTGACGGGGTTGTACACTCAGAAAAAAAACCTACTGATAATTCAAAAATTGAGCAAAGCCTTTTTAAATGTTTTCTTGCTTTTAGAATTTATTTGTAAAAATAAGCAAACATTTTTTAATTAACTAGAATCGACAAAAGTTTTGTAAAGTTTTTAAATTTGTTATAAATAATTTATATTAATAAAAAATCAAGTGGAATTTGAATAATTTCTTTCTTAAATAAAGTAAACAAGAAATCCTGTTTTTGTTTAAAGCCAAAATATAAAAATTTCTAAATTAATAAAGTGAGTATTTCTATAATTCAGTTCGACTGTTTTTCTGAGTGTAGCTGATGCGGGGTGGTGCAAATAGAATGCCCCCACTCTAAACCACAACTACTTAACTGAAATCTGAGACTGAGCCCGAACCAGAGCCAGCATCTTGGCCTGACAACTGTCAGAATTTAATGGCGGCTTCAATTTTTATAACCAAAGCACGACTACCGTCAAAGATGCAACAGCAGCAGCCGCGGCAGAGACGCCAGCAGAGCGCAGTCATCAAGTGCAGTCAGCAGGAGTCAAGTTCAACAGTTGTGGCTGCCACAGAGATTATGAGAGGAGCCAATCTCAGCCGACTTGGGGCCTGGCCAAAAAAAATGCAAACGAGTCAAAAACCAAAAAAAAATATAAAAAAATATTCGCTGGCCACAAAATGCAGATTTCAGCGGCACGATATGCGTGTGTGGGAGGGCTAGAGGGGGGTGTATAGAAGGTGGTGTGTGTGTGTGTGTGTATTGTGTGCAGCATGCAACATGAGTTCCCACAGTTTGGTTGCCTTGGCTGCTGCTGCTGCTGCTGCGGTTGCTCTTTGGCAACGCCTTCGAAAATATTTTTGATGACGTTGTATGGCAGGCTGCCGCACTTGGAGTCGCCTCGCTGATGATGATGCCACAGACTTGAACATCAACTCAACTGAACTGGCAACTCATATGCATGTTGCCGCTTAACGCAAGGCAACTGGCAACTGGCAACTGGCAACTGGCAACTGGCAACTTTGCAGCAAGTCTCCTTCCTCCATCCATATTCAACTGCCTCTCGCCTTATCTCGCAAAATTTGATCAACGTTTTCGCAATTCGGGAGCTCCGCCCCGAAGGTATTTCCATAAATATTCTCCAACGTATTTTTTTTGTTTTTTGTTTTTGCTTCTGCTTCATTTTTGCTTTTTACTTTTATTAGTTGGTCATTTGTTGTTGTTGTTGTTGTTTGTTGTTTGTTTGTTGTTGTTGTTGTGCTACAAATAAATTAAAATTATGCATGCTTAGACAGCATTGGAGCCTGGGAACTCTTTTGTTGCATGAGAAACTTTGCCGTTTTTTCTTCATCTTCTTCTTTTTCTACTCAGTTTTTGGTTTTGGTAAACAAATAAATTTTGTGGGAGTTGCACTTAACGGGCTATAAAGTTAAGCACTTCATGTTCTGCTTAAATGACAGTCAATAAACATAATTATAGAGCAAGTGCAAATAGTACCTAATAATTGCACAGCTAGCAAAATCAATTATAAACTAAATTATAGTTCTGAAAGAAAAAACAACTCTAATTTAAAGTTATTTTAAAAATGTGTGCAAGAAATATTGCTCAAGCAGCAGAGGTAAGCTGTCAGTTGACCTCAGAGGCTATAATAGCTATAGATAATTATTCTCAGCTCAATCTGATCTATTTTGTTACTTTTAATTGATATAAAAAACATTGTTCAACGTTTGGCATACGTTTTTTAATATCAGATAATTCAATTAAGCAACACAAAAGCAGAAGCAAAACAAATTTTCATTTAGTTGTGCAAAAGTTGGTAAAAGGCTAAAGGAAGCAGTTTTGATCCCATAAAATATATATATTTCTGATTAACTGCGTTGACTTTTCCTTGCCCGTCTGCATACAATAATATAAATTATTTTCTCGAAATTTAAATTTTGGAAAATACGTTCTTTTTTTAACAATAATTTTATCGTTTCCATAATATCAATAAAAAATTGTTAACTGACTACGTTAAAGTTCGCATAACATTAGAATTCTTTTGAGAAACAAAAACATTTTGTTTATTATATATAAAATATTTATTTATAGCATTTATATATATTTATAGTAAAGTATTATATCTCGTTTATGTTTTAAATCTGGAGTCTTTCTCGTAAATTATTTTTATACCTTAGCAAACGTTAGAATTTATTTGGGAAACACAAGTTTTTATTTTATTATATATATAATATTCATCTATAGCATGTATATATGTACGCTTTTATATTTATAAACTATTTAAATTTATTTTTATAATTTAATTTTATTTTATTTATCTGTAGTGTTACTTGTATATTATTGTTATATCCTGGCAAACGGAGCTATAATTTTTTTTCTATGAAATTTGCAGCGCATTAAAGCAGATGTTTTGGATTATAATTTCTGTGAACTATATATTTATATAAGTTTTGACTGACTCTCAGCCTATCTGTCTGTTCATGTGTTTTATCAATTTTAAAGCTATCATAAAGAAACTTGGCCTAAATGCGATTTATAACTGCATGCAGCTGACCAGATCACTATATCAAATTGATCAAAATATGAGTTCTTCTATGAAAAATATCTTTCAACCAATATAAAAATATAATCAACATCGGTCTACTATATCAAAAAGCTTGTTTTGTGCAATTGCAACAAGTTAAGTTGAAACTTTAAGCAAGTTTGCTCAACAGGCCCACGAATGAAACGTGAAATGTGCAACAATTTAACAACATGCAACGCATTAGTAGATTTGTGGTTGTCTACTGTTTGACGCAGGTATCCGTTACACTGTGAACAATAAGTGAGTGCTTGTTCAGGTAGCACGAACTGCTGTTGATGCCACCAAATTGCTACTGCTACACTCTGGTGTGTGAGAGAGAGAGAGAGAGCGAGCAACTTGGGGCACTCATCTTCATTTATCATTTTGAATAATAATCAAATCATAAAAGCGACGAACGAGGAGCCCCCTGTCAAAGGCCGTCAGTTGCAACAGACAAACTGACAATAGCCCCAAGAGGATGAATGGGGGAATGTGTGTGTAGGGGAGAGTGGAGAGGGGAAAGGGGTTGGAATAGAACTCCAGACTGCAATCAGTGAGTTTGAACAAAGAGTCGTGAAGTAAAGGCCAAGAAGAAGAAGAACACACAACTTTGGGCACCGCCTGGGTTATTAAAAAATAATTTGCATAAAAAGGCACGAGTTCTCTTCCCTTCCCCTCCCCCCCCTCCCCTTCCACACTGCAAAGAAAACCACAAGGATTTCATGCCATAAATAACAAAACTGAGGGAGCGGAGAATAGGTGCAAAGAGGCTGCATTTTTCTATGAAATTATATTCAAATTAGTTTGAAGTTTGCCGTCTTTACAAATGGCATAATTATGGTATAAAGCTACACAAAACCAAAAGAAACCGAATACAATACAAAAGCCGCAATGCTGAGAGCAGCACTTGAATTTATGCTAAATGCCAGCTGAGGTGTTGCCTCGAAAGCTTCAATGTTGCCACAAAAGCTGGGTGCAGTAGCAGACGCCTCATCAATTATCCGAGTGATTACAGCTCCAGCAATTTGTTAGATCTGTTCTACTTGGTTGGTGAGGGGAGTGGTGGTGTGTTGGGGTTTTCACTTTTGACACCTTTTGCATGCCACTATTCATAGGCTGGGCTCTTGACGTGATTATAACAGTTTTACGGTTAGTTATTAATGATTCCCCATTCAATAGATACAAAGCAGTTGAAGCCACTCTTCCCCTCCCAAGTCTGACATGATAATTAGCATTAGCTTCCCTCTCGGCATTTTCTACCAGAAGCATTCAAAAAGATTGCAAAATTTCTATGTATATAATTTGTGAATTCAATGCAGAGAAAGTACAAGAAATAATTAAGAAATAAATAAAGAAAAAACTTAGAAGTTGTGAGTCGAAGAGGAAGTCTTGCTGAAGGAACAGTTTTAAAAAATCCCACTAAAAACACCTAGAAAAAATACCTTGTTTCAAATAATTTTTAGATATAAGAGAAAAATTCTTTAAAACGAAATTTGACACATTTCGAATTAACTAAAGAAAATTCATAGTTTTCATACTTTTTAAATAATAGTCTTGTTGAAAGAACACTTCTTCGGTAACAAAATTCGAGTTATTAAATATCTAAAGTTTTATCAGAAATCGATATTCGTGAAAGGTGTACAAAATGAAATAAACTGGATTTGTATATGGGAAGAGAGAAATAATATTTCATGTTCTAAACTTTAGCTCTGTTAATCTCTGAAATCAGCGAGTTCACAAAGACATTCAAGTAGAGAGACGGCCAAATCAGTTCGACGCTTGATACTAATCAAGAATATATACTTTATAATACCTGAGATTCTTGTCTCTGCTTATTATAAATTTTTTAAATTTATTTTTAATGTGTTCAGCATGCAAAGACGAATTGTTCAGGTTCAGAATATAATTTAGATCGGGTTAAGCAATTTTAAAAAGTATAACAAAATAATTAGCATATCAAATACATTTTTAATTTAAACTTGAACTCAATTTAAGCCGAATAAACTTTAATTGATGAGCACAAAATTGAGTTTGAGGGATGGAGCTGCAAATTGTTGTTGGCCCTTAAGCCACAATTAAATTTACATATTGTTACTATTTTATCGCTCCTCTATATATAATTTAGATATATATATATATGGGCGACATGCGATATATATTTAAATGATATCATTTCCTGAGCTCGTTTCCGAAACACCTTGCGGCACGTTATTTTGTGCTATGTAAATTTCAGTGTGTGTGCGAGTGTGTGTGTGTGTGTGTGTGTGTATTGGTGTTGGTCATTTATCAAAGCAGGACAGCAACAACAACAGCGCAAGAAATATTCAAAACGTGGCCAAAGAATACGACTCATATTATTCATGACCATGCGATGTCAGCTCGGTTCCTCCGAATTTGGCCTAAACCAACAACAAAATATTGCGTGCAGACATAACTAATAATTTCCTAAAGAAATGCAGAGCATCGGAAAGGGGGGGGAGTGTTGTGGTGAGGGGAAGGTAGGTGAGTTCAAGAGGAAACAGAAGTCGAGCAGACGATTGGCCGATGACTGACGACTGACGAACTGACAACAATCGCAACAATTTCAATGGCAATGTGGCAATGGGACGCGTTGGCGGCCACAACACTCACAACAATCGGATGAATGAATGAATGAAAGAGTGAATGAATGATAATAATGATGTTCCACAAGGTGGCAGGGACGGAAGTGCAACAGCGGCAGTAGCAGCAGCAGCAACGTGTCTGCTGATGATGCCTAATGATAGCTATGAAAATGAGTTTTGAGCCACAGATGACACGACACTGTCCGAATAATGCCGACCAAAAGGAGAGTAAGAGAGAGAGAGGGGGAGATGAGGGGTTATCTTGCAGGTTATAGTTTTAATTTTATGAATGAATCGAAAGGCCGCATAATAAATCAAAACGACGCACGCTCAAAACAGGAGCGTGACCAGACAGGAAATGGAAATGAGCTTGCAATAAAACAAAAAAAAAATCAAATAAAATAAAAATCAAGCTAAATACAAATAAAAAATAAATAAAGAGACTGAAAACAATTATGTGAATAAAATGCAGTTAAGGTAATTAGAATAAAATAAATAAATCAAAAGTGAAGAATGGCTAACTTAGCCAAGTTAAAATTTACATATTCTCAGATAACCAACTAGTATCTAAAGTGCTTTATAATTGTGTCTGGTAGCTATTTGATATGAGATAGTAATCCTGCATATATTCAAAATTTCATCTGCATGTTCTTAAAGGAATTAATTTAGATATGACTATATTGACTGGGCTAGTGATGCCAATCAAGAATTTATATTAAGGTATGTCTTTTGATTCGTCTGCTTTAAAGCGTTACAATAATATTATAAATCTTATTATTATCTTATTATTATTAGTATTTAATGCTGTGCAAACTCTTATATATTTTACCTTAGCAGATTAAGTTTATATCTCTTCAAAGCAGTCAAATTCCTGCACGAATCTTTGACTACATTTTTTTGCATACGTTTTTTAGCTATGTTTTCCTCAGAAAAATCCTTCTCACTGCCAAAAATTGAGCAGATTGAGCAAGTATCTATAATATTCTATATTATTCCAACTCTTTAATAACCTCTACAAAGGTCTAAAACCAAATTTAAGTCCAAATACATATAAAATATTCTTAGATGACTTTTGCAAAATGCTGCGATTGACTCAGCTAAAGATGCTTTTATAATAAAAAAAACAAAATCCAATTAGGCAAATAAAAAAATAATAATAATTATTTTATATAGTCAATAATTAACAACACTCAAAAAATTGATAGTTTCATATTTTTCAAGTGTATTTATGTAAATTGCCTACTTATAGCTTAATTTGTTAAGCATTTTGCCGACATTAAGTAAATTGTAGAACAAAATTGGATTTTGGTCATTTCAAATCACTAATGACTATTTCCTACAGTATTATTTTTACTAACTGTAATTAAGTTATTAGCCATTTCCAAGACATAAATAATAGCCACTAAAAATAAATCTTCAATATCCAAATTAATTTCGCCTTGGGTAGTAAAAACTAAATATAATTTTGCTAACTTTACAAACACACCTCTCACTAAAAGAAACCATTATAAATATTCATACATACTTAAATACACATTTGTGTGTGTGAGTGTGTGTATAAGTGTGTGTGTGTGTGTGTATGTGTGTATAAAATAAACATCAAAAACTTACCGCCTGCATTTTGCATGTTGTCGTCGTCGTTGCAATCGTCGTTTTCGTCATTTGCCTCGCTTGTTGCTGGCGCCGGCGATGTTGCTGCTGATGCTGGCTGTGATGTTGCTGCTGTTGTTGTTGTTGTTGTTGCTGGCGCTGTTGCTGCTGTCGCCTCGGGCGCTGCATCATTTTGTTGTAATGCGACTAATGAGGCGGCAAAATTGACGTGATGCTGCCGCGTGAAGCCAAACAGCGTTGCATCCTCAGTTAATGTTGCAGTTGTTGTTGTGGTGGTTATTTTTGGTGTTGGCGATTGAGTTGTTGACTCGCTTTTAATTGCTGTTGCTGTTGGTGGAGGACAACGTTGCTGATGCTGTTGCTGTTGCTGTTGCTGCCAGTACTCGGCTGTAATCAAATGCTGCAAGCTGTGCGTAGGCAAATGTTGGCCAAACAAATTGCTCAAATGTTGCAGCGGCGTGTTGCTGGCAACATGTTGCTGCAGCAGCTGCTGTTGCAGCAGCAATTGTTGCTGTTGCTGCTGCTGCAGTTGATGTTGATGCTGCTGTTGCTGCTGCTGCTGCTGATGATGATGATGGTGATGATGATGGCGATGGAAGAGCAATGTTGCTGCTGCAGCTGTGTCGTTGCCATCGCTATTGATTTTATATTTGCTTGTTGTTGTTGGCGTTGACATTGTTAACGCTTCCGTTTTGGCCAGCTGTCGACTGTTGCTGATGTCAATGTTGCTGCTGCTGCTTTGCTGATTTGTGTTGCAAGCGTTTTTGTATTCCAGTAACATGCCGTTAATGCTGGCAGCCCTGGCAACCTGCTGCTGTCGTTGCTGCTGTTGCTGTTGCTGCTGCTGTTGCTGCTGTTGCTGATAGTAGTTTGCTAGCAACAATGGCATAATCAATGTTTACAGCTAACTGTGACAGCAGCAGCAGCATAGACGACATATACACATATAAAGCTAGCAACGTTTTAACCAATTCCCCCTCGTTTTTTTTGCGATAAGCTATTCAAACAGAATGCTTTACAAGTTGGTCAAGTGGCAAGTGGCAAGCGGCAAGTGGCCGGCGCTGCTCGTCTGCAATTAGCCCAAGAAGATTAATTAGTTTTACAAACAGGTCAAGTGCTCTTTATACTTAATAGCAAAGATATAAATATATATATTATAAATTTAGAAAGCCAAGTTTGCTACCTGTTTTATAGAAGCAGAATTTTTAAAACTGTTGGATATACAAAATTAAATGTTGTGTCTTTCATTTCTAGTTAATTCAGCGTAATTAGAACAGAATTTATTTTTCGGAATGACTATTTAAAAAATATCTTATTTACAGGTTTAAAATTAAATATACTAATAATTACAAATATTTATTTAATGAATAAATAGTAATTTTAGTCAAATTTTGTAAACAACTACTTTGTCACTATAAATTTTAAATGGCCTTTTTTGGAGACCGCCAACGTTAATACCCTTTCAAATAATTACAAAGGGTATGTAATAAATCACAAATAATCTGAATTTTTTTTTAATATTTCATTTTTATTTATGCAAACTCATCGAAACGAAGCAAGTTTTTGATGGACATGTGAAACTGGCGAAGCATTTGTTAAAGCTGCTGTTAAAGTTCGAAATTAGAAGTTAAATTTAAAGTCAAAGTCAAAGTTAATCATCTCAGTGGACTTTTTGTCATTTTAATTAGTTCAATTTGTGTCTTCAATGTGTGCTTTTCGGCCTATGCAGCACAACTCGCAACTCATTTCACATTTTCACCTGACAACAACAATGGAAACCACGTGATGACTTTGAGACAAATTATGATCAGAAAGCGCCCAATCATCGTGATTTTTTACACCCTACCCGTCTCTCTCTCTCTTACTCTATTTCTCTCTCTTTCTGTTTTAGACTTGCAGGCAGCAGTCGTAGAAGCAAAGCAATTGAACTGAATATACATAATCGCCAGAAGAGTAGAAAAAAAAACAACCAGAAAAACAGCGACAACAATACAAAAACCGTTTCAGATACGATTCCTATAAAATGATGCACTGCAAAAAAAAGTTCAAATTTATTGTATTTTTATATTATTATATACATTTTTGTGTAATTGAAAGAAGCTTACAAATCAAAAAGATAATTTTTTAGAGCATATTAAGTGATCACCAGGGTTGCCATGGTGCAGCAATATTTAGTAAACTCTTGCAATGCAAGGGTTTAGGCCATTTTAGTTTCATTTCAGAGTTTTAACAATAAATTTAAGTTAACGGTTGCAGCTTTACTTCCATTTTTGGTCAAGGAATCAGGAAATTATTGAGCTTCGCTTCCGATTTTAGTTCTGCATTGGAATCAAGTAATTTGGCTTTGATTGGACTTCTTCTTAAGGCATCAGTAAATGTTGAATTTTGATTCCGATTTGAATTCTGTCAACGGTTTTGTTTCCAGTTTAATTTGAAAATTAATAGTTCTAATCGCAACTCCTTAAAAAAAATTTCCTGATTAATTCCTGATTGCAAATTAATAGTCCTAAGCAACTCCTTAAGCATTTTTTTCATTTCTCTCATACATTTCTCTGAGTGTAACAATTGATATGGCAACTAGTACATACAATGGTCGTGGCAATAAAATCCCCAAGCTCGACGCTAGAGCGACCGGCATTATAATTACAAGTCATCTACCTGATGTTTTTGACCATTTAAGCTACAAAACACGAACAACAACACAAAAAAAAAACGCCGTCAAACAGTAGCCAAAGAGGCAAAGAGTGAAAGGAAAGAGAGGGGGGGTCGACAGACGGTAATCATATAAAAATTTATAATAATGCCTGGAAGACTGGCAAGTTGGCAACAGCAACAAATTTCCATTCTTCTATTTCGACATTAACGCGCAGAATTGTTAATACCATTTAAATGTGCGTAAAACGACAAGTCAAGAGAGCAGAGAGAGAGAGAGAGAGAGAGAGAGAGAGAGAAAGGTAGAGAGAGAGGGAGAGATAAGAGTAAAAGCTGAGAGAACATTGAGAAAGAGAGTAACAAGTGCAGCGGAAATGTTTTTGTATATTGCATGACTCGTTCCATTTTTCATATTTTTTACTGAACTCCAGCGATTAAATTTAGTTGACAAAAACCCTATTATATTTGAGGCTCTTCCTCTTGCTCTAAGCGCCTTATCACAGTTCACCAAATGGGAACGAACTGTTGATTGAGTTTTACAGTTTAAGCAGCATTCCCAAAATATATCTACAAAAATAATCAATGAACTTTAATTTCAAATATATATTTATGACCATGATTCAGCTCATAAAGTTCTCATGAATGAATTCAATTAAAGTGAAACTAGATTATTTTTAAAGATTTAAATTTGTTAATTTAAAAATTTTAGATATTTAAAAAATGATATTAATTGTCAGTCAATACGAAAAATTAGATATGCATATAAATTTAAAATAAATTATTGTAGGCTCAAAACTATGGAGAATTCATTAATTTTATATATCAACTCAGTTTTTATTATTATTGTTATTATTTATTAGTGAAATTCAAATTTTTGAGCCATCTATAAACATTTTTTTGTCCGAATTTTGACATTTTTTTTTTGCTGAAAATGCATATCCAGGTTTGGCAGTCCAAAATATGGCAACATTTTTATAGGTAATCTTGAAGACATTTTAACATGCAGATTTAAGCCATGCCCTAAATGTATTATGTAAATTTATAATTTAATTTAACTTCTTCAAATACAGTTTAATAAACAGCTTTGCAAATTGGTTAAGTTAATAATAAAAAACAGTCAGCAATTAAATGCTTGAAAGTGCAATAATTTCTAATAGCTGTGAGAATTAATATGGTCATTAATAGAGTCACCTTAGCAATTGTGTTAACAGGCAGTATTTATGGCTAATAAAATGCAGAATATTAATGTGTGAGAATTATTTAGTAAGAGTAAGCCGGACTAGGAGATACTCTGTTAAATACATAGCAGTCTTGCTGATAGTTTTAACTATTTTATTTGTTCGTAAATGCTTCTTCTATAATTGCACAAATTAATATCAAAATTTACAAATTTTTTTAAAATGAATAAAAATTTATTAATGTTATCAAACACTTAAAAATTCAATAAAATCTGTATTTAAAAAAAAATTCAAAATATGTGTGCAAGTTAAATTTAGTTGCTATTAATCTATAGTAACCATTTTATATGCGACATATAATCTTGGCCATTGGTGTACATTGTAAGTTATCTCCAATATGGCTATGGCTAATGCTAATTGGCGCACCTTAGATAATGACTACTGTACTTCTGTGACTTGCATTTGCTTTGAGTGTTTACCATAAATTTATACAGCACACACACACTCACAGACACACACTTACACACACACACACACACTTGTAAATATTGATAAGATGGTGTACAAATAAATATGTTTATAAGGTGTGCAGAGCGATTGAGTAGCCTGACATCGACAGCCTTCAACAAGGGGTTCGGTGTGGGGGGTGGTGGGGAGGTTGTAGCCTAAAAAGAGCTCAGGGCAAGTAAATACATATTTTTATATAAATATATATCAATATTTATTTATAACTTTAGGCCAGGTGATACATTTAGTGGGTGGCTTATGCGAAATGACAATAAATAGAAATACTCGCTGATATTCTTAGCGAGCGACTTTTCAAATGCTAATTGAAGTTTAGCTTAAAATTCCACGTACTGCGCATAAATATTAAAAGTTAATTATTCTTAATGCATTAGCAAACAGAAGGTTCTGTTTTTTTTTTTCATATTTAATTTACAGTCAATCGATATTTGTCACAATACGAATATCTCGACCGATGAATAATGGATCCAAATTGGCGCCCCATTCATTTAAATGCCAACGCCGGAGATCCGTGGCGACTTATTTGGACTTAGCAATTTAGCCCCAGCACCGCGCCCCCAAATGGGGCATGAAACAATTGTCTGACTTACCAACTAAGGCAAATTAACCCACTTGCAGTGTGCCAAGCTTAACTCGGCTGACTCGATCAACAAATTACCGATTGGCCCCCCTCAAAAAACTCATTAATTATGCTCGATACGCACCACATTTTTAAATGAGTAGTATATATATATATATATATCCATATTCTTCATATAGTAAAAATGTTTTAGCCAAGCATGATCATTTTAATTTTAAAGACTTTGAGAGTTGGAGATTTAATAGAAAAATAGAAAATTTAATTCAGATTCAGTTTATTTCTCGTAATCGATTTGCTAACGTGAATGTGGATAACTATATTGACTTCCAATTGATATATATAAACCCAAATTATATATATATAAAAAAATATTTTTTATATATACCCAAATATTTATATCAAATTGGGTATATATATCAATTGGAATTATATATGCATATATAATCAAAATATAATTAATTTATAAATAATTAATCATCTTTCAAAATTTCATCGCTTCTAAGAGACCCAAGACCCTACTAAGAGTGTTTTCATATTAAGAGAACTAACTTCTTATCTATCTCTCTCTCTCTCTATCTATCTATATTTTTTCTATTTCATTCATCTTTCATATATCTTTTAATATATATCAATATCTTTTAGCAACATGAATCTCTTATTCATACTTATTTCTCACTCTCTCTCTCTCTCGCTCTATCTCTCTTCGTCCCCTATAATTTTTTATATTCCTAGTTTTTGCCATATAATCATCTAGTCATTTTCTATATTTACCTGTTTGCATTTGGTGGCACCTGCAACATTATTAATTGACTCATTTCCCTGCGATATCGCCAATCCAGTTCTGGTCTCGTGATAACACACGCCATTTCCCCTTACCCCTTTCCCTCCCCCTTCCCATTTCCATTGAAGTTAAGTCTGCTCAGTTAAGCGTTTGGAGCAGACTAATGAATGGCGCTCGTTGTTCTTATTTGCCACGGTGCCATTTTGTGACAGTTTCTAATTATAATTACGACATTTATTGAAGTCATTTTCCTAGAACACAGCCAGACCAATAAATAATAATCACGTGGTGCCGTCCACTTATCGAACCTAAACCACACTCGTTATGAATATACAATATTGTGAATGACTCGCAGACTTGCTGCAAAAATATAAAAAACAAATAATAAATTAATTTAACCAGAATAAAGCTAAAGTTGGGTGCAAGGTTCAAGCTGGTTAACAAATTGATTTTTCGAACTTTATATTTTTTATCCAAAATATGAAAAAGCGAGTACTAAATACATTTTTGTTAAATTTTCATAATTTAAATATATTTAAATTATATTATCAATTTGTCATTTATTGAAAAAGTCTAGAAATTTCTGTCCGCTTAACTTGCATGTTCTAAATTTTATATAATATTATATAATTTTTATAATTTTATCTAGTCTCCGATGTCCAGTGAACTTTATATAACTAAAGAATATAACAAATCGCAGCCAACATTTTTTAAAGGTGCTCAATCCTAACCTTGCCCAAAGAAAACAACTTTCAAGAAGTTGTTTGCTTATCGAGGGGATTTTTTTTTATCATTTTTTGGTTTTTGGACACCAGGCCCCCTTGGGCGTTATCTGAGGAATCGAATCGAAATTGAAACTTTGAGCATCAGTACAGAATATCAAAATAACACACTTGTCTGGTTTACCCCAACCACAAATAAAGAGTACAATCTGATTATTTCTGAAAATCGAGCAGTCGAGTGGAGAAATCAGGTGAATTTTATAATGATTCTCTAGTTATTTGTTGATTACGCAAATTCGAATTTATTGCTGCAGATTAAAAAAAAAGGAATTTAATTCAAAACACTCACACAATGAATGATTATTAGACGATTGAAGTGTTTAGATATTTTTAAATAGTCGTTTCTAGATTATAGATTCTTTTATTTGCGGCACGAGGCAAAAATTTGCTTATCTTGAGCAAGAAATCTATAAACTTTTTGTTGAAGTTGTTTTTTATTTGGCTTATCTGCAAAATTGTCGCTAGGCCAAAAGTATGAATGACGGAATCGCGCTGACAAATCAACTGCATATAAAAATTCAGCTGAATCATATTCAAATTAGACATAGACACCTATTTCAAAGTGTAACTGGCAAATATTGATAAGATTGCCACTTCGACTTTACGATAGTGTCTAAAGTTGACTAATGGATAAATGAACAAACAAGTAAAAAGATAAATTTACATTTAGCAGCTATTTTTGCGAAGAAAAAAATTATATTTTTGAGCTTCCCAATAAACTGAATTTTTAATGAAATCAAAGTTTACAAAATAAAAGGTCTAAATAAACTCAGTAAGCTAAATTTAAAAATTCAAAACCAAAAAAAAATGTTTTACAGATAATTACATAATTATAAATAAATATTTATATTTACAATTATATGTTAAAATTTAATCGCTTAAGGGTAGAAATTCATTTAAAAATAGAGCATTCCTTAAGTCGTCAGAGCCGAAATAAAAAACATTAATTTCTGTTCACTTTGCAATTGATTATTTGTTGTTTATCAAGTGTCAATTTATTTTGATATTTTCCATTAACGTCAGCAGACGATGATATGCAAAGTGTTTGTGTTAACGCCTTTTGTTTTGCTTTGCATTATCTGATACAGGTTTCAGTGCTCTTTGGGAATAGCTGTCTTATCAGCGGAGTACAAACAAATTGAACTCATTTCTTTAAACAGCTTCGACGGAAATTTCTGCAAATACAGCCCGTTGGAAGTTAACAGTTACCAGCTTGTAGGCCTTATAGCTATACATATAGATACAGTTACTCGGTTTTTGTATGTTGCTATGCCAACAAGTAATAGACTTAGAGCTCTCCTGATAAAACTCTCTTTTTTCATATAAAAATAGTTATAGTAGTTTGAAAATGCAACATGATTTTTGCTCTTAATCAATTTATCTTTTTAAGCTCAATTTATTGTATTATTAAATTTGTTTAACAACTTTTAAATGCAGACAATAAGCGTTGCCTCGCATACCTTGTTTGTGGTATCCTCAACGGAATACGACTTTATATATAACGATTCATATATTGTAAGGTAATATATTCAAAATGTATTTATTTATACATGCAATATATGAAAGTTTACTAATTACAATATTTTCAAATAAACTACAATGAACAACAATTTTAAATATTAGCATATAGATCTCTATTTTATTATTCACTACAAAAAAAAACTTAAAAAAACAAAGAAGATTAGAAACTAATTAATATAAGAATTATGAAATAAATGCAAGCACAGCTTTTGATGCAACAGTGAAGTTTTTGCCCAACTTAAAAGCATAAACATAAACACAAACATAAACAAGAGATTTAATAGCTAATAAATATTATAAGCATACCGAATGCATGCCATGAGGAGGAGTCTTTCATTAATTTATTTTATAGGAATCGAAAATATCAAAAATTCCTTTCGACTGTCACTAAACTCAACACAGCAAAGCAACTGCTTATTAAATACAACCAATAATTTTAAGACTGTGTGTGTGTGTGTGTGTCTGTCTATGTGTATGTGTGTTTGTGGCAAATATCAATATGCTTAGTTGCAGCTATAGATAAATATTCCAATAAGACGCAACTTGTCGTTGTTTGCGCTGAGTTTGCTTTTGTCGTTTGGCTAATATGGTAAAATGGTTGAGCAGATTGAAGATAGAAAGAAAGCGACACCAACTGCATGCAACGTGCAACGTGCAACGTGTGCCATACATATATATATATATGTATAAATAGAGCTCTACCATTTTTATCTAATTAGGCTAAGCAGCAGTCAAAGAAGACGACGACGCAAAGAAGAAGAAGAAGAAGCAGCAGTAAAAGAAGCGACAAATATTTATTATTGTGCAAACACAAGAAGAAAAACAACAACAACAAGAAAAACAACAAAAACAAAGACAAACAAAGCGCGTCGTAAAATAATCAATCACTCGATATTTACAGCAAATTGTATTTGTTGTTGTTGTTGTTGTTGTTGTTGTTGTTGCAGGCTGTCTACAAATGTATCTGTATTTGTGGCCAGTATCTATATGCGGCCGGTGTGCAGATAACGGCATTTGAATAAGGTAAGGAAATGCAGTTGAGTTGCCAACTTGTCGCTACAAGCTACAGATACACACAGTTATAGATGCAGATACAAATATAGCTATAGATACAAATACAGCGACAGTTATAGATACAGATACAGATACAAGTTGGCAGTGCCTTGCACTCAATATTTATATCTGTGTATCTTTTGTAAAGCCGCACAAGTGTTATGCTAATAAAACAAATCGAAGTCAACTTATCAGCCAAGACATACATACATATATAAACATATATATATATATATAAACAATTTATATATATCGCTATTTATGCCATATTTACATTAAAAAATATTTAAAGTGTAAATCGATCGATTTTTTCTTCACACTTGACGTTTTTCTTGTTTTTGTTTATTGTATTTATTACAAATTTCAATATTATTTATTGGTGCCACACACGCATTGTTGTTGTTGTTGTTGCCACTTCAATATTTGAAAGGCCTCAATGTTTACACTTGGATTTATTGCATACCCTTTTTTTCTCTGCCCCTTTGAAATCGGATAGTTTGATTAAGTGGCTGATAAGCAATTTGACACTTGTCATGTTATCGAATATCTCACGTAATTTATACTCGCATTTCTGCAGAAGTCAACTTAAGAACTTAACTGAAGTACAATCTGCAGCTGTTTGCAGTTTAAAATAGTTTGTAAACAGTGGAAAATTTAATCTAAATATTATTTGGTTATGTAGTCGATTATGCAGTGAGTTAAAATTAAATTAAATTAAAATATTTATAATTTTAAATTTGAGTTTTTAATATCTACAGAAAAAAAAACTATTTCTACAGATATAGATATGAATAGGTGTAAATATAGATATACATTTTATTGAAATTAAGTTAGTTAGTGCTTCCAATTATTAGTAATTACCTGAATTAAGTTAGTCAAAGAAATATAATACTAGAAATTTTATGCCTAATATACAATTTGTAACACAAATCTAATAAAGATATTTAAATCTAAAAGTTTTTATAAGACAGAAAAGTAAATAAATAATTAATTGTCTAAAAGTTAACATAATATCGAAAGAGGATAGAGGAAGAGAAAAACATAATGTATAAATACTTAATCCAATCTCTGAGACTCTAAGGGTTAACCACTTCAAAATTAAAATATCAGTTCACAATATACGTAGGATGATCAAACAATTAGTTTCTAAAATATTGATTATCGATCGAAATAATAGTATCGATTGCTTAAAGAAATAATGGACAAAATTGTCCTGATATGGCCTTTAAATTATTACAAAATATACACAGATATATTATTGATGAGCTTTTCAAATTCCATAAAGATCGGCTAAGAAACACAGATTTTGTTGGCCAAAACCTATTTTCATATTGCACAAACTGCCATCAGTTAATAGCTTATTCTAGGGCATCTGCTAGTCGAGCTCTCTCGAATATCACAGTCATACTTATTCCTTAATCTATTAGAAAAAATAAGCTTATCACTGAAAACCAAAGGCTTATCTTTCTAGCACATCAAAGTGCAATTGAAAAACATTGAGACTACCCCACAAAATGTGTTCTTTGGTTTTTAGTTTATTTACTTTTATTTAAGAATTAAGTTTTAATTTTGTTGCTTAATATTTATGTGTATTTATTTCCATTTGCGTTTACCTTTATCAAAATAAATTCCTTGGCACAGAAAAAGTGATTCACACAAATCGAAACACTTCTTTTGCAGCTATTTTTAAGCGCACTTTTTCAACAGAAACACTTAATTATTGTTGGCCAACTTTTGCAATATCATTTGTAATATTAGTTTAAAGAATATTTGCATTTCAATTAAAGTTATTTTTGATACGCGTTACTCGAAAAAAGCCGTCGTGAAAAAGAGCTAAAAATATATTCACAGCGCAGCGCAAAACTGAAACTGAAACTGAAGCCTGAAACTGAAGCTCACTTTGAAGCTACCTCAACAAAGCGATGAAGGGTTTTTTTACAGGGACGGAGTGCGGAGGGGGGCCGGCAGGCGTGTTGCAGCCAACGCTGGCCGAGCTGGCGAGTCGCGATTAAATAAAATGTGAGAAAAATTGAAAGCGCGTTCGCGTTTTGAGTAAGAAGGCAACTGAAACTCGACTAAAACTTGGACTTGGCTTCGCTGCGAGTATTTTCAAGATGCGCAGATCAAAAGCGCAGCAAGCTAACTGAATGCCTCACTGGCTAACTGCCCAACTTGCCACTGCTTCGCGAAAAAAACAAGCAACAAGTTTTTTGTTTTTTTTTGCGCGCGCGCAGATAAACAAACGGCGGCAAATGCAACACAGCAACGTCGATTGCAACCTGTTCGCAAGAGAGAGAGAGAGAGATAAGCGTGGCTCTCTTTGCCAAAACTTTGCTCTCACGCACACCACTGCAAATCGCGATCACTCTCTTGCGGGCAAGCGCTCTCTTAGGTTCCACAAAAGTTGCACATGTGTGCGTAGCAGCTACTCACGTGTGCGAGCGAGATAGACGCCACCCGCTCTGATTGAGCTTACACATGCTTACACACACTAGAGCATTATTCAAATCAGCTGATAGCCATCTCGCTCACACGCTCTCAGTTAAGCTTTTCGTTTCGTTTTTGTATTTAAATTTTGTGATTATCGCTGTGCATGTGTGTGTATGCTTAATCCAAATGGAGGTGGAGCAGCCGCTTAGCATGCTGCTGTGCTCTTCTAGCCTATGCTCGCTTATTATTATCTGCCCCCTCTTTGCGTACGTAGATAAATTATCTACGCCTGCACATAACAACAACAACAAAATTGAGTGTCACTTGAGTGTTCACATATTTCACGGTTTATCCAATTGGATTTGTGTTAACTGTAAACGGGTTTTCAGCTCGGCTACCATTGGCACATGTTTGTTTCGTATTTGAATTTGTTTCGAGTACAAGTTTTTGTTAGCGTTTAATATTTACAGTCAATACAGTTTTACATACAAATATATAAATATTCAGTTTTACACACAAATATTTTCTAAACATAAATACCTGAAAAAAGCGAAATTTATTTGTACTTATCTAATTTTAAATTTCGTTAATAAAACTTATACATCATCCTAAAATAGCCTTGAGAATTATTATTATATTTATTACTATAATTATTCTTGTTAATGAAGCTAAAATTATGTTATGAATTTATTTTAAAAGCAAATTTTATTTGTTCTTCGTTTTCTACACTTTTAAAGAAGCTGCTGAAAAGAAAAGAGGTTATTATACAAACTCAGTTATAAAAGCGATCAATTGTAAAAAAATATATATTTTGATTTAAAAAAATATTTAATTTTATATGTTATATTTTCTTTAGATCACCTGTGAAATATATCTTTAGTAATAAGCACAAGTTTTTCTTGATTTTCTCTTCTTTTTCTCCTTTTGGAAAGATTTACTTACCATAAAAGATAAAAATATAGATTCAGTTGCCAAAAACAACCTTTGTAAAATATGTTTTGGTTTAAAAAATACTTTTTATTGTTTTCTCTTGCTTAATATATTTTTAATATGGCATAATCTTTTTATTTTTTTCATCTCTGCCTTATATGGTTATAATCAAGGACTTCCTCTGCTCAAGATTTAGAACAAAATATTGTAAGCCTTTTAGGATTGTGTAAAAAAAAAAAGCTAAAAGTTGAAGTCCATTGTCAAACCTTGATAAATAAATTTTGATTTAATGAAAATTTTTATTTTTTTTTACTTATGAAATGAGATTTAATTATATGCAAAATATTTTCTTGCCTTAAACACTTCTTAAAATACTTATATATGGCAGACCCATCTCTACCTGATAAGCTCATAATCACTCAGCTAGCAGCATTTGTTCTGAAAAATTAGAGAAATTATTTAAATTTTTTTAAATATACAGTTAAATTTAACTATAGTTATATTTAATATATTTAATATTGTTGAAAATTACTTATAAAATAATTTATTAAATTTGTATCACTTTATATATATTTTACGAAATTAATATAATTTTCGTATATTTCTATCAGACCCATCTTTGACATACACGGTTATAAGTAATTTGACCTTGAACTTGTTCCTATGCTGTTTCAACTGTGCCACACAGACTACAGTTGAATGTTGACTGTTGTTGTTGTTGATGCTGCTGCTGACACACAAAAATTAATCAACAATTAATCGAGCAAAAAAATGTCAACTCCAAAGGCATTTTAAATTGTTCCAAAACAATGCTTGCAAAGCTGCTGCTGTATCTGTATCCCACTGACTGTATCTGTATCTGTATTTGTATCTTTTTGGGTGTATCTGTATCTGTATCGGTGGCCACGATCTGTGTGGCTTTTGATTTTATCCGCTGACACAATTCCGGCAGCAATTAAGTGGCTCAGTGGCTCATCGCATCTGAGTGAATCTTTTGCTTAAGGAAGCTGTCAACTGTTGGCGCCCCGCAGTTGTTGCAACTGTTGGTTGCAGCTTTGTTGTTGCGTGCATAATAATGCGGCCCAACAATTGTTTACCATATGCAGCAATCGGCGGCATACCAAACTGTCCAATTGGTCTTATTAGCCTGTCGTTTGCATTTTTTTTTGTGCGGTATTTTTTTATGCAGCCTTTGTAATCAGCCGTCGTCCAACCTTGCAACTTTGCAACTTGGCCAACGATCGCCAACGTTGCAAATTCAATTTGAATGCGCCGCCGTTCGTACTCAAAAAATTCCACAAATTACTCAACTTGGCCATTCAAATGTTGGCAAGACTCTTTTTTGCTTTGCTTTGCTTTGTTGTTGCTGACTTTCTGCTGCTTTTGGCCAAGTCGAGTTGACTGTGGATTTAACTTGCAGCTGTAGATTCTTTAATAATTAAGATAAGGCTGCATTTCTTAGTGGCATTATTTGTATGATCCAAGTTATGATGAGGCGGCGCTTTGAGTTAAATATTTGTCTAGTCAAATTGCATTTTACATATAACTTTTTAAGTTAATCTACTGACTTATTAATCTATGCAGGTCTGCCATAATTTATTTATCTCTTCCACTTCTTATTTGATTTAAATAAATTTTTTTAAAAATATTTTACTGTTAAGATTATGAATTTTATGAAGATTATGACATATGTTTCAAATGTGTTTCTTCGTCTCTCAGTTGTAGGAAAGTTTTTGTTAATACTGCATCAATTTTAGCTTAAGGATCACCTGAATTAATTCAGATAATTTTTAATATAACACTTGATGTCCTTTGATTCCTCCTTATTGTCACTAAATCTGCAGATTCTACTAATGACTATGCCCAATTTTATAAGATGACTTTTAAGCTTACTTTTCTTATTGTTGTTTAATTTTTTTATTACTCTTTTTATTTTTCATTATTCATTTTTATAGACAAAAAATGCTGCTTTCCCTGGATACTTCTAACATATATTATTTTTGATGATAATTGCCCAAGACACAATTGGCTTATACTGCATTTTCGCCTGTTCTCATTACATTTGATATGCTTGTTGCATAGTCTTTAATCACTTTGTTCGGTTTTCAGTAGGTTTGTTTTATTAAAAAAAAAAATAAGGCATTCTTAGCCATGGCTGCAGCTCGTCTGGCATAAAATTGCACATTACTGACACATCGTTGCCAATCAAAGTAATATTTATGTCTGACTTTTGAGTGTGAGTAAGGGAATTGTGCTTCCGGGAAACGAGGGGGGGCATTAGATGTGTGCCGAGGAGAGGGGTAGCTGGAGTACCGCTAGGTTGTCGTGGTTTGTTTAGCTCTTTGCTTTATGGCCATGATTTATAATAGAGTTCATCATAAGCGGCCGTTCTGCTTGGCCAAGACGCACTGCAGCATGAACATAGTGCGAGAGAAAGAGAGAAGGAGAGAAAGCGAGAGAGAGAGAGAGTTGAATAGAGACAAAGAAATAGAATTTTCATTCAGTCTGCATGCATATTCTGAATTTACTTTATGGCCAATATCAATGTTAGTTTTACTTAACATTAAATAACCAACTTCATGATGGCAATTTAAATGCCATCGCATATTCTCAAGAATTTCAATTGAAATCTTTATTTCAGCTTTTGCATTCATGTTTATTTATTAGTTATAATTATTGCATTTTTATTGTTCAACTGAGTCTCTCTCAGTTTCTTATACATAACTTTGAATTGAGATGGTTCTTTTTTTCAACGCGAATTTAATTAGCTGAATTCAAATCTTATCTATTTTATTTATTGTTCGAGTGTGTACAAATATTTAGAGAGAAAGATAAAGAGAGATAGTTGCCATGCTAAATAATCATTTATTATATGCTTCCAATTTATTATAAATATTATGGGGCAACTTAAATAAAGAGCAGCCTTTTTACATATAATCAAAAGTGGAATCTTTCGTGTCATTAGACATAAAAAAAGAGACATATATTTAACTTGTTGATACATATTTAAAACTAGAATACGCTCAGAGTCATTTGTAAACAGATATCTGATTTTATATTACACTCAACACTTTCATATTTATATCATTTGGGGATTCACAGAGTCACTTTGCACTTTGTAAGCGCATTTCTCAAACTGAAATTAATCATTAACGCACCTTGCCCCAGGCTCACTTGCCACATAACTTTGCATTTTAATTGAATTTCAAGTGGTAAACTGAATAAAGGGGATTTGCCACAGTTAATGAGCAACACTTGTCAAATTGCAATATTATGCAAAAGTTCAGCAACTGGCAAACTACCTGAAAAACAGAGAGCAAAAAAAGAGTTAAGTAATTTTCAGTGTCGCCTCATAAAGCGAAATATAAAGAATTTTAAATACTCTAAGAATTTAAAGTTATATCAGATATATATACATATATAATATATCGATAACGATTGTCAATTTTAATTGACAAAAAATCATAAAGGGTTTAAGGTTATAATATATATTCGCTTATTTGCTAATCCATAATTAATAATAGATCGATAACGATTGTCAATTAAAATCGATGAAAAATTATGAAAGGTTATTAATTATAATATATATTCGAGTATTTGCTAATGATACTCCATAATCGATTGGTGTCTAGAAAAAGTGCTTATTGATAGTCGATTATTTTTGAGAATAGGTCATTATTGAGGCTATATTATTATTCAGAATATGTTATTATCGATAATCGATTGTTTAAAAAACTTTTTAATATAATATATATTCTATTGCAATGTATAATCGAATAACATTACTAGCTTTTGTTATCGATAATAAATTATTATCGATAATGAAATGAAACTAGATATGCGTATTATGATATATCTTATAGAATCTGAGATCAGACGAGAAGATATGCTGTTCACAAATCTATATGCACTATGGGTTCAGCGATGTTTGCTTCTGTCTGTTAAATAATGAAACAATTCCGAGGCGTGACTCGGAGATGGGCAGGGATAAAGGGTGTTGAGCGAGGGTGTCGAGGTGCGGTTTTCTCTAGACCATTACAAATGAGGGTTTGGCGTGCGTCTGGTGAAAACATGGCTTGATTATAATGATAATATTAATATGCATTATGCTCATTACGATTGTATCCATTAAATATTTGTTGTACCAAGCTGCATTCTATTGCCGTATTAATTTTATTTTAAGTAAGCATTTACTCTAAATTGTAGACGTTTTAAGCATAGTTTTTAATCACTCAAAGTAAAAAAAAAAACCAAACCAAAACAAAGCTGCTCTGTGATTTGTTGTGGGAACCGGCGAATACGCGAAAAGCAAGTAAAACAACTTTACTTAACTCAAATCAACTCAACTCGATTCGACACGATTCGACTCGATTCAATTAGCATAACTCCGCCCCTAACTTGGCTAACTAACGATCCAAACTGCTGCTGATTTCCACCTGCATTTCAAGTGTTTCTCAACTACAAAATGAAAAAAAAAAAAAAAACAACACAAAACACCAAAACTGATCGGTTTGTTGAGATAGTTTCGATTCTCCTCGTTTTCCTCAATCTCCGCCAGCTAAAATTAATCGGTTTGACGAGCGTTTAAAAGGCATTTCCAAACACCATTTTCGATATGCATCTCGATAACTAATTACATTCGATAATTTGCTCAAGAGTTTCCATTTACTGTTCTATTGTTTGCTGGCGCCAGCAGTTTATTATTAATTTTCCTACATTTGATATCAATTGTTGTGATGGGAGAAAAATTATAGATGCACTCAATAAATAAATAGTTTACTGCTCGTAATTGCAGTGCACTTAATTAAATAATTGTTGGGCCATTTAAACTGTCTCAACTAATTCGAGGGGAAATATATTCAACCTCTGACTTTTCTGTGATGTTTACCAATCGATTTGATCTGAAAAAAGCACAAAGTTCATTATTTATTTAATTTGTTGGTGCGTAATAATATTAGAATTACATTTAACAAACTGAGTCTGATTTCTTTTTTTTCTTACTATAATTACAATTTTCTTTCATTAGTTATCTGTTTTTCCTCTTTATCACTATCTACATAATAATGTTATTAATTGTACAATTAATTGTAAAATTTTACCACTTTCTTATCTATAAATTTATTTTATAAGTTTGGTTTGTATACCCAAAACATTTTTGTATTGTTTAGGTTCGACTTTTGGCCTGGCCCGTTGGGTGAATCCCCCTAAGAATTATTTTCTGATGTTGACTTAAAGTATTTCTTGCTCCTAGTCTTAAAAACCAGGTTTTTGGCTACTGAGAAATATTGTTATATTCTGATATTTAAACATATATAAGTTGGTGAACTATATTCTATCGATATGTAACTATTATTTCTACTGATTCAATTATCTTTAACAAATACTATGTCAATTCATATCTTGCTTTTATATTTTTATATTTATATTTTATTTTATTATATTTTCTATAGTATTTCAATATTGTTTTTTTACAATTATAGTTTTATAGCTATTGAATGTCGCAGTGTTTCTTACGTTTAGCATTTATTACTTGTAATCAAATATAAATTCCGTGGTTTTTTTAACGATATATTATCTTTTTTATGTATCTAACAAATAATATTTTGACCACATCTGTGCATAATTAAGTAGTATACAATTTAAATTAAATTGAGTTAAACGCACTTTTAAATGTTTTTTCCTTCTCGTTTTTGTGTTATATAAATAAATTAGTTGCTTGTCTTAAATATTTATATCTCTGATAATATAAATCTAATCGTACAATTTTTAAGTAAAAAAAATTTAGTATTGTTATAGAGAAAAACCCATAGCTTTTTTTATTATTTATTATTATTATTATTTATTTATTTTATTTATTATTAATTGCTTGGCTCGTTAAATATAATCTTTTTCAAAAAACGCAAACGTAATTTTCTTGGAATCAATTTTCGAAATTAAATTATATTACATAATCTGAAATTTACACATCTATTAGCACACTTTTTGTGCATAGAAACGAGCGACATGATATAAGAATTAAGTATGCATTATTTGGTCGGCTAAAACTCTTTGAATGCTAAATGGTCATAGAAATGGCCAAAATGCGTGTCTCGGGCAAAAGCAGAAATGTTGTACAACACAGGCAACGACAAGCGCCAAGTTGGCCAAGACAAATATCAAAGACTGCTGCTGATTCAGCTGTGTTGCAGGTTCAGCTTGTTGCACTTATATGGCAAAATTAGTGGGATGCTTGAGTTGCGTTACGTTGTCACAGCCAGAGAGAGGAGACTATGTGTGTGGGAGGGGGAGGGGTAACAGTCGCCAAGGTGTCGTCGTCATTAGCGCAATGTTTTTGGCGGCAACGATTAATGCTTGCAGCGATTTTATTTAACTGCCAACATTTTATTGAGATACAAAACTCAACGATAGGGCTGATGAAATGTTATGCACTCATCTCCAATCATAGAGGGTGGGAGGGAAGGAGAAGCAGGAGTAGGGAAAGGCACGCCAATAAACGCACAATTATAATAAAAAGTAATCAGTTAGCCAACAGCTACATTTGGTCATAACCAGCCAGCCGACCAGGCCGAGAACCGTTTGACTCGGAGACAGTTTTGATTCCCGCTTGCTGGATTAACGCCGTTTTTAGACTGAGTTGCCTCGTTCGGGCGGCAACTTTTTCTCTCAAGTTCTGCGACGACAATTGGCGAGTAATTGCAGCTGCATAATAATTTTAACACACACACACGCACACACACACACGCGGACAACGTCAAGTCTGCCCGCTCGCTACGTCAATTCAAGTTTTTTGCTTGAGTCTTTCGTATTTTTCTCATCTTTTTTCTTTAGCTCCTTGAAGGCGTCGCACGTTAATCCATTTAATCCGTTTTTGGCATCAGTTAGACGAGTAAAAAATTGTATATATCATAATTGATTGCTTTGGCCAATAAAGACGAAAACTCTGTGTGATTTCGCAGTTAGAAAATAAAAAACTTAATTAAAACAATAAACATTAAATTAACACGAAACACAAAATGCAAACGAAACTTCCAATTGCAATTAAAATTAAATTATTTATAATGCAATAATACAAAAAATTATAAATACCATTACAAGGTGAAATCGGGCGACAGCTTTATATGGTATGTGCGAAAAGTTGCTATGGAAAAGCTAGCATTGCATATTATCATATTATATATATATATATATATATATATATATATATATATATATATATATATATATATATATATATATATATATAGTTTATGTATAGCAGTTGAAATCGCTGAGAGATTGTTGAGCAATATTTGAGAATAAGTCGGAGAGCTCGAGTAGAAAATATTAGCTCAATGATATTTTTACAGTCGTTTAATAATATGTATAATTTATATTAATTGGAGGGCTATAAATATGTTTATAATTGTTGCTTTTACTGGTATCGGAATTAATCAAATTAATTAAGCTTAATCTGCTATTATTTTTTATTATTATTAATAAGGAACAGTTCTTAATAAATTTAAATAACCTTTGCTTTTTATAGTCGAGCATTTTTATTCCAAATCTAAAGAAGCCCTTAGCTTTTTTAGTCTCTGAAATCGGCTTGTTTATTTTGTAATACACAGATTACGCTAAATTGATTCTGTTGTTGATACTGATCAAGAATATATACACCGTATCGGTCTGAAAATGATTCCTTCTCTCTGTAAATTGCTGTTGCAGAAATTCATTATAAACTTTTGCAGTTTTTAAATATGTTCAGGATATAAAATTGAAACATTTTAATATTTTAGTTTGGATACGAAAAGGTGTTTTTACAGATTATTAGATAGCTAATTGATTACCCAATTATTGGCATATGTAGAAATTAAATATATTTATTTGTATAATTTACTTTACTTTCAGAATTAACATGTTTGATTATGCAAATCTTCTGCTGTTATTTTTGAATTATCCAAATGAATTCTCAAAATCAGACTGTATAAATTGATGGCGGGTAAGTGACCAAAAGTATTTAACTATATATTATTTAAATTTATAAATTTATATTGTATAATATATTGTTTTCTAAAAACTCTACAAGTAGTGTTGTAAAATACAGCAAAATTTTAATTTCATAATCTAAATTTTAAACCTATGCAAATAGTAAAATAATCTATCAGCCATAAATGCAAAGTGAACACTTAAGCAAAATTATAACATGGCCAAAAGCGATTTCACATCAATATTCAAAGCTGGCCACCAGCTCAAATTGGTAACAATCTGTCAGATGCTGTTCATAAACGTTGCGACGTGCAAATAAAAAAAGAGAGGCAATAACAAAAAAAAAACAAACCCGAACAAAACTAAAATAAAAAAAGAAAAATGAAAAAAACAAAGCCAAGCAAAAATACTAACGACAATTTATGTTATAACAACTAGAAAAAAAGTCGAAAATTGCTTTATGAACACGTTTCAAATGCGTTTTGCAGTCGGTCAGTCTGTCCATTTGTCCAACTTGTACGTTGTCATGTTGTGGCGATGCTATAGCTTACGATACCATAAGATAGATACGATCAGATACGATCCGATGCGATGCGATGCGATGCAGCTTGCAGCTTGCAGCTTGCAACTTGCCACGACTAGCGACTTGCAACTCTCCCAAAACGCCAGAGCAATGAAATCGATCATTTTCCCACGATCAGTGTTTGTTGGCTGTCACCAGTTGGACTCCAATCCAACCCTCCCCCACCCACCACCTCACCAGTCACAAGACTAGCCCCCAAGTGGCAGTCCGTGGAGCAGGAGAAGCTGGTGGGGAAGCAGGCGGAGGTGGAGAAGGAGGAGGAGCAGAAGGCATTGCTCAGTTTGTATGTGCTGCTATGTAAATGCTATAAAAGGATTTTGATTACCAGCTCCAGTCAAAGACAGACAGACTCTCAGACAGGGGTAGAGGCAGGGGCAGAGTCAGGGGCAGAGACAGGGGCAGAGACATGGGCCGGGGCAGCGGCAGCGAGTCGATTGTCTGGCGACGAGGTGTTTGAATTCTATTGGGGGCAACACTGTAATAATGCGCGCCACAAACAGTAGCATCCACCCAAAGCAGACCTTTCACAATCGATCGCCGCATGACTCGGCACATTTCCATTGTCTGATCCCAGCTCTTTCAGCGATCTCAGCGATCAATATCGCGCCAGCTGTGAAATTAAACGTATTTAAATGTTTCGTTATTTTTTTTTTATTTAATTTTTTTTTTTTTTCGAGTTTGCTGTTAATTGTTAATTGCGCCTAAGCCATGAGCAAACACTTTTCATAGGTTAGTCAGGCTTAGGCAGTGTATATGGTACCATTGTACTTCGGCGTCGGAGTCGGAGTCGCCGCAACACGTCGGCTTTATTCTAATTAGCGTTGTGCTTGGGGCACGAACCTCTGGTCTTACGCAGACGACAGCAACATGACGTGGCATTCATTGTTTTGCCGCTGCCTTTGGGCAATCGGGCAAATACCACGTAAATAACATGCACTTGCAATAAAGTAGCTTATTAAGGAGTTAAAATTGTAATGAAACCGGAATTTCTTGAGAACATTTTTAAACAAATTTCAATTGTTGCTATTGGAAAAGGGAATAAGTTGAATTGAAATTAATGTTGGGTTGAGGGTTATTTTTGTGGATAATGTTTGTAAATACAGATGAATATTACTGAGAATATTACTTCTTTATACTATAATGTTCTGATCTTTAGCTTTTGTAACTTTTCATTTTATTGGAAAATGGAATAAGATGATTTGAAATTGATAGTGGGTTAAAGGGAATTTTTGTGAATTTTTTTTTTTTGTAAATTCTAATTAATATAACTGAGAACTTGTTGCTCTTAAAATACTTCATTTATGCACTATAAATCTGTATAAATAAATCTCTCTGATCTTAAGCTTTTATAATTATACTATTGATATTGTTGAATCAGTATATAAATTCTACAACTTTTGCATATGTTGTAATTTCAGTTGTAGAAATAAATATATATTTTTTTAAATTTGGTGCATATGCAAAAAATATAATAAATATATTATCTATCTATCTACAATTCTATAGAAGCAAGCTGTAAATATTTAAATTGGTTTATTTTAAAAAGAAACTTTAAATTTGGAATATCATTTATGAAAAAAAAAAATAAAAATCTATACTAATAAAAACAATAGCTTAAAGGCTGAATTTCTGTTAACTTTTAGTCTAATTCTTTTGTATAAAAAATGCTAGATTATTTTTCATCCTATTGCATGTATAAAAAGAGGTATTTTGTAGTTCATCACTTTTCCACAAGTCTGTCAACTGATCTTGGCTGCTTTTGGCTTATCGTTGTTGTTATTATTGTTGTTGCTGTTTGTTATTGTTTATTGTTCTTGTTGTTGTTGTTGTTGGGGCTGTCAAGCGGCTTAATTGAGCATGCAGCTCAGTTCTTTGACATGTTTTCTATTTGTCTAATTTGTCAAGTCGCCTTCAGTTCAGTTCAGTTCAGTTCATTTTAGTTGTCTTCAGCTGTCTTCGATTCGAATAAAACGGAAATGATATGCCAAAAATCAAAGATTTCTATTCAAACTTGCTAAGCTTTCAAATCAGCTTGGCCAAGTTTGTTTTACGAACCGAAGCGTGGCCAAGTTTATTGCTGGCCACATACAAATTTGTGGCCGAAGGCGTTAACAAAATATTTAAATGCTTTGCTTAAGCGCGTGTTCAAACAATGCTCACTTATTAGCCCTAATTGGGATTGGGCTTGGATTTGGATGGGGATTCGGATTTGGATTGTGCTTCTGTTGTTTTTACGTGGCAGAGCATAACTGAGAAGTGCTCTCAATTTTGAAATCTTTGTTGACTTTTGTACACTTGATATGGAAAAGGCATAAAGGCTTGAAATTCATGCTTAAATAGAACATCTAAAAATAAAACAAATAAAGGTTAAAACTTGGTAGAATTACAACTTTATCAAAACTGATCGGATTTAATTAAAAATTAAATTAATTTTTTTATGATCGATTTACATCTATATAAATACTACGTATAAAGCTCAGTTTTGTCTCGAAATACACTTTAAAAATAATATTGCCTTTTTAATTTAAATATTTCTGGTAGATTACAGACTTGGGAAGCTTCTGAAAAATATTCGATAGTATATAAATAAAAACAGTTTGATAAGTGTTTCTAAAATATTTATATACTTGAGCTTTTTAGCTTGGCTGTGTAAACTTGGGAAAACTATAATTCACTTTTATTTTATGGTATTTCTTCTACATCCTTATTAAGTTCTTAGTATTGCATTTACATTATTTATATCTTTTTTTGCTGTACTTCAGAATTCCAATTCAGTTGAAATCATATTTATACTCACATATATCATGTCACAATTGTCCAGATTGATTTAGCAAAATCTAAAAATATAAAAAAATTAATATATATTTAAATGATTTAAGCCAAATACGATACCAGACGAAAAACTTAAGATCCTTATAAAATCGCCAGAAAGATTTGCCAAATCGAATTCAATAATCTTTGCTTATTTCTGCAATGAATAAATATATAAATATTTTTTTTAAAATGCTTAGACTGAGAAATATCGAATAAACAAACTTATTCTTAATGATCTTTCATTTTAAGTAGATGGAATTTCCATAAAATCTGATTTCCTTGGCCACAGGTTGTCAGATATAATTTTCCAATAAGTGATGATTTTACATATTTTTTTAATGTTGTGTTCAAGACAGCATTTCCAACAAGCGATGCCGATCCTTATAATATCATTCTTGTTAAAATTGTTAGTTTTCTAAATAAAAATTATATTTTTTTTATATATTGTTCAACAATTTCTCTACTTTCTTCGCAGTACTTTTCACTTCGAGCGTTTCGAACACACTGAAACAAGTCCATAAAAAATGCACCCCTCAAACAACCCTTCTAAAAAAATAGCTTTTTCTTTTCAACCCTTTTCCAGTCAACACACAATTTTGCATAAAAATTCCAGGCAAGTATTTTGATGCTGATTTTTTTTCTATATTTTTTTAGAACACTTGCAACCCCAGCTTCCTCTGCTGTAAGCCAACTCTGGCCGCCAGATGGCGCCGCTGTGAAGTTTGTCATTCACAGAAGAAAGCAAAAAAAAAATAGAAAAACATTTTCACATTGAACAGTGAACATTTTTCTGGGATTTGGCTTGTGAATAACTTATATTTAATTAATACCCCGCTAGGCACAGCTGGCGCATCGCATTTAATCAAATACTTTAAATAATTCCGTAATCTAAATGCAGTCATCGTCAGCAAGCAGCAAGCAGCAGCAGCAAGAGGCAAGCAGAAATACAGCAATGGTGGCAAGTTGCAAACAGGATGCGAAGCGAAAGAAAATTCTAAATACCAGCCAGAGTCAGCGACGGCACAAATCACAAATTGTCACGTTAATAGTTGCAGCAACTACTTGCCACATCATTAACATCATTATCATTATGGCTGATTATCATTAAGCGTTGATGCTGCCTGTTGCCAGCCTTGTTGCGCATCCGTCTAAATGCAATGTAAATTTTTTTGTGCGCGCCATTGCATATGTCAAGACAAGCGACAACAAAACGCAGCACAGTTGCACAGTTGCACTGTTGCACGTTGCAAGTGTGTGTTGCACTTGCATCAGTTGGCATTGGCATTGGCAGCTCGCCAACTAGCTGTCTACAAACTCATTCCCCACGTTTCGCTTGATAATTTATGAGACGCCTTATTAACATCAGTCTTCAGTCTTCAGTCTGCAAGTCTGCAAGTCTTCAAGTCTTCAAGTCTTTCAACTGGCTTTCTTGGAAAGGCTTTGGCGGATGCATCTCCGCTTCTTATTCTTCATCTTCTTCTTCTTCTTCTTATTTTTTTGTTGCACACACATTTCCAGCTCATTTTCATGTAATTTCTGCTTCTTTAATTTGTAAATTATTTTAATGCTCATCATAATTTATTGTTGTCTTGCATTTTAGATACAAATGCCAAATACCCTCGAGATGAGATTTCTTTGCCACTTTTTCTCCATCTCCATCTCTCTCTCTCTCACTTTTCTCTCTTTCAATCTCTGTGTCTCTCTCAGTCTCCTGCAAGTTTTGGCCTTCACTTTTCGCTCTCGTCATTCTATGCAAATTTGTCAGACCTCTCTGCTGCAACTGCCACATTTGGTTGCCCGATTGTCCGCTTTGGGGATTTGCATAAGTATGTTGCCAGTTTGAATTAAATGCCAACTTGGCCAGTTGTTAGCGCATTCCAAATGCTTATTCTCAAGTGCATTTGACTTTAATTCAATGCAAGATATTACAAAAATCAATATAGCCGACTAACTGATACACTAATTTAACTCAAAGAAAATTTAATATTTATATAATGGATTCAAAAGATTATATATATATATATATATTATTTTCCACTTCAAAATAAAATAAAACAAATCGTACAAAAGTTAAGGATTTAATGCTAAGCCATCAATTAAAAAATAAGCAAAAATTTAGATTATTTTATATATATTTTAAGTATTCCGCTTGTTCTTCCAATAAATTCTAAAGAATACACAAAAATATAAATTATGTTCCAAAGATAGCATTTAATAATTACAAATTTAGATTATTTTAGCATTTTAAAGAATATATATTTTATATATTTCGCTTGTGCTATTATGATATTAATTTTAATGCTAAAAATATATATAAAATATAAATGTAAGTGATTCCAAAAAATTCCAAAAGGTATTTTATATTGTGATGTTAACTTAAAAATAAAATACACAAAAGTAAAAAATATTCCATGAATTCTAAAATATTTACATATTATTTTCTGCTTTATTTTATTTTCTGCTTTATTAACTGCTTAACTGATTAACAATTTAAGCCAATCGAATAGCAGATAGACCCAAATTTTTTTATGTTATGGAAAACAACATTCACAATTCAGATTTAAGCTGAACAGGCGTTTATAATGCATATAAATCCCAAACAATCAGTTCAATGACAAAGCCGTGCAAAAATGTGCTGATTTCTATATGTCTATATATATGTATTTGTATATATATAAATATATATTGATATGTGATTGGATTCGTCAAACATGCACTCAGAATGGAAATTGTTTGCATAAATTGTGAGCCATAAATGTGCATTAACAATTAACATTTACCGATTATTATTAAGGAGAACAGCTCTGGACATTAATTAATTATAATTGGAGCCTTGACGAAGGCTTAAAAGGATTTTCAGCGTGTCGACAAGACAAGGACAATTAGTGCGATGAGTTTTCATAATTCCGCAAAAGCCAAATCCAAAATTAGCCCACACTATATATATATATATATATACATATATATACAAATTAGCAGTCTTGCGGCATGCTGCGGTTGCGCCACAGAAATTACTGTATTTAAAAATCCTTAATAAGCGCAAAAATATGGCACAAGAGCGCTTCGAGGCCCACTTTTGAGATGCACTCTCAAAGGGGGGCGTGGTCCAAACTGGGCGGACAGGGCACATCTTGAAAAGTGCCGCCATCAGCAGCAACGTCTGTCAAAAGCAGACACTTGCCCCTTTTGCAACACAGTAGCTGCTGCTGCTGCTTGCAACTCTCTGACGTCTGCCGCATATTTAAATGATGAGCGCGCAACTTGGCATTTTATTCACTTGGCTATTGACTTAGCCGCTGTTATTGACGTCATCGCAAAAAAAAAAAACAAAGCACAAAAAAAATGTAATTAATGCCTGACTTAAAAACAGCAAATGGTAATTGCCAACTAGTTAAAATATATTCATTTCTTTAGTTTTTCTTGAACTGAATGATTCATTGACTTATTTTAAACGGGTGAATTAATCGCAAAAGGCATTCCACAATATGCTAAATTATTCACTTTTTTGCCTCAACTTGTGTGGCAAACTGAAATAAATCTTAATCAACAAAATAATTAGCTAGCAGTTGACATTCTAAAAAATAAATACGTAAATATAGGTAAATAATACACTAAGCGAAACTCATTAAAAATGTTGAATATACATTTTAAGTTAGATTAACAGCAAAATGAATCAAATTGCGATTTTAGCTTTAACAGCCAGTTTTCTATGCCAATTTTCATCATTTTAGCTTTATTAAACAATTTAACAAAAAAAGAAGATATAAAAATCACGTTTTAAACAAACAACTTTCTTGACATTTTTTTTTAACAAAGTTAATTTTAATTATATCAAAATGGAATTTCATTCAAGTTATCTTCAAAACACAACCATAAATTTCTTAAAAAAAATTTTAGTTTGAATTTTGAAAAAGTTATAGAAAATTTCTCTGACTAATTAACTGGGTGGCACTTGACTTGTCGCACATATATATATAAATAATATAAAGAAAATAATACTCTAAATTTGTATATTTTTTTGATTTGCAACACATCAATAAAATAAACTTTGACCCAAATATCAACATATCAAACAAGCAAACTAAATACATGAATTAAGCAAGTATTTATGACACCTCCAAAAACTGAGCAATAAAATGTGATTTTTTTTTCCGATAAGCTGAGTGTTTGTAATAAATAAATACACTGTGTGTGATTAGTGGAAAATGTGAGTAACCTCGTGATTTCTATATAATTATGCAGATTTCAGTTCAGCAATTATTGTTAACATTAATAAGCAAAGGCAAAAAGCAGCAAAAGCAGCAACAAAAGCTGGCAAATTATTCAAACGAAAATAAATTGTTACAGCTGCACTCGAAATGACACAGAAGCTGTTGACACTCGATTGTTGTTGTTGTTGTACGTTGTTGTTGTTGCAAGTAGCCGGCAGCCTCGGGCTGCAGGCAAACAGGCAGCTGTCAGTCACTCAGTCAGTCAGTCACTCAGTCTCCGTCTCCGTCTCAGTCTCAATCGCCGTTTGATGTTTTTGACCAAATCGTGTAAAAACCGTTGAAACAACTACTGCAACAACAACAACAACAACAACATAAAAAACAACCTCGCCAAAAAGTTTAACAGCTGCTGTTTGAAAAGCGATGCAACTATATACAATAACTTGCCCCACCGTTGCAAGCTGTTTTCTGTGTTTTATTTTTTTTTGTCACCAACTTCGCATCTGAAGGCAGATTTCTTGACTTGCTAAGTTTAATTGTGGGCAAAGCTGAGCTTTGCACAACAAATGTAAATTATACAAATATTCCTGAGGCTTGGCAATGCTCGACGACTTTTAATGAGGCAGCAACGGCGAACTGAGGCATTTGCATTTTGATTGACAGCCGCGGAGATTGTTGGCAATTGGACAAGCAACATGCATATTTGGCAAATGCGTTAATGATTGAATACAAAAAATAAAAGTGATGAATTTCCATTTTTAATTTGTGGCTGGCAATGCTAAAAAGCAGCTTTTCACTTAGCGCACAAAAAACTCGATTTATCTTTTCTTTCTTTTTTTGTGCATTTATTTTGCAAGCAGAAAAATAAGCTGTATAAATTAGCAAAAAAAAATATTATGGTTTGTTATCTGGCAACGCTGACAACCTTCTGGCAACACTGTGTGCTAAACGGTGAATTTCCTTTCATTGAGGCTGGCAAGTCCCTTGTAGAACATCAAAGGGGTAAAAAATATGCTCTAATGGAAAGACAAGGGAATTTATCAAAGGGGTAGCTGCTTTTTTAACACACAATTTACTATTTTTTTTATAAAAAGGGTTGTTCAGCGACAGCTATACATAAATCCATCCCTAAAAAAAGCGGCATTCACCTTCCAGTTGTGTCAGCCGTGGCACATTTTGTGCGCATATTCAAATTTTGGGGTTTTAAATTGGAAACCATTCCAAGGGACGCGTTGCACACGACTATAAAAGCAGACGAGAACTGTGCCACTTGCCACAAACGGTTGACGACTGCCTTCAAATACGGTTGCAGCGTGCTTACGCAAATTTCGGCATATTTAAGGGATTTTACTGGATTTACATGGATTACTCTGACTTGGATTATAATATATAAAATATAACTGAAAATTTGGATAACATTTTTTGTGTATATTTAAGTGCTTAGATTTTGAAAGTAGAAATAAATTAGACAAAAAAATACTGACTTAGAGTGTTGAAATGAAATGTATTAGTTGTAAATATAAATTTTAAAATGGTTAACAAAAGTTGTGCAAAAGTCTGCAACAGGCAGCAAAACTCATAAAGTACATTATTTTTTTTTTGAGCTGGCAGAGACTATAAATTATCGTATACCACACGCAAATCAAATATAATTAATTTTATTTATCTAGTCTATCGATGCTTATCTATGCTTATTAAATGTGGTAATTTGTGCAGCAGCAGCAAATTTATAGCCTGCCGCAGCAGAAACTCGTAAAATGCAAAAAGTGTTGGTTGGTTTTTTTTCGTTTCTGCCTCGGTGGCATCGGCCTTAAGCAAATACAAAGAAATATACATCGAAAAAGTATATATCATTTCATGAATGTATAGACGATTAGATTTGCGTGTCAAATTTGCCGCACAGCGAGGTAAGTTGCCATTCTGCAACTGCCTGCAAGTGGCACTGCAACTGCCTGCAAGTGGCACTGCAACTGCAACTGAAACTGTTTATGCATTTTGTGCAGGCGAGTGCAACAAATTAAATTGTACTTATAGACATGCATTGGCAGTAAAAACACAAAACAGAAATACCAAAAAAAAACAAAAACTAAAAAAATACCACTAATTTAGAGACTTAGCAAAGTGGCAATAAAAATGCACAACACCGAAATTTTCTGTAAGGCTAACAAATATGGCTTAAAGCCAAGCAAATCAGCAAATTAGAAACAGTAGCGCAATGATATCATTTGCCAGTTTTTTTAAGTTTTGCAGTTTGCAGTTTGCTGGATGCTTCAGCTGCGTGTTGCTAATTAAACTCATTAATTTACCTGCTTGTCGTTGGCCCAGGCATACTTGCAACAGCAGCAACAACAACAGCAACAACAGCAACATCAGCAAATCACAGCCAAAGAGTTCTTTCAGCAAACAAGGAAACACAGCAGTTAACTGCCACATAAAAAAAAAAACACAAAAAAAATATAAATTAAATTTAAAAGAAAAGGCGACAACTGGCGAAGAAGAAATACACTTTCTGACTTTCAGTTTAACTGCTCAAATTTCACTTTTACTATTTATATTTCGAAAGATTTCAAAACTTTTTAGTGCCAATATAAAAAATAAGCTTTAAATTCAAAATAGCAGCCGATTGTGGAAATCGAATAATATGAATAATAAACCGATTTTATAGATCTAATAAGTCACAGTGCAGAACCCACAGTTTATATATAAGCTGATTTTAACAATTTGTTTTTCAAATTGTATGTTGACAAAATTTCACTGATTTAGCATATGATAAATAGTCAATAGATTCTTCGCCAATTTATATTCGTATTATATACTTGGTAAACTAAGTTTATCCAAGATTTTATCTATCGGATGATAAATCCTATGTCAACTTTATAAACTTTATAATTATTGACATAAAAGTTATTTTTCTATGTTATTTGTAGAGGACAAACTTTTATTCCTTAGATTAAATTAATAAAAAACTTAACCAGAAACAGAGTTAGATAAATGGGACAAACACAAATTGACGCAACTATTGATGCTGATACAAGAAAATTATATATATATATATATACATATATACACATACCAACAATTTAATAAAAACCTCCAAAAGAGTATACAAATTATAAAAAAAAACAACCCAAGTCAATAACTTTCCACCCGAACTGCTGCTCCAGCATTATTTAATTTACTATTCAGTAGATATATATCTAAATATTTATATATAACTTATCTTTGACTCTTGCGTTTATCTCTATATTTTTTTTTGTACATTTTCTAAAGACAATTTGTTGCTTTCAACATAATTCCAAATTTGCAGTTGCTTTTTTATTGCATTGCGAAAACACAAAATAATTACAATTATAAACAACTAATGCGCGAATTAAATGTGCTCAACTCACAGATACTCCTTAGACAGCTATTTTATATAAGTTATATTTTATATATACATTTTTTCAGCAGATTGCATAAAATCTAAGCTTTAACATAATTTAAAATTAAAGTTAATTAAAAAAAAACGCATACTTATTGAAAATGAGCTCGCATGTTATGGACCCTCTTTGAAGAGTTTTTTGTGCACAGGGTATAAAATAATATTTAACTCTACATAACACCTGAACATATATCAAATCACATGCGGCTCATTTGGGGGTCTGTTGTCTTCTGTTGTTGCCATCGCGTTCGTTTCTTAAGTCTTTTATTTGGCCACATGCAGCAGTCGGTGCAACACAACAAACAACAATTTCACTTGATTTATTTGCAGAAATCATATAATTTGGCCATTTATAATACGTTTGCAAACTACTTAAAAATGCGCAACAGTAGCAAAAGTGTTGCAAATTGCAACTGTAATATTAAAATTCTGGCTTTACGCCGTAAAATCTGCACATTAAATATTGCTGATTATGCAAATAAATATGTATGAGAGATGTATAAAAAATAATATGGACATGCTTAGTGCTCCAAATTAAGAAATCAGCTATAATGTTGTAGTCGAGAGAGCTCGACTGGGTGTTGAAAAACTTGGCAGAATTGCTGATGGTAGTTTACTTATTTTGAAAATACGATCTATGAATAAAAATTTGTAAAGTTGATCAATAATATATCTGTGCTTTTATATATATGTCATTTGAAAGGACATATCTTGACAATTGTGTCTTTTATTGGTAACGAAAATCGATTTATATCTTTTTTTGGAGTATTGGTGTATTAATTGGGAAATACTATTTGGAAAGCTACAAAAAATGGATTAAAATTTTTATAGTTGATCAATTGTATATCTGTTCAAATATATATACATAGATATATCATTTGAAATTTTATTGGTATTGCAAATCGATATTTGTTTGGGAGAAATGGTGTCTTTTATCGATTAAACGAAATTTATTTCCATTCTTTATTTTTTTTTAGTCTCTTGCAATGCAAAATCCTCTCTGCTTTTGATACTTTAAAAGAACAAAAATTTTATTTTTTTACGAGACTATGCCTTTTTGCAAAAGTTTATGCTGAAAATTTACAAAGTCTCATTAAAAACGGTATCGAAATAATGAGGCTGATTTAAGTTTTACCACCACCAAAAACCAAAAAAAAACATCCAGAAAAAAACGTGCGCAAAAAACAAATATAGAGTAAAACCCAACGAAGCAAATTGTGAGCAGCACTAATGAGATTTGAACATGCTTGCGATATTCTATGAATGATTATTATGATATATAGTCAAGATTGTTTGAGTCAAGTTGCTAAGTTGCGGCACAAAACTGTAAGAATAAATTGCGCAAATAAAAAACCAATGGGAAAATGTGCACGAAACATGCCATTAGACCGCCCAAGATAGGCATCTCAGTTATATGCTTCGTCTATATATATATATATAGATATGTACATGGATAGACCAACTGTAGATAAAGACATAAAATTATGCAAATTGCAATGGCGATGGAAATTGACAGATGCCAATTTGAGTGGATTGTTTGTTAGAAGGTCACAGTTTATAAAAAAACATTGGTGTGCAACTAGGGCAAAACACACGCGATCTGTTTATGCATGCATCAGGTTTACACTTCAGAGGCTTGACCACGCCCACCCAGTCTGCCGGCACAGTACTTTGAATAAAAAAATTCAGTTGGCTGCAAATGAGGCCTAAACATGCCTCATCTCACCGAGGCAGCTGCTAATCCGTCGAGTTTTTTAAGCTTAACTCAATTTGTTTTTTAATCAAATGCAAAAAAAATAGAGAGGAGAAAAAAAATACGGCTAAAGACGAAATGCAATTTGCTAGTTTTTGCTATTAAGCTGATGCAAACATATGATTAAATCGTTAAATTAAATAGACTTACTGGCATAATTTAATAAATTTCTACCTGGGCGTAGTCTACCTTAAAGTGCTTTGCAACTCACCACAACGCACCCCCTTCCCCCCCCCTCCCTTCTCTGCCCACAAGCTGTGCTTCCGCTTCGCCTCGATTGGCACTCGACTCGGATTTATTTGTAAATGGGCGTGGCACAGCTCTTTTAATAATATATTTGTAGCGCAATCAAAAACCCATAAGCCTCTAAATATATTTTAAATTTAAAGTTAGATTAACAGCTATTTCAGTTAATGATTACATAATCCACTATCTTCAATGATTGTACATATTTTATGTAATCTGAATTAGACGCTTAGAAAATTTGTTTTCAAATTGCTAAATTATAAAAAAATTCTTGGAATTGAGTGTTATATGTTCTTGAGTGGATTACTTTTTTGCATGATCTGCATCAATTTGAAGAAGAAAATTATGGAAGGAAACTTGTATGATCGTGTAAGGGAAAAAATAAATATATATTCTTGATCAGCATCAAAGGTCAATTTATACACAATCCGATTGCAGAGAAAATCTAAAGAATTAAAATAAGAAATTGAAGTTATCTTTAATCTTAAGTTTATTTTATTCAATACGTTCTCTCTAATAAAGAACTGACATCTAAGATTTAAGTTCTCTTATTTGACTTTGATCTTAAGTATTTGACTTTAATCTTAAGTTTTTTGATATTTAATGCGATAATAATAAAAACAACAATTTTAAAGATATATTTTTCTAATCAAGCATTTTTATACATTTACATTGATATTTAGCCACTGTAAGAATTGCATTAAATTCGATAAAAAAAAAAGATATGGTTTCTTCTCGTCGATTAGATTAGATCTGTTTTTCTATATTTGGATTTACATAATGCTCCGGAACAGTTCTTAAAGAACTGCAAAGCACACAAATCTCGTCTGACAAAGAACCATTAGCAGAGAGTTTGGTATAAATTAATCTAATTATTTGCTCTTATCGCACTCGAATAATACAAATTCAAAGATAAAGCAGAATCTGACTGATATCTGCATATTTATTGCATTATTGTTCGTGTGGCGCGTCTCATGCAAATTTACTAAAGTGTGAAATATTGCAAATGCATTCAGTAGTCGGTAGGTGGTGCAAGTGGTGCAAGTGTTGCAAGTGTGGCAAGTGTGGCAAGTAGTGCTATTTGCACTGCATGTGGTCAGCTGTGGCACCCGGTCTATGCAGACCAATTAACACTCCATCTTGCCTCGCATGCAAACGCGTCTTCACCTCCCCCTGCTACCCCTGCCCCACTTGAGACAATTAGCTATGCATAAATATTCCAGATTTGAGTTTTGCATGGGACACGCCATATTTCGAGTAATAATACCTATGTACCTAAAAAACTAAGTGGTATGAAGGGTATATTGGAATTTTGCAAAGGTATGTAACAGGCGGAAAGAAGCATCACATAACACATCAATTATATATAATCTGAATCAGCAGTAAAAGCAAACGTCAGACTTTCTGTATGGATAATTTAATTAAAATTAAAATTCTAGTCTTTAAATTTCTAATATAAGTTATCGTATATATAAATTCAACTGAATCTGTAAACTACAACTTATAAGACAATCTGTATAAAATTTGATACTAAGAATCAAGAATATGGCAATAAAATAATGAGAATTATCCAAGCAAATTCCTTAAACTCAAATACTAATAACTGTAGATTTTTTATATGGAAATAAATCGCGTTTAAGCCTCAAAACTTAACTCAAATTTAAATACGCTTGCAGAGGGAATGTTCAAATTTTGCTATTCATATTTTATTTTTAATTTTTTTCATTCAAGTTTTACATTTTGATGACATACAAATTAATTTTTACTGTGTTTGATGAATGCATTCCAAGTACATAATTCCTACTAGTAAACAATAAGTTTGTTTTAACATCATTAAAGGATTTTAAGATTTAAGTTGGAGACTTTACTTAATAACTAAATGTTCTTCACATTCTTATAAATATGATTTGAACTGACTTGGTTGAATAATTCGTGTTTAAGCTGTTAAACTCTATAGAGCAAAAGTAGTCATACAAATTTTGACCAAGTCATAATTCAAGTTTTAGTTTTATTTTATTTTTAATCACGTTTTGTATACAATTTACAATTTTATATGTTAAAAATTGTACTCAATAATTGAATGTTTTTCGTATTCTTCTAAAAAGGATTTTTCAAATTGAATAATTTGTGTTTACTCTGAAGAGTTTTTAAAATAAATGTAGGTTGCAAGGATTCCCAGTAAGTAATTTCTACTAGTGAATGTTTTTTTTATTTTTTATTGTGTTTACATTGTTTTATTTTCTTGCATTTATTTTTGTGTACTAAGCAAAAGTAAAGTAAAAAAAAGATATGTTTATACAACATTGTATAATCCGTTGTCCCAAAATACTGTTGCACAGTTGTTGTTGTGTTGAAATTAGTGAAGCTTAAGGACAGACAGGAAAGGCAGGAAGGGCAGGAAAGGCAGGACAACAAGGACATCAGTTGACAGCTTGAGTGAAATATCCAAAACTCTTCGCTTTCGATTCGATTCGATTTGCTCGCCTCACGTTGACAATGGCAAATAGACAGACAGACAGACGAAAAGACAGACAGACAATGCGCATTAGCATTAGACATATGTCCGTCTGTCCATCAGAGAGTGTCCAAGGCGATTTCTATTACAATCCCGCCCCCCGACCCCGCTGACTGCCCGTAAATAATAAAAGAAATCGTCTTAGGCACGCATCTCAGCGGCTGATGTTCTGATGGACAACGCAAGAGGACATCACTTTGAATATAAAGCAAGCGAATAAAACACAACACAACACACACACGCACACACACAACACACGCACACACACATTCATTCAATGAGACGACGTGTGGCATAAAAAACACTTCTAAGACAGGGGGAAGAGCAAATAAAAAAGAATTTCTTATTACAGTTATTTTGCTTATCTGCAGCAAAACATTCGTTCACACTTCACACACACACACGCACACACACACACACTGTTACTTATGGGTGGATTGGCTGAGCAGCCCAAACACACCCCAAACTCACACACACACACACAAGACACAAATCCGCTTTTATATTTTCAACTGTCAATCGTCGTCGCAATTTCTTTGCCTTCCCCCTCATCAACCCCCCTCCCTTCCACATCTGCTTGCCTTGCGTAGGTGTTGGAGTTATAATCAAAGACTGTTCTGGCAACAACCACCATCTCTTCCTGCTCCTCCTCCTCCGCCTAACTAACCCCCTCTTAAGCTTCACTCCCAACTATTTTATTCTATTTTATTTCATTTTATTTTATTTTTCTAAAGTGAAAATTCCTTTGGCAGCAACAACAAAAAGTGCTTTTTAATGCCTTTTGCACTTGACTGACAGCCAGAGCAGCACATTCTTTGCCACAGGATTTCAGAACTTCCTCTACCCTCTACCCTCTCCCCCTCCCCTACTCACATCACGTTTAGTTGTCTATTATTTGGCTTGGCTTTTTGAAGTCTACGTTTTGCCCCAATCAGATCTTTGCAATTTGTTGCATACTTTTCGGCTCTCCACTTACTAAATTAGTTTCTCGTTTTTTTTTTTTTTCAACTTTGGTATTTTTTTGATTTGAACCGCATTTCTTTATCAAGATTCAACTGTATTTTGAAGTTTGATCGAGCTAATTAATTGGCACATCACAAAAAGTTTATTGGCAGCGGAAGAGAATGAAAAGCAGCCTGTTCTTTTTTTAAGTAATATCAAATTAATTTAACCTGTGGTTGAATGAAAAGGAGACTTTTTTTTTTTTAAGTAATATAAAATTAATTAAGACTGTGATTTATTTAGGTATCATTGCAATGTATACAAATTTTACTTGGTAGAGAAAGCTAAATGTTTATTTTTTTATGTCTACATATTAAAATTATGTATTTTTATTATACATAATTATAAAAAAATTAAAAAAATATTATAAATTTATTGATTACATTAAAAGTGCTTGCATTGCTTGAATATAAATAAATATATATTAAATAAATATAAATATAATATACTTATTGAATATATTTAAGTGTATGTATCGCTTAAGGACATCTACTAAAAATATTTATTTATTTTATTTATTTATTTTATATTTATTTTATCTGAAGCAGCCAAAGCTAATCTCGCCTTTCATCTGTGTCAGCAAGTCGATCTCATATTCAGATTAAAATCTTATATTCCATGCTTAAATTATTTATTATTATTTATTTAATTATTTTTTGTTATAAATTCCAATCTATTTCCCAATATTTGAATATTACTAATAAATAAATATTTACCATTATTTATGAAAAATAAATATGACAACATATTCATCATTCAATCAGCCTTTTTTCTATTTACCACATTAAACAGAGATATTTTGAATACCTTAAAGTGTGCAACTTTTGATAGGTAAATGTTTAGGCTCAGATTATTCCCTAGTCGAGCACTCTCGACTCGAGCTTTCTTTGTGTATTTTCTACAATCTAAAAACATGCTTTAAACATAACTTGACAATTACTGTTACTACATAAATTTAGCTCTACTTCAGCATCTATTCTATACTCAACTCTCAACACACACATATACACACACACATACTCATTGTATGAACTTATGCAAATTGTTGGTCTATTTTGGTTTTATGACAACGTCTCGCAGCACATAAATCCAGCAATGAGCGTAAATCCCAACCGATCTGAGACTAGAACAAAAGACTAAGGGTTGTTTCATGCTAATGAGTTTGGGCAGAGGGGCTGCGGTGAGGGGGTGTGTGCACTGTGGCCTTTACCTAGGCGAAGGCAAAGTTTTTGCTCTGGCAACAATGAATCATAAGCAGAACCCCCCAACCCTCCCCGGCTGTGCTTAACCTGCTGCTGCTGCTGCTGCTGGCATTATTACTGCCAACTTGGCACAAATTTTGGTGGCAGGAGGAGGGTTTTTCGGGGGGACTACCGCCTGGCTTAGTTGCCGCTTTCTGCATGCATAATAATAACAATCATAAAAATGGGGAATCTGGGCAATCAGCAACGCATCCCCCGCCCCCTGCCTAAATTATGCTTACAATCATCCAAAAAAAAGAAAAATAATAATTTTGAGAGTGGCAAAAGTTTTTTCAAGTTTTGCGATTTTCGGTTTTTGGACTTTGCTTTATGGCTAATCAAATGTGTATAATTTTTACTGACTCCGATTTATGTGCACTGATTTCAAAGACAAAGGGAGAGAATGAAAGAGAGAGAGGGGGACAGATTTCAGTGTTGTGCCACCCTTATGTAAATTTGTTGCCACCCTTAATTTAAATGCAAATGACCAGGCTGAGCAAGGGGTAAGGATATGGACAAAACTGTTCCCTTGAGGGTTGTTCCTCGCTTCAGATTTTTATGGGCCAACCAAATAAAAAACGACACGAAACTTTACATTTTCAAATGGCGGCTAAAAAAAAATATATGAATAAAAAAAAAACATGGTAGAAAAGGAAAATGAAAAATGGAGCCTGTTTTTTTTTTGTGTACTTTCGTCTCTGTCGCACGAAGCTGGGTTTTTATTTTTTATTGGTCGTTGCTTTTAAAATGTAGGCGTGTTCACAGGTTGTCTCATAATTGTGATGGCCTACGGCAGGACAACAGCAGGACTACAGCAGGACTACAGCCAGTGAGTCCTTATTGGGACCAGAGCAGTGCACAGTTTTTGCAGTCGACGAAGGCGAGGCAAATAAAATCGATTTTGTGTCACTGCCACAGCCTCTCGCTTTATATGTATATGCAACACACACCCACACACACACACATACATTGAGAAAATTCCTCCGTTTGACCCTCTCACTCTCTCTCCCACACACACACACACACATTCAACACACACTCGGTTGAGGTAAAAGTTTTGCAGCAAAAGCAAAAAAAAAAGTGTTGCCTGTTTCTGGGCGCGTGTCTCTCTTCAAGATACTCTTGCTGAAGGGTATGCGAATTTTGGTAGCTATGGTGTTACTTCAAGAATAAGAAATTTATGACTAAGTAGTATATATTCTTGATTTTCATAGATAACTTAGAGATATAGCCCTGTGCCGCCCATCTGTTTGAGCTCTCTTTTAGTTTAGAAGCAATCTTGTTGATACTTGGAATATATTCGTAGTTTTTTATTGCAGTCAATAGTCAGACAATGCATTTATAGGAATCAGTGCGATTGAGTCACTATATCATATCGTAGCCATGTAAATAATTTTTGTCGACCGAAACGAAACTTGGCAAATTGAACTTTAGAAATGTAAAAGAAAATTAATATTTTTATAGAAACAAGTTGAAGCAAACGATACAAGTTCATATGCAAACATAAAAAAATAAATTTTGATCAAATTAATAGAAGAAACTTAGAAATAGAAACTTTGGACTTAACGCACCGGAAATGGAACTGAAACGGAAATGTGATACACCCTTCTTAAGAATTGAGAATTAGGTGCTTATATGCAATCAAAATTCTCCTAAAAAATATACAACTTAAACTGTCCAAGTAAAGATTTTGTGGAAAAATAATGAACATATAAGTATTTAAAATAAACCTATTAATCAAATTTACTATTCGGTTTGAAAAACTGGCAAAATGAAATTTACAATAAAAATTTCTATACGATTACAATAATTTAGATTTCCTTCTTTGTTTTGCTTATATATACAAGCCTTAAATACAAAATTTAATTGCTCTCATAAATAATGTTTACAGTAACCAAGATAAAATTGTTTAAATATTTTCAACAAATATTATAAACACCAAATCGTGACATTAGTTGGCATTTAGTTCCCACATAAAAACACAAATATAATCGATTAAATTAGATTATTGTTTACTGACCTCTTTTTGCTATAATTGATATACAAAATAAAATAAACTATTTTAAATGTTCTTTACTATTAAAAAAGTTTTTTTTTTATTATTTTTGCCAAAATAAAGCTAGATAAAAAATAATTATACTAGTTAAGATTTGGAAAAAGGGTATAAAATCAATGTATTTCCAGCATAATCGATTTAGTCTTGTGTGCTAGAAACTTTGCATGTGGGGTCCTTTTGTAGTTGGTTGTGTGTGTGCTGCCTGAGGCAGGCATCAGTGGCATCCACAGCAGCACTGGCTGCCACAGACTGTGCGTGCACGATAAGAAATAAGCAAAGAAGAGCAAAAAGTGGGAAAAAGTGGAAAAGTTCGTTGGGCTCAAGCTGCATTTGTGTGTTGTGCGTGTGTGTGTGTGTGTGTGTTGGTGTGTGTGAGTTGTCTGCTCTGCTGCAACAGGATATCCGGTTTCGAACGTAGACAGACTTTGACAGTGTGCAAGAAGTTGGGCAGAGGGCAAGGGACAAGGGACAAGAAGCAAAGCGACAATAACAACTAAGAAAATGGAATAAAGTCTCAGACAAGATGGAAGGTGGATAAATGTTGCTGCTGCTTCTTCTTCTTCTTTTATTTTTAACTATTTTAATGAAAGGTTATTTTGCTTACGTTTAAATAAAATCCAATGAAAAGTTAACTATTTATTATAAAATAAAAAAGTTGCCAGAATTGTGCAAATCAGTTAATGGAAGAGCTAATAGAAGAAATATTTACAAAAATTAAGCTTAAATTTAATATTTGTTCTTATTAACCAATTCAATAAAATTGTATTGAAAATTTTGCGAATATTGTAAACAAAAACATTAGCGAAACGCAGTAAAAATAATTTACGATGCATACTTTTAGGCCAGGCCAAGAAGTTAAATAGGAAAAATAGTAAAAAGAGAAGAAATAAATGAAATAGTCTCAATTGAATTTTATGCACATACATAAAAATTACAGAAAATTACACAGAAAATGACCAAAAATTACGGACTGATGACAGGCTTTTAGTGGCAAATGCTACAAACGGTGAATTCTGCTGACCACTAGCAAAATTCAGACGAAAAAAAACAACACAAAACAGGCCATAAAAATCTACAGATGCATAAAAACCTCTTTCAATTAACATAAAATTAGCATTTCAATTCAATTTATTTTTATATATAGCTAAACACACACACAAGCCACAAAATGTTGTAGGAGGGGGCAGGGGGGTTGCCTGCACAAATGGGTTGAACTTATTTACGCGGCAGCAAAAACAAGCCAAAAGCAAAAAAATACAGAAACCCAAAAAGACAAGCAAACAGGCTAAAAACATTTACATTTCCAGCCGCTAAAAAAAAACAGCAAAAAAGTAAAGAAACGACTAAAATTCATGTGTATTTTTAGCTGTGTGTGTGGCTGTGTGTGTGTTTGTGTGTGAGTGTGTGGGTGTTGGGCAATGTAAGTGGTCATAATAATAAAAATAATGATGCCCGCAATAAAGCTGATTCAAGTCCTCGCACTCAGAATCTCCGCCTGCCCAAATCCCGCACCCTCTTCCCATTCAGCCACCCCCAACTTCTCCCCCTACGTTCGCTGGCGATTTGCGTAAAAAATGGCATAGTCCTTGTGCAGATAAAAAGACGCAAAAAAAAAGCAAACAAACAAACAAGCGAACGGACTAAAGAAAAGGATCTGAAGCAGGCATTTTCTTGCGAATCAGCGAATTTTTCATGCTGCAGCGATTATTCACCATGGCAATTGGCTCAAGCGCCAGTATACACTGAGCGAAATTAATGGGTTGAGTGTGTTAATGGGAATCTTTTAGAAGTAAATCAGAATGTTAAATCTCAAGTTTCTTATATATTTAACTATAACTTTTAACTTTTGCCGGGCAAGATTTGTGTATTATGTTGTTTCCAACATTTCAAAATTCATCATAAACATTGGACTTTTATATCATATATCACTCTTTTAACATATAGGAAAATTAAAGGAAAATAGCTAGATTCTTCTATCAAATTTTTGAAATTCTCGAAATGTCTACAACATGTCAAGAAATTTATTATTCGGAAAACTATGTCGCACATTTTAGAAATACAGCTAAGAATATGAAGATTTTTGCGATTGATTCAAAATAAGTATAAATATAATTTTATTGACTGAATTGTTAGCAAATAATCAAATCGTATCTAATTTTTAGTTTTGTTTCTCATTCATTAAAATTATTTTAATTGCTTTATTTATTTTGCAAGTCAAATTAAGCTTCTCAGCTGTTTTATTTAAAACAGGTGTTAATTTTGCCATTTACATGTTAACGTTAACGTCTATGACAAAGAATATTAATTGCATGTATGAAAAAAATGTGAATGTTCAAATTGGCGAATTTGAGCTGGAAATCACATGTTGTTACGTATATTAAAAAAAATAAACAATTTAAAATTCAATAATTATGTGCATGTTTTCTCGCAGTGCATATAACTCGCGTAGTGTTGCCGCCAGGCATTAGACATGAATGCTCTCAATGTCAATTCACCCACTCATACACACACTTACACACACACGCACACCGACACACACACACACAGATGTCGGCCAAGTGTCATAAATTCATAATAACGCAAATAAGCACCGGCAACAACTAGCAACAACAACATGAGAAAAACTTATCGTTGGCAACGCATCTAAATCGGCTGAAGGCAACGCGTCACCAAAGAACCAAGCAACAACAACAACAACAAAAAGCAGACAGGAAAACCGGGAAATCGGGCAACCAGCAACAGTGCCGAACATAAACAAAATGCCAACGGGGCATGCTGCCAATAGCAAAAACAACAACAACAACAACAACAAGAGAAAAAAACATCGATGGCTTTATGTGGCTGGTATTGGATGAGTATCTGCATGTGTGTGTTTATGTGTGTGTGTGTGTGTGTGTGTGTAGCGGCAAATACGTTTTTTACGACTTTATGCTAAGCACTTTTTATGCATAAAAAAGAGAAAAAAGCAAAGGAAACACGAGGGAAGAACAACCACCGCAGGATGCGCGACAGAATGTGAGGCACAGAAAAAACCACCACGCAGGATATGCTCGTACAGTAAAGCCTCGGCCATAGGTTACTGCCTCTTCTTCTTCTTGTTTTTTTGCCCATACATATATAGCCATAACCGTTATTTTGCTCTCTCCGACAGGGGCCTTATTTATGCGTTTTTTAGTATGGAAAGCACACAAACACACATACACACACACACATGCACCGATATCCTTTCAGCAGTCAGAGTCCTGGCCATCATCATCATCATCAGCATCATCATCATCAGCATCAACATCATCATCTTTTGGGGGGGCCTTCGTATGTAAAAAGCAAAGTCGAGCAACGAACGCGTTTTCCTTTTATGCTTTTGGGTAATATATTGAAAATAGCTGTCGAGTGTAATAAAATGCTAGTGTGTACGAGTGTGTGTGTGTGTGAGTGTGTGTGTGCGAGTGTGTATAAGTGTGTGTGTGTGTATGCATATCAATAAAAATACCAAATGTGGAAGAGCAGCAGCAGCAGCACCAGCAACAAGAGCAACAACAAAACGCAATTTGTTTACTGCACTGTGGAAAAATAAATTTAAAATTTGTTTAAAAAATTAAAAATTCTTTTATATTACAAATATTAATAAAAATTGTTAAATCTCTCTAAACGACTTTTAATAGTCCACTTCGCACATTTATTATAATATTAAAAGAATTACTTTTGAATAAGAAAAAACAAAATTTATCTTCTGTATAGCAAATTTATAAAATATGTCTATAAAATATTAAATGGTGTATTATTTTAATATAATAAAATTGAGCAATGTATTTTTTAGTCAAGCGTTTTATTTTTGTTCTTTCAAAATAAAAATAACACGACTTTCTCTGAGAGAGAGACATGAAAATTAGATGAATGTCAATATCAAAATAAGAATATAATTTCTACCCTTGACTAAAAACAGTTTGAATAAAAAATTTATCTGAAAATATAATAATTGATACTTCAAATCGATATGCGCCGTAAAAGTATAATGAATATTTAAATTTCGCAAATAATTAGTTAGATGGAACAACAACTTTAGCCCCACTGTACTTGAACCATTATCATGAGCATCGTTCATCGTTCAATGTCCACTGTCCATTGTCCACTGTTCGGTGTCCATCGTCCTGGGTTCAGAGCAATGTTTTTGAATTGAGCTCAATGAAATTGCATCAATGATTATTTATGTTGATTTTGTGCTTGGCTCTTCAGTTTTGTGCGAGTTTTTGTTTGCAGCAATAATTTTTATGTTCATAAATAACAAATGCGCAGATTAGTTTCAAAAACCAAGCATAAGAAAAGTGCATGGAAATGCGATGTTTTGAATAATTTATGGCCTGCGGACAACTGAAGCCAATAAGTCTTCAAGACAGAGAGAAAGAGAAAGAGAGAGAGAGAGGGAGAGGGAGAGAGAGGGAGATTGACTACAAAGGAACCCAGATGATGTGTCATGCAATCCAATAAATTTGCTTTTCTTTACTTTTTGCGGTTTTCTGTTTTGTACGCGCAATGAAAGAAACTTTGAAATCAGCAGAAATTTTTGAGAATAGAGAATATTTTTTGGAGCAGAAATCGGTTATTGAAATTTGGGAATGAAGTAAATCTTTACTTGACAGAACTATTGCGAAATTCGAATTAGAAAGTTTAAGCAGTTTTGGAAGAAAGGAAATATCAAAGTTAAAATAAATATGTAAAAAATAAGTAGATCGAAGAAGAAAGAAGCAGAAAAAAAGGCAGAATAAGAAATTTATAAAATGTGATTTTGTAAACTATGGACTTCCAATAAAAAAGTGTTAAAGTAAATATGTAAAAATAAGTAGATAAAAAAAAGAAGCAGAAACAAGAAACTTGAATTAGAAATTTATACTCCCAATAACAATTTTAAAGTTAAAATAAGTAGATTGAAAAATAAAGGAGCAGAAACAAGAAACTCGAATTCGAAATTTCTACTCCACATAAGAATATCTAATTTAAATTACATATGTAAAAATAAGTAGTCTATCTAAGAAAGAAGCAGAAACAAGTAGGGCGAATTATAAATTTATAAAATGTATTCTACTAAACTATGTACTCCCAATAACAATTTCAATTTCAACAATCTTAAGCTGATTATATGAGTATAAAATATAAATAATCCTTATTGTCCAAACATGTACAATAAACTTCACAGTTTCGTTTTGCTTACCATGGCAAATTCAAAGCATAAAAACCCCCAACTTTTAAGCACATTCCTTGAGCTACATAAACCCAAACAAACACACACAACACACACACACACACACACATGCATATGTTAGTCACACACAACTTATACAAAATAGATTTAAATTCCATTTGCTGGGCATTAGCACTCAGGTCACAAGCAGTTACAGGCACTCGACAATCCCCTCGAGATAGAGTATTAGCAAAAAAAAAAAAAGAAAAGCTACAAAAAAATGAGGAAACGCTGAGAAAAATGCGAAAAAGGGCGTTGAGAAATTTACTTTTAAAGTGTTTCCGTAATAAATGCATGGAAACTACAAGCAAGACTCATCTGTGTATGTGTGTGTGTGTGCGTGTGTGTGTGACCTCACGCACATGTTTAAAATACTTGGCAACACCGTCACCCCAAGATAAAAAAAATAAATAAAAATAAAATAAACCACAAAAACTTTATTTTCTCTACAAGAAAAATGTGCACAAAAAAAAAGTGCACAAAGAAAATAAATTTACAAATAAAATTCCACACACCCAAACGGGGGCGAGGAGTGGCAGAAAATTTCCATCATGTGTGGCATGCCACATGGAGGGTGTCTGGCTGTAAATCCCGCATGAAAGATTACCGCAGACAGTCCAACTGAGCCCAGGCAACAACCACCCAAAACCACCCAAACCACTTGATGCCAGACGCACACACAAGGGACACAAAAATCTAGAAAAAAAAACATCGCAAAAAACGGACACAAAAAACTGAATAAAATGTAAAAAAAATAACCTCGAGAATAAAATGTATAATTTTTTATACAGGCCAGTGGCGAATTGTTGTTGCCACTGTTTGTTTTTTCCGCCTTCGCATTCAGAATCTCAACCTGCCCCCGATGCGGATTTTTGACATGTTATTATGCTGAAATAATTTTATAATTTATTTATTTTGCGCTCTCTCTTTCTCATTTGTTACGCCTGCCAAGAGAGAGAGAGAAAGGCAAACGGAGACAGGCGTCTGACATGGTCCAAAAGTAAACCGCATGGAACCACCCGAAAATCATTCTCCATTATACGAGGAATTGGACTTGCTGTTGGACTTGGACTTGGAATTGGACTTGGTGTTTTTGGTCTTTGGTTGCAGCCCTTTCAGCTCCACATCGCATTTCCTGACGCTGATGGCGACATCAACTGACATTTGGTGTTTCCTGTTGTTGTTCTGACCATTTTCCATTGTCCAGTCTCTGTATAAATGAATTTGTGAATTAATGTAAGAAGACTATATATATATATGTATATATATAAATCAGAGGTGTGTGGATGAGTAATAGCCATGGCTATTTTATTACTCGTTGTTATCCTTGGCTCAAATAAACCAACAATGTTGATTAGTCGTCAAGAAATGAATGTTTTGTGTGGCCAGTGAAAAACTGTTCATAGCTTAAGTTTTCTATTTAGATTATTGGACTAGAATTCATATAAAAATCAGACTTTTAAGCTTGAACCGGTTGCCGAAATAAAAGTTAACCGAATAACAAAGTCGATTTAGATTTCTTAAAAAATAAATAACTAAAATGTATTTAATATAATATAATACATATAATTATAATACCAAGCAAAACATCAAATGGTAACTCATCAATTTCTAAGTAACAGTAAGGTAATATGCAAATACTGAACTGAATATTAAAACAAAAATTGGAAAAATTAAATAACGTTATTTTATATGGAACCGAAAGCTAAATTCGTTTGACAACCGGACTTCAAATGTCTATTTAACTATTGGATTTACTAACTGAGCAAATAAAATTTGCTTATTCTAGCTATGGGTGAAAATCACAGCCAGAGTAAGCTGAATTCGAATCCATTAAATCGAAATAAAAAAAAGTCGAACTACGAAAATCGCAACCAGGGTTTCAAAACAGAAATGAACCCACAAGTTTAGCGCTAGAAAGTCAGTGTCAATTTTAAGAACCAATTAGGAGAATATGTAGCAGCTCAGAGAATACTATAAAGGAACCGAATACCCAAAAATATTGCTTCAAAAAATTATAACAAAATTAAAACTTACCGAAACCATTACAATTTATTTATTGAAACCAAAACCAAAATAATATGCAGTGCTCGCTAATTAACTAATTTAATTTGATTACCACATTCAAATTTTTATAAAGAACATTTATTTAAGAATAAAGAGTAATAATAATAAAACATTTTCATTTACTTTTTTGCCTAAATAATATTTTTTCAATACATATATTTTTCAGCAAAAATAATAATCATAAAAAAGCGTAGCAGCTGTGTTGAAAATTGAGACGGCTAAATGTTTGTGTATTTGACCCCTGAACCAAATTGAAATAATCATAATTTTCAATGGTTCGTAGTTAGAGATGCCTCCTCATAACTTTTGAAATGAAATTAAGGTCTCGAGCCCAGCTGTGGGAGGGGGAGGGGGTAGGTTGAAATTGAAATCGAAATCAGACAAAACAATTTATACGCAACATTACGCAATTGAAAATCGAAAATCGAATTGTGTTTTCATTTTCATTGGAGCCACACGGAAAAGCGGCAGAGAATCGCTCCAGCAAATTAGATTTTACAATTCTCCCTCTCACTCTCACTCTTTCTCTCTCTCTCTCTCTCTCTGTTGTTGGGCCTCAATAAAAAGATTGCATTTATGTATATAGGAAAATTGTGCGTTTGTATTGTGCCCCAGAGCACAATAAATGCGAAATTTCTTTGATTGTATTGACTGGGCTTATTTTATGCGAAACAGGGTGGAAGGGGAGGGGAGTGGTGGTGTGGTTAGGGGTTGGGCATTTCTCTGGCTTAAGTGGCTTGCCACATGAATTTACATAAAGTCAATCAATCATGGCATTTGCCACATGTGCCACACAACGCCAACGCCATTTTGCATGTTGCCAGCTTAATTTTGTTGTTGTTGTTGTTGTTGTTGTTGTTGTTGTTGCTGTTGCTGCTGTTGTTTAAGGGGCACTTGTGAAATTTCATTAATATCCAATGTACACTTAAAAAAAAGTATTCAAATAAAATATTTTATATTAAATAAGTTTTTTTCAATGCAAACTATTTAATTTAAATTAATATCTAAAATCAAAAATAATCTTTAAATTGGTCAAATGACTGTTAACTTTCTTTATGTTGGTATTTTTTCTAAAAAGTATATATTTCATTTTTTAAGTCATTTACATTTTTCTGAAGTTAGGTTTTGTTTTACGAATAGGTTTCATAAAATATTTGTACAAAATTTAAAGAATTAATTTACATTTAAAATGCATATTTATTCTTCTGTTTATGTTTTATCTTTAAATGGACTTTCTCTTTCATAAATTAAATAGTAATGAAAACATAGATTTTGATACAGTGAGTCAAAAACTATACAACTATTTTATAAGTTACTCAAGTAATTTCATACTTTTAATAAAAATTTAAATTGTAGCACCAAAACATGACATATTTTCAGACTGATATATCATAACAACCAATTAGTGATTAAAATTATTAGGCTAAAATATAGAGTTTGAAATTTAAACCTAATCAATTAATAACCTTTTTTTATGATTTATCAGTATATTTACTTTTTTATAAACAATTTCATTATTTAAATAAATGAAAACATTGCCGTCATGCCGAAATGCTCTGTTGCCAAAATATAATACCAACATTTTCTGCCAATCTTCGGAGAATATTCGTTGTTATTTTACTTTCAAGTTTGACTATCATAAATTCTTAATTTTTATTTATTTTTATTTTTATTTATCATAAGTTTCCAAATTCTATAGCAAACAAATTAACTTTTTTCCCAGTGTAGTCACTCTCTGCTTTCACTTCTAGTGCTGCCCACTCCCGAACTGCCTCTGCCAGTCGAGCTGAGATTAGCATTTCGTCGCTCATACGCCCGGATTCTGGATGCTTCACATCCTGCACATGAGCTTGCATAATAAACGAGTCCGGGGCCACGACTCGAAGGGTGTCATGATGAATGATGCGCTGACTTGCCACTGTGTGGCATGCTCTGCTGTTCTCTGTTCTGCGTTCTCTGTGCTCACTTCTCAGTTCTCCATTATTCCCCCAAACAAATAGAAAAAGTTGCCATCATTTTTCATGCGTTTAAAAAGTAGCCGCTGGTCAATTGTGTATCCTGCCCCCCCCCCCCCCCACCACTTCGGGTGTGGCATGCCCCTGTTGGCTGTTGGAAAACTGTTCAAATTTGATTTACTCACTTGATTACATGTCTGGGCCAAAACGTGTTCATGCCACATCCCCATCCACATCCAGCCACAAGCGCCACAGATTTTAGCTCTGGGCCAATTGTCGAGTGGCGTGTAATTTGCGTAAAAATGTCATATTCATATTCAGCTTTGATGTTGATTGATGAGCAACGATCCCAGGCTCAAGTGGCAAGCAACGCCTCAAATGTTGCATAACAAAAAAAAATTAAACGCTCAACAATAGATACAAAGAGTCCGTCTTCTGTGGAAGTTGTAATAATATAAATATTGGGACATATTTTATGGTATGGTAAGTGGTTATTTAAAAGTTGCTAATTATTCGATTTGCCAATTTTTTTTAAAGAAATCTTCAAAATTATTTAATTTTGTGCTGGTTTTTTTTTTTAGGAAATATTGCAAGATTTTTAATTTGGTTTTGCAGAGAGGCGTCTTTTTTTAGATAGGATATTGATGTAGATGTTTTGTATATAGGATATTAATATATATATATATAGATTATGCAGATACAATCAGTAGCTGAATCTGCCAATTTAGTATTAATGAGATATTAAAGCAGATCTTAGCAGATATTGTGTCAGCTTAGCCAGTAAAAGATTAATCTCAGAAAACATAGAAACTCTCAACTTCAAAATAAAAAAGCTTTAGGCTCAGAAAAAGGCACGAAAGATGTAGTTTAATATAGATTCAATTATAATTAAAACTATTTTTAAATATAAAATTTTTTTACAATTTTAAATCATTTGTATAGTTAGCTCTTAGTTTATCTGAAGTTTACCATTAACATTTTATATATATTTTCCATGTAATGGAAAATTTTTAATGTAGATTTAGAGTATTTTTGTTCTATATAAATTAAACTTGAGAAAAATTGTTTGGATCCTTCAGTATAAACCATTAATTGAATAATTTGTGAGGCATTCAATTATTGATAGTCTATTAGGATTCAACTTTCGACAAAGTTCTTTGAATGAATACCAAAATCTGCTCCTCTAGCTGACGAGAAGTTTAGACCTCATTCTTAGTAGTATTGTTAGTTCCAGCTATATATATATATATATTTGGAACTATATATAATTGGCCAACCTGTTGGTGTCTTTCTCCACTAAAATTTGGCTTGAACTTTTGGCTTTTGTGCAGGTGAATCTTAGCAACGATGCAAGGAAGCAAATAGATACAAATACAGCCTTGTAAATTTGTCTAAATGATCTGTGAAAAAAAAACTATATATATAGATATGTATATATAGAATTTCTTGAGAATGGAAAAGCATATGGAGAACAATAGTAGAGCAAATAAATAGCGTCAAGTGTTTTTTTCAATGGAAATCAAAAGGAATGTTCAAATGCTGAAAATGAAAGTAGTTGGACAATGTCAAATTTGAGCTGAATGCGTTGGACTTTGAGTTAAGGGGCGTGTCAGGGGCAGAAACAGGGTATGAGAAATGCGGAATGTCAACTTGAACAACTCACACACACACACTCACACACACACACACACAAGCACACACAAAAGTCAATAGAAGAAAGAAGAAGAAAATGCGAACGAAACGTAATTTAAAATTTGGAAAAGAACAAAAATGCGAAGCTCGTAAATCCAAAAGAAGCCAGAAACGGCCAAAAGGACACACGCCTGATTGGCACGCACATAGCAAACACACACACACACACACACTTGCACACACACATATCAGACAAAGTCAAATATTTGATGTTGGCGCATTTCAGTTTCAACTTTTGAGAAAAGTAGAAAAAATAGCAAGAAATGAGAATCGAGTTGCCCCAAACTGAGCAGCTGCCAGCAACAATATAATGAAATTGAAATTGAGTGTGTGTGTGCGTGTGTGTGTGCGTGTGTGTTAGCTGTCTTATCTGCAGGCACACACTCACACACACACACACACACACACACTTGTGTGTGTATTCATCTCTGTGCTAATTTCTACGCATTTTCCTTTACTTTCCCTTTTTTTTATTTTTTATTTTACTTGCCGCACATTTGTAACTCACTGATAAGCAGCAATGTGGGCACAAGTGGCAGCTGGGTGCTGCAGGGGGAGGGAGGGGGTTTACAAGGGTGTGCAGCGAATGAAATCAAAGTTGATTTCTTGTGCATTTAAAAAGGCATTTTGATTAGTCGCAAAGTGGCGCTTGGCATTTGGCAGCCATTTCTTACATTTCTACACAGTCTTTCTCCCTCTCTCCCCCTCTCTCTATCTCTCTCTCTTTCTCTTTCTTATACTGCTCTTCTCTTTTTAATTTGAACTTTGGCTTCGAGCACTTCAGACTTCTTTGTAGTCAGTCCAAGCGAACCTCTGATTATTTGAGCTAATATTTGATGATTTAGTATTAAGTAATTTAAGCAGCGCCTAAAAAATATATTTAATTAAATTAAAATAAATAAAAATATATCTAAAAATTATTGATAATGGTGTGTGCCAGAAAATAGATATCTCTGATGCCATTAATTATATATATTTCTGATCAGCATAAACTGGAGACTTCAAGCAAAAGATTTAAAATATGATATAAAATTTGCAGCTAGACAATTTGATGCTTTTTTGCAATTTAATTCTTAAAACAGCTCCACAAATTGCACACTCCAAACACACACACACTCACACACACAATTTTAACACGCAAAACACGTTGCTTTTTTTGCTGTCAGTTTCTCAAGTTTCCAGCCCCCCCCCCCCCTTTTGATCACCCCTCACCCAGCACGAGACAATGCCCTTCAAATTTCTTTAAATAAACGTCTCATTATTAGCGCAAAATGTAACTGCCACACCCACACACACCATCACACACACCCACACACACACACGTGTCAGTTGAGCTGCTTGTTGTACCTGTTTTATTTTACAGTTCAGATTTTTCACTGCTGACATGTGTCCAATCAGTGGCAACGTGCAGCCAAGCATGGAATAAAATCCACCCAACTCCTTGCCACACTCCCCCACAACCATTCACCACCCCCCCCCCCCCCCCACTTCCACTGTATCTTTTCAGTTCGAATTTTTGCAAAATTTGTAACATTTTATTTACACAAGAGGGACACAAAAAAAAAAAAAAAAAAAGGAGAGGCAAGCAGAAGAATACATGTTGTGTGGCATGGTCTTATTTGTCCTGTGTCAACATGCCCCCTGCATATAAAGAAGCAACAACAATTACAACAATAACAACACTAAATAAGCAACAAAATAAACGCACAAAAGTTCAATTTCAATGCTGATGAAGAATGTTCTTTTTTTTCTCTCGTTTTCTTGTGGCAAGTTTATATTTTTCTTTTCATGTTTATCTAGCGTTCAAAATTTATACAATTCCAAATGGGCTAGATAAATATTTGGGGAAAGTGTTTCCCATTCCCCCTCACCATACCCGCCCCACTGGTGACACATTTGGTTCAGCCAAGTCGGCTAACAGTACAGTTGCCACAAAACATTCCATCAAATAAACAGAAGCAGTTGCCAAAAAAGAAAATAAAAAACAAAAATGAAAATAAAACTTGCATTTTTTCAGCAAGGCAAATTAGTTGAAAATTATTATTATTATTATTATTTTTGTTTTTGGCGATTGGAGATATAGAGAAATAGGGATAGATCTAGAGTGAAATGTAACTCGAGAAAGAAAGAGACAAAGATAGAGAGAAAGAGCGAGAATGAGAGAGTGAAAGAAAGTGTAAGAAATGCAGAAGGAAATAAATTAGCTACAAAATTATGTTTATTAAATTGAGAAAGAATTTTGCAAGTATTTTCCAGTTGGAAATATTAGCCATAAGGAGTAGCGCCCCTATTGATCGTAAAAGGATATCCTTAAGGCAGTTATCAAACCCATATCAGTCCACAAAAATGAAAGAAAGCGAGTAGAGCTCTAGTAAAAAGTACATAAAACAACCAATCTAATTCATAGAATAATAATAATAATAACAAAGTTAATAATAATAATAAAAATAATAATAATAATATAATTAATAATAACAATAATAATAATAATAATATCTTATCTTATCTTTTCTTATCTTATCTCATCATATCTTATCTTGCCATCTCTCTTTCCACCTTCCTATCTTTTTCTCCATTTCTCTTTGATGGGGCATTTCTATCTCTCTCTCTCTCTCTCTTTCCTTCCTTATCATTGTTTCTCATTTCTCTTTCCCTTATATCTCTATTTGTCTCTCAACCTCGATCCTTGCCTCTCTAAATCACTCTCTCTTTCCCTCTCTCATTTTGTCTCTTCTTCTTTCTCATTTCTCTTTACCCCTCCCTCTCCCCCTCTCTTTCAACTTATCAATCCATTAGCTCATTTAACTGTGCAGACCCCAAAAATGATGGCCAAAATGATATTCGACATTGGCTGCAAATATGATTGATGAAGTCATTTTGGAACGCCGATTAACACTTGCTTAACCCTTTTGTGTGCAAACCATGCACACCCTTCCCCTCTCTGCCCACACCCGCCTTTATAGTAGTCATCCAGCGCCACAAGTTCATTAAGAAGTTTGGCAAAGATGGCGGCGCGAGTAAGACGACGATGACTTGGTGGAAATGCTGGTGGAAACCTTGGTGGAAATCCTGTTTTGGGGTTGAAAGTTGGTTGAAAGCATTTCGCTGTACTGCAAATGAAATCGAACTTTACAAAGTGCTCGAGACAGGTTAATGACCAAAAACAGTTTTGCATTCAGCAACGAGCTGGCTGCAGCCCAGCCACCCTGGCAACCCTGCCTGGAGCAGGGCCAAGGGTTGTCATGACAAACGAAAATCTAATTTACAACATGCAATTGCTGAATATTTTGTTTGGGGGGTGGAAAAGAGCGACGACTGCCAAGGATTAATTACGAGCTGCGCTGTTGCAAGGGAAGGGGAATGTAAATGGCTTAGAGGGAGGGGGTTGTAGTAAGGGGCGGGGGTTGTGTTGTAGTTTAGGGCGATAAGGGGTTAATGGTGGCCATTGTGTGACGCGCTCAAATTACCAAGAAACTTTCAGCATGACAAAAATATGAAGAAAGATTCATGCGATTTTGTCATCATTCGATTTTGCACTCTTTCAACTCTTTTTTTCTTAGAACACCCCCCACAAGGAACCCCCCCTTCTGCAGCATGCGTAACTTTTTCATTAACCTTAACTCGCGCATGATGCGGCAGATATGACTGTAAATGGGAATGTGAATGTGGCATGAATGTGACTGTGGCATGAATGTGACTGTGGCACTTGATTGATTTCATATTAATTTCGATGAAATTATGAATGTTTCAGTCGCTGACAGTTGAGACACCGTTAAAAGCGGCTAAAGTCAAAATGATATATGGGTTTCCAGCTCTTCTCGAAGGGGGTTAAATACTGTTGCCACAAGTTGCAAAGTGCCTACTCACAACAAATTAAATGTGAATAAAGAAAAGGAGTTTTGACAATTTAAGATAATTTTAATATTTAGCATTTGTAATTGTTTTACAGTCTATTCAAATAAAATACTTAAACTAAAATTAAAATAAAATTAAAAATACAGTTTTTACTTTAAACAAAAACAAATTATAATTTAACTTTATTTATTTGTTAAATAGGAGGCGTAGTCACCCTTTTTATGTTTTAATCGATTTAAATAAAATTTTTAGATTATGTTTTTTTTATTTTGGAGAGGTTAATAGGAGTTCTGAGAATTCAGAATTCATTTAATAGTTAGAACTGAAATTATGTTCCATAAAGAAATGCGCTCAAATAAAATGCTTAAACTCAAATTATAATTAAATTACGAATAGATTTTTACGTTTAAATAAAATTACAATTTATCTTAATATACCATTTATGAATTTCTACTTATTTTACTTTGCTGACTTTTTAAAATACAGTCTAAAATCATTAATGTTTTTTAGCTTGAATAAAATGAAATAAAATTATACTTTAACTTTATTTACTATTTATAAAACTCTCTTTGTTTTACTTTTGCTGGACTGCTTAAATAAAAAGTATCAAATAATAAATATTTTTTTAAGTTTGAATAAAACGAAATAAAATTATAATTTAACTTTATTTACTGTTTATTTTACTTTGCTCATCTGCTTAAAAAGGTGTCAAAAATTAAATTTTTTTTAAGTTTGAATAAAAAATATGTTATTAAAATTTAACTTAATTTACTATTTATGAATCTGAGTTTTGTGTTACTTTGCTGACCTGCTTAAAAAATACTTTATACGATACTCATTCAAACTGGCACAAATCCTAACTAAACTGCCTAACACACACACACCCCACACACACTCCACACACACATCCTACATAGATTACAATAATAGGGAAAAGCGAGTGGGAAAAGTGACATTTTCACGTCTATAAATCCAATAAGAGTTATAATGCCTTGCAAATATCATAAATATCAATATGAAGGACATTTTGAGGATGTTTTTTATTTGGGGCCTGCAACCCAAAAAGAAAGAGCATTAAATTTTATTGATATAAATTTTATTTTAATGGTCATGAATGGGGATAACATGAATGTCCTATTTAAAGGATTAGCGCCTTGAATTATGAGCTGAACATTCTGCAAATACCGGACATTCCGGAGCATTGCACATAAAATATATATACATGTATATATATATATATATATATATATATATATTTCTTGTGAATTTACTTTTTAAGTTAATTTTATTTTATGTGACTTGTGTCGCAAAACGCGTTTCGTTTTTTTAATGGTGATTTATACGAAGTTTTAGGCTTAGTTTTGTTCCCTTTGTTTTTATCGTATACCCTGTAATCAGACAATGAATACAGAGAGAGAAAAAATTACTGAGAAGTATAGTAAATGTCTGGTCAGCTATCATATGTAGAAATAGAAATAGACTGGGAGAATTTTAGAGTTGGCAAAAAGTATTTGTAAAAAAAAGATCAAGAAAAGATTCTTAATATTTAGTATACAAAAACTTGGCAAAAATGAGCAGAGTAAATAACAAAATAAATAATTATTTTAAAATGTTTTAAAAATATTTTCTTTGCTTGATTTTTTTTTTTATAAAGAAAGAAATAAGAATAATAAGAATAAGAAATAAGTTATATATCTTGGAGATAATTTTAAATGAGAAATACTTAATTAAAAATTCTTGTATTAAGTTTTACAACCTACGATTAAATAGTTATTTTTCTCTATTGAAAATTTATTTATCAATGCATTTTAGATTCTTTGATTTTTATCTTATTTTAATTTGCATAAATTTCTCCTACATCTGCTTATCCAAACCAAATCTATTTCTTTCTGAAAACAGAGCATTTGATAGTCGATTAAACTACACTATCCCAATTTGGCTGCATATGTTTTTTTTTTTGGGGGGGTCTTGGCGCTTTTTTATGGCACTCGCACGCCCATCAAAATTGACAAATGGCCAACAGAAAGTCGTCGGTCCGCAGTTGGCTGGAACCCATTAACCAGAGTTGGAGGCGACTAACGTGTTACATATTAATTGCACATTATTTATCGGTGGCATTACGCCGACAAGATACGACAATTTGGGCTGCATTCGATTCGTTTTCGTTTTCGATTTCAAACTAAATTAGACACAAGCGAATCAATTTCAAAGCTCATTTAATATCAACGCTACAACAATTACAAACAAAAAAATAAATAAAAATGAAACTAAATCCAACTCAAAACAACTAACTATTTATTGTCAGCATATAAATTACAAGTCGAAGTCTCTATTTAATCTCAAGATTTGGCAGACGCTGCTCTTGGTTTGGCTTCCTCTCAGCACAATTGCAGTCTGCGTCATCACTTGATGAGCAGCCCATCATATTGATATATCCATCAAACTGGAGCTGAGGATGAGGATGAGTATGAGGGTTAAGGTCCTGCAAATAATCATAAGTTACGAAATTGTTTGCTGTCTTTCCGGCATTTTTTCTGCTTTTTTGGGGTTGTTGCGCTATGAAAAATGTGCATTTTAGTTAATCCAAGAAAAACACTTCGCTTTTCTTATTTAATACTGAGTTCATTAAAAATGGGAAGAAGAGGTTAAAGACAGTCTTTTAAAATTATTTGACAATTAGAAAAAAAGCATAGACAATTCTATAAATTATATATATTTTATTAAACAATATAATATAATTATATATATTCTAAAAGTATTTTTTAAATATAATTTCCCGTTCTCCATGTGAATATCTAATTTCTTTCATTTCATTTTTTAAGTGCACACATTTCACAAATATCAAAAAAAAAATTGATAAAATTCTGACTTGTTTTAGCAAAATTTATTTTCTTATTTTCATACTTAAATCTAGCAAAATCAGCAATCTGCAAATCAACAATGATTTTAACAGGTTTTGAGGCGATTTGCCTGGAAATGTTTCCATATCCTGTTTTGTACGTAGACTAAAAAGGTTCCTTTTAAGCTTCACATTTGGTATGTAAATTATGAAGTTTCCTTTAAACTTAGATAAAGATAATAATAACAATTAAATATACTTTAAACTAAAAAAAAAATTTCGTTAGGGTTAAATTTCTTAATTGAAATTGATAAAGTTGGGGTTTCGGTGCTGCTGGTTTTATCAGAGTCTTAAACCTTTAAAAAAATATTAAAGTTATATCTATGGCAAACAATATAAAACACAAAATTTTTTCGTTCATAGATAAAGTCTTCGTTACAATTCCCAAAGTAGCGCATTCGATAAACACATCGAATTCGAGCTCGAATTCGACTTCTAATTCAGACTTCAGATAACAATCTTTGGTCAGCTTCATTTTGACAGCTTCTGCTTCCATGGATATACATCGTTTTTATCCCCCAAACAAAATCTATTAGAGTCAGACAAGTATGCTTCACTCCCTCCCCTACCCCCCACAATAGGCTGCATGTCCTTGTTCGTGTCTGTGCCTGTTTTGTACATGTCCTTGCACGTCGCCTGCATTTCTAAGTTTGCACATTTGTTTCCTTTTCGACGTATTTTTTTTCTACTTATTTTTTTTTGGTCAGCTCTTCTACATATTTACAATTAATATTCAAGCAACCTTTCTGCGCAGTGTCGAAAGTAGTTGCCTCAGCAAACCCCCTCACCCCTCATCATATCTATATCCCCCTTTGCTTTGTAGTTTTTGGCTTCACGCCCGGCCTTTTTTGATGGGGTGCGAATTGGATTCGGGGTGCGAAGCTGCTGCTGATGCTGATGCTGCTTATCCTGAATATCCTCAAATGTCCAGAATGTCTCGAGTTCTGTATTCAGTGTCCAATCTTATTCCTGGATGTCGGTGGGGGGGACAGTAGGAATATTCTTCGCATTAAGTGTAGACATTATTCATTTTTGATGATGAATTTCCATGTCTCACATGGGTTTTTTCCTCTGTCCCCTCCGCGTGTGTGTGTGTGTGTGTCTGTGTGTGTCCAGTAATAAGTAATAAGTGCAGAGTTGAGGCAAGAAAAACCCAAGTTGTGTGGGCAGCCGGGGAGTGGGGGGTAAGCACATGAAGAAACTTTCAGTTCTGTTGCTGTTTGGCATACAAATGAGTTAAAGTTACAATTTCCGAATCCAGCATCCAAAATCCACTGAACAGTTACAGTTTTACCAAACACTCTCCCCCCTTCCCAAACCCCCCTCTTTTTTTTTGCTACTAACGTGAAAGTGAAGTGAAAATGAATGCTTATGTCGAAAGTGTCAGATGAGAGGGGAGAGAGTTCGGTGAGGGAATAAAGTGTTAAAGAAGCCAATTTTTGATAGATATTCGAAAGCAAATTAAAATATATATTTAAGAAATGTAATATTAGAAAATGACAAGCTAAAAATGAATCACATATCTATTTAATTTTAATAGTTTCGAAAATATCTAAGTATTAAAATTTATATTTAAAATTGACACTTAAGTAAAATTTAATTCCCTTACAATTTATGCAAAAAGTGTGTTGACAAATAAAAAACATTTAAAGCTTTCAATTTTGTTGCAAACTGCATATTTTTGATCAATTTATATTTTTTTAAAATTATTTACAATTAATTTAAATTTTTTTCTTTTAATTTTTTATAATTCCTTGGAGTTTTTTGAACTATTTAAAAAAATTTTGATATAAAAATATTGGTGCTTTGAAAACCAAAAATATAACTTTAAATTTAAATTGATTTGTCTTAAATTCAGAAAGTTAACAACTGCTTTTAAACATTTAATCATTCCAGTTTATTTTGTTATGTATTTATCAGATCTTGTCTTGTCTCTTAGTTACAAACCAACTTAAACTTGAAATATATCTGTCTATTTTTGCTTCATAAAATATTAGTAACTTTAGAGTTGGCCATATCAAATTATATTTTTATAAAGCGATTTCTTTAAGTCTGCACAACTTGAAAAATAATACCCATATCTAACTATATTATTTGTAATAATTTACATAATTTCACATAGCAAAAACTTTCAAAGAAAACCATGCAATATTAAATACTTAATTTTATTAATTTTATTTCACTTAGTTTGTTCACTTTTTCCTTATTTTTTTTATTTGAAATTAGCCCATTTCCAAACTCATCAAAATTAAGCACTCGAAAATTGTTCGCTTATCTACAGAAAACACGCCCCTTTCATTATAGAGTTTATCAATGCTGGGTTCTTCAACACCTCTAACCACACCCGCCCTAAGTAACAACCCTCACACACACACACACACACACACACATAGAATAATGCTCGCTTGGAACGTGTAAAACTCATAAAACACATTAAATCCAATCGAATAATCGAAATGTCACATTAGTTTCTAAAATATGACCAGACAACACGTAAGAAAATAGTACTACACCCACGCATCCCCCTCCCCCCAGCCACTCCCCCTTAAGAAGAACACAAATGTGGCCCAAAAAAAAAAACAAAATAAACCCAAACCAAAGAAAAACTCTTTTGGAATCGTTTTACTTGGATTTCTTGTTTTGCTTGCATTTTCCAATGCCCATTTTTTTGTTTTCTGCTCATTTCCACCATTTCCACACAATTTCATATTCAAGCATCAGCAACAGAGTGTACACCCTCTCCCCCCTCTTTGCTCCACCTCATCCTTCTGTCCTTGTTACGCTTTTTTTATGCGGCTGTGTCCTGTGGGTATAATTTTAATGGTCAAATTGCTGTTGGGGATTTGTCTCCTTGTTTTTTGCTCGCTTTCCTTCTCCAAATGGAAATTGCTTTCTATTCATTGGCGCATTTTCTTTTGGCTTTGAAAACGCATAAAAATAAACAGTTTTCGCATTTACAAAAATTCCACTTTGAGCCGCTGGATTTATGCTCGAAATCAGATCGAACGCATCCCAATTACCGATTTGGGATTTGTTTTGAATCTGGAATAATTTTGAATTTGGGCACATATTTTTCGGTTCGTTACACATTTTTTTATTATGTTGGATTTATTGGATATTTATTATTTTTTATATATATTTTTGGATATTTTTTTAATATTTTTGAAGTATTTAATCCTTGGTGTGACTCAGAAACCCATTTTAATTTGGTTTTGCTTTTTAAATTTGAATATTCCCAGAAATCTTTTACTATTTAAATTTTTTAATAATTTTTTTTTAACTTTATATATTAAATTTGAATTTTAATTTTAATTCGATTTATTAATGACTTTCTGGATTTTTCTGTGTTGATATTAAATATGGAAATAAAATAAATGTCAAAAATTTTACTTAAAATAATTTTAATTAAAAATTAATACTTTTTTAGACATACAACAAAATTTAAGAGCTTCTCTCTCTTTTCTCCTAGGGATCCTTTCCCCTTCCACTTCTACTCCCTCTTGCCACACTTCAGTTGCCGCTCCTCTTCCTGCAGTTGGCGAATATAGTTTCGGGTTGGCAAGGAGTCGATGCAGCAGAGGACACCCTGTAATGGCTCGCCCAGCTGCTGGTCGAGCTGATTGATGCGATCCAAGAGGACAGCACCGACGCCATAACGCTTCAGTTTGCTGCGGATGAGTGGGTCATTGTTGTCGGGACCCCAACCGATCACCTGCATGCGCAGATCCTTAATGAGGCCCAGGCTCAGGGGTTGCCTCAGCAGCCAACCGCTGTGCAAGCTCAGCCCAAGGAACTCCATAATATAAGCGAAATTGGCAGCATTCTCGAGCAGATTAACCCGCTGATCCAGAAACTGAACGGGTTGCTCCGCATTCTGCAGCAGCAATGTGACCGGATAAAGATTCTGCTTGAGGCGCAACATGACGCAGATGTCCGCATCGAAGCTGCTGAAGATAATGCGACGCTTGCCCGCCAGCCGGAAGACTAGCTCCAGCACGGTGTCCACATAGAAGTTGCGATCGAAGCCTGGCCGGAAGCCATCCCCAGCCCAGCGACGGCGACTCACCTGCTGCGACCACTTCAGCTCCATGCAAAAGCCCAGTTTCTCTGGCAGATCCTCGGCGAACACATCGCTGAGCAACGGGAACGGCAACTGATCCGACAAGTCACAAGCCGTGCCACATGCACCACTGTGGCTGGCCGCGAATCGCATTGGATGCGCCAGTCTCAGCTGCTCGTGGGTGAATGCCTCGAGGGGCACCGCAATGTGATCCCCCCGCTTTACGCCGCCCATGGCCAGCAGTTGCAAGCGATTCATTTGCTCATGTGGAAAAATAAATACATCAAAATCTTGGTCGAGCAACTTTTCGGCACAAGCCGCCGAAGCCAGTGAAAACTTCAGGATATGATCATGATAGATGACCACCTGGGCATCCTTTGTCAATTGCACATCGAGCTCAACCATGTGTGCATCATGGAGATGGGCCTGCCTCACAGCGTACAGTGTATTCTCGCGATGCACATTCGCCGCCAATCGATAGGTTTGCCCCGTGCCCCGATGACCGATATCCAGCGCCAATTTATGATCCCGCCAAAAGCGCTCAAAGCTGCAACTCAAGTTGCAGCTAATTGCCGCCAGGGGGCGTATTATTAAATATCTCAAACACATCTCAATCAGCGGACGATGCGTTGAGGCACAGCTGATTTTAAGGCGCAACTGTCCCTCGGAGCCGATCAGCTGTTCCGGCCTAACAAATCCATAGCCATAATGATAGGCTGGCTCATCCGGAGCCGCCCTATGAGCATATGTATAGAGATCGAGACGATATAGGGTCTGCTCCGGATATCGCACGGTGCACTGATATAGCTGCAGATCCTCGGGACCACAGCGGGAACCACTTGTTGTCTGATATTGCAAACGTTGGCTCAATTTCAAATTTGCCACCTCGGCAAAGGCCAGTGTTGTGTTGCGACCGTCGGCGACCAGCGATTCTCTGAGCAACACTGCACTTGTGGACAGCCGCATGGGTTCACCAACACTGGCGGGTTGTCGACAATCTTTCGGTTCAGTTTCGTACATCGGTTGCAGGTGCACGTGCAGCATTCGCCGCGTTTGCTTCAACCAAATAAAAGGTGCATTGAAGATCTTAAATTGGACAATTGTCTCATCGGTTGCCCAACCACGATCGATTCGTGCCTCCTCGTCGAGTTCCGAGTGTTTCCCGAAGGTCTCACTTAACCTCAAAGTTGTGTCGCAGGTGCGTATCAAACGTGTTTGGGGCATCACTTCCCAGTATCGGATAATGATGTCCTCCCTCAGTGGATCGTAGCCGACGATGCAGTATCGATACTCGATATCTTTGTTGCGCGGTATGCGCACAGTTGCCCCAAATGTGTGGCAACAATACTGCTGCTCACATTGACATTTCTCTGGCTGCATTAGAAATACTCGCTGCGGCTGCCAGTTGCCCAGCGCTTCGCAGTTGCCACTAATTGCGGCACATTCGTTGCCCTGCAACGCCTTCATCACCTTCACACAGAATGGAAAATCCGTATAAATTATTTCTTTCTCTGTCTCCGATTGTTTCTCTGTTTGCTCCTCGGGTTGGACATCCTCGGCTTTTTTTGGATCACACTCCTCCCGCTCTGTGGCAAAGAACCAGCGATGCATTTTCGATTTACTTGGATTTTGGCAAATTTCTAAAAAAATTTTAAAGTTGTCTGCTTATTTATCGGTTACTTTGTTAATATATGTATCAAATTATTCTCAATTTAATTTGTTTACTTTTATTTATTATTCACTTTATTTGGGAGTGTTTTTTGTGTGTTATTTTGGATGTTTTTATTTGCTGTGATTATAAATTTTAATATTATAAATTAGTAGTTGAGAATGTATATTATAACTTTCTCAGTCTTAAAGCTATATTAATTAAATTGAGAATATATATTTATGTTTTAGCTGCAGCCAGATGGGACCCAATCTAATCTCTATATCATATTTATATATATATGGCTCCCATAGGAACAATCGATTGGAAAATAACTTCTTGAATTAATAACTTTTTAACCTAACAACTTATCCCAAATAAACTCACATCATATTTGGTTTATTATATTTCTCCCCCATCATCAACATTAAAAACATAGATTTTAAAGAAAGAAAGTTCATTTAATAAACATTAAATATTAAACATTAAATAAACATTTCAGGCTCAAATTCAAAATAGGAATTTTAAAGTTCTAGCACAAAATATAAAGATAAAAAACTATTTAATATTAAGAATAGATTTTTGACTATAACACAAACCGTACTAAATTTAAAATGAGTAAATTTCCTAAATTTGTATTTCTTTAACACAGTATTAAAAATGGAAAAAATGTTATTAAACAAATTATAAGATTTATTAACATTTTTAGTTCAGAAATAAATTGATTTTGGTTTTATTCGACACTTTCAATATATTCCACTTTGATGGAACCCAACTTGATCGCATCTGGTTCTGGGAGAATAAATTCTGAATAGATGATTTAAAAGATGAATATATATATATATATTTATATATATATATAGATATATTCCCAATTCCAGCCTGTTCTTAAAATACACGCAAATTTCAAGTAATATCTAAATTCCAAGTACCACTTCCATTCCAAATGCCACATGGATGTGATATGTTGCCACTGATTGGCAAATTGTGCGGCATATTAAGTATTTAGGATGTGTTTCTTCTTCTTCTTATTACGATTATTATGTATGTTTTTTTTTTCTTTTGGTTGGTAATTGTTCCCCCAGGCAAAGTTGAGTCAAACAATTCGAATTCGATTTTCAGTTCATTACTTTTCATAATTCCTGTGGCCCATGTTTTCATTTTTTTTTTTTATGCCAACTGCTCAAAAATGCGGGGGAGGTTGGAACAGGTTCTTAGGGGTTGTGGGGCCTGTGGGCGTTGTTATCGGGTGGTTTTTTTTTTTTTATTGTGTTTCTTGTATTTTGTGCGCCTTGGCGAAATCTAATTGGACTCGTGTCGTTTTATGTTTGACATTTTGCCCTCTAAATGTATAAAATAAAATAAAAAAAAAATAAGTGAAAAAAAAACACGAAGCACCGAGAAAACAAAATTCTATTTAAATTGTTTGAAATCCGCTTAGGTCCTTCGGCTGCGCCATTTTGTCCTTGGCTGTTTTTGACCTTTATTTTTTGGCCACGTTTCGTGTCGAATTTCGAACAGCTCGCAAATCGAATTGTTAAGTTTAGTTTAGTTTTTATCTTCTTCTTCGTTTTAAGCTTAAAAGCTACTTAAGTTAAATCAATGAAAGCCTCGCCTATCCTTCAATAAATATGCTAAAAATAAGGAAGGGTCGATTTTTTTATCCGATTTTAAGAGGGAATTAAACTTAAATTTGAGAAATCTAAAGAAATTTAAGAAAAGGTTTTTTTTTTTAAATGGGCTTACAAAGAAAATTATATTAATTTGTAATTAATTTTATTGGAATATAATAAAAATTTTATATATAAATATAAATATATATTTTTGTTTTCCTTAATGAGGAAATCTGAATTTCACAGCTGTTAAATTTGAATTATTTATTTATTGAAATAATGTTCTCATTTCTCAGCTTTTTTTTTGCATATAAAATGGATCAAATTTAATTTATGATTATATATTAGCTAAGAAAATTCAAATTTCCCAGCGAGCGCTGTTTGCCGATATTAAGTGCGATTTAGTTTTCGTCCAAAATCGATAATATGCAAATATTTCAGGGGAGAGCTAAAGACTCACACACACACCCACGCAGACACACACACACACACACATTTGCGAATTGTATCAGCGCATAAAACAAACACAAAACGCCTCAAGTCCTTAATACCCCCCTCCAGCCATCCATCCCCCTCACACACACCCACACACACTCATCACACACACACACACACATATAAACTAAACAACTAAATACGCATTAGCATCCTGTCGGATTTTCCTTTATTATTGCTGCGGCTGCGACGCGTGCTAAGAAGAAGAAGAAGCAGCAGCATTGGTCGCAGGCAGAACTAAAGCATTCCGCACAGTAGCTCAAGAGTGTGTGAAAAAAGTTAACTGCAAACATAAATAATATTAATATTAAATATTGTGCATTTTTCGGTTTATAGCAGCTTTCTGGGCTTAAGCTTGCCCTTAATTACTACATCAATTTCTCTTGTATTTATTTTATTTAACTAAATATGTAAATTTAGATTTTTTTAAATTTTCCTTTTGCTTATAATATTGTTATATTTACAATAACAATAATAATAATAATATTTATTTCAAATATAATAAATATTGTTCAATAAGCATTGCCCCACTGTTCGCCGACACGCAAAACTTTTAGTGATGGGAGATGGGCAAAAAGAAGCAACAACAACAGCAAATGTTCAACGAATGTATGCAGAGTGTGACCGAAAGCATTATTAATAGAGAATGTCGGCAACTACCAAACACATACGCACACACACATACGCAAGCACACACGCAAAGGATATAAAAGCAATAAGAACATTCATCTTCATAATTATAGGCAGCCAGAGTGAGACGGAGAGAGTGAGAAAGAGAGTGGGAGAGAAATCGTAGGAATTCAAATGCATAGAGAAAGTTTTGCATACGTCTGTCGTTGAGTGTTTGTTAGTTCTTGTATGCGTGTGTGTGGGTGTGTGTGCGTGTGTGTGTTTGCCTGTCGCTGCTTCCTACTACGCCTCCCCCACCCGTAGTCTTGCTGAGGGATTTTATGGAAATGACAGTTAAGCTTAGGCCAAACTGGACGCTGGTCACCCTAATGAATGCTGTCCAAGTGTCTATGTGTGAGTGTGTGTATTGCTTACCGGCGTCGAAATGCAATCAAATGGAAATTGTTAAAGAAAGCAAAAATGCGAAACGAACGATGAGAACGAGTGAAGGGAAATAACGGGACTTGCCGAGCATAGAAAATACGCTCGGCTGCCTTTTAGCTGAGGGTTGCAAGGGAAATTAGGAAGAAATGAGGAGGGGTATTATCCGGACGGGTGTGAGGGGTGCACCGTGTATTGGTCTTTTGCACTAATTACGCAGAAAAACAAGTCCGGCGAGCTTCGCATTTATTTGTCGGGCATTTTTATTCCTTGCCTGATTTTTGACAGGTTTCGTTGTTGTTGTTATTGTTGTTCTTCTTCATCATCTTCTGCGTTGCGTTGCAATTTAAATGTGACTTTGGTAAGAGGGTTTTTTTTCGTGTGAGGAGTGCGGGGTGGCTGCAGTCTTCAAAGGGAAACGTGTTTGCGATTAGATGGGCTTAATTCTAAGCCAAAGCACGTTCGCTGGTCAACTGGAAATAAGAAATAATTATTTGAGGGTTGCTTTTGTCGATCATTAGCGAGATTTGTTTATATATATAGCAAACTGATTGGGGCAAAAAATTCACATTTGATGTGTGATTTATTCTAATGGAAACTTAACGAAACTTTGAAATGTAACCGAAACAACTCAACTCATCACAATGCACCACAGTTGACTGTGCTGAACGCTTGTTAGCAGTTACGGAACAGTTGCAATAACCGAACGCAGCGCGTTCACAATTATCGATAGAGGCAAAACGTGGCACATATCGATATGCTACTCATGGCTTGAAATATTTTGCGGACTGTTTAAGAGTTTTTGATAAATGTATAAATAAATTTGTACTATCAAGAAACTGATTAATAATAATAAATGATATTAATATTTGTGAAATGAGTTACCATTGTTACAATTTAAGTGACAAATAAAGTAACTAGAAAATAATTTCTCTAAATTTAAATAAATATGAAAATATATATTTCTATAACTAAATATTTTGTATAATATGGTAACACTTGAAATATACAGTTGCAGACAATAACAATTAGTAATAATTAATTAACTTTAATAAAATAAAATTTGAGAAAAATACCAAAAATATCATAAGTGTTGTAAAATCTGCAAAATATACTCAATTTTCTGGAAATTTACGCAAATTGCTTGATTCCCTTTCGAGTTCTTGGAATATTTTTGCAGTTTCGATTGAGCGGTCACACTGCACGCAGAGTCAGTGTTGCAATGCAGCGAGCGTGTATCGCCCGACCGCCACAAATTGTCGACCGTTCGCGAGCCTGCCGTAAAAATTTCAAGGTGAAAAGTTTGTAATTCGTAAATAGCAACAACACAAAAAAAAAGAAACGAAATGCTACAGCATTATTAACTAAATGGCAAGCAAACGTCATGTACGGGAGAACAAAAAGAGAAACAACCAAAATCGAGTTCGTTGCACACACAACAAACACCAACACAGCCGCCGTATAAGAAAAATGTGTAAAGTGAGTCGCATGTGTGTTAGTGTGTGTGTGTGTGCGTGTCTCTATATACGTGCGTCTGTGTGTGTTTGTATGCGTGCAAATTGAATAAGAAACGGTAGCAAATAATGCAACAACAACAATAAGCATACAATTTGCTATATGTGTGTGCCTATTTGATGCCCTGAACTGAAATCTATCGAAACTATTAAAGCACTAATTTGTAGCTGGACGCCGACGATTCTATATGTGCATGTGTGTGTGCCTGCTTCGCTCTCTCAGTGTGTGTGTGTGGTGAAAAAAATGTAATTTTTTTCTGTTGGCGACGTCGGCGATAAATTGTTTAATGCCCCTTGTTGTTGTTGAATGTTTAAAGTGGCTTTGTCATTTTTCGCTCTTTTTTTTGGCTTTTGCAAAAAAAGTTTTTTTCTTACGTTTTTTGCAAATTTGCTTTGCACGAGCTTCGTTTACTTAATGCTCTCCCTCTCTCTCTCGCTCACACACACACGCGCTGCGACTGCTACATATGCGAGCCTGTGTGTGCGTTGTGTGTTGAGCGCTTTTTCATTTACGCTCTCTCGCATACTGGTCTTGCTGCTCTCTCCCTCTCTCGCTCACGTCAAATTTGTTTCCTTTTGTCTGCGTTTTTTTATGTGTAGTTGCAAAACGAAAATTGAACATATTTCTTCGTTCAGTTTTCTTTATAATTTCATTGAATTTAAATGCATGAAAAACTGGAAGCTGCTGACACTTTGTAAGTTAGTTTGTTTTGACAATTAAATAAAGCTATTTGTTTTTACCAAATGCAGACGCAATCGGCGTCGGAGTCGCAGTCGCTGCTGCACAGTGCAACAAATCGATAGCAAAGTAAAACAACAAAAATAATTTATAATAAACAAAAAATTGTGTGCAAAATGTGACCAATGAATTTAATAATTAACTGCCAAGTGGCCAAGTTTCTATATGTGCGTGTGTGTGTTTTGGTGTGCGTTGTCGCTGCCCTGCGTCTACGCTGACGCCGACGTTGACGTCGCCCATCCTTGCAGCTGTTGTTGTTGTTGTCACAATTTTCGTTCACTTTCGCTGCGTTTTTGCTGCTGTTGTTGTTCTTCTGCTTCTTCTTGTTCTTGTTGCTGTTGGCAATATTTGCACTTTGTACCTTTTTTCGCTTTGTTGCTGCTATCTTACTCGCACGCACACGCACACATGTGTGAGTATAGATTTTTTTCTGATTGGATTTACAGCGGCTTTTGCTTTGTTGTTGTTGTTATCCAAGAAGAAGCAAAAACAGCTGGCAAAGCAATTAAGTCATTTTGTTTATAACTAAAAAATCAGCTGCTTGGCGCATTGTTTACACTCCAGTTTATTGCAATTGCAATTGTTTTTCCTCCATATTTTATCTGTTTTTACATTAAAAATAAAAAATAGATACCTGAGTCGGATTTTCATTCCGATTTCCCAATAAGGTAAAATTACACGAATTCTAAATCTGTTCCAATTGGAAAAGCCTATTGCCGTATATTATTCCCCCCTCCCATATCCGAATCCTTTATCGACAGTGACTGCATATTGGAATGTAATATTTCTTCAAGCGGATGTTCAAAATCGAATGGATTTTGAATTATTTAATATATTAGGGAATTTTTTCAGTGCATCATCGCTAAACTGGGGGATAAATAATAAATGAGTGGGTTAAAGAAACGGAATATCAGTGATTTTTTATATGATACTTGGATCTTGTTTATATGTTTGTAATACTTTCGAAAATTTCGCTTTATGACTGGATTTGTATATATTTTTCAACTTGAGCTAAATTTAGTTTTATGTTGTTCAATTATTTCTTTATTTATTAAATATAAATTCTAATTTTAAATATATGTTTGAGAATCTTTTAAAATTGTAAAAGGATTGTTTAATATATTTCACATCTTTATTCAATAGTATTAGAATCAGCCCTAATTGTTTTCTAATAATAACAAATCAACTATAAGATTAATATTCGAACTTGGTGGTTTTAAAAGGGCAAAAAAAAATCAGGATTTTGCAGAACTTTAATATTGAAAAATGTTTATTAAATTATCTTTAATATTATTTTTACAAGACTGAAAACTTCAAGGCTTATTCAATTTGCGATCAGAGTTCTGGAAATTAACCTTGAATCAGAGAACAGACAGAAGGCATTTGTTATTGTTGCCACTTGGCACATGCCACATGCCACAGAGTTGCAAGCTACACTTTAATATCTTTTTATCTCGTCTCAAATTTCAAACGAGTCTGCGATTTTTTGCACTGCTTTACTTGTTTATCTTTCCTCGAGGCAGAGTTTTAAATTGTGTTTAGAAATAAGATATATTTATTTGTTTGCTGCGTTTCTTGTTTGCTTGCTTTCAAAAAACTTTTTGTTATTTATTTTTATATAATTATTATTATTGATGTTTCGTTGTTATTTTTTTATTATGACTTTTTCGATTTTATTTATTGGAATTTTTTTGCTGCGTATCTTTTGGATATGCAATATCTTTTGTCTTCCTTTTTTTGGCCTCTGCTTTGCTCTTGCTCTTCTCGCTGCTCCTCTTCTCGTCTTCTTTGTTTGCTGCTGCACTACTTCCTCCTACGCGCTGTCTCGTGACTCATTTCTTGCACATGCTCTCTCTATCTCGCTCTCACTCGCGCTCTTTCATCTATATTTATTTCGTTTAATTAAATTGCATTTAGTTTTAATTTTTATCGCCAATTTATTCTTCTTTGATTTGCATTTCACTTTGACCTTTTCCCTTTTGCTCTGTATCTTCGTTGCGGTCGCAGTCGCCGTCGCTGCTTCGGCTGCTGCCTGCTGCTGCTATCATCAATATTGATTACCGGCAGCTGTCTTCTTCGTCTTCTTCAGTGCCAATAGTCAGCACCAAAAGAGAGAGGGAGCGAGCGAGCGAGAGAGAGCGACAGTTGCCGACAATTGCACGCTCTCAATTTTTTGCACTCTTCCACTTTTCTGTTCCCGCTCTCTTTGTGCATGGTGTGAGCGCTCTCTTTTTGGCAATTTGCACTGTTTGTTTGGCATGCAGCCCTTGCCCCCCTTACCTCCTAAACCCCCAACCACCCACTTGTAGGCGCCCACGTTGCTTGCTTGTTTAATGTGCAAATGTGTGTGTGTCTCAGCTATATAAATATACATATGAGTATGTCGTGTGTCTGTAGGCAGCAGGCCAACAGGCTGGCCCCCTCTCCTCCTCTTCCTCTCCCTCTGCTGCTGCCACTGCTCTTTGGCAAAAATTGTTGCAATTTGTTTAACGCGCATTCGCCTCTCTCTGTCTTTCTTGCTCTCTCTCCGGCCATCCATGTGTAATTTTTTTCTGCGCTCGCTCTCGCTCTCTCCATCTCCCTCTCTCTCGTTTTTATTTTCTTGCTTGTAGTTGTTCGGTCTTCATTATATTTTTGCTTCATCGATTTTATACTTTGTCGTTGCAATTAGTTCTTCTTCTACTCCTTTTGCACCTCCTTCTTTTGCTGCTGCATCTCCTTCTTCTTCTTCTGTTGAGGCAGGCATCTTTGCTCCATGACAAATTGAAAACTGTAAATTGTAAATTGTATTATTTCTTTGCACCTTTTGCATTCATCAGATACAATTGCTGGCTACTGCTGCAATTCTCGTACAAATTTAATGCTTATCTGTGAGATAAATGCCATAAATCATAAATCTAAATGCCTAAACGAATAAATCAACCAAAGTTGGGGCGATTATTTAATGGGTTTAACTAGGATACAGAATAGGGAATTCCCCCAACAATTCGAGATATGTATTCCATGTGCCCCAATAAATAATTAAAATTGACTAATGGTAATCGATTTTATCAATATCTTTATATAGTCTTCTAAATGAAAACATAATTTTATTCAAGTATTCAAGCAAAGAGCTCAAATTACATTCCAAAACATTAAAAATATGTTTAGTGAAAAACATGTTTCTTATTTTTGGTTTCTTAGACGAAATCCAGCAACAAATCTTCTATTTATGATCAAAAATAAGTCAGCTGTTTAGTAGCAAGCAAAGCCAAAATAATCTTTCTGTAGCACCTGCTGGGAACCGTAACCAGTGTTGACCCATAATGGATTTTACATACAAATATCTTTACGCATAAAATATAAATGTTTTGTTTTTTATTTTGAGTATGAAAAGTATTTGATATTGCTTATTTTTTTTTTATGTTGCGTGCCCCAAGGTCTTGACTTACCTTCGGGGCCGGGCCACACGCAAGAGTTCAAAACGTCAAACACACGCGCCTGCACACACACACACTCGCACACTCACGAAAGTTAAACAGTTCACTCAGTTTATCAATGATCGTCAAACCCTTACGGCTATTAACAAATACAAACAGACAACGCGACATAACGACAAGCACAATCATGTCCGTTTATTTGGGCATTTTTTTTTTCTCTTTTTTTTGCAACTGTTGTTTTTTTTTTTGGGTATACTGTGTCAAGAGCTCTAATTTTTAAACTAACAAAAAGTTAGCAAAAAAAATAAAATAATAAAATGCTATAGAATTGTAAAAAGTAAAATTTTAAAAACGAGTAGTACATATTTTGTTTATAAATCAAACATTGTTCAAACTCTGGAAAATATTCTAGAGTATCATTGAGTCCATATAAAAAACTTAACAATTTTTGACTGGCTTGTTTTTGGTTGATTTTGGCATCGTCAAATGCGCGTTTATTTCCGTAAATAAAATCAAATAAATATTGCATAAAAAAGAGTAAATAAAAAATTTAAAGATAATAAAAAATGCGCAAAAACAAAAGCAAATATTTAAAATATTAACAACTTTGCCAAAAACATAACTAAAAATAGAAAACAAAACAAAAATGCAGGCAAATGAGTGGAATAAAAGGAATGTGCCACTTAACTAATTCAACAAACTACGACGTTAAACGGAAATAACGAAATCAATAAAAAAAAAAACACTAGCAAAGAAAACTCAAAATCATCATTATCAATCAGAGATGATCATCATCATCAGCAAAAACAAAATACCTAATCAGAAGCAACAGTGGAACTACGCAGTTATTAAATATCTACTACTACGAGACAAACAAATACATCTACAGAACAGATACAGATATAGCTAGGGTTTGACTACCCAAAGATATAGCTGGATACTATACAGTTTACAGTGATGGGCAAAAAAATAGCGCTTTTTAGCAGTTGAGAACTTTTAAAATTGTGTCTGAGCTGAACTTAAAAAAGATTTCCCAGATTTATGAGAATTTAGCTCTAAATATTAGAAAAGTTATAATAAATATCATTACTAGTCATGATGATGCTGGTCGTGTCTTTTGATCAAGAATGAATATATTATAATGTCGAAAAAGTTGCTTTCTTCTGTTCTGCGTTGTACAACTTGATTATAAATATTGGTACAGATATTTCAGGTTTTGAAAAATATATAATTTATGTTCCCAAATACTTTGTTTCAATCGATTAACTGCAGTTTGCAATTTCAATTCCTGTTGGAAAAGATCAGCTTAGTGCTATTTTATCATCCCCAACCATATATGTATATAGTATATTAAACCCGAGTGCAGAGTAAAAATGGTTTAGTCTCATTGAAATTTGGATGTTCTTAGTCAATTTAATTCATTTGCAGAGGAAACTTCTCCTTACTTTTTTAGTCGGTTGTATTTATTTTATTATTAACACTTTGCTGTTTGTCGATTGATTTTTGCAATGTTTACGGCTGAGTTGTTGTTTATCACTAGTATTACTAAGATATATACATCCAATACTGTAATACTAATATATTTATATAAATTCTCTGTCTTTTTGCAGGAATAACATTTCTCGAGTTTACTGCATTGCTGCCAGTAAACGGGGCCCACACAGAAATTAATTAATTCCGCGATAAACAAAATCAAATAATTTTCGTGTGTGAGAAGTGCAAGCAGCAACAACAACAACAACAACAATAATAATAACAAGTTTTTAATTTCATTAAGTTAAATTAAATTTCTTAGTTAAAAGTAGATAACAAATTAAACAAATAATTATAAATTATAACAAAAATAATTTAAAATTTAATAAAATTTAAAATTTGTGCTCGATTTAAGTGATTTATAATAATAATAATAATTAAATTAATTAAAATAACAGCTGTGCTGTCTGTGCGTGTGTGTAAATTAGTGCAAATGTGTATGTGTGTGGTGTGCTGTAATTGAACGCCCGCTAAGCAAAGTCAAGCGCTAGATGGCGTATTGGGCGCCCTGTTTTCATTATTATTATTGTTGTTTAAAAACAAATAAAAAATAATAAATGCAAAATAAATTAAAATTTATTCCACGTCATCTAACAAAATCAACAACAATAAATAATAATTCGAATTATTTTTCGCGTCTCGCGTCGCGCGTTTTCTCGCTCGTCATCGTCGCCGGTCAGTCCGTCAATCAGTCAGTCAGTCAATCGATTGCAACTGAAACGCAACGGTCGCGATTATGTATCGCCGTCGTCGTTTGGCAGCCGCAAGTTTCATCTTCGAAGTGGGCAAATTATCGTTGGCAACAACAACGCCAGCAACAGCAACAATTGCCGTCGAACAGCAAAATTGCAACAGCAACAGCAACTAGTTGCCGCAGACAACAATAATTTTGACAACACACTCAAAATAAAGACTTGAAAAAAAAATTAAAAACATTTAAAAACTAAATAAAATAAAAATTTAATTGATTTCTTGCATACAAATAATCCAGAAAATTGTCAGCAAAACTGGATTATTTGCTGAAAACTTTGCGTACGCTGAAATCCAATTCGATTATGGCCGAGAATCAAAGCGCTGCCAACGAAGATTCCGGTCAGCAACATCAGCAGCAACAACAACAACAACAACACCACCACCACACCAGCAACAACACAGCAGCAGCATTAGCAACAGCAGCAGCAACTACAATTGCTAATAGCAGCAGCAATCAGGCAAGTGGCAGCAATTCAGCCGCATCCTCACCCGAAAACTCGCAAGAAAACACAACAGCAACAGCACCAGCAGTTTCATCCGGAGCAGCAACAGTTGCAGGTGCAACATCCACATCACGCCGACAATCGGCAGGCACACAACAGCAGCAGCCACGAGTTAACAGCAACAACATGTTCGATCGTCCATTGAATACCAAGTTTAAGCCAACTGGAGGCGCCACAAATACTGGCAATGCGCCACCGCGTCGCAATTCCATGCAGAATCCACCACGTGGTGGCGTTAGTGTGGTAAATACGACCAGCATTAGGAAACCACCGCTGGCCAAATACAATTCACTCGGCGGCAGCAATGTGCAACAGCAACATTTGCAACAGCAACACTTGCATCATCATCATCATGCCTCGCATTTGCATCATCATCAGGCGCATGCGCAACAGAACAATAGCAGCAGCAACACCAACAACAGCAGCAGCAATACTAACAGCAACAATAGCCACACCAACAACAGTCACAGCAGCAGCAACATTCAACGCACCACCAGCGAAAGTTTGCGTTTGAATGCACTGAGTCGTGGTGCTGCTGCCGCAGCAGCAACACTTGCTGATTTGTCGCGTGCGAGCAGCAACAGCAGCAGCATTGCTGCTGCAACAACAACAACTTCGAGCGCATCGCTGGCGCCTAAATCAACCAGCAGCAGCAGCTGCAGTAATAATCAATCGGCCACAGCAACCGGAGCAACAACAACGGCCACAGCAACTGGCAGCAGCAACAACAGTAGCAGCAACAGCAGCAGCAACAACAGCAAAGCCAGTTCGCCCAACAACAACGGTGGTGGCACAGCAGCTGCAACTGTTGCACCACGCAACAACCAGCAACAGTGGCAACAACAGCTGCAACAGCAACAACAACAGCAGCAGCAACAGCCGCACCATCATCATCATCACCACCACCATCATCATCATCATCACCAGCAGCAGCAGCAGCCACACATCAGCCACAGCCAGGGACACCAACCGACAACAGCCACAGTTGGTGGCAGCACTGCTGGAGTTGCTGCAACCTCCGCCAGCAACAATCAACGCAAACCAAAGACGACATCCTCATTTCAAATCACGTCCGTTACGGTTGGACATGCCAAACTGAATGCCGCCGGTGGCGATACGGGCGACGAGTCAGCCGATGATCTTGATGAATCTCATACGGATGATAATAGTCGCATCACCGATCTCGAGAACGAGACACCCTCCATGTCCGAGGACACATTCTCCAAGGAGGAGGTATTCTTTGCCAACAATGCGTTAAGTACAACGGCGCCCGTCATCCCAACCAGTTCCCAATACGGTCTCGTCGTCGTCGATCCTACAGCGCCCTCTCTCGGCGGCCAGACCATACAGAATGTGCAGGTGAATGTGGCGGAGAACATAATAAATGTGGTCAGTGCTGGTGGTGGTGGGGTGGTCACACCCGGTGGCACCAAGAAAAAGCACGAGGACATGAAGGAGACGCAGCATCGCAGTGAACGCTTCAAGGTCGTCAAAATTGAGTCGACAGAGCCGTTTAAGCGTGGTCGTTGGATCTGCATGGATTATCTGGATCACTCCAGTGTGGGTGGAGCTGGTGGTGGTGCTGGTGGGGGTGGAGCTGGCGGTGGTGGTGGTGGTGCCGGCAATAACAATGAAAAGACTGGCAACTCGGAGGCATCGCCAAGCGGCGGCACCGCCGAAGGATTTGATGGGGCAGCAGGAGGAGTTGGTGGTGCTGGTGGTGCACCAAAGACAACGCAGAGCATGATACTGCCGCCGACCATGTTGCATCATGAGCCGACTGCCGCCGCGGCCGCCTCGGATGCCAATTGGAATTTTGCCGAGCAGCAGCAGCAACTTGCTGCACAGCTGCAACAGTCGCTGCTGCAACAGCAACAGCATTCGCTGCAGCAGCAACAGCAGCAATTGCATTCAGCTGTGTCAGCCCTTGCCACGCCCAGTGGCGTAATGACAGCACCTGCCACAGTCGTGCATGGCATGCAACAGTTTGTGAACGAGGCACAGCAGCAACAGCAACAACAGCAGCAGCAGCAACAGCAGCTCTTTGACAGTGTGAATGCAAATGGTGGTGGTGCCACCCCTAATGCCACAAATGAGGGCACGCCACATGGTCAGACCTTGCCCATGGATTATGCAACGGCTGCCGCACAACAGTTGCAACAATCGCTGCAGCAGCTGAAGCAACAGGAGCTGGCAGCAGTAGCAGTTGGTTCCATGGATGTTACTGGCTACAACAGCAGCAGCAACAACAACAACAGCAGCAGCACGACTGCAGCAACAGTTGCTGGCGAGCTGACTGTAATGAGCAGCAGCTACATCGAACAGCAACAACAGCAGCAGCAACAACAACCATTGTCGCCGGCCACACAAACGCCGCCAACATTTGCAGCTGTTGCTGCCGGGCAACAGCAGCCGCCGCCATCGTCGTCAAACTTCCAGCTGGAGCCATCGCAGATCGATGGTATCGTGGCACCAGCAGCAATAGCACCGACTTCAACAACTTCCACTAGCACGCCAGCAACAGTTGGTGGTGCGACTCAAGGGCAAACGTTGCAGATATTGCTGGCGCACATGAGCAGCTACGAGCCGCCACCAACAGTTGGTGCTACGTCCTCAGCAGCAACAGTAATGCAAAGTGCACCAGCAACTATTGCCGATGTGCAGCAATTAGTTGTTGCCGGCGTGCTCGACGAGCTGCAAACGCAATCAACAGCAGCTGCAACATCAGCAACCGCAACGTCAACAAATAACGCGAGTGTTAGTGCCAACAACAACAATAATAACAACAGTAACAACAACAACAATGTGAATGTGAATTTAACGAATGCAATTGCAACCGCAACAGCAGCGGATGCAACGACAACATCGCTCAGTTTAAGCGATGAACAACAGCAACAACAATCGACAGCAGCAGCAACAGCAGCTGGAGCAACAACAACAGCAATTGCTGCTGCAGCAACTGCAACTAATTCTGCTACGGCAACAACAACACCTGCAGCAGCAGCAGCAACATCATCGACAACCACACAGCAACAGATACAACAGCTACAGCAGCAACCAAATGCAGAATCCGAGACTGAAAGGTAAGTCCAAGAATATTATTTAATATACATATTTAAGTATAGAAATCGGGATAGATATAGACATACAAAAAAACCTTATCTATAATATTTAAAAATTAAAATCTTATCTCTTTGTGTAAATTTTCGTTACTGATATAACCTAGTGACACATGGGGAGTAAGAGATGCTTCCTATGAAACCACATCTTCACTAACTATAAACTGTTCCTTGATAAACAATGTGTTGCAGTCAATCAAGATTGAGTCAAACATAAATTGTCGGCAGCCGAGTAAAAGCAGAAAGAGAGCTTTCCAAATAGTGAAATCATTTATTTTAAAAATAAACTGCCTGATTAGTCGATGCATAGCACAACATTTATGTGACGCATCGATTGGGTAATATGAAAAGAAAGATTACTCATTGATCACATATATAATCTGTGTAAATCGCAGCTAATCATTCAATGAACCAAAACTGAAACTGATATAAAGTTGGAGAGCGACAGTCGAGTGAGATCGACTAATAGATACATTTTTTAAAATACTTTGTGGTTTTAGTTAATAATATCTACGATTTTCATCCAATCTTAATGATCAGTTATATATCTAAGTATATTATTTGTAAATGTAAAGGTTATATATATATATATATATATATATATACATGTCTATATCGACACGACTTTCATCCAGATCAAGTATATATATACATTATGGGATCAGAGATGCTGTTTTCCGCCTTTTACAGTTGGTAAACTTAATTTTTTCTCATTTCAAAAGCGAATCGAAAAATCAATGAGTTTTTTTTTAATATTTAAATAAATATTAATTATTTTCATACTCAGCTATTAGTTTAAGTTATTAGTTAGGCAAAAGAGGAGGAATAGTTTGTTATAAATTATTCTCTCTCTTTTTCTCTCTCTCGTTTACAACTATATTTTCTCATAAAATCATGAGGAATATTAAAAATCGATTATTTATTTTAATGAATATGCCAACTCTTTAATTGATTAATTAATGGCAATTAACATTTTTCATCTTACCGTTAATGATGTGATGAACAATAACATAGACAAATTCTCAACTAGTTCAATAAACACTTTCAAATATTCATTCACAAATCCATTCATTCATTTCTTTATTCACTTCTTAATTGCTTATCTCCCCGGCAAATTTTTGAGTTGGTCAAACATTTGTTTGGGTCTATCGACGCACTTTGTTTCCTTTGTTCTGCTGCTAGGTAATTATAGATTTGGCCCCGAACTATTTTTAGAGCTCCTCCCAACTGATAAGTAAGGGAAAAAGCAGCCGACAAGACTTCGATTTGTAAGCATTATTTAATTTTTTTTTTTTTTTTTTTAGCTATTTTTGCTGTTTGCGCTGATTGTTTAACTGGTAAAGCATTAAGTACTTCATCTTTGTACTTTCTTAGGTTGTGAGTTTAAGGGAGGGTGTTTGAGTTTGAAGGGGTTGCTTTTTGCTAAAGTGCAAACACGCGCCACATTTTTAGTGTCGCCAATTTCTTTCTTTTGGCCCATAAACCAATTTGTGCCAAATTTCTTGCGGCGCTTTGTTTGTTGTTGCTTCGCTTTTTTGTTTCGCTCGCTGCTCTTCGTTCGTTCGTTCATTGACTTGCAACGTGCCTCGAGGGGGCAACCATAACAAGTTCATCAAGCTCATTATAATAATTTATTTAATAAAAATTCATCAATGAAATTAGCTTAGAAATTTGTCGTCGCGTGTGTGGGTGGGCAGCCAGCTTCTGGCATATACAATTGGAAAGGGGTGCAAGAGGGAGTGGGGAAGGGGAGGGGATGGGATGGGTACTATGAGCTATATTCTTCCCAGTGCCTGGGCCACAAATACAGAACACACGGGCTTGTGACACTAAAGGTCGCTTCAATTAAGCGCACTTTAAACTCAACCAAATAAAATTTGATTCAATTGTGCCGAGAGTAATTTTACTATTTTCAATTCATACGAATTGTGAATGTGAATGTGAACCGGTTGAAGAGTGCTGTAAAAGTGCTTGAGCCGGTTCAAAATTGATTTAATATACGATAGATATAAAGAGAAATAAAGAGAGAGACTCCAATGTTTAACAAGTGAAATGACTGTATTATGAGGTCATTTGAGTTCATAAATCCATTGAAATTCTTTTCAGCCAGATCAAAATTGATTTAAAATGGTTAAGCGAATTTTTAGGAGACAACTAAAATAACAAAGAATCCAAGTCTATACGCATTTTGAATAAATAAATTCTATTAACCAGTTTATAAATGTAATAAAATTCTTTTGTTATAATATGTATTTTATACAAAAAGTAAGGAGAGATTTTAGGTCAATTAATTATTGTAAAAACTAAATAAAGTATTTCAGTTCATAAATGTTATAAAAAAAAACAGCTTAAAATTAATTTATTATGTGTTTATTTATTAAGTTCAAAGGGGCTTCAAAAGTTCAGATAACGATTAAAGACAGTTAATTGAAGTCTATGTTTATGAAACTGTTATATTAATATAAACATTTACATAATACAATTGTTAATTTATAATATTACTACAATTAGTTTACTTTCATTGCAAAAAAGTGTTCCAGCTCAGTTTCTAAAACTGGATTCAATGTGCAAATTACTTAGCATGATTTGTAAAAATTTCGTGGAATTTGTGTACGAGAATATCATAAAATAGAAGTACAAAAGTTTGCAGGCCACGCAACAAATGGCAAAAATATTAGTCAAATATATATTATTTGTATACAAAATCTTTAGGAATGCTGATTCATAGACATATGAATTTGGAATTTTTATTGTCTGTTTTTTTGTTTCTATTTTGCATTTAGGGTATTTAATATTCATTGCTGTTGCGAAAGTAATTTAAAATTTGCTGCTGATGGTTTTTAGTTTGTTGTTTGTTTGGTGACACTGTTGTGTTGTCATCAGAGGGGGGAAGGGCTAAGGGGCACTCTTCGGTCAAACAGTTTTGTGATGACTAATTTAAGTGGTGGAATTTTTGAATGATGATGACTCATTGTTAGTGTTGGTATTAAAAGACTGATAAATTGATTGACCAACTGCAATATTGGGCAAATAACAACTGCAATAAAACCAGCCAAGTCAAGGCTATTATTATTATATGTATATATAAACATTTGCTTATAATATTAAAATGATGAGCATTTCTTTATTTTATACAAAAATCTTAAACCCAAGTACATATGAAGCCGCTTGTAAGTCGACCGCATGTTATGTTTATTTATATTAACGGAGTCGCTTGTAGGGCGACTCCATGTGATGTTTATTCTTAAACTAGCTGAGCTTTGCAGCGTCTGTCGGGCGACTCCATGTGAGGTTTATTATTCCAAGAATGTGATGTTTATATTTAACAGCTCAGCTTTGCAGCGTCTCATGTTCATTCTTGAACATTGAGAGTGCTTTTTTTTTGTACCTGTTACATTTAATTATTGCCTTAGCCTTGTTACACATATTATATCTTAACTCAGAATAATATTTTGCAGTTGTCTGAGTTGAACTCTAACGCATTTTATTTCTGAATAAAAAATAAATATTTCTTTATAAAAGAAAACATTTATATGAAATATAAAAACCGCCTTTCTAAAATGACGAAACTTTTCTTACGCTTACCCGAAAATATGTCTAAAAATCAGAGAAATATTTTAGTTATGCGATTTTCATTTTAGTAAAATTTTCTACATTATGTTGTGTTTTTTTTCTGAGTGTATGTGCATAGATTACTTGTGTACAGATTGCACATTTGCGTGTGCCGTCTTCCAAGGCAGTCAAGTGGAGTCTCAGCCTGCCTGCCTCTTCTTGCCTGTTTCTGGCCTTCTTCTGCTTGGCTCCTGCTTAATTTTCTACTTCTTCTGCTGCTGCCCCTTGAGTGTGGCACGTCAAAGCCAAACTGACAAATGCAGCTGGCAAATGTAAAGCGGCTGGCAAATTACTACGAATTATGTGGTTTGGTATTAAAAATAACTACAGCAACTGCAGCAGCAGAGGAAGATGGAGCTGATGCTTTGCCTTTGACTCTGCCCTCTGCCTGCTGCGAATGTTGAGTGAGTAATGCAGCAAATATCTGTCTGTCTGTCTTTCAGTCTCTCTCAGTCTGCTTAGCAACTGATTTTGCCATGTAAATGCCTGTAATACACAACAGCCACATATAAAATGGCAGTGGAAAGTATTAAAAATAGAGTCTCGACTGGAGAATATCCTACAGAAGAAATAAATATTTTAAAATGATTATATGTGGTTAAAACAGGGTTTATTGAAGCTGTGTTAGAGTGTGTAACACACAGATGAAAGCATAATCAATATTAATATATATATATATTCCTAATTATAGTTATATAATGGACATGCGATGTCATTTCCGTATGTTTGTCTGGCTGTGACAAATCGCTAAAGATACATTTTGAATATAATTCCTTGTCAATAAATTCATTTATTATTATCCCTTGAGAGACAAGTTTATTTTATAATATCGATATTAATTCTATATATGCAGTTTTTGGGATCGAAATTGTTAAATATTTAATTTTATTTCTGCCATTCAATAGTTCTGTGCCAACTGCATTAAGATTAATTGACATTTAAATTATGTTTTTATTGAAGTGTAGAAATCTATATATAAATTGCAACATTATTTCCACTCTAAAAGTAGAATACATTTGCATAGTACATTATATTATAAATACCAATATTTCCTTTGATTTCCTGCTAAAAAAGTAAAGGGTATAGAAATGAACTGGGCTGCACTTGACAACTTTGCTGTTAAACATTTTACATTGTGTATTTCACATTTTTCCACCTCTGCTGCTTGCTGCCTCTCTTTGGTGTCTGTAGAGTTGCCACCACAAACGAATTCAGTTCAGTTGTGTGTTATTGAAGTGCTGTTTTTGTCGACTGATTGATGCAATGTGGCAAGGGCACAAGTTGTTGCAAGTAAAGAGCTTGCGTCATGGAGGGCAGCGAGATAAGCATGTAATATTTACAAGTGGACTTTGACTGAATCAGTGACTGGTTCATTTTTATTATGGCCAGTCTCTCGGAGTCGTGATCTTAACCTGCCTCTTATATCTAATGAAAACGAAAGTCTTTCTCGATGGCACTTGACGTGGGCTTTGTTGCACTATGCAGCTGTTAAGTGTGAAAGAGAGAGGAGAAGATTGAGGCACCCAGTTGGTATTTAGTTTATATAACAAGGCAGAGCAATTAGCCAGTTTGGAGCCAATTGAAGCTGTTTTTGTTATTCAAATGGACAATTGGATAATGAAATGTGTTATTTGATAAAAGAAATTTCTAACTAATTTTATGTAGCAGAAAAATCAAACTGATTCTTTACTTAGAAAATAACAGCTTTTTAGAATTGTTGAGAAATTTAATCATTTTAAAAAGAGAACAAAATTTTTACTTTATTATTAATGCATTCAACGCAAATCTATAAAACTTTTTTTTAAAAACAATCTGTTTTCATCTTCTTATAAAATAATAAAGTTGTGGCAGACAACCAGTTTTGTTAACTAATTTAACATATTAAATATTGAGTAAGCCATTAGAAAATGAAAATAGAAAGTCGAGTAAAACATGGGTTTTTTAAAATTATTTTTCAACTTTATTTTTCTGCGTTTATTAAAATCTTTTCTTGAACCAATTAAAATCTTGATGAGTGTGGAGTGCGTCTCTCAACACTGACCACCCACCAAACAAAACTCATATTCATATGTGAGCAATTATATTTAATTAGCATTCCACATGTTATATATATATATATATATAATAATAAATATCAACTATATATAAGCATACACTATTAATCCAAAAATTGAGTTGCTCTGTTGTCATCATCGCCCTCAGCTGGTTGAGCTCATTGGGCAATTTTGCCATTCAAATTAGCAGCGAATGGCGACAAAGCGAATGAGAAATTAGAGATATTAAAGAAGAACTTATGAGTAGAGTTGCAGATTAATATATAAATACAGTTGCGTACAAAATAATATCACCACTCGCCCAAGAAATGTTTTCAAATGTGTAATTTTTTAGTTGAACAACTTTAAGGTACTTATAAATACTTTTTAGAAGTGGAAAACTTTAAAAAAGTAAGATAGCTAAATTTGTTAATTATGCGCCTATAAATTTAAAAATGTTAAATTAATTAACTATTTTGAACCTTTTCCTTCAAATGAAAAAAAATATATATAATTTGAAAAGAATTCCAGGATCAGAATTAACTTTATTTGAATACTTATTGAATATTAATTTGTTTATTTAACTTTTCATTTGTAACTGAGAATTTCAAAGTGCTGCTATTATTTTGTTCGGAACTGTAAATTAAACATATATAAAGCAAATGCTCAACAGTAAACAGTTAAATGAAATTGTCGCAGTTACTACGAGTCTTCTTTGCTGGTCAGACGCTGCGTATACGTTATATATATATATATTTTTTTAATGTCTAACACGCGTCTTTCATAACGGTTCAGCACTCGGTCGGTCTATCTCTTTCTCTGTCTCTCTCCCTTTATCTCTTTATCTTCCTTTTTTTTGCTTGTCTCTTCACAAATATCATTTATGAGTTTTGCGTTTATTTTTTGTTATTTTTTGCTTATCGACCTTTTCCGCATTTTTAATTTATTTCGCAACACAAAACGAAAAGCCTCAAACAAATTGTAAATACACAAACAAACACACACATACGGATGAGTTATTATATATTGAAAGATTGTTTAAAAACAACGACAGATTTACTGCAATGGAACGCAACGATCCCAAGAAACAGTCAAAGTCAACGACCCAATCGAACAGTCAAGCGCCTTAAGCCACACAGAGAGCGATAGAGAGAGAAAGAGAGAGAAACACACAGAGAAAGAGAATGCGTAAGAGAGGGAGTAGGCAGAGAACTTCAAATGCGTCATGTGTGATAAGGCAGAGATTGCGGGACAGCAATGCTAATAATGCCGGGGCATGAAAATTGATTACCTCAGCCAATGTGGAAAACCTTTCAAAGGCGCGGCAAACAAAAAAAAAAAGAATATAAAAATATACTAAAGTCATATGTGTCAAGTCTTGGGTCTGAGGGGAGTGGGGTCTGGGGCATTTAGGCGTGTGGCATTGACCGACTTTGAGCGTAATTGGAAAGCAGCAAGAAGAGGCAGCAAAATTTGCCCTTCTGCTATTCTAGCTACACCCGGAACTGCCACAGTTATTACTCATAAGCAGCCGGGTTCTTTAAATGAATTCATTTAGGCGCCACAACAAACAACAAGTAATTAAAAAGAGAAGAAAAAAAAACAACAACAAAAAGATGACAAATGAAGACAAAGCAAGTCTAATTTCGCAAAACGTTTTCATAACTATGTCAAAGTCATATGTGGCTGTCAGCGTCAATTTCTCACCTTAAAGATCTAAACAACAACCGATTATATATATGTATAAAACCAGAAACAGAACGAGAACAACGAGACCGAGAAACCGGCGAAATTTAAAATTTGTGACACCTGTCACTTTGGATATAGCTCGTTCTCGTTCGTTACGCTCGCATTACCAAATTAAAAAAAACATAAAAAAAAATGTTGAAATTTAAATAAACTAAATATATATAAAAAAAAAAGAAAAAAGATTGCTTCCAATTGGAGATGATATTCCAAAGCCAAGTCTTTATCTAAAAAAGTTTTTCTAGCGTCCAACAGATGATTAATATTTTGTCGACAAAGAAAAAATATATAATTAAAAGTGTGGTTTTAATTATAATTATTATTTTAATATTAATAATAATTACTTATGAGCTCTTTAATTTTAAACATCTTTTCTTGCGAATATTTTATATTCTTATATAATTGATAATAACTAACTTATTTTTGTTCCGACTTGAGTTTTTCTGCATGATTTTGCATTTGAGTAACCACAGAAATCTTATAAATATACTTTCCTATTTACTTGTTCGGTCTTATGATAAACGAAACTTACAATTTAAACTTACATTTTTTTTGTACATTTTGAATAGATTCTTTATGAGATTAGAAATAAACCACAAAAGAACAGATGCTGTGAGTAATAATATTGAACAAGATCTGTTTTAAACCAAGGGAATTCCAGTCTACCTTAGCTTTAAATAAAAATTTTAACCGCAAGCCAGAATATTTGCTTGCTGACATTGTAATTTTAAAACAGAATTATAAAGAAATTATGGATTATTTTTAAATATCTATAAAGCAAAACTCATTTTAAAGCCTGCTGCTGCTGCTTGACATTATTAAGCAAGATCCTTGGAAGCTCATAATTTAAGCAAATATTGAAAACATGACAGGTTTATGTATATTTTATATATTTATCTATAGAATTATTATCTTTTGCGGCAAGGTTGTAAACATTTCAAGTGCCAAAATAGGCCTTGACTTGGTTTAATCTTCCTTTTGCTTCTGGTCTGCTCTGTTTTGGTTGCTTCTATTTTTACCGCGCTGTTAAATGCCGAGTTTTAGTCTAGTCTTTTCTGGTTTTCTGCGATTTGCGTTTCTGGCTTTGACCTACTAAGCAGAAACTACGCGTCAATTAAGAACGCCGATTTCAATACCGAAAAATCCATTTGTTGTTTTCTTAATGCATCCCAAGAAAAATGTAAAAAAGATAAATATTTGTGATCTAGAATTGTTGTCACTTCCGTTTTTTGTTTTATCTCTGTATGCATTCTTATCTACGGCAATTGTTTGTCTAAATTATCTAGAATATAGTGAAATTATCTATTTGCTTGAAACAAATTGAACATGGCAACACAATGTTCAGAAAACAAAAACCAATTGAAATCTGCACAAAAAAAAAATGCAAAATTGAAAGAATTATTCCCAGAAACAGCTGTGATAATAGAGATAAAGAGAGATAGAGAGATGGGGTAGGGGAGTGCGTCGGGGTTGGTGTGGGTAAATGTTAAGCAAATTAACGTCAGAGCAGCATGCAAATAAAAAGAAACACAAAATCATGTGGCAATTGTAAATTATAACTCAAGATTTCAAGAGAAAAATAGCACAAAATGACTTGGCTACTGATTAATATTTAATTAATGTATAATTTGCATTTGTTGATATGAGTAGATTAGTATTTAAAAATAAGCTGTTATATTTTTTTTAATGTTTCTTATTACATTTTTACTACTTCACTTATTACATAATAGATAACATATTTTCTGCTTCATTTATCTTTAAATAATTTTTATATGTTTAGTCAATTAATCCTTTTAAATCAGAAGACATCATTTCAAATCTTAAATTGCTAAAAAAATAAATAACTATATAAAAAAACGAAAATAAAAATCCACTAGTATATATAATTTCTAGAAAATACTGCTGACTATAAGCTATGCTAACTGAATATAAAGATTAACTAATCTTTCCAAAATTCGTTTGAAAATAATCGTACTTTTCTCAAAGACAACTCTACTCATAACTCTATTTTTTTTTATAGAAATATTATAAGCTATAATTTCAAATATACTCATACAAAACATTTCTCAAACAAAATCAACCGGCAGATATGATATCATTGAAACAATCTGTGCATTTATTATGACTTTGGCACGTATAAAAAAACTGTGCAAATATCACTTTCACTTGAAACTTGCTCCATACAAATAAAAACATTCAAAAAATTTTCCACAATCAGCATTAATTTTTTTTTTTTCTATAAAAAATGCGCGCGTTGATAGTGGTTGAGCTGTGTGGTTTTATTATCACGTTATCAAAAAAAAAAAGTAAAAGAAATAAGTTTTTTTTCATTCTCGCGGCCACAAATTGTTACATCAGCGTTATTTGGTCAGAATTAAATGATGCGTGTTCATGTGAAAGTGTTTTTTGCATGGCACAGTGGAACAAAATCGCATGCAATAACTAAAATGAGGGTGACACATTGAAAAACTTAAAACTTTATGAAAAATACGATACGAAAAATTGATTGTACAAAATTCTCAAATAATCTCTATTTATTTATTTATACTTTTTGTATGGCAAAAAACGTGTCAAGATTCATTTCCTTGTTTTTTTTAAGATGATTAAGATGAGCTTGCTTCGCCCCCTATCCACCGCCTCTTGAAATAGGTGTTGTGTAACGCTAAATGGGCTGCGCCTTATGCGCAGTTATATATATATATATAATAATGTTATTTACAATTTGGAAAAAAATAATAACACCAGTCTCTTGGAAATTTTTTTAAAAGCCAAAAATCAAAGAACAAATTATACAGTTAAAGATTTTATTGTATAGTTATTAGCACCTTTTCTTTCAAATGATGAATGAAAAATATATGTAAATATCTTTATACATTGAAAGGAATACCAAAAGGAGTACTAACTTTAATTTATAAGGCGTCTCCTAAACAATATATAAAAAATCATCATTTGAAAAATCACATTACTAATAAAATTTTGTTTTTAAGTGTTGCTGTTGTTATTTCCGCAACTGTATTATTCATATTCCAGGTATACTATTGTAGCTGAGAGAAATCCAATGCCAAACTCAAATTACGTAGTTACGTTGTCGGTTTATTTTTTTTTACGCAAATGCAAACAAAAATATGTAAAACGCAGTTTGACCTTCAATGGAAATTTGATGCGCGACTTTAAACATAATACAATGGTTCACAGGTGGCGGGCGGGGGTGTCCAAAGCTCCACACATCCAAACGCACACACTTTAACAAACATGCAACGCAAACAACTTTCTAATTGATGACGGGGTGGCTACGCTAACGCTTTACGTCGAAGCACTCATTCACTGGCCATGCAATATTTTTATTTTTCTTCTTTTTTTTTTTTGCAAAGATGACGCTAAATAGTAGTATAAACAAAAAACAAATACGTCTGTCTGGGAATGCAATGTAAGTGGGAGGGGGTGGTTAACTACCAGACGGCACTAAGGCGCTAGCGAAAATCGTTTGTGGCTTAATTGAAATGCATTATTATTCGATTCAATGTCAGGTTTAAAAAATTGAACTTCTTGTGAAAATCAAAAAATACGCCCCCAAATGGCACATGAGTTGTGGCAAATGTATATATTAATATATTTAACTTGAAATATTTTGTGGATTTGAAAGTGCATTTAAAGTGCGCCTGAAGAAAAAATAAAAGAAGAAAAACATCGCATTGTCTGCATTTTCTCTCCAGTTGCTGCTGCTTCTTCTTCTGTTGCCTTGTGCACGGCAGGCAGGCAAGCAACAGGCAACAACAACAATAACAACGACAAAACTCTCATTGCTATGATTACAACACTCACGCCTTTGACGTCGGCGTCGTCTGTAAGGCGTCTCGTCGCCAACAAGCACGAATACATGCGAAGTCAGCGCTGTACTCGTAGGCGAGAGCTTTTTTGCACTTGTATTTGTGCTGTTGTGTTTAGCTGCATTGATCGTTGAGCCGGCGCATTACAGCGACTGCCTGCATTCCTCACACCCCCTTGTCTTAAGCACTCTGGTCGGCGCTCTTCCACTCACGCATACACATAAGTACACAGCACAGGCGTACACAGGCAAGCGGTCATGCGTTCGTTATATTCATGTGTATGTGTATCTAAAAATAGCCACAAATATTGATGTTGATTTTTATATACGATGTTGCTTCTATTGTTGTTCTTGTTGTTTTTCTTGTTGCTGTTGGTTTTGCTATCAACCATCAGCTATCAATGTTTTTTTGTTTTTGCTTTTATTATATTTATTATGCTTATTATTGTTTTTGTTTTTGCTTAAGAATAAAATCGGCTGCGCGTGGCATTTTATTTTAGAAGCTTTCCTCTCTCATTTGTGACGGCTCTCTTGCTATTTCCCTCCCGCTCGCACTTGTACTTTTTTGCTCATTAAAAGAGTCAATGGAATGAAATCCAAAAAATGTTAATTCATGCTTTCGCACTCGCTCACGCTCGCAGTTGCTCCCGCTCTCTGGCTGCTAGTGACTTTTGCTGCGTTCTCCAAATGTTAGCTATTTATTTTTGCGAGAAAAAAATTGGCAAATTTCTCCACAACAAACATTTTTTTTTTGTTTCTCACGCGCACATGTTTAGCATCTTTGCGCTGCTTTTTTCAGTTTTTATTTGTGTTGCCATTTAATGAGCTGCTGCTGCCGCCATCGATGAGGGGGCGTCGTTGCATGTCTGCACTGTTATTAGTTTTTTAACTGTCTGCCGCCTGCACTCACTAATTGAAAGCATTAAAATGTTGTGCATAAACATAAAACAAATATGTTTTCCAATGGGAAAAGTAGTTAAACCTTTTCTTGCTTACAGCAGTATGGAAATACATTTTCCAACTAAAATTTCGCTTTGCCCTGTCACAGTTGTTTCAGTCTCGATGATCCATAACCGAATAATAGTTTAATTTTTGACCAGAGTTTTATCATTATAATCTACAACTATATTAAGCTAAACACAAATAAAGCTTATCTTTACAACACAACGAAATAATCTTGAATATTATATATATTCTATCTAATCAAAACTTTTTATATGAATCACATGCAAAAATACGGCAATTTCTATTTTGCTTTGCCACACTAATTCATATCTCGCTCTCGCATACATTCTATTTACGCATATATATGTTTGTATATAGTATAGAGGTAGCTGTTGCCAGGTGATCGCAATTCGAACACAACACAACCTGCCCCACTGTGCCCCATCTCACCTAAAAATAACAAAAGTAATAATAACAGAATTTGTTTAACAGGTGTTTCCATGTGCAGAAAGGGAATACCTCAGATTATGAAAGCTCTTCGGCTTTCATTTGTTATTGCCTTCAAATTGACACCTTCTTCTTGTTCATCGTGCTCACATGTCTTGCGTGTTGTTGTTTTTGTTGTTGTTGTTGCATTGTGACAGGCGCCAAACGGCACTATATTGATTTATGAGCGATTGGTTGGCTGCGTAAAATGATTAATTGATGATTGGGCTTTTGACTTTGGCTCTTTTTCGATATGCAAGCGTGTGAGTAAAAGAGAGCAGAGTATCTCTTTCTCACACAGGCACACACCCACACGAAGAAATTAGACGAAGTGAAATTAGACGAAAGCAAAGAAGGAAATTATTGATAGACGTGAGTTGGCTGCGATCATTTTGCTTTGTTTGTGTGAGATTTTTTTGAGGGGAGGACGACGACTCGCGACGAGGACAGCGACGACAGACGTACGAGCACATGATTGAAATAAAACAAAAGAATCCCAACAAAAAGGAAAATACAAAAACAAAAAAGCAGAAATACACACACACAAACACACATACGTGTGTACACATGAACACATGTATTTATTTATTTTAGCTCATAAATATCAAAGCAGACCCCAAATGTTGCTCTGTCTCACTCCTTGCCCCTAGTTAACTGTAGCTTGCTCGCCCTTTCTCGGTCGTACTTGCATCTAATGACGCCACAGTGTGTCAATCATTAATGATAACAAAAATAAAAATAAATAATTAGTACCACTAAATCATAATATTTGGTTCAATCAATAATTCACCATTGATATATATATAATATAAATATTGATATATAAATAATAATCTTGACGTTTTCATAGCCGTTTTCCGCCATCGAAAAATGTTCATTTTGGGCCGTTTCCTTTTGGTTCGAGTCCTTTTCGGTAAGGTTGGGTAGGGGGTAAAGGGTAGTTGAAATTAGCGCCAGAAATTGACCTTTCTACTTGTGTTTGTTTTTGTTCCCCACATTGACCATAACCTTGACTAATTTATATATGGAAATTAAATGCGGCAAAATTGCTGTTTTCATTTCTGCTGGACAAACCAAGTTTATGGTCGCCATCAATTGGCCGGCTAAATGTTCCGGCTAAAAAAGAAGAAGAAAAAAACTTAATTAAGGGCACAGTTAAGTTTCGACCCAAATAAAATTTACCACTAATTGCATTAAGCTAAAAGCTAAAAAAAAAGACTAAGTGAAGAATTTTATAGACTTGTTATTAATCTGAATTGTATGTTATTTATTTATGTAGCTTAACTACTGAATATAATATAATGTAAATATGTATATCATTCATTTGCAAACAACTTTTGCTTTTATTATGCTTGCCAAGCTTAATTTGTTATTTATTTAGACAACAAATTGCTTGATGTTCCCTCCAATTCCCACCTCTTAAAGACTTGTAAACAAACGCCACAAAAATCGAACCAACAAACGTAACTAACAACTTGTGGCATGGTCGTTAAGGGGCAAGTTGCATGAAACGACAACGATAACTTCCAAACTAGCATTTGCCTATTTCCGCAACTTGGGCAATTCTAAAAATCGATTCTTTGAATTACTAGCAAAAGTTGTGTTTACAAACTTAAATGAAGTTTTAATGGGAAGGAATCAAAAATAGCTATCTTTTTGAAAATCAATGGAAAACACGAAGCATATAATTAACTGAAGAAAAGTTTAATTTATTTTGTTCTAATTATAAATTTAATTTAAATATGACATTTATAAAAGTTCAAAATGCAACTTGAGTAAAACTCATTTGCAGAACAGGTGGAAAAGAGAGGGGAAGGAGGAGGTGTATGGTGAGGTGGATGAGTTGTTTACTCTTTCGTCGAGTGGTTGGTATGGGGAGCAGGAAGGAGCAGGGGAATGGGGGCACTGGTTGACTGCCACAAAACGAACGACCTTGGCAGCGAAAAAAAAACTTATTATCGGATGTGCAAACAAAGCAAACAATCGGCGAATGGCTAACTTGATTATGGATTTGCATTTTTTGGGGCACAAAACAGAGACAGAGCAAGAGAAAGAAGAAGCAACAGAAGGGGCATGCAGCAAAAAAAAAGGGGCAAGAGGGGGAACCAAGAAGCAAACGCAATTTGGACTCGTCGTCGCTGGCGAAAAACTAGCGAGCAAATAAAAATGAAAATCAATAAAAAAAAATGCAGCAGACGAAATAAAAAAATTAAAAAAGGGAAAATGAGAAAATGTCAAGCGACAAAAAAAAAAACAACAGCAGAGTGAAAACCAAAAACGCAAAGTGAACGTGAAAGTTGCACAATTTGAACATCGTTTTTAGCCACGTTAAAACCGAAATGCGAATGCCAAAGGCGAAAAGGCAGTCAACGCTTTTCTTTCATTAGCGCCTTTCCCAGCTCGAGGAGGATGAATTCGAAATGAGAGGGGGGGCAGTGAGGGGTGATGGCAAGTGCGAAGTGGGTGGATTTTTGGCGTAAACGGAAATTGGCTTTTTTCAGCTGCAGAGAATGAAATATTTATATTTATGCTCAACTGGATTTGCTATGCAGAAAGTTACACATTGTTGTCTGCGTGGGAATTAAGTATCTATAAGATAAATAAGTAATATTGATGTGCATATTTCGATATATTGTATAATGTAGATTTGTGGTTAAGTTACTTAAGTTTCTTTTGAAGTAAAACTCTTCAACATATTTGTGATCGAGGAGACAAAAAATTAAGTTCTGTACAAAATGTCAATATTTGATTTTGTGAACAATTTCCTAGGCACAAGCAGAAAATTTAATTACGGAGAACTTTCCTTAAACTATATAATAATCTTAATATCAGAAAATACGAAATATAAATCAGTTTCCACAATTTATTTAACAACAATCCCAATTACAATATGAATCTAACAATCTCTTCAGTCTCCACAAATTATACGCCTGTAAACCTAAACTTAATCTAAATCACAATACCAATTTCAATCTTAACTCCGATTATAATCGTAACAATTTCTTCAGTTTTCACAAATTATAAATTATATAAATACAATCTTTATTTTAAATATCAACAACAATCTTATCCTCAATCTCAATCTGACAACTCTTCAGCAACGATAAATTATTTAACTACAATCTTTATAATCTAATTTTAATTCGATTTTTCCAATATGATTCAATATTTATCTCAGTCTTAATCTAAATCAACCTCAGCAGCTTTCACAAATTTCAAATGCAATTCCTTTAGGCTGTTTCCTTACTTAACTTGGCTATAAACTTGTGGAAAATAAGCTATTCACTTTAGTTGCAAATCAGTTGAAACATCTTTTGACCTGTTAACAATTAGCATTAAGGGCAGCTCGAATCGATTGAGTCTCGCCTGAGGGAAGCCAAATGGCAAATTCCACAAGTGTGCGAGAGAGTGGAAGGGGGGTGGTGCCACCTTAACATGCGTGTATTTGTGCGTGTGTGGTGCCACAGTGTGGCACAATGTGCGTGACAAAATGGTTTATCAAAGCGTATTTTCGCTTTGCGTAGCCTAATTTGCAATGCTTCAGTTTGGAAAGGAGGAGGGGAGGGTCTAAGGGGAGACGACAATAATCAGAAAGGTTTTCTTGCTTTTAGATATTATTTCTTAATACAAGAAAAACATTTTTCTAAAACATTTTATTATTTTATTTTTTTTTTTACAAATATTTTCTACTGTTATTATAAATAATAAATTAAATTTGGCGAATTTCTAAATTGCTGATAGACTTTTTTGTCGAGTGTAGATAAGGTTCCTTAAATGTTGCTTTATGCAGCTGCTGCTTTGTTGCCACAATACATTGTAGCATTTTAGCACCTAATTAGCCATAATGTGAGTGGCGAAAAGGGTGGTAGAAGGCGGGAGGTGAGAGAGAGAGAACTGTTTGTTAATTCATTAAGCATATTTGTTTTGCTAGACGAGAAGAGTGGAAAAGTTGGTTGGTTCTGTGTGTCATCCGATAAGGCCACCTGGGGGAGGAGGAGAAATCCACTTAAAATAACTCTCGTGTTGCTGGGCAGTTAAAGACCCCATTGATTGCCTCTCAGACCATATTGTAATTCATCGCTTCCTTAAATTCTCATTTCTCATTCCTCATTGACCGATTCACAAGAATTCCGTTTGCCATTTACGCATTTCCTTTCGGCTTGGTTCCATAAAATCTTGGGTCAATGTCCTCTCGTTACTTAACTATAAATATATATAATATATAATCTTTGGTTTCTTATTTGAAATGAATAAATTTAATTGTAGAACTCACTTAATAAAGCCAACTATAAATATATTTAACTTTCTTAACAATTTGAAATCGTTCATTTTTGATATAAAGAAAAACGGAACTTTGAAGTGGGAATAACCCAACTTGGTTGCCATATTATAAATAGTATTATTTCCTAGAAACAGGCTTGCATTTGAAGCACTTGAAGACACTTGAAGATTTATCAGTTTCCGCCATTTGTACTGATTTGGGTTAACCCAACTTAGTTGCCATATTATAAATAGTATTATTTCCTAGAAACAGGCTTGCATTTTAACTAAAGCACTTGAAGACACTTGAAGATTTATCAGTTTCCGCCATTTGTACTGATTTGGGTTAAACTCAATCGAAGTGTCGAAACTTTCAAAGATTCAAATCATTTCAATATAAGGGAAATAACGATAACATAAGAAGATAGTAACTCCTATCTGACACATGTGTAGATAAGAACCAAATTTATGAATAACGATGACATATAAAATTGACTGCAGCTGCATTAATTTTAGTCAGTTCAAGTAAAACACACAAGATGAACACACAAATCGTTATATATGAGAAAATAAACTTCAAGAGAAGTTTAACAGTTAATCAACCCACTTTTGTAGTTCTGCTTAGTTGTTTGTCTCTTCTGGTGGTTGCCACCAATGGAGTCGCGGCCAATCTTAAATCGTTCGACGAAAGGCAGTCCTACATCTGCCTAAATAAACCCAATGGTTTCCGCGCCCCACAATCCGGCAGCTGTTCGCAGTTCTACGAGTGTCTCGCAGGAGTCGCTGTACCCAAAATTTGCATCAATTTCTTTGACTCCAACACTCAGGAATGTGTCGACGAGATCAGCACAGGCTGTTCCGAATTACATCCCAGAGAATCTACCAGTTCAGAGAGCACCACATCAACCACTCCAAGGACAACACATTCTCCAACCACTCCAAGGACAACACATTCTCCAACCACTCCAAGAACAACACATTCTCCAACCACTCCAAGGACAACACATTCTCCAACCACTCCAAGGACAACACATTCTCCAACCACTCCAAGAACAACACATTCTCCAACCACTCCAAGGACAACACATTCTCCAACCACTCCAAGGACAACACATTCTCCAACCACTCCAAGGACAACACATTCTCCAACCACTCCAAGAACAACACATTCTCCAACCACTCCAAGGACAACACATTCTCCAACCACTCCAAGGACAACACATTCTCCAACCACTCCAAGGACAACACATTCTCCAACCACTCCAAGGACAACACATTCTCCAACCACTCCAAGGACAACACATTCTCCAACCACTCCGAGGACAACACATTCTCCAACCACTCCAAGAACAACACATTCTCCAACCACTCCAAGGACAACACATTCTCCAACCACTCCAAGGACAACACATTCTCCAACCACTCCAAGGACAACACATTCTCCAACCACTCCAAGAACAACACATTCTCCAACCACTCCAAGGACAACACATTCTCCAACCACTCCAAGGACAACACATTCTCCAACCACTCCAAGGACAACACATTCTCCAACCACTCCAAGGACAACACATTCTCCAACCACTCCAAGAACAACACATTCTCCAACCACTCCAAGGACAACACATTCTCCAACCACTCCAAGAACAACACATTCTCCAACCACTCCAAGAACAACTAGCGGAACTACTCCAGTGATTCCAACTGAAACCAGTCCAAGAGGCACCAGATCAACACTCCAAGGACAACACTTTCTTCAACCACTCCAAGAACAGCTAGCAGAACTACTCCAGTGACTCCAACTGAAACCAGTCCAATGACAACACATTCTCCAACCACTCCAAGGACAACACATTCTCCAACCACTCCAAGGACAACACATTCTCCAACCACTCCAAGGACAACACATTCTCCAACCACTCCAAGGACAACACATTCTCCAACCACTCCAAGAACAACACATTCTCCAACCACTCCAAGAACAACTAGCGGAACTACTCCAGTGACTCCAACTGAAACCAGTCCAATGACAACACATTCTCTAACCACTACACTACAAGGATAACTCCTACCACTCCAAGAACTCTAATTTGACGAAAAATAAATTCTTAACAAATTCTTAAACTAAAGGAAGATAGAAAAATAATTTAATTAGCCAAAAGAGGAATGGCAAAAAAAGAAGAAGAAGCAGCAGTAATAGCGTCACAAATTTTTCTGCATATAAAATAATGAATGGCTTATTTGTTCGCTAACAAGTTGGACATTTGTTTATGGAGGCGTTTATTGGCCGACTGCCTGACTGGCTGTACACCCACATAGACAACAGCCCACCCCCTCTCCCCTCTCTTCCCGCTTATATAAAGCGAAAGAAACTTTTAGTGGCAACAAAATAAATTTATCTTAATTTTTGAGACTTGCAGAGACTTCCGCATTTAGCCGAAAATTATTGTCAAATATAAATTGCGGTTTTTTCTTGTCAATTTTCATTTGCAAAAGAAAGTACAGCTTAAAATGGAATAGTGAATGGAGAAATAGAGAAGATGGAAATAAAGAAAGATGAAAAGAAAGATTTTTGGATGGTTCTTGGCGATTCCTTTCCTATTTCACTTCTTATCTATGCTGTGGTTGTTGTCTCCGCTACAGATAATTGGCTGTGTGTGTGTGCGTGTATGTTTATATGTGTGTGATTCGATATATATACAAAATTGAAGCCGGTTTTTTCTTTGTTTGCCGTTTTAAGCTATTTTGCCGGTTTTTTATTTTATTATGGTTGGCCCGTTATTGTTTGTTGTTGTTGTTATTGTTTGCCTTTGCCTCTAACTCTTTCTTTTACTATTTTTTTTACTTGGTTGCCACTCATTAGTCATCATCAACGACAGCCGCAACAAACCTAACCTCACTCAATACCCCCCACCCTGAGACAATCCAACAACCAAAGCCAGCGGCCATTTCCAAAAAAAAAAACTTCACATCCACATGCTACCTCTCGCTCGCTCACCTTTGTGTGCCAGCTCTATGTGTGTGTGGATTGTGACGAGTCAGCGAAGCGCGCTCAGCTGATGACAGCGTTGTTGCTGACGTCGACGCGCAGCTGTGCGCAACGAGTGCTTAAACAGCTGTTTTTGTTTTTTTCGTTTTTTTCGGCCTTTTGTTTGTTGCCGGCGGTGCTCGGTGACAACGCCCACATGGCATCCACACACAAACACACACACAGACAACAACTCGCATAAAATAGGGAATTTGGGAGCTCTTAATCCGCGCTCGCATAGCAGGCAGATGTTGACAGCCTTCAGTGCTCTGCTTTGCACTTTTTAATTGAGTTTATTTTTTGCTTTTCTAATTTATTAATTGAAATGCAAACATTGCGACGGCGCCGCGACGCTCCATTAATTTCGCATTAATTTTCTTCACGCGCCCCGAAATCCACAATTAATTTATTTACTTTGTCTAATAACGGTTTGCGGTTGGTGTTTTGAGTATTTTTGTTGTTGTAACTGTGCCCCACTGCATTTATCACGCCCACACATACACAGGCACACACATACACAGGCACACACACACAGGCACACATACACTTGCATAGATAATGCATAATGTATTTAAATTTAAATAAATAACAATTTTGTTTTACGTCAAGCGCCGCAGAAAATTATAAAAGACGCAAGCGACTGACAAAAACAACAACTATAACAAATACAACAACAACAACAAAAAATGTTAATTAAGCGATATTTTGTATGCACTGATCTTTATTCCATTTAATTTTATTGGCACAAGAATACGCTGCAAATGCAAATGCAAATGAGTATTTTGATTATGTAAACAAATATGTTGTAGGCATATAAATTGAATGAGGAATTGAGCTAGAACTAATTTTATTAAAGCCGAATAAATTGAATAAACAGTCATGTGAAATCTATTTTCAACTATTGATAACTGTTGGAGATGGTTTTTATTATTAGCGGATGCTCTAATTGCTAGTTATCTTTTTGGCAGGGCATCTGACAGTCGACTAGCTAATCTCTTTTGCATCTCTCTTTCTCCCACTCTATTTGCATTCATAGCCTTTCCGTATCTTATTTGTTCTTGTGATCGGTTTTATAGCAATTTTTCATTGCCAAATCCGAGCAGCGTCGCAGCTGCTGTTGCGCTTGGCAAGCGCCAGGGGGAGCTGCATTTAAAATCAACTAAAGCGTCGCATAATAAATCAAATCGTAACTATATAAAAACGTACAGATTATAATGAAATATGGCTAAAATACAAAATAAGAAAAGAGATACAAATTTATCATTTGCAATCGCCAGTTTTTCTATGTGGAATTTCGATTCTAGCCGCGAGATCGTAAAACGGTTTTCTAGAACTAATATGCAAACAAGAAAAGCGCGCAATAATTTATTTATATATTTATGTACTTTGTATATATTATATAGTAGTAGTTTTCTTCTTTTTTTTTCCTAGAAACATGTTTGCATTTTATTGTTATTGTTGTTGATTTTACTGATGATTAAACAAAAGTTTCAAATAACTGAAGTCATTTGAAGATTTATCAGTTTTCGGAATTTTAACTGATTCTTAACATGTACATTTTACTGCTTATTTTTATTTCTTATCTGACCACTCAGTGATAAATGCAGACCCCATCGATTATGCGTGTCTTACCTGAAATTCCCAATGTGCCACTTGACTAAGACTATGCATATATATATATTATGAGTATACCTGAGTCAAGTGAATTGTACTTGAATTATTGAAGGCCTTCTTGCAATGCACTCTTGATGATAATTCAACACTACTTTTGCTGATCGATGGTATAAGACCAAAAAGATACTCTGTAATGAGACGAAGACTAGACGATCATTTATAGAGATTTCTACTATTTATATAATTTATAATTAGAACCAATAATCTGCTTTTCGAAAAACATTAGATTAAATAAAATTTAAGTTTAACATTTGGTTTAAACCCAGCTTTTAGGAAGTCATGCAAACACTTTACGATATGGTTTGTTGCTTTGCTAATTAATGGTTTGGTCGATTCCGCCTTAAAATTAATTAAACTAATAAACTCTGTTCATGTCTGTTACAAACGTAAGCTTTACATGCATATAACCTGCATGCATACCGATTTTTATGAGGATATGCACAGCAAATAATAATTGAATTGAAGAACTTTTGTCCGCTGTCAGTTTTTAACACTTGGCGCCAAGGCGCTTAAATTGCCGTGACGATAACACGGGGCGTGGGTGCTCAAACACACACATACATAACAATTCACACAACTACACACACACAAGTACAATCCACACATTGATTACAACAAGCGCATGTGGAAGTTGATATCTGGTATCTCGCTCGCACCTCTGCGCGTCATGGGATTTTTGCATTTTTCATGAGTTTGTTTTTAGCTTGTTTTGCATTTGTTGTTGCTGAATTTGTTACCATTGATTGACAGCAACAACTAAAATAATAATATAACAACAAATTGAGACAAGGCGACGGTCATCATGCCAAGCAAAAACAAAACAATAGACAAACAAAAATGAAACACAAAACAAAAATTGCAAAAGCGAACCAAAAGCAAATGAACTGGCGACAAAAATCAAACAATTCGTTTTTGCATAAGCGTTTTAAAATAGTGCGCAATTTTATTATTTTTTTCTATACTATATTTATATTATAGACATAGACACAAAACAAAATAAAAAAAATGCACACGCTTTGACAACTCTCTCACTCGCTCGCGCTCAAAGATCAACAGTTAGAAGCTCTCTTGACCTACCTTTGCTCTCTCACTCTCTCACTCGCTCGCGCGCTTATCATCGGCTCTCAATTACAACCGTTTTACACATGTGAATGAATCCAGCTATCTCTCTCGCTTGCACTCGCTCTCTATTTGCTAATTACAGTTGTTTTTGTTTTCTCAAGAGTTTTGTTTTGTTTTTGCTTCTATTGCCGCCTCTTCTTCTATTGCTGATGTTGTTTTTTGCTATTGATCGCGTTGCACATTATTGCCATGTTTGTATTTATTGCCATTTTTCGTTGCGCTAAAAAGGGTATTGAAAAAAATAAAACAACAACAAAAACAAGCAAAACAGCAACGACAACAAAACAAGGCAAAGCAAATCGCACAAAATGAAAACGGTAAACAGATTTTTTATTGCGTTGCGGGCTTCTTTTGTTGTTGTCATTGTTGTTTGCCTTTAGCTGTTCTACTAAATGATACAAATTTGTCCAAGTATTTCGGGGTTAATGGTGATGGATTTAAATGGATTCCATGAAAAACAATCAACTTGTGTAGATTCAAATAAAATTTAAATTTTTCTATTGATTTTCTGTTCCAAATTGTGTATATTTTTTTTAAACAGTAATATGTTAAATTAAAATATGCATATCTTGTTGTATTTAATAACAATTTTAAAACTTAATAACGATCTTTTCAATATTCATCTTTTAGTTGTAATAAGTAGCGATTCTTTGAAAGATTTTACAAAATTCAGTCGTATCTTAGGTGCATGTCTTGGCTAAAAACACATTCCACATTATCACTGCCACATTTCGTTAAGTTTGAGTATGAAAAGTGTCTTAGCAAGGTCCCACACCACTGTTGGCTGCTAAGTGCGCACAGTTTGAATAGCACTGCTTGTAGGAGCTTCAACTAGCACATGTGTCTCAGCTAAATTTCCCACCACTGTTTGAGGCGCATTGTGCCAGTCCACGTTAGCGCAGACAGCAACCAAAAAACCAAGCAGTGCCAAGTTTGTCTCCAAGCAGTAGAGAGCAAGCAGTTTTGCGCACTTTTTAATTCAATAATTTGATTTAAAAGTTGAACGAAATTTTTCATTCTTAACTAATCAATATTTTTATCTTTTTAAATTGCAGGTAAGCCAAACATTTATTTTCTTAACAAGCCGAGTGAGTATGCATTGAACCTAGTCTTTTTCCTCCACTCACCGCAAAAAAAGCAAATTCCTTTTTCATAATTTTTCATTTGAAAAACACAAAAAAAATCATGCACAAATTTTGTTTGTTAAAAAATAAACCAAAACTTTTAACAAGCATTTTACACTAATTTAATGTTTACTATTCTGTTGTTTAAACAAATTTGTTCATCTGGGTTTTAAATACTTTTGCAAATAGAAATGAAAAACCAAAATTTAAATTTGTGGAAATAAATATTTAATATATAAATAAAAATATTAAAATCATGTTATTTTTTTAATTTAAATTTTATTTATGTTATTTGCTCCTCTATTTGCCTTTATGTTAATCTTTGAATGCATTCAAAAATAAGTTGACAATTTTTTTTTTTTTTGTTGCACTTTCCTCTTTTTTTCCAACTGGTCGAAAACAACAACAACAACAACAACTTTAGCTCCATTCACCTAATTTCTTCGTCTTGTTTTGGCCAAAAACTTTTGTTTCCTTGTTTGTGTTTTGTTGTTGTTGTTGCTTTGCAGGCGACACACTGAAAAGCAACAACAATAAAAACAAACTGCGCTGCATAATTTTTGCATTGTTTTTTAGTAGCGAGTAAAGTGTGGAAAAAGGGAAGGGAGGGGGGAGGGAGGGGCACCATGTGCGAAACTCGCATGTGATTTGTGCATTTAAATGGCAACAACAACAACAACAATCACGTTGCAAGCGTTGCAAATTTGAATGCAGATTTTTCAGTTGCATTTTCATTTTTTTTCTCTCGATTTTTTGTTGCACGACGCTTGTTAAACAAAATTGTTTTCTTGTTCAGATTATGTAAACAAAAAGCCAACCAAAAAAAAAATAAAGAAAAAGAAATGGAAATTAAGCAGAGATTATTTTTATCAAAAAGATTAAAACACAAAGTTTTATTGGACTTAATCAGTTATTAAACTTAAAATTAAAGATTAATTTAAGAAATTGTCGCAAGCTTTAATTGCAGCAACTTTTAAAGTTAATCAATTAAATACAACAAAAATTTAATTTACAAAGGAATTACAAAAAGAATTTTATTATAATCTAATATATCAATTAGAAAACTTTAGCTTAACAGGTTTGCGTATTTTTGCTATCGGAAATCGATGTATATCGATAAGCACGAAAAGTATTTTGCTGAATTTTGTCTTACATTTGTTTTCAGGTTGAAAAAATTATCAATTATGAAAAAAGGCACCTAAAAATCGTTGTAAAATTGCTGGGAAATATTTTTTATGATTGGGCAAAAAATTAAATTGCTTAAAATTATATATACAAATATTTTTGATATGTATTTTATATATTGCTTATCGATAGTCAATTTAGTCGTCTTCAAAATTGATGTTGCATAAATTTAATTGTTAAAGAGAAAATAGCTAAAACAAAAAAAAATTTTTAAATTAACAAACTTTTTTTATATTTGGGTTTCACAAAAGAAATTTATTTATTATATAACAATTTATAATATTTATTATATAAAAAATAATTTATTATATTTTATAAAATAGGAAAAAGGCATCTTTCTGTTTAATAGTTAAACTACCCAAAAAAAAACATTTGCCAAGTGAAAAGCGCGCCAAAACTGAAAGTTTGTTGTTGTTATTGAGTGTTGTGTGTGTGTGTATATGTGTGTGTTTATCCCGGATGTTGTGCGGCGTTGAGTGAGTGCTGCTAACTGAATTGAATGCATTTGCAACTGCAAACTGCAACTTTTGTTGTTGCAGCTGCTGCAGCAAATGGGGTAAAAGTGTTTTTTTTTTTTCTGTTGTTGGTTTATTTATTTATTTTATATTTTGGCTGCTGTTTGTGGCAACTACTTTGTGGCACGTTGTGGTTGTTGTTGTTGCTGCTTGTCACCAGATCTTTCTTCGCGGCTGCTTGCGTTTTATTTATGTTTATCGTTAACCACAATTTGCGTTTAGTTTGCAGCCAAAACTCTGAAGACTTGCCACAAATAGAGTTGCACATTAAGATATATGTTTTGATATTGCAATGTTGTTGGTAATTAAGACAGATTTAGGCGGATTAGCTCACTATATAACTTAGCTGTCATGGAAATAAACAAATCGAGTTTTTAGATGAAAAACTTGCTTGTTTTTTTGAGAAAACTCAATTAAAATTGTAATTTAATAGAGAATTAAAAGAAATTAAGTTTGAAAATTATTAAATCATATCAATAAATTCTCAAAAATTTAATTCTTGTTTTAAAAGCCAGATTTGTGAGTTGAGTAAATAAATATTAATAATTATTTAAAATATCTTAGATTCCAAATTTAATAACACAAATTACAATTTAAAAAATCTATAAAAATCTGTTAATAGCCAATATATAATTTATTTCTGATATAAATCATATTTATATAAAACACACATAAAATTATGATTTCAAGCTAAAATCAAATATATAAATTATTGCATAAATATTATTTATTATTGTACATTTTGTATAATATATTAAATTTATAATTAAATAAATAAATACTATATTTAATTTTAGCGAGGGAATTTTGGACCTCATGAAATCTATATATATATATATATATATTTATTTATATGCCCTTCTCCTCCTTTTTCTTGGCCATAATTCTTTCTATTTGTCGTTTTGTCTTCAACTTCAAAGCGCGTCTTTTTTTTTGTTGTGGGACGGAAGCGAATTTTGGCACAGAATTAATTGGCTGCAGTTTTTGCGCATCTGCTGCTTCATCTTGTTGCATGCAACAAAGCAATTTGACAGTTTTCTTTTCATTTTCGTGATGATTATGATTATGATGATTATCTATGCCACATTCACATCATCAGCTCCTCTTTGCTTCTCTCTTCTCTTCTCTTCTCTTCTCCTCTCTTCTCGCTTGTTGTTTGTGCTGAGAACTGGAGCGCATCGACATCATGCTGCTGCCACAAATGTTGCATCATCTATTTGAGATGATGCTTGGTGCTTTTATTCCCATTTTTCTGCATATATTTCAGCAGTTGAAGAAGCAGCAGAAATTATCGATAGTTTCTACTTGATCAGTTAGTTTTGGATAGTGGCAAATTAATCGAATGTTTTTTTTAAAGTGATTAGCATTTGTTGCTTGACTTGGCAATGCTTAAAATTTTGAATTCATAGCATGTTTCAATAAAAATTAAAAACCAAATAACGATAATTTATCGATAATCGTATATAACATATATTACAAGTTACTAATATTTTGAAATATAACATAATTTACAATACTTACCCATAATTGTTCATTAGAAAAAAGTTAATTTGAAGCAAACATTTAGTCAAGTTCTTAAAAATCAATCGATAACAAAACAAAAGTGATTAATCAAAAAATTATTATTAATCGGTAATTTTACTTTGATATTATTAAAAGATACTTTAACATTTTAATTAATCGATCATACATTAACTAAACGGCAATTTTAATCGATAAATAAATATATTGAGCCATATTTATTTTAACTTTGATATAATTGGTCCCCAATACATATACATTTTAATAAATCGATTTTTCCTGACATTGTATAAGCAATTAAATGATAATTATACATTTTGATTAAATATTACTTCGAAAGGATAAGAAATCGATTATCGATAATATATAATTAGTAATCGATAAGTTGAATATTGCGCTGTGATTACATTGGTAATTGATACTTACATATTTATATTAATCGATAGTAATCGTTGATGGCGCTTATCGATAATTTTCTTGAATCGCTCGATTTTTAGGTAATTTTCTTTGGTTGTTTTACGTGTTTTGCATTCACACAACACAACACTCATTTGCCTGCCTTGTTGACAATCTACACAGTTCAGTTCATCTGCCACGCCCACACCCAAACCCACAATGCAATCATCTTCCAACCCCCCTCTACCTCTTCTTCACTCATTTACACCCCTCAAAATAATTGGTAAATTCATAGTTTTCTTTGATTTCCTACATGGATTTCATTCTCCTCCTTTCACTTCCCCTCTCTCCCCTTTCTCACCCTCTCTTTGATCTTTGACAATATGACTGCCTTTGTATATCTGCTGCTTACTCTCTCCCTCTCTCTCTCTCTCTCTTTTTCTTTTTTTTGCTTTATTTTGTGCGCTTTACACACACTTTATAAAATTATCGATACACTTTGTAAATTTATCGATACACACACACAACAAACCAAACAGCTTTAGCCACGCCCCGAGTAATAACGGTAACCGCAAGCGTGCTTTTAGCAACCCCCACATACCCTTCACCTGCACCACCAACACCAACTGCCCCCCCGCCAACACCTTCTCCTCGTCGTTGTCGTCGTCATCAGGGTTGCATTTGCAGCCGCATCTTTATTACTACTACGATCAATCGCATTCCGGCCGGAGTAGTTTCTGCGTCGATGCCACCCTTTGGCCCGCCACCCTCAGCGAGGGGCAACTCTACACGACGACGGCGACGGCGACGTCGGCGGCAGGTGCTGATGAGGATGCCGAGGAGGCATCCGATCAGTTCTCGCCAACCCTCTACACACGCCTCGCCTCGAGCCGTGCCATCAACATACCCCGAAGCAGCAGCAACAGCAACAGTTGCAGCAGCAACATTAGCAGCAGTGCAGGCAACAGTCCGCAGCATCATCCTTTGCATCCGCAACTGCATCATCATCATCATCTGCTGCAACATCGTCAGCAGCATGCGCAACGTTCCCTTAGCACCGGCTCAGCTGCAACTGCAACAACAGCAGCAGCAGCAGCAGCGACGGCTTTTAGTGCAAGTCCCATGGGATTTGTGCATGGCTATTCACCGTTTTTTGCCAGCACAGATGCTCTGTCGGAGGTGGGTGGTGCAGGGGTGGCAGGTGCGTGTGGCATTCAGCGGTTGCAACTACCAACAGCTACAACAACAGCATCGCCAACATCAGCAGCAGCATCAGTAAATGCCACAAGACGTCCACGTTCACCGCTGGATGGCGCCACTGTGTTGGCTGTCAACAGGTCGGTGTGTTGGTTAACGATTCAACGATTAACGATAACCGATTGGCACAGTGTTGCTCAATGTTCGATTAGTCAATTTTCTCAAACACAACTAAAACTTGAGTGAATCTAAAGTTGCAGTTTGTCGATTGAATATCGATTAGTTTATTATTTAAAAAGTGTTATCGAAGTTATCGATTAACTAAACTATTAAATTGTGTGTCAAGTTTCGAATACCTTATTCTAAAAATTGTTTTTTAGATCGAAACAAATTTATAATAAATAAAAAATTTGCTGTTAGCTTATTTAATTTGTTATCGATAGGCATAACAATCGTTTGCTTGCTTGATACACTGATACACAATAATCGAGTGCTGAGGAAATATAGCAATAAATTTGTATTTTCTTCTAATCGAACATTGAGTTTACTTGGCCTACAACTAATCTGTTTAACTGTCATCGATCATCGATTCTCACGTTTGTCGATAACTCTGTGTTGCACGTCTGCAAGTTGCTTCACTAAAAAACTGCAAGAAAATACTCATTTTCTCATTTTCTCATCTCGCATTTCAGTTTGTCGCCTTGAAATACTTTCAACTTATTTGTTTGACATTTTCACATATTTATTATTGGTTCTTTTTGTGGCATGTAAATCGATAAATCTATAAAAATCGGACAATTTGTGCTTTGTCAAAAGTTGAGTTGTGACATGAATAACTATTTATCATATATCATTTTAGAATCGATAATATATTTTTTGGGAATATTATTTTTTCCAAAGTTGATATTCAATTATAAATTGAGCGAGTTATCGATAAATTGCAATAAACTTGATTGTCGTTTGGTAAAAAGTTAACTTTTATTCCTAGTTTGAAGCTTGGAACTGTTAATGTATCTAGACGGCTATGACTAGATCAACTCAGATGGTTATGTTTATCAAGAATATATATATATATATATATATATATATATATATACTTTATGAAATCGAAGGTGCCTCATTTTGCACCACTTTTTAAATACCTTTTATCTATTTATCTTCATGGTTAGACTTACTATATCTAAAGTATAATTATATCTGCTAAATATATATAAATATATCTGATACAATCTCAAACTCTAACTATATTTACTGTATATCGATATCTATCGGTTACTTAGAGCATCTTTCTATCTATCTTAAACTTAATTAATCTCTTGTTAGTCAGATTGACTGACTATATCTATCTGTATTTATATAGATTTATAGTTTATATCCACTATATATCTACATATTCACAATCCCAATCAGATTGACTATATCTTTTATATATCTGAATAACCATTTGCAACTCGTGCAAATAATGCAATTTATCCTGTGGCAAATGTTGCAAAGTTTTTCATAATGTGCTGTCAGCGGCAACTGCGAGCAGATTTCCGGTCTCAGCTGCCCTTGCCACTCAGTTGATGTTGCATCATTTGTTGTGGCAAGATGGATTCTTCAGGCGCATCCTTTAGTAATTTATTGTTGCCTTGGTTTTAATTATAAAAAAGCTAAACGAGAATCGTTTTTTTTTTCTTGTTAACTATGCAGGCATTTTAAGACTCTTTTCATGTTGTCCATTAAGATTTTTTCAGCTCTGTTTCTTTTCAAGGAGGCGTTTTTTGTGCCGCTTCTTTTTTTTCAATTTGCAACAGCTAAAGAGTTGTCTCTCTGTGTGTGTGTTGTGTGTGTTGCGTTCTGAGTTGTATGCCAAAAATTGAAATGATATCATTTCTAAACTTGAAGGTTTCTTTGCGGGTTTTTCGCATTTCTTTTTTTTCTGCGTTGTTTTATTCACTTTTTGTACAACTCTGTTGATGATGATGATGATTCGTAATAAAAAAGCAATTTCAAATACATCTATATATATATACATACATACATACATATATACATATATAGAGAGAGAGGGGGAGAATATTACGCAGTTTGACCATTTGGCTAACTGCGCAAATGTTTCCCTTGTGGAAAGGGAATACCCCTGCTGCTCCCTTCCTGCTTTACGAATAAAACAACAAAAATAAGGAATAACATTTTTTTTACATGTTATGCTTGCTTTCTCTCTCTCTCTCTCTTTATCTGTCTCTCTCATTTACTACTGTCTGCGTCTAATTTTATTAGCCATTTAGTTTTTTGTTTGTTTTTTTGTTTGGGGTATTCCCTGTATAAACATTAAAAATGAAGTCGCAATTGCAAATGCCCCGGAAAAGCGAGTCAAAATATTGTCAAACATTTTTAATAAAAAAATAATGATAAGCTTTATGAACATTTTTAAAGATTATTATTATTATTATACATTTGCAGAAAGAAGTTTAAAACTCATTGTAACAAATTTGATTTAGCTTTATTATTATTTCAATATATAGTAAAAACTTTTATTAAAATATTACAATAATAATTCTTAGTTATAGCTAAAAATAAAGCAGGCAAGACAGAAAAGAAAGGATATCTTTGCCAAGAAGAAGTTTAGGAGATGTGCATTAAATGGTCAATCAATCAAATAAATCAGTCATTCAATCAAACAGTCAACTAATAAATCTGACAATTAATTTAGCAGTCAGTTTTTTCAATTAAACTGCACATCAATCAGTCAATCAGCAAGCGAATAATATTGAGCTGGTCAAGTAGTTTATCCATCATTTTGTCTGTATAAATTTAATATTTTGACGAGAACTATTTATATATAGATAATATAGTAGACTGAACTGTGGAGCAAAACTGTTTGGATTGTTCAATAAAAATTGATCCATCGATTGTTTTCTTGGTAAATAGGGTTCTACTTGTAGAAAAGATGTGAAAATAGGCAAAGTTTTATAAGGATATCTTCAAAACTGAATTACTAATTGACAGACGATTGAACATAAATATATATGCTAAATATCTAAAATATTTATAATCAAAGTTCGCATAGCAAATAATTAAATGGATAGAGGAAATAAATTAATATACCAATATGAACTCAACTTTTGTTGTTGAACAGGAATATATATTACTTCAATTTATAATACATACTATGAAGAGTAATTGGAAAAGTTTTGCTTCTGATTCTAGGGGTATTTATTACATGTGAGGATTATTTTCAATTACCAAATTCATTGGCAAAGTTTATATTTCTGGAAGCAAACTGAGGCACTATTTATTTATTTTTGTAATATTTATTATTTATTTTTTTATTATTTATTACTAATTTTTTATTATTTATTATTTATTTTTTTATTATTTATTATTTATTTTTGTATTATTTATTATTTATTTTTTTATTATTTATTTAAAGTCAGCTAAAATACAATGAGTAAAAAACAAATAAAATTTAAAATTGTATTTAAATATTTCTAAACAAATATAAAATGCATACTTATAGAGAATGTGAATATAATCATAAATCCAACTCAAACTCTAAGCAAATAAATATCTAATATATAATATTGATTGTTATATGTGTTATATATAACATTAATAATTCAAATCTATATCAACATATTGGAAAGTTTCCCACTTTAAATCGAGTACAGTCAACACTCAATTAAAAAACACACTTTTGATTTTCATGCGTCGTTGGCTGCAACGAAGGCCACGCAATAAAAAAAAAGACTCGCTCCAAAAATGTATCTGCATTTAAATACATACACACACACACACACATATATATATATATGTATATATATATATATATATTTGTGCAAGTCTTCTTTTGGTTTTGTCGCTGGCCAAGTTCAAGGTTAAAAAAGTGCTCGCTGCAATTTCGGAAACAAAAAAATGCAAAAAAAAAACATAGAATAAAAGAGTAAAAAAAAAGGGGCTCCAAGATTGCAATTTAATTATGCAATCGGGATTTTTCGAACGCATACAAAAAATGTGTGGCAAGCAACCAAAAATTGGACGGGGCGAGGAGGCAAGGGCAAAGTGGGAGGCATGCGCAAATTCTGTTTAATCGCATGGCAAACGAGCAACAAGACACAAACACAAACACAACATGTTTGTTTCATATCCCCCCATCTCACACACACACACCCCCCTCTCTGGCATACCCCTCCTGCCCTCCTTCGCTGATAACTCAGCTGCGTTTCATTGTCGAATATTTGCTTGCTTGCCTCGATGATGTCAGCTTTTATATTTGGTGCTTACAAAGCACAAACCAAAAAAAAAAGAAAACCAATACACACACTAAACACAACACACACACACGAAAGCCGCAAGCCTTAAAAAACATGCCAAAAATAATATTAAATGTGAAAAAAAAAACTGAAACTCATTCGAGTCTAACAAATAACAATTACGAGCATCTGCTCCGAAAAAAGACATAAAAAAAAATAACAATAACATGCTCTGCGCGTAATGAGAGGCAGTCTCCTACCCCGCCCCCCCCCAACCCCCGTCCCCTCTCTCACTGTTATAAATTGGCATTTGCGTCTTGAACCTGTTTTAACGTGTTCCACTCACAAAATGTACTCCCAAAATCCCAAACAAACCACAAAGAAAACAAAAGAACAAAGCCAAAAATACATTTTAAATGCACAAAAAATAAAAAAAATATAACGAGAAATGTAAAGTGAAGCAAAGTAAAAGTTTAAATTTTGGCTTTGACTTGACGAATTGAGGATTACCCTAAAAGCTCTGTTGCAGATTTAGTCGGTTGTTCAAAATTGCTTTGGCTTATTTGTTGTTGGCTTTGGCAAGGTTTGGCTAAAAGGTTAGGAAAGAGGAAGCACAACGGCCTGATTAGCCAGTTTCCTTTTCTAATTTCTCTTTGTGGCACATTCGTAAACGTTGCAATCAGCTGGTTGTTTGGCCTGACTTTAATTGGTCTTAATCAATGAATGATAAAGGCCAATTCTTTTTCAGTTAGTTGAGTCAGAAGTAAAAATAAAAAACTTAAGCTTTTCAGCGCATTTTGTTTTAGTTTCTCTTTGTGTGTTACATTCGTAAACGTTGCATTTCGCAATGCTGTGATGAATGACTTAAATAACTCTTTTTATATCTATTGGCTTCTGAAATAAATTGTGGATAAAAGAAAGAAAGGAAAACGCTGACTAAACAGCTCTATTTTTCTAATTCCTCTTTGTGTCGTATTCGTAAACGTTGCAATTGAAGCATATCCTTTAATGACTTCTTATAAATCTATTGACTTGCAGACTAAATTGTGAATAAAATAAAAGAAAGCAAAACAAAGCCAAAATACTAAAGCGAATTTTAAATATTTAACGCTTCATTCTATTTTTTCAATTTCCCTTTGTGTCGTATTCGTAAACATTTCAACTAGCAAAGATGTGCTTATTTGAATACCCAATTCTAATGCTTTGCCTAGCTAAATAATATATTAACACTTTAATCTCTTCTTTAATAAACATATTTTTTAACAATTCAAACCAGACATTATCACCTCTTCCTCTTTGACCTGCATTCGTTAACGTTACAGTTCAAACAACTGATTCTTGAACAAGAGAACGATCAAGGTTAAGTTTCATTCAGTAAAAAGCTCAACTATTTTTCATGGCAACAAATGCTGTCAAAAAAGCTGTAAAACCCATTTGCAAGGGTAAACAACGAATCTGAATTTGTTTACCTTGGCCCAGCAATTTATCAGCGTCTCTTTTTTTTTCCATCGATCTCCAAACTGGGATGTGTGGAGTCTTCTGTCTTCTGTCTTCAGTCTTCTGTCTGGTGTCTTTTTTTTTTTTGTTGTTTTTGTGTCTGCACTCATTTCTTGTGTTGTGGTTATTTTTGGACTCCGCTTTCCAACAATGGATTGTTGTTTACCAACTGGGCTCTGAGACTCTTAAGCTCTGTTGTAGGCCGGCAAAAACCACTTGAAGAATTTGCTAAAGTTTTTTGTTTGTCTTACATTTTTGCGCCTCTCACTCGGTTTATTTTTATCTCTATTTTTTGTATTTTTTTTATATTTTTTTTGTTTGGTTTTCGCCCACTTGAAGCGAAACACTTTTGTCTGCTTTTGGAGTTTCAGGCCTTGTCATCATCATCATCATAAACATCATCATCATCTTTATGTGGAGTTGGTAACAAATGATGGCCCATTCATATTCGTCACTCAATTCTAACATTTGTCTTTCTGTTTGCACACATTTTTTTTATAATCTTTGGCAGATTTTGCATTTTTTACATTTACAAAAAAGTTACTGATTAACTTTAATTATTATAGATTTAATTTACTGTATACATAAATGTATATTAGATTGAATTTACTTATTTATATATATTTATTTCTTTCATTTCAGGTATGTACAATTTTTAAATGATTGCCATAATGTGAGACTCTGTTTTTGGTGAGTTGAAAGTCAGCTTTTAATTTTTCAGGAACTTCATAATTTTGGTAAAAATTAGAATTTACTTTTAATGGAATTTAGCTTTCAAGAAGTTGAGGTTGTCCAAGCTTTGTCAAATCTTGGGCTATATTTATGAGAAGGATATTAAAATTGCATTATTTGTATAATGAAGTTGTGCAAAGAATGCATTTGAGAACCCATGACGTATATATATATATATATTCTTGATCAACATTAAAAGTCGAGTTAATATAGCCATGTTCCTTTGTAATAATATTCGATCTCAGAGGGTCAAAAAACTAAAGACTGTTAATTTGGAAAAAAACTCTCACAGAAAAGTCCTATTGCATTTTATCGATAACTACAGCCGTTCGGCAAAAGCGATATAAATCGATTTGCGATAGCAACAAAAGAAACAAATGTAATAATTGTAATTTTCTCAGGCATCCTTTTGAGCAACTATGTAAATTGTATTCAGATTAGATATTATTATTATGTAAAAAAAAATTAGCTTGGGTTTTGGGGGATTTCTTTCTATTCGAGTGTTCTCGACTTGCACAACGTGTTCTACATTGTTGCGCAAATCACTCTTAAGTTCACTTAAATTTCTGTTATGATTAAAAGTAAATCGCTTACAAATAAGTTACCCGATTTCTGATTTGCTGATTGAAATACAAAAAAATAGAATTGAATAGTTTGCGAAACTTGAACTGACTTTCAAAGCTCAATTTGTGACTTGTGGCTAATCGTTTTGGCATTTGCCCACTGACATTTACAATTGTAATGCTGTCATAAATCCAGTTATGAGAACTGTTTACAGTTTACAGAAATCAAGTCTATAATCCAAATGGGCATCAATCAAAGTTCACGTTCCGATTTCACATGACGCGTGACGCACTTCAATCAAAAGTTGTTAATCAACTTTTGCTCTAGGCAAATTGTGCATTGTTAATTTTTTTAATAATTTTATAATTAAAAGCGTGCAACTTGTTGAAAAATGACAATGTTGCAACACACGCCCACTATAAATTTTAACAGATAATTTAAACTATAATAAAAATAAATAAATAAGTCAATAAATCGATGTGATTATTATAAAAAGAAGAAACAGAAACTGAGCGGAGAAAGAGAGGGAAATAGTTTGTGAGAAAGAGAAACGACAAACGACGCCACATTGTCTGGCATTTAAACTAGTAGTAGGAGAAAGAGGGGGGGAGAGGTAGTTGCATGTTGGGTATTCCACACTTTTAATTGCCACACTTAGAAACACGCTTACAGATACATTTACACAGCTACAGTTGCAGATACAAAAGAATTCCACTGCCACTTAAAAGTGCCACATTGTTGCTGTTGCCATTGTAGATGTGCATAGATAGTTGCCCCCAAAACAGATGCGGGGGCGGGGCAATCATCATCATCATCAGTTTTCAACAATTGACACGTGTGCAAATTAATTTTGAATTGTTGTGTTTTTTTTTTTTGTATTTTGGATAACAATTTTATTACATTGTTTTTAATTATTTTGCGCAATTAAAAATTAAAATGCGCACAGCGAGAGGCAAATTCAGCGAGGGTAGTTTCAAAAGTTGAGAGAGAAAAAAAATAAAGTTGATCTCAACTTATTTTATTTAAATAATATCAGCAGAAACAAAATAAGAACAATGAAAGTATACAAAATAAATTAAATTCAATTACGAAAATTATAATTTGTTTATTTGATAGAAAATAGTTTGAAGATTTCTGGGAGTATTTAAATGCAAAATTAAAATGTATTTTTTATGAATATATTAAAAGAAGTTAGACAAATATAGCAGAAAGAGATTTATAAAAAATAATATGTATTTTTTTATGAATATATTAAAAGAAGTTGAACAAATATAGAAAAAAGCTATGCTCAGGAAATAATTATAGAAAAATGCAGATGGAAAACTTTTTATGACTATTTAATTATTAATAAATAAGTAAATTAAATTTCAATTCAATTTAAATTTTTACCAAATTTAATCTTGGCATTTAAATGCAACAATAAAGTAAAAATTTAGCCAAAACAATTATAATAACTACCAAAAGGACATAAATTCATATACAACAATATCCTATAGACATATACAAACACAATCACGCACACACCCATACACACACAGACTGGCACATATTACACACACTTGCCAGCAATTAATAATAAAAGCTTTGTTTTATAAGCCGTTTAAAATAAATTCAACTTTGGCCGCAATGCCAAAAGTCAACTTTTTGGAGTTAAACTTTTAAGTTGTGGGTGGAAAGGGGGGAAAGTGGTGCAAAGCGCAGGTCAGCATTTAATTACTCTTTGCAGTGAGCCACGTGGGCAATGTTAACGCACAACCAGACACACACACAGCCAGACACACACACACATATATATAAAAAAAAATAAATAATAATAATTTTCATTACATTTCGCCGAGTGTTTATTTGACTAGGCTAATAAGCTGTTGGCGAATGTTGGCCAAAACCGCACAATAATATCCAATACACCCACCCCCCTTCCCCCACCCCTGGGCAAGGCTGTAAAACTAAACCAAAGCTGTTTGCCACATTACGCGAGTCTGCTGCGGCTGCTGCTGCTGCGGCTGTTTCATTAGTTGCCACAAAACAAAACAACGCAAAATAGCAGCAAAACAGCAGCCGATGAAGACCCAAACAACAACAACAACAAAAACAACAACAACATTAACATTTAGATTTTATAGATCATATATATATAGAAATTGTGTGCTAGATTTGAACCTAAACTCAGCTTAAGTCTTAATAGTTTATTCAATGTAAAAATTATTTTTATATACAAAAAAATAAAATCTTAAAAATATAATAGTAATAATAATATATATGAAGATATAAGTGGAAGACTATATCTTTAAGAAATTGACCTTTTTGCTATCAGAAATCTAATTCTATCGATACGTTATCGATAAAATTAAATAAAATTAATCAATCTAAAAAAAAAGAAGAAAAATTAAAATAAAAAGATTAATATATTTATATTATTGATGATTTTATTACTATTCATTTCTCATTTTTTCCCATTTTAAATAGATTTTGCAAATTTCAACAAATAATTTGTTTACATAACTCAGTCAAAAAAGAAATGTAAATAAAATTGCAATCCTAAATCAAACATAAAAAAAGCAATGCTAAATAAACAAATTGAAATTGATTTCCCTAATCACTTTTCCCATATGCCACAACAATATGCAACATTTTGAAAAGGGGAAGTCGACTGCGCCTCAATTTGGCCTAATTGCATAGACATTTGCTGCATTTGAGTGGCGTTTCGCAACTGCCACTGCAACATGGGGCAAGCGCAGTCGGCAGTTGTCCATCGGCTGCAAACTTCAAAGTTGCCCGCCAGAAGCACTAAAATATTCAATTCATTTGTTGTAATTTAGTGTTATGGCCTTTTTTCCCTCTCCCCCCTCTCTCTCTCTTTCTCTGACTGTCTCTCTCTCTCTCTTTCTCTCCCCTCCCCTGGCCTTATTTGCATTTTATAATGTGCAAAAAATTTGCAGTCAAAACTAAGCAAAATGCATTCATGCAACACTCTCGTAAACGTGCCACATGTGGCATGTGCAGTTTGTTTTGTTTGAGTTTATTGCTTGTGTGCTGCGGCGTGAAAAATAGGCAACTCAATTAGGGGTTTTCCCCTTTTTTTAGTGACTTAATCTGAACTGCAGTTAAGAATTGCCATTTTTATCTAGTTTATTGAATTTATTATTGAATCAATTTATTTTCATGCGAAAATGAAAATAAATTAAAAAGCAATATTTCCAATTTTATTTAGCTCTTTCTAAGTTAAATTTATATTATTTTTCATTTAAATTTTATTAACAGAACACTTGAGTCGAATTTTAAGTAATTGCTTGAATATGAAATACATTTGATATCCAATTCATTTCAAAACTTGTTTATGTCTAGAATACTAAAATTATTTCCTTATTTATTCAGCTTTTACTAAGTGAACTGAATACATTTCATTTTCATTCCATTCCAGAACTGATTATGATATGAAATATATTTGATGAAAACTAATTTTAACTTATCCAAAAAAAAAAAATAAAAGAATTAAGAATTTCAAATGGTTTTTAATTTGATTTGCTATCAAAAATTCGAATTTCAAATTTCTAATGGTTTTTTTCTGTTAAGAAAGAAGAAGCTTAAAATTCACTTTACAAATCAATTCTGAATAGTTCAACTGAGTTGTGAGTGTGAGTGAGTGTGTGTGAGTGTGTTTGAGTGTGTGTGAGTGAGTGTTGTGAGTGTGAATATGTGAGTGTTTGGCTGGCACTCATTTTTGTTATGACTGCTCGCTTTAAAATGCTCTTTTTGGAACTGGAGCAATGAACTGTGAACCTGCCTCTTTTGTAACTAACTCCAACTACCTCTCTCTCTATCTCTCTCTCTCTCTGTCTCTCCCTCTTTCTCTCTCTTTGCACACATTTGCATTTTGTTCTTGTTTGTGTTTCGACCGGAACTTTGAGTTCGTAGTGCCCATTTCGACAAATGGGAAGTGAGGGAAAAATAAATAAAACTGCGCCATAAAAAATGTAAACATTCCAAATTTATAGCAACAATAATCATAGGATAAATGCAATGTTTGTAGCTAGTTAGTCCTGCTAACCCACAAAACTGAGGTGATTGTCCTTTGCCCCCTACTCTGCCCCTCTTTCCACCCCTCCCTTTCCCCCTATTAGACTAAACACGCGATATTTTGCTGCGCCGACTTTTGAATGGCAAGTAAAATATTTCCCGGAATGCAATTAGAGAAATTCATTGTTTTTGTTGTTGTTGCATTTGTTGCGTGTCAACGGGAATGAATTTTAATGAAAATGCATTTGTGACGTTTGCGTCCATTTTGTTGATGCCACAAATTTGTAACTGTTATTTAGCAGTAGCCCTCAAACTGCGCTTCATCTTCTCATCTATTGAATTAACCCAATTTTTAGTTTTCTAAATTTTAATTTAAATTAAAAACAAATACAACACAGCAGCGAGAAGCACTGCAGAAGTGCTGCCAATGTCTGCACTTACTTTTAAATTTTACAAATAATTTGTTTAAAATTGAGCCATTTTTAAACTTGATTTAAACTCAATTTTAGACTTGCATTTAAATTTAAATTGATCATAAGAAAAGCAACAAATTATTTTGGGTGCTTAAATTAGTCAGCATTGGGAAAACATTTAATCAGCCTGTCAGTAAATAATTAAAAATAAAATAAAGAAATTGTGCACAATATTTGCTCATTTGTTTATTAAACGCATAAACATAAATCGACAACAATTCGTGAAAAATGAACGTTGGTACAAAATTTTATTGAAATGACTTAAAAACCGGATTTCAGTATTAAAATTAAGTATCAAAAACAGAAATAAACATAAATCAATTTTATATTCATTTTGTCACAAAATTTGTGCTATAAGAATAATAAACATAAAATTAGACAACTCTAAATTCGTTTTTGTGTATTCAGTTTTTTTTTTTAAATGTAAAACAAATCTCACATTATCATAAAGCAGTTTTAACGAGGCTTTTAACTGATTATTTATTCTGAAATGATGCAATTTTTAAATTTGAAAATGATTAAGTTAAATATATTGAATCACTGACTTTGTTAAGTCATTGTTAAGCTTTGAGGTCAAAGATTTAAATATAGATTGAGTTTCATAGCTTGATTTATTTTTGCATACAAAATAGGCCAAGCTGCTTGGTGATTTATAATAATTAAATAATACATATATATAAATAAAATGTCAATAAATGTAAACAAAGCAAATAATATATAATTAAATCGCTTGCTTCTCATTTCCATACATAACTCATTTATTATATATTTTTTTATTTTCTTATATTTTCTTGTCATGCACTTTTTATTGACTTGACTTAGTCAGTCGAATAAGGTACAAAATAATATTTTAAATTAAAATTCAGTTACAATTTTAATATTATAAAATAAATTAATATATATAATGAATATATTTAAAAAATGATTGTTCTGAATCATCCTTTGCTGTAAGAGAAACAAATTCAGTGTCATTCACACCTCGCCAAACTCAAACGATAAACATTAAATTAAAATGCATTGGGAAAAACAACTCGCACAAAATAATAAAAGTGCTTTGTTTATCTCAAAAATAAATATTGATAAATTATTTTTGTGCATGCAGCAAGCCCAAATTAATCGCCGCCAAGTTCAATTTTGTTGCATTTAAACGTGTTTGATTAATTTGTTGACTTTGTTGGCTGTAAAACTCATTTAAATAACTCGTTTAAGCTTTTGTTTTTTGTTGCTGCTGTTTTCTTGTTGCTTGTTGCTTGTTGCTTTTCGCTTAGTTTTGCATAATTAAATACAATTTCATTTAGCTTTGTCATTGACACGTCTACAACAACTTATTAATAATATCTACACTCGTCCAACTCTGTAATTATTTTTTTCGTCCCCTGAAAGAAAAAGACAAAACACTTTCACTTTTCGTGAGCTTTTTTGAAGCTGAAAAGTGTTTTCAGGCAGAAGCAATTATCGTTTTTTTCCATAATGGAAGAGCACACAAATAATAACATCATAATTATCAGCTAAATGAGGGAATCGTCGACGCCCAGCACAAATTATTTAAAAATACAACAAACGAAAAAATGGAAGAAATTAAATTCCGCTTAATTTCAAACATGATTAATTCTTTCAGGCAGGCACCACACCACCCCTGCCCTACCTCTCTCTCTCCCTCTCTCTCGTAATTCGTTTCTTGAGTGGGTGTATTTTTTGTGTGTGTGTTTGAGAATATCTCATTTTCTTCGAACATTTATTTTTAAGAAATTAACACATTTGTCATAATGTTTGCTTGTTTTTTAAGTGTTATTTGTGAAACTTGTCTGCAAACCTGTTGTTTGTCTATTTAGATTGTTCTGTGAAGTGGTCAAAAGGCTGATTAGGCTTATCAACAGGTTTTTTTGGTAGTATTTTGTAGATAAGACTTTGTTCACATTTACCTTCAGACAAATTGCTGGCAAAAGACACAACCAATAATGAAATTTAGACCAATTCTGCAAAAGCTTTATAGAAGTGGATATAATTATTTTATTATGCATATTTTAGATCAAATTTCATTAAGATCACTTCAGTTCAGGAAATAGTTTACCACAAAGCTTTAGCAATATTCAAGTTTAATATAATTCCAAATTAGCTTTTGCATGTTCAATTCTTATCTTCTTCTGTTTATATATATAAATATATAAATTTATTATTTATTTAGACAAAAGCTTTTTGCAGCTCAAGTTTTTGGTGATGACCTCAACAAACAATCAACACGGATGAGCTTACTCACATCGTATCCCCCTCCCACGTCACTCTTTTACTTTGCGCGCTTTCTTACCTGTTGCCCAACACAGGCGATTGGGCAAATTAATATTTATAAACCAATGTAAAAATGCGATGTTTTGTATTCAACGAGTGAATATATTTATTTTAACATGCTTAAAACATAACTTACTCAATTAGGAAATACATAAAAATAGATGTATGCATTTATAGTTACATAGGTACAAATGTTTACACATTTAAAATCACATTTCAATAACTTACAAAACTAACAAAAAAAAAAATGATGTTATTTTTGCTGCTGCATTTCACTGTCGTTTTTTTTTTTTGAGTGTAGGAATCAAGCATCAATAAAGAATCGGAACGAAAAGCGAACGGGCACACTGCCAAATGTGTTGAAACAGTTGCTGCTGCTGCTGTTTTTGGCAAGTGTGCCCTATTTTTTTTATCGCTCTTTCTCTCTCTTGCTCATAAAACGGTCATGGCGATGAACATGAGCAGAACGATGATGAGCCAAGGGCAAATGAACATTAGGCAAGCAACTTCAAACATGTTTGTGCTTGTTGTTGTTCTTCTTCTTGTTGATCTCTGCTCTTTCACGTTGGCTGACAACTGTTGCTGCTTGGCCTCAATTGAAGTTGTTAATTGTTAATTTCTATCACTTGGTCACACTGTGTCTTTCTCTATTGTTTGTTGGTCCGTTTTTCTTCTTGCCATAACACACCCGCAGTAAATAAGTAAAAAAGACGAGACAATAACGTTACGTACGACGTTCACTGTCACACTAAACCACAAGCGGGCAACCCGGTTGAATATTCGCTGCTTTTGTCTTGACTTGCCATGCCTTGTCTTTTTTGCTTTGCTCTGTTGCCTCGCCGGTTTAAGTGTTTGCCTTATGCGCATTGTTTTGTGTTTACGTGTATACCTGTATGCGTGAGTGTGTTTATTTGTTTGTAAGCGTCAGTCAGACTCACTCTTTTCGCACTCTCTCTTTATCTCGTCGTAAGTTTGCTCTCTTCGCGTTGTGCTTTAACGAGCCGATCGCTGATGTTCTCTCTCGCTCTTTTTCGTTATTCTTTTGGCTACCTTTTGTAGTCGGGTGAGTGAAGGAGCAGAAGAGCTTGATTTTTACTGCGAGCGCAATTGCGTTTTATTTCAGGTGGGGACGGTTGTGGTCACATGTTTTGCCTACACTTTGTTGCATTTCGTTCATAGTAAGCGCTTCTGTTGTCAGACTTCAACATCTAAGCTAATCGTGGCCTCAGCGCAAGTTAACTGTAATCAGCGTGGCTGACTTATGCAGGTTAACTTTGACTTACCTTTTAGGCTCGTCGTAAGATTTTTTGGAAAGCTTTCTTTTCAAAAATTTTAGCATATGAATTTGTGTAGGATTTCAGAGATACTTTGATACTTCTTAACATAAGGAAAACCTTTTAGCAAATTGATAATGGAATTTTTATTAGAGTAGAACATTTATCGTTAAAAAGTCTTAATTTTTGAAAGAAAGAAATTCGAAAATTTAAATTAACTCTGAAAACAAAGTGAAGTTTACTGAATTATCTATTGACCTCAATTATTGCAATTATTTTTTCTAGACTCATAAAAATATATGTGTAATTTTTTATATTGATAAAGAATATATCTATTTATATATTATTTTGTGTGCCACAATTTGAGCGCATTTATATTAATAAATAAAAATGCACCCATGTAAAATATCTAATCTTTGGCCTAAACTTTTTCGCTGATTATCAGCTAATACGCAATTTACCTTCTGTGTTGGCCTTTTACAGAACTGGTCCGAAAATATTCAAACTTTGATGGTCATGTGGAAAATTACAGACAACCTGTTTTTTTTTGTTTTTCTATGATTGTATTTGTTTTATTGTTTATTTGTCTGTCGCCCTTAATTATTATAGGTAGTTTCAATATATGCTGCACAAAGCAGAACATCAACTTCTTATCTTATCAAAGCCACTCACCTACATAAATACATATGCAATTCTGAAAAATAATATGGGGTCTATGTTTGTTTGGCTTATCGGCAACAATTAATTCAAAGCTTCTTGAAATTGTTTAATTGTTGCGCTGAAAAATATAAGCGAACCGCAATATAATAACAATAATATTAATCATAATAATAGAAATATCAGTTGTGAATTTATGGTGCAGCCAATAATTATCAACTGATTGCTTAAATTAAAAATATTTTTTATACTTGAGTAGCACATTTTTTAATTGTCTTATTTCTTTTCTTTGCAGGTATGTTTGTGATTCACATAATTAATAGATATATCTATATTTAAAAGTGAGTAATCGAAACTTTGATATATGTGAAACTTTTATATTTGATGACAATGGGGATTATAATAACTACTTTAAAGGGAAATCGGAAAATCTTATCCCAATTATATAATATGAAACTAAAGCTCAGACATAATGCTCATATTTACTATGGCACAAATTAAACACTTGAAAGACAAAATTGATTCATTCCTAGTTTTTATAAAAAAAAAAGAAATATCTACCTTGATCGGACTTTAGTAAATGTGAAAACACAATATTTGATTAATTCAATAGGCATGAAAGCTTTTACCAATTCAATTATATGAGCTTAAAGCTTAGACATAGAGGTTCAATTTGTTATGAACGATTGATACACTTAAAAAACCTGAGCTTATTTGTGCCATACATATATGCCTAAAAGAAAAGAAAATAATTAGGAATACAGTTTATAAAGAGATTCATAAATATATTTGTGAATAGACAGTTTAGATTTGCTGAGTTTTGTTTCTTTTGTTTGATTATGTGGGTCATGCTCCAGTTGTCTGATAAGAGAGTGAGAAAGAGAGCGTGAATGAAATAGATATAAGAAACAGTTACAATTAGCATAGTTCACTCAAGCAAAAGGCAAGAGAAGAAGAGGAAGCAGAACAGACAAGTGTCCTTAGTCTAATGTCTCGTTTTCTTCCCCCATTGTTTTCTTTGTTATCATCGCACTAACCGTTACGCGGCATTGATTTGCCATAGCCTCGACTAGCAGTGACTATGTTAAATATTTACATTGGTATTATCTGTCTCTCTCTCGCAGTCTCTCCCTTTGTTTTTTGAGTCCTTGCACAAGGACCTTAAAATTGTGCGCCTCGTTGGATTATTTATAAATTGGCGTAATTAGTTAGAAACAGTTAGCGGAACCAAAGCCAAAATTAGGACAGCAGCAACGGCACTCACAAAGAGAGAACGAATGAATCTCAGAGAGGGAGAGAGACAGTGAGTGAGAGCAGCGTTCATTTCTGCACAGCAGCACAAGCAATGACTCTCTCTGCCTCCCACTTGTTAAGGCTGCCAGCAGCGATGACCCAGGCAGCAAAATCTTTTGTGTTTGTATTTGAATTTGTATTTATGCTAAGCGCAGGCGCCTTTTGCAGCAGCAGCAGGCAGCGACGCCAGCTGAGCGTATCAAGTGGATGTATGCATAAAGCTTACAACTGCTGCCCATATTTATGTATGTATACACAAGAGAGAGCGGCTGAACAGAGTGAGAGCGCAAAGGCTGGGAAGGCAAGTTGTCTGTTATTACAGCCACCCACTCCTGCTCACACACACACAAACACACATGCACATGGCCATGCTTGCCTAATGCCTGGGCGCTTTAGCTTAATCAATGCGTGCGCCCACATTTAAAAGGCAATTGCAACATAAGCTCTCTTATTACGCTCTCGCACGCTCACGTGGCAAAGTTAAGGCAATGAAATGAACTGTGCAGCGCTTTTAGAGAGAGCGCAGCGTGAGAGCTAGCACAGTGAGTGTGGGAGAGGTGAGTTGCTGCGCTCATCTGCATGCTTTGCTGCCTGCTTGGGCGATGAACGCGCCAAACGGGTAAAACACAAAAAAAGCTACCCTCAGAGTGCTGCTGCGGCTGTCAATCTACACTTTGGCTTCTTTCTAACCAACCCAACAAAAAAAATAAATAAACACACATGCAATCAACATAATAAAGAATTATAAATAATAAATTATTTGCAACTTAAATATATTTATAAAAAATACTAGTTTGATATTTAACAAACGACGCTCTTATCTGCAACAACAAAAAGAAAAAGAAAGAAATTCGCAGTTTGGTTTTGTGTGGCAAATGCGGAAGTTGTAGTCGTCGCTGGTGGCATATCGTCGTCAGTCTTCGTCGAACTTTGGCAAGTGTTGTGAGTGCAACGCACAAGTTGCCTTCTTTAAATCTTTACAACCAAAATACATAAAAAGAAAAAGAAGTGTTTTGTGTTACATAAAAGTAATCTAAGCTAAAAAAAAAAATAGCTAGAAAAAAAGCAATAAAAAGGCTGTGCAGAGAAATATATATACGTATATTTTTGTTTATAATAAATAAACGCACGCAACAGCAGCGCGAGCAAAAATCATTTAGTAAAAAGCGCCTCTGCCCTATTAAAACAGGCGACGCTTTGCAATACTCGCTCACGCGCGCTGTCTCTCTGACCCGCGCGCTCGCTCTTACTCATTCTATGTGTGTACGTGTGCGTGTGTTGGTGTGTAATTAAACGTGCGTGTCTCCGCAGCTCTCTTCCTCCGGCATACATCAGCCAATCAACCCACCCACCGCCCGCCTCTCTTTGCCCGGTTCGCAACAACCCGTTAAATTTCGCGCCTATTTCGCTTTTGTCGGTGCTGCTTCTTCTTCTCTAACTACTTTGAACGTCTTTATCTCGTCGTGAGTCGCTCCTCGTGCTTTGTGCTTCGTGTCGAGCCTTGTGTCGTCATCTTAACAACAACAACAGCAAAAAAAAAAGGTTTCATTCATGGAAAACAAAAATAATCTAGAAATTGCCTTTAATAACGGAAATATATTTATTAAAAGGTAAATTCAATTTCAAAATTCTAATATTTATTTAATTTATAAAAATTAATTCTAAATTCTATTAATTGCGAAAATCCTTTTTCTTTTACTCAAAATTGTTAGAGAAAAACTCCTATTTTTAATTTATCATATTATAAAAACATGTTTACAACTATCTATCTCTCTCGCTCTCATGCATAACATGCTTTACTATATCTCAATCTAAAATCAAAAATGTTTCCCCATTAAAGAATACTTTGTCAAGGCTACGCTTGCGCAGTTTTCTAGCCCTTGCTTTGTAGTCCTTGTTGAGTGTCCTTCTGCGTGAATGTCAACTCGAGTGAGTGTGTGTGACGTCACACAGTGTGGCAAGGTCAATGTGAATGTGGCTCGAATGAAGGTCTAACCGCGGGCATTCAAATTCCTAAGTGGGAATTGTATTTATTCTGGCATTTTTTAATAGTAGCAATTATTTGCAAAGTATTTTTTAATCAGTGTTTTAATTCCCTTTTATATCTCCACAATCTTTTTAATGGATTCCCACAGCCAAATGATATTTATAGGCTGTAATTTATGTTTCTCTTAGAACCAGTTTTTAATTAAAACTAGTATTAAAGCTATGAAATGGGTTTTTATATAACAACAACTTGATCTATTCAACTATTCATAGTCTTTATAAGGTGACATTTTATTGTTATTATTTTTTTTTTTTTTTCAATTTATAAACTATAAAATCGATCACAAGTTATTGTTTTGGATTTATCTATTTTATGGACTTTAAAATGAATAATAATTAAATACTAATTTAACACCTCAAGTCTTAGTTTACTAGTTCAAAGTAGATTTTTGACACGAAAGTCTTTAAATTAGCAAGTTAAGCTGTTAAAAGCACTAATCTTTTTTAATCTATTCAGTCTTTATATAAAAATTCACAACTTTTGAATTGCCAAAACTTTAACTCAATTCACATCTCAAAAAGAAACTAATTATAATAATTGATGTTCCCACTAGTTCTTATTAGATTTAGTCGTGTTTTTTCTAGTTTCAACACTCAAATCGATTAATTTGTGCTTGGCATGTGTAAGTTCCCCAACCACATGAAATAGTTTTGGCCCTTGTTTCAGGGCCAACATCTTTATCACTTAGCTGGGACCGGAAAGAACCCATAAGAATAAACATATGTATTATGCTCCACAAAAACTACCCCCAAAAAAAAATACTTGCGTGTAAAATATGCTATGCTTATACATAATATACACGCACACTCGCACACACAATAAAATATAAACACACACCCCTCGAAATAAAATAAAAATGAAGAAACAGGAACAACAAAATACTCAACTCAATGTCATGTTTTTGAGTGCTGTCCTTAAGCCGAAATAGCCTTCAAAAGCAATCAATTTGCCTTTAGTCTATTTTTTTTGTTGACTTGCCGCCTCCATCTGATAAATAAAGCGATAACCTCACCTGACCGCCACGCCCTCTTCTGCCCTTGATTTTGCCAATTGTTTTTCCAATAATTTAGCTTGAACTTGCACAGGTGGAAATTGGCATTAAGGTCATTCCCTCAATTCAACTGTGCAAAATGCTTTCTCTCTCTCGAAAGTATTTAAATCAACTGAATTTTTACTTGTTGTATTTTCTTTACAATTCTATTGATTTGTTTTAATCTCTTCTTGTTCTGAAATTCCTTTGTCTAATTTTCAATTTTTCAAAAAGGGCAAAAATATGTTGAGGCATTCACTGCTGATTACAAAGATACCCTGTATAAATGTATAATTTGGAATGCTAGATTTACAAGTTGATTAGCAGATTTTGCTGATTAAAATATGTTTCTCATCTTATCCATAGAAGTGGGAAGAGAATATTTATAATATTTAAATTATGACAAATTCTTTTATTCTATTTGTAAATATGTAATATCAACTAAAGTTAATCGACACAAAAATAAATAAATATAAAACTAAAAATATAATTAAAATTGAATATTAAAACGACAAGAAATATATGGATGGAAAGAGATTTAGATTTATAAATAACTGAATATATTTGTGATTATTATGAGTTGACAATACGTATATGTATTTTGTGGTGGTTTATGAATAGAATAGACGATTTCGATTATCGTTGACATAGAATATTTCTACTATTTAGAAGCCAACATTAAATTTATGTTTTCTAAGTAACAGAAAAATTTGCTGTAGAATAAAGGCTCGATACAAAGATGTCCTGTACAAATGCATTTCATTTTATGAAATAATTGGTTTATAAATAGATGTCGATTATATTTCAATTAAACTGAGCAGAAAATATTTTAGCTGTTTTTCTATATTTTACTTGATGGAAATATACTGTTTATAAGTGTTAAAAACTTCTTTCTATTGAAATACTTATTTATTTCTACTTTCCAGAAAGAGACGCCTCATGTTTAGTTCTAACATTGCTCTTTCTCTCTCTCTCCCTCTCTTATGTGATAAACCACCCTATGTCCTTTTAAGTTTTCTACAGGGTATCAAAGCGCGAAGTTTTCTCCACAAGTTTTTGTCCTCGTCGTCCACATTTTTGATGGCATCGTTTCGATTACGCAATGCGCTCAGCTCAAAATTGTTTTCATTCAGTTTGCCGTTGTCAACAACAACAACAACGAAAACAACCACAACAACAACCACCACAACAAACAACACCAGTAAAAACAACCCCATTTTTTTTGGGGACTCCTCTTTTCTTTGACAAAATGCGCATAACGCTGCGTATACGCAATATTTTATAACTGCCCAAATTTTGTGACAGCTGTCTCAAAAAATAGAGTTTGGGATGACCTCAACCTAAGTCAACACACCCCGAAAAAATATAATAATAAACCACATAATGGCAAATAAATATGTATATAGAAAACAACGAACTTAAAATAACAACAAATGTCAAAACAGACATTCGTTTTTCACGATCATCATCCCCATCAGTTATGCATAAGCATTAATTAAGCAATTTGCTTAATACTCTTTTAATTTTTTAATAAATTACAGACTATGCTTAATATGCAAATAAATAAATAAAAAAAAAACTATTTTTATACCTATGAATATTATTGTTCATTCTGTAAAACTAGGCTAAACAAAACGTTTAACTTTAAGTACCAAATTTTAGCGAAAACATTAACATTTCCTTAAAAAAAACTGAAATTTTATGCTAAAATGAAGGGAAAAAAATTATAAACTTATGTTTTGAGCAGTCAGAAATTGCAGTTTTTATAGAGCAAAAAAAGCATATTTTTCTATAATTAAATACAGGGTATGTTAAAGTTCAGCACACATTTAACAATCGCTTCTTCGCATGAATGCAACTTTGTTGCTGCTTTCGTTGTTTTTCTGTATTTTGTTTGTTGCCAGTTTTGGCAATTTGGAAAATGAATTTGAGATTTTGCTAAGCTGATAATTTTGATATTTATTATAGACATTTTGCCCAGTTGTGATTGTTGTTGTTGTTGTTGTTGTTGAGCTACCCATTTTGATGATAGGCTAGTGCCGACTGTTATTCGCTTGAGGTAGATCATCATCTGCTCTCAGAGATCGGCGCATTCCCGTCCATTTAACTAATGACCCAACACAACAAAACCCATTTGGAAGACACGACTTTTTCGCATGCCTTTTTGGCATTACAATTTGCAGTCAGTCGTTTAAATTATATTTTATATATAAAATTAAGCGAATCTAGGCGGTTTCTTTGACCAAACAAAGTGTTAAAGATGCCTATATAAAGGGAGGGTGGTGCGGAAAGACAGAGAGGAAGAGAGAGAAAGCGTCGTCAATTGATATTTATTGTCTCAAGATTATATCGATCAGATCAAGCGTTAAACCTTCCGATGAATTTCGAGAAAACACTCAATAAGATTAAATTCGCTAGAAAGTCAAATTGGGTTTGGTTCTGCAAATGGAAGTGTTTTAAGAACTTTATATCTCGAATTTTGTATGAAACAAATGCGCTAAGAAATTTTGTATATTTTCGAGTGAAAAAAGGCTTAAGAAAAAGACAACTTTTGTATAGCCTGAATCCATGGAAAATGGGAGAACTGTTAATATTTTAAACATGATTAATATACATTTTCTAAGTAAATTATTAAAATTTAACATGTTAAGCATAAAAATGCGTTTTTCAAAGAATAATGATTTATTTTGAAAAAAAAAATTGAATTCTGCTGTTGCTGATGAGAATAAAACATAGTTTTTATAGCAACTCTGAACGATATACAAACTGAAAGAATAGTTTGACATTTACATTTTTTCTCCTTCTTTCTTTTTATATAAATAAAATATGTTTTTTTGTCATTAAATTAAGTTTAGTATTAAGTAAATGGTGAATCCAAAGTTTAAAAGGCTTAAAGGATGAGGAATATATACAATATAAAATAATAATAAATAAATAAAATTAAATGTTGTCATTTGGAAACATTAAAAAAATGGGGTTTAATTTCCTCTTTGCATTTCTTGTAAATAAGTAAAATCTGCTAGAATTTAAAATGGAACCGCATCCACGCTGTGTGGCATCAAGAGACATAAGTCAGTTAGAGGCAGTTGCAACAACGCCGCGGCTGCTGCATGGTGGCAAGCCAGCAAATGCTGTATGCAAAAACCAGCCACCGTAAAAGGCCCACTGGTGGCATCCTTCCGGTTGCGCCTCGAGCTACGTTTCCAGCCTGGTCTGTCCTAATTAAGTTAACTTGATTTAATAGAAAATTAAATGGGGCAAAACTTTGTTATCGCTGCAAGGAAATTACAGCTAAGTGCAACTCACATTTAATTCATGCGGCAAATTAAGTTGTGTCTTTAAAACTGCAGCAGAAATAAATTAAAACTTATTCAACTCATTTTAAGCAAATTAAATTAAAAAACTACTCTACTTAAAATTAAATAATCAATATGTTAAAACGTATTAAGCAATTTAATTTATTAACAATTAAATTCAAATTATTTTCAAACTATTTTCAACTCTTTTCAAGCAAATTACTTTATTTATTCCCTTCTTGCGAAAATTACTTTGGTGATTTTTGCTGACAAGAAACCAAATCGAATTTGGCACATAAAAATGTTGTTATTATCGAAAGTCGTTTTTTATGGCATATACGTAACTTGCCACATGCTACAAAAAAAAAAAAAAAACTTTTTGGCATAAACTTCAAAACGAAAAAAAACTTGTTAAAGTTTATAGTTGATTTTTTCTTGCAACTGCCACAACAAAGTTTAATATCGGGCTATAAAATTAGTGTGTACGTGCTGCATGCCGCACATACGGCACACACAACAAAGCAACCATTATGTCTAAATGTGAAATCTATCTAGATCTGCTGCTGCTGTTGCCTGCATCATTGTTGCATCAAAGAACTTTACTCAAATAACAAATATAAATGTGCCACATGCGGTGCCTCGCTTGTCTAGCACTTCCTACGCTCTGTGTTTGCCCCCAATACGCATCTCTGCAACTGTTGTGTGTGTGTGTGTGTGCCACACAACTGACAACCCAGCCACCCACTTGCCACGTTCATGCCACATGCAGCAACGTATTCAGGTCAAGGTTGCCACAGCTGCTGCTGCTGCTGCTGGCAGTATGAATTTTCCTCTCCTTTTACTAGTTTTCTCTTCTTTTTTTTTTGCTTTTTGCTTTTTGGTGTCCTCTTTTGTTACACTCTGAGTGTGTGTGTGTTGTGTGTGTGTGTGTGTTGCTGTTGTTGCAGCAATGCGCTTTTAGAAAGTTGACGGAATTCTTTGGCATCGTCCTTGCTGCGTTTTTATGGCGCCGCGCAATGAAGCGCATATTCTCATCACACACAGCACACATCACACACACACACACACACACACAGCACACACATAGAGTGTGTAAGAAATTTACAGCAAATATTTTGCATAATTTTGTTATTCACATTTAATGCGCCTTTGAACTCAAAGCGTGCTTTTTTACTTGCCACCGTTTGTTGCTTGTTGTTCGCTTCTGTGTGTGTGCATAAATTACACGCTTCTTTGAGTTCAAATGGGGCATCTTTGCCATTTGCTCTTTCAGGGTTAATGCGAAAATTATGCGAAAGTCATTCAAAGATTAAAATGAATGTATCTCAAAATAGATTTTGCGGCTTAGTTGCGCAAATCACTGATTATGTTTGCGAGTAACTTATTATTTATTATTATTATTAGTTATAAATGAGTTATAGTTCGTTCTTCGACTTAATCGTGCTCTCGCAGAAATCTCTGAGTGAAATTTAGAAAAATTTCCTTACTTTTGGCAAACAGAGAGTAACTCAAATTAATAAGCAAAACTTATATTTCTAAAATAGAATTTTAGCTCCTTTTAAAAACGAATGTTTTTAATAATCAAACTGAAGTTTTTAAAATGAGAAAATGCGTCTCATTTACAGTTATTTTTTCTTATAGATTTAATACAGTTTTTTTTTACTTCAATTATTATAAAACTTTTCCAAATTTAGTTGGTTTTTCAAAATGTATATAATTTAATATTATTATTTCTAGAAAATTATAGAGGTAATTCTTAAAAAAAAAAACAAACCATTAGCAAAAATAACATAACAATTTCTTTATAAATGTTTTTAAATATGGTTAATGTTTGGATTTGCTCTTTCGTTTTGAGGCTGTTGGTTGTGGGTCTTATGTTGCATACTGCCAAACCAATTTTAGTCTGATAAAAAAAATATATATATAAAAAAATAAACTTATTTTGAGGTCAATGGTGGTCATGAATATTTTATTCATTTTTATTTGTTTTGATAGTCATCTATGACGCCCCATGTAAATAACGGAAAAGAGAGAGAACGAAATCCACCAGCAAAATGGCTTTCCCCAAAAAAAAAGGTTTTATTTTTAAAAATTGTATTTCCTTTCTTAAGTTGAACTTTTCAGAATATGAAAATAAATTCGTTCAAATGTTGATTTGAATAAGGTTCGTTAGGAATTGACTGGTCTCAGAAAATTGTTATAAACAAAGCGTATAAATTTCAAAGTTAGCTTTGTTATATATTTTATAAATTTGTATAATAGGCAAAGTGAAAGATTAATTCTAAAACCTATTAAAATAGATTATATTTAACTGTAATTCATTGTTTAACTTTGTGTTTTAAACCAAAATAAATCTTAAGTTTGTACTTGTTATAATTAAAAAAGGAATTATGCTGGCTTTTCAGGTCAATTGTATTTTACTTCGATATATTTTGAATGCAGTCGTTATTCAAATTTTATATCATATTTTAAATAAAACTAATTTTAATATAAACAAAGATTTACACAAATTCAACTTTTGCTAGCATCTCAACAGATTTCAATCTGTTTGGCTTTTATACACTTTGGTCCCATTGTGTCATCATCAAAAAAAAATGAAAACAATCTCAGCCAGATTATTCTCAGTCTTCTTTTCCGAGTAAATTTAGATTTAGTTCCAAGCACTAAATACTAAATGTCCTTGTCAAAACTAACATTTACTACGAATTGCAAATTATTATTTCTCTATGTTGGCAGCCCTTGGGCCAAGAGCCTTGACAACCCAGCAGCAGCCGCCTCGTTTTTCATTTTCATTTTTATGCATTTCGCTTGAATAAAGATTTTCTTTCTTGTTTTTTATTTTTGTGTAGGTTTTCACTAGCAAAATGGGGAATGATTACCATGTTGTGCAGTGTGATAAAAACTGTGTTGGAAGAAAAAACATATATATATATATATATATATATATATCTTGATCAGCAGCGATAATCGAGTGCAGTTAGAAATACTTGAGGTGTATCCTTAAATCAAAATTGGCTAAATAGTTTCGTTAAATAATATAGCTGACATGGGAAAAATGTAGTTATAGTTGTATATTAACTGAATAATCTAAAATTATTATTTATAAAAATTTTTTTAAATAAAAATTGGCTTAGATTAAATAATAATAAGTTGAGATAAATCAATCTTAAATCTAGACTAAAGTCAACAGAACAAATACAAATGTGTTTTAAGATTATATAAAAAATAGATACTAGATAGATAAATATAATTAATAATTATATTAATTTATAAATAATTAATTATATTTATTTACTTTTAATTGAAGTTAAGGCTTTTCAAAAATTGTACTATTTCTGCAGTTGGAACTCTGCTAAAAAGCAATTTAGAAATATTGTTTTTAGAAAATGTTATTTCAAATGTGATGCTAAAAGAAGGTTATAACTGAATAATCAGTATTATTATTAAGTTCTTTAACACATTTTGGTTTAAGATTCTGTTATCATAAAATATATATTTATTAGTGCTGAGACCTTTTCAGTTTAAGGGTAAATAATTCTCGTAGTGCATAATAAAGCAGCTTCTTGCTGTGTTTGTATGTGTGTGTGGATTATATTATTTTTGTATACATTTGAAAGGACAAGCAACTTGCAACACGTTTCTCACATTTTCCCTTTTTTCCATTTTCACATTTTCATTTGCAATTGAGTGGCGATGTAAGGCAAGCCAAGCCTGCAAGTCGTTTTATATTTCTGCCCCAAGGTCCTCTTGCGCTCTCTGTGTGTGTGCCGCACTTGAAACGCACTTGACAACCCTACCTGCCACTCGACACACACACACACACTCACACACACAACATACCTAAGTCAAGTCATCAAATTCAAGTGCCTCACTCAGAACGTGACTTGTTTTTTTGGACTTGCAACTTGGGCGCTGCTTAAGTCAAAGTCAGGGTCAGCACACACAGCAAAGGGCCTCAGAAAAATAATAATAATTAGAATAATATTAATAATAATAATAATAATAATAATAATATACTCGACTGACTTTTGTACAATAATCAAGGCACTTTCTCAAATTGTGGGCAGTTTTAACCTCGATATAAATATGTCTTTCACTGAATTAATTATGCATTTCTGGCACGTGCCTCATTTAATTGAACATGTTAACTGACATTTGTTTTAGACACATTTTAATTGAACTTGTTAACTGATATTTGTTTTAGACACATTTTGGGTTTGCTGTTTTCTGCTTATCTTTGAGCAAACATTGTTTTCATTTGGCTTGCGTGTTGTGGTTGTTGTTTGAGTTGCTGTTGTTGTTGTTGCTTTTGTTGTTCTATGTTGTACACTTGTAAAACACACACATTTTGGGAATGGATGCAGGGGGGGGAGTAGCCTGTCATAAAAGTAAGAAAGCTGTCAACAGGCAACATTCATTTCTGGGTGTTGTCGAGCAAAAACTGCCTCACTGCCCCACTGCCTGACTGTGCCCCACTAACAGCAATGTTTTTAGATATTATATATATATATATATATATATATACATATATGTATAATCAACCTTCTTATTGCTGCCCAGCCTTTGTGTGTTTTCTATGCCAAAAGTAGGCTGAATACAAATTGAGACAGCTTGAAAAGTTTTCTTTTGTTTTTGATTAAAATGAATAGTTTGTGTTTTAATCAGCATTATATCAGGATCATATTAATTGAATAGCTATAATTTATATTCTTTGCTTAATTAAACAATTAATAATGCTCAAATCGAGAGAAAGTTCGAGCACATAACCAAAACTTAGCCCATTTGTTTATCTGTCATTTGTCGTACATATTTAAGATATGTAAAGGAAAAACTAATTTATGTTAATATGTGTATATATGTACACTCGAAAAAATCGCACAGAATTTTAGAAAATGGTTACGAAAACAAAAATTTTTTTGTGGTTTTTAGAAATAACTTCTTAAATACATTTCTATAATAATAAATAATTAAATCTTGCTCTAAATCGAAAGTCATTAATGATTTTCAAGCAAGTTGCTTCCACACATTCGAAAAAACAAGCTTAAATAATTTTTGTAAAATTTTTAAAAAACACTGAACTGAGGAATCGAAAAAAACTATATTTTTTTGGAAGTATACTTTTTGAATAATAAGATGAGTTATGGCTAATTTAATTCTATTAAGATTCAGCTACATTTTTCTGAGTGTATGTATTCAATTATGCATGTAATTCTATTGATTTGTTGCTTACAATAAATCGATAAAAATAGATTTAAATTGTGAACGTGTTAAAAATTTAATTCGCTCACGTTTTGCAATGCTGTATTCTGTGCTGTGCACATTATTTAGGACACAAGTGTAAAATACAGTGACGTCTTCAACAAACTAACCACTTAACTAGTGGCGTTATCCAGCACTGTGTATGTCGCGCTATCTCTCTCTGTTCTTATCTCTCTCGCTCTCTCTTCCTCTTGCTTTTTATCTGCATTTCGCTTTTTGCAATTTTGTAATTTGTGGTTTCTGATTGGCATTTCATCTAATAACAACAACAGCAACCGGAATTTTAATTAAATGCTTGGCTTCAAACTGTGGCGCCTCTGTTTATGATGCATGCCACACACATTCACACATACATACACACACACACACACATACACACACACACAACATATACACACATTTGCAGCACTCTAATTGAAATTGGCAATTTTTGAGCAATTTTCACAAATTTGGCAATTTGCTTTTTGTAATTCAGTTTTTGATTATTTGATTTCAATGCAAAATGAAAAAAGAAAACCAAGCTAAGAATTTGTTTCTAACTCGTCGACTAAATAAAAGGTGCTTGTAAACTCGACAACAACAACAACAACTGCTTTAACTGTGCATGTGCATTTACCGCTAAAAACAAAATGGCCGCCAAATGACTGCGCTGGTCAACAAAATGGCTGCCAACATGGCGACAGCAACAGGCTGCAACAGCAGCAGCAGCAGCAACAACTGCATAACAACAACGCTGCAACAACAGCAACAACAACAACATCAGCAGCAACAACAACAACAACATAAGCAGCAACAACAACAACAACAACAGAGCATTGGCCTTATGGCCGCTTCCGTGATACAACCCGACTATTTGCTCAATAATGATCGCGGTTTATTTAAGGTTTATTGTTTTATCAAAGATTTCATTGGGTAAGTAAAAATCTCATCGTATACGCAATACGTAAATTGTTTACCAGGCTAAATGTTTACCAGTTTATCAGTTTACCACTTTACAATTTACCCAATCGGACGTTGAATGAATGAATTTATGTGAACTACGTAAAACTGCTCAAAGTACTTTTGTAAATATTCATTTATCTTGACTCAGTTCGAATTGTACAAAGTTGAAGGTTAATTGAGCACTTGAGCAAAATTATATACAAAAATCTGTTGACTTCTGGGTAAAATTGTAAAATAAAAATCTGCTAAATTGTGGATTAAATTGTAACAAGAAATGTACAAATAATATAATTAAAAGCAATTTTATTTGGAATTGCTTTGTTTACGTAGGTTATGCTTAGAAAACTATTAAATTGAGCATTGAATTTAGTTGGCTAAGGAATGCAATTATAATATAGAATTTATATATATATTGTGATTTCTTATGTGTTTTGAGAACTTAATGAATGTAATTAGGAACTGCCTTACAGGACTTGAATACTAAATGTTCGTTTGAGGATGGGATAAAATACTGCTTTGAACCAGTTAACACATTGTTGACTCATTATGATAACGCTTTGCATTTTCTTAGTGAAAACCAAGATTTTCTGCTTTCAAGTGTTGGGTAGTCGTAGAATAGGTATTCGATCGATTCTTCCCTTCTTCCCTTGATCAAAACTATAACAGTTTTAAAGGAAAATCACCTAAATCTTCTATTCTAGCTTATTTTTATATCTAAAAATGATGGCCTTGGCTTTTTTAAACTAAAAAACTAAATTCAACTGTTTTTTTAAAACATAAATATTGAAACTGACATTATTTGTACCATAAGGACCACAATTGAAACTAAAACAAAAAAAATGGAAAAATATTCTAAATAAGTTGAAAACATATCGTGATCTCTATCGAAACGAAAATTAATATAATAATGGCATAAACATGTTAAACCTTAAAATTTAATTTTAATTTTCTAATCTTTTAAAAAATATACAAAAAGTTTTTTTTTATTTATTTTTTTCTATATTATTTATTAAATACCTATTGCAATATGTTTTTTTTTTTGTATTTTAGAATAAACACTTTGTTTATTTTTTAATTGATTTGACTCTTCCGAAAAAAAAGTAATCCATTTTTTTTGGGCACTAAAGGGTTAAGTAAGCGTGCCCTATTTTAAATATCATAGTATTTTGTATTGTTCAAAATACAGTAGCTGCTACTGTATACATACCTAATGCAGCACACACACATTTTTATTTGTATTTACATACACACAAACACACATACACACAGACTGCTCCTCAAGTTCTGCTGCTAGCAGACGAGCAGATTGTAAGGCAACACCCTGTATATAAAGTTGCCTGTTATTTACTGGCGCTTATCATTTTACACTTGTGTGTGTGTTTGTCTCTGTGTGTGTCTGTGTTTGTTTGTCTCTGTGTGTGTGTGTGAGTGTTTGTGTGTATAATTCATATTTAATCAACTGATAACTGCAAAAATGTGTACACATTGTCAAGCAAGAACTTTGCTGTTGGCTGCTGAATGTTTCTGTTTTTTCTGTGTTTTACTTCTGCCTGTGTCTGTGCTCCAATTTCTGTACTCCTGTTATTTTCACTGCCATTATCACCTGCTTCTGCTGCTGTTGTCGCTATTTAGTGATATCAGAGAGCAGCGAGAGACAGCCAGACACTCGACTGATATCATTTGATACTCGCCACTCTTGCTCTGAATTGTTATCAATCGTCAATATTTGTTTAGCTGTCAACTGTCAACTGGCAACTCTCGAATCGAATCGAATCGAATTGAGTCGAGCCCCGAAAACACCGAAAAATAACGAAGAAAACGAATAAATAATGAAACACTAATTGTGCAATTAGCAGCTGTGCGGATTCGTGGAATTGATCAATAAATAAATAAACAAGAAAATATGATAAGAAATAGACAAATTATTCTTAAGAATTTTGTAATAGCTGAAAAAATACTTTTTGCTTGAGCAGCTTCATTTTGCGCTTTATAAAGAGTATAAAATTATAATATAATATAATTTAAAGGCCAATTCTCTCAATTTTTAAACAAATTTTTAAATAACCAATAATATCTAATATCTTATATATCTAACAAAGCTGATCTTCACAATTTGTTTTTACATTTTTCTAAGATTTCAACAAAGGAGAATAGTTTGGTTTCTTCAATCTGTTGAGTTTTTCTGTCAACATATTTAAAAAAAAAAAACAATAATTTCGACAAAAAGACAATTGATTAACAGCAAAGTGTGAATTTTGATTGAGCATTAATAACAAACTTTGATATCCTGCTTCTTATCTATAACTGAAACTATTGTTAAAACTGATGTGGATGAAGCTGATAATGATTATTATATATATGATAATTAAGTAGAATTTAAATACAATTTTTTTCTTGATGGTTTCTCGTTATTTAACTGTGTGTTTCTGTTTTGTGTTCACTTAAAAAATGTTTTGCATTTGGCCAACATTTAATGAGTAACACTGAACAATTATTTTTATTAATTTGTATATCGATCTATACATTAGTATATAGAAGTTTGAGAATACCTAAAAATGGAATGTTCATATTTACACAAATTAATAAATAAATCAGCAAAATGCATAATTTTAATGATGCTTTAAAAGGGTTTCTTTTAGCTAATAACAATAAAATGTAATATTTGCAACAAATACAACAAAATTGTTGAGTTTGAAATATTTTGCTGTCACAATAAGCAGAGTGGGGGAAACTTAAATCTCTTCCAAAGTTCATGGACATTGTGTATTGTCTATGAAATTCCTTAGGAATCAACTTGCTGTCCGCCCACTTTTGACATATTGCTTGAAATGCCAAATGAGAAACAAAAAGCAGAAACATGAACAGAAACCGCAACATTTGCAATTATTGTAAGACACTCGACAAATGGCATAGAAAATCGTGATTCATCTTTCTGCTCATTTCCCATCCCAATCCCAAACTCAGACATCAAAGTCTGTCAAAGTCTGCTGGGTGACGGCTGAGGAATTATTGCAAATATGCTGAATGGCAAAAACTGAGAAAAATACTGAAAAATCTGTGAAAAACTAGACATATATATATATATATATATATATACATTGTGACACCTGCCCTAAGTGGGAAATGCAATTTTCATTTTCATTTCACAGCTGACTTCGCAGTTGGCTTTGACTAATTCTTGGCCACAGCGATCTACTTACATATATATATAGATTCCCGATTTGGCTCGATGGCTCTTCTAAATTTCATTGACAACATTGTGGCCGCTCGAGTGGCTCTTGGCCAAATAAAGTGCATTCCGTTTTCTTGGCTCTTTCCACTATTTTTATTATATTCATTTTCTTGCGATGACGTCTGCAATTTGAGTTTATTTTTATGTTTGTGGTTGGGCTCTGCCAGGTTTCTAAACACGCCAATTAATTAAGTTTATCGGCTGTATTCTGGTATCTTCATCTGCATACAAATTAAGGCTTATTGCGTTGCCAAAAATGTAGAATTGACAACACTTTCAATCACTTTGCATTTAATTAGTATTTAAAATTATTCAAATATTTATTAATGATTGTTTATTTTTGACTTTCTTTGCAGGTGAGCGATAATTTTCAAATGCCAAATGACTACATCTATTTACTAGATATACACCCCTCTTTCGAGTTGAAAGGGGGGTTCCGTAAGTAATAAAATTTGGGGTGTTCTTTTCTCTTCTTTTTGGTTTATAATTGTATGCCAAATGTGTTAACAGGTTAAATATGAAACTGGTTTTTTTCTGATTGTAGATTGTTGCTATTAATCGTTGTGACTCTCTGCATAAGTAAGAAATATAGAACAATTTATAGACAAAATATATAATATATTTTATAGGGTACAAATCAGACCTATTTCAATTTATCGACTATAGTTTGATTATATAAATATTATTATAGAATTTGTACGCATTTAAGAATTGGGCTCTGAGTATTTTCTCTGTGGAATTTCATAGAATAGACCAACTCGTACCCAAATTAAAGCAAGACAAAGTTTAAGACAATATTTTGATTACAACAAATCAATTTTGCAACTCTACTTTTTGCATGGCTCTAAGGTTTTTCTGTAGTTTCTCTTTTCACTTGAAAGTATTTTAATTTAAATCTAAAGTAAGACTTAATTAGTTTTGCTTAGCTTTTACTTATGAACAGTTTTGAGGAAAGTATTTCGAGAAGAGGAATTTACTTGAAATATTTCGATTACAAATTATATAAACCCATTTTCTTTTGCTGTACTTTATTCTATAGTTTCTTAGATAAACATTTGAGTTCTTTCTATCGAAATAAATAACCAGTGCTAATTAGTCAGTCGTCAGTGTTGTTTCAGTATTGTTGTGCACTTATTCTACATATTCCCTAAGCAATTTCCAATATATTCAAATGCACAACAATAGAAAACGAAAACAAAGTTCCATTTGTGGACTTATGAAACCTACCTCAATATAAACTACTTTGGTGGGGTAAAGCTCAACTGAAACTCTCTCGCTATTTGCACTTGGTACACTTGGCATTACTTACCGTTATGTCGACTGTCTGTCTGCCAGTCTGTCTGCCAGTTTGTCTGTCTGTCTGTTTGCATAGCCTAAGTCCCATTGAAAGGCAAATAGAGCGCATAACGCAACCCTTGACTTTTACTGTTAGTTTTAGTTTTCAGTTGCTGCAGTTCAACTGAAGTGAAGTTCTCACTTTTTACTCACTTTACTCACTTTTTCGAGATATGGTTTCGTAAGCTGCTCGACAAACTCAAACTCAAACCAAAAACTCCTCACTTTTCATTCCATATTGATTGTTAATTAAACTCTGTGTCTGAGGGCAAATGTTGACTCTGTGCTGCAAGTGCTGTTAAAACAAACAAACAAACAAACAAACACACAACAATTGTGACACTCGAGCAACGCTGAAACATCTGACTAACTCTTGGAGTTAATCGCATTTAGCTGGCTTTTGATAAGATTATCCATTTCCAAAGAAGAAACACTCGAAAAGAATTAAACTCATTTATTAACTCTTTGTTTTTTGTTATTTATTTAATTTTAGTTATTTATTAATTATTATTATCTATTAAATCTATGTATTTTTTGATTATTTATTATTCATTGCTTACTTATGTGTATTTATTTATTCCTTGCTATTTATCATTGATTATTATTTATTATTATAATTATTTATTAATATTATTATTTATCTATTATTTGATTTTAGTATTATTTACACACAATTTGCAATTGCAGATTGCATTGGTTGGTCTCATCTGCTTCCCCTTCATTCTGTGTTTCTGCATCTTTCTCTGCTTTCTTTGCATTCGCTGCTTCTTCCTTTTCTCTCTCTCTCTCTCTCTCTCTCTCTGTCTCTCTGCTTACGTGCGCATTTTGCACAACTCTCTAATGAGCCAATAAATTTAGATTACGTATACGCGCAGGTGGCCAGCTGCAACAATTTTCCTAAATCGCAAAGGCAGAGCACCGCTGCGCCACATACACTATGCACACTTTGTATAAATACCCTGTTATTTTAAATTGTGTGTGTAAGTTGTCAAAGCTGCAAAAGTTGGCATCAAATATAATGAAATTGATCAGAGAAACTCAGAATTAGGGCTTAGAAAGTTTGGCTTTAACTATAATTGTTGGTCTAAAAGACATATTATAAAGTTCTTCGATTTATTTCCCTTCATTCTACCACCAAATTGTGGTTTTGCACCTCCTCAAATCTCTTTTTACAGGGCATCTGCTAGTCGTGCTTTGCCTATTTGAACAAAATTCTCATTTGTTTCGCTTTTCGTTTTTGTATTTATTCGGCATTTCACCGTAATAAATTTCACGCCAACTCAACACTTGTTGTTGCTTTTAGCTCGCAATTATCGCGATCGACCCTCCAACCCCTCTTGCATGCGCCTCCCCCGCACCCCTTGCTAAATTGCACATGCATATTTTCTGGCACACACAAAATAAATGTGATTTGCTGCAAACTCTGCTTTTCGCATCAACAGGTTAATTAAAGAGACATTTTCGACATTTTCGATAATTATCAGCAGCAGCTGCCCGTCATTCATTAAATAGTATTAGTAACAATCACAAATTAAGTAGTTCTTGCTTCAAATCCATATTAAATATTATTTTATTTATCGCTCATTTTAATTACATTTGCTAATGACGTCTTTTTCGTTGTTTTAACGTTGCTTTCATGCTTTATTATCAGAAACATTCTTTATTTATCAGCAAATTTGGCTGCAAATACAAGTACTACTTATATTATTCACATTTATATATTTATATCCTCTATATACAAATATAGTTAGTCATCGCAGTCAACACATGAATTCGACATTTATTACATTTTTATTAGACTTCTGATAAGTTCTCAAGTGTCAAAAATCATTATTATACTCTGAAACCATTTGACATTGGAGAGTTTATATAAAAAACCTAAGAAGGCATATATATTCTTAATCAGCATTAACATCGCAGTTTTATTTACAGCTGGGACTTGAAAAAAAATATCAATTCTTATCGATTTACGATAGCAATAAAAGTCATACTTATAGGGCTATAATCTTTCAATTCAATTATAATATAATCAGACATATTATTGATTAATTGTTCAAATATTCCTTAGATCGAATATGAATTGTAGATTTTGTTATACATAATTCCAACTGCAATTCTTCACGTGTACTTAAAAGGGTATCTTCTAGTCGAGCTATTTCGATTAGAGCTTTCTTGTTAATACAATTTATGCTGATAATTCTCAAGTTGTTGACGTGGGTTAAACTCGTTGTTTAAAAATGGCAACATCATAGTTCGCACCTCCTGTCTCTCTATAAAGTATAAACCACATTGATCCAAAATAAATCGTTATTTTTTCTATCTATTTTTACTTTTTTTTTAAATCTTTATAAAATTAAGTAAATATTATTATGATTTTATAATACCACAACAAAAGAACAGTTTAATGAAGAAGATCCAAAGATAAGATAAATTGCCAACAAACAGATATTTAAATTTATTTTTTGTCATTTGTTTATTTGCATTGAGTTTAGAAAAGGATATTTTTGATATTTTGAAAAAAGTTTGTTGTCAGTTTTTGTCAACAAAATTTGTGCATTGATTGATGATGATTGCTTTTCCAATAAGAGTCTGATTTGCATTTGTTTTTTTAAGACTTTGCCAAAGCACATAAATTTCGCTAAAAAAAAAACCACCCACAAACACACACACTCGCACACACACCGTAATATGCATATAAATGGTAATTATGATATTTTTGCGATTAGATCGCTTTTCGATAACATTCTCGACGCACTATTTAAAAGCAGAACTTCTCCACTCCCCACCACCCCCTTCTCATCATGACTAATCATGGATGTTGTTTTTTAGAAGCTCTTGTTATCTTACGTCGACGTCAACGTCGCTGCCTGCGTCGCAGTCGCTGCTTATCTTTAAACAGAAAAAAGGTGCACTTTTCATGTGTTTGTTGATTTTTCTTTATTTTTTTTCCTAGTCTGCCTTCAACTAAAACGCCGAGCAGAAGGAGAAGAAAAGAAAATACAGTTGTATTTTTCATAAATATTTTATTGGCGGCAACACAGCCGGCGCCGTCGTTGTCGAAAGCAGCGCAGTTAGCGGCGACGTCGACGTCGTCAACGCTTTTTGGATTTTGTGCGCGGCATTTTGTAAAAATCAGTTTTCGGTTTGAATTCAGTAAACAAAAACTTGTCGCCGGCGCGAGACACGACAAAACCAAAAAAAAAAACCAGAAAAAACAGAAAAAATAAAAACACTGCACTACAGAAAAAGTTGTTGTTGTTGTTGTTGTTAGTGCTATTTGTTTAAACAATTTGCTTGAGCTTAAGTTGAATGCACGCGCAAAAGATACAGACGCAAAAAATTCAAAGCTGAAGTAGTATTTTTTCAGTAGCCGCCCAACGATCGATGACGTGTGCTAATTGTTGTTCAAGTTATTGTTGTTGCTCGAGTTGTTGTTCAAGTTGTTGTTGTTGTTCGAGTTGTTGTTGTTGTAGCTGTGCGACGCCCTGACCTTGTTACTGTCGTGGCTCGTAGTCGTAGTCGTACTTCTCGTGTACTTTGTAGCTGAGAGATTGTTGCTGCTTTACTTGGCTGAATATATATCTGATGCTGTTGCTGCCACAGCCACAGCTGCTTCTTCTTGTGACGCCACGTTGCCCATTTGAAAACTAACAACAACTAGACAAAGATATACACGCAACGCACACGCAGCACACACAGGCATCATTTAAATATTGTCTATAAATATCAACAACAAAAACACCAAACTACCAAAAACGTAGCAAACGCAGCGAATTGTGTGGTACCAAATTTTGAAGCCTCCTATTTTTTTTTTAGGTATTTGTTTTTGGTATTTATTTTTTACGAGCTCTTCCACAATTTTGTTGATGTTATTCAGTGTGCAAAGCAGCTGCGAAGCGACGACTTTATTTGTTTGCCTTTATTGAATTATTGGCTAATTGCAGTAGTATATTGTGCATACTCAAATAGATATAAATCAATTGGATAAAATACGTATACAAAGTGTAAATTTTATGCCAGATAACTAAACAATAAAATCTCTCAGATAGATTTCACATTTAAACTGGGCGAGAAACTTAAGCGTCTTTTCTTACCGGTTCCGGTTTTTAACAGTGTTAAGTGTTTAGTTGAAAACTTGGCATATTTTATTCGTTCTCAATATTCACTTAATATACAACTTAAAATGATTATATTTCGAGTTCAAATCAGCATCTGAAGAAATACAATATAAAAAAGATTTATATAAAAGTGTTTTGCCAAGATAATGATTTTTACACTATACAAATAAATTACGATCTTTTGAGATATTCAATGAATTTGAATTTGGTTGTTATCAGTGCCAATTCAGGCAAACTTTTCCCATTGTTCGATTTCATTTTAGTACCAAATGAACATATAATATCAATTTCCGAAACTGGTTCTTTAAAAATAATTTTGCATTTCGGTTTCGGTTCCATTTCTGAAGCTCATTTTGAAACAACAAAGTTGCAGTTGCCATTTTGGTTCCGCTTTGCTTCCCTCAAATTAAGAAATTTAGAAATATTTATACAAATAATAATATAAACAGCTGCAGAAGTCTGCTCAACACTCTCTTCTAATAATTCTCTACTTGTTAATTTTTATCCGCAATTAGCTGATATTTGCCAGTGTATCTTTTTATCTATGTGTGTATCTCAAATTAATTGGTTAATATTTATTTTTAGTCAACTTGATTAATTGTAATTAGCCGCAGCGCTAGAAGAAGAGAGAGAAATGCAAACACACTCTTCCTCTCTCCTACTCTTTCCCTCTCCCTGTCTTTCTCTCTATCTTTCTCTGTGTATTTCTGTCTTGGATATTTGCTATAAAAATAATGCTAAATATAATAATAAATTAGTTGTTGCCATTTGGCACGACGCTAAACAAGTTCCAGCGAGACAAGTGCGCTGTTTTCTCAAACAACAAAATCTAAATAAGCAAATAAAATAAACGATTCGAAATTCGAATTTGCATTCGAAATCAAATTGGAAATTCTGTTTCGCAGTTGCAGTTGCAATTGCTCAACACACGATTCGAATCGTTTCGATTCGGATTTGTATTTGTATCTGTATTTGCTGGTGTTCAAGTGCATGTTTCGCATTCGTTTCGCATTCGTTTCACAAATATTTCACAGCTAAGCAAAAATACAAAAAAAAAAAATAAATAGCAAAAAAAAAAGAGAGCAACTAAATTGTATTCACAATTCGCCGCGTTGTTTATTTTGTTGTTTTACGCTTTGTGCTGATTGAATAACAATTAAAAACACAGTTTTTTTATATAACTTTTAAATAGGGCATTAAACACAGACACACACCGCCAAAATAATTGTAAGCCATCATTTTTGGCAGTGATTCGGCAAAAATAGATTCAATACAAATAATACGCCAGACAACAAATAAAAAAAATATAATAATAAGTGACAAATAAAAAGACGAACAACAAAATCCGATTGATTTTGAAGTGTGCCAAAAATAGCTCAAAAATAATAAAAAATAAAAATCGGCTCAGACACAATAAAAAAAAAAAAACAACTGTGTTTGTTGTTTGTTGTTTGTTGTCGGTTGACATTGTTCGCATTATTTTGTTTGTACAACATGCTCAAATATCCGCGCACCTCCTCCTCAACCTCGTCGGGCTACTTTGACGATGAGGAGACCCTAATGAATCTGAATCCCTATCAAACACCGCCCGCCTCCCCCCAATGCTGTGTGGTGCCACAGTATTTGGAGAGGCACATGGTACGCATGTTCAGCAGCGAAGAGTAAGTAAAACTAATTAACCCTGCCACTAAATTGTTGCTTACAGTTTGTGGCTAATAATGGCAATAATCAATAGTTAGGAATATCAAATGTAGCGTTTCTTAAATGATTTCCATTTGATTTATATATTGAAATTTGATCTAGCAGAGGGTTTTATAATGGATAGTAATGAAAAGCTAATTGATTGCTAATCGATAGTTTATTAGACATGATTAAATTGAAATTTAGTTAAGCAATGCTTATGAATATTAAAATGACAATTTTTGTCTTCGAGTTCATCTTATAAATTTAAATGTTTTAAATTTTCGGCATATAAATTGTTAATAAATATTATTATTATTATTGTTTCCACAGAATAACAAACTTCTTATCAACTTGAGATTTTCTATATACATAAACATTTTCATTGAGAATTTTTAATTTTCTTTTGTTTCAACAAAAAATTCCCTTAATAGCAACGTGCCTCAGTCTAAAAACAATATTGCTCCATCTAAAACACTTGTAGAATTCTGAAAATATTTTGTAGATTTGTCACCTTTCCTAATGAGACCAAAGTGAATTAAACAAAGCGGCTCGTGTCATAAATATTTGCTATATTTGTTTTTGTTGTGGGTGTTGTTTTTGAGGTATTTCTCTGGCCCAATAGAGCGGACTTTACCTGTTTCACAGATTGTTGAAAACAACTTGTCTAAAATGCTAATAATTTGTCACATGTCAACTTTCAATGTAAAAAAAAAAAAGAATACTATTTAAGCAGATATATTACATATATAATTTAGTCAATGAGCAGCAGTTTTATTTATATCTTATAATCAACACTTTGATTAATATTTCAACTCTGAGTTGACCCCAAAAATCAACCTGTTGCATTTAGTGTTGCTGTTATTTTCCATCACTCAGAAGTATAATGTTTATATGCAAATTGATTTTCCAAGCGTTCTCTGCATAATTAATGCGAATATTATAAAATCAATAATAATAAAGCGTAATGCAAAATGTGCAATAAATGCAAATATATTTCGTACAGCAAAACTCGAACAAAATGCACTCGAGAAAATTCGCTGCAAAATAAATTAAGCAAAAATTACAACAGCAAAAAAAATGTGTCAATGTGATTGAATGCTCGACTTGTGAATGCTCTGTAAATAATTTTTAGAACGGTGGCAGAGAGTTTTCGTAGCGTATGTGGGAAGATTGAATATATAAAAAAAATCGAGAATAATGCTATATATGCTATATATATTATATAGATTGATGATATACGTTTATATAGCTTCATAATCACTCCGATCTCTAATGAAATATATATAGATTTTGATAGCTATTTATTTATTTATCTGCGAATTCGCTGTAATTTCTATTTGAATAAATACACAAATTTTATTATCTTTTGTAAATGCTTTAATGATTGCAGGGTATTAAAAGTCATTAATTGCTTGGCAAAATGCAACAAGCTTTAATCCGCCGCAATTCCCCACATTTCCCCACAGTTTGTGGTGGGTGGCTTGTGTTTGTTTTAGAAGCCACGCGCGTTCAACTGTATTAGAGTGGTGTGGCTGTGGGGGTGTGGGGGGCGTGGCTGGTGATGAGTGTGTTGTATTGTGTTGTGTTGAGTTGTGTTGTGCTGTTTATTACGTTTGCTTATCGCCGGCGCTGCTTTAACTTGTGCATTCAAATTGCACATTTGCGAAGCGCTACAAAAATTGATATGCGAGCATTTTTTAATCGCACTTTGCTTGAGAATTAGTATTGGATATGAGTAAGGGGCTACTTGAAACGGTACATTAGAGTGGGGCACATGCATATAATGTAAGTTCAACAATTCTGTTTAACGCTAGAAATTTCTATTTGAGCAGAGAGAATACTAGAAACCATTTATTGGGTTTGTAGATAAGGCAGTGAATATTCTGCAAGTGTATTTTTACTATGCTGGCATCCAACTAAATAGCATGTTTGATATTCTTAGTCACTTTAATACAGAGTTGATTAAATCTATTTAATTACCTCTAATTACTTATGTAATTAAAATGTATTCTTACATTAGAAGTGCTCCTTACAATAATACAAAATTTACATAATTATTGCAAACATAAATCATACTTTTATAATCATCTACAAGGCCAACTAGCATTACTCATTACTAAGCTGATAAAATATGTTTAATTAGCAACAATTACTTATGCAAATAAATAAAGTAAAATAAATTTAAAACTAGTTATTAGCCAATGAGTTGGCAATTGATAAGTAATTACAAATGATGTTTTGTTAATTGATAAATAATTACTAAATGCGGCTAATTCGATTGCCGAATGGCGCTAATTGCCTCAAAGTATCAGCTACTTAACCAATCCTTACGCAGTCTGGCAACGCTATTAAATTAAACGTACTCATTGCCATTATCTGTGCACTTTGTGGCACGCAACTAGCTGCGATACTTGGCCACAAAATACCGCTAGCCTCTTCCCACTTCCACTGCCAACGAATGCCAGCTAACACAAACATTGCTGCCAATTGCGAGTTTTTTTTTCTTATTTTTACTATCAATGAACCGCCTTTAACTGACCACAAGATGGCGACAATGTGCGCCTCCACTCCCTCCCCCGCTGCCCCCACTCAGCTAGCTGTAATCTGAAACTGTAACAAAAGCAAATAGCAAATGCCAAACAATAATAACAAAAATAATTGTTATAATTCTTATTTTTTATACTTGTGTTTTATATTCTACGTATTTTGTGTCAACGGCCCAAAAGGTAAATGCACCCCTTTTTGCACGACCTTTGACCTTTTCGTGTCACAGGCTTTTAACTTGAGCTTCAGTTATAGTCTGTCTCTCTGTCTCGCTCTTTCTAATTGCCTCTCTCTTTCTCACTCTGTCGCTGTCTCTGTCTCGTGCATGGTTGATTAGTGTGCGCTGAAACGGAAAAGCAGCGTGAAAACACTTAAAAAAAAACTTGCCTCCATTTCCACTTCTACTTCCATTTCCATTGTGGAAGCTTTTCTCAATGGATCCGTTGTCTGTTGTCTGCTGTCAAAGCCAGCCACATTCACTCGACTGCGTTGCGGTTTTACTATTTATACATCCTATCGATTACTTTTATTTTTAATCGAATAGAAATAACAATTTCAACCGCAAACTGATCAGGTGATTAAACTAGAACTCGCAGCTATGTGGCAAAAATTGTAATCATTAATTTATGGAAGATTTTATATTTTTCTTAAAATAAAATGCGCTTGATTTATTTAAATAAAAGTTACACAAAATCTGATTTACTTATTTACTTGCTAAACAAATTATGAATTGCTAACAAATTGTGCAATAGTTTTAGGATTTTATTTATCTGTGCCTTTAAAGTTTCAAAACACATTTTCTTAAGTCAAAGTTTTAACTTAACATTTATAGCAATAATCGATAGGTTTAATCGAACTACTAAATCATATAGCTTTTATAGCAATAATCGATTGATTTTTGTTTGCTGCAGAAATATCTAATTTTGTTGTTTTATCCTTTTTCTGATTAATTTACTTAAATTTTATAAATTAAAAACTTTACCTGCCGTTAAAAGTTGATCTAAATGTTTTTCAAGATATATCTTTAATGATGTAAAATAAAAAATTTCTCTGTGCATAGAATAAGATATATATAAATATGCCTATTTATTTATGTATCACAGTTGATTTTCCCATTTATTTTTCATTTTAATAATGAATATTTATGATCATTTAAGTATATAAAATTTTATAACTGGTTTGATTTGTAACACATTCAACTCTATTGCATTGTTATTTGATTTTGTGTCTAGACGCTGAAACGCACATATTTTTTTGTAAAAAGCACACCTGAGAAAAATACACTTACACACACACAACTAGACAGCAGCAGGCAAAAACATTTTTCATGGTCAATTCAATTTACATGTGTGTGTTGTCTGTGTCTGTGTTTATATATATATATATATCTATATGGTATATCCATAATATTCAGAGCTATATAAAGACTACAGATGTTTACGCTCGCCATAGGCCTGCAAAATATTTTTTTAGCTCAGCTTTTGCTTAATATTTTTTTGTTGTATTTTAGCGTTGTGTGTGAAGACGAACAAAATAACAAACACCAAAAAGAAAATATTTAACAATTGTTTTTGTTTGTTTATGTCGAAATTAACTTTGCCAAAAACCGAGACGTAACAAAAAGTACAATTTCTTGTGTTGTAGCGTTCGCCATTAATTAACATCAGACAAATTAAATTTATTTTCTTCGAGCACAGCAGTCAATGTTGATTTACCACATTTTGAATATATACCTTATACTTATTGTGAGGAGGGCTCATGAGAGAGAGGGTTGCTTAGGCTGTGAGACATAGAGCACATCTATACTAAAGAAACATACTTTGAAAATATATGTGTAGCTGTAAAAAGTTTCTTTATAAAAGTTTGTATATCAGTAACAGTTTCTTTATAGTATATATATATATATATATAGTTTAATATATATTATGATATGATATATTTCTAACTTTCTGTTAAGTTTTTTCTTTGAATGTTGGCTTGCTTTTGAGCTAGTTGATGATATTATAAATATGCAGCTATCAAACCTTTTTAATATCCTAATACTTTATCCTTTTCTGTCTTTAATAGATATTTTTCACTTAATATAATAGAACCTTTTAAATTTTTAATGGTTTTGACGCTTTTAAGTACCCCTTCCTCAATTATAGACCAATATTCTTCTTCAACTTACTACAGCAAGTTTGCTAAATACATATTTAACCTTTGACATTTTTTATTAACCCACTAAAGCGTATTTCTTTATCGAAACTTTCACCTTTGCATTTATGAAAAGTTCCTAAATATTGTATTATTATTTTACCCGAATAATTTCTTCAACTCTTTCCAACTTTCAAAGTTGCCCTTTAATATAATTAACTTTATACAGGGTAATTTCTAATCGATCCTTCGACCTTTGCATTGCCTTTGACCTTGTGAACCCCACCTCCAAATTGTGAAGTTTTTTTGTGAGTGTATTTGAATCACACATTAATGGCGACCACATGGCCCATCTCCCAGAGGTGATTTTTACAACTGGCGCCACATTTCCATTTTGAGAAGTAAACCAACAATTTTGTTATTTTGTTCGCCTTATGATATATGCTTATTCCTACCTATAAATTCTGCATCTGATTTTTTTCCTGTTTACCTCTTCTTGGATTTCAATTCTGCTTCTGTTTATTTGACGAAGATTTTACTTTTGTTTATTTCTGCATTCAATAAAAAAAAGAAGGAAAATTAAGCAAATTTTATCATTTTGTTTATTTTCAACGTAGATTTATTGATTTCGTCAATTTATATTACGTTTCGAATTGTTCTACTTTTTTTTATTAGCAGCAAAAATTGCGCATACATTTTTTTGAGGAAGCGTTTGTCCCTATTAATTTTGATCAGAAGCAATTTTTGGAAGTACAATTTTTACAGAAAATAGCGATTGCAAATTTAAATGCAGTATTAAATTATTGAAGGGCTTTAGGCATTGTCAAAAAGTCACTTTTGGTCAAGTTTCTGAAAGTATTTCTTAACATTTTAGAGCTGAATTATATTGACATTATAACCCTAATTGAGTCAGAATCATGGTTTTAACTTGAAATTCAGTTTTATTCTACAGTTTAAATAATAACCAAAATATGTGGTTTTTTTTTAAATCTGATCAGTTTTTTTTTTCAAACTATGACTTTATATAGATATAAGTATTAAATTAAATCTTCCAGAGTTTTTTTTAATCTTCTATGCATTATGTTTTTCACATTTTAATTTAACAATTCTATTTGACATTGGGCAATATGTCAAGGGTAAATGCTGTGCAGGTTTTTGTTGCTGCTCGTGTCAGTTGTTGTTATTGTTGTTGTTGTTTTTATTGTTTTTATTGTTGTTCTGCTTTTGTTGTTATTTTCTGTTTTAGTTGTTCTCTGTTTTTGTTGCTGTTGTTGTTGCCATCCACCCGCCGAGGCGAAAAGTATTTGAGAACAAAAGATGCTATTTCATTTTTTTGTTTCGCAAAAAATCTATCTTGGCAATAATTGAAATCTTTTGTTCGCGTTGGCATTGTTTTAGTTCTGAAAATAATTATAAGTTAGCAAGTGAAAAGGTTCTAGTTCAAGTTGCTCTACTAAGAGATACCCTGCAAAAAATCAACTGTTAATATTTATTTAGGAATAATCTATGCAAATAAAAGATGCTTATTTGTTTTATACAAACTGCGCATATTCATTTATAACAAATTCTTAGAGTAATTAATTGACATAAAAAAAGCAGCAAAAAGATATGAATCATATTAATCAGAATTGAGAATTAATTTATGCATTATAAAATCATTTATATAATTAGTATGTTGTTTGGTTTAGTTAGCATTTAACAGCTTCCAATTTTTATTTAAATTGCTCGAAGTTTTAAATTTCTTTGTTTATTGCAATAATTTATTCAAGACAATTTATTTTTCGTGGAATTGAACATATTGCGAAGCAGTCCTAATTTAAAATACAATAATATTTAAAAATTAAATGAAAATTAAAATTATTAAAATGTATATTGACTGTTGCACGCCAAATCTTATTGCCAGTTTTTGACTATAAAACTTTGCTTTGTTTTTAAAATTATAATATAAAAAATAATTGATTTTAACTGATGAGCAACAGTTGAACAATTGCAAAATATTATTAAACTAAATTAATAAGCTAAAATGTGTTACAAGATGTTAGATAATAAAAAACATTTTCTACATTTTCTAAAACTAAACTGGAAAGTTGTATAAATGTTCTACGAAAGCGCAAAGTTGCAGAATTTAAAAATGTTATACAAAAAACGGAAATTTGATTAACGTTTATTATAATAATTAAAAGCTTAATAAATAATAGCTTCATCAATCATTTCTACTGCTTGCATTTTTTTTTTTGGTATTATGGAAGAATTTAAATTAAAGTAATTTTACTAATATTTAAATACTTGAGTTCCCGAAAGGATCAATATGTTAAATACTGGCAACTTAGTTGGCTTTATAGCTATTAATTTATAATATTTTTAATAGTTTTTGTTTAGAGGGAAGTAGAAATGGTTACTTTTACCTTGAGTAAAACTCAACTATTCAAGTAATCCAATAATCTGAAGTGCTTATCTAATTGCACAGATGACAACAAAGCCAGCTGAGCAATGTGAATACGAATGGGTGCACCCACAAATGCATTCGTATTCATATTTATATTCATTCTATCAACAAAGTGCAGTTTAATTGATTTGACGGTGGGAAAAACGTTTGAACAGTTTGTCCCATTTGCATATTGCATTATTGATAATTGATAGAGGGGAAGGGATGTGAAGGGCAGGGCGTGGCAACAGGGAAGGTGAACTGTTGTCGTCATCTTGCACGTGAATTGCGCCTGATAGGAAGAGAGAGAGAGAGAAGTGTAGAGTGGGTGAAAGGGTGTAGAGTGGGTGGAGGGGTCAATACGTGCCGCGAACACACAATTTTCTTTGCGATCAATTTAACAACGCAGATGGCAAAAATAAGCAAAATAAGCTCAAATTGCAAAGGCATTAAAATTGCCAACACGATTCGCAACACAGCTGCAAAAAGTGCTGATAACATTTGATAGCGATTAAAAATTGTTGTTGTGGTTTTGTTATTGTTGTTGTTGTTGTTACTGTTGCTGATTAGCTGAAGACAAACGTCGTCAGTCAGTCTGTCGCTTTTCTACATTTAGCACTGATGTAACAAACAATTTGCTCACTTAATTATTAATAAATCAACGTCATTCAATTCGTTCCGCTGTCTTTTCGATTAACGGTATGTGTGTGTGTGTGTAAGCGTCACAGAGTTGCAAATTTAATCATAATTTTGGCATTCGTTTTTGCTTGTAAACTAAAATGTTGTTGTGGTTTTTAGGAACGGTCTCTAAATACAAGAAAACATAAAAAAAATATCGACAATCCCAAAAATAGGCCATTTTTTTATTTCTTATCAACATTAATTCATTTTTAAAAAGCACAAATGAAAACTTTTATTTATATCAAATTTCTTATAAAGCTATAAAGTAAAAAAGATATGAAATTAACTCAATATGTTTGTCGTCTGCCTTAATAATTCATTTATTTTTTTAAGATATTTATTTGTAATATATTTATATAATTTGTAATTAAATTGTATGCCTCTTCTTCAATCTTAAATGTTAAACACTAATGTTTTTTTAATAATATGAACCACAACAAGAACTAATTTTATACATACGCTGATGAAATACCCTGATGAAAAACCCTGAAAATTATACATTTATTAAAAATGAATTTAAGAAAATTTATACTTAAATTTAGCAAAGAAAATTTCCTGCTTTTTGCAAATATATTTGCTGAATAATATGCTCAATTACTCCAAGGCAAAGTTTGATATCTTGGGGTTTTCTATTCAGTTGTCTTTGAGGTTTTCTTATCTGTTGCAATCACCTCCCCTCGACCTTCATGCTTGTGACGTCACCGTGTCATGCTTAACTGAGTATGTGGCACACACAATATTTTTTTTTGTGAGGTATGCGCAAATATTTTGCTTTTATCTCGAATTACGTACGTTGTTTGCTTTTATGATTCATTTAAAAAAAAAAAAAGAAGTAAAACAGGAAAAATGAGGCACAAGTAAAAACCACCATATTTATTTTCGATTGAGATGATCTCTTTTTTTCTCAAGTGACGAAGTGATGACGTCAGTAGCGAAATTATTTAAGATTTATGGGATCAGAGCAAAGGCAAAATTATTTCACAAGCGGACTGGTTAAGCCTAAGCTTTAAAGCAACCCATAAAAATATTACTGATGGCGGTTTTTTCTTAAAAATTATGATGTGATTATGTTGAACAGTTTGTGACGCATTTAAAGAGATATTTACGAATGCATATATATATATATATATAGATATATAAGATCTTGATCAGTAGTTAAATTAAGTCATGGCAAACTATAAAACCATATTTAAATTTTTCGATTTAAAATGCAAATGCATATTAAAATAAATATGAGCGTTTCAAATACAACATTATTTTTTATATACATAAATTTGAAATATAGGCAGTTGAACTCTAATTTCGAGGGTATTTAATATTTGACTTGGCCAAAGAAGCCTTTCTCATTTCGTATGTGCTTCGCTTATTTAAAACAAATATGTTTGTCATTATTTGTATGATTTATTATCACAACGACGTCAGTGAAAGGCTAAAGACCTCCTCAAGTTCAAATGTAAAGAGTAAAAAAAGGTCGACAGGGTTGCATTTAGGTGTAATCAATGTGCAGACAAAAAACTTGACAACATCTGGAAAAGTCGAAGAACTGATAAAGTTAAAATTTAAAGTATTATTTCTTACGATTTATCCAAATTCAAATTTGCAAATTGTCTCTTAGGATTTATCCTTAAAGTTTGAACCTAAAAAAGTCTTGAACATTTCCAGTTGTATCAACAGATCAAGGAAGAAGAAAAAGAAGTTAGATAAAGGGAACATTTCTGAAGACCCCACGACTTAAGGTCCTAATAGAAAGAAAAATCTGAAAGTGAAATCTAGAAAAATACTAAAGAAAAATACTAGTTGAAGGAGTTAAATAGAGGTCAAATTTCTGATAGCCACAATTTAAGGTCCTTGACCACAATTTGACCTGAGCAAATGTGCTAAATTTTTCTCTCTCTCTCTCTCCTTCCCGCTCTCTCTGCTAGAGGGTTAATTATTGGTTTGTACTTAACATGTTTAATTGTGATTTGAGCTGAACTTGACATCAGGTTGCTTGCCTTTCGCTTTTTTTTTTTGTGCCATGCCAGAGGTCAGCCACGCCCAGCATCAGTCACCCACCTCAAAAATGGTGGCATTAAATTGCCGACAACTTTGTTGCACGAAACATTTAATAGAGAGAAGAAAAAAAAATGAGTTGCAAAAAACGAAAGTAAATGAAGAAAAATGCGCTGCAAACTCACGATTTTCATTGTTGCAGTTGCAGTTGTTGTTGTTGTTGTTCGTTGCAAGTGTTGCAGTTGTTGCAGCTGCCAGCGGCAGCGGATAATTTGCCGTTTATAAGACGTGGCTGTTGTTGTTGTTGTTGTTGCTGCTGTTAGCTGGTTGTTTGTTGTTTGTTGCTTGTTTGTGGTGGCTAATGTTTCATAACAACAACGAAAACAATGCCTGGAAATGACTGTCAGCAGTGGCAGGCAACAACAAGAAATCAACATGCAACAAGCACTGTTTTTTCCAGCTGCTGCGCTGCTGTGTGTTGCACAATGAAAAATATTGTTGTTGTTGCCAATTTCTTCTCCATATATATATATATATATATATATAAATTTATTTATTTGATATTTCTCTGTGGGTGCTTTGCTAATTGATGGGGCGTGTCAAATTCAAAGGTTTCTTTTGTTTTTGTTGTTGCATTGTACGAACAAAAGTAATCAGCAATAAACAACACGTTAACAGCCAATAAAAGACAACAACAACCAACATCAAACATCACTCATTAGCAGCAAACAACAAATTTGGGCTTGCCTCCAACAACATCAAATCGCACGCGTTGTCAACAATATTACAAAAAAAAAAAGATATTGTTTCTGTAGATTATATTTAAATTTTTTTTTTTTTTATTATTTACATTTGTCTGGCAATATATTAATTGCATTGACTTTAACAATTTGCATTCTCGTAATATTCTCAATTAATCAACTTAACTTCCTTGAAGCAATCGGCTTGAAAAATGTGGAAAATTTATTTAGAGGTGTGGCATAAAAGGAAATTAATATATAAAAAAGATAACGTAATTAATTCAAGATCGATTACCCCTCGATTTATTTATTATACTTTATACTTTATTTTTTTCTTTAATTTATAATATATTTTTTTTATTTAAATTTTATAAAATCTATTAGACTATAATTTAAAATTTTATTTATTAAAACGTATTTTTACAAAACTGGTTTTCTTCAAATTTGATATGTTTGTTTCTTTAAACAAAAATATATTTGCTTAACCCAAATCAGAATTTCTTCAGTGAGACTGACTTCAAGAGCTTATATTCTTATAAAGACAACAAATAAAAAAAAGGAGTTAAACTAAATAATTTAAAAATATAATCCACCAATAAAAAAAGACTTTCTTTTTGTCATAATTATCTCTGCTGTAAATAGTAATTTAAGACATTTATGTAATCCGTTGCCGCAGCGCCCTAATTTCCAACTAATTGAGGAACCCACCTCAACAATATATATATATATATATAATACAGTTGTTGTTGTTGATCGAAAGCGTTACGCATGTTTTTTTCTCTTACTCTCAAGTATTTTTTATAGCGTGCGTGTCCGGCAACAATTTTCTATATTTAATGGGCTTTCGAAATTGTTGCTTTTGTTGTTGATGTGGCGTTGCCAAAGTCGTTAAAAGCAAAATTGCGAAAAAATAAAATTAAATAAATTGTGTGCGCCTAAAGAGGCTGAGGAGAGCTTTCGCGGAAGGATACATTTTGTATATTGTGGCTTATTATGTTTATGTTATGTCCTACCATTTATATGACTTCTTATTAATTTTAATCATTTCATTTCTCTACTTGCAGGTGAGTTTTGAATTTCGCAATTTGCATAAATCATGAAATCAAACAAATTCAGAAATTGGTATGGTAAGCTTGTTATTTACTTTGGGGGATGTTTTAGCTTTAGAGCTTCTTACTCCCCCTGTCCGCCTTGGGCAACAGCATAAAAAGCTTTTAGAGTAAAGCACGTCCCAGATAAAGCGAAATCAGCTGTTTTAACTGCAGGCTAAGAACCTTTCCCCTCTCCCTTTTATCTATTCGTCTGACAGCGAAAGCGTTGTGGGTGGGCGCGGGAGATGTTGCCGCTCGTCTCGGGTTATTGAGCTGCTGCGTTTTTTTTTTTTAGCAATAGTTACTTATTTACTAGTGTCGCACAACGTGGCAATCGAGTGTTGTTATTGTGGTTGCTGCTGCTGCTGCGACGCTTCGCTGAGTTTCAAAAGTTCTTTGCCGTTAAAACAATGTGCGTTCGCTCTCTCTCTCTCTCTCTCTCTCTCTCTCTCTCTCTCCATCTCTGCGCTCGCTCTCTCGATCTGTATTGCTTGTTTGCTGACAAGCACGCTCTTAGAGCTCTCTCTCTCTCTTAGCGCGCATTGCATTATTCAGCTGCAAAGCTTTGCAAGCAGCCATGTTGCTTTTTTGTGCTGGTTGAGAGAGAGTGAGTTCTTTTCAGACATTGTCGTTTGCACATAAATTAACTGATGCTGGGCACTAAAACAAAAAAAACATAATTTATTTTTGGGCATTTCTTTTGCTTGTTTGTTTGTTTACGCTTGATTGCAATTGTGTGTATGTGTGCGTTATGCTTTCGTTTAGTTATAAGCTTTGCTTTTGAACTGCCCTTTGCTGGTACTTGAAAAATGAAGCAGAAAACATTCAGCTCGCCAGCAGTCAAATGCAAACTTCAAAAGCAACCACCAAAAGCTGCCGCCTGGCGTCGCTGTTATAACCTGGTTTGCTGCTGCTGCTGTGGTTGTTGTTTTTGTCAGTCACTCAGTAAGCAGCGCAGCGCTCTCTCACGGAACAATAGCAGCAACAGAGCAGCAGCAGAGGAGCAGCAGCAGAGCAAAAGAAGCCAAAGCGAACTTTGTCAGTGCTTCAGTCAGTTTTTTTCAGTTATGCTGAAAAGCAGCAGACACGAAGGAAAATCACAGACATTGACTAATTAACAAAAAAAGCCATTTGTTTTTGTGTTTTGCTTGGCATTTGTTTTGTGTTGCACTCGCGTCTTAATTCTGTGTGTTTATTTGTGTTTTCAGTGTGTGTGTTTCTATTGTTTAATACTGTGCGTGTCTGTGAGAGAGAGAGAGAGCAAAAAAGATATTAAGTGTGACGATATAATTGATCTCCACCCGCTTATAAACAATTAATATAGCAGCTAAAAAAAAGTATCTTAACAGAAAACGTCTCGCGCGCATTTTTTTCTTTAGTAAGCAAGCACACAAAGAGTGCGAGAGCCTGATAGAAAAGAGCCAAGGCAAGCGCGCGCATATTGCTGAATTCTGCGTATTAACTGTATAACAGGAAAGCGATTCTCTCTCTCTGCTGAATAAGCTGCCGTCTCGTTCACTCTCCTGCTGTTACTGCCAGCATAAAAATACTAGAGCTGCTCTCTTATTGTTGTTAAAAAAAAAACCAAACAAAAACGCAGTGCAAAAACATAAAAGCTCTCTGGCCCGAAAGTCGCAAAAAAGTAGGAAAACAACAAAACGGTATTAAAAGCGCAGCAGCAAAAAAGTGAAACGTATTTAAAACAAAATAGCTCAGAATTTGAGTATAAAAAAAATCACAAGTCAAAATAGAAGCTACAGTAAAGGTCAGAAAAAAAAGTGAGAAAAAAACTAGTAAAAGGGGGTAAAAATATTTGTGTGTATAACAGTTAAACTGAGCATATTATTACGGCACATTAAGCACACCACCCAATAAAAGCGAGCACATTTTAAGCTCTCAATTAGATAATGAAAACTGAAGCCGGCAGCAATAATAAAAGCAATAATAATAATATTAATCATATCAACACTATCAAAATGGATTTCGATATGTATCCAAGTATATCGGGTAAACAAGAGGATCCCGTCCGCGAAGTCGTTATGAAGTACATTGACTATTTTCTTCCAGAGAACGAGTAAGTTACAAATAAAAGCTATATTTTTCCAGTTGAGCTCTAATTTTGACTACACTGATAAGAAATCTATATAGGTATAGACAATATATTGTTAATGCTTATCGAAAAGCTAACAGAAGATTTTTATCTCTTTGGTAAACTTAATGTGGGAGAAGTACTGTTATTATTATCTATAACTATCTTGGGGGATTAGTTTTATTTATGCCATAGTTATAGATATAAAGATTATTGCAATTTATCTATATTTAAAACAAAATCGTCAGTTTTATTTATTGCATTATTGCTTTAAAAAAAATTACATCAGACATTTCGCATCACAAAACGTGATAAGAAATTGCACTTTGATTTCAAGCAGAAATAAAAGAAGAAAAAAGAAATAAATCAAAAATTACACACAGAAAAAATGGCATTTCAATGCGCCGCTTTTGTCCCTGACCCAATTAAAAAGTCAATCATTTAACGATATGAAAACGCAACACAAAAATAAAACTTATTCAAAAGACACAATACAAAAATCCAAAAATAAAAATGAAAAACAATAACTGCAAAGGGCAACAACAACAACAGAAACGACATTGACAACATTATATTAACCCTAAACAAAAACAGAAACAAAAAAAACTGTTAATGCCAGCAACTAGCAAACCGGTTTTGTGGCAAGTCGGAACCGAAGTTGAGGCATGTTGTAGGAAGCCTTAAAGTGTCGCCAACTTGCCAGGCTTCAACTCAACTGCCACAACTTCAGTTGGCAACTCGTGCCGATCACAACTTGCAACAATTTGCCACTTGCAGCTTGGGCAACTTGGCGGCAACTCATCTGCCTGCAACAAGTTGCTCAACTGGACGCGTAGCAGACTAAAAAAATGCAATGGGGTCTGGAAAAAAAAGAAGAAAAAACAACAACCACAATAAATAGAGAATAAATAAGGAAACTTAACATAAATAAGAAATATCTATTATAGAACTTTTATGGAGTTTTAATAGAATTTTGTCTCTTTCTTTTAAACTATTTATTTTAATTAAATATGTTGGTTTAATTTTTCGACAGTTTTTACTTCACACTGTGAATAAAATAAATAATTCTTAAGACCTCCAGTTATTTGTAGCTCCTTTAAAAACATTTTAATTTGATTTGTTAGAGTATTGAAAAAAGTTATAAACAAAAAGTGGATCAACTAGTGATGCGTTTGGCGATGATGCAATGCGAAATGCTGAATGACTTTACTTAACACACAGGAAACTGAACAAGCATAACCAGTATCTAAGAGATACACACACACGCACACACACACACTAAGAGGCCAACTACAAGATTCAATTTGCAATCCAAGCGATAACCGACCTATTTATAAAAAATATTGCTAATTTTAGTTGATTTGCCACAAGTAAATAAAAACGCTCTTTTAGCTAACTGCAATTGAGAACTGATCAGCAGGTGCTATAAATAGAGATAGAAAAAACCACACAGATCAATCAATAACAAAAACATTAGCAGCACAACTATAATTATATATATTGGCTTATGAGTCGTGACTTTAAGTAGTATAACATATGTTGTCTATATATTTAGATTGACTCATAAATCGCTACTGACGTCGGTTGCTTGGACACCAAACAATTAAATTTTGGCTGTCAAATAAGATGTGCTAATTTTTTAGCTGTTTATTTTAAGTTAAGTAAGAACTTATATTATTTTTTTAATATGGTTATAATTATAAACAAATTCCTTAATTATTTTACTTTTATATATTAAAGTGAAAATAATAAATAAAACAAAAAATTAAATCATAATAAATGAAATGAAATTAAAAATAATCTCGAGTATCTCCAGCAATTCTTTCTTTACATTTTTTGATTATATTAATATATAAAGTAAATTGTTCGCATTTTTTGCTAAAAATGAAGATAAATTTTTCAGCTTTCCTTTGAGTAATCGTTAATTGATTAAGTAAACAATGCGCATAAGCAAAAATAATATTATGTTTATTGTTTGTAACTACTTGGTATGCTCTCAACTTTGTTGTCCATTGACTTCCTGCTTTTCATACATATATATGAAGTGTATATATCGAAGACACACATAGAGCCCTATAATCTAAACGTTTTTATGACGATTTCGTTCACTTCCTCATATCGTAAACAAAATCCGACAGAAACGACGACAATGCAAATAAACACTTCAGAGATCCCCAGAACTTGTTGTCATAACGGGAATAAATACAAAGAAATTCGAACTTACATAAGATACATTGTATATATAAATAAAGAATGTTATATATGTCAGTTCTCTATTTTTATATACACTACTTTTAAAGGGGGAATCGGACTTATGTCCAAAAGAGCTGCTGGAGATTTCTAATTATTTCTAATTGTAAATTTAAGGAATACGTTCTTAGAAATGTAAAATATTAATCACATTTTTAAATGGGCTTAACTTTAATTTAACCTAAAAATATTTATAATTATAACATAATTTTTTCAAATGTTAACCGATTAGTTATCCGATTTCTGCATTTTATGCATGTATTTTATATTATGCATTATATTATATGCCTTGAGAACTATCCATTTTAAAGAGTATTTCGCAGTTGAGCATTTTTAAACTTTTAAAGTTCTTTTTTTGTTTATTTTTTATTTGTTGCTTTTTTTGCTGACTTGAACAGAGGAGTTGTGTTGCCATTTCATTTTCAATTATTCAACAACAAGAGCCATTCCCATTCCAGTTCCTATTCGCATTCGCATTCTTTGTGTTTATGCAACGTCAGCCGAAAGTTTTATACAAAAAATGCAACATAAGCTGTAATTGAAAATGGGAATAGAACACGAAATGGAAATGCGAATGTGCAACTTTTTGAAGCTGCCACATCCGCAATTAAAAATACACTTCAATTTGTCTGGAACAGAGGTTTTTTTTTCTTATTGTTTTGTTTGCGATCTTTGATATTTGAGCGCAATCAAAAATAGCTGGGCAACATTTTGGCCTGGCCAAAACGAGAAATGCCAAAGTGCAGCGACACTAACTAATTTGTGGCCTGGCGAATTGGCAATAGGCCAGACAGAGACAAAGAGAGGGGGTAGAAAGAGAGAGGGAGTGAAACGATTCGATTCGATTCGATTAATTTGTCTGGCAATTGGCGTGTAATTTGATGTGCTTGCATTTACAGTTGCAGTTGCTGCTGTTGCTGTTGCTGTGGCTGTTGAATTTGCAACTGTTGCAGTCAAAACAACAAAATCGCAAACACAAAATTGGCACGTAAATTTTTCCTTTATTTTTTCTCTACTTTTTGCTTTGGCGCCGCACAACAAATAGAGCTGAATATTACGTATACGACTTGTTAAAAGTCTCGAAGAAAGCTAGACGCAAAAGAGAGAGAGAGAGAGAGGGAAAAGGAAGGAGGAGAGTGAGAGGGATGAGCAGATAGTACGTCATAACTGTTTATTGAGCTTTGTAATAGTTGTTTAAATAGAACCTTAAGTTATTTAACAGTTATATAACAATACTGCTATTGCAGCAAAAAGCTTTCGTCACTTTTATTATTGTATTTTGACTTTTAGTCATTTTATTGTCTATTTAGCGACAAATATTATTGCAATTTACGTGTAATATGAATTAAAAAACTCGGCTGATACATTTACTGAACTATACGAATTACGTATTTAATTTATAATAATAAAATATAATTCATATACATAATATAATAAATTAAAAAATTAATAATGTTCAGCTGTGTTTAATATGAATATTCGGTTTGGCTAACAAAATGTGTATTAATTATCATCAATTCATTTCATTATCGTGTTGATAATAAGATGTTAGAGTATATAATCAATCATATCAATTGGAATGCTTTATCTTTACAAATGTGTCTTTCATTGCTATCGGCAATCGAATTATAGAGATATTCACGAAACGGGTGCAGTTATCGATACAATGAATGTGCTATCAAAGAACTTATATTCCAATTGTAAAGTTTTAATAGTCTCGAAAACGTTTTTTTTCTACAGTTACAGCTGTTAATGCTGATCATATATATATACCTTAGATGATCTAAAATGCCTTTTAGTCCACTATATCCCTTTTCCATGTATTATTCAGACTTAGGTCAACTCACATCAACAACTGAGTAGAGTATTTACGTTTCGGTCTTTATATCGTGCTATTTGTGTATTATTTTTGACACAAATATTTATTGTGTTGCAAAGCGATACAAAACAGTGTTGATCACGTGATTTGGGCAAACGGCAAGGCAAACCCGAATTTGTTTGTACTTAAAATCAAATTAAATTAAATTGAAAAACAGAAAAGCAGAAATGCAATACACAAAGATAATGTGGAAAGTAATAAAAAAGTGACATCATTGTTTATATGGGCGACGCTTGAACTTTAATAAACTTTGCACCTCTTTTTTTTTATTTGTTTTCGGCTTTACTATTTTTCATTTCGTGCTTGCGACTTTATTTGGCTTCTTACTCACTTTTGTTTATCTTGTATTTTTGGCGTTTGTGACGTCAGCAAAACAACTGCAAACAGATTTGAATTGTTATTCGCATTTTTATAATCATCATTCACCATAATGATTTAATGATCTAATCTAAGCTGAGCTGACGCTTGATAATTGGGGTGGGGGATCTCTTAGTTCAGGGCGAGAAATAGATTAGCAATGGGTTCAAATTTATTTGATTTTATTTATTTATTCTATATTCTATTTACTTAGGCTTGCTTAGACTTCAAACATATAAATAATATTTAAATTAAGTTGCTCTCAGGCTCAGCAAATATTTGGGAACTGGTACACACCAAAAGTTTGAAAACTATGATAAACTAAAGTAAAACATATAAAACATATGATTAATATTTAAATTTATAAACAATTTTATAACTAGGCGTATTTTATAACTAGAAGGCCTTATTTTATAACACTTTAGTTATTTAGATTAAGATAACTGAATAAAAAGAATTGCTTTAGCTCAAAAAGATAGCAATTTAATCATTATTATCATCAGGGGCAAGCCCCTTCTAATTTTGTCTCAAAGCATTTGACATTAGTCTAATTGTTGACACAACTGTTTTTTTAAAGTTCTGTGCAGCTTATTATACATTTCATTCAGATCGTCAAATGTCGAAATTGTACTTGTTTTAGTTATTGGGTAATTTTTTAATTCATTTAATTTCGTTGGGTTTTTTGGTTTGTTTTTATCAAATGCGCCTTACAAAGCCGTTGACCGTTGTCTGTAATGACATTGGGAAAATATATAAGCTATATATATATATATATATATATGCAATATATATATTTATATATGTATATATATATTTAATTGGAATTAACTGAAAGAAAGAGAACAAAAGTCACGCCACATGAGGCATTGCACTCAACGTGGAGTCGTCCAGCCTGTGACTTATTTTTTTATCTGCCCTTTTGGGCGAGTATTAAACATACAATATAAAGTTTGTAGTCTTTGGAGTTCAGACAGTATATATATGTTGTTAATTATGTCAGACAATTTGTTCAGCAAGTTATGACAAATAAACTTTATAGTAATGCTTTTCATTTTGATTCTTTGTGTCAAAAATAGAAAAATAAAAATAAAAATGGTTTTGGATATTCACTATTTGACAAGTTGTTGAAAGAGATGGGAGGGGGAGGGCAAAGTATGTAAGCGTCGGCATGCCCAAGAAATAACCGTTCTTGCTTGTTCTCTCTTCTTTTATTCTTTAACCACTCAGTTTTCGGTACAGTTTGCTGATAGACGAGTGAAAGGAGAGAGAGAGGGTTGGAGAGGGGGTGTAGACATTCCCTTTTGCATCTGTTGCGATCCCCAAGGACGGATGGAGGGCCGTCGGCGGTTAAGAAACTTTCGCACATCGTCCTTGTCTCGTCTCGTTTCGTCTCATGACTCGACTCGGATTGACTCAGTTCGGCTCGACTCAACTCGGTTTTATGGCCCATTAAAAGTGAGGAAGAAAGAAAGAGTAGCACTATAAAATATATAAATATCATCAGTCGGTCGTCTCAGTCAGCCGTCAGACAAGCCGCATTTTTATTGTCGCGCTTGCGACTTTAATTATTTTGCGAGCCTCGCAAATCCATCCATATAAATAACAACCATATAAATTTATTATATATTTATTTTCTTTCTTTTGTTGTTTTGTCCGAACTGTGCTGATATGTTTTTATTGTTGTTTTGTATTTTCCACTCACTCATCGCTCATAAATTAAATAATTAAGTTATTTTTAAAGTTACACACGGCTTTTTGTAATGTGCAATTTGCACTTAGCGCTGGAATTGAGGATTGTTTGTGCAAATAGCTTAAATTAAATACTGTTTTGCGTAGCACTTGCAAAGAAATAACGTAAATGTTGCAACTTAATTAAAAGTACAAGTAAAATGTGCAATGATTGTGCTAATATAATTATAATATTAATCATAATATATATGAATTTCCTAGGCATTTACACATTACTCAGATTTAGTTTTAACATACATAAACTTTATTTTCATTAATTCCATTCTAACTTCATATCAAAGTCACATAAATCAATAAATTTGATCAGTTGATTTAGAAAGAGATAATATATAACAGACTATCGATACTTATAATTAAGCAAAAGCATTAAAATTTACAATTTTAAAGGCAGATGCGTTTATTTTAATATATATTATACATCTATATATTATTAATCAACTGAAAAGATAAGATAAAAGATAATAAATTGTAGCCGAGGAAATTCTGCGCATTTGCAACGTGCAATTCTTGTAGTCTTTTTGTATTAGTCGTAAAATCCTTTACCATATCTCACATCAACTGAAATCAAAGTTATTTTGTGGGTATTTCCAAGGCTCTTCATACATTTTCGCAAGTGTGTTTCAATGAGTCATTACCTGCATTGCTATCAACATTGGAATGTTGAAATGTAGCCAACTTTGACATGGCCAAGAATAGAACTTACAACTATTCTTGGCACACTTTCTAAGCGAAACATCAAAATCGACTGATTGACTCATCAATATGGCTATTATCTTTCTGGGTGACACATATAAAAAATGGATATGGCCATTTCTATAATTAAAAATTGCGTGACAACGCTCAGAAATAACAAAACGTTGCAACTGCCACACCCATTTTGTGTATCTTTCGACTGATTAGAGAGTCTGGAATCAAGTCTGTTGAACCTAAACTGAAACCCATAAAACTGGAAATTTTTTCTATGGATTTTTTTGGTTCACTGTACTCTTGCTAATCATTTAGTTTATAATCAAGAATATGCTTTATGGTTATCGCTTTGCAAAGTCCTTGAAATGTGTTTTTTTGTTTGTTTATTTTTTCGTTAGTGAATTGAGAAGAAAAACCAGTTGTTGGTTTTTTTTTTGTTTTTGTTTTTCAGCCCAAAACATGCGCTCAAGGTGAGAACTGAGACTGATACTGAGATTGAGACTTGAGGGTGCGCCCAAAATGTTTTGCAGGTTTTTTTGTTAAGTCGAGCTGTGTAACTGATTCGAGTTTTATGTAATTTCGAACACAGTTTGTTGAGTTGGCATTTTTTGTATGGTTTTTCTAGCCAGTGTTGCATAATTAATTTGCAATTTGTTTGAAAGAAGCAAAAAAAAAACAGCACAATAATTAAGGAAATACATAGCTCACAGCTCGTTGCCGAACGGTGTCTGTATTTATTTCCAGCTGCTCCACTGACATGTTTAAACCATTCGAAATTCAAAGTTGATAGACCGTGTTGCAAACCGTTGAGAAGGAGGGGAGGGGGTCGGTGAAGGGAGTGATCATTCAATCATTTTAATGAGCCAAAGCAATTATCTCAAGACTTGTTAGGTTTTTGATATGCGTTTGGCAAAGTTGCGCTAAACACATTTTTGATGTTCAAACTCGATTTTTTTGGGTAATTTTTTTGTTGGTTTTTTGTGCGAAAAACTGACAATTTAATTGCGCATTTGACATTGCATTTTAATGGGGCTCGCTTTTATTTTTCCGACTGTGCCAAAAGTTTTTATCATTTGGCATGTAGGAAGCTTTATATATTATTTTTATTGACCTCAATCCGTACGAGGTCACATGAAATAAACCGCAATTTTTTTATATTTAGCCTGCGGTTAAAAGTTAAAAAACAAAATAAGAAACCTCCTCATTCCTAATCAGCTGATGTGTTTTTAATTGATGGATTTGATTTGAAGTTAGGTGGAAAAATTAAAAATAATATGAAGAGTTGGTAAAATATAAAAACTTAATGGGTCTTGACTTGAAAACTAGCTTAAAGTAGCTGCTAATGATATATTTTATATATTTTTTTAATTTTATTTATATATATAACCCTTATAACATTTGATCTTAATAATAATTGAGTGGATCAATTGTAATTAATCATTCATATCCTGTTTTTGTTTAATTTCTATTTTTGATCAATCAATTACATCATCATCATCAATTATAATAGCCTTAATCAATCATCTATTTCATCAACCTTGATTAAGCTTTTTATAACATAAATAAATATTTTTCACATTTTCTATTAATATATTTTATAACTATATATACTTTATCAACTCGATTTTAATCAAACATTTACCACTTGTTTTTTGCAGTGCATCTGGAACGAGTGCAGTTGCGATTGACAACAAAATCGAACAGGCAATGGTAAGTTGAATTCCGTTCTTTCGTCATTAATTGTTGTTATAATCTTCTATAAGTAATATATAAATAATTTGTTAAGTTCTGCTGATAAGCAAAAAACGAAAAAATAATCTTTGAGTTTGTTTTGTTTTTTCGTCAAAATCTATTCAAGTGCTTATCAAATTTGTTGTCACTTATTGTTGGCCATGAATAAAGCTACAAATTTACAGTTCGATTAATGATTTAGGCCTAAAAGAAGAAAAATAAAACCCAGTTTAAAAATATTTTGGTTCATTTCCACTTGAAGGCGACCGAAAACCAATTGAGAAACTGTTCAACACTTTAAGTCTTTTGCCCCCCACTTCAAGTGAACAAGATCCCTCCAACCCCTTTCCCCACTTCGTCTCTCTTATGTCTTATTGTCTGCAAATTTAGTTCAATTGAGTTTCGATGTTTCCGATGTTTTTCCCTCTTGTTTTATGCTCTTGTGCACATAATATTTATATTTCTATCTATTTTTAGACTCAATTAAAAAAAACTCAAGAGTGGACAATTGTTTCTGATTATTTGCTGTGTTTTTTTCGCTTTTGAAATGCCCCCTTTTCACTTGTCCCTCATCGTCTGTGATGATGATGACAGCTGCTCCTCTCGCACTTCTTGCCCTGTGGGCGGCTTTTGATTGAGCTCTGAACTCGCCAGCTTCGTCTTGCACCCACTCTCAGATATATGTATATATATATATATATATATATATGTATATATAGCCTTGATTGTGATGCTGCTGCTATTCTTGGACGCTCTTACATTGAGCAAACATTCAAAGAAACCTTGACAACAACAACAAAAAACCCACTTATGCAAGAGCAGAATTCTATTGAGTTGATATTCGATTATATAAGTAGATTATGGATGTGCCTGCCACTAGCATAATACTCAGCAGAAGGGCATCCTTTTGTGATGTTGACTTGGTTAAAGGTCTTTTTAATAGCAAAAAGAGTTGAATTTAATTGGCATTAGACACAAGCAAATAATAAATGAATAAAGCAAACTTTGTTGCTTAGCTGCCATAAAGATAACCTTTTGCAATGGCTTTGACAGACTTGGAAAATATTTATTTATATAATATTATAATAAATAAAATAACAGAATAATAAAAAGAGAATTTAATTTGAATTCATGTTGGACATAAGTCAGAAAGTGTCTGTTTAATTATGCAAAGAATTTAAATTACAATTTCAAAATGACAGTTAATCAGTATAATTAAAAGTACAATATTATATTTATTATTTATATTCTATGTAAATAGATATATTTTAAATGAACAAAATTAAAGACAAGAATCAGTCGTATTAACTAGATTCAGAATATCAAGAAATTGCTCAAATAAGTTTTGTTTCGGCTATTCATTTTATTTTTTCATGAATAAATACCTAAAAATGTGGCTTATATTTAATAATAATTCTTTCTTTTAATTGAGAAGTAGCAATTGTGTGTTTCTCTAAGTTTCTTCTCTAAGTCTAAGTCAAAGTTTCTTCTACCTTCATCTTGAGAGCATTAAAAGTATCAACTGCAACATAAATTTCCCCGTTAAAATCAATTTTCAATGCATTTAATACTAATGCTGATGAAGCCTATTTGAACAGAGTTTCACATTTTTGATAATTTTCCCATTTGACATACTTAAAAAAAAGACTTAAAAAACTATTATTATGTTATTTTTTTGAGGCAGTCGAATTTCAATCAATCTCTCTTTGATTTAATTGAATGCGCATAAATATTTTATCACCCAGTTTCTGAGCACAGGCAATATTTATGCACAGGTTTTGCTTTGTTTTTTTTTTGATGACGGATCTGTGTCTTGGTTTGATATTAGATTGGGGTTCTTGGGTGGGGGTACTTGTTGCATGCAGTTTCAGCTGGTTGCTTGTTAAAGTCAATCAACTTTTCCTTTTGAAATCAAATCTATAACGTGGCAAGCAGCAGCAGCGGAAGATGTGGAGGAAAAAACGATGACGTTGACCATTGTTGGTCAATTGGGTCAATTCAATTGCCAGTTTGTTTGTACGTTGTCTGCACTTTCTTCAGGCCAAAACAAAACAAACAAAAAAAAATTGAAAGAAGAAAAAAAAGCTGAATTCTGTTTGCCTTTCTACTTGAGAAGTTTCTTCTTTCTCTCTTTGTTTTTATGTGAAAGTAATTTTCAGATCATTTTTTTCACTTTTCTAACTGCAACAGGATTTATTTGAGCTGCTTTTGCTTTTGACCTTGGCTATAAAAAATTTTAAATCAAATTTAAAAAAAAAACAACTGATTACATTTGAAAAAAAAAATTTACTTTGCTGGCGTTTTATGGCATTTTATGAGCGCCTGCTTTTGCTTATCACTTTTGGTGCGCTGTTGTTTACAAAATGGCAGACATTTGCTTTAGTATGTGTGCGTGTGTGTGTGTGTGCGTGTGTGTGCTGTTTATCGCGGAGGCGACACTTGAAAATGTCATAAATTGTTTGCCGCAATACGCAGCGCAAAGCAAAAATAACGAAAACAAAAAATTAATAATAATCACAATAAAGTACGCACATACAAACACACGCATAATCAAACACACACACACACACACATATACATACACACACTTGAAGCACACTATGTTGTGCCAATGATATGGCGAAGAGAAAAACACATTACTTTGAATAGTAATAATTATAATTATACATTGGGGGAATAAAAAACCGAAAAGTGAAAGTCATCCGAATTATGCATCATTTATTTTATTTTTCTTATATATATGTATATATATTTATCGGAGTTGAGAGTGGGAGCCATAATAATGTGTGTGGCTGATAGTAGGGGTGTGCCTGCTTCGGAGTCTTAAAATAGAAATGCGCACACAGCAGGTGCAAACAAAATAAATTACATTTAATGCGATTTTTTTCTTTCGCTCTTTTGTTTGGGTTCAACTCGGCGAGATAACCCCAAACAAAAAAAACATTTGCGAGATTTGGCGAGTGGCAAAAAAAAAAAAGAGTGTGGCAAATAAGCAACTCAAAATTTGATAACTGAAATCTGATAAGCCAAGCCGATAAGCTGCTCTGATTAGATTTCTCAAATAGCAAATCATAGTCAAGAATGAAGGTTAATACATGCTATAAATGCTATATCTGAAGCATTGCATTGGAATGAGGATATGTCGGAATGAATAATTTATGTGGCCATATTTCGTGTCTGTTCTTTTTATGATCAAATTTTCTTAATAATTATTTTATGCGTCCATTGAAAACTCATTTCAAAATAATAGCTTTTTGTTTATTTGACGACTTTTCTGAATGCACAATATAAATATGTTTACATTCAGAAACAATAAGAATCAAGAGCAATGCACAAAGACACGCCCTTCATATGAGCGGAACTCAGAAATTAGCTTCCTTAAACAATGCTTCCTTTATTCACATTACATATATATATATATATATATATATATATATAAATTTTCGCCAGCTGCTTATCAATCATTCCAAAATAACGTCACTTATAACTTTTTGCGCATTTCATAAAATTTTGGTCTTATCTAATTTTAAAACTACATCATTTCAATATATAAATAAATAGTAGCAATTGCGAAAAGAAGAACTTTGACACCAGTATGACAATCACAATTTTATTTTATTTTTTATATTGTGAGTACTTCTAAGCACACGTTCCCATTTCTTGAGCAAATCTCGTCTCTGTTGCGCTTCGTATAAACATCTTTAATCTCATTCTTCAAGAAATCAACACAATACACAATAAATAATAAAACAAAGACTAGGCGCCACTTGACAGCCATTTCTCAATGATTATTTTACATATATTTTTTTTTATTATAATTTTCATATACACTATATAAATATATATTTACTGATAGCATTGTTAGGTTAAACTAATATTGAATAGCTGATTTAGCAATCGCTGCTTATCGCCACGACTGAAATCATAAAAAAGCAATTGATTGACCTGCCAGGAATCTTGATAAGTGTTTTTTTATTGGCAGAGCTATGCACAAATTAGAAAAGAAGTACTTTTTAAAAGTAGAAACTGCTTAATATAAAAATATTTTTTATATAATATTGAAATTAATGCAAATTCTGAGGAGTGTCTCTTGTGCAACTGCCTTTTTAGAGTTTACAATTAAATAACAATTTTTTAAACATTCACAATTTGAAATCGAAAAAATACAATTTAAAAAATGAACATATATTATTTTATTATTTAACTACCGATGTAAAATTAAAAATTAAATACTTTAGTCGAGAAAGCTAAAAAAAGTCTTATTTCCAGGACTTTTTCTCTGTGAGTTCAGCTTGTTCAATACAAACTGCCAGGCGAATATAACTAATCAGACTAGGAATTAAGATTGAAAAAGATTATATAAGCTTTATGGGTTTCAAACATACTTACTTACTTTTCTACAAACTTATTAAACACTTTTAAAAGATAATAATCAAAATAACCTCAAAAATAGGTTGCTTTTTGAAAAGTACAGACTTTGGTCATATTAAATAACTAAAGTTACATATAGATGATAAAGTAAATTCCGTCACTACTTTAAACACAAACAGACAGACAAAAAAAAATTGTCCTAGATTAACAATTTAAACGCATTCTAAATTTTTGAAGCGTGCCCCCAAACAAACAAAAAACCAACTGCGTAATCAAAATTGAAGCCTTATCAATTGTGTCTGAAGAAAAACAGGCAAGTCAGCAGCAAAAGTTGGTAATTGACAGAGTTCTCCAAATGTTATTTGCCTGACAGGTATGAAAAAAAAACAAGAAAACATGTTTAAGGAAACATGTTGTAAACAACAAGATAAGATATAATGCAACTTAACTTAATGACTTAATGACATTTATAGCATTAATTTCTCAACCCACATAAACCTCTTTCGACTGACTGACTGAGTGGCGAGTTCGAATCCGAGTAGACTCGACAACTTGCAGCAAAAACAAGTCATTAAAAACCATAAAATAAAATAATGAAACAGATAAGATAAAAGAAAAACTCGTTGGGTTTTGCCACTCTTTTTCCATAGCTTTATGTTTGTGCAAGTGTGAAAAATAACACTAAACCATTTTTTTTATTGTCAACAATTTGTTATGGTTAATAACAATAAATTAAAATAGTCAATGTGCGCTCAAAACAGCTTTTAGTTTTTTGGTAGGAAATTCCAAACAGTTGTCAAATTCTTTGCCTATTGTCTTTTATTCTCTAAAAAAAAAAAGAAATAAAAAAGCACGCGTTTGTGCCTCGTGCCACAAGCGAACGACCCTTTGATGTTTAATCCAATCGAATTCAATCTATCTTTAGTATCTTTGACTAGCTATCTGCTCTAATTGCGCTTTGAACCGCCGTTTGACGTCAGAAACACGTCCAGCTTGTGGCCAGTTTAGAGACTATTTATTTTATGCCCCATAGTCTGCTCAAAAATAGTGCTAATTATTTGTGGCACGAGCCCTGTTGGCCTTGCGTGCGTGCTTATCGCTCGATCAACTGGCCTGACCCGACAAAGGCTTTTTTCCAAACCCAACTAAACTTATTAGAGATGACAAAGGGGCAATTAAAAAATACTTTGAATGCTGGGACTGAAACTAGTTGAGACTAAAAAATAATATTTAAAAAAAGATAGTTTGTCTGCAAATAAAAAAGTAAAATAATATATAGTATATAATTATATATATAATAATATAATCTGAATTTAAAATGGTAAATAAGCTGCTCGTTTTATGTGAAACTCGATAATAATCGATTATCATAGCAATAAATACGCAATGGTTACGGAAAAGCCTTCCAATTTATATAAATATACCCAGAAATATTATTGATCATTTACACAATGATCATTTAATCAGTTCAAAGTTGATTTTTCTACAATATATCGAATATTATCCATACGCTGTTTTTTTCCATTCACATCATAAATGCTATGCATTAAAATGCATTTAGTTTTCTATACAGCTTTTTATGATATGCTTTCCATAGTTGCATTCACAGCTTGTTTTTATAATCTCCAATTCATCAAATTCATCGCATAAACAACAACACAAAACAGGCAGCACTTAATATGGAGCAGCTGACGTCATTAGACAAAGTTACAGCTGCAGATTGCGTCACAGCAGACAATAGTGCAACATTGTGTGTTGCAAAAGCTGATCATAATTTTATGCATATATAATTATATATCTATCTGTGCACACAGAAGGGCAACTTCTCACTGAAGTTCTATAGAAATCAGATATGCGCATGCTTTAATTTGTTGTGTTGTTGGCTTTCAATTCGCATGAAATGTAAACCAAAATTTAGTTGTGAGGGGAATGTGTTGTGCTGGGGAAGGGAAGGGATACAATTGTGAATGTGTAAGCTTGCAATTTCACAACAAACTTCCACACGATGAGCTCACCTGCAGCAAGTACAAAAAATTAATAACAGCTGTGACTCAGTCATGCAACAATTTCTCAGAAAAAGCAAAGACTCTGAATTGTATTTTGTTGCAATTAGCGTTAGAGTTTAGAGAGACGTAGAGAGAGAAGAGGGAGGGAGGTAGATAGACAGAGAAAGCTACATAAATTTTGCTTTTGCTACTTTGTTGCAGTGGCAATGTGTGGCAACTTGTGGCAACAACTGCAGAAGGTGACGACATGCCACTAAGTATCGCTGTCTAAACACTTGCCAAGCACAAACGGTAAAAACCCAGAAAATGTTTGAGTTTCAATTGAACGACTGCCAGATACCCCTCAATATGACAAAAGAGAGAAAAAAAACGAAAACTAACCAACAATTGCTATAAGAATGGTTTGTTCAGTTTATAACTGCAGTTTTCCAAATATCAAGAATCTAGGCTCAATCTGCTCAAGTTCTACAAACTTTTGAGCTTTAAGCAATACTTAAAAATAGTCAAGAGATTTAAATATCTACTCAGTGTTGTTCTCTTATACTGTTATCTAAATCCCAAAGTTATCATACCCGTCTACACCTCCCACGCAGTTGTAGGGTATTTTGTAAAAAGCACGCGAAATAAATTGTGTTTTTCTTTCTTAAGTTTGGTTGTTTCGTTTTCGCTAGAATTTTCTTTTCACATTCAAGGTCAACTTGTGCTTTTGTCTGCCAAAATACAACCCCCACAAATACACACCAACACATACACACACACACACACTCGTAAAACATGTTAGTCAACAACATTCGTAAATCTATTTACACAAATATATATATACGAAATATATATATATATCTATTTGAATACTTACTGGCCTAGAGACATAAATGCAGCCGTCTGGCTTTAGATAGCCTTAAAGTGCAGTTCGCAGTGAGCAGCGCAACTTTTAAGTGGGTCACTTTTATCGTCTTGTTGCCATTCACACAAAAAATTGCACTCGAATTCATTCTCACATTCACAGCCACATTCAAATTGATCGACATTCGTTTTTTATGTTTTTCTCTTATTTTTAATTTGTTGCTAGGCGCAATCAAATTGCAAACGCAGCGCTCGTCAGCGACAAAAGTGCACTGTGCCTGCTACGACTCTCATTGCGCTATTTTCAGTAATTACAGTTACACAGTGACTGAGGCAAAAGTGCGTTCGTGCGACTCGTGGCGTAACTACAGTTACTGTTGTTGTATGAGAGAATAGTGCGCTGTTTGCTTAACGAAACTTATGCCGTATCCTTGAATACATCCAGAATGATGTAGACGCAGTCGTTAGGGCAAAAGTGCGCTTTGTGCGACATTCAATTTACTCCTTTGCTAATTTGCAATAACTTCGGTCGTATGCGACATAAGTGCAATGTCTTTTCAACTACTCTCGCAGTTATAGCTTATGTGTTAAAGTAGCTACGGTCGTTTGTGGCAAAAGTGCGTTCTCTGCACACTGCCATTGGTTTGTATGCATTAACATTAACTACGGGCGTATGCGACAAAAATGCGCTCTGAGCAGCCACGCGCTCAGCTCTTGTATCAACAGCAGCTGCGGTCGTTTGAGGCAAAATTGCGCTGTTAAAACTAAACGTCCTTGAGTAGAATTTTTGAAACAAACAAACAATATATATAACAATATTAATAGCCATGTGTATAATTATGCGTGCATAGCTTATCTAACACTCGTTTATCAACACTCAGTGCCCTTGGGGGCAAGAACGTGCCATATTATTGCCGCCTTTATGCAACATGATACAAAAGTATTTTTCAATTAAATTAGACCTTTTGCTAGCAGTTATAATGTTTCTGATCTTTTAATGAACTCGGACAGAACAAGGCAAGGAATAAATTGCTGTCTGTGATTTAGAAGTCGCCTTCCTGCTGCGGAACTAGTCGTCATTAATAAATTTAAACTTGATTTATACGCTTGGCCACAAAACAATTTATGCCAATTTCATGCCCAGATTTTGGCAAGTATTATTATTTGCCTAGGCAGTCCAAAAACTGGCTTTAAGTCACACATAAATACTTTGACTTTCAAATTTATACATTTAAGGTATAATCATTGTTAATTTATGCCTTATGATCATCATTATATATTATTTGTTTCGCTATGGCGTAAACAAAACAACAGACTTATGCAAATCCAAAATAAATGAATGAATTTTCACCGTGTCACGTTGCTGGCGCTTGCATACAAATTAATATTAAATAGACAACTGTCAAAACTCGAATTGGGTATACTCTATACAAATATTAATAACGCCAAAATAGCTATAAATAAAAATATGAAATTATTGGAAAAGGGAAAACTTGAGCTTATAAATTACTTTCCTAAATGTGGAAAATCAAGCTAAGATAATTTATTATTATTTTAAGGGAGAAAAACATAAATTTTGTTGAAGAAAAAATGAACGATTTTATGTGGCACATTTTCCAGATTCCAAACACATCCCAAGATATATATTTATAAATTGTATACATATGAAGTTCTAATTTGATGTGTGGCATGCTTTCATAATTTCTCTTTCCACACTTTGCTGCACCATTTGAAATGTGGCATAGCAAACAAAAATGTATATTTAGTTGCCTTAGTTGCGACGCCTTAAAACAATGATTAATGTGACCCTGTCGACAAGCTGAAGTGGCACAAAATATAGATTCAACTCTGAACTGAAAATGAACCTGAACTAAAATGAACTGATCTATGAAAAGTGTTTGTTTTAATGTTGATATATTGACACAATGACCTTTTGCGCTATTTTGTGCGAATGAACTTTAGTTGTGCTAATGTGATTCAGCAAGATACAAATGTATAAAATTATCTTCCGTAATGCTTAAATTGCTTTTCATTTAGATTCAGTCAGGAAGTAATTCCATCATCAATGATTAATTCACATTTCTTAACTGAATAATGATGATCGAAATGACCTTTTAAAGTGTTTTCAACTTGAGCCTATTTATGTGGCTCATTATTTTATTATGACTAGTTCTTGACTTTCTCAACCTATATATTTACATATGTATATATAAATATTTATAAGTGTAAATTTTGCTGTTTACAGCAGCTGTTGAAACTCAAAATATGACAAATTTCTCTTTATGTTTTGTTGCGTTTCAAATGTAAAATAATCCACTTTTACACCACACACACACAACACACACGCCTGTACCACTTAACAAAAACTAGAAATGTCAATCAACTGACAAGCTGCCAAACTGTCAACCTGCACTTGATATACCCCCAAAACATACAAAACATACGAAACAATCAACAATTAACAACAACACAAATAACAACAATGATTTTTACAAGCAAAGTTTTTCCACGCTTTGACTAAAAAAATTCATTTGTTTTATACCCTTTTGTTAAGCTCATTAGACATAGTATGTGTATAGGAAAGTCGATACTTTTACGAGGTATATATACATATATATATATATATATATATACATATCTCAGATTTATTAAAAAAGTGTATAGCCTTGATTTTTTGAAAGTTCGATTTTGTACAGTTTTTAAATGATATTTCAAAAATTTGTACTAGAAAAAGTTCTAAAACTGAACATTAAATTTTATATAATTCCCGTATACAATAACTTCAAGTCGAGCACTCGCGACTTTTGCTCACTACTTGCTCGTTTTCCCCACATCTTTATTTTATGGTTTACAAATTTGCTCGTTGTCAAGCGGCTCTGCAAAATCAAAACCAAAGAAACAATATAAATAAAATATTGAAAACTGACAAAAACAGTTGTTGACCTAATTAACTTTTTTGGCATTCGGGCGAAAAAAATATGAATATAACTTAAAAAAAAAAATATTGCTAAAAATAAAGCAGCAACAATATAAAAAGTGAAAAATACTGAATTAAAATTGAAAACAGCCAACAGTTTGTGTTGTGTTGTCAAAGCAAAACAATATGAATATATATCTATATGTTTCTAGTATATGTTGCGGGTGGTAAAAATATAATAGATTTAATTCTTTAAAAAGCAGCAGATCTTAAAATATACATTTCAAAATTGAAATTAATGAGCCAGATTTTTGACGTTGCGAAATAAGCCTTATAAAAAGTTGAATGCTCAAAAGAGCTCTTCAAGTAGATACCCCCTCAACTCAGCTGTTAAATACAGCCGACGTGGAGATACACTGTTAAATACTGGAGCCAGCAAATTACATATTGAAGAAATACGTTTTGTCAAACAGAATCTGTTGATAAATCTGTTGTTGTTATTAAAATTGAAAACCATTTTTACTGTAGATCAATTTTTACGATATTGCTATTGGAAATCGATATATATCTATATTCTCAAATATAAAATAAACTACATTCCAGCTAAAGAACTCTAGATCTTTTGGTCCGTCAGCATGTTCAAACAGATTGAAAGATCGATATGGCTCAGCCGACTCAACTAGTTGAGCTGATTTACACCTTATGGGCGTGGAGATGCAACTTCAGAATACCCCTTTGATTTTTAAAAACAGTCTTATATGACATGGTCTTATTTTGAGATTTTCAGTAAAGAATTCAAACAAATATTTGTATACAATTTTTCTATATCATTTTTATTACTGAGTCGCATCTAAAAGATGTTATCTGCATTGCTCTGTTCGACGACGACTGCTGAATAGAAACTTAATGTCTAAATTATGAATAGAGCAATTGCTGTCCGCCAGACATTATAATCCGTCTGTCTCTGTCGCTATATAGTATATAGCATTAATAATCGTAAAATCGTATAATCATGTTGTTCAGGTGCGAATTGAATCGAGTCAACTTGATTTGTTTTTTATTGAACCAGTTTGAACAAGTTGTGAAGAAGATAGGCGAAGGAGGTGTGGAAGCAGTGGGTGAGGAGAGAGGTGTGGTGACGTGAGGTGAGTTTGCTGCGTGTGTGCGTCTGGTGACTTTAAACATAGACAAAGAGAGTAAGAGGGAGAGAGATAGCAGGAGACACACCTATTTGTCTGAGTAACCTCGTGTTTGTCAGCGCTTTCGGGCCATGTTTACATTTAATTTGGCCATGATCGCAACACCAACACACAAAAATTAATAAAACAAAAAACGCGTTTACGACACTGCCTTTTTTGCATAAAAAAATAAAGCTCTAAACCGATGTGAGCTGACAGCAACGTTTAAAATTAGATGATTTTTCAATACAATGATTAATTATATTTTTTCCCCTTCTTTTTTTTTGTATTTTTGTTGCCACGTGCCGTTGTTTTTAGGCCTTTTGCATATCTGGCACCAATATGCCAATTAAAGATCTTTCGGTAAACGACACAAAATGAGCAACATACTAATTTCTCGGCGAACAATGGAAAATTTTACCAGATTTTCTTTGTCAACGTCTTAAAACAAAAAGAAAACCACAATAATTGCAACGCAGAAATGAACGAGGTGTGAACATTAGGTGTGTGTGCGTGTGTGTGTTTTTGTGTGTCTGTCTGTCTGTCTTTATAGAGGCGCTATAAATCGAATAACGCAACATCGTTTTGCATTTATTAATTTTGCTTCCGCATTTTGATAGCTAGCCAAGAAAAAAACAGAGACTGATAAATTTCAAATACTGTTTTGCAACATTCAATTTGCTTAATGGGCCATTTTATAATTAATATTAAATAATAAAAAGGCTAACATAAATTATATATTATAAAAAAAAAACATTTTTATATCTCCATAAATTATATACTTAAGATAAGTAAATAGTTTTTTATCTTTGTTTCTTTGAGCCACTTTATCATCTGTTGATGTGTTTGTTTCTGTTTCTTAGCAAATATATGTATTTAAATTTGTTTTTGTTTGTTTCTTTTTGACACTTATATTTTCCCCTCTCTTGTCTCTTTACAGGTAAGCAAAGAAAGACATGATACAAATAAATAAAAGAGTAAACAAAAGTATTTGTTGCTCGCAGGGTAACGTAAGTCAATTAGTTTATTAGTTGATATCTGCAGCGAATTGAAGAAATTTTTCCACAATGTGCCAAATGAATATCAATAAAAATGAGAGAAAGAAAACCACAATTAGAATTCTGGGGGGAGAAATAAATTGATCGACTATTCCAAGAATATAAAGGGCAAAAGGCGAAAACAAATAAAAAGTTTCTTTGACGTTTGCCAAAAATAAGCGATCGAAAGAAGAAGAAGAAGCAGGCAAATGAGACAAACAAAATAATTAAAATAGTTTTCGGCATTAGCGCAAGAGGCGCAAAGAGCATGATATTTATATATATTATTTATATATATACATTTGCGGAAGAAATTATACTACCACTACTACCACACTATCAAATGTTAAATTTTATTATATTGCGCAGTGTTTCCCCTATTAATTAAAATCCGTACTGCCAATGGAATTCTTTTCAACTTAAATTTAATTTTTATTCAATTATTTCTCACATTTTTTAAGTCTTCTTCCACTTTTAAAAACGCTTGCATAAGTTCCTTTAAAAAAAACCTTTGCAAACATTTCTTGTGCGAGTGATACTATTATTTTGTTCGCAACTGTAGATATAAAAGTGTTTGCAAGTGTGGGCAAAAATTTATCATGATAACTTTACGCTCTGCAAAATCTGTTTTGCTCTCCTTCTTATTGTGCTCTGCTTTGGCCCTTTTTCTTACGCAGCCCCTTGCCTGATTGGCCTTGAATAATTCATGATAAAATAATTCAGTTATGCCTGCCTCTTTTTTTCTGTTTTTGTTTTATGTGATTTGCCTTTTGTTTTGTTCATCGCATTTCCCCCTTTTTTTTGTGCACGCGTACGTTTAAATTTTCATTAAATTTCGGCGTTCTGGTTCTGGTTCTCTTTTCCTCCATTCCTCTTTGGGCCGCTTATTTGTTTACAAACTATTTGCGATATGATATGCATAGTCAAAAGTTAAGCAGCGCTGCCAGAGTGTGTGTGTGTGTGAGAGTGAGAAAGAGAGTCGGAGTCAGAATGATATTGTGCTGTAATATGATAAACCATACTGGGGGGAATAGCTCAACTTGATGTTGTTGTATAACTGTTTTTGAATGCAAATCAGCTTATAAAAAAGGTGTCATACGTAAAAAAAATAAACAAAGAAACAGAGAAACCAAAACGCGCAAAATGAGCTCATACCTTATTTTACTTTATTGCTGAATTTGTAGATAAAAACAATGTAAGGAAACTCATTAGAGCCTATTGCATTCCTTAGATCGACCTGTTGCTAAAGAATTGCAAGGGCCAATCGACTCGACTAGTTATGATGATCAATAACTTATAGATATATATAGGAGAGCACACATTTTCAGTTGCAGTCTTAGTCTCAATTAGACACCTCTTCAAAATGCTGACTATATCAACCAAAAACCATAAACTTAAATGAGGAAATCGTATAAGCCGAAAGTAGGCTCGAAAACAAAATCAAAAACTTTATGGTTACAATTAAGACAAGCCGACAGAAACCGATGGCGCCGCTGTGTTGCCGTTGCAGTTGCACCGTTGTCGTTGCAGTTGCAACAAACTGTTGGCTTTACGTTTTACGATGCGGATTATCGTTTTGGCCAGGTAGTCGAATTGAGTTGATTCGGCTCTTGGCCAGGTTGAGAGACAACCGCGCTAATTACATTTGAATGCGCAAATTAGCTGTCGTTTCTTGGCCTGTCTGTCTACCTGTCTGTCTGTCTGCCTCTCACTGATGCCAACTAACTCGCCACGTGTGGCAATTAACTTATTCAAGTGTGTCCCAGAACGTGGACTAATTTATCCGACGCATATTTATAGTTTTCTCACTTGCAAATTACCCTTTCAGTTTTTCCTGTTCTTGTTTTTTGGCTCTTGGCAAGGCCACGAGCATCATAAAAATCAAAAATATATAAATAGAATACTATTAAAAATTGTGCCTACCTATGCGGGTGGCTATAATGAGTCTCTTTAGCGATTTATTTGGGTGCATCAGGTATAAGAAAGACAGAATTATTCATGAATAATAAAAAAATCGTAACAATAAAGATAATCATTAGAAAACTGTCAAAAGTTAAATTGTGGTATGCGAAACTTTTTGAAGTCTTTTCAAATCAGTAATCAATCTTTAGCCCTGATTGGTTAAACAATATATATTAATGAAATCAATGTGCAGAGTATTTGAAGTTGAAAATACCCGCGCCTAGATAGAAATTTTACCTTGTTTTGTTTGCCAACATAATTCTCAACAGTATTTTAAAATTACTGCGCATCCTTTTAAATTTCTATTTCCGATTTGGTTTTATTTTCCCATTGACCTCAATTTCTTAATTAAATATTCTCAAGCAAAAACAAATGTTTATGTTTATGTTTATATTCGCTGTGTTTGACTAATGATTGCATTAGATTTTAGCTATTGTTTTTCTTGTGAATTATCCTTGTAACCATTTGTCAACTGTCAACGCATAATTATTTCTACGATAGTTATTTTGGGTTAAGGTCTTCCAAAAGACAAATCAGCACACATTTCTCTATATACATATATATATTCAAAGTGTCAGTTTCAATTCTCAATTTTCCGGCGAAAAGATAAAAAGAAAATGTGATGAGTAATTTTTCATATGTTTTGCTTTGCGTATCAACCTAATTTAGAACTGTCAATTTGTTTGGCGAATATCTTTAAATGCTATATATATATAAATATATATACATATACTTTATAGTATATATATATTATATGGCACATGTTCAACGGTCAAATCTTGCATCCTATATACAATATATACACATTATATATGACCAAAATAGTTTTAAAAGCAATTTTCATGTCAGGTTTTCTTCTTTTTTTCACTTGGCACGTTTCTAAAAACGTCCACAATGTAAATTGTTTGAAAAGCAAAAGTTTTTCAGTTTTATGCGTCACATTTTCCTCGATTTGACGTTGTTGAATTGTGTGGGTGGCATTTTCTGCTATTTCATTTTATTCAGATATACAACATGTAATTTAATTGCACAATTTTTTTGGGGGAAAAGTCTCGCAGAGTGTTCCGAGAAACTAATTAGGCACTTTGCCTCGAGTCAAATGGACATGTGTCCAATCAATTAATCAAATTGCACCTCGAGATAGATTATCACTAATTGGCATGAATATCATTTTGAAAATTATTATTGAAAAATATATGAAAAGTTGCCAATAAAATTGCAATAAAATTGAGTAAAGATGAAAATATTGATGTAGATTGAGATATAGATATAGATTGTGATATAGAAGTTGATATAGATACAGATAAAGATATATATAAGGGGATATATAGATAGATGTAATCCATTGAAATAGCAAAGATAATACATTTAAGATAGATAAGATTCTTATAGATTGATTAAAGATAATGGTTATATATAGATATATATAATAACAGTATCGCATTCGACTTTTGTATTGATTTCTTAGTCATTTCAAACAATATTTAGAAAATTGTATCTTTCCAAAACCCACAGTTTTGCTCTTCTAAAATTTAGGCCAAATATGCTTTAAAATACATTTTCTTTTCTTGCTCTACATTTCAACTTTGTAGAAATATTTGCTGCTAGGAATTATATTTCTGTATTGAAATATTTTTGTATCGATGATTGCTCATTCATTGCTAACAATATTTACTTATTAAATGTTCTTTAAAATTGTCTCTGTTCGCTTTTCAAATGCAGTTTGAATTTCAAGCCAAACTGGCTGCTATTTGAGCTCGTTTAGCATTTTTTTATTGGCATTTCCTTTGATTGCCGCCACAAGAAACAATTGACTATTGCAGACAGATCTCTCTATAAATATATATATATTGTATGTATATATATACATATAGAAAAATGTAAACATTTTTATATGATAAAGTTTTCTAAGTGTAAAAAGAACAATGATTTCTTTTTTACTGTGCTACACGTGTTCAAATAAATATTAAACGAATCTAAAACAATAATAGTATTCATTATAAGCTATATGCCAGATACTCTTTGTAGATAAGAATAAGCCGCTATTGTTTTATATTATATGTATTATATCATCTTTGTTGTTGTTAAACTTTTTGAAAATACAACTCGAGCTGCTTTTAAGAAGTGATAATTCCTAAGCAAATACAAATAGCATCTGAGAATTGGTAGTAGATCTGTTTGTTTTGACCAAATAGTATACCAAAATAACAAATTTAAATGCAAATTGAAATTCTGACTATCTGTCGTCTGGCTGATATAAACAAATTAACAAAACATTACTCAGACTGTAGAATTTGTACCTGGGTAAATTCTTATATATATTTTTATGTCTGCTTATATCTGGTTGTGCGATGTAAAAACAAAAGCGGGTTGTTTTCTGCTGGCAATTTAAAGACTGCGCAATAATCTTTATGTGATAAACATTTCTAAGAATTAACTTTCTTATCTATTAATTTTCAACTGTAATACAGTTATTTATAATAGTATTCAAATAAGTTATTCAAATTGGAAAACAACCAATTCAGCTTGCTTTTATTTTAAGTAGTAAACATAAGAAAGATTTCTTTGTTTTTCCCTCCTTTATCTTTTTTCTTTTATTTGCCAATATTTTTGTCACATGACTTTAGCAAACAATAATACCAATCCAATATACCCCATATATCCACTTTACTTACAGTGTATTAAAATTTGCCTGACAGTCTATCTGCCTTTCTTCTTCCTCTTCTCTTTGTGTATTTTGTACCTGTTTACGCGGATTTATTAGTATGAGAGTGTTTGCGTGTCTGTGTTTTTGGCTTGTGGTAAACAAATGTGCTAATAGTTGTTATTTTTGTTATTATTGTTGATGATTGCAAAACTAAAGCTAAAACTATAATCACGCGTGCGTTGTGTGAAAAGTGACCCAACTAGAAAACTAGAAAACTACTGCTGATAATGATAAGCTTAGCTACACAAGTTGATAGATAAGCAGCAACGACAACAGATAACGTTGGACAGATTGACTATAAAATAAACACCCCTCCCACAGCCACCTCACTCTTGTACAAACTCCCTTGATATAGTTCTCAAATGAATATTTGATATTTTACTGTGTTGCGTTCATTTGTGTTTTTTTGATTTGTTTTTAATTAATTTCAATTGCTGACCATTTAGCTGACGTTGCAGCAACGACAACAGCTGGGATGTTAGTAGCATTCCCTGTTTTGTCTGTCATAGAAAGAGCCAATAAAGCAGAAATCAAAACAAAGCAAACCAATACATATTAAACATATATGTTTATATATGTCTGTTTGTGTGTGTTTGCATACCGCCTGGAACAAGTTCGTGGCGAAATTTATTTGTTTCTTTTTTGTTTACCGTTTAGCGGTACTTATTCTCTCTGTTCTGCACAGCTGATAAGCTGGCTAAACAATCAGCTGTTTGCTGTTCCAATTGATGAGCTTGAAGGAGCCTCTACAGGAAATCGCCATTCTCTCCAGTTTTCAGTCATGAAGCGCCTTGTCAAATATTTGTTGCTGAAGTATGTGTAGGAGGGTAGGAACGGTAGAAGATGCTCCCCGGGAAAGGTGCAGTCAGGTGTGGCGTGATCAGCAAACAAAGATCGAATAACAGAAAGCGAGAGCAAGAGCAAGAGAGAAAAATGGAAACTGCGAGAGAGCCCCGTTATGCAAATAAACTGTGAGAGGGAGAGAAAGCGGGAGTTGAGCTGCTGCAGCAAAACTGTTTTTAGCAAATACGTCCTTCAAATAATTTTTTTGTTTGACATAATTTTATTTGATTTTTGCTTATTTGTTTGTGCTATGGTCACAATTGTATAGCCAATCTCAGACTATGTATAGCTGTGGGAACAATAATAATAATAATAAAAGCACTATTCGCACAGAATATGTTTTCTTGAAATTACGTATTTTTTAATTACATGATGGCTTTGATTTGTACCATTTTAATTTATTTCATTTAACTGCTCAACTTCTTGTGCATTGCCCAAGTTCATTTGTATAACACTTTGACGCGTCATTCGCCTTCCCCCGCCCCTCGATCCGTTTCAGCAGCATCCGCGTTGGAAGACTGCCTGTCGACGTTTTCCTTACCCCTCCCCCACTTTCTCCCTTTTGCACATTTAGTTTTATAACAGCCAGCTTAACATTTGTTTAACAGTTGTTGCCTGCACAATATTTTGTATTAATTTCCAGAGATAAGCAGCTAATCTAATCATTAAAACAGCAGGAGGGGAAGTCAGTGTTGTGCACTGCCCAAAGTCCAGTGGGAACTGGCAGAGAGAAGGAGAGATAAAGAGAGACAGACTGCAATTTATTAATTTTGTGCACGCTTCGAAATGTGATTCAACATCAAAATGAGACGGAATATTTAGTATTTTTATTTAATTTATTTTAATTGTCGATCGAATAAACTAACGACGACAGATTCTCAATCTCTGCTACCCAGTCGTAGTTTCTGCTATTCTCTTGTAATTTTCCACATGAGGCAAATTGTTGCTTTTGTTGATTTTGGTTTGTCAACACGTAAAAAAGTTTCCACACGTTTTTAAAACAACAACTTTTTTTTTTTTTTTTATTTCTAATCAGCTTTGAAAACATTTACATATATGTCCCAGTAGGCGGGGGCGTCTCTGGGGACAAAGCTGTAATACTGTTCTACTCCTTCACCCCAGCCCCTTACTTATTTGCGATACGGTTATTCAAATGTTAATGTTTTTGTTTTTGATCACCTGAATAATGAATAATGAGGCGTGAATAATATATATAAACTCATACTTCTGGCTGCCTGCCAATATTAATATTTGTAATGTATTTATATATATATATTGGTTTGAATAATAAGCATATACCAAGAAATATTTTTTGCAAATGTTTTATTTTTATAATTGGTCATAGCTGTTAAATTATATCCCATTCTTATATTTTCATTGATGAAATATAATTTGTATAACAGCTGGGAATGGTTTTTACATCGTATGTTAATTTGTACAGAGCACTGTTAAGTAAAATAAGATAAACTGATGCAATTCGAAAATCTCGTTGCTGAAATTAGAATAATCAATAAAATAATTGGCTAACTTTTATTAAAAAAAATGTTTTCCTCTTTCAAATGTGGCAATCTTTTAGTGCATTCATTACTAAACAATCAGCTGCAGTTTGCTGGGCAGTTATTTTTTGTTTTGACAAATGTGAATTTAACAGCTGCTACTGCTTACATGCATTTTTTAATTATTACATATTGGTTTGCTTTTTATTTTTTGCCTTTTATGTCTTTTGTTTTGCTTACAAACGCGGATGTTTTTTTTACAAATTTGTTTTGCCGGCGTTTTTTTTTTGTTTTTCTCTGCTGTGGGAAAATAAATGAAGCTGTGTTTCTTTCTAACTGTGTTTATGTGTGTGAAGCTGTCTTTATGTATGCATTTCTAGCTGTGCTTAAGTGTTTCTGTGTGTGTGTATGTGTGCGTCTTCCTGAGCTTTGTTTAGAGCTTAAAGACCCATAGATAGATAGATAGCTGAGAAAGGGGTGTGTGGGGTACACCTTCTTCTTCTTCTGGGGACATGCGCATGAAATCGATACGTTCCTCGTTCTTTCCTCCTTCCTCTTTCGCATTTTGCATGTGTAACATTTTTTTATGGCTGACTGTTTTGTTTTGCATATCTTGCAAGCCCTTGAAATATTTGTGGGCTTGTATTTAGTTGCTTTTCTTTAGTTTTCTTTTCTTTTTTCGTTTCGAAAAAAGCGGAAATAAATTGACTCTCGATTATATAAATATGGCATTTCGATTGAAGAAAGTCTTCTGCGGATTTTTTCTTCTGTTTCTTCTTCTATTCGCATAGCAGCATAAAACGCAATGCGCAGAAGGTAAAAAGAGAGCCACCACCAAAAAGCATAATTAACAACTGAAAAAAAACATGGCATGTTTGCTCGCAAAACGTATCCAAACTGTATAAGAACGCCAAGCATTCCGTCTGTCTGTATTTTTTTTTACTCTTTGATAAACACCAAAAGTGTCGTAAAGTTTTTGCGTCGCAAAAAAATGCAAAAGACAAGTAAAAAAGTAGCCAGCAGCAAATTTGTCATGCCGAAAGCGAATGGCAAATATTTTATATGTATGCGTATATGTAAAATATATTAGTATATATGCGTGTGTGTATCTAAATATTTAAATACGTATGAAAAACACGCCGGCTTCTTTGCTTTGCCGTTTGTTGAAATCTTTTTAGCAATATTGGGGCGCTGGCTTCTTCTGAATATTTCTGCTCTTTTTTGCTTGTAAATTAGTTGAGAAAAAAATGTGTAAATTATTGAGGATGGAGCAGCGCGTCAAAACAAACAGAGAGCTGCAGCAGAGGCAGCTTTTTATTTTGTTATTTATTTTTGGTTTGAAAATGGTTATAGATTGAGTGAGATACACACCCGTCATCTATCACACACACACACACACACGCACACAGCTGTCGCAACATGGCGCGCACTACCGAAAACTAACTGGCAGATACACAGCACGCTCGCTCTTTCGCTCGTTTCGTCTCTTGCACGCTCTCACGGCATGCACGCAGGCTCTCGCCTCGCGCTCTCGTTGCTGCTCTCTCTCTCTTTCGGCTTGGTGCCTGCAATTTTATATAAAACGGGCGCTAATTGCAAGCAGACGTTCAGTCGCCAGTTCACCTCGCAACACGCCACACAAATAAAGCATCGCTAAAAACACAAATTATAAAAAAAATAAGAAATTATTATTAAATCTAGTACATACAAGTAATTGTAATTTGTGCGCAAGCAGCCAGCCAACAAGAGACTTATTAATTGTTGAATTACATTAATTCAGCAGCAAAACCAACCATTAAAAAAAAAATTAAAACAACTGTAAAAGCAACAGAGAAAAAGCTTTTTTGTGTGTGTCGACTCTGAATGCAAATGCAAAAGCTCTGCGCCGGTCTCATAAATTACCAAAAGCTACACAACGCACTCAGTTATTGCTGAACTTTTGTCGTAAAAACAACCCAAGAAAAAGAAAGAAGCGGATAAAACTTTAACAAAAATATCTGCACATAGCAAGGAAAATAAAAGAGTAGATATTTTGTGCACTGTTTTTACTGTGATATTTTATAATACTACAATAATTTATAAAAATTATATAAGTGCGTGAAAACACTTAAAAGTGAAAGAAAAAAGAAACTCATTTTAATACCAAATATAAAAAACATACCCCAGAAAAAAATGATGGGCACAATGTCGCTGCGTCAGCCAGAAAATTGGCTTTACGAAGTTTGGCAGAAGGGCTACGACAGCCCCTGCTATGTAATGGTCCCCAATGCCAAAGTACGTATAAAAATATATATATATATTTCTATATATATATATATATACATATCTATTATATATGTATAAAGGCTAGAACTATTTGTGCAATTGAGAAAAATTCACCTTGCTGCAGTTGATTTTCTGCTATTGATTTTTGCTACTTTTTTTTATTTTTGAGGCTGCGCGCTTTTTTTTCTTGTCAAGGCAAACAGCCAAGTCGAGCAAAATATCCATATATATATATATAAATACATCAGTATTTCTCTTTAGGATGTCAAATTTTATGTTTTTTTTGTATTAATTGTTCATGCCTATTTTGTGTGAGTTCAATTCCTTTGTCAAAAGATGAAAAGGTAAAAAAAAAGGCAGACAACAAAGAGCAGCACATGGAACAAGTGTTGAATTAGAAGAAGACATGGTGAAGAGGGGAATACGCCTTCTACTTGCTTGTCTCTTGTGGTCGCCATATTTGTGTTTCTTTCGTTAAGCAAAGTGCAGCCAAAAAAATAAACGAACGAAAGACACACAAGAACAACAGCAGATGAGTACAACGAAGAAGAAGCAGACAAAAAACACGCGTGATGAACCCAAAAACGAACCTAACTTCAAATTCAACGCACTTGGATCTGTGTGTGTCTATGCATGCATTAATGCCTATGTGTGTGTGTGCGTATATTTATTTTTCTTAGAAGAGGTCACGAAAATAAAGTAGAAAAACTTTAAACAGGAAATGAACATAAATGCATAAAAAAAATAGGTAAAAAGAATAAGTAATAAAAATAAATAAATAAATTAAAATGCAAGAAAAAGATTTAAAAAATGCAATATACTCAATTAAATAAATTCACGCCTAAATTATGTGGTATATATATTTGACTAAAAACCAGTTTTTTTTTAACTTCAAAGTGTTATTTTTATTTACTTATCACCTGTAATTTTTTAGGCTCAGACTTTCTGCAAACTTTCAATTTATAATTTAATTAGCGCACATTTGTCAAAACACAATATATATATATATTATGTGTCTGCTTACTATTTTTAATTCATTAAATTTTCATAAATTGAACGAAACTTTTTTAAATATTTAAAATATAGAAAATTGCAATTTTGTTGCTTTTAGATAAATCATGGGCAGTTGGCCAATTACTATAAGAAAAGGCAGACCAACAACAACCGAAATTGAGTGCAATACCTTACCCGCTACCCCACGCATTTGATTTTGTCATAAATCACATGAGAATGACTAATATAAAACGCGCAGGAGACGCGCTTGTATTTTTGCCAGCAGATTTTCATAACTTTTATTTAAATATTAAATATATTATTTTTATATTTATATTACTGTCCAATCGTGAATAACTTCTAGTTATTTTATGGCCAAATTTTTAGTGAAAATTAGGCCAACTGCTTTTAGAAAGAGAAAGATAAAAAGAAAAGTAATCTCGATGAAAACGGAACTAAATGCAGCAACAGCAGCAAAAAGTGTCGTCAAAAGAGAGAGGAGAGGAGATGAGAAGAAAAAGAAGCAGAGGAAAGCGCCATTCACCTGCTTACATATATATACATATATGTATACTGCTTGCAGTGTACGTGTAACATGCAAGGTGCGAGCAAGATGGCAATACACGTAACGGTGACGTTTTTAGTTGTTTAACATTAAGTATTAGTTTTCTTTGCCCTCCCACATTTATAATGGGCATGTTAAAATTTTACGGGCATTGCAGCAGACACGTGTGGCGTGTTTTTCTTGTTTGTTGCTGCTGTTGGCATTGACATTGGGGAAAAACAAACGTAAAGCTGGTTAGAATTGCCTGCAATAATTATTTAGTACATTTACTCGAAACACGCGACATTTTTGTCATGAATTTTAGTGCGTGACCTTAACTAAGTTCAAGTCATTTTATCTTTTTCAAACTAAAATGAATAGTGACAATTAGCTAACATCGATAAATTAGGCGTCTTTTTCTACGTTCAGGCGCTTTTACGTTAGAAACACAGTAACAGATATGAGAGCAATAGCGAAACAATTACCTTTTCATAAGTGATCTATGTGGTTTTAACTCTTTAAGCAGCAGCTGAGCAGAGAACAGCAGCAACGCTGTGAACCAACATTTCGCTGTTAGCTTACATAAGCGATCATCACTGTTAATATTTTCAATATTTTAGATTACAATTAAGAAAATATTGTAATAATTAACTTGAACTAATACCAATTTTACTTTTTGTTTGTGCTTACAGGATCTGGTGAAATCGCATCTGATGATAGCGGTGCGCGAGGAGGTGGAAGTGCTCAAGGAGCGCATCTCTGAGCTGATGGACAAGATCTCCAATCTAGAACTGGAAAATAACATACTCAAATCGAACATTGCCCCAGAGACGCTGCAACAGTTGCAGATGCAGCTACAGATCACGGGCAGCCAGCAGCCAGCTGCGGTCGCAGCACCACCAGCAACGCCAGCTATACAAGCGGCACCAGCGTCGACAGCGACGCCAGCTTCAACAGTGGCCGTCGCCAGTCCAGCGACGTCTGCGTCAGCGCCAACAGAGAATGGCATTGAAAACAACGGCAGTAATATCGGCAGCGGCGTCGACGCGACAATTACAGCAACAGCGACAGCTTCTGTAATCGAAGCAGCAGCGCAGCCAGCGGCAGCCGTCGCAGCCGCCAGCACAAATGGGCCCATGTCCTAAGTTGTGTGTCTGTTAGTATTTGTTAGTTTGTTTTAATTGTAATTTTACAAAAAAAAGGAACCCTATTAAATCGGGGTTGGATTGGAATGTCGTCATTTAGTTTGTTGCAGCTGCAACAGCAGATATTTAACAGACAGAGCCAAAAACAGAGTTAGCAGAGTGCAGCTAATAGTAGCAGAGCAGCAACAGAAACAGCAAACAACGCAGCAACCTTAACATTAACATAACCAAGCAAGCAAAAAAAGTATTACAAATGTGTGTGTGAGAGAGATAGAGAGAGAAGAGAGAGTTATGCTCTGCTCAGCTTTGCTCTGTTAAGGTTGCTTATGTTAGCTGTTGCGCGACTGTTATTAGCTGCAGCAGCCATTTTGTTAATTTCTCGATTGTGATATTTGTTTAACACCACATACCTTCACACACACACACACACATATATACACCCACAGTCAGTTAAAATGTGTGTACCAGTAACAGTAACTGGCTGCAGCTGGCAGTAACTGTTAACTATCAGAGAGTTGTTTCTTTTAACAGAGCGCTGCTGCGCAAAATTTAACATTCATGTCCGTTTCATTTTTAATTGTCCAAACAAAACCGACTTTTTTTTCGTTTTAATTTGTGTGTTGTTTTATGTTATTCAAATCAAATTTATAAAATGCAAATATAAAAAGAAAACTAAAAGTTTGCCTCGAAAAATACTTAAATATTGTAAAAAGTAGAATTTGAGCATGCGAAAGAGAGGAAAAAATAAAGAAGAAAGGAAAAGGAAAGAGAGAAGAAAGTAAAACAAAATATGTGATAATTTGCATTGTGCATTGTAAATTGTATAAAGCAAGCGCTAAAAAATAAATAAAACGTGAGCAGCAGCGAGAGAAAGAAGAAGAAGAAAAGAGATCGATACACATTTTATTCTAACAAAAAAACAAACACTGATTATTGATATAAAACTTAAACATAAACATAAAGAGCAAGCTGCTAATTTTATTTTAAATTATTTAAAAGAAATGAATGCAAATTATTAACTAAAAACAAAAGAAAAAACAAAAATCAAATTATAAATTTGCATGTTTCTCAATTTATTCAATTCAATCAATCCAAAAATAAACACACACACGTAGAATATGTTGTAGCAATATTTATATATATAAATATTGAATTATTTAATTTTTTCGAAAACAACAGAATATCAAACAAAAAAAAGAAAAAATCGAATGATTGTAAATATATATATAAAAAAAATATTAATACTATGTGTGTGCAACTTTGAAAAATGGGAGAAATAACAAATTTAAACACTTAAAAAGTGAGCACCCCTCTCCCCCCTCCTAAACAACATCAACAGCAAAAGGAAAAGAAAATTGAAAAAAATGTACACTAAATATTAAGCAAAAAAAAGAGTCGTCCTATTTTTTATTGTTATGCAAGAAATATTTAGTTTAATATGATTAATATTAATTTCGAATTTTTGTATAAAACGCATGAAAAACAAATCTGTTGTAAGATTTCTGTTAAACACACACACCAACACACTCTCTCACACCTACACACACATTTACACACAAAGCTGAAAAAAACTGAAAGCAAAATGAAAAAATGTAAAAAAAAATACTGGAGTAGAAAAGCGTTGACCAACACTGCATAGAATATATATGTTTATGTATGTATATTGCCACGTAGACAACAATAGTTTTGATATTGTGCAACACTGGCGCCACCTGCGGAGACTCAACTTGTCTAAGGTCGGCTCAAAAATAGCAAAAAAAAAAATAAATTATTAAATGCTATATACAAATGAATGATTATATATACAAATATATATCTATACTCCTAACTGAAGCACAAAACTATTGTCGGGTCTACATTCCGATATACATATGCAAACATATATATATATATCTATACAACTGATTCATCAGTTTCCTGATCATCGCAGAGCCATCCAAAACTAAAAGTAATTGTTTAAAGTATTTTTTTTCCTTTGTTTTTTTAATTTTATTTTTATTATTCTTGATTTAAGGACATTTTGTCAAATGCGTTTGCTTTTCATGTTTTATTTTTTTGATTATTATTTTATTTTATTTTATTGCTCCCCATGATTGATGATTTTTACGCGCTTAAGTCCTCATTTCTAAGCCTAACTATTAATTTATTAATTAGTTTGTAAGTGAATAAAAACAACAACAAAAAACATTAAAACAAGTAAATCAAATGCAAATACCAACTATATTTAAATAAAACTAAAGGAAATACAATTATAATAAAAAAACAAAACAAAAAAAATACAAACAAAAATTAGAAGCTTGTCTTTTTTATTCTATGGGAACTAAAAGGACTTATTTTTTACTTTTTAGCCAATTTATCGATTTACATTTTCGAATTTCCAGAATTCTAAATTTACACAAGGAAGTAGCTCAGAAATATTAAAAAAAAACCACTTGTAGCTTGGTCATTTAACCTGGCCAAAGGATATCCAAATCGTCTTTTTAATTGCCGAGAAAATAAGGATTTTTTTATTTCGAGTACATTTTGTGCATTCCAAAATTTGCCTAAAAGTAGGCAATTTATAGAATTGGACAAATAATTTGGCTGAAAATTACCATAAGGGGGTAGCTCAGAAAAATTGATAAAATTCGTAAAATCAGTCGTAACTTTGCCATTTGCACGACTAACTGAATGTCCTTTGGACAATATATGCTTCTTGACCTATCAATTCTAACAAAGCAACTAACAGGACGAGAGTCCTTCAAATAGCTAAGATAACAGGACTTTTCTTGAAACAGAAAATTGCTCATAACTCGTCTTTATCCTTACGCATCCTGGCGAGTTCTATCTCCAACTCTTTGTTATGCTAAGAGCTATTAACTGACCAAAGGACATCCAAATCGTCCTTGTAGTTGCCGAGAAAAGAAGGATTTTGATATTTCGATCACATTTTGGGCGTTTCACAATTTGCCTCAAAGTAGGCAACAATTTTCTCCTTTCAGCCTTTTCCCAAAATGTTTTGCAGCATAATTCAAACGCCGGAAAATATGCAACAAATTTTAAAATTATTTATTGTCATTTATTATTATATCATTTTTTAAATTGTAACTATGGCTTAAATAATAACAATTTGTAAAAATAGATGCTGTATAAAATATTAATGCTATAAATAATCAAATGGAAATGCTAAGAATATACAACAAAAAAAGCCAGGCGACCAGGAAAATCGATGCAGGAAAGAAAAGGAAACTAATTTAAAAATCCGTTTCGGGGCTTTGGGGTCTAGCTTCTTCCTGAGGATTCGGATGCATGTCGGCGTTGCCCGCCACATCCTGACCGACAGGCGTTGCTGCATTGAACGACTTGAGGGTGCCCAGCTGGGCGCGCACATCCGACTCGGATAGATGATGCAGCGGCACATTGGCAGGCACTGCCAGTCGCTTGGGACTGTCGCCGCCATCGTTGGCTTTGCGCCTGTCCGGCGGAAACACCACTTGGGCATAGGTCACTCCAGTCTCGTTGGGCGTAACAATGCTTGGCGAGCCCGAGGAGTCTGTGCGTGAACTGGGATACCGAAAGACAGACGCCTCCGCACGTGGCTCGACTCTAGCAGCGGTTGCTGCTACCTGTTGTGGCGCATCGCGGCGTTGCATTGGCGAACTGGATGCAGCTGTTGTCATCGTGGTCAGTGAAGGACTCCCGCCGCGAGCCTCTCCCGTAATGGGGGAGTCCTCATGTGGCACTGGCGCATATAGCGAAGGCGTATAGTTATTATCCGTCACCTTGCAATTGTACAGATTCAGTCCCTTGGCAAAGATATAGACGAAGATGTCGAAGAGCACACTGGCCAGGATTAGGGCGGCTGTCAGGATGTCCAGAATATTGCCATGCTTCGGCGTCTCGCGCAGCAAACAGCGGTCGTAGTTGGGCGCCCAATAGACACAGGTGGTGCCTGCCAAAGAGGGGATATTTATTAACTTTATATATATTATATATCTGATTATTATTATTATATATACAGTTGCCGAAAATATAATAGCATCACTAAGACATTTTTCTTACGAATCTAAAAAACATTAGCTTTTCAATTGTTTTAAATTTTCTCTCTATAAATTAATATTAAAAAATTATATTCAATATATAAAAATTTAAATTTTTAATTTGAAGGGAATGGGGATAAAAGATAAAACCACCTATTCATTCTTTATAGTTTTCTTACTACTAATATTCATAATTATAATTTCAAATTTAAATATTGCTGCAATTATAATTTACCTTAATTTTTTAAAATTTAATTTAATTTTAATAATTTACAAGCATTGAATAAATTTATGTTTTTCAGTTTTCTCAAATTTTTTGCAAGACTATTGCCAAACATATCTTGTGAAAGTGGTGCTATTATTTGTTCCACAAGTGTATATATACAGTTATATGGTAAGAGTTACTCACGTGTGATCAGATCATAGCTGAGATGAACTGGAACGTAGGCAAAGAGTCCCACAATCATCAGTTCAAAGGCCAAGGCGAGTGCCTTGTCCTGGGGCAGGACAGCCCTCAGAGTGATCAGAGTCTTGCCAATGGTGGACATGCCCACCAAGAATGCCGCCGAGACGCTGAGCACCTGGAAGATGATGATGCTGCGCTCGCAATTGTCGGCGCTACAGGCGCCGGGCGTGGCACGAGTGGTGCTGGAAGGATTAATGCTCTGATTGCCGAGGCAACTGCAGCCGTCGTAGAGCTCAAAGTTGTTGATGCTCGAGAGTTGGGTGCAGCCCGCATAGCATGGCGAGAAGTAGGTAACTGTGCTGTTCTCTGGGCAGACGGGCATGAAGGCAGTCGGGGTGCAGAGGCACTGACTGGCACAGTAGGGCTGCGTCAGCTTGCCACCGACCACACCTGCAATGGCGCCCACATCGCAGGTGAGAAACACATAGCCCACAAAGACGACCATCAAATGGATGCCCAGACTGATGTTAATGCCAGTTATGGTCCTGGCCGAGAGCTGTGCCTTGGAGTAGAGCAAGCCGCCGAGGATCATGCCCACGGCCAGCACAGGCGGACGCAGAAAGTAGGCGACGAAGGCGGTGTGCCACTCCTGCGTCAGTCCGTCCTGCTCGTTGAAGGGCAGAAAGAAGCGACTCTGCAAATAATTCTCCTCCTGCGCGGCAAAGTTGAGCACGCCACTCTGGAGCAGCATCACGCTCAGCAGATTAAACATCAGGAGGCGATTGTTGAAGAGACGCTTGAGGGATGGCCAGAAGTCGGAGTCATCCATGTAGGTGGAGAACTGACTGCCAAAGCTACGCATGTTCGACTGCTCAATGATGCGCTGCGCCGCCTGGTGGATCACCGTCTTGGGCAGTCGCTTGGGGAAGAGCCCCAGCAAGATGGCACTCACAAGGATCAAAGGTGCCAGGATAACCCAGCCAAGCCACCAGCCCAAGTGAGTCGAACCCACGGATAGCACCAGAAACGAACCCGATTGTTGTCCAATTGCACGCGCAGCGAGGATGCCGGCAATCACAGCTGGACTATCCCGGGACAGGGAGTTGTCATCGATGTAAGTGACTCCAACCGTATAGTAAGCAAGTGCACCCATGCCCAGGCAGAGCTGCAGCAGAAACAGCATCACCAGTGTCATTGTGCTGCTCTGCGCCTGCGTCATGGTCAGCCGCTGGAACTGTGCCAAGGATGTGGCGCACAGATTGGATTCAATCAAGGCATCCTGCGCCTTGGTGCCATCGGCGCTGCAAAGAGTACAGATCAGTGGGTGCCACAGTACAGCAGGGAATGGCTACTCACAAGTTGATGATGGATGGTATCACGGTTATCACACAGGCCAGCGACTGCAGCATCAGCGTTCCCGCGAGCCATTTAATCGGATGATGGAAGTCCGCCCAGTAGGCAAAGACCAAGGCAAACACAGCCTGAAATAATCCACTGCTGACCAGCAGCCAATCTGGGTGTAAGATTGAAAGTGATTAAGAATATTTGATTACTTAATATGTGTTTGTCATCAGAAATGCAGTAATAAATGTTAATATTTAAAATGTGAATTTCAGCTGAATTCGAAATTAAATAGGAATAACTACAACTGCAGGAATAAACATCTGTTGATAGCACATTTCCACAGAAATAACAATATGTTGTATATTATATATATTCTTGATAAATATTAGGAGTCTAATCGATTTAGTCATGTTTGTGTGTCCATCTGGATAATCAAGGCAACCTCAGATATTTAAGATATCTTAATAGAAAATAGTCAGCTAAAGTTTATTTAATTATATCGATAACTAAATAATCTCATTAAAAAGCCTTTAAATTGATATTTAATTTATTCATACATATTATTAATATATTTTTTTATAATTATTAAGACGATTAAATTAACCAACTAATATCATTTTGCCTGTCTTTTACAACTTTTTAATAGATTAATCATCTTTTTTATATATTGAAATGCTGCATAAAATTTGAAGAAAAAATAAGTCTTCTATGTATTTAATTGATGTGTTTAGGATAAAAAATAAGCCTGCTTTATATTTGTTATCTTTATATAGGGTATCTTCAGTGGAGCTGCTGAACATAAATATATTAGCAAATTAAGAAACCATTAACCAAAGCTTATCACAATATTCAATTATCAATGAATTTCCTCCTACTTTTAATACAATAAATGCTCAATCAAATAAATCGCACACAGAATTAAAAGGAAAATGATTTTAATTTTCACATAATATTTATAAATAAATGATAAATGATATCTGGTTAACAAGGAAATATTATTAAGATACACATAATAATTATAAAGATTTATGTGACTTACATAAGAATTATGACGATTCAAAGAAATCGCAAAGCATTTTCAGGCCAACTGAGTAAAAACTTGTCCACTTGTTGTGATTACGATTACACATCGCGTAATCGACTCCACATATATATATTTATATATATATATATATATATATATATATATAGACTAGTCTGATGACACACACGAAATGCTAAAGATACTCGAAATCATAAACAATATCGCAAAACTGATAAAGCGTTTTGTGCTCTATCTGAAAAACCTCAGCACCATTTCTAACCACTTGCCTTTCCCTGCCTTCCCTTCCTCCCCTACCCATTTCTAGTATAACTATTTTTGCGGATGGGGATTAATTATTACTCACCGACGAGCAGCGGCGGATAGTCGTATTGGTAGGCAGCCTGCTTGGCGGACACGCGGAAGTAGGACTCACAGGCACCTTGGAGCAGGCCAGCGCTGACCAGGACGAAGATGAAGGTGCGCAGACGGGCGTATTTCTGGCAGGCGGCGCCGCGACACCAGCCAAATCCAATGACGCCACAGTCGACGCTGTCTGCATAGAAACACAAACACATGGAAATTAATCAGACTTTAACTTTACATGGGATTTTATAAGATTTGCCCACCGTCGGGTATATTGTGCGCATTTACCGCTATTTGCGATAGATCTGAGTTGCGCGAAGCCTGCGCCATTTTCTTTTTCTCTTTTCGTTTATTTTGTTATTTCGTTTAGTTTAACTTAATATTCACTCAATCGTTTTTACTTAATTCGTTATCATTTTTTATTCGCGCGTCTATTCGAAGCAAGTGACAATTATCGACTGAGCGGTGTAAGAGAATATTCCGACATTTCCAGTTCCCGTTGATAAGCTTTCGTTTTTATCTTATCGTCAATTTGATTATTTTCCACTTTTCTTAATTCGCTGCATTGCAACTTTGTTGCTCACCAGGCAGCACGTAGGTAAAATAACATTCGAACTGACCGCAGCAACATTTGTAGCAAGACTTGATCTGATGTTGTTAACGAAAACATGTACAATTTGATTCTGCATTGCAACATTGTTGCTCAGTTACGCGCCAAGCAACACGAAACATTCGAATTGATTGCAGTTGTTGATAAAGAAATTTACCGCAACAAGCAAACATTTTAACTAATGTTGCCAGCAGCATGGCCAGCAACTCAAACTGATCTCAACAGCAGCAAATACTTGAGCAACAAAAAGCTGAGCTTTAGAAAAAAGTTGAGCAACATAAATAAAGCAGGCTTTTGCAAACAAAAGAAACAAAAGCCAATCGATATATAGTAAAGTTTAAAAAAAATAATTGGTTTCATATTTAAAGATGACAGGTATTAAACTTTTGCTATTAATAACTGGGGTAACTGCAATTAATTTGCCCTCCACGCCGCCCGCCGTCATTTGGGGCGTCAAATTGTAAGTCTGGCAACGCTGCTGTTTCTGTCTCTGTCCTCTCATCAGCAACTTCTTGCAGACCTGATCCCAGCAACATATTTCAAGCGCTTCCCTCGCTGAATTTCTATCAAATGCTGATGCCCCAGCAGAAGGAGCACATGATAGTCGCATTTTTTGCCCCAATGCTCACTTCGAAGGATCTCAGCTGCGCGGAGAATGAGAAATGCTTTGAGTATCTGCGTCAAGTGACGCCACTTACTTATTACAGCCAGGTGCAGCAGCCAGTCGAGTCCATTGAAAAACTCTTTGCGAACGGTGGTCAGAAACTCAAGTGGAGCAGCACATTCGAGATGAGCCAACTCAAGTGCCAAATGGATCGCATACACGCCTACAATTTCAGGGACAACAATCTGATAATCCATGGTAAACCCAATTTTTTGATTTAGTCCGATTTTTGATGACAACATTGCAACTTTGCCACACAGATCAAATTATGGCCGCCGTTGCGGGAAATTTGTGGGACTGTCCTCTGATCATGATCTACACGGCACACGGCGAGAAAATGGAGGCGTTGCAACGCCGACTTAAGCGCACCAATTCGATCATGGATTGGGAGCAGCGAAAGCCAAAAAAGACGCTGCACAAAAATTTGTTGCAAAACCAGACGAGTACTGATCCCAAGGAGGTGACTGTGCTGCGTGACCAGAAGGCCATCATTGCCGTCAATAGAATTGTCTTCGCTGAGGAGTATTTGATTGCCCAGCGGGTGCACTACAAACGCCAGAAAATCAACATAGACAAAAAGCAATCCTCGCTGCGACTGGAACTGAAGGATGACTCGAATATCAAGAAGGGATTTACGCTTATCATGGGCAGCATGGGCAGGCTAAGGCTGAGATTTCTCCACGTGTTGGGCAACTGGCAGATGACGAGTATGCAGTTCAAGAATTTCACACTCATTCCCAGAGACATCATCTTCTATGGCAATAAGTTTAGCTTCTGCTGCCAGGCACTCACCGCCTACTCGAAGGAAGGACACCGCCTCACCCTCTTCTCCTTCAGCATGGATATCATCATAGAAGGTAAGCATCCAAAACATTATACACACGATTATATATAGGCATGATAACTAAAGCTGAACGATTTCTTCAGCGCATTCAATTATTTACACACTCCGACAAAAAATCACTCTGAACAATAAGTGAAATTTTGCTTATTATTTTGCACATTTTTTAAAAATCAGGGTTTCCATTTTCTTAATTTCAAGGCTTAATATATTGAAAATAAGTTTAACTTTGAATATTTCAGTAAGTGGACAAAAAACTCAGATAGTTTTTTGTTGATTGTATGAGCAATATTTTAAGATTTCACGTGTACAATAATTTTAAATAAATTTATATAATTTTTTTAAAAAAAATGTATAATTTGCTTTGAAAAAACGTACTCGGCAGATAACAGCTAAATTAGAATATAAAAGTCGAGCCAGTAAATTTCATTACAAGTTTCTGAATTTAAGAAAGGATTTCTTTCAAAAATATAAATCAAAAAATATTTGGGATTGTCGGTTTTGAGCACAAAATTGTTTTTCTTTTATTGAGAAATTATTTCGAAAAACAAGAAAGATTTTTAAGTCTTCAGATTAACTTTTTTAATATTCTGTGTTTACAGAAGTTATGGATGTGGAAAAGAAGACTTTAAATTATCATATCACAATTATTATTTCCCTATTTGGGTCTTCCTCTGAAAAATAGTTTAAGTTAATAAAGTCCTTGACTATTTGCAGCAAATAACTTATGTTTTTCTCATTGATTTGGTTTTGCTTAGGTGATTTTTCTGCACTGGATAACGACTATATACCTAAGCCATGTTGGATGTGCGAGGGATATCTGACGACGGGTCTGGCACAGGCGATCTTCATTGTGGTCATTCTGTTGTTCCTGCTGGGCATGGGCTTGACCATGTTCCTCAACATGGGGAGCAACAAACGAATGTATGGCGCCGATGATGCCGAGCCGCATGTCAAAGGAGCCACTGCGACTTGAGACTGAAGACTAAACTCTTGTGGCACACCACGCTTGACCGCGCTGCACAGTCTACACTTGACACATTCAACATTCTACACGCCACTAATTCACTTACAAATCTAATCACAAAGCCAGAGAGAAAGAGAGATAGAGAGAGAGAGAGAAGGGGGTTTTGAGAGGCAAAGAGATAAGACTTGTTTAGGGGTTGCATATTTGATTGAGCAGGGAAGTGTGCAGGGGTGAGTGTGTGTGTGCGTGGGTGTGTGCATTAATAGTAAATAGTGTCATTGTCGTGTTTTGTTATTGTTTATTATTATTATTGTATTGTTAGTGTTATTATTATTATTGTCATAGTTGCTGTTGCGAGTGGATCAACGCAGCGGAAAATAAGCAGGTGAAGAGAAGTCACTTTGCACGTGCGCACAACAAGGCGTATGCGTAATATTTTAGCGCCAACTTCACTATATATATACTATATATATGTATATATATCAGCTCATAATTGATAATATTATCCGCTTTATCAATGCGTAGTTATCGCTAAAATTTAACGACCGCGCAAAGGCAGTCAACGAATTTATTTGAAATTTGTTGCTCAACGTTTTCAGTTAGTTTCGCGCCACGCGGCTGCACGGTTCACATTTCGCTCTCTTTCTCTCTATCCGTATCTCTCTCCCTCTCTCTGTCTCTCTCGCGGTTCTTAAACGGTTTCTGTTCCTCGCCTGACGATCGTTTTCAAGGAACTGCAATCAGTTTAATTATCAATTAAAGTGCTTTTGAGTGTTGCTAACATTAATTAACAATTTCCAGACAACAGTCAACAAATGTAAATAATATTAAAAAATAAAAAATAACTTATAAATAATAATAATAATTTACTTAACGCACAAGAAATACGTGTCCTAATCAAAAGATACAATTTCTTTTGTTCTGTTTAACTGTTCAACTTGTCCAAGTTGTCTTTTGTTGTTCGATCGCCTTGTATTAACTGATATATACTATATAAACATTATCTGTGCAAGCTTAGCTGCATTTATGGCTGCAGCATGTGTCTCTTTATGTGGCACAATATATGTTCAGCTGACTAATCTCAATCAGTTAAAGATAATAATCAAAATTGAGTCGGTCCAATTTATGACTTCAAAGGAATTACTTAAAATGGTTTATAAACTAAATTCAGATAGCTAAATATACGTTAATTATTGACCATTCAGTTTTAACTATGCTAAAAATAAATATAGAAATATATATATTTTTATGGTTTTAAAATAGCCTACAGCAAAAGTTGTAAATTTTGCAATTTAATGCCGTGTTTATTGCTCAAAACACTCAACTTAATCAATATCAGAAAATTGTTGTCTAAACACTCCACATAATTTCAAGGAGTGTATTATGAGGAAGAACTAGGCTAGATAACTAGAGACTTACTTCCTTACTTATCAGCATTTGTTTTATTAGGTTAATAAACAAATAGAAAATGATTATTTAATGATAAGAAAACAGATAGAATAGCAATAATTTGCCATATTTAATGCAGGGTATTTGCTAGTTGCTTTTCCCACTAGACTTCAATTGTCCAGTGAGATTATAAAAAAGTCTGCCTTCAATTTATGTGATAAGATAGTATATATATATATATATATTGGTAAAGGCTAACTATGACCAATTTATTGGTTTAATATGAAATGTTTTTCGAATTGAATATTTACCAATGTATAAAATCTTTCGCTCAATATTAGCTGTCAACTCGGAGAGCAAATTTGCAGCTCACTTTATGGCACCCTTTAACCATTAACTAAACTTATCTAATCTTGAGACTAATTTGATCTTGGACAGGTGCCCAGTCTAATCAATAATTCAATTCAATTCAATACTGTTTTATATCAGCTTGTGTTACCTATATAATATTTGAACCAGTCATGGTTAATCGTTCAGTTTTTGAAAATAGCAATAACAAAAGAATCAGTCAAGGTTAAAAACAATACATTATCCGACATTATAATGTAATTAGGTGATATAAGAATGAATTATAATTTACAGGTTCTGACAAAAATATCTTTTGTATTCTGTGTGCAATCAAAATAAATAAATATATATATATATATATCTATCACATATCTTATCAGTTTTCCCGCGAGACATGCTCAAGTGTTGAGCAGGAGAAATAACAAAATTAGGAATCAAATTCCAAAACAAAATCGTAATCGGAGATAACCCAGATCATGTCGGACAAAACAAAGGAGAGGCCGCCACCCGGTCATTATCTGTGTGGCATGGCCAATTGGCATCCAGCCTGGCTGCAGAAATATGCCACAACCAAATACTTTATGGGCGTCTACGGGTTGCTGGGCACCATTCAGGCCATGTCCTACATGTATTTCATTGTGACCCTAACCACGCTGGAGAAACGCTTTAAAATACCCAGTCAGACGACAGGTGAGTGTCGAAGTTGTGTTTTGATTGATTGCACATCAATTGATATGAAAATATTCCATTGCTTCATTTATCAAATTTTGTTAATGCCCTTCGATTTTAGTAAGAATCACATTCTATAAATGTAACTGCGTGAAATATATTCAAAAAACGCTCTTTGCAGTTTTTTTTTCTTAACAACAAAATATAATTAATATAAACATGACTTACCCAACTTTTATTGAGAAGATTTTCCATTTATGTGAAGTTAGTTCCAATATTTTATCACTGCTCGAATCCATTAACAGATTTCATTAAATATTTCGATTTGGGTTTCATTAAATTACAGCTCAAATTTATCAATTGAAGAGCTCAATTTAGGCAATTGATAATAAGAATTTATGCCAAATTAAATATCAGAGATATTAAACAGATTTTCATTCTGCTAACTTTTCTCATCCATTAATTTTCTTCTGTGTTCTCTTTTTGAAAATCAATCCACAATTGTTTTGCAGGCATTATACTCAGTGGCAATGAGATATCACAGATAATGCTATCGCTGATCCTATCCTATATCGGTGGACAACGCAATCGTCCGCGCTGGATCGCCTGGGGCATCGTGCTCTGTGGCATATCCTGCTATATACTCGTCCTGCCGCACTTTATCTATGGAGCGGGCGATGAAGTGCTCCAGCTGACCAAGGAGTATCAGGAGGGTCTGCTGAACACCTCACTCGCGTTGGATGTTACATCTGTTGTAAGATTATATAAATATATATAGTAATATTGACTAATATATATATATATATATGCAGAATACCACCTCTCGGGCGCACAGTACGCCGGAACAGTTGTGCGGCGCTGGAGTCGTTGAGGAGAACTGTGACAGTCTGTTCACCTATGTGCCGCTGGTGCTCATATTTTTCTCACAGTTTGTGCTGGGCGTGGGCAATACCCTGTACTATGCGCTGGGCCAGACATATCTGGATGATAACACAAAGCGCACAAATACACCTTTTATGCTGGCGGTGGCCATGTCCCTGCGAATGATTGGACCCGTCTTTGGTTTCGTCTTTGGTATGGCTATTAAAAGACTATATTTTAATTGATGTTGTGTATTAAATAAAATATATCTTTTTAGGTTACATTTCGCTGAACATGTTCATTGATCCGACAAAGACGCCGCTGATCGATGACAAGGATCCGCGTTGGTTGGGCGCCTGGTGGCTAGGCTGGGTCATTCTCGGCACGCTGATGTGCATGTTCTCTGGCTTGATTGGGCTGTTTCCCAAGCAGCTGCCCAAGAATACGGAAGCAGAGAAGCGTAACTCGCATTTGCCGCATGCGCTTCGCCACGAGGAGTTGAGACGGGAGGAGGGCCTCTCCCTCAGCAGTCGCATCTCGTCGAATGCTGCACTAGACAGCATTGGTGCTGGTGCCAATGCTGATCTGCCCAAGTTGAAGGATTTTCCACGTGCACTGATGCGTCTGTTGCGCAACAAGGTGCTCATTTTTAATATCACCTCGGCCGTCTTTTACATTTTGGGCGCCGCCGGATTCATGACCTTCCTCACCAAGTACATAGAGGTGCAGTTCCACAAGGCTGCCCATTCGGCCACAGTTGTTGTGGGTCCCATTTCCATTTTGGGCATGGTCTTCGGACTCTTTGCCTCGGGCCTTATCATATCGAAAAAGAAGCCGTCTGTCAGTAAAGTTCTCATGTGGAATGTTTTCGTTGGCTTTATCGCCATTTGCGGTAGGTTTGCAATGTTAGTGAAAATACTTTATTTATTAATTGGTTTGTGCTTCACTCACAGGTCAGATTTCGTATGCATTTTTATATTGTGCCGATTCGGTGTCGATGGCTAATGCCGGCAAGTAAGTAAATACTTTTATTACATTTAATTCAGTTTTTATTTCAAGTGCGCACATAACAAACTGTTCAACATAAATTTTCACGCACATTTTGAAAGTATGCTTCTTCTTCGCTGTAAGCTCAGCTTTGCTAAGCGTTGCCAGCTAGGAAAACTCTTCTGCTTCTTCCATGTTCCGCCAGTCACAGAGCTACTTAATTGTGACGTCACAATTGCCGCCATATTTTGAATATGTAAATTTACAAAATTACTTTTTTGTGACCCCAGCTTAAATTTGGGCAGAAACTTTAATGCGAACACATTTAATGTTCAATTCAATTGCGCAAATATTAATGTTGTCATTATATATTTTTCTCATTTTTACGTACATTTTGTAAGTTTGCTAGTTCTTCGCTGTAAGCTCAGCGCTGCTAAGTTCTGGCCCCTAGTCCTACTTAGCTGCTCACTAAAAGTAAACTTTTTCTATTGACTCAGCTTCAATTTGACCAGCAATTGCAATGCAAATTGTTCATGCGAAAGCGTCCGCTACTCACCAGTCTGTCATGTGCCCAGCGATACGACCTATTTCTCGGCCTGCCATGCCGGGTGCAGCAATTGGGATGCGGATAGTAAAGTCTACGATAATTGCGCCTGCGTTCAGGAGGAACAGCAGAATGTTGGCAGTGTGTCCGCATTTGGAGGAGCTGGAGTTGACCGAATGTTGCTACAGGAGCAGCAGCAGCCAACGGAAATGACGCTTGCCGGCACCAGCACCGATATCGATTTGGATTTGAAAGCAGTTCCACTGTTGAATGATGATTATTTCACAGAGGATCTGTTGACGCGCAGTAAACGAGCTGTTACCGACATGGTGCTGCGTCCTGGCATCTGCACCAAGGGTTGTGACACTGCCTTGTGGACATTCTCTATAGCGTCGACAATTGTGAATTGGCTTGGGTCGTCGGGTCGCATTGGCAATGTACTGGTCAATTATCGGACCGTTGCGCACGAGGATAAATCCTTTGCCCAGGGCCTGGCCCTGATGATGATCAGTATGTTTGCCCTGATACCGGGACCGATTATCTTTGGACGCATCATCGACTCGACATGTTTGGTTTGGACTCAAACCTGCAATGGGACGGGCAATTGTCAGCTCTACGATCAAACAAAATTCCGTTATTCTGTGAACTTTTTGTCCTGCAGTAAGTAATCCTTCTGCTACTAATTATAAAATATTTGCTAATCTTCATCATTATTCAAAGGCTTCACCTTTATTGGCGTCGTTTTTGATTGGCTGGTTTGGTATAATGGTCGTGACATTGATCTCTATGGCGAGAAGGAGACCAAGTTGCAGGAGCAGGCCAACAGACGGGATCAGCCAATTACTCCACTGCTTTCGCGGAGAGCGGAGCAGGCTGATAATTAACCAAGTCCAAATATCACAAAAATGCACTCTTGTACAAACTGGAAAAATACAAAAATATGGCAAAGCATGATTTTTATATATCTTATATAAGATTTGTTAATAATGTTAAGAAATATTAAGATGAATGCATATGTTGTAATTTACGGTTAAAACAATAATGAAATTAAATAAGTTTTTCGTATCGATTTTTTTGAATTACCGTTTAAAATAGTCGCTTATATTTTGATTCAATGAACTAACAATTATACGAAACTGGTTCACCATGTTCATTTCTTTCGATATAGTCAAAAATATCGATAATCTCGTGTGATCGCATGCTTGCCAGGCATACAAATAATAAAACCATAATTAAAATAATTAAACAAACTATTATTGGCTATAACAATTTATGGACTTGCAGAAGTAATTTATGTTGTTGGTTCGTTTGCTTCATCTTTTTTATTTTTCGTTTCGCTTTTTATTAATAAAAAATGTTCAAATTTATACGGATCTTTTTTTCGGTTTGTTTTTGCTTTTGTTTCTTTTTTGTTTTTGTTTTTAATATGTATACATACATGTATAATAATAATACATTTAATGTTGTATAAATATTCCCGTTTTGTCTATATAATTTCTATTATATTTCGTTTTGTATCTATATTCATACAATTATAATTATTTATTTATCAGTTGCGTAGTTCTTCTTCAGTTACTATATTATTTTGTTTTTTCCTTTTTGTTTTAATTTGTTAGTTTGAGTTTTGGAGAAACATTTAAATATCATCAATTCATTTATAACTGTCGGAGAGATTTTTAACAATTGTATTTCATTATTTCATTTGTTCGCCATTTTTGTAGTTTTTTATATTTAGCTGAGAATGCGTGGAAAGCGTTAAAAAGCAGTTTTCTTTTCTTTTGTTAAATATGTTTGCTCTTTTCTTGTTATCATTCTGTTAAATATATATTTCAAGTTAATTGAATTAACTTAAACATGGGCGAACGTTTAACTTAGTTGTGTTTTTTTTATTATGTTTATGTTCGTTATTTAATTATTGTGTAAATCGTAACAACAATTCAGTTCAACTTTTAAATGAATCGTACTTTGTAATAATATTAAGCAGGCCGATATAATTAAAAATATCATAGCATAAAAACTTGGAAACTAGATGGTTCTTCTTCTTCGATAAGAGCTCTTTATAATGTGTTTATGAATTGTTTTTTGTGTTTTCTTGGGAGCTGAAACCGTCTCTTTTGTCCTGATCTTGGTCTTGGTTATGTAAAAAAAGCATTTCAAGATTAACTCAACATAAACAATAGAAATAAAATTAGTTTTTTTTTGCTTTGCTCAAAAATTGAGCAAATAAAGCAATTTTTATTTCGATGTTGCTTTGATTGCCTTCTTCAATTAACTAAATTGTTTAAAAAAAATCAAAATATATAAATAAATTGCTCATTACTTTTGTTTCTCATACACATTGTTGTTGCTGTTGTTGTTGTTTCATCTTTTGAGCTTACTAATCAATCGAACCGAGCTTAAACTTAATTTACAGCATTTCGTTGAGGAAAAATAATAAAAGTATATCATTTATATTTATATATATCATACTAATATTATTATAGACATAAACATAATTTCCATTAAGGCGGCGCATAACAAAATTCAAAGGCTGAGAAAGCATAAACATATACATATCATTATTATCAGAATTATTATTATTATTATTTGTTTTTGAGTGAGGGATTGGCAACTATTTATCGCTTCTGCTTTTTGATTCCGATTTGTGTGTTGTGAGTGTTGTTTCGTTTTTGTATTTTCGTATAAATATAAAAATTGTTAAGCTTGCAGCTTATAGTTTTTTTTTTCTTTCATTTTTTTAAAATTCACGACTCGCCCTATTAATGATGCCTTAAGAATTACAAGTAAATAAACCGACAAATGTCTCCGCTCGTGCCGCAAAAAGCCAAATGTTGTTGTGAATCGATTCTACCCGACAATAAATCTCTCTTCTGTTTGTGTCTCTCTATATATCTGTACATATACATAAATAGTACATATCTCCAATGTCTCCATATCTTTCTTTTTTTAGTTAAACATAATATAGTTTATATATTTAGATATAATGCATTTCTGTTCTCTGTTTTTCTCTCTCTCTCTCTCTGTTGATCTCTATATTTTGTTTTTAATTACTTGCTATATAAATCTTCTCTCTAACCATTATAATAATCAATTGCTATTGTTCTTGTTGTTGTTGTTGGGTAGATGCATACATAATTGTTGTGAAAGTATTTGTTGTGTGTAGGAGTGTGTGCGGTTTGTTTGTTGTGTGTGTGTATAGAAAGCGTGGCGTTGGCGTTGGCATTGGCGTTGTTTTCATCATAAATGTAGAGTTATATATATATACATATATATTCCTTGTCGTCATCTGCATCATACGTTGAATTATCGGTTGCATAAAGCCAAAAGTGAAAGGCGCTCGAATTTAGCTTGGCTCAATTTATTCGATCACCTTGAGTACCTTGCCAATTGCAATGGTTTTATCTGAAATTCATACAAAACACATTAATAATTTAATAAATATTGTTTAAACTTAAATTTCACTCACTTTCATCTCGCAGCGTAAAGCGTCCCATTTGTGGAAACAGCTTAAATTGTTCAAGGCAAATCATTCCGGAGCATTCGATGCGCATTATTGCCACCTGATCCTGTTTAACGAATCTTGGACGTGTTTTTGATTTGTCACCCGACTTCTTGTCAACTAAACAGATGAGTGCCTGAATTACGAAAACGAAATAAGTTTATCAATATTAAATATCAAATAATATTATATTGATAACATTATATATGAAAATATTATTATAATATTTTTGTAGATGACTCACCTTCACCGTCACTTCTTCGGCGGCGCAATGGATGTGCATGACGGCCGAATAGCCCGCACAGATAATTGATTTGTGTTCTAATATAACGACCTGAGCATCAAAGATTTTGCCAGTTTTAATCGGATTGCCGGCATCACAGATCACAAAACCAGGAGACACATCCTCCTCTTCAATGCCCTGTGTGCAATATATAATATTAGATTAAATTTTAAATGTAATAATGTGTGCAATTTACAACTAAATTAAATTTAAACAAGACTTCTTCGATATACCGAAGATTTAATAACAAACTTGTAGCTGAAATTTTAAGTTTTCTGATATGAGTCCAATTTTGATGGATTGTTCCATTATATAAACATAAATGCAAAAAATAAATTACATTATTAAATATAAAACAGAAGAATACAGCTTAATTATGTCGGCTATTTGTGCTGACCAAAATAAAAATTTAATAAAGAGTACTGTGAACAAAACAGTTTTCAGACAAAATAAAATGTGTAAATTGAGTTATGCATGCTGACTAATAAATAAATTAGATATTCAAATGTGCCTCATTCAACTAACTAATGAACTAACTCTGTAAGGGAATTAAGTAATTCTAAATTCGTAGTACATACTTTCAGCTTGATCTTGACGTTCTCGCCGGGACCCACAGAGGTCACTTCGAAGTCATCTGAGAACAGTTGATCCACAGCCACTTGTGTCTGCAAGATAATAATTTAAAATAAATGAGCATAATTTACACATATGTCTATTGCTAAGACTTACCCTATTTGGCATGACGAGCAGATTTTGTCCTTTGCGTGCCATGCCCGACTCGACTTTGCCCATGACAACGGTGCCCATGTCCTTGTACTTGTCCACAATGGGCATAATGAAAGGTCCATCGAGATTGCGATTCAGCGAGGGCAGCTCATCGATGAAGGGTATAAAGGCCGGACCTCTGTACCAGGGGCACAGAGATTCGGGCACTTGATCCTTAAGGCCATAGCCACTGAGGCCCGAGCAAGGCATAAAGGTAAGATCTTTGGCTGGATTGAAGCCCAGCTTCTTGAGGTATGGTAGTATCTTGTCTTTGCATTCGTTGTAACGTCCCTGATCCCAATTGACTGTGGAATCATCCATTTTATTCACCAGCACCACCAAATGCTTAACGCCCGCCGTCTTTGCAAGCATGGCATGCTCGCGCGTCTGTCCGCCACGATCGAAGCCCGTCTCGAATTCTCCCTTGCGTGCCGAGATGACGAGCACTGCGAGATCCGCTTGCGCTGCACCACCAATCATATTCGGCACAAAACTCTTGTGTCCTGGCGCATCCAAAATGGTGAAATGTTTGCGATCAGTTTCGAAAAAGGCACGGCCGACTTCAACAGTCTTGCCCTTGTCGCGCTCCTCCTGATTTGTGTCCAGCGCCCAGGAGAGATACCAACTCTCCCGAGATTTCTCGCGTGCCTCTCGCTCATATTTCTCCAGTGTCCTCTTGTCCACCATGCCGGTGAGCGACATAATCTGACCGCCTATTGTTGATTTGCCAGCATCTACAATGGAATCGGAATTATTTCTGATCTATTTCGATATAAATATTTTTCTGCTCTTCCTTCTTACCAACATGCCCGATGAAGACAACGTTTACGTGCTCCCGCTTGCTCCTATTCTCCTCCACCTTGACGATCTTCTTTTTGGATGCCTTCGGCGTTGCTTCGCCCCCCTCAGTGAATTCTGCATCATCGGCTTCTTCATCCTCGGGCGTTATAATCGCATCATCTTCGACATCCCAGCTATCAGCCGGATCGGTTTCTGTAAATATTTTTAATTTATTTATTACTGACAGTTCTCAGTTCAATTCGTCTTACTATATTTTATTTTTGTATGACTCCTGCGGTATATTATAGTTTCTAATTGTATTCAAATAGATTTTATTTTTATCCCTTTTCTTCTTAAAAATCTGAACTTTTATCTTATATCTTTTTTTTTCGCATGCTGCTATTTTTGTATTATTTATTATCATTTATTTATATTTTTTAAAATATTTTTTTTTAATAATTATTAAGAATGCATGTTTAGAAGCTAAAAATCATAAAAATTATTGTAATTGCATATTTGCCATTCTCTATTTTATGTAAGCCCTGGTTTTGAGTTATCTTTGACTTGTCGTGCATTTGATGTGATAGGGCCGCGAATGGAAGAGTTTGCATGTGTGCGTGTGGGGTTTTTTAGTGGGTAAAGGGTGCAAGTGTGAGGAAAGTTGTAATAATTAACATGGCTTTAGCTGCTTGGCCATGAGTCATTCATTTTGTGACTGCTCCACTATAATTGTTGTCACTACTACGTGTAAAAAACGTGCTTTTTCCAAATACACTTAATAAATAAATACGTATGCCAAAATCACACTTGCCAGTTAAAAGTTGCCACGGGGCAGATGTAGGAGAGAGGGAGAGGGAATTAAATAAAACACGCGCCTTCCAATAGTTTTTTATTTGTCGCTAGTCATATCACACACACGCACACACACACAGGAAATTAACTAGAAATGGGTTTTTTTTATGCGCGCGCAGCTTATGTTTCCAGCCCGGCAGTAGGTCAATTTTAACAGTTACTAACTTTTCTTCGGTTTATCTTCATTTGTGTTAATGCAGCGAATTTCGCCATCGACTTCGCCGTCGACCTTTTGTGACATGTGGCGGCGAATTAAAATTAATGTGCAAACAAAATACGATGAATGAATTTCCAACGCTCAAAAATTAAAGCAGCCAACAAAACAGCGCGTGGAGCGAAAAATAAATTCGTTACTAGCTGACTGGATGACTGACTGAAAAGCTCGCACGTTCGACTAATATTCAAAATCAAGTTGAAAGCGGTTCAAACCACACACACACATAGCCACACAGATACACACACTAACAGCGACTGCCTTTTGGGCCAACAAAAAACATGAACAACAATTGCTGCTCAAGGCGATAACAGCAACAAGCGATACTACCATATGTGTGTGTGTGTTTGTTGCAGCCCTGGCACAGTGTTGCCTGCGCCAGTGAATGGTTTGCAGCAAGAAGAGCTTTGGCATGCTTTATCAAACGAGCGAATGGCAGAATGCGAGAGAAACCGTAAACGTGTCAAAACACAGTGACAGAGATGCCAGAACATGCTTTAGATAAAAGTAACTGATAACAACATAATAATAAATGGTGTGGAAAAATAAAAAAGTTACAGTTACTGTTAAAATAACAATCTTTAAATACAGACACAACATTTAACAGACTTCACCCGTAGTTGCCCATAAAATTTAAATTAATTGTGGGAGAAAAACACTACAATGTTTATCACAATTCGCTAGCAGTCATGTTAAGTCACAGTGAACAAGCAACAGACACGCAACTTTGCGCATCACTGACTCGACGGGCATTAAGCAAACGCACGCAAAATATAAGAGACAATAAGAACAGCTGCTGCATTAACATTCTGCACTAGAAAGTGGAGGCGGAGGGATATTGCACTGCTCCCTTTGTTCATGTCAATAACGGCATAACACACACACAATAACATTTTGAGGTTATGTTAGACCGATAACCAAACATTTTCTGTAAATATTCATATTTTTTTAGCTAACAGTTGTCTTTGTTTGCCTCTTTTCTGCAAAGCACCACGTGTGACGTCACAAAGGAGACAGCAACAACAGCCAAATGTAAAAGTTCAATGCGCCTAACATTTGCTGAACTACCCCCACACACACGTATGTATGTATATGGCTCCCCTCTATTTATATTTACCATTGTTGGCTGATATTTTGTCCGCTGCAATAATATTCTCATCGGCCACCGTTGCCGCTGTTAAGGGCGTGTTAACAGGCGAACCTAGGGCTGGCGACGTCGAATTTGATGCCGCTGCCGATGAGGGCGCTGCTGTTGCAGCTGGGCCGACGATACCGGCGGCATTACTTGTAGTGGAAGAAGCGCTGCCCGTAGAATCGGGCGTTGTTGCCGGTGTTGCATTTGCAGATGGCGGCAGAGATGGAAGTCCACTCGTATCCATTTCACCTCCAGGCGCAAATGCATTTTCCAATGACTGTTTTTGCAGCTGCTGTTGTTGTTCTTGTGCTGTCGACGGCAGTGCAGGGACGGACGACACTTGCGTTGCTGCTGCTACGGCAACGACCGCTGCTGCGGTGCTGCTGGTGTTGTTGCTGCTGCTGCTGCTGCTGTAACTAAAACTGGGCACAAATTCCACTGCATTCACATTTAATTTGGAGAATTTTGTTGCTACATCGCTGTTTTCCTGTGCGGCCATTACTGCTGCTGCTGCTCTGCTTTCCAATCTTCTTTAGAGGAAATTTTCACTTTTTTTTTTCGCCGCACGCACGCACACACTCACACAGGCGACGACGTCGACACACTTTTGCCCTCCTCTTCTTCAACTGCTTCTGATTGTGCTTCTTCTTCTGCTCTCGCACTCGCACTCACACACACACAAACAAACACAAACACGCGGTTGACTGTTGTCGGCTAAGAGATTGGAGAGTAGTTGGAGGAGATGAAGAGCCCCGTAGACAGAGCAGTCTTTCAATACGTATGCTTCTTTTTTTTTTTGGTGGTTTAACGTTTTATCACCAAATTGGACGCCGTCGTCGCTTTTCTCGTGCACTCAACTCAATGTCTGGTTTGTGACCTGAGTCTCTATGTGTGTTTTTTGTTTGTGTGCGTGTGAAGAAACTTTAATCGTTTCAGTCACCTCCTTTTCAGTCTTCAGTTCTTCTTTTTCTTCTTATTTAGCTCTGTGGCAGCAATGGATTCGATTTGTTTACAACTCTGTATAGACTGCTTGACAACAAACCGTTTGTTTTTGTCGTTAAATTGGCGAATTTGTTGCCAAATATTCGTATAAAATTTTACACGTTTCACCGCCACGCGTTGCAATACCAGGGCTGGACTATATCGATAGGTTTTTTAGCAATTGGTCTTTACAATTTATATCATTATTTGAAGTATACATTGCAAATTTGCTTTATTTATAAAAAAAAAAATGTGAAATCAATATGGGTGTAAAGCCCTTAAAAATATATGAATTTTAATATATGATCGAAAACGAAACGATATTTTCGTTGAGCGGCAACCTCTTTCAATTAATCGATAAGATATCAGAAGCACACAAATTTTACTATAAATGCAGCTTTGTCTAATATATTCTCGTGAAGTTTCTCACATCCTTTAACTCATTCATATCACTCTAAATTAAAATGATTGCACTCACATAATATCACATCAAAATATATAAATTTTTTAAAAACGAACTATCGGTTTGCTAAATTATAAATTTGTAGAGCTGCTAACTTTTGTTTTTATCGATAACGAAATCATTTAGTTTTCACATCGATAGAATCGCTGCCATTTATAAAAAAAAAGAGCCGAGTGGAAGCCAAGTAGGCAAAGCCACGAAAAAAGAAGCAACGCAAAGTGTATTGGCAAAAGTAATAATTGTGATACGTAAAAATAGTGCACAAGAGGAATATAAATTACAATGAGCACTGCAGGCGGAGGAGGTGTAGGGGGAAATGCGCGACCACCGCCCCGAATTGATGGCATGGTCTCGCTAAAGGCAAGTAATCGCTGTACACTCAAAGAGAAATCGAAAGTACAGCCAGCCAGACAAAATGGCGGCCGGCAATTGATTTCTGCTGCTTTCTTGGGTTAGATAATTATTATTGTGTGTATTTTTTTGTACAGGTTGATAATCTCACATATCGCACGACGCCCGAGGATCTGCGCCGTGTTTTTGAGCGTTGCGGCGAAGTTGGGGATATTTATATACCACGTGATCGTTACACTCGTGAAAGTCGCGGATTCGCCTTTGTACGGTAAGTGAACCGCAACGGAAGATGAAAGGGCTTGTTGCACTGGTAGTGAGGCGAATTTGCAAGTTGTGAGGTTAAATACGACACTTGCGCATATTTGCAGGAAAGCGAACACGAAGATTTTTGAGTTCGATATGTATATATATATAAATTATGCCAGATAATTTGTGTTCCATTGCAAATGTTGCCTACCCAAACCTAATGCTAGCCAACATACTGCGAATACTACAGTTATAAGACTATAAATTTGCATTTGCTGCTTTAAATCGAGCGTGTCTTAAATCCTTTTATTAAACACACTCAGCCAAAATGCCAGAAAAATTGTGTTCCATTGCAACTGTTGCCTACCCAAACCTAATGCTAGCCAACATACTGCGAATACTACAGTAATCGAAACATATATTAGCATATTCTGTTTTAAATCGAGCGTGCCTTAAATCTTTAATTAAACACACTCAGCAATGATGCCAAACAAATTGTGTTCAATTGCAACTGTTGCCTACCCAAAACCAATGCTAGCCAACATACTGCGAATACTACAGTTATAAGATTATTAATTTGCATTTGCTGCTTTAAATCGAGCGTGTTTTAAATCCTTTTATTAAACACACTCAGCCAAAATGCCAAAAAAATTGTGTTCCATTGCAACTGTTGCCTACCCAAACCTAATGCTAGCCAACATACTGCGAATACTACAGTAATCGAAACATATATTAGCATATTCTGTTTTAAATCGAGCGTGCCTTAAATCTTTAATTAAACACTCTCAGCAATGATGCCAAAAAAATTGTGTTCAATTGCAACTGTTGCCTACCCAAAACCAATGCTAGCCAACATACTGCGAATACTACAGTTATAAGATTATTAATTTGCATTTGCTGCTTTAAATCGAGCGTGTTTTAAATCGTTTTATTAAACACACTCAGCAATGATGCCAAAAAAATTGTGTTCAATTGCAACTGTTGCCTACCCAAAACGAATGCTAGCCAACATACTGCGAATACTACAGTTATAAGATTATTAATTTGCATTTGCTGCTTTAAATCGAGCGTGTTTTAAATCCTTTTATTAAACACACTCAGCAATGATGCCAAAAAAATTGTGTTCAATTGCAACTGTTGCCTACCCAAAACCAATGCTAGCCAACATACTGCGAATACTACAGTTATAAGATTATAAATTTGCATTTTCCGCTTTAAACCAAGCGTGTTTTAAACCCTTTTATTAAACACACTCTCAGCTAAGATGCCAAAAAAAATTGTGTTCAATTGCAACTGTTGCCTACCCAAATCCAATACTAGCCAACATACTGAGAATACAACAATCACTTTATCTTTAATATGCAATTTTGCACTATTAAGCTTAATTTAAAAACTTTTACTGTTCATAATATGCTAGAAAAAATTTCAACATTTTCTGTTAGCTAACATACATCGAATTCAACAAGAATTTAACAGCACCTTCCAAACCCAGTCACCTGTTGAGTTTTTATTTTTATTTTGAACAGCCTCCTCTCTTTCTTTACCTGTTGAGTTTAACAGTGCTTTCAGTTATAATTGTGTAAATGTGTACATGCACTGTGGAAAAAATGTTATTAGCTTACAGATTACCAAAAAACAAAATTAAAAAATAATAAAAAAATAAATAAATATATATGTCATTTCCATTTAACAGTTTCTACGACAAGCGCGATGCTGAGGACGCACTCGAAGCTATGGACGGTCGCATGTTAGACGGCAGGGAGTTGCGCGTGCAGATGGCACGCTACGGTCGCCCCTCGTCGCCGACGCGACGCAACAGCAGCAGCAGTCGTCGCGGCGCTGGCCTAGGAGCTGGTGCCGGGGGCGGTGCGGGTGGGCGACGTCGTTCGCGTTCGCGTTCACCGATGCGTCGACGCGCATCACGCAGTCCACGTCGACGTTCGTATTCGCCGCGTTCACGCTCGCGTTCGGCTGGCAGTCGTTCGCCGGCTCGTCGCACCAAATTCTCAAGGAGTCCGGTACGCGGCGACAGTCGCAATGGCATCAGCAGCGGCTTAGCAGCTGCCGGCGGTTCACGCAGCCGCAGTCGTTCTTAAAATGGCGGCGTCGTACGCCCGTCTCTCCCAACCCCCAACCTCCAAAGCCGCTTCAGACGTTCCATATACTTTGATGTACGATAAGGTGAGATTTATCGAAATACTAAGATGAATCAGTAGAATTTGAGCAATTACTTTTGTGAGTTGAAGAACTTGGAGAAAGTAAAACTGGAAACTATTAACCTCTCGAATTGAAGAAATTAAGAAATTAAATTAAAACTTGAACTACTTTTCTTTTAGATCATTTGCTGTATTAGTACATAATATTTATTAAATTATATTTTAATTGTAAAATTCTTTTCCACTTTCAGCTTCAATTGATTCGAGTGGACAATGCTATCCAGGGAACTCCTCAAGTGGGCTGCAGATCGATCTAAAATTCTTCTCATCGTGCTGTGTACCAGAACAGCAGGTATACAAAAAAAAAAACAAAAAAAAAATCAGTTTCAAACCCTACAATTACAAACACATATATACACACGCAAACAGAATATTTATATAGAGTACACTATTTTAAGTTGATGAACCAACCTTTAAAAAAAACAAAAATGAGGAAATCAAATGAAAGAACTAAAAGAACTACTACAAAACTCAAACACAGAGCTTAGATTTTATATACAGAAGAAGCTGATTGTTGTTCAGTTCAAGATTTTACTTTGTTTCAGTTGTTTGTTTTTTTCCATGGGAAAAACAAAAAAAAATATAGTAATTTCAAGGGTACATTTAGGGTTCAATATGTAGCATTTAATTTTGGGCGCCATTCAATGATTTGTGTAGTGAACTACAACAAATAAAACTCAAACTCAACAAAAAATCAAAACAAAAACAACTCTCGAGGTAAACATTTAACAGTTACTGTTTTTGTTAGAAAAAAAATTGTTCCTACTTTGTGTTTTTTTTTTGTTTTGTTTCTATCTGTTTCATTTGATCGATAAAACATTATTAACAAGCTTTCCACCATTCCATTTTACACGTTTATATATACGCAGGCCAAAGTGTGTGCGGCAGTTGCAGTTGCAGTCGTTGGTTGCTGCGCCGTCGCTGTTGCCGTCGCTGTTAAAAGTGTAAATGGTATTATATATGGCTGGCGAGAGTCGTGCTTGGGCAAGGGAGAAAGAAGCAGGGCGGAGAGTGCGAGAACGCGGAGAGAGCAAAAAGAGAGAGAGCAGCGTGTGTGTTTTTTCTGAGCGAGAGCAGACAACGAGAGCGGAGATCGTCGCGTCGCTGCTGCTGCTGTTGATCTGCAGACTGCAAACTTCGCTGCTGATGATGCTGCTGTTGTTGCTGTACACTGTTGCTGTTAATCTGCAGACTCCGCAAACTTCGCTGCTGCTGCTGTTTGCTGCTTTGATCTTCCCCCCACACACACACACATACATTGTTGCTGTTGTAGCCGTTGTTGCTGCGCTGCTGCTGCCGAAGTTGGCGTGTGCTGCTGATCATTTCGCTGTTTTGTTTGCCGTTGGCGTGTTTCTGCTGCAGCTGCTGCCCTTCTTCACTTCACTTGTTCGTACTTGTTGCTGTTTGTTTGGGGGCCACTTTTGACTTTAGTGAAAATTTGTAGCCGATGACTGGAAAAGTTAACGAGCCCTTTTATAACGGACACCCCGTATACAACTTTGAGAATGCTGAATATAAATGGAAATATAGCAGGTAAGTTTTAACATTGAACTAATATATAGCCTACATTCCAGTTCTGTTACAGCGAATTTACAAATAAAGAAAAATAAAATATTAAGCTTGTTTTTTATTAGCTAAGAATGACCAGAGTTGACATTTGGAGTGGAATTGGAGGGAGCTTGACAAAGCTCAAATCGAAGATAATTGAAGGAAAGCTTAATGCAAGCTGTTAAGTATATTGAAATCTTTATTATTGGGCGTGGAATGAGTGGAAAACAGCTGTGTAATTAAAGTACGACTTTAAAAAACTTGTTTTTATTAGCTACAAACGATCTGCCAGCACATTGGAGATCTATTGGTGCAATTTGAGAGTGCTTGTAAAAAAGCTTAAGTGGTGTCTATTTCAACCAAAGCTTAAAGCAAGCTTTGACGTTTAATACAAAGCTCATTTTTTCTAAGGGGCGAATGGAAATCAGCTGTGTTTATTGACAAAACATTTCCAGCACATCGGAACAACTTCCAAGATTCAAATTTATTTTGTTTTATTGAATTTTGTTATAAATTCGTTGAAACAGTTAAAAAAAATAAGTTTGTGTTTTTCGCAATAAAAAGACAAAAAATGTATATGGACAAGATGGTGCGCAACGACTCTTACGAGCCGGATTTGCGCAAGGAGGGCAAATACATCTGCCCCATGCCGAAGCCCCCCTCGCCACCGCTGGGCGTGGAGAATTGGCACGCCCACTTGCCGCCGCACGAGCGTCTCTTCTACCACCAGACAATGAGTTCCGTTCGCTACAGCAAACGATTTCGCGCTACTGCTAGTATTCCAAAGGATTCGCTGGATTTCCAGTTGCAGGCGCGCTACGATCATGGAAGGGAAACATTCCCCGAGAAAATTGATGCAGTGTTGCAAAGGGACACTTGTGGCGCCACGTCCAGCTGGGCAGCACCACACGGCCAGTCGGAGGTGGGCTCCAATGCCAGACTGAATTTGTTCCGAGTTCTGAGGAATACGCAAGTTGTACGGGTTAAAATGCAGGATTTACTGGGGCATCCATTAATCATAGGTAAGTCCATCGAGAAGGAATTCAAATTTGTAACGGATACATTAAGTAACCTTTTAGTGTTGATCAAGCTTTCGTTTTGAGTAGAGTTCAGCAGAACTTGAACTAGAACTGAAAGGTGTCGCATTTAGTTAAGGGTTATTTAGTTTTCGTTTTCAAATCATTTGCGAAAAGATATTTAGTTAGTTGTGCTATAAATAATTAGTTGTATATGGATGATCGCATAGAGCGACAACTAGAGGCACAAATGAGCGTTTTTAAAATTGTGAAACACTGTTCCAATATTATCCTCAGAAAATTGCTTGCTCATAACACAAATAATAATAGAATAAGCATTATTTCAAATAAGCAAGCTAAATTAATTATAGGAAATGAAAATATATATTTTTTTTAGATGAAGATGTAAAAAGATCCAAGATGTATTGGTATAATATTAAGCATCAATCAATCCTACAATTTGTATTGTTCAGTTGTTCTATTACTTCCCTGACTCAAATATTTTTAAAGGTTTTTCATATCTTCTCCACCTGTTGCAGGATATTTATGTAGTTCAGCTCATCTTCTGATTCTGGCATTTTTAAGGTGTTACTTAGTCTGTTGCTCGGCAGGCTCCAAAATTGGTTCTAGGTTATTTACTATTCTAATTAATTATTAATTGAAAATCTCGCAACTCTCCTCAACAGGTGGGTGCAAGGAGAAGATTCATCCATCTCGGGTCAAGCTGATCTGCAGCGGAGTCCACACGCAGCTGGTGAACAATGGCTTCTCTCGCCAGACATCCGATGGCAACTTCTTCCGCTACTAATTGCCACACTCCTGCCACACCCCCACTTGCCACGCCCCCGCTTAACACACAGAATTACAAGTTGAGCTATTATTATTTGTGGTGTCAAATTATGTTTTACAACATTATCGTCAAAATCATTTGGAGAAATGGCAAATACAAATTGAGAGGGCAACCACAACATCAATAAAATAAATGCTGGTCACGCAGACGGCGCCAGTTTGGCTTGCTTGGCGGGTAGCTGCTCGTCCAACTCCAGCTGATTATCCTCCTCATTCAACTGTTGGTCTTGGAGTTCATCTTCGTCCTCCTCCTGTGCCGCCGGCTGCTGTGCCGCTTTATGACGTTGTTGCTTTTTGTTTTGATTACGATAACTTTTGGGCAGCTTATTTTCACCAATCCTACAAACGGAAATCTGTATAATCTCTATTTAGATTTATAATATATACACATCTGGACAGTAAAATAGGTGTGAAGACAATAATAATAAATAATAACTAAGAAACAAATTTATCTGATTTTAACCATTCAATAATATTTTTTTCATTTTCCATAACTGTCCTAAAAAACGAATGCGGAGTTTTTATCTGATCTTCAAATTTGCTGTTTTAACCAAAATGAACACTTCTGGATATACAATTGCATATTGTATATTGCCATCGCATATATTTTGCTGTCCAGTTGTGTATATATATTCAAAGTACTTACATTATTGTGGCCCTCGTGCCTGGACCCCAATGTGGCGCTGGGTTTTGCTGGAAGCGTGACAAGACCTGCCTGCGACTGCTCGGATTTGCCTCGCCATGCAGTTCATCAAACTCATAGTCCCTGGAGCAGGGTTTCGAGAGTATCGCCTGGAGTGGAGTGCCTGGTATAAGACGATTCTCACGCACGGGATGCCGCTTGCTCCAGCAACGCAACAGATCCCAGAGCACAGCAGGTGGAGCATCTGTTTTCAGGGAGTTCTTGTTGGCATGCGAGTAGGAGACACGATAGCCAGCGTGGAGCAGAGCCGAACGCATCTTCAGCATAGGCACAATTTCCAGCTTGAGCACACAGCACAACTTGTCCGGCGTGTAGTAAAGCGGCACGTCGGGCAACTCCTCCTGGACCATGGAGAGCACGCCGACAATGCGACGCTGTGTGCCGAGCGCATTGAGTGGCGACGTCGCCGACTGCACCGCTTCCAGCAGCTGCTGAACAAAGCTCGTCTGGTGAATGGGCGCCGACCAGATGGGTCCGCCCAGATGATGCCGATGCGAGCAGTGCTCACAGCGACTGTCCACAGCGGGTCCAGTGGGCAAGCCAAACTTGAGCAAATGCGGCTGCTCGGCGGATTTGCTGCGTACTGTGCCCAGCGGCTGCAAAGTGAACGTTTCACAGCCGGTGCATTGATATAGCCATGACTGCTTGCTCATGCTCAGTTTGCACTGGGCCTGGCCCGAGTAAACGCGCACAAAGATGCGCACATAGAAATCCGCTGAGATGCTGAGCAGCGGCTCAATGTATTTGCCATGACGATTCGCATGTGTTGCGATGCAGTTTAGCAGAATTCGTAGCGCCATTTCATGACAACATTTCATCCTCAGTGGCACTGATCCATACTTAACGTAACAGGATTCGGGTGCGTTGCCCGCGAGCACAGCCATATCGGTGGCCGTGACGAGGAGCAGGCCACCGTCAGCAAGGCATTGCAGTGCGCCGTCTAGGAAACGATTGGGGCAACCATAAGGATCCAGATCGACGACATCGAAACGTTTCTGTGGCGCAGACGAGAGATACATGAGTGTCCTGCAAAGGATAACAAATTGATTGATTTACAATTTTGGAGGAGTTTAATATAAATCTTTCCCATCTTTCGATGTGTTCTTAATAAAAATTCATTAAAAGGATATATCGCAGGTCAAACCAACAATTTTATATGATGTATCCCTTTTTTGATTTCCGAAAGTAGATTAATAAAGTTTAAATGCTTACATGGCATCCGCATGACTGCTCTCAATCAGATGCGCAACCTTGTTGTGCTCCATATTCGTGTTGATGGATTCCACAGCCTGCCTCGATAAATCATTGGCTACGATTTGACGCACGCCAGCAATTTCCTGGGCATAGCGAATGCTTCTTAGGCCAGTAGCAGCCAGTGCCTCGAGAATCCTCAAGCCATCCTCGTACTGTGTGCCGGCCACATAGTTGGGAATGGGTGGAGTTGTAGTCAGCGGTGTCTCCGCATTTTGTTGCTTTTGCTGGCGCAGCAGTTGCTTTTGAGCCTTCTCTGCTCGCTCTTTGACCAATTGTTGGAAATAAACATTGATTACAGCGATGCTCAAATCGCGATTGAATTCCTGCACGGGATTGTAGAACACATTGCCCCCGGATATAATTTGTGCATTGCGCTCATTTATAATGTTGGCGTTGGGGTTGACAACAATTGGCGTCTCCGGCGCCTTTTCCTGCTGCACTTCGTCCACCTCCATTCCTCGTGCACGTGTTGGATTTTTGTTTTCACTTTGCGGCAGATAACATCGATCAGCTGTGTCAATTCGATAACTTTAACATTTGCCGATATGATATGAGCGCGCATTTCTAGTCAACAAATTTGTTGATTGCAGTTTATTGCGAATTGCTGAAATATCGTTTAATTTGCAGCTGAATTATTTAAATGAATTGAAATACTATTTAAAATACACTTTAATATGGGCAGCTTAGCTAGTTGTCGGCAAAAACATTCTTGTTGTGAGTGTGATAGCTTGTGGTTGCCAAACGATAACTGGCACTGTTAAATTCGAGGCAGTTGGCAACGCATCACGCTCAGCTGTTCTGTTGTTGTCGTAACAGGCCGCTGTTTCGTCTGCCCTTTTTCTTAATATTGCATTTCAATATTTAATATTTATTTAGAAAATGAACAAAGTAACGTGTGCTTTTATTAGCGTACTGCGCCACAGCAACAATTCCTACAGCTCCGCAGCGGTGCTGAGTCGCCAGCTGACCTACAAGAGCGATCTATCGCTGGATAAGATCTATCCAAATGCACGCCTGCAACTTTATACACCGCCGCCGCCCGCAGTGAGTATTAAATAAATTAATATTTAAAGGAAATCTTGACTTAAAGTAAGTTCTAACAGGAGAGCAGCGATGGCAAATTCAATGGCTATATACCTGTGGACAAGTTGGATATTACCTACAGTCGCAGCTCCGGGCCGGGTGGTCAGCACGTGAACACTGTGAACACCAAAGTTGATGTACGCTTTAAGCTGGCCGAGGCTCAGTGGATACCGGAGAAGACGCGCCAAAAGTTGCTACAGGTGGTGGCCAACAAGCTGAACAAGGAGGGTTACTATTACATTAAGAGCGATTTGACGCGCTCCCAGCAATTAAATCTGGCTGATGCTCTGGAGAAATTGCGCACCTTAATACGCGCCCAAGAAGTGGAGGCAGTGGGACCCAGCGAGCAGACGCTGGAAAAGCTGCGTCGTCGTCATGAGCAGGCGGCCAGGCAGCGCTTGCAACTGAAACGTGAACGCAGCCAGGTTAAATCGCAGAGACAAACACCAAGCGGCGTAGATTTTTAGTTTCTAAATTTGCAAAAAAATATTAAACACAGTTTACAAAAAAGATGATGTCTTAGCTAAGTGATCTATAGACTATAAGTGGAGCACATTATCCGTAGCCGGAGTGACTGTGAAGCGTGGCACGGGCATTGTGATGATGGCCTCCGGCAAATGCAACTGCTGGCGACTCTGATGCGAGGGCATGCTGGCAAAGCGAGGACGCTGAGAGGGAGAGAAGAGCAACAAATGAGAAGTGTAATCCTCGAGCTAACCGGGATTGCTTACCCTCTCACGTATGTCTGTGCTGCGTTGCGTGTGCCGACGGAGACTGAGACGCTGATCCTGGTCAGGCTTAACCAGCGACTGTGAGTACAACTGTTCCAGTCGATGGATGGTTGCGACGCCACACGATGCCGGCAGCTGTGTCGAGAAACTGTGGCGTACGCTGCGCGGCGACCAAGTATGCTGATAGCCAGCCTCATCCAGATGACGCAGAAACTGTCCATTATCCTCCTTAGCCAGGTTGGCCAGCAGCTCGTCAATAATAGCTGCATCCCCGCGGGACACTTTAATGTCATGCTTCCAAAACTCCCGATTGCTGCGTCCAATCACTGGCGCAATCTGTTTGATCTTTAGCACGAGGATGCCCATCAAGTAGATGCAGAGCACGTTGCACAGAGTCAAACACATGCTGATGCTGCCCAGGATGGCCAGCTCTGTGCCCTGGTTTTGGGAATACATGCTCGACTTGATGACATCCCTGTACAAGGAGTCATCGTTTTCAAAGAGTTTATAGATGCAAGCCAAAGCCCAAAGCAGACCCGAGTTCACAGCTGGCGGGAGTAGCGAGGCTGAGATGGCCACGCCCACCAGCGAACCAATGTTGCCGCCCAATATGCCAATGGCTGCCCCTGCACCCGATGGTATCGCCGTAAACAAACCGACGACGAGCGAGTGGAGATCACAGCGGGCGAGCATCTCCTCCGTGAGTCCCTCACCAATGCCGTACTTCTCATCCGTGGTGCACACAACTAATCCAAAGACAAATCCTACCAGGGTTGCCATCAGTATGCCAATTAGCTCATTTCGCATCCCGAGTTGTCTGAGCGAACGCTCCTTGATCACCGTGCCAAAGATCGCTGCAATAATTGGTCCCATCAGCGGCGATATCAACATGCTTGAGGCCAGAAATATTGTGCTGTTCTCCACCAGGCCAAATGAAGCCAATATCCTGCGAGGATAAGCAAAAGAATTAGTCACAAATCGAGTAGATACCTTTAAATTTAAAATTTTAAAATTTTTACAATCAATAAATTGGTTTTTCTTGGACAACACAGGAGGTTCCATATATGAAGATATATCGAGATCGATATAAATATCAAGTTTTTAAAATAGTTCAAATTGGTTTTGGATACTTTCCAGATTATTTAAACTTATGTGAGCTATGCAGATCTAATGATCATTTATACTTATTCTATACATTTTACATATATATATATATATTTGCTTACGCTGCCGAAATGAGGAGTATGCAAAAGTCAAAGGTTATCGCCGCATCCTGTCGGACATCTCTCACAACTTGTGCCACATTCAAACGTGATCTAACCGAATTCATAAACCGATTCCAGGCGCCCTGTTTCTGTGCATTCTGATTGCTTTGCCCGCTGGAAATTAACCGTTGGAAATATAACTGGAATGTACGTTAAATCCACAGATACTCACTCCGCTTGTGGTATACCCTGGGGCTGATTATCCATTAGTTGTGGACTCGTTTTATATGATTTGGAGGCAATGCAATTCATGACACACACAGAGGAACCCTCACGATCTCCAATGCCCCATTGCTGGAGTGCTTCGTGGAGATTTTCGTAGAGCTCATTGAACTCGAGTGTGAAACTGATCTGGAACGTGTTGCCTTCCCGACTGCGCAGCCAGAGCGCATTGGTAATCTGAAATTTGAGCAAGATGTGTTGCAGCACATGCTCCATAGCCGTGTCCAGCGGCAGATGTTTTAACTCCGCCGGCTCAATAACATTTGTCAGCTGCGTACGCTTGTAACTGCCGGCATTGCTGCCGGCACTGCTGCTTTTGCTACTGTTATTATCCAGCTGTGGTGAGTCAAACAGTTGATGGGATTTCTGCACACTCTGCACATCGCCTGCAGACAATGATGCGCTTCTAATTGTGCCTGTTGCTGTTGTTGTTGCTGTAACTGTTGTTGTCGCATCTTCATTAATCTGTCGCATGTAGGCTTCCTTCAGGCGCTGCTCTTCCAGTGCCGTTGGAATTGTTATCGTGAACAACACAGCGGAATCGTGTAACATTGTTTGTTTGTTTTTTTTATTTTTATTTTAATTGCTTATTGTGCTAGGTACGTATAAATACACACAACACAGACACACACGTATATTACATGAATTTCAAACATATATACAATAAATAATCTATTTGCGGCACGAGACGACTGCCGGCTGCACTGATCTGCTTTGCACTGGAAAGCTTAGAAGCATTGCAAGCCTTGTTGTTGGTGCTGTTGTCGGGTTTACCTGATAACGGTTTCTACTCAACCTCTGTTAAGAGCAATGCGTGATCAGCAGTTAACATTAATCGCACTGTTAAAACTTGAAAGTTTTTAAAGCGGGCTGGCAACGCTCTCGCTGCTATTTAAAATTGAATTTAAAAATGTAACATTGAAATTTATGCACTTAAATTACTTTTAAAATACCACATTAGTCGAAATGCGTTTTATTTACAAATACTTTTACTACAATATATACAATTCAATACAATACAATTGCACAACTTAAGCCTCCAAACTGACATTCATCAATTCCTCGGTTAATTCTGCTCGGCTTCTTTTTGTCGAGCTGCTCAAACCCAAAGCATTTGTATTCTGTTCGAGTGCAGGCGGTGGCAATTTCAGGAAATCAACCTTGATTGTTGTTGGTGTTGTTGTAGTTGTCGTTGTTGTTGCGGCCATTTTGTAGAGCAATTGCAGCTGCTGCACTGCATCCGATGGCAGCCGTTTCTGCACTGGCAACTCCAATTTCGCTCTTTGTTTGCTGCTCAGCTTCGTTTTGGGTTTGGCGTCCAGCGGTTTCATTCCATTTGACCAGTTTTCCAGCCAGCTGGCCGCATTGCGTTCGGTGCTGGTCAACAGTTGTTGCTGCTGCTGCAGCTGCTGCTGGCGCCGCAGTTGAGCACGCTGATCGCTGGCGCTCACCTGGCGCTTATTGAAGGATTGCTCTTCCTTGTTTGGATCACCCAATGGTTGAGTCTCCTTCTGGGGTCCCAGTTCGAGTAGCACCTGAAAATCCGCATGATCCCCCAGTCGAAAACCAAAACCAACTCGCGAATCGGTGCCTGTTTGGGATATATATATATATATTTAATTTTAATTATTTTATTTTATGTATTTAATTTAATATATTTTTCTTACTCACCCTTCTTGATGGGCGGTATATTGGAATACACCAGAGACAGGAATGACGTCAACTGCTCAGGCACAATTAATCCATTCACATTTTGAGCTGCACATAAAAAATAAGTTGAGTTTTCAGTTTTATCTCCAGTTCAAACAATGAGTAAAGTTTTTGACTTTCTGAGAGTCACTTTGATTATGTAACAAGCACTTTTATGGGCCGACTTTTAGCTTGGCTTGCTGTGCTGACGGCTTTTTCTCGTGTTTTTTTTTTGCTGTTTGTTATACAACAATTAATGTCGGCATATTTGTATTTATATGTAAAGAATGCTATAATCGAGAGTACACGACTAGCAGATACCCTATAGATAACTGTTAAGTAAGTATTTGGTTTACTGACGTAAGTATTAATTAGAAAATATATTTGGCTTAAGAAAATCTGGGCATTTTATACTAACTTAATGAAAGCTTTACAAGCTATCAATACTATAGCATGGTACATTATATATAAATTGGAATGCTATGACATCTTTTATTGCTATCATATGTGTTCTTATATCTCGTCACTGAGATTGGATTCTTTATAAAGACTGATTAAATCGACTCGACTTTTGATCTGTTTGGATTCGTACATGCTTCTAGCTGTATCACTTTAATTAAAACACTCTAATATATATAATTAGAAAAAAATCTCAAACATTTTAAAAATTTACCCTTCAATTTATAAAGTTCCTTTTGTTCCTAGATGCAATTTCAAAATATAAAAAAAAATGTATAAATATAAGAATTATTAAGAATTGCTGTTTATTAATAAACCGTAGAGTTTAATTTAAAAAATTTAAAACTTATTTGAGTGTAGATAACTCGTTAGATAGTTTTATTATTTGATGACTTCGACAAGTTAAACATAATAAAACTAGTTTATTAACAAATTCAGGGTCAGCTATTGTGTTGTTAATAACTTTAAGATCAAGAGAACTGACCTAGCTTAACTAATGATTTATATGTTGAAGCTCTAGAAAAAAGAACAGAAGATAATTAATGAAGAGCTGTTGAGAATGCTTAAAGAGGTTTTCAGCAATTGTCTTTTTTAACAAAGTAAATGTAAACTTTGAACAGAGATCAAAACTTGTTAATAGAGATAACTAATTCAACTAGGAAAAACACACACTCGACAGAGAGAAAAAGAGAGGGAGACGCAAAGACGACCTTGACACAAAGACGGCAATAATTTAAAAACGCGCTTTTGGTCAGCTTTTGGGGTTTGGTCTAAGCTGGCTCTGTGATCAAAGTTTAGAGTCTACTCTCAAAAAGCAAAAAAACCGGTTGTTAATGTTTTACTTACGTTGAAGCAGGCCAAGAAGCAGCACCAGCCACAGGCCAACAATTAGCGTTTGTTGTTCTCTTTTTGGCCAAAACATGATCAGAAGCAAAAATAGTTTACAGCTAGCAGCATTTAGTGCAATATTAACAAACTGTAAAATAAACATAAAGGATTATGAAACAGTTGTTGTTGTTGTTCTGAGTCAGTCTGGCAACGCTCTGTATGTATGTGTGTTTGGATGTCAGCTGGGCAAAGTATTTCAAATATGTGATATGCAAACACTCATACATACATACACACACACGCTTATAAAAGCGTCAACAACAAAAAAAAATGAATGAAAACAAAATATAAAAAACGGACGGCAAAAAAAAAACTGTTTGGAAATCACTCTCACTTTTTGTTCAATGTGCTTTTTGTTGTTGTTTTTATTTGTTTATTTTTTTTGTTAGGGTTTTGGCTAAAGCTCAATGTCTTCTGTTGATATGTTTACTGTTTTTAATTTGTTGTTTAAACTATTTTATGCGTCCTTGTCTTTTGGAATTTTTGTTACTAAATTTTTTAATTGTCATATTGTAAATATAACAATATATTTTTGTTGTACATTTTAATACTTTTACTTTAGCGACTTTTATTTGTTAATTGAATTAACACTTGGCTAATAAGCGGCGCAAGTAAAATATTTGTTAAAAATGAAAGCGACGCCAAGTTTAGACTTCAAAATATTCACAAATGTATAATACAATTTCGGTTTCAATTTCAATTTCAATTTGGTTGCGGCTCCAAAAATAGCAAAAAGTTTACAACAGCCACATACAAATGGTTTAGTTACGCATACAAACACACACACATATATATATGTTAACCGTTATGATTCGTACATTTTGGCTTAAGTTTTTTTTAGTTTTGGAATTTGTTAATCAATGTTGTTTAGCTGCACACATCTCGACGTTTAACAAACATGCTCCGTTCGCGTCTGCGCGGCAACTGAAATGGAGAGTGAAAAATTAAACCGAGTGCATGCAACACGCGCCGGCGGCGTCGCTCCGACTTCGTCACAGCTTCAGCTCTGTTTTGGGGTGGAGCGTGCACTCGTTAAACATCACGTAACAGGAGTGTTGTTGTTGTTGTTGTTCGCGCATGCTTCGTTCGTGTAACAGCTTCGCGCATGCGTCACTGCTGCAGTTGTTGATGTTTTTGTTGTTGTTGTTGCTGTCATCCAAGCTTTGGCTTCGTGTGAGTTTTCGCCTTTGCTTTCAGTATCGGTTTCGGTTTCAATTTCGTGCTCTCATTTGTAGGCCGGCTCTTGGTCCATTAACGTCAGCTCTGCTCAAATTGGCGCACTCGGCTTAACATGCGCAACTTCTGCGCTACTTTGGTAAGTTTCTGCCTTGCGCTGCTTTTGCTTTGCTCTGCTTCTGCCCTGCTGATACTGGGTTGCAACTTGTCAGGTGGCTGTCACTTTTTATACAATACTGTGCAATTATGTACATATGAGTGTATGAGTGGATTTATTGAAAGGTTGACAGGCCGTTAGTCCTGTCCTTTCTGTGCTTGGACCAGTTATTTTAACATAATTGAATGATATTACATTTTTGTCTTGCGAGAAACTTTAGTTAATTGGTTGTATGAATAACTCAGGCGGAATTAATGGGTCACAAAAAAAAAAAATAATAATTTATGAATGAAAGTAATGTAACGTCTACTTAAATGGTTGGGCTAGTTATTATTATATACATATTCACAATAAATTTACAAATGCTTACATTAATAAGAGAACATACATACATGCATAACATACTATAAGATGACATACATTTAATATATACACACACATGCTTACAATACATACATACTTAAACACACATAGCATAACGTAACATAAATAGTATACGTAACAAATTCAAATTCATATTTACATATGCAGACATACATAGAAAACATATTTTAATGCATGCATAACAGACGTATAACAGTGCGTCCTATTTAAATGATGAGCAGTGTACATATATTTATTTACTTAATGTTTACAAGTCTACATTTCAAAGATGCCCATTATTTTATTTTTAAATGAAATTTATTTTCAAGTTCATTGAACGACCTAATTGCGTATAGTCATACACAAACCTCATGTTAGACTGTACGGTGAAAACTAGCAGCAAGCAACGCACCGAAGCTAAAAGCACTGCTAACATTTGCATAAGCTAAATGACAGATAAATTACAAACTAACGGTAAAAGACCCTTTCCGCCCACTTGCATATTTTTCAGTTAGTTGAGCTATTGTTGACATTTGCATGTAAAACGATTTTGTTTAATTACCCAACACAAAGTCTTATGCAATAAACACATACACACACACACATACAACTATTTATGTTAGTAAAGTGCTGTGTCTATTGGACCACAGCAATTGGTTAAAGCTGAAGTGCATACACTCAGCAGAAAAATCTACCTCATTTGTCGGTTAGTCTCACAATTATTGAGAAACTAAACTTTTTAAATTTATATTTATGCCTTTCTAAAAACAGAGCTTGCAAATTTCGGGATTGTAGAATAGGGCAACTCTTTTTAAATTTTTATACATTTTTTCCTAAGCTTGCTATTTTGTAGAAGGATTTATTCAAACGTTGACCATTTTTTTCTGAGTGTAGAGACACACATTGCGGTCAATGCATGATTTGCAAACACAACTGGCCAATAAGCATGTGGCAATAATGGAAATAAATGGCCAACACTTGTTTGCTTTTGGCTTGGCCATAAATGATTTTCAAGTGATAAAAATTTTACTGCATGTACAAATGTCAACTGATTAGATGCAGCAGACATGCACGCATCTTTAAAACTTTAATTAACTGTTCAACGATTAACGGTGATTAATGGAAGAAGTACTATATTAAAATTATCATTTAAATAAATTATTTCATTACTATTATATTCTTCTGCAAAAGTAGCATACTTTGAGGCTGCTTTAAAAAATGCTCCACTAGTACTGTTAAGAGGATGTTATACTGTTATTGAGCTCCTGTTATGCCACTGTTAAACTGCTGTTTTCGTCAGTCGCTCCTTAGCTCTTCTCAGATCCACAAATATCGTTTCAAATGTTAAACATATGATTTAAATAAAACAAATAATAAAATAAACATATACACAAAAGCCAATACATACCTTATTTGGTTTTTACAATAAAAGCAGTATAACTAGAGACTGCTGGTAAAATGCTTAACATTAATTGGCTGTTATTATATTCTTGAGCTGCTGTTATGCTGCTGTTATCAGAAAAAAAACTAAAAACCAACTTAATTTTGCAGACATTTAAAATAATTGATTTACATTTTATTGGTCTTATGCATTTTTATTTTAACTAGAGCTAAAGCACTAATTGTATAATAACAAATTAAGAGCCTAAGCTTTTACATAATGTTTGTTTCGATTTGTTTCTCCTTTTATTTTTGCACATTTTCAACATAAAATATACTCGCATTAGCAAACAGTAAGAAACCAATTGAATTTTTATTTATACATTTATAGCATATTTTGTAAATAAATTATGTAAGACGAGCAGCAATTATTGTATTAATTATTGTTCGTACATAAAACATATATGTAACAATTCTTTCACAGTTCAGCGACATTTTGTTCACAATTATTATTATTTTTGTGTATGGTTTATATAATTACATTTTAAGTTTATTTGTTTTTAGTATTTTAATTAGACTACGCACTACACTAACAATGATGTGTAAAAATAAATGTGATTTGTTTTTAGCTCTTGTCTCAAATATATTGTTAGTTTGGTTTTACATTTAATGTTAGTTTAGTTTTCTTTTTTATATGTTCTTAGCATACTTCGAGTATGCTTTTAATAATAATATTTAGAAATTCATTGTTTTTCAGCTTGATTTTGCCGCTTAATTTTGGCTCGCTTTTTGTTTTCTTTTTTCGAACTGCAGCTGATAATTGTACGAGTTTTGGTTTAGTGTCGAATGTTGAACATTTTGCTGTAGCTGCAGCCTCAGCTTCAGTTATAGCTACAGCTTTAGGTAACGAGGTAAAGTGCGCCTTGTTTCGAAATCGACACAGTCAACTCCATGCCACAAATTGGGGGCAGCATCTCTTCTTCATCATCGTCATCCTTATTATCAGTGTCAATGCCACGCAAACAGCGAATGCATCACCAGCAAATAACCAGTTGTCACAATTATGCTGCCAATCATAATGGGAAAGCCAACTCTGTAAAAGAATTGGAATTTATATTAATATTGTCTATTGGCTATTTTGTCCTAGCCGAACTCGACTATTGCATTCTAAGTTGCTGAAGCAAAGTTATTTAACATTTTTATATGCCACACTATTCAACTTGACCCGCTTCTTTTTGTGGCTCATAGTTTTTATACTCACTTAAAGAACTCGAGGAATGTGAATTTGTAGCCATGTTGCTCGGCAACTCCGGCACAAACTACATTCGCCGAGGCACCAATCAGCGTGCCATTACCTGCCAAAATAGAAAGTAAAAATTGGCAATTATATAATACAAATATATACTCTATATATATATCACTTACCGCCCAAACAGGCGCCCAGAGCTAGTGCCCAGACGAGTGGTTGCAAGGGTAGATTCAAGGTGCTGTTCTGTGCCAGGGAAATGGTTATCTTGACCATCATTGTTGTCAGTGGAATATTGTCGACAAAAGCCGAGGCCACGGCAGAAACCTAAATATACAGATAAAGATATATAATCACTATAGTAATAAAATATAAAATATTACACTTACCCATAATATTATCAAAATAGCAACCATCAAGCGCTGATCTTCGCCCACGCCTAGAATAATGTTCTCGGTCATGTTGCCAATCCACTCGATGAGGCCCAGTTCGGTAAGAGCCTCCATCAGTATGAAGAGAGCGGCAAAGAAGAGCAAGGTGGACCACTCGACTCTCGCCAATATCGCCTCCAGATCCTCAATGTCCGCTAAGATGATGAGGAATATCGCTCCGAGCAGGGCTGTCCAGCCGAGCGAGAGACGCTGCAGCTCCGGCACCGAATGCAGAAAGAACAAGCTGATCACAAAGATCAAGGCTGCGGTGCACTTGACCAACAGCGGCTTATTCCTTATGGGATACTAGGGAATTGACAATATATACATATAATTACTATAATATAATATAATAAGAAGAAAAAATAAAGTTCAAAATGTGTTAAATTTGTAATAAAATATAAATGTATCATTTAAATTTACATTTCGATTAAACCAGTTTAAGCCATTTCAAAATAAATTTACTTTTCAAAGACATTCAAATTTGTACAAGTTCTGATTGTGGGTGGCTTTGATCTGTCCCATATATATTTCGGTGTTTTTGTAAACTTACCTTGGCCTGCAGATTGGCGAGGGTCGTTTGATAGTTGGGCGCTGGTACGACCACTGCCGTCATGCGTTTCTTGAGACTGCGCTTCAGGCGATTCACTTTCTTCATCAGTGTTTGACGCACTAGCTCCTCATCCTTGGAATAGGCCGACAGACTGGCTGCTGCCCGCTTCCACACGTGAATCTCATGCCGCAGCTCCTCCACCTCGGGCGAATCCTTGAACTGCAGATCACTGATATTGCGGAACTTGTAGCGCAGCTGCAAATATGTTTGTATCATCACCAAAATGACGCCCGGCAACATGTGAAGAGTGAACACAGCAAAGTTGACGCCCTGAAATTAAAATCAAGATGGTTTCATATATAATAAAATTTTATAAATAATTAAAAGTACTCACATTCTTAGATATGTAGCTATTCGAGGCAATTATGACATTTGGCGGATCCCCCACAGGTGTCAGGGCGCCGCCAATGTTCGAGTAGATCACCATGCACATCAAGATGGGCACCGGATTGAGGCACATCACCTCGCAGAGGCGTATCGTGACGGGTGTCATCAGCAGCACCGTTGTAACATTATCCAAAAAGGACGACAGGATGGCCGTAAAAAAGCACAAACAATTGATGAGAGGCCAAACGTGTCCATTTGTGATTTTATAGGCGTACACAGCCAGATAATCGAACACGCCCGTCTCGGAGAGTATGGCGACCAAGATCATCATGCCAAAGAGCAGCAGCAACGTTTCCACATCAATCCAACCCATAATCGTGGACATCGAAGGACGCGAGTTGAGCGCCGCCAAAATGCCCACGGATAACGTGGAGGCAATAATGGCAGCGAAAGTGCGATTAACAATCTCCCAAATGATCATCACATAGAGGCCACAGAGCACAGCTGCCGCATAGAGAACGCCATGCTTCTTGTAGATGGGCGACTCGTCCACATTCAGTTGGAGCGGTAGTTCGCCATCAATGCTGCTGGTAAACTCGAAATGGAGTCGGGTTCCATTGGCCTCGATGAGTTTTGCTGCATCCGCTGCAATTAGTTCGAATGTGTGGGATTTTTTGGTATCCTTGGTGGAATCGATTAGCTCCGGATAGACAACATCCAATTGCCACATTTGACTCGCGTTCTCCGTGTAGAACTCCTGGCCCTGTGCATCGAAATAGCTGCGTGTGACAAGCACTTGCAACATGGGCAGCGGCACACTGTCGTTCAACTGCAAGTCGTTTTCCTGCAACCGAAAGGGACCCCTCAGTCCTAGCCCAATCCGCTCCAGCTGCGACGTGGCAATCGAAAAGACTGCAAAACAAATATTAAAGAATATTAACTAGGAAATTCGGATTAATTTTTCATTGCTCACCTCGCGTGGAACTGTTCCTGGGCACACTGATGAGACTCAATTGATCCACGTGCTCGTTGTTGCTCATCAGAAAGGCGGTGAAAACACACCAAACGACGAGTAGCACCGATATCTTAAACCAAATCAAATACTTTTTGAACTGAAAGTGAAAGAAAATTGTATTAATTAAAGCAGTTCTTATTTTATTTATATATATTATTTTAATTTAATTACAAATATGAATTAACAAATAAATAAGTTATGCTAAGTTAAATAGTTATTTATTTTATTTAATTGGATAAAAGTCTGACCAAAAAACCTTCAAAAATAGTTGCAGTTAAGTTCAGCTAAGTAAAATATTGATTTATTTATATATATACTTAAATTGTATTAAAAGTCTGTTTAAAAAAACTTCTAAACAAACAAATAAATAAATTTACATTAAAGTTAAGCAATGTAAAAGATTTATTTGTTTTAATTGCATTTAAAGTCAGTCTTAAACAGAACATAAAAATAAGTTAAGCTAATTAAGTTAGTTATTTATTAACGTTAGAAGTAAAATGTGACTCAATCCAGCTGATCAAAGCCACAATCTTAATAACTTAAATTAATTTAATTATATAATTTACTGCTGAAAGCAAAATATAATTTAAACGCTTTTTAATATCTAAACTTGTTGCTTGCCAAGAAGTCATCCCAAAAAACTAGATAACTTAAGATGTAGTTTTCTAGGGTAACATGCGATCAATCAATCAATTAATTAATCTATTTCTTTAGAGTTGATCACATTTTTTTTTAATCTAAAATAAAACATTTTCTGCTGACTAGAAACCTTCAAAGGGACAAACATGCTTGAATTTGGATCAGAGGGGGACACAATAGATCAAAGTATATGAAATTTTCCCAATAATAATAATAACACCCAATACAATAGAGCTAATCGGTCGCAACCCACCCAATAGGAAAAACAATTCGCTCTTTAGTCATTTTTAAATACTTAATTGTAGTGCATGCCATAAATAATAATTAGCCTGTTGTCGATTCGCTTTAATTATGATGTATTCACAGTTGTTTAGCTCTAAGCACAGGCTTAATAATATATTATGTAAATTATCGGCTCTTAAGCGAAATTTCTGATAATACTTTATGAAAATTTGTTTTTGCCAACAAGATCTGCGTTTCTTATTCAATTTTATTGAAATTTGTACAGTTGGTTGATAATTTATCAAGGCGTATTATTAAGTTAAGTTTTGTTAAGATAAGTTAAGTGAAATTTGAGTTAGTTAATTATTGTTTTAAGTTACCATTGAGCCTTTTAATAAGTTAAGATAACTACGTTAAATATTTTATTATTTAAAGAAATCTTAGTTAAGTTAAGTTAACTTAAATTAAGTACAATCTAAGTTCAGCTATTTATTTAACATTTACATTTATGTTATTTTAAATTTTCCCATTCTCCCTTTCCAATTTTAAAGATCTTTTGAACTCACGTTGCTTTTGGTGTAGGCCTCGCCATCGTCATGCTGATCCTCATTGTTGTTCTCCAAGTCCCTGGGGGGACAGACAGAAAACTGGTTGCACTAATTACGTAACTGACAATCGAGTGGCAAAGAACTACGAACCTGCCATCCAAAACGTGCACCTGCCCCGCCTCGTTCGTCACATTGATGCCAATCTGTGTGAAGACCGCCTTTGGCTCCTCCAGATGACCATGTCCATTACGTCCAATCTGCTCAAGTTCGTTGTCCTCATGCTCCGCCACATCCTCCAGAGGCAAGGGATCTGAAATGGTCGATAATAGTATTAATAGGCAAATATCTCATTAATAGACTCAGGAAAAAATAGAAAATCGCCATGAAAGAAAGTTCTAGAAAGTTTTCGTGTTTTAGTAATAATTTACACATGTAAAAAAACAATTAAAGTATTTTTTGTTTTGATTTTTTAGAAATATTTTCTGTTATTAAGAAATACACTCTTAAAATATAGAAACCAATTCATTTTCAAACGCAGAAACATATGATTAGTATTATTGGTTTCTTTTTTTTTCAGAAAGACGTATTCTTGAAATAAAATCTGATTATTGGAAATAAACTTTCTTAAAGCAGATTTGTGTTAATTTCTAAAATTCATAACGATTTTTTTCTCTGAGTGTATCTGCCTCATTTATTATTGGCTAAATACCAAGCAACGATATGGGTAAATATTTAAACGACATTTAAACCATTAGCTGCACTCGACAGGACGACAGGACGACGACAGTTTATGGACTAACTGAGCCAGCAATCAACTCAGCCGTCGATTTCTACGTCCGCTGCTTTATTTTATTAGCAGCTATTTATAGCTCGAATGGGTCATGTGATAACAAGTTAGAATCTTATAGTCGAGACTGCTCGAGTGGTAGATACTCTGCGTACAATTGAGAGTTTCGTCAATTTATAAAAAAAATATGGATTTTAAAAATTAAAAAAAATAAAAAATCCGATTGTAAGATATAGCTAAGGGATAGAGTAGCTGTAAGCCCCCTTTTAAGTAAGTTTATTTAGTTCAGAGCTGATATTTTGCTATATTAAATAATAATAATAAAAATTAAGGAAATCTAAAAACTTATATTATCAACTTCATTATACACTCTTCCACATTTTAAAAAGGTACAAAATGCCATTTAGCAATTGACCACAAGGATAGAGGTATACGGATATCTAAAAATATACATACGTCAATACAATTGCTCCTTTAATGGCTCAATAACGGACATGGAATGGTTCTATTGTCACCCGCCCTAATCATCATCAACGTCTATCGTCAAATTGCGGAAATAGTAAAGGCCAAGTATTTGCATTAGCATTAGCATAATACTTATTCAAGACCCAAAATAAAAATACCAAGTCTATTATACAATATAAAGTGATAAACATTGCCGCAAGTTGCGCAATTCGCATTTGCTATTCAAATTGAAAGGCAGAAATTGGGAACCGGGAGCAAATAAGTCCGATTCCGAGCCTGTTTTGTGGCCAATGTCAATGTTGACGACGACAACGCAAATCGTCATAAAAATTTCGACAATAATTACAGCTATAAAAAATATACTCAACGTGCCAATAAAAAATGAACAAATTCGTAAAGAAATGCGTAGAAAGCTAGCAGAAGACTTGATACACTTTCAATTTAGGCTGTGGGTCTTTCAAAGAGAAAGAATCTCTATTTAAAGATGAAGAAATGTTATATATCTGTTATCGATTACTATCGATTTAATGAATTTACAAGTTTTGTATAATTATTTCTTTGTAAGTATTTAATAAGCCGCAATTAGTTTTAAATTGGAAACTGAGCAAAATTTTAATATGATCTTAAGAAATTTACATGATAGTTAGCTATAAATCGATAGCTTATCGAATATCTATGTATATATGCTATAAGAACGTACGCCGCTATGCTTACAAAAGTATATAAATATTTTATTTTTATTTTCCCCGAGCTACACAAACATAACCTTACATTTGAGATACACTCAACTGGCAGTTAAGTACACTCGTACACACACCACGTACACACTCCCCACACATACAGCACAAAGCATATGCCATTGGACAAGTCAAATAAATGTTGCAGCAACAAGATGGTTTTGTGGCACCCAAAAAAAAATCCAAAAACAAAAAAAAGAGAAATAAATGGAATATATAAAAAAAAAAAACACTTACCTCCATGGAGACGTTCGTGCTCCTGCCTGAAGGAGGCGAGGCTGGGATCCTGTCGAATGCGTTCGGGCAGCGTGCGCCAAACTTGTAAGGCACCTTCCGTCACTTCGCTGCACATGTGGAGTGGAGGTTGTGGCACGTTGATTGTCCAAAAGTTGTGCGTTTGTAGCACATTGGGGTAACATAAAAAAAAATTGGGAGAAAAGAAAACGAGCCGGTAAGATTTTATCAGATTTACCAGCAGGATTTGTCTTGAAGACAAAAAATACATATTTGTCTAAGCATCAAATTTGTTTTGTTCAGGCGTGGCACGTACCACGTGCGTCCCCAACTGAAACACACGCAATGCTTTTGCAGGTATTCAATAAACGCTTAAAGTTCTCTTATTGATTTTATTATGGGGCTCCAAAACACAATTTGTACATATTTGATATGGCTTTAGATTTTTATTTTATTTTATTTTTTATCTTTTTGCGGCTTATAAAATCTGGAATTTCATTATGCGAATGGTCAAACGAGTACCCAAAATCGGATTAGGACAAAAGTGATTTAAATTATTTTTATTAAGTTTAAATGGAATTGAAAATTTAGAAAATAAAGGTGTGCCATTAAGTAAATGGGAGCTTAAGTGACCCTTAAGGTACATCCTTGAATATGTATTATATACATATATATATATATATATATATATATATATAAATATATATTTATATGAAACAAATAGAAAAATATTGAGAGACTTAATAAGGAAGATAGATAATATGGTTGACTAATAGCTAACTTCGTTAATGTTACTGGATTTAACTATCAAAATTTTTTACATTTTTTGAAGTACGGCAATATCAGGTAAACGTTTATTCTACAAATACAATTAAAATTTAATTTAGTGCTTAAAGAAAAATCTAAAAATTAAATTCATTTTAATTTGTCAATGTATTTTCAATTTATTTTTAGAGTTTACGTGTTTACTTGTAGATTAGTTGCAATGCCTGTTCTATATTTGAATTAATTGTTTTTGCAGTCAATTTACAAAGACAAATATAAATTAGTCGATAAGTTGTTTTATTGAAACAAAGCGGTAATTTTTCCATTCACACGATAACGAAGACAAATGGAATCACGAAATGTTTCGTATAAAAATGTGGGAAGTATTGTGCTTTAAATAGAACCCCAAAAATAACTGGTAGAAACTGCCAATTGTGTAAGAGTGAGGATAAATCCTCAACTCAGCAGAATGAGGCATTTTAGCCAGGTTAAGATGTAATATTCTAGCTATCTCTATATTCAATTGTGCTCCTATCAAAACTAATGATTTATAGTTGATCACACGTTTCCCCTGGGATGCGGATACTCTTCCACTGGCTAGAAACTATTAATATTCTTGAATTCGTGCATGAATTACGGGTTCATGGAGCTGATCGCCCAATAAGAATAACAATACTCAAATACAATAGAACTTAAAGCTTGCAATGATTGAAACCTCCCTAATAGTATAAACAATACCCAGTTTAGTTATTTTTAATATTTTCAGTAACTTAATTAAAGTGCTTGCAAGCAAAATAAATAAATAATAATTAGCTTGTTGTCGTTTCGCCTCAATTATGATGTATTCAATTGTTTAGCTTGAATCACTCTATGTGTAATATATTATGTAAATTCCAATGTGGAAGGTCAAGCGTTGCAAGCATCAATCAAAGTCTTGGAAATATATTGCAATTCTCATGCAAATTGGCAATTGGAGAGAAGGAAACAATAAAAGAGATAAAGATGAAGTAAAAGAAGGCAATTTGAAAGTGAAGTGAGGGAAAGAGACAACAATTGATATTCATTGGCATGGCATGGCTTGATTAGCTGGGACACTTAATTAAGGCACACTTTTTTAAGGTCACACTGTCCGTTTGATGAATGGCATAGAATAGAAAAAAGTCCATTTCCATTTCAAATGCGAGTTTAATGACATTTTTTTTTGATTTCAATAGCAATTAGATTGTCAACACAGCTTAATGGAGATGAATACACTCACAGAGACACTCAAATACTCATTCACTTGCTTGATTGCACATCACGTGCGAGTGTTGAATAAATGCAATTTGTGCACTCGAGTCAAGTGGTCAGAAATCTTAATTTAGTTTAGTTTAAATGTCGCTTAGACACAAAAATGAAATGATATGAAACCCACTCGCATTCACTCACATCCAACTCACATTCAACGGGCATTCAGCGTTCAGCATTCATTCGCATTCACTCACAACTGAAATGGCATAAGTCATAAATTATATTTAGTTTAATTTAGTTCGCAGAAACAGAAGCTGACACTGATTCCATATGATAATTTGATGTGCTATATCTCTCCCTCTCTCACACAGTCTCTTTCCCTGTCTCTCTCTCTCTTTTTCTGTGACTCTTTCTCGTTTATATTTGGAGATCTTAACTTATGCAATTTACATATGTGTGCATACAATTTCCGACACTTTTGTTTGAACTTGCTAAATTGTTCAGCTTAAAGATTTAATATGCCTCTAGAATATATATAAATATATATATCTGTATATACATATTATATATATATATATAGCATGCTTATTGGCTTGAATTTGAGTGTCTCAAATTCAGTCAAATTGCAACGCACTTGGTTTTAGTTAAATATGAGGGTTGAATGATAAGAATACTTAGACATTGATCAAACATATCCATTTAACTGTTTGTTTGATTTGAAAACTGACTTTTTTATCTTCTTAAATGTTGTATAAAATTGTTGAAAAACTGCATTTCTAAATCTAGGTATCACATTATTATCATTTGTTTATAATGAAAATAATGTAAATGGATTAATTGTTCCTTGATAGAATTTATTATCTAAAACTATTTGGAATCAGTGTAAAATCACATCAAAAAATTTCACTAGAATAAGAAATATATATATTATATAGTAAAGTTAAGTTTTTTTTACAAAACGAATAAAATTTCACTTAGTGAAGGTTGAAAGGTGATTTTATATATCTTATAATATATTCATCATTTATTATACATTTTTGTATACATTTTTTTAATGGATTTCATATCATATAAAAAAAATTATGTTCTTTAAGTTCAAGTTTACTTCACAAATAAGCGGTAATCTAGAATTATGAATTATTTTTGTATAAACGAATGAAATTTCACTTGAACGACTCTTAAGAGATAATGCTCATGTTTAAATGGAAGTGAGCGATAAGCTTTTGAATGCAGTCGCCTATGTAATCACATACTAATTTTAGAAACCAAATTCTTGAAGTTTCTTCTCTGCACTTTCTGTTCTTACACACAAGTTAAGTTGATTGTGTACTTGTCGAATGTACGAAACAAAACGGATCGCAAAACACAAAGCTGAAAATTCGTGGACATTGATATGGTTTTTGTTGACAAAGTGGTCAATTTTGAGCACAAACTGTGGGAGGGAAAGAGACACATATATACATACTCATCCTCGTGTGAGTAATCCTCGGAGCTGTTGTTCTGATTATAGGACATTCTGTCTCTCTCCTATCTGGCGCTCTCAGCTGCTGCTGCTGCGTATGTAAGGTAATATCAGAAAATGTGCTAGGGGCACACACTTTCAAATCCGAGACCGATTTTCTTTTTTCGTATTACGTAATTTTGCAAAAAAGTTCCGTTTCCGTTTTTATTATCTGGTTTACTCTCGATGCAATTCAATATGATTCTATTAATTTCGCTTTTTTCTTTAAATACTATTAGTTAATTTTGCGTTATATTTTACATATCTTTAGTACACGTTATATTCTATTTAGACTTTTTTTGTTGCATTGTCACGTGCCTTTTTTGTTTTCTTAGTTTTTGTGCGACTTTGAGCAGTGCATTGATGGGTAGCACTCGCGTTACTAACTCGCATGCACCGCTTTTTACCCTATTTTGTAGGTTTTTAATGCGCACCACGACTAAACTCGCGTCGCAGTCGCCAGTAGCAGTCAGCAGCAAATGAAAAACTACGAAAAAAAGTTCCTGATATTCATTTCTTCGTTTTGTTTTGTCAGTTACGTTTCTGCTCATTATTCGCATTTATGCGTTCTCTCATCTGTCCACTTCTTCACTGCACATGCAACGGTTCAACAGATCATCATCATCAACGTCATCATCACAGATCTCTGTCGCTCAAACCATTTGCTCTCGCTCTCTCTCTCTTTATCTCTTTCTGCCCTGGCTTAACCCAAGCCCAAAAACTGAACTGTTTTTTTTCGTTTAGCCTTTGCGTGTTTACTTTATTGCTTGCGGCTTATGTTGCTGTTGTTGCCTTTATATTTATTACAATTATTAAATTTCTTGGTCGCTCTTCTTTCATGTGTGTTTCGGCTTTCATTGCTGGCGTTGGCTTATTTGCACTTCTTTCAATTTACACATGATTTATCACATTTGACAGTTGAGCTGCGTTTGCAATTGCTTTTGATAATGCTGACGATTTTCGCATACCCTACAATCAAACTAAGCAAGCTTATTGGTGTGCATACTAAATGTTTAATTAAATATGTTCTTAATCGAGTTAATATTATTGAATATAGGTCTATAGTATTTTGTTTTAGAACATTCATGCAAATTTCCCATCCTTTTATATAAGTTATTGTATTTTTCTAATAATAGCAATTTAATTTAAATTGAAATGGTTTTACCTATCTAATAACCCAAAATTTAAAGAATTATATTTTAAATTTTATCACTTCCTTACAAGTTAATTTCTCAAAGGGATGCTCAAAAAGTTTGTAATTTATTCGTCTACTTTTATTTGGAAATTCACTAGCCAAAAAAAACTTTTTGGCCACATTTGCAGAATTTTTTGTAAATCAGCTAAATTTGTGCTCTAAAAGGTTGGCCAGCTGCGTTCAAGATGACGTCATGCTGACGTCACAAGCATTAAAACTTCATGCATGGTAATTGAAAACCTTTTTTGCATTTTGAGGAAATCGTGCCAAGCACAATGAAAAAGTTGTTGCTGAATTTGACACCTGCCAATGCTTATAAGAAAGTGAAATGAAATGAAAAACCCCTTGGCACAAAATATTATTTTTAATAATAATAATACGAGTGGCTCTATCAGTACTTGAAATATAAGTAAGTCATACAAAACGCAATTTAATGAAAACGAAATGAAAGAGAATCTCGCGTTACTTTAATTTCTTAAGAAACAAGAGCTTCGTCTACAAAATGGAAATGTTCAATTCACACAATGAACAAGCCAAACGTAAACGACTGCTGAATACTCTGTTACAGCTGCAAGCATGTGAAAAGTGGATGCAAGAGATTACAGAATTATTGTTGTAAATCATATATGCTCTGATACCTTCAACGGTGGTGTATATATAGAACAGCTGATGGTATGCTTCACTGAATAAATTAAACTGAGGAAGAGAGCGAGAGAGAGCGAGAGAGAGAGAGAGAGATAGAGAGAGGGAGATAAAGACTATGCTTAACAATGCCTACCAATTAACTGTTATGTTATTTTAGCTTCTTGCCAATGACGTGCATTTAAATTGAAAAGCTCATCTCGCTTACAGTTTGTGACTAGTCAATTAAAATAAGCTTATGTAATTCAAAAACTTTACTGTTAGTCTAATCGACCTAATAAAAAATAGTTTCAAATGAAATTTGGTTGCCTTGAAAAATTTAATAATCATCGCTTAAAGGGTTAATTTTTATTAATATTAATTTATTTTGAAAAGAAAACCAAAAAATGATTATTAATATGGGTCATTGATAAGAAATTTACACAGTCCATAAAGAGGGGGAAGTTATTGTATGACGGCGGGGGCGAGAGTTTCAATCTGACATTTAAAAGTAATTTTCAATGTGGAGAAATTTTTTTTAATTAAATGAAACTAGAAAAAAATAAATTTTTTTGTTGTTTTGAGTGTGAATTGTTTTCAGAATGAACTCTGGACACGACTAGGGATGCTATGAGTGAGTCCATTGAGAGAGTAAGAGATAAGTTATTTTTATAACAGTGATAATCATGTTGAATCTCTCTTTGTAGCCGTAAATTTCCATTGCGTTGAAGAAAGAATTACACAGAGTTAATTAATTGAAATTCGCACACGCTTCAAACACACATACTCGCACTCATACACACGCATACAATTCAATTGTTCCCTCTCCATTTGCTTGTTTTCGTTTACTCTCTTCCCACGCATTGCACACGTGCTGAACGGGACTTCTTCAGACAAACACACACTGAAAGGAATTGTATGTTAATGCACTCTCTCTCTTTCACATTCTCAGCGCATATTGAAATTCCTATGTACACCTCGTCTATAAAGTTTTAACTGGAATTTGGTTTAGTAATCAAGTATTGCAAGCATGTGAATATAATATATGCTTCCGCGCTCTTTGTTTAATACGCTGGGAATTGCACATAGTTGATGGGTCTCATTAAACTTATAAATAATATATGAATGCATTTTATTAGACTTTAGTTTTTGGTCAGTTAAATTTGTATATTATATTATTATAAATTAAAAGTTTTCATTGCCAAAAACATATCCCTCTAATAACATTTACATAGCATACTTTTGGGCATTCGCATATCAAATTTGGATAAGATTCATTAGATATAATGTATTCTTTAAGAATATTTCATTAATAATCAATTCCTTACAGTACACCTGGATCTTCTTTTCTTCTTCTTATACTTATACTTATATTTATTAGACTGGCTTCTTCCTCTTGCCGGTCTATTTATACGTATTTTACATATTTATCTGCCTTCTCTCTCCTGCCTGCGGCTATAATCTGGTTTCTTATACTTCTACTTATACATATTAATGACCATTACTGCTCGCGCCTATAATTTCTCTTATACGGGACAAAGAAAAAACCACGTAGCCATGGCAGCAATCGATCATTGCGCGAAACAAAACGCAAGCAAAACAAAGTGAAAATTTCAAGCAACTGGCGGCGACGCAGGGCCAATGTATTAGTTTGTCTCTTTGCTAAGTGCAAATCGACGCTCACTGCTTTTGTAGAACCCGTTTTGCTTGACCTTAATTGGTCGACTCATCCTTATACTAATGCACATTCTTGTTCCCCCGCCCCCACTGCCGATGACTGACATCTTTCAGACTCAGGCTGTAATTCTTAATTTTGGCCTCAAAATATTTTAATTATTCATAACGATTTTAACGCTTGCCATTTCACATTTCACACGCACACGGCACTCATGACACACACACACATTACTTTTAATATGAACATCAACCTTTGTCACGTGTATAATCGCATTTATAATGTGCTGAGAACAGACTGCTGCCAAAATGGAGCGGTTGCTTTCACACTTAACTGTTGACCTTGCCGTCTTAAACAAGGTCATCATCGGCATTCTTATATATTAACCTGTAGACCAGCTAAGGGGCAAGAAGTATATCAACTCAATTCCTTAGAATCGAACTAAAGCGAAAACAATTGGAACAATTTAAATTTCTTACAAGCAATTTCTAAATAGTAAAAATCGACAATCCCAAAATAAAAGCATTTTTTTCTACTTTATTTTAAGTAATATTTTGTATTAGAAAGAAATGTATTTCTTAAAAGTAGAATTGCATGATTTTTGCTGGTATAATTTGTTAATATAATGCTCTGGAAATTCTACATATATTTTCTAAAATTTTTTCTTTATTTTTCAATTGACTGACTTTAGTTGACATTAAATAAATAAATTAATAAATCAATAGAATATAAAAGTATAGCTTACAGGACAGCCACTAGCTGTTGATTTAAAATTAAAAGAGAAATCTAATTAGTTTAAAAGAGGGAACAGGGCGCAGCGAGGAGCGTCAGATAAGCATATGCATAATTTTGTATGGCTTTGAAATTGTTTGCAACTCCTGCGGGCTTTCTATTGGCTTGTTTTCTATTAAAAGGCAAATTGAAAAATAATTGCCAAATAACGTAAGTTGAGAGCGAAAGAGAAAGAGAGCGTGAAATCGAGAGAGAGAGAGGGAGTGAGTAATATCAACATCGTACAAATTAATTAGTTTTTTGCTTTCGCTTTCGCATTGAACTTCGTTCTTTGCTTCATTTTTTTTATTTCATTTGGTTGGCTTCAAACACGTTGCTGCTGGCAAAGGAATAACGGAAAGTTTTAATTGCCAGGATAACATGACGCGCACGTGGCTGAGAGAACAGACGGAGAGAGAAATTGAGGGAGAGAGAGCGCATCATGTCTGACCTTTTAGGTGAGTGCACCTGATTGATTGATTCAAGCTGCCTGCTGCGAGTCATATGAGTTTTGTCGATTGTCTTTTTATCGTGTCTTGTCTTGTCTGTTTGTTTGGGTTTTGAAATTCAATGACGTCTCAGCTATTACACTCAGACAAAAAAAACGCCTAAGTTGTATGACAAGGCAACATATAATTCAGAAAAGAAATTAATAAATTATATATATTTTGACAGGGATTTAAACACAAAATAAGATTTACAATATAACTCATTATAGAAATTTGTACATAGTATTTACAACATATTACCAAAAAAATAGAAAAACTTGAACATTTTTAGAGCGATTTTCTTTTTAGGACGATTTTTTCCTGACTGTATCATTTATGTGCTTTACACATTATGTGTCATACAAACATTTTGAAGTCGAACGTAAATTAAATATATGTCATTATTTTTAGACCACACATTGGTTGTCTCGCTCTCTCTCTCTCTCTTTTTTCTCTTCATATCTCTCTCTTTCTGTGTCCTCCTTTTTAGGCAGACGACAAATGTCCTGCTCATTTACTTGAGCCAATTTAGTATTGACCACAAAACAAAACCAACTCTTGAATGTTTTCCGGGCCAAAAGGCATTTATTTCCGGTGAAATAAGTCTTGATTTAAGTATTTATTTAAGAATTTATTATTAATAAATGCAACTGATTGAATTGTATATAATCTTTCTTGCTCTTAAAAGCTGCGGCTTAAAAATTAGCTTTAAGTATATAATAAAATGATATAAAATTAGATAATCGGCTTGAGAAAGCATCTACGAATCCATATGGCATTTATATTCGTATAACAAGTTTATATAATATTATTTATAACTGCAACCGTTACGCGAATAACGATACAAATGAAATTCACAATTATAGAAATACTCGTATATCATTAGAATTATTATATAATTTAATAAACCCGCGCATATTATTGATTAAATATACAATTTTTTTTATGAACAGATAAGAAGATATGATATACATAATATATATATAAATAACTACAGTCAGTTGCAGGCTTATTAAAAAAATCAAAAGAATATACATATATATTAAAAAGTTATAAAAAATCGTCTCCACAAACAAGTTTAAACTTTTTCAACGATAATTCAATTGCCTTTAATAAAAATTACCTTTTACAGGTTTTATGCACAAAACAACAAATTATTTAAATCAAGCCGCTTCGCTGGTAAACATAATTAATTCGTACAAAAAATATATGGCCTTATTTGCTTTGCTAAACACTTTCATTTATGTTAATAAATATATTCTTTGTATTGATTTTTTTCATAGGGTTAATAAAATTAGGATAGGTTGAAAATAAAAAAAAAGAAATACGAAAAAAGCAAAACTAAAGCAAATCTTGCGTTATAAAATGTGAAATAAGTCAACATTTATTGCAATAGTTGGGGTAATCTAGCAAAAATTAATTAGATAAAAAATTGTTCATTTTAAAAGATTTAAGACTTTCTTACACTGATTAAAATAATTTATAAATATAATATAATATAATATAATATATAATAAATGTTGGGCATATTAAGTGATAATGAAAGTAAATGATTAATATGTTCTTGATATTACAATACTATATACCTAAATATATATATATATATATAATATATACATATTGAATTATTCTACACTTAATGGCAAAAAATGCTAGAAGCACTTAACATTTATTCACTTTGCTAGTCACTAAATATTTATTGTAGTAATTAATTCGCCATGACAATATTTATTATTCAGCTAAGACAGTTGACATTGTTTTTCCTTTTCTTTACATTTTCATTTTCATTTAAATTTTCTCTTTTCTTGTCTGCTCGCTTCGCTTACCTGGCCTGGGGAAATTTCTCGCTCCGCCCCGACGCCTGCCGCTGCAGGCAGAACTTGTTAACCTTCATTCGCATGCTGAAGGGCCAAACACGTTTGTGGCTCTCTTCTAACTTGGCCCGTTCACTTTTGTGGCCAGCTGACGTGATGCTGTTGCTGCCCCGTCTGCAGTTGGCTTTAAGCGTTGACTAAATGTTAACGTTTGTCGCCGTTTTGTTAACTTTTATTCAATTGGCCTAACGGATTGGATTGGCTTTAATTCGCGACTAGGCTCTAATTAACCCAAATCACTAATAAATTCGCGTTTTTTATTGTTAATTAATTTTTATGATCTCTTGATTTAAATTTTTATAATACTCAAATCACAGTTTATATATAGATTGGTTTTAGCGTTTTATTTTATTATAATCACGTGTTGTTTTGATTTGATTTTTTTAACAGTTAAATAACTTGTTATTTTTTGACGTGGCTTAATTGGCAAATGCTGTTTTTGTTTTAGAGTGGGCTTAATTTTTCCACATGTATTTTTCGACACTGGTAATTTTTGTAGTTCAATATTTTTTAAATGTTTGACAACTTTTTAGTTGTAGACTTTATTTATAATTTTCGAATTGGTTTAATTTTTTACACATGTATTTTTATGTTTTGTTTAATATTTCTTATTGTTGATTTTTCTCGATTTTGTTTGTTATCGATTGTTTTTTGTATTTTAATGTTATTTTATTTGTGCAGCCAATTTTGAGTTGGCCTGCGGCTTTAGACCTTTCTCTTGTACATTTTATGGCAGTTGTGTTTAACGATTTTTCTTACGTTTTTTTTTTTTATATTTTTATTAAAATTGTTGTGCACGTTTTTGGTTTATGTGCGTCACTGGAAAATGTCACTAGCATATTACGCATACGCCACGTTTGCCAGTCGGCTGCACTTGCGTCAACTTTGAAGCTGTTGAAGTGAATGAAACGAATGAGACTCAACGGAATTTTGTTGCCTCCCACTTGAAGTTCTTCATGCGACACAACATTTGTTGCCATGGATTAATAATGCAAATAAATTAACAAAAATACTAAAACAACAAGCTAGACAACCGCAATTAAACAACAACACAACCAACATAAATTTGTCGAGCAAATATTCTGACAATTCTTAGTGATGAAGAGGGGGGAGGAGGGCAGAAAAGGGTGTAAGCTCAATTGATTAGAAATCAATTAATCAATATTCATTTACGCTTTTACGCCTTATGGCCACATTTCTAACCAATCCTAAAAATCATCAGGCACAACATACACACACACACATCACACACACACAAATATGTAGTTGTGAGCACGTTTCTGTTGATCCGAAAGTTTTTATTAAGCCCAGACACTCACAAACACACACACACACACACACGTGTGTGGGACTACACTAGTCACCAAATTGAAGAAATTGAAGCCATGAAATGTGAATTATTTTAAGAAGTTGCTTTAAGTAATTTTTATTCTTTTAATAATATTAATTTTGTAATAATTATAGTTCATAATTTACCAAAATATATTATTTATAATTGCTAAAATTCTCTAAAATAATTAAAAATCATAAAGGTGTCGTATATTTTATAAATTTGTAATAATTTTAATTCATCCTTCAAAGCCTTTTTTTTTAGATAAATTATTAGTTACTTTAATAATTATATTTCATAACGCAGCTTTTGAATACATAATTGGCTTCTGAGCTTAGTTTATTAAAAATAAAAAGTGTTGGTTTGGTTATAAGAAAATAATAAACCCCTCTCCAACTGATCTACTTGAGCCTCTAACAAACTAAAATTTCTCTAAGAAAATAATTTAATTGATGCAATATATCTTCTTTTTCGTCATCAGAATATCTACAGTAGTCCTTATGAAAGATGGACAATTAAGTTGCGTTTTGGTTAACAAAATTAGCGATTCCTTGCCGATCTTATGACGTGTCGGAAATTGATATCTAGGCAAGATATTTATGTCAATTTGCAGTACATATCTTTACAATTGTATTATTTAGTGCTATATAAAATCAAATTATATGTATATATGAAAAACGGGTGCAGGTATCGATAAAATACAATAAACACTGAACCTATATTTGAAATCTAATGTATCTAGCTTTAATAGTATCTAGGATCGACTTTTTCATACACACAGATATAGCCGAATCGACTCGCCTTTTTATGCTGATAATGAATCTATATACTTAATTTATATATAAATAATATTAATTAACTATAATATATATTTATAGACTTGCATTGAGTAGCATTGAAATGCTTGATAACTTCTTAAAGTTTTCTTTAATATGCCATAAATCATAAATAAAATTTGATTCTTTTTGTGTGTTGACTAGTGTTGTGGAGTGTATATATATATATATATATTATTGCATTAGATCTGGTTTTTGGTCACGTAGTGCATTCTGTTTGCCACTCAGTTTGTGTAATCCGTTCTAATTTCGAATTGATTATGCTGTTGCTGTTATCTAATTACTCGACACTATTTGTATCTTTTTCTAACGTCCCTCTCCGAGTCTCTGCCACACAATCTCTTTAAATATTAGTCAAGTAATTCAGTAATTAGCAACAGCAAGCGAAAAATAATTGAGCAAAGCTGATGTAATTACAAATTTGCTGCTGGCAAAATTGTTTATGGTTGTTGTGCGGGTTGCTTTTAAATTATGTAGAATAGCTGACCGCAAACACACACACTCCACACACACACCCCCACACACCCCTGCATACACACATGAATTAACGACACGTTTCTGGCTTTGGGTCCTGATATACATTAAATAGGATTCAGGCTATATGCAAAATATAAATGCGCAGGCAAGCGAGTGACCTAATGACCCGTCTCACACACACACACACACTCATGAATATCTAAATATATTTTTTATGTGTGTTTATCCTGTGCAAATTTGCTTTGAATTCCTGTCATGTTAGTTCTGCAGCTGCTTTAATCACTTTTAGATATGCAAAAACCCACAACCAACTTTTGACATTTCTGTGGAAGCCTAGTAAATTTAACAAGTTTAAAGTTGTTAACTTTTCTCATTCGGTTTAAAAAATTTATGAAACTCTAGCGAAATATGCAAAAGACGTGCAAAAATAAAATCAACCCAAAATTAAAGCGATAAAAATGTTTTGCTCATTTGCAAACTGAAAGGAAAATGCGAAATGAAGGATTTTTTTTTGTCAGCAAGTATAAAAGTTGCCACAACACACACACACACACACACAGGCACACACAGAGGCACACACAATTACGCATAGAGATAAACAGCTTAATGGCCAACAAGTTGGTCTTCATTTGTTGCCAAGTTAGACGAGTTAGCCAAGAAGCTGACTTTTAAATACACTTTACTTATTCTGAGCAACTTTTTTAGATTTGCAGGCAACATTTATTTCTTAATTTATATTTAGTGACAGCTTCTTTTTGCGTAAAAAATTTAATTATAATATTTATTTAAATTCTTACTTGGTTGCTTTGAAATCTATTTGATAAAATTTATATAATACTTATTATAATATATTATTAGTATTATTATTATTTAAATATGACTGAAGACTTCTAGTCTTTAAAAAAAATGTAATATTCTAGGAAAAATGTGCTTAACCATTTAATCCGATATTTTCAAAGATATCCCAAAATATTTTTTTCCTTCTCTGATGCACTTTGAGCATTTCTAATTATTCTTACAACATTTTCGATCTCTTCTACAATTTCTTCCCTATATTATTAATTATTTTAACCGTCTCAAATTTTTTTTATTACGTTTATTTTTCTTTATCATTTTTAATTTTATATAATTTTGTTTGTAATAATAACATTTATTTTAAATTAAATTTAAGTCTTACAACATTCTCTCTCCACAATAAATAAAATTAGTGAATAAATAAAGAGACCTCAACGTATTCAGAGTTTCTTCTATGCCATTAATATTACTGGCTTAAATTGTGTGTTATTTTAGCTTCCAAACATTCCCCAAACGCTTCTATTTATAGCCTTGTTGGCCTCATTTTGTATTAATGTAATTAATGTAGAAAATTCAACGTGCAAAAAATAAAAGTTGACTTTATTACACTTTATGGTCACACGTCACAACAAATTTTGTTAATTGTATACGTAGCTTTCAAATCAGTTGTGCCTTTTTTTTTTTAATATTTTGAATAAAAAATATTTTATTTTTAAGTATAGTTTCGCAAATATTCATACAAGATTAATCTGTTTTAGAAATAAACGCATTTTTCTTTTAATTAATTTTATTTAAAATTGTAATATAGATTTATACACAAGCAGTAATATTTTTTAGTATGTATTTTTAATAATAAATTATTATAAATTTTACTTATACATTTTTTGTATGCTTAAAAATTTAATTCTGTTTTGTTGCCTAGAAATTTCGGAAATTAAATGTTTTGAATTATATTTAAATAGAAATATGTGTCTACAAAAATTAATAAAGTCCTAGTAAGTCATTACCTAAAAATTAATACAGTTTTCTTTGTAAAATATATTTTACTTTTAATAAAAAAAAAAACAAAGTCAAATTTTATATATTTTGCTCTTATGCCAAAAAAGTCAATTTAATACTCTAACCAAAAAAGCCGAACAAACTTTTTAAAAATTGCATTAGTTTTAATATGTTTGGTTATTAATGTTGGAAAATAGTGCGTGGGTCTTTTTGTCTATCTGTCTGTTTGTCTATTTGTCTGTTTGTCTATCTGTCTGTCCCGCTATCTGTCTGTCTGCCTATGGCTGTCTCTGTGTGTGTGTGCGTCTCGCTTGACTACTTTTCCGTTGCCTACTTTTGAGGGCTTTTTTGAAATTAGTCCTTTTTGGGTTTTTGGGCTTGTTGGCTTTGTTGGTTGCCCAACTTTTTGTAATTTTCCTAATGAAGACGCAAGACTTTCATAAAATATTATCTATTTGTATGGATTACCACAACTAATCACTTTCTTATGACTATATCGAAAGCTATCAATTATTATTACCTAAATAAGGTGTGTTTTTTTTGTTATGCCATCAAGCCTAATCTAACCTATTTATTTGAAGTGTTATTTTGCCAAGTTATTGATTGTTTTATTAGCTGGGTCAGCACAAATAGATTCAAGAATATTGGCTAATAAGACTAATTCAATGTTAAGCTGAGCAGCTGTGAATATGCAAATATTTCACAAGCCATTTGAATTTCTTATGTATTTATTGTCTATAAATTTAACAAATAATTGTAGCAAAGAACTTTTGCACTTTTTCAAATGTTCATTAAGCCAAATGAATACGTGGAAAACATGTCATTATGAACGACTGTTGGCGGCTTATTAGCCAACAAGTTCGAGCTAAGCCGGGCAGTGCTCGACTTAGGGTTGCCCTGTAAAAAAGTTCTGCCATCGATGCTCATTAGGAATATTAATCATAATCAACACTTATTTCCGCAAGCAGTCACAAAATTTAAACTTAGTCGTTTGCCTTCAAGACACACTTTTAAATACACTAAATAATATTTTTTTCTTAGATATATATGTTTATTTTTAATTTATTACTATATTTTTGATTAATTTCCGGTTGTGTGCGGATTTCTTTCGTTAATTAAATGCTTTACATTCAAATCGTTTTGTCGCAGTTTATAATTAATTTCGTATTTTGTATTGTTTAGCTTTATTTTTTGTGGAATTTATAGTTTATTTATTTGAGCGAAAAAATACCGAAAGAGAGACAGACAGAGTCTAATAAAAAATCGCACACGTCCGTTCCGAGCGAAAGTTGGGAACCGAATAAATCTCGGATGCGAAGCGATGTGTTCCGTGTGGCGGCTCCAACAGTTTCAACCAGTTTGCCCGGTTTTTTGTTGCTGTTGTTTGCAGCTGTTGTTGTTGTTGCTGTTGCCGTTGTTGCTGTTCGTATTCTTGTTTGCCGATTGAAAGCGCGACGATAGTTGAAATGGTTGGAAATTGTGATGCGAAGCTTTCAATCGGTTTTTTTTTTCTTTATTTTTGGCTTTCAATGCAAGCATCAAGCTGTTGAATATGTTTTTCTATGTGCGCTGCTCTCTCTTTCTTTCTCTTTCTTTCTCTCTCTCTTCTTTATTCCAGTGCGCGTTTCTCTTTGACTTGAACTTGAACGTCGCAGAGGATTTTCAACAGCCCTCAGACTTAGTTAGGCAGCGACAAAGGGCGTGTGTGAGAGAGGGAAGGATAGATGCCGTTGTCACGGGGTAGGGCAATAATGTAGGCCAAGCAGTTGGTAGTTTGTTAAAAGAATTGAAGAGCAACGGGAGACACTGAACGGGAAACAGTAGGCACATATTTTCATTGTGTGGGACGCATTGAGAGAAATGTTTGACTTGACCATTTACATACAACAACAATAACAGCAACAACATCATCGACACCAATTCCAATGATGATGATGATGATCATTATCGCATATATATATATATATATATATAACACATTTTACACACTTGTGCATATTGATAATATTAATGTTTTTAAATGACTTAAGTCAAGTACCTACAAAACAAGCAAAACAAACACATCAAGAAAAAAAAAACAAAAATACAATATAAAAAATAAATATTCAACAAGTTAAGCGTAAATAATAAAATAAGTCAATAAAGTCAAATTGTTTAAATATCACATGTCTGCTCATTATAATTTTTAAAAAAAATTCCATTTAATGTTTATATATACATTTTTTTTGCTTTTAAATTTTTGCCTTTGTTTAACAACACATTTGTTGATTGTTTGCTTACCTTCAAATTAGGAGTCACTCGGCAGATTATTTATTATTGATGTAGACATCAATTTATATATATTATGTATTCAATGCAAATAAAGTGTGCATAAAATCGTGCCCCTTTCTCCTACTCAAATCCCAAAGCGATAAGATGAAGACATAAAAACAAAACAAGTTAGAATGTGAAAGTAGAGGGAGAACTCGACTGACAGATACCCAGCACAGAGCTGCTAAATTTTTAAGAATTAGCTTATTAAAGTTTGCTTAATATGAAAATATGATTTAATTAACATAATCTGTGTAGTTATTAATTTTTATAAAATGTATACAGTTGATCAATAGTATTATACATCAGATATAAGGCTTTATCTTTTCAACTTTTAAATCTCCGTAAAGTTTTAGTTATTTATTGATAAAATGTAATAAATTTATATACAAGAACTTATATTACAAATTTTATACCTATCACATTGTTGAGGTTAGACTTTGCTTAATCGAAAAAAATTTTGATATATATCAAGACTATATATGTGTTTATAAATGTATCTTGCCGCCTGTTACATACTTATTCACAAGTTTATTATACCCAATTCCCACATTTTTAATAGGTTATTTTGGTTAAACTTGTGCCGCTATCAGTTGCGCATATCTCTCTCGAAATGATGAGAAAAAACCTTCTCCAAAATTCGCCGAATTGAATTAAAATGTTGTCAAATTGACAGCCTAAAAAATGAATAAAAAAGTGGCTTGCATTTATTTATAGACTAAATAAAAAAGTGCCGAAGAGCCGAAGCCTTAAATCCCAAATGCTCTAATTCTGTTTATAAGCTCGCTGAAAAGATAAATTTAAGCAAATTTGCATCTGTGTGTGTGTGTGTGCGGGTGTGTGTGTGTGTGCGTGTAGCGACTTTATGATGTGCGTGTATATCTCAATTCACTCGATGTCTCAATTTGCTCAAGTGTTATTGAATACACAAAACTAAAAACGTCTGACAAAAAAAAAAAGCGCAAAAAGTCTCTGACAATGAAGTAAGAAAAAAACACTTGTGGACGCGACAATAGATATAAACATTAATATATATACATAAATTATATATATATATATATATAAATATTTATATATATACATATGTGGGTGTGTGTGTGTGAATGGCGGGGCACATGCCGCCACTTGAGTACCAGGCTATCCCTGGCATCCCAGGCGTATGCGTATTTTATTAACTACTCGTTGCTAAGCTGCATATACCCTGTTAAATGGGTAAAAAGAGCTTAATACATTCCTTAATCTTGATTATACCCTGTAGATTTTTTTTTTATTTTTTTGCGCTCATTTTTAAAGTCTATGCAATTTGCTACTGTTTAATAAATCTGTTTAATTAAGCTCTGCTTTGTTTTAACTTTACATTTATAAGTTATGCATTGATTTCTGTTTATTTGTCTAAAAATAATACTTCTTTTAAGTTTACAAATTTAGACCAAAAAAAATATTGTTTAAGCTTTTGCATAATGATAATTTGTTTAATTTAACATCTGATCTCAAAGTCAAAGTTCATTTTGTGATTTGCAGCCAAAAAGAAATGGTATCTCATCAGTCAATACACTGCAGAATTGTTGTTTCTCGTTTGTTGTTGTTCTTTTGTTGTTTAGTTATTGTTGTTGTCGTTGTTGTTTCGACAGCCACGCGCTGTTTGTCACTTAAGCCGCTTTCAAGTGGAATTTACGCTCCTTTATTTTGCAATTTTCCGCCCGGAGCCCAGGGCCAATAATGAACTGAAAGGCGCAGTAAATGTGAAGTGACTGCAAAAACGGTGACTGGCTGTCATTCTAACGGTGAATGTCTGCACTCGCAAAAATAATCTCCGTAAAACAAGACCGTTTTAGCTTGTTTTGGATAACATTTGCAAATATAGGAAAATAAATTTCTAAAAATTAGAAACAAGCTTAGAATTAGAAAAAATATTAAACATCGACATATTTTTGATTGATTTAGGCAATAAATGCATTTTTAAAAAGTATAAATGCAAATCCTGATTCGTGTTTTATTACGTAAACTAATCAAAAATATGTCGATGTTTATTATTTTTTTGAAATATTTTCTATTGAATGCATTTTTAAAAATGTTCAATACAAATACTGATTCTTAAAAAAAATTCTTTTTGTAATTTATATATACAAATAATTAAATTTACTGCCTCTAATTTTGTATTATAGTTTTAAATTTGAAATTAAATGAATTTATATACTAAAATACTAAATATTTGTTAATAAGATAAGCAATAAATTGAAATTATAAGCTAAAATACTAATAATTTATTAATAGTATAAGCAATTAAAATCCAATTTTAGAGATTTTTGTACGTATTGAAAAATAATAATCTATGGTTTTTCAAATTTTTAAAAATTATATGAAAAAAGAAAACTGATTTTTAAATATATATTTTTTGAATAATAAGATGAGTTAACTTTAAATGCAAAACTATGGTCAATATCTAAAATACAGGTCGATTATTTTTTCTGAGTGTGCCTGTCTGGCTGTCAGTGCGTGTGTGTGCGTGTGTGTGTGTGCGTGTATGTGTGCGTAGGTGTGTTTGCGTGTGTGTTTCAAGGCTCAAACAGTTTGCCATCGCTTATGCGATATGTGATAATGTGGCATGTGATATGCCATGTGATATCTCTTTGAACAGTTGCAGCTGTGGAATATTTGTGTATTTTTTTTATATTCCCTTGTTTATATTTGCATTTGAAATGTTTGTTCTCCACACATTTATGCAAGCAATAATAAAGGTAACCGGCCAACAGGTTGCTGCAACGTGCCGAGGCAAATGATTTGCGACACATTTTATCATAAAACAATAAATAATAATGGCAATGCAAAAGCACACTTCAAATTGTTAAATTATCTTATCTTGCATCTTATGCAAGTTTTGCAATTTTAATGTGAATAATATTAAATTTTAAATACCTTAACAATGCCAGTTTGTGAATTTTTAAATCAGTTTTTAACTTAACCAGTTTTTGGTCTGAGAAAATATTTCTACTTAATTTTTAACTGTTTAAAGTTAAAAAAATTAAATCTGGAGACGATATTTAAATTCGTGGGCATATTTAAGCTATAAAATAACTAAAAAAAAACATTTAAAAAAAACCATTAAAGTATAAACGAATTTCTAAATATTACATGCCCCTTTAGAGCGCAATAAAATTACCACAATATAACTTTCATTATATTTGTAAAAAACCAATTTACTTTTATACTGGTGATTTTTCTTTAAATTTGTGAATAGCATAAAATAATGCATATCTTGTAAATTTGGCTAAGCTAATCTGGAAAACAATAAAGTTTGCACGCAGCAAATCATTTATACTATAAAAAGTAATATTAATATAAATAAATAATAATAATAATACTCATAATAATTTATACTATCTTTTACAAATATATTATATGCTCTTTAAAAGCATAAGTAGACCAATTAAAAAGTTGAATAAATTACTGAATTAATATTCATGTCCTACGCGATAGACGAATCGCTCAAGTTAACTACTAAAATTTAATCTAAGCTAAAAAATTATCTTATTTCACAGGCTCAGAGATTTGCCAATTGCTACTTAAATTTCTTTCTCAAAACTCTAAAATTATACTTACTAAATAAATGTAGCAATTTTTCGTCTGTTTGTTTATTTTTTAATTGAACATTTAACATTTTAATAGCCCCTAATTTTATATTATTTTAATTTTAAATTTCAGTGCACATTGTTTAATTTATTGCTTGAATATCCAGTTATTTAAAATGTTGGTTTTCTTAAATAAATTAAAACCTTTTAAGTTAATTATTAAACATAAGTAACTGCCTGGAAAAACTGCAATTATAATAAAAAATAATAACATAACAAATACTCTTAAAAGGCTGCCCCGAACGATTAAAAGTTGCCATTCTGGTTTAAATTTTACACCAGTTTTAATGGAGTTTTTATTCATTTAATTCGTATTTTTATTATTTAAATAACGTTTAATACTCAAGTTAGCCCAAAAAGGCACGCAACCACTTAACCAGCTTTGCGAGAACCTAAAATCCTACTCACACACAACAATTGCCATATTCAGTTGACGGAAAATTCTTAACGGAAAACCCACATGTACATTTTAGCCGAAAGCAGAAAGCTGAAAAGTTGAAAGAGGAAACGGAAAACGAGAAAGCAGAAAGCAGACAACAAGTTTGACATGTTTCCGCAAACTCAACACACACACACACAAGCACACTTTGTGGCCAAGGCCCACCTACATATTGAGCAAGGCACGCCTACCCCCTACCCCCTTACCGCCTATAAACCCACTTATGTTTCAAGCCACCCTTTTCTGACTGTCGCTTTGTGTCTTGTTCCCCATTAAAAATTGATCACAACCTAATTGCTTTTTCCTCTTACACTGCAAGTGTGTCTGTGTGTGTGTGTGTCAAGGTGTGTGTATTTTTTTTCAACAACTAATATATGTGGCAATGATATTGATAGCAACTTCGCAACCAGACACCAGATAAGCACTCAATATGTCAATGCCAGGGTCAACAACTCTGATCAAAAAGCAAATAAAAAAATAAATTGGCAGGACAGAAAAAAAAATCCAACCCTTATTGAAAATTAAATGACTTTGAAGAAGCTTAACTAAAACTAATAGCTTTAAATATTAATGTATTTTTCTGTTTACAGCTTATAAACATTTTGTGCAACAATTGCAAATAATAAGTAAGAAGGCAGTAGTCGAATAAACTTGACTTCGATATACCCTTTACAGCTTTTTTTTAACACCCAAATGTAAGCATTAATTTGCCTTAATTTTTTAGGAAAGACGTATGAATAACTAAAACATGGGATTTTCTTATGAGAGAGAATACATTGAATATGCATTGGTGTATATTGGTAAATTTGGTGTATCTAAACCGATCTGTAAGAATTTTCTGCAGTTTATTAATTAAATGTTAATATATATTATGTATATATACATTTTAATATACCTTTTTCAAAATTGTGAATGGATTTTAATGTCTAAGAAAAGGTTGATTAAAAAACTGCGCTGTAATCTTTGTCAATTAGATTTAAGTTTTTGAGTCGCTCGGCTTAGTTTTTTGAGCTAAGCGGAACTTTTAATTAAAGATAACGAACGCACTCGAATGTCTAAATTGATATTTAAATGGCCTCAAAACTGGCGTATAATTTGTATCCCCTCCTCTACATATCCCCCTCATACTTCTGCAGTAGTATTATGAGCTATATTTATAGCGCCTTCAATTGTCGTGACGAGACTTCTACGATCTGCTGCGTCATGTTTATATTTTATTTGTGTATATTCGCTAGATTTATATATTTTGTTTGTTTGTCACGTTAGTTGACAGATTTTAAAAAGATTTACGAATTGCATTAACTATTCTTGGAACTAATTTCGTCAAAGGGTGCGCCAAAGTAAATTAATCATCGATTCGAAAAACTTTAATTAAATGTAATCACATTTGTTTTATTATCTGCAACCATTTTTTTTCTGCATTCACTTAGGGATTTTTTGTATGTATCATAATTAATTTGAAATTCATCAAAATAACACGTGCTTTTTACGTTAGGTAATTGCCTAGAAGCAATTATTAAAAACTTGTTCTGCGGATTATTTTAATTGTAAACAGTCAATGAAAAAACATTACTGAAACAAAGGGACCGGATCTTGATTCAGGAGAAGACAACAATTATCTTTTTTATGAATCTACAATCGTAAATCAGTTATATATATATTCATAAAACTGGAAATAAATACAAGTTGAAATTACATAGATGAAAGAGTTGTCGACTGGGAGATACTCTGTTCAAAATAAAGTAAACTTTCTAATGGAAGTTTGTTTAAAATTAAAATACTTATTGAACTATGAAAAATTAAATTTCTTAAATTGTACAGTAAATCAGGGCATATTATATATTAATTAAAAAATATATGATTAAAATGAAAATACGATTTTTTTATTCAATATAAGTCAAAGTTGTGCAATGGATCAAAAATATATCTGGTCGTAATAAATATTAATTAGAATGGTATATAATTTTTTTTGTATTGCTTTTGGCAATAGATTTGTATTGATAGTGTTTCGATATATATGTTGCAGTTATCAGAAAAATAAACTATTCAATTGGAAGTGTAGTCTTTGAAATTGACTAAAACTACTCGATATTTTATATAGATAGAAAATATATATATTAAAAAGCAGCTGCGACTGCTTATAATTTTATTTTAAATAAATTTTTTCTACCATTTTCATTTTTTCCATTTCATGTTATTTACTCCACTTGAAAGAGACTCAATCTCCGTATAATTTGCGATTAATAATCATATTTCTTAAAAAGATTTCTGCCTTAATATATAATTATATTAAAATATATAAAAACATATATATAAATGAAAGAAAGTTTGGCTCGTAAAAGAATGTTCACAATTTTATTGCAATTATCCCAATTAGACATAATTAGAAATATTCAAACCCAAAAAACAAACAAAAAGAAAATGTGTAAAAGAAAACATACGCAGAAATGTTGTGAAATGAAAAGTTCTTAATTACCGAAAAAAAATGCCGTCGGGTGTAACGTGGCCAATAACATTAAGACCAATTATGTGCTTGGTCATTTTAATTGACAAACCTAAGCGAAAATGGTGAATAAAAACTGGCCACGAGGCGTATGCTTAATTTACGTAAAATTTTCCACTCACCAATGGCGCCGTTGTCTGGCATTGGTGTGCAGCCAATGTATTAAATCCTGCAACTTGGACTTGCGTTCCTCATCCTCATCGGGATCGTAGTCATCGTTGGCCTCAGCTGTCTCCTGTTCCAGATGATAGGGATCCTGGGAGTGATCGGTTATCATAAAAGTGGGCTTGGTATATGCATAATTCGAAGACATTTTTGGGCCACTTTTTTACGTATTTTCACAAATGCAACAAACACAAACACTTTTCACTTGCAACAAACTGAGGTAAACTATTTTCCTCACACATTTTCCACTTGTCTAATTGAATATATCAAAATTAGCTAACAATTTGAAGCTGTTTTTTTGTTTTAATTAAAATACTTTTTGTTGGCAGGCAATTTCAACCGCTGGCGACCTCTGGCGGCCAACCACTGTCAACACTCAAAGCGGATTTCGAGTGAAAAACACACAAATATTTTGCATTTGGCTGTTTTTTGGAAAAATGTCTTGTGGAAAGCGTGGAAAGCGGAACTAATAAAATGTTTCTCTCTCTCTCTCTTCTTGTATTTTTTCTTTATTATTATTTTTTTTTACGTTTCTATTATTCTTTTACGAGTGCGTGTAAATGTTGTGCTAATCTCAGTGGGACACTTACCAGAAGCTTTATTTCTTTTCACTTCACGGACAAATTGGTTGTTTCGCTTTGCCTTCACTTTACAGATTGTTGCCAAGTTCAAGAGACTTTTCGAGCAATGGCAAAATTTAAGAGCTTATATTAATGGACATTATTTGTCATCATGAATAATATAAGTGATTTATGATGCGGCTTAAAACTCATCTATAAACAAGTGGTCGCAGTAAGTATAAAAATAATAATGATAATAATAATGAAGATGATAAAAATATTTATAATAATAATTGCAAAAAATAATAATTTTTTTCATTAAGTAACCCGATTAATTTATTTAATAAAATATTAAATATTGATCTAAAATAAAAAATTATAATAAAAATGATTATTACGCTGCTGTTTCTTCATGAATTAACCAGAATATATTAATTAATAAAAACTAACTTTATTTCAATCAAAAGGGTGTATATGAGAAAATATATATTGATATAAAATATTATGTGAGGAACAATTAAAATCAAATTGTAAAAATCTTCAGATTTTATATTTTTTATTTTATTTATTTATCTGATTAGTTATTTTTATTTACTATGAATCAAAATTCTTAACATAGATTTGTATTATTGCAAATAACCCTTAAAAGAAATGGAAAACGCATTAATGTTTAACAGGTAGAAAAAAATATCTTCGATCTCATTAGGAATATATATTTTTGAATAAAATTAAATCAAGATTCGATTAAGCCATATCTGTCTGTAAGCCAATTTTAGAGAATATTTAAGAAAAATATTTCAAATTTGGAATAAAGTTTCTCAAGTTTATTTCATTTCTTTAAGACAACATCCACTTTATAAAAATTTTAATTCATGATTTAAATAATTTATACCCAATGAATTACAACTCATAAATATAAATACAAATAAAAGAAAAATGTTGAATTGAATTCGCTATTTTAAATACTGATTGTAATAAATATATTTAATACAAAATTCCAGTGGATACCAAATATTCAGAATTTGGCCACACATAAATCGACTAAGCTAAATAACATTTTTTTTTGTCGGCAGTTAATTCCAGTTGAAGACGACGTGGGATAGCATTAGATAGATGGTCATCAGGGTCATCTGACCCAACATCATGGGCAGCATAGTCCTCAGATATCGGGTGAAGGATAATTTATAGCCATGTTGCTCCGCGATGCCAGCTGCGATGACATTTGCCGAGGCGCCATACAAACTGCCATTGCCACCCAAAGAGGCACCCAAAGTCAAAGACCAAACCAGGGGTTGCAGGGGTAAGCCAAGGGATTCCTTGGCAACCAACGAGTTGACCAATTTGACCATCATTGCTGCCACTGGAATGCTGTCCATCACCGATGAGGCCAGTGCCGATGTCCAAAGGATCATAAAAATGGCCACCGCCAAACGATGCTGTTCGTTTACAGCCAGGATGACGTGCTCCGTTAGCTCAGCAATGCTGAGTAGTAGTCCCAGACGCTCCACGCACTCCATCATCACAAACATGGCGGCAAAGAAGAGGAGCGTCGTCCACTCCACCCGATGGATGAGATGCTCAATGTCCTCGCGATTCAGCACAATCAGCAGCAGGATGACCCCAAGCAGTGCAACCCAGCCAAGTGGCAGAGTTCTCCAATGTGGCACCGATTGCACCAGGAAGCACACGATGACAAAGAGCAGAGCTCCAGAGGATTGCAGCAGCAGTTTCATGCTCTTAATTGGATACTGCAAAGATACGTTTTTTTTTTATAGTAAAATGATTAAAGTTTTGGCTAAAATTGGCTTCCACTTGATGTCCACTTTTGAAGCAAGTTCGATTATACACTCAAAAAAATGATCTACTTGCTAAATTTATTATTAAGAAATTATATTTTTAATAATTTCACTTTGTTTAATTTCACTGCTGATTTTTCTCAAACTTATACAAAAGTTTTATAATTTCCTGAATTTTATATTTATCTTTTTTGTAACTTGTGTTATTATAAAAATAAGTATTTTAAAAAATAATTAATAAATTCAATAATATTTCAACTCTAACATTTAATTGTATAAAATATGAGGAAGTTATTTATATCAGCAAAGAAAATAAAACAAAATAAAATATTTGTAAAAACTTTTAAAATTTTGCACATTTTTCATTTTTGTGAAATTTTTTTTTAATTTTAATAATAAATTAATTTTTTCCACTCGGGACACATTTTGGAATCAGTTACAATAACTTTTAGGATACTCCAACCCGCCTTACCTTTTGCTTCAGCTCATCCAATGTGTTGGCATAGATCTCAGTGGATGCCACGCCTTGTTGGCGGCGTCGCAGCGTGCGCTTCAGTTGCTTCACTCTGCCGTGGAGCGTGCCACGCACCAGTTGGGCATCCTTGGAGCAGACAGCAATTGCATTCAGGGCACGTTGCCACACACGAATCTCGCGACGCAACTCACGCAGCTCCTTGGGCTCATTGAGACGCAGTGCGTCAATGTTGCGATAATAGAGACGCAAATAGCTGCAACTCTGCAACACAGCCAGCAACACGCCCGGCGACATGTGCGCCACAAAGGTGAAGAAATTTATGCCCTAAAAAGATCAATCATTTAATGAGAAATTAGATTAATTTTCACCCAAATCTCGACTTACATTCTCCACAATAAAATGATTGGTGCTGATAATGATGCTGATGGGATCCCCAATGGGCGACAGAGCGCCACCAATATTCGCATGGACAATGATGCCCATCACAACGGGAATGGGATCGAGCTGCATCACTTCACACAGTCGGATGGCAACTGGTGTCAGGAGCAGCACTGTTGTCATGTTGTCCAGCATACTCGAGACCAGACATGTCGCTAAGCAGAGACTGTAAATCATTGGCCAGATTTTGCCACCGGATATCTCAAAACAGATGACGGCCAAGTAGTCAAAGATGCCGGTCTCCGTCAGGATCAGGATGAGCAGCATCATGCAGAAGAGCAGCGTTAGCAGCTCCATGTCCATCCACTCCTTCAGCTCCTCCATGTTGGGACGATCCCCGAACACGGCCAGCGCTGTGACCGAGAGTATCGAACATATCATCGCCACAAAGGGACGTTCCAGCTGTTCCCAAAGGAGCAGACCATAGAAGAGCAGCAGGATAATCCCCGCCAGAATGCTCCCATTGCGTGTGTTGACAATCAGTGGATTATAACACAGCTCAATGGCCAAATCCTGTTCCACATTGCTGTAGATATGCAGTCGCAATTTGCTGTCCTGTTGCGAGATTAAATCCAGCAGCTCCTCGTTGAGGTGAAAGGTGCGATTGCGTGCCACGGCGGATGCTTGTGGCAAGTCCGCCTCGGATACAAGCGCCAGCTGCCAGGGCTCCAAAATATTCTGTTTCACAAACAGAAATAAATTTTTTAAATAAAACATTTTTGCCACACTCAGAAAAAATAATTTAAAAAATCGGTCAAATACAAAAATTGCTCTAAAAACTAAAAAAAAATTTGTAGAAATAAATTCTAAATATGTGAAAATAATTTTGTGGAAATTTCTTTTATTCCGAAATAATAATATATAATTTACATAAATATAGAAATAAAATTAATAATTTCTAAATATACAAAACAAAAATTGTGTGAAAGCTATTTTTCTGATATATTTAATTTTTTTCTAAGTAATATGAAAAATTATTTAAAAATCACGCAAAATAAAAATCGCTCTAAGAACAAAAAAAAAGTTTAGAAATAATTTCTAAATATGCGAAAATCAATTTGTTTAAATTTCTTTTATTCAGAAATATTAAAATATATTTTAATTAACTAAAAACATTGTAATAAATATTTTTAAATATACAAAACAAAAATCTTAAAATAAATAAATAACGTAAAAGTTATTTTTCTGAAACTGTTTTTTTTTTAATAAATATACATTTAAAAAGTTGCTCTTTAAACTCGAAATAAGCAATAACTATTTTGCTATGGTTTATTGTCTGACTTAAAATTGTGAGTGTTTTTATGTGTTCATAAACTATGTAAAATGTTTGTAAAATATGGAATCATAAAAAGTAATGTTCAATAAAAATGTACTAGAAAAAATAGACTCGTAAAAACTAATGTTCAACAAAAAGTTTACTAACAACAAAAGAATCGTTAAAAGTAATGTTTTAAAAAATCTAATGTATTAGGGTGCTGTGCATGCTTTTAAACAATAGCCTAAAAAATAAACATATATTTTTCCCGAGATTGACAATTACAAAATCTTAACTTAAATAGGAAATTTATGCGCTGTTTTAAATTTTTTTTAGAACCTTCCTTTTAAGTTAAATTGTTGAGTTCTTAACTGAAATGTTGCTGCATGTAATAATAATAATAATAATAAAATACCAACTTTACCTTATAAACTTGACTGTCATTGTTGCCACTATTAGCCAATATTTGCGGTTGCACATACAGAAAATTCTGTGTGACTGTTTCATTGGAATCCTGCTTATCCTCGCTGAGCAGCGTCGCTTGCTTCCTGAAGGCGCCAAGAAGCCTCAAACTAAAATCGCCTGTTGGCTTTTGCTCCAGCTGGAAAACTGAAAGATTCCAGAAATTAAATCTCTATTTATTTGTGAGATTAATTGCAACCCACATTTGCCTGGTTCTCCTCTGGGCACTTGGACGATCTTCTCCAGCAGATGCTTCTCACCCACACTGATCAGCACAGCGGCTGCAAGTGCCCACAAGATGAGCAAACCACTTCGCTTCCAGTGTTTTTCCCGCTGCAGTTGCTCCTTGGAACGATTGGATCTGCGATGGATGCGTCTGGCTATGCTTTTGGCATTTCCTGGTCCATTTGCATGCGGTTCCTGTTCCGAGTGCGATGTGGTTGCCTCATCATCGGTGCTCTTCTCACCTTCGCCGCCGGGTCTCATTCGAACGTCGAGAAAATCGGAGGCAGCATAACTGGAGCCGGGTTCATCGGGCAACTGCAACTGTAGCTGCATCCGGCGACTTTTCACGTCCTCCTCCTCCAGTTCAATGGTACCCACATCGATGTCGTGCTCCTCTGCCTCTGCCTCGCTGGAACCTTTAATGCCATACATAAATACATATAAATAATGCAAGAGCCATTTATTTCAATCCTTTTCAACTGGTTGTCAATTTATCGATTGGACATCGATTAATATTCGATTAGATATGCAAATTGGGTTTTTTAATTTGTGTCCTCGACTCTGATTTTAAGACGAAAACATTTCAACTCCGTATTTGTGATGCGTAGTTTGATTTAATTTGTGTGCGATAAGCTTTATTTTTATTTGACTAGTAAAAAGCAGCCACGCATACACTCAACAAAATAAATGTGACCTTGGAATGTACATTTCTAAAAACCTAGTTTTGTATTTGAAATACTGGGATTATTATTATCTTAATTAGAGAGTATGTTTTTTCTTAGATTTAGATAAAATGTTAAGTTCGTAATTTGTTAAAAAATTATTATTAAATTATTGTATTAAATTATTGTATTAAATTATTATAAACATAAATTAATTTTTAAATGCTACATATACCAATATTTCAGATAGGAAAACTTACAACTTTAAGCCAGGAAACATTTTAAAAATGTATGTCTACATAAATATCTCCAAATAAATAAATAAAAATTGTTTCTAGAACTTACAATTTTTTTAGTTTTCATATTTACTTTTCAAAAATGTATAATTTATTTATAAAATATTCCTATCTAAATTTTATGGTATATTTAGAAACTCTTTGTTAATGGCAAAATTTATCTTTTAGTAGAATTTCCTAAATTGCAGTTCAATATATTTTTTCTGAGTGTAACCCTTCAGCCACTCCCTTCACTCACCGTGAATGCGTTCGTTCTCCATTTGAAAGCTGGCCATGCTGGGATCATGTCGAATCTCCGCTGGCAAAGTGCGCCACACTTGCAAGGATTGCTCGGTGACCTGTGGCTGTGGCGCCACTCGAGTGTGCCCCTCCGAGTGATTCGTTCTATTTTTGCCGCTGCCGCTGCTGCTGTTGTTGCCGTCAACTCGATGCTGTAGCTCAATGTTGCAGCTGCCCCGCGAAGGACTGCCAGGTGTCAGACGACGCAGTGTCTCCAACAGACCCATGTTTAAATGGAAAACAATGCACTTAATTAGCTAAAACTCTAAACTTTTTACTAAGTAAAATAATATTAATAAATTTAAAATTTAATTAACGGAGCACTTGGACGACATGTTTGGCACGCTGGGCTCACAAGTTGCGACTGTTCTCTGCTCGTGTGGATGTCAGGGAATCGAAACACTTGTGCGGTTTCCCGAGCATCGCAATTCCAGCCCACTCGTTCAATATTGAATGTCAACAATTGTTTGCACCCCCCTGCTGCCCTCACCTGTCCTTGCCAATGCTTTTCTTCGCTTTTCTGGCTTTCAGTTTCCAGTTCCAGGATTTGATTTTGGCGCCTGCGTCGAAAAGTGTTTCTCTAGTTTTTTTTTTCACATTTCTGTGTTTTGCTCGTCAAATTCGTTGTTATCAATCGGGTTTCAAGCAGCGAACAGCTTTATTTACTCGACGTGACAGCATTTCGTTTCAGAATTCAATTACTTATTCCCAGCGTTTTTTTTCGCAGCTTTTAACCCATTCACCAAAATTAATTTCAAACTGCTCGGCGAACACTTAAAAATTGCACTAACGGCTGGGTGGCACATTACGGCTGTGGGGCACGTAGCAGACCCATCGAAACGTGTGTCTTAATATGGCATAATGACAATCCAAAATATTTTTGAATAGCCACTTTATTTTTATAGCTTATCAGCAAACATAAACAGTTCACTTTAGTTCCGGGCAATAAATTTAATTTTAAAGTTATTTTATTGCAGGCAGACTACTATAATTATTAATAATGGATAGTTTTCATAAAAAAATCTATTAGCAGCTGTTTCTTAAATTAAAAGCGTTTTAGCCAAAACTATAAACATTTAAAAATTTTTCATTGTACGTTTTAAAAATTTAAATTTGTTTCTAATTCTCAAAAACGTCAGCTTGAGGCTAGCAAAGACTACCACCCGCGAGTACCAGTTTCAAGCTAGGTTAAGCACAGACAACCACCAGCAGTAGCTAGTGCAGCTCGTCTAAGAGCGCCACCTAACGGCAGCATTTACAAGCTTGCGCAGAACCACAACGCATCTCGAAGTGCTTGCGACTTTGCTAATGGTGCAAAGCCGCACTAAGCAGTGAGGTGAATTTAACTAATCAGGTGTGTGTCTTGGAAGTGCACAGATATTGAGTATTATTTGAATATTTATTTTTATATAAGAATAAGAATTGTTAAAGTTTTAGCGGATGGCTCAAGTGTTCATATTATTTAGCGGAGATTAGTGGCCACTTAATTGTCTCAGGAAATTTCAAGCTAAAGTTATAGAATCATCAATTTTGTATTCAGAAAGGAGATGCGATTTAATCTCCTAAAAGATTATCGTGATTAAAGTCTACATTATTTATTTTATAAAGTAAAAGAAAGAAACACTTCATAAGATATGAAATTGTTGTGTTTTATTCAGAAAGCTTTTTCCTAAACATATTTCAATAACACCTTTAATTGTAGTCTATCTATAAACTCCACATTTAAATACGGAACTTCCAAGTTTTTACTCTAAAATCATTCAGTTTCTTTATTAGTGAAGAGTGTATTTAAAATCTTTATTGTGGCCCATAACAACAAGGAAAAAAAATAATATAAAATTATTAAATTTAATGCAGAAAACTATAAACCTCAACTTAATGTGAAACTTATTCAACTTCATGCAGAAAACTACTTTTGAACTCACTAAAAGATTTTTTTCTTTTAGCTTTAAGGTTGCAACAAAACATTTAATTGTTTGAGCTGTTTCAGCGATGCTATCAATATTATTTATGCCACACCCAATTCCGCCCCAGCTTCCCCCTTTTGGCCCCGGTAAACATTTGTGCAAATTAAATTCTCATTAGCAATAAATTTGTGCTAATTGAAAATTCAATGCGCGAAGCGACTAAGCATTATTAGGTGAGAGAGTTTCAGAGCCAGGAAAGTGGCTTCAATAACTCCTGGCCAATTCTGGAGTTTGTTGACTGGGAATGAACCAGTTTTGCTGCCTTTTAAATTGTGTTCCTTGAGCAACGCTTTTATCAGTTGTCGCCTGAATTGACTGTCTGTCTGCCTTTCTGCCTTTTTGTCTGTCTGCCTTTCAGCTTGCTTGACTGCCTGAATGGCCAAATGGCCAAATGGCTGAATGGCTGAATGGATGACTGGTTGACTGGTTGAATGGCTTGTAGGGCCTGGTAAATCAATGCAATTAGTGTCACATCCTCTGCATTTAATGTCTATGTTTCTCTAATCGACTCTGGCGCCATTGTCAACTCTCCTCTGTCCACTGTTCCATTTAAACCTGTTCTGAAATGCCCTCTAATCGCGTTAATAGAACGTATTCTGTTCCGGCCTTTTAAATATTGTTTTGCTTGTTGCATTAGTTGGCAAATAAGCTGTAAATTTAATTAAATAAAACATTTAAGTAAAAGAGTTTAAATAAAAAAATAATTTTGTAATACTAGCCTCATCAATATACAATTATATATATAAATTATTTATTATTATTCTCTTTTAAAAATTTGTTTACATATAAATTACATTGAACTTTTTTTTGCAGTCTGTCTAAATAATATTATTAATTACTTTGTATTGTTTTAAACTAATAAAAATTAAACATTAAATTAAAAGAGTTACAATAATAAAATTAAATGGCGAAATCCGCCCTATCGTAATGTATATAAATTATTTACAATTATTCTGTTTTTAAATTCTGAGTACATAAAAATAGTATTTGCAGAAATATATGTGTAAATTATTTAAGAACTTTTTCTCCATATATGTATCAAAATTATTTAGGTCTGTATAAACAGATAATATGGTGTTTACATTATTTATTTTTTTATTTCTTTTGTTTTATTTTTTATTTTATTTTTATTATTGATAATATGAAGAGAAAAATAATAATAAATATAATAATTGTAAATTAAGAACTTTTTCTTTTTATTTAACCCTATAAAGTTTATGAAGTCGCCAGATTAAAACGGGCTGGGATCACACTTTAAATTATATTTAGTATGTTTACATAAAAAGTAAAATTTAATAAGAGCTTGTAAACTTTCCCTTGACTACTGATAAGTAAGCTGAACACATCAATTACAATTTTCATATAAAAAAAGTTGTCTTCTGTCTTTTTAATTCAACCACTGAAATTTGCTGTCTTTTTATGGCCCGACACTTTTCCATTGACTCTGCAGCAGATCGTTAAGCAATAACACATTTAATGTATATGCATGTTTATGTAAAGCAATTCATGTTTATTTTCATTTTGCAATCATCAAGCTGCCATCTGCTATCAGTTTATATATATAAATTTATATATATATAAAGGGCTGCTCTGCTTGCTTGGCTCATTTGTGTTTTAATTGGCCATTTATTGGCTGGTCGTCTGTTGAAATGGTGTTGCTTTGGCAACACTGCTTCAATTTTACAGCTGGAACAGATTCAGTAGCAGCAGACTGCAGGCAACTCCAACGGATTCAACAGCTGAACAAGTTGTTCACACGATAATGGCCAAAAATGACGACGAGGCCAAGGTTTCTCGCTCGCTCTCTCTCTCAATGGCAAACAGTATAATTGGCAAATGGGCGTAACACCCACGCCCATTTCGGCATTACCTGGTACTATCACTTTGTAGTCCTTTGTGGGTTCTTGAACCCGTTCCCGTCACCGTCCCCGTCGTGGCCCTGTGACCAGGCAAGCATTCCATTTCCGCCTTGCCAAGCAAATTCATTTTGCCCTTTGGCAGCCAAAAATGGAACTGCAGTCGTAGCGATAGCGACAGCTACACTCAGCGAAAAATTGCCCTCAAATAAAAACATCTTGGAAAGTAGAAATAATTTCTAAATATTGGAAAATAAAATATCTTCGAGTTTGAAAAGCTTTCCATTAATCAACTATCCATAAAAAAAGTGTTCTTCTTTTTATTTCTTAGAAATATTTTTCTTGATTAAGATTTACATATCTAAAAATCAAATTTTTGGAAAAGTTAATTCTAAAATTCAGAAACAAGTAGGTAAAATTAATTCCATCACCTTAATAATTAGAGCTATACCAAATTTTAGAAAAATATTGCCTAAAAAAAAACTTTAGTTTCTAGAAATAAAACTTTTGATTAATTAGCTGATTTCTGAAATACACAAAATTCCTTTTTTCTGAGTGTATAGACAGAGAGAGAGTTGCAGTGCCGTTAAGCCAGGATCAAGTGCACAGACACAAACACTAACAAAACACTCAAATTGAGACACACACACACACCACACACACACCACACACACACACCACACATACACACACAAATATTGCGTATGACTTAAGCGAAATGTTGGGCTTTGCCTGTTCCTTTGCCAGTTTATTGAATGCAATTGGCCAACTTGCACGCTACAGCTTTATCTTTAAGCTACACTCACACACACTCTCACACAACACACACACACACACACATTTGCAACTTTAGCTTTTCAAGCGGTTTTTAATTAATCAGCTTGCCATCGACAGAACATTGAAGTCGACAAACTCAACTCAATATGCCAATAAAAGTTGCCGGGCCAAAGTAGTTGACTAGTTAACTATATACACCCCCAACCCCCTCTCCCCTCGACAACCCCCATTTACTATTACTTACCTTATAGCCCTCAGCACTGTTCTTAACTTAAAACCCAGTTCTATTTTTGCTGATACACGTTTTGTTTTGCTACTTTTTAATTTTCATTTCAGTTCCATTTGACTTCTATGTCTTTGTCGCCCAGCAGCTGTTGTGGCTCCCACAGGGGGGTGTAGTGGGTGTGTAGTGTGTGTGTATTTTGTGTTTTCTAGTGTTGCAAGCATTTCTTTTGAATTGTATAGCAGCAAAGCTGTCCTTATCGATTAAGCCATGTGTGTCAACATTCAACAACATTTTGCCCTGGGTTACTTCTAAATGTAATTGGTTTTAAATTTCAAATGTAATTAAAAATGTATCTGGAATTTGTTGCTCTTAGGTCTTTTTTTTTTACAAAAATGAGAATGAGAATTCTTGATGTTAGCTTTTTTATTTTATGAGGCCTAAGTAGAGATTATTTTCATTTTATTTTGAATACGATGGAGATATCTGAAATACCAAAATGAATATTCCCTATTAACAGCATTAGATGAGTTGACATAGTCAAAAATAATTAAATAAAAACAGGAATAAAATATCAATAAATTCATAAACCTAATATTTCAATAAACAATTTAATGATACTAGCTGACTAACTCACATTTCCTAGGGTATTTATGTGTGTAAGAGAAACGTGATTTTTTCGCATTTTCACTGATTCTTACAAACATTTTATTATTTAAATTTCATCATATAATCACAGCATTTATCACACTGAATAGAGTTTATTTTTACATTGTTTTAAATATGTTGAATATATGTCGCTAAAGTAAAAATACCTAAATAAAAACAGGAATAAAAATTTAACAAATTAAAGAATCAAATATTTCAATATATAAACTAAGTATGTCAGCTGACTGTCTCGCATTTCCTAGGGCATATCTGTATGTAAGATAAACGTGCTTTTTTCTTATTTTCTTTGATTCTTACAAACATTGATTTATTCAGATTTCATCATATATTCACAGCATTTATCATATTAAAAGTCTTTCAGCTTGATTTCCTCGGAGCATTAAGGACCTGCCATGGCGAGGCAGGCAGGCAGTCATCGGCTGCAAGGATCCTCTTTCTGTGCAATTGGAGCCAAATGGAGTATTCTGAAACGGGCTTGCAACGAAGTAATTTTCAATATTTTATCATCATCATTATTGAATTTCCATTGCGATATTTTTGGCTGTTTTCTGTGGAATTCATTGGAACGCTTTTGGTTGCCTTTCAGTTGGATTTTTTTGGCTTTTGTGAAACTAAGTTGAGTTGAGTTTTTGCTTGTTTTTTTTTTTACGTTTTTTGCTGGCTTTTGTTTATATCCGTTTCCGGTTGTTGTTGCGAGTGGGGTGGCATATGCAAATACTTTCAACATGATTGCATTTCGCTGTTTTTGATTTCTTGCCTTGGCCATTCAAAATGGTCGCTCGCTCGGCAATAAACCTGATTGATTCCTTTTAAATGCATAATCACCTTTAATAAATTTAAGATTTAATTTAAATGAAAGTTAATTTAATGGCAACTTGTATGGAAATTAAACTATGCATGCTGCGCCTGATTAAATTGTGTAACAATTTGATGATGTCAATAAATTACTTGAAAAAACTGCATTTGAAATTTATGTAAATTATTTGTGTGTCTTGAAAAAAGAGTGAAGAGGAAGTTCAAGTGTGTGCTCAAAGTAGAGTTCTTCTTCTTCTTCCTCCTTATTTAATATAATTATTAAAGTGAAGCAGAAGCACAAGAAAATACTGCTAAATTATGGAAGCACTTTTAAATAAAAGACGCAAACAATTAAAAAATACTTTGAGAACATTTTCAGTTTTATAAACTTTTTCAACATTCTTTTAATTTTTCTTCATTTAAGACACCAATAAGCACATCACAGGGTATCTTAGAATTAAAGCTCCTCTTGTCAATTCTTGTGACAGGCTTAAATCTGTTTTTCTTGTGCTTAACTTTTTCGCTTGGGTTTTTTTTCTGCTCGCTCAACTCGCTTAAATGTAATGAAATAAATTTGTTTATTTAGCAAACTGAGCTTCGCATTTTTTACGCGTTTTTAAGCACATTTTGAGTCCTTTTTCTGAAATAATTAACTCGAATATGTTTATACAGCCCGCTTTTGGCCCTGTCCTTCTTCCTGTTCCTGTTCCTGTTCATGTTCCTTTCTCATGTAAATAAAAATTAAAACAAAAGCTTTTTTTTATTTATAGCGTATACTGATTAAAAATGTTGAAGAGGGTTGGATAAAGTTGTGGAAAATAATTTTAGAAGCGGAAGAAAGCATTTTTGAATCGATAATGTAATTTAGCAAATTAATCTAATATTCTATATGAATCGGAGATTTATTTGTACTTTATTAATATAAATCGATTAAAAGATAAAAGCTATAGAATACAAATTTATATATAATATAGACAGATATATGATTGAACAACAGCTAAAGTTTCCATAAGATTAAGCAACACCAACTTTTAATTGAAAACTCTACTTACCCATCTCAATAGCAGAATATCTGCCAGTCGATCACTCGCGACTATAACATTCTAACTTGTATTTTTGTTGCAAAATTTGGTAAACGGAGGATGTGGGTACTGTGTGTGAAATGTCAGCAAGTTTTGGCCAACTTTTTAAACGACTTTTTGTTTCAGTTGCGTGTGGTGAATTTTTGTACAGTTTTTGGAACCGCATTGCCAAATTAATTTAATAATTTGATACACGTTGAATTTTAAGTGTGAGCACTTTGTTTTTAGTTTGAAAACTATTTAGAAGCCCCCCTGTCAAAGTGTAATTGACAGGCGAAAAATGAAATTTATTTAAAGTAACATTTATATAATATATTTAGTAAATATTATGTCATTTTTCCTTCAACTTAAATGCCATATTTTACAAACTGAAGCTAAAATAATATGTTGAGGCATTTATGGCAATTAACAGAATTTATTATTAAGTCATTTACATGTTTAGACGTAATTCGCAACACTTTGAGATTTTGCAAAGTGAGCAAATATGTTGCACTCTGCCGCGGGCTCAATTGTGGCAAGAGAATGGATTGCAGCACAAATTGTTTGACGTGGCATTGGCTACCAGTCTTTATGAAAGGGGGCACCATGTGTACTCCATGCAGATATACACAGTCCGATAAGCCTCGAATGGGGGAATTTAGCAATGCAAATTAGTAGCCAGAGAATAAATTCGTGCTTATCGCGATGCAAAACATGAGCCAAACAGGCCAAGATTACATTCCAGATTTGACACACGCGATAACCGTATTCAAATTGCCTTTAATGTCAACATCAGAGCCAACAACTAATTTAAGTTAAGTGCAGAACATATGTTTTGGCCAAATATTTGACAAAGCCAAAGTTGCCTAAGGCTTTTGTTATTATTTAATGTCAACTATTTAACACTTGTTTCTGAGTACTTTTTAATATACTCCAAAAGATTATTTATTATTATTATTTATTATATCTTTTGATCTATTGTGTAAAATTAGCTGCTAAAATTAGCATATCTTTTGTTGTATTAGAAATACATTTATAGAAATAAAATATATTATAAAATATATATATAAATAAATATATAGAAACACAATATATTGAAATATATATAAATCAAATATTAGTTTATTTGTTTTCGCTTAACCGACTAATTTCCAATCATTTTTGTTTTTTTAAATTTATTGTTAAAGATTTTTTAATTAGGTGCTTAACTCCATTGTAAAACATATACATTTTAAAAACATGTTAAATGGCAGACTAAAAATCGTTCAACTTATCTAAAAAGATACGAAAAAGTAGTATTTTTTTTTAGCTACACAATTATCACACTTGTTAAGAGATAAACTGTTAAACTACTAACAAATTGCTGCTTAAAACAATATTTCTAAAAACTCTTTCTTTAAGCTATGAAAGATCTTAGAACAGGTGCTGAGCTATTTTCTTTATATTTGTTCAAGAGGAAAACTTTTATTTGTAATGTTTTATTAAAGAAATTATCCTGTGATATCCACAGACACTTGTATTTTATATGTAAACAAATTTATAAGAAGTACAAAAATTACACATTTAACTTCGTTAGACAAAAATTACACATTTAACTTCGTTAGACACTGAAAAGTAAAAGCATAAATATTTATTTTGTTATTGTGCTGGAACTGCCAGCTGGAAGATGTTTCTAATAACAGAATTATCACATTTATAAAGAGTGTATTTTACATGAGTCCTAAAATAAATTAAATATATTCCCAGACATGGAGTAAAGTTGAGTGTTTACTTTTATTTGCTTAAAATAACACAATTAGCAACTCGTTACATGAATCAAAGTCTTAAAATGATGTTAAAAATAAATTCTCAACTTTTTTAAAGAAAACAACTCTGTTGAATTCTGGGATATCTCTTTTGTAAATCCAAACAAATGTTAAATTTCAAATTTAACTTCTTCAAAGCTTGCTAAGACATGTCATTTGTTATTGTGCTGAAACATAATTTAAGCTACAAAAACTCGAGTCAGTTATTTTTAATTTGTTGTTATAAAACATATTTCAGTTGTCTTCTGATAAATCTGCCTTGTCAACTTCAAAGAATTTCGAGTACAACTTTAATTTTTTGAAAAAGTACAAGAATCAGTTGCTGACACATGGCTTTTGTGGATAAAGCTGAAGTTATTTTAAATTTACACACAATTATCGGACATTTGAAATTTTAAGGAGAAGATGGCACAAGCTGTTCCCGAGATGTGTTGAACTTGAATGGCCAGCGGAGTGATGAATGCATCATGAGCAGACCTTGGGTTCCATTGTCCTATTTGGGCAAGACTCAAACAGCTCAAACAGCTGCTGTTGCTGTTGGAGCGCATCCATCAAAAGGCAAACTGGCTCAAGCCGGGAACAATGGGCACAAAGGATGCGTAGCGCTGCAGCAGTCACCACTTGGCAGTCATCAGAAGCCACGTTGGCCAAAAGCCTTTTGTTGTGATTTATATTGATGGAACGATAAGCTGCTGCTACCAAAAAGAGCTCAAAGCCCAAGCAATGGTTCCACGCTTCACGGGATATTGAAGCACTTGGCTGTAATGAATTGCGGCCCTGACTTAAACGTCATTCGAGTTGGCCAATTTCATAATGGTAGTCCTCCTGCTTAAAGTTAAAATTTAATGTTTAAAAAATCAGTTTTTTACTAGCCACATCAAATTTTAACTACAGCTGTGACTCAACTACATTTTTTTTTTCTAGTACAAATATTATTTAGATTCGATTTTTGTCTTCAACTGCCAGAAATTATTTCTTAATTATTTAAAAAAATTTATTTTGTTGTGGATTTTAATAGTTAACCAAACATTTTTTACTACAAAAATTTTATTTCAGCTGTTTCAATTTCCGTAATCAGTTTTTTTCTAGAAAAATTTAATTTAGTTTCGATATTCGTTTTTAACTAATAGAATCCAATCCAATCCATTTTTTTAAAAGCAATTTTTTTTGTTTTGTTTTGTTGGGGATATTGAATAGTTAATTATACATTTTTTAATATCATCCAAGTTTAAGAAAAACTATGTGAATCTGTTTCAGTTTAAGCTTGGTTTTTCTGGAAGAAATATTATTTACAAAAGATATTTTCATCATCTTATTGAAATCATTTTCAAAACACATCCCTTTTTAAAAAAAAAACGCTGGGTATGAAAGCTTTATTAAAGTAAGAATTATATAAGCCGAAAAAAATCTTTTAACCAGTTTGTTGTTAAACATTTATATTTAATTAAATATAATTACCATTTTCGATTCTGGTGCGACAAGTGTAAATTTAAACAATGAGCCATATAAATATTCCTTTATTTAATCATAGAACTATCTCAGACGAACATAAATTAAATCTGTTAGTTTAAATAATTCCTGATCAGCTAAGGAAATTCCCTTAGATCAGACTTAAATTAAAAAACTAATCTCTTGTTAAAAAATACAAAAAGAAGAATTCTTCCAATAAATTCCTGTATTACATTATTATGCAATATGGTTTAAGTTGAGTCTCCTTTTATAATCCATTTGCATCTCCAGTCACAAGACAGCTTTCAGTTTCGTTTTAGAAAGTCGCTGGACTCTGTCTGCATATATAAAAACCGTTATTTTCTTCCGCTCCTTTCGCTGGAAAATAACTGCAAGTTATGTCAATTTACTGTTGGCTAAAATACGGCATATTTTTCATCGTTAAAGCGCACAATTTGCGTTGTCTGGCAAATTGTTGAGGTTTTTCATTTAATTGTGGAGTAATGGGTAAAATGACTAAACTGCTAACGAATCAAAAAAGTTGCTTCAGTTACTGACATTAATTTCCTAGCCCAACTAAATTGCATTTTGATTATTTTGTGCAGCGTATGGAGAAGAGAGCTGTTTGAAGTGTTAATTGTAGTTTTTAGTATTGAAGTATATTTATAACAAGTTTCACTTGTCTAAACTATATAAATATGAATGTATATATAAGGAAAATAAATTAAATTAAATTAAAAAAATAAATGCTATTTCTAGTTCTTGTTATTAAAGCATAAATGAATAAAATTTTACTTGTCTAACCTCAATAAATACTGAGCTGCATATAGAAATAGTTATAAAAAAATATATAAATCATTGTGATAAATTTATGCAGTAAATCAAGACGAGATTTGTTTCTATTTGTAATTTGTTGTTGTTAAAACTGTGTTCCACTTGTGTAAACTGAAGATAAAAGAAACATTTTTGTGATTGATTTTATAGTTTATTGGCTGCCTAATAGGGTGCTCTAGTCAAGATGACTTTTAAGGGTCATTCAAGCATAAATGTCTACTACCAATTAAATTATTTCCATGCCACAAAACGTGGCCCACGTTAAACAAAACAGAGGAGAAGAAAAGAAGTGCGCTTTGAAGAATGCTCTACATATTTAAATTAACTCAATTTGTCAGCTGGCACGAATGCAAATTGACCTTCAGATTGGTCAGAGACACGTTGTGACTCATCATGGCCCTATTGACACCTACTCTGCCTCCACCTCTATCCCTTCAATCAGATGGCCGAAACCAGTTTGAAGTTGCTTTTCGTTATCAACTTTTTCTTTGACAGTTGGTCTGCGGTTGACATTGAAATTATTGTTATTTTTTATCCATGACCCCCATGACGAGTCTCATTCATAAGATGCCCAACAACAAAAGAAAAAACCACAACATAAAATATTAAACGATTTTTTTTTTTAAGTTGCCGATCATCTTTTTTCTTTGGTAGCTGCGCTGTTGCTAGTAATTTGCCTTATTAATTTATCAAGAAGCGCGCTTTACGCATGTCCATACATGGTTATGCATGTCTTTTGTGTCTCTCTCTTTTCTCTCTCTCTCTCTCTTTTCCATTGTTGTTGTTTCTTTTTTTTGTGCTTTGTTTCAGGTAGCTTTGTTTTGGCACCTGCGGTCAAATTAACGTCACCAAGCGAGCTTCCTTTTTGTTGTCGTTGTTGTTGTTGTTGTTATCTTTTGTTTTTTTAAAGTTGTACAAAATTGAGGCTTAAATCATTTCACGTTTGACGTAGTTATTATTGTCCAATTTTTTGACCCAAGCTTTTTTTGGGAGTCTAATTTCAATATAGAAATCGAGTGTTCGGTTCACTTTTGACTGGGTTGCGGGAACGTTTGAACCATCCTTAAATTAACTTATTGTTTATGAATGTCGAGACAGAATTGAGTTTTTCGATATACAGTTGAAATTATAATTAAGAGCAAAATCGGTTCATTTATTTACTATAATTTTTTTAACAAAACTATAATTATAATTTTAACAAAATATGAAGCTAAGCTGTAGCTACGAACTTACAACAGATTTTTTAGGTTAACTTTTATATTGTATACGTGATAATCGTTTTATAATCACATTTTAAACTTCAAATTAATTTTTAATGTAGAATGCAATTTGAAATCTGTTCTCTTTTGGCAGAGTTATGTCACCGAGAAATCGGATTATTGTTAACCAATTTGTAAGTTATAATCCGCTATTAAATAAGATTTTTATATAAGATTTTTTAAACGTATAAAATCAGGAAAGAATAGCATTTTGAATATTGAAGTTAGTAATGAAGTCTAATTATGCTATTTTTTTTTTTTTTAAATGGATGTCTCTGCATTATGTAGATCCATTTGAATATTATAATACTCTACAGATACATTAAATTTTTAATCTTCAATTGATAGCATTTAAGTCCCGTTAGCATTAAAGTTTGAATATTATAATACTCTACAGATACATTAAATCTTTAATCTTCAATTGATAGCATTTAAGTACCGTTAGCAGTAAAGTTAAAGCTGTGTCAGCTAAATGAAAAAGATTTTGCAAACCAAATTGGCTGCTGAGCAACACAATTTTCGTATTTTGGCCTATTTATAAGTGGACCGTTGGGCACTCGATGGCTGCAATGCTTTTGCCCATGCATGCAATTATACCGTTTCTTTTGGATTTGGTCAACGACTTCAAACGCTGCTTTTATCAAAAGCGCTTATCGCATGTGCTTGGCAAAATTTCAGTTTTAATTGCCGCTCATTTCTGGCGCTTTTGAGGAGACTCCAATCTCAACAGGCCAACCAACACTGGCAATCTTCATTAAATGTTTATCTTTAACATTTTGCATTTTCATTTGGCTTTTTGCTTTCTGCATCTTTTTTTTTTCCAAATGGCAGCCTTTCATATAAACCGCGACCCGCCGGGCAGAAATCAAAAGCGATTGTCGTTTGCATAGTCTGAATTGGTAAGACCTCGGGCCAAGATCTGACCAGGCCTTAACATACTTCGGTCATTTCCGCTGTGTGATTTGCATACCCTGCAATCAGTTGAAATTTAGGGTATACCAGGATAACGTCTTCACAGATGGAGTGAGAAAACTAGAAAGTAAACTAGAAACTAGAAAGTTGGGTTTTTTAAACGATTGAAATTTAGGAATAATCTTGTAAGAATTAGTTAAACGAAATATATATTTTAATTTTTTTTATATTTTATATTATTATTAATGATGTATATTATTAGTCAATATAGCGAATACCAAAAAGAAATAGTGAAAAGAATTCATTAACTTTTTCGGAACCTTTCACTTTAGTCTCGAAAATGGAAACAAACTTGGCATCCTTATAAAAATACAATTTCAATTTGATTTCTAGATTCATTAGAATTGAAAGTAAATATAAATATATAAAATATAAATAAAATAGTTTTTATAAATAATTAATATTGCATTATTAATTTGAATTTTTAGTTTTCTTTTTAAAACCTTTCCCACATTAATTTAAACAAATAACATTCTCTTCCTTGAAATAGACAACAAAATCATAATTAGCAATCATATAAAATATTTGTAAATTGCATAATTAATTATTTCTTCATCCAGAGTATCTGCTAGTCTGTCAGCCAGCTCTAGTTTTGCTCTTAATCTGTTTTTAATTGCAATAGGCAATTGTTGAGTATTATGTAATGTGACAATTGAAACATTGTAGACACTGGAGTGGGCTCCACTTGACACTCACAGCTGCCACTCGCCACATGCACAGCTTAATGCTACCTCTCCACCAAGTCACTCCCACTCCTACACACACATAGCACACAGCACACACCACACACACCACACACCCCACCCACTTCCCTCTTTCTCTTCTTG